>CM074856.1:34545000-37045000 GCA_037501455.1 Lantana camara
TAAAACGTTGTCCGAACATTTACGGGGCTCCTAACAGAATGCTTGCCATCACTCCAAGTCAAACTTCCAAAGACGTATCCAGTGTTGTATTCTTGCTCAGCCACAACCTTCATCACAAAGTCGACCGCCCTCGTCTTCGAGTCGAACTTCAGGACCTCGGGCCGGACCGACACTCTTACCCCCTTTGGAGATTTGATCGTAGCCCTATAAACCGAGTTGGTAGGCCCCACATTTGTGACTCGTCTCTTGAGGGTGGCTGATCCGTTAAGGTGTGGAACGGTGAAGGAAGGTAGGTTGAGGTCTAAGAGGGAGCCGACCCGGTTATCGCAAATTGACCGTTCTCCCCTTCGGTCGTAGTACGGGGTTTCCTTGGTGGCATTGTAGATGTCACTCCGTTTGTAATCTTGAGTGCAGAGATAGTTGAGGTAGTCTTCTTTGTTCATGTCGTAGACCAAACCCGGCTAGGCCGCGGAGTTGGGGTTCACAATCCCACCACCGTAGTCGAAGGCATCGGCAGGCTTCGTTGCGAACCCTTCGGCGCTTATTGGTGTCCTTGAAGTGTCTTCGTTCCATGCTAAAATTAGGATCGTCCGAACTTTTATTAATAAATCAAAATTGGCAAACTGGCAAAAATCTCTAAGTAAATAAACGAAAAGTACTGTACGAACCTGTTGTCACAAGTGCAGATCTTATAGCTGCAGGAGACCAGTGACGATGTCGGGATCGAAGAAGTGCAACGATGCCACTAATGTGAGTGGTAGCCATGGACGTGCCGCTCATGATAGAAAACCCATTGTCATTGTCAGGGTAATCAGGAGGAGCTGCAGCTAGTATACCTGCTCCCGGGGCTGCGACATCCGGCTGCACAAATGAAACGGCTTAAGAGGGGTAATGATAGTTTTGGTAAGAGGGATTGGACCAAAGAGTACCTTGAGAATCTCTGGTGCAAGAGCATTAGGTCCTCTCGATGAGAAACCTGCAACCTTTGGTGGGAGCGGCTTCCCCTTACGAACGAATGTTCGTCCAATCCGTACAGTTGGTGTGGGACTACATTGTAACAAAAGAGTTCAAGTTAAAAGCTGGAAAGGGCACATGACCCGAATGTTCTAGAACGCATCATAAATTTACCTCTTCATAAAATACTCAAGTATGTCATCTCCGGCCTCGAAATCAAGTTTAACAATCGGGAATTCTACTTGAGGTTTCTTTGTTGGACGACCGTATGCATGTACAATTGGATCAGTGTCAAGAAGGGGTCTCACCAAAATCAGCGCTTGAACACCTAAACGAGATACTCGCTTCAAAATCGTACCATATTCCTTCCTATCCTTAACAAAAGAGAGGATCACTTTTCCTTTGACTCCAGGGATACTGGTTTTATTTGATCTAGTAGCACTGATGTTCCTGGCAATAAAGATGGACAACTTAATTCAAAATATGACTATACTCGACTATGATAAGTTGCAACAAGGCGCTTGAAGGTACCTTTCTGGAATATCCTCAACAGTTAACTGTGCCAAACCAATGTCCCCGCCGAAGATCATGCCATGACCCTGCAAGATTGCAACAATGTTGTTATCACGAAAAGTATGAAATATCCAAAAGAAACTATATTTTAAACAAACAATGTATCATTTCATTAATTATACACAATAAAATTGGATAATTTGATTTAGGGTTAATTACAGACACCCCCTCTACGTTCTTCCCAACTTTTAAAATTACACCAACCTCCCCTCTGAGATTGTATAGTTAAAAAATCCAAATGAACACGATCAAACGAGGCTTACCATTATGGTTTTATTACTCCCAAGTGTGATACGAACCAAGAAAGCCCTATCCAACGTGGAGGCAGCAACCGATATCATCCACGGTGCAACTCCCGAAGTTGTTGAATGCAACGGGCCGTTATTCCTTGCTGCAATGACCACCGGAATACCTTGCACCACCGCGTGAAACGCTCCGATCGCAAATGCATTCTCTTGCGAAACCTCAGGTAAGTGAGGGTAATTCTCCCCCAAGGAGGCCGATATTACGTCAATGCCATCGCGAACGGCATCGTCCACTGCCGCAAGCTGGTCAGAAATAGTGCATAAGTCTTCCGGCTTATCCCAGCAAACCTTGTAGATGGCAAGGCGGGCATGGGGAGCCCCGCCTCTGAACTTGCCCATATTGAGGCCGTAATAGGTAACGTTGTTCACGAATGAGCCGGCGATGGTGCTGGCGACATGAGTGCCGTGCGCATCTGTGTCGAGTGGTGATGGCTGTTTTTCGAAGAACTTTCCACCAGTTTCGTGGAGGTAGCCCTTGTTATACCAACGGGCACCGATGATTTTCCGGTTGCAGTGTTTGGAAGCGTCGAACAAGCCCTCGGATTTACAGACGCCTTTCCAACGGGAGGGGACGGGGCCGAGGCCCTCGTCATTGAATGCCTTCGAATCAGACCAAATACCTGCCCTCCCAAATGAATGCATTTTTTAGGATAATCATACGATCTATAACTAATAAGTCTATAAGGGATGCAATTAGCCGAGCTGAGCTTTAAGAAAAAAAGACACGAAAGATATTAATAAACTCGATTCTTTTGCAGCGCTAATCTCTAACCGACCCCCTATACTTGCAAAATTTTCTTCTTTGTAAAAGTCTAAAGACATGACATTTTATAGTTTTATAAGAATCGCCATTAAAAAAAAAAAAGTTTTATAAGAATAAATGTAATTTTTTTTTGGTGGGAAGAAGGAGCCAAACAGTTAGGCGTCCTCCTTCAAAAGATCAATTAAACAAACAGGCGCATCATCCCAGATCTTCAACTCCCCCGGCAAATCATGTCCCAATCTCGCAAGCATATCAGCACAACGGTTTCCTTCACGGCGCGTGTGAGCTAATCTAATCTCCCACGGTCTCTTGATTAAATTCAGGCAATCCCCCACCAGATTCCCAAGAGGGTGGTCCGAGCAAACCCCCTGATTGATCATGTTCAAAACCACAAGAGAATCAATCTCAACTTCAATGCGGGGAAAACGAAGTTCCCAGGCGATACGAAGCCCTTCCCGCAACCTAATTAACTCTGCAAGCGTGATGGTAACACCCCTCAACTTCATGGAGAAACTAGTTATCCAATCTCCCCGGTCGTCCCTAATAAGGTCCCCAGCAGCGGCCCTTTTAGTACTATCAAAGTAGTTGCCGTCGGTGTTCAACTTCACCCACGTGTTTGTCGGTTGCTTCCAAGTAATGGCTGCCCTCTCCACCATCAGGACAGGCTTGGTGCAAAGCAGAACTTCTCCAAATTCCAAGGCCTGCTTCTTAATCTTCATAACAGTTGCCTTATGGTGTTCAGTTTTCTCCTGGAAAACTTTTAAATTACGCGCCTTCCAAATGTTCCAAATCCCAGCAAGTGCAATATCAAACCGGCTATCTGAAGGCAAGATGATATTATCGACCTTGGTTTTCCACAACAATTCCATCCAGTTATCATCAACGACCCTCCTAAAATTAAACCATTCCGTGGGCGGAACAATAAATTCCCACACCTTGCTTGCCGATGGGCAATTAAAAAGGAGATGTTTTATGTCTTCCCGGTCGTTGCCGCAATGAATACAAGTGTCCGTTTGGGCCAGCTGTCTGTCCATACGTAAGGCATTGGTAAGGACCTTATTATGATGACAAAGCCACACAAAAAGTTTTATTTTTTCCGGACACCGTAGCTTCCAAATTTTGTTCCAGTTAGAGTTCTCTGGAGTTTGAGAACTTTCTTGCATTAGCACTTTGTACGCCGAACTACAAGAAAATGTTCCCTTAGAGCTGCCCTTCTAGATTCTTCTATCCGGTGTCGAGGCATCAAACGGGACGGGCACCGCCTTAATTTCCTCCCTAACCTCTTGAGGGATATTGATGCAAAATTTCTCCAGATTCCATCCCTCAATTCGGCCGTCCATGAAGACAAGCGCATCAACAACTTTAAGCGTATACTCCTCAAGTTCGATTGGACTCTCCACACACTCGCACAGTTTCTTAGTTCCAATCCAGCGATCGAACCAGAGAGAAGTGCACCTACCATCTCCGATTCTCCACCCAATCGCTCCTTCCACGGCCTGAATACTCCGAACAACCCCCTTCCAAGCGGGGAAGCCGAAACAGAGGGTTTATGAGTGAGAATAGACTCCCCTTTAAGATACTTATTCTCAAACACCCTGTTCCAAACTGAATTACATTTTTGCAGATTTCTCCACCCAACTTTGGCCAACAGAGCCATGTTGGTCTTGCGTGCATCCCGGAGACCCAATCCGCCACTCTGTTTGGGCCTGAGGACTTTCTCCCACCCCACGAGATGGATTTTCCGGTGTTCATTATTCGATCCCCATAAAAAGTCTCTGTTGACTTTATCTAAATGGCGACACACTTTTGCTGGAATCCAGTTCGTTTGCATAACATGAACTGGAATGGCATTCGAAACCGATCGAATAAGAGTTGTTCTTCCCGCAAGGCTCAAATTCTTGGCCTTCCAACTACTAAGTTTCTGTTGAATCTTAGCAATAATTTCAGAAAAGCTGTTGTTGCTTCTTGTATGCGTGATGTGAACTCCAAGATACTTGCCAATATTGTTGGTGCGTTCTATGCCCAGAATATCAGCCATTTCAATCTTAACCTCCGGCTTAATTTTCGGAGCTAGATAAAGCTTGGACTTATCCTGATTGAAGCTTAAGCCAGAAGCACCACAAAAACTTTCTAGAACTTCTTTAATGACGTGAGCTTGGCGAGTTGAGGGCTTCGCAAAAAGAATGATATCATCCGCGAACAAAAGATGCGAAATCTTAGGACCATCTTTGCTCATGCTAATCGGAGTCCAACGGCCCTTGGCAACCTCTTCTTCAATGAGATACGTCAAACGCTCCATACAAAGGACAAAGAGGTAGGGTGACAAAGGGTCCCCTTGCCTAAGGCCGCATTTAGTCTCAATAGGGTCAAGGGCCTCGCCATTCCAAAGGATGGCCGACTTAACACACTGAACACAGCTCAAGATCAACTCAGTCACATCATGAGGAAAGTTAAAGAAGGCAAGCGTTTGACGGAGGAAGTCCCAACGAATCTTATCATAGGCTTTCTCAAGGTCAAGCTTTATAACCATTCCCCCTTTTCGGCTCGTGGACTTCTGTAAAGAGTGAACCACTTCTTGGCACACCAGGATATTATCCATCGTGCTTCTTCCCGGCAGGAAGCTGGATTGAAAAGGTCCCACCAGATTATTGATAAAAGGCTTAAGTCTAAGAACTAACATCTTGGTGATGATCTTTAACATCACATTGCACAAAGCGATCGGCCGGAATTGAGATATTCGTGCCGGGTTATCAACTTTGGGAATCAACGTGATGTAGCAAAGCCCAACTCCTTCTGGCACTTTTCCATGACAAAAACAATCGCTGACAAACCGAAGCACTGAATCTCCCAAATAATCCCAAAATTTCTGATAAACGAAGGCCTGGAGCCCATCCGGTCCAGGTGCTTTATGTGGCGCAAACGACTTGATAACCTGAAGTAGCTCCAATTTAGTAATCGGTCCGAGAAGAGCATTCATACCCTCCACAGACAATTTTCTTTGCAATCGGCTACCGTCAAGCGTGTGCCCACTCTGGGAGTTAGTCGGACTAAAAAGGTTACTGAAGTACTGGGTGACGTGGGCTTTGAGGATCTCCTCATCCGTCTGCCACGAACCCTCAATCTGGAGAGTTGTGATTCTGTTCCGTCGACGCCTACAAAGGGTAGTAAGTTGGAAAAACTTAGTGTTATGATCACCCCACTTCAACCAATCTATGCGTGACTTTTGGAACCAATGCATTTCCTGTTGGATAAGAATTTCATCAAACTTCCGGAGCAGAGTCTCTTCCTCCTGTTCAAGCCGGCTGTCTTCGAGCAGACAATTCCTCTGTTGGAGCCTCCCAATATCATGCAAAATCTCTTTCTTTTTCTGGAAAATATTACCAAAAACTCTCTTGTTCCACTCCTTCATCACCTGCGGGAGACAACTAACCGCTTCCAAAAGATTGTCTTTGTTGGCCCAAACATCCTTGATAAGACCCTCACAGTCTGGATGAGTGATCCAAGCCAGTTCAAACCGGAACGGCTTATTACGAGGAAGTGTGCTTAAGCCGTTGCAACAAGTCAAGATAGGGTGGTTGTCCGATTTCGTCTTCGGGAGAACAAGCACCAAGCTATCCGGAAATATAAACTTCCAATACGGATCCACCAAAGTACGATCAAGACGAGCTTTGAAGCTTCTGCCATAGCCGGCTTGTCGCTTCCAAGTGAATTTAGGGCCCTTGAAGCCCAGGTCAATAAGACCGCAGGCTTCCATGCCTTCCCTCAGCCTTTCGTAACGTCTCCAGTCATCAGCTCTTCCGCCCCGTCGCTCCGTAGTGCATGCTGTATCATTAAAATCTCCCGTAAGAAGCCACGGGCGATCTTTCAAGGGACTCCACGCTTTTAAACAATCCCACAGTTCGTCGCGACGACGAGGACTTGGGCTCGCATACACGCCCGAACAGTACCATTCTGCACCTAATCTCGGCCCAATGAGAGCGTGAATAATTTGAGGGTGAGTGAACATAATTTGAACATGTATTTGTGAGGCATCCCACAACATCCAGATTTCCCCCTCCCTACCACTCGTTGGAGCCCTACACACATTTGGAAAACCCAGTGAGGTAGAGATACGCTCAGCCCTTTCTTCGTTGACTTGCGTCTCAAGGACGAACACAACGTCCGGTCTATGGGTATTGATAATATTCCTGAAATGGGTACGGAAATCCCGACTGCCCGCACCTCTACAGTTCCATGAGAGTATCTTCATGGGACACGTTTGAAGATGATGAAAATGAATGGGTTCCTCAAAAGGACTCCCTATCCATTCCAGCCAGAGCTGGTTCGCTATCGTCACCGTCAACAAGCATTGTCGATCCCATTCGTTCCAGGTCAGTCTTACCTTCATCATGCTTTCCAACATTTGGGGTTGTCCCTGGTGTAGCGAGACATTCGTCGATATTTGCCAAAATAACGGGTGAATCTCCAGCATCCGGACAAAGATCGCCTCCATGTTGAACATGTAATTCACTGCCAGCTCCTTCATTCTGCCCCTCTGGAACACATACCAGATTCCCCTTTGAAATTCCAGAGGAAGCGACTCCTGCTCCATCTTTTGGCTTAGTCTTGCCAAAGTTGCTGCAGTTCAAGGGTGGAAAATCATTGAAAGCACCTGAAGAAGAAGCACCAAAACAAAATAGGCCTTGCCCACTATCCCGTTCTTGAATTTGGGTTCTGCTGAAATGTCTCTGAGAGTCCTCCGAGCCAGTACTACTACTAAGGCTAGAGGGTTTTCTTTGTGAAGTGACCCTTGAAGATTTCTGAAATTGCTTAGAGGGTCCCTTTTTGTCCTTAGTCTGATTCGACATCTGCATATTATGTCCCCCACCAGAAGAAAAGTTACTTCTCTTTTTGTCAGATTTTTGAGATGGCATCCTATCAGCAGGTTGTTGTTGTTGTAGGATGTCAAAACGATTTGTCGTTATCCTATTACCTTTAGAGGTTGGCGCTTTCTGATTCGAAGACTTAGCCTTTCTATTTTGGACAATCATCCAAGGGCCATACGTAACCTCATTAGGGTTTTCCAGATTTGGAGTTCTCTTAGCTTCCCCGCTAGGGTTTAGTGGATTAACATCAGAGGTTTCATTCCTACCGCCGCCACCACCCGTCGGATTTTTCTCCGGTGCCTTTTTTGTAGATAGGCACTCCGTGTCTCTATGGCCAACCCTACCACACTTGAAACAAATGGTCGGCAACTTCTCATAACTGACCGGGTATACCATATCTCCTATACTTACTGCACTAAGGAGTGGCTCGTCCAGATTTAACTGGACTGCAACTCTGGCGAAGCTTCCATGGATAGTATAATAAGTAATGGGATCCACTTTGACCGGCTCCCCAAGGCTAGAGGCCAAGTAGGAACAGTATCTCCTCTTTGTAAAGCTCTAACGGGAGTTCAGAAAACCTCACCCATACAATCTCGGTATTCACCTTATCCTTGGAAGGACGAAATCTTGGAAACCATTTTCTGGCCACCAGGTAATGGCCGGAGACCACCCACGGACCATTGGTCAAGATATGCTCCGTCAGATCCCTGTCGTGCAGGCGCAACACAAAGCAACTGTGTCCAACGTCAATCAAATCCTATTCGCCATTGAGTCCCCACATTTGTGTAAGTTTAGCAGTAAGGAGGGGAAGACTGATGGATCTGCCCATGAGCTTTAAAATAATCGAATCCTTCCAAGGAGCTTGGATGCTCTCTTCGAAATCCTTGTCTAAGATTATGCGTGGATAGGGGTGGTCCTTATCCGGCTTCAGAATCTGGACTTTATCAAGATCCAGGAGGCTTTCTTTGTTCAACTTAACATCCTCAATTCTAGCTTTGTTGCTGCCCATTAAGGACTCTCTGTAAGAGGTTTTTTTGTGAGCCCAATCACCCAAAGGTCTTTGTGTTTCCTCCATCAGAACTTCACGGTCCTCACCTCGAAAATCCGATGTTTTCACCTTCTTAGTACTTCGTCGGATAAGATCCTCCTCTTCCGGCGAGAACGGGGTGGTGTCTCGTCTTCCAGAAAATTCTCTCTCTACACTCATGTTTTTCGAATAAACGTAATTGATAATGAGCTCTAACATACAGATTCAAGAAAAAATAGATTTGGTACCGGTGCATCATAAATCACGAATGAAACATATTAAAAAAAATTGGTAAGAATTAAAACCTGAATCAAGAACGCCAATGATAATCCCATCACCCATTTGTGCTTGATGAAATAGATTGTTGGGGTTACTACCATCACTAGATAACCCTAATGTAGTCCAGCTTCTGGTATTTTGCAACTTATTGTGATGTCCATCTCGTATTACTCGAAGCACCCCCGGTGTCTCTATAGAGTTAAATTAAAAAATATAAATAAAAATAAAATTTGAAATTAATTATATTCTCGGGCGATTACATATACTAGTGTATTACGTAGAGATAAAAGCATTTTAACCCCTATGTAATAAATAATTAACAATCCACCTCCTTGTATAAAATCAGATAATACTTAACCTATTTGTATTATTTTTTAAACACCATGTTGTCTCCTTTTTAATTTCTCTTTGTTGATTAATAGTTTTTTTTAAGGGGAAATGTGGAAAATCTTCCCACATGATGACTCAAATTTGAGTTAGCTCTCCACTCCAAAAATTTATCATACTAACTCCCCAATTGACTTTCATAATTTTAGTTCACTCCCAATTTCGTGTAAAATTACTAAACTGTCCTTAAGACATAACATGAAATGACATGACAAATCACTCTTCCCTTCCACAAACCATTTTATTAACTTAATACCTCATATGCACGATTTTATACTTTTATTTTGTATATTAATACTTATAAATATAATTTTCATACTTCATATTTTTTTTAGGTGGATAGTTAGTAAAAATTAATTGTTGATTTATATTTTGAAGTATTAATTAGAAATTATAAAGTATACAAATTATAAAATTGAGTATCCAAATTATAAAACATACTATTATAAAATTTTCGACTAATAAACAAAGTATCCAAATTATATAAAATAGAGTATCCAGATTTAAAACTAGAGTATTATTTGTAAAAGTTAAAGTATTCAGGTTTAAAATTGAAGTACAAGAAAAAAAATAAGAAAAAAGAGTATTGTTTGTAAAAGTTAAAATACTTACGTTTTAAAGTATTTAAATTTAAAATAGAGTATTACTCGTCAAAGTTAAAGTACCTATTTTTAAAAATGAAGTATAAAAAGGAAAACGAAATAAGTAAGAGTATTACAGTCAATTTAGGTAGGTGGGGTGTGAAGCCAAATTATAAAGTTGAATTGGGGAGTTAGTATAATTTTTTTTTTTACATGGGGGAGAAAACTAAAATTTGTGTAACTCATGGTGAGTTATAAATTACTGTCCCTTTTTTTAACTAAAATGTTGCAAATATTTTAACTCCATTTAGAACTTTATTTTCTGTACGTTTTATTTTTTCTCTCTCAACCGAAACCCCTTACTAAAACACTTGCAAGGAAGCCAAAATGTCGGAAGAAATCTGCTCGAGTAAACAATCTACTGAAGGCGAAAATATGTAGGAGGGGTAAAATAAATTTTAAACTCATTTATTTAAATATGAAGAAAGGGTAAAATCAGAGGAGGCTATATGCTATTTAATTTTTCAGAATGAGGTAATTTGATAATTGTTTTTTTTTTTCCCATAGCGGGCTCACTAGGTTTTTCCCATTATTACGTACCCCTAAGTTCTGAATAATACAAATCAGTCCATTTGGTGTCCCTGAAATTCATATTGGATGCAAAAACATCCCCAACAGAGAAATTGTAATTATCTATACTATCTATTAAGTGAGAGACCCAAGTTTGATTTCTTGGACTCTAAAAATAATTTCTTATTTATTTATTTATTTATTTTATCCAACTTTATCTTCCACGTTCTGTTAATTTCTCTTTTCTGTTCCATCCTTAATTTCTCTTTTATTTCTTATCACTTGCATTTTTTTTTATTATTTTTAATTATAATTTTTATCACTTTTCACTTATATTTTAAATTTTTATAATTATTACTATGACATTATCTTATCTTACTTATTTATTTATTTATCATAAATTAATGATTATATTAAAAAAACTATAGAATACATATTTAATAAAAACTTTTTAGTTTTAATATATTTATATAATAATTATTTTTATTTGTACATGCATAGAATATATAAAGTTGCTAGTACGAATAAAGCGCTAATTGAGGGATCGATGTTTTTGCACCCAAGTGAAATGTGACGAGCTGTTGTAATTAACAATACCAGAGAGACTAATTTGTAGTCATCCATAAACTTAAGGATTGTAATAATTCGGCCTATAGAATTTGGTTCCACCAAACCAATATATTGAGGGGCCAAATCAATATAATGATGTAGGATATTAATTGAAACATATCGTGTGTTTGACACAACACTCCGATGGCGGCCGACGTCTCACTACCATTGCACACCGGCGCTGCTTTGAGCCTCCGAAGCAGCACCACCACTGCTCCCCGAGCGTGGATCTGTGTGTGTGTGTAGTGGTGGTGATGGTGGTTTGCTGTTGGCTGTAGTGGAGAAGCAGGGGCGCTGACGGTGATGGTGAAGGCGGGGTCGGAGAGCAAGAGAGAGAGATTTTTTGGGAAGGAAGGGCACAATGGTCTTTTTCTAAAATAAATTAATTTAATATTAATTTTATTTAGTTATAATCAAGGGCAAAACAGGCAAATCAATGATTTTAATTTTTTAATTTACCATGTATATTTTAATTTTCACATGGCATCCATATAATCTTTAACCGTAAGAAATGAAATTTTGGTACATCGGCAAAAATTGGGAATTTTTAATTTTGGATCGAAATTGAACTAAAATTAAAAAAAATATAAAAATCAAAATTTAAAATTAATTATATTTTCGGGGGATTACATATGCCAGTATACTACGTACCCTGGAGTTTTGAGTAATTACATATTAGTTCATCTGGTGCCTCTAACATTTCATTTTCGACGCAAAAAAATCCTCGATAGAAATGGCAATACTGCCATAAAAATGCTAATCGAGGGATGTTTTTACACCAAAGTGAAATGTCACGAACCAGCTGTAATTAATAATACCGGAGAGACTAATTTGTAATCATCCATAAACATAAGGATGACAATATTATTTGCCATATATATTTAGGCTTATATTAACCAAAATTTCGTTCGACCAAACTAATATAATGAGGGAGGATATTAATTAAAACTTGTCATATGATTGACATAAAATTTAAGAAAAGTGATCGATTACATAATAGAGATAATGACTTTTTGACATCCGAACTATTGCCTTTTTTTTTCAATTTACAGTACAAACTATTCCGACTTGCAAATTGTCATCCAATATTTGTATCTGTAACATACTACCATCTAAACCTTTTTTTTTTGTGGTTTTAGCTAAAAAACAATTGATGTATATGTACTGTATATAGATATGCTACGTGTAATGTGTTTTAGTCAAAACCATTAAAAAAAAATTTAGATTACGGTATATCACAAACGTAAATATTGGATGTAGTTTGCAAGTCGGAATAGTTTTTATCGTGAATTTGAAAAACGCAACAGTTGGAATGTCAAAAAATCATTATCTCTAAATAATTAATAAATGTAATACATTTGCTCATAATATTGGTTAGTTCTTTCAAGCCTACTTTAGTCTAGAATTTTCTATCATACCAGCTAACTTTTGTGCCTCAGCCTTCGTGAGTTTTGCTGCAAAACCAGAGAAACTGTGCTTGTAACTGTACACCATCAGTTTCTCGGTTTCTTCGCTGCAATGCATGCGTGATGAAAATTTGCAAGTTAGCATGCAATCCATTAATTAAATTACACATATTGATTAATAAACTAGTTGTTAATTTGAGAGTTAATCTATATATAGAAATTGATATTCTATAAATTTCTTAAGAAATCAAGGAAAATTATACACATTACTACCTCGAAATTCCGTTAAGTTCTGAAAAATTATATACAATCCTAACATCTTCAGTAAATATATAAAATTTACAAAAATACCACACTTACCGTTTCAACATTGGTATTTTGAAAGGCATCTTTTGAAAGTTTTGTACGTTTAATGCAAATGTTATGAAATATACCGTGATTTCTATGAACCTAGATAGTGTATAAAATTTTTCTAATACGTAAACACATACCTCCCAAGAACATCAGCAAGCATGTCGTGATGGGACTTTGTGATAATCTCATGATCATCGTGCGGTTTCTGGCCCAGATAAACAATGTAAATTTGCTGAAAAAATAGCAAGAAAATTTGAGAAACAATTACCCCTTTTAAACACAGAAAATACACGTTTGTTAATTGTTTCTAATATTCTATTTTTATCTGATCACAAACCTGCGCTTGGCTCTCTTTATCATCTACAATGTTTGCGCCATTGACGATGACAATAAAAGAGAATATAACAAGAAAATACAAAGGATTCTCCATGTCATCACCTACAAATTCTTGCACTTCTCTCTAACTTATCTCTTGTAATGCACGGACACGAATATGGAGATATGAACGTGATAAAATACACATACGGGGATATTGATATATTTTTTTTTAATTTTCCACATAACAAGTTCTCGACAAGATACAAACTATAAAAATAATATTCTTAAAATTTTCCGAACATTATAGCTTCTCTTTCAAATTTATGACCTCATATATATAAGCCTACATTCTCTTCCCTCCTATGAATAGAATAACAAGAAAAATCACATAACATGATTGAGATTTGACATCTAGAATGAGCAACATCTATAAAATACTAAAATTAGAATTCCAAATAGCTTACAAGAAGATAAATGTCTTAGTTCATGACTATATATTACCACTTTCAAAAGTCTATTCTTATTAACAAATTAAAAATATAAAATAATTATTAATTGGATTTTAGTCAAATTCTAGTGTTTGAATTATGTTGTGGCTATATTTTTGCTTCCTTGAAGCTCTCAATTGTCTTGTTTCTGTATTACCAAACTCCACAATTTGTTGCCAATAGGGGTTGGTCAAGTAGTTTGAGGGTTCTTTCTTGAAGATAATGACCCGAGTTCGAATCCTTCTGATCACTTGGGATGTGTCTTTAAAAAAAAAAAAAAAAAAAAAAAAAACTCCACAATTTGTTTTTACTAAAATTAATAATTATTAACCATGAATTTAGCGTAGGGAGTTTTTGAGAAAACTCTTCATTTTGATTAAAACTTTTTAGTTCACTTTCCAATTCAGGTAAATTTTTAGTTTCCTTCCTATTAATATAAATTGTCAATTTTTCCATTATTTTTCTTAATATGAAGTACTTACATTTGAATTTGTAGAACTGCATTTAAATTTTGAAGAATTATTGTGATACGCAATAGTTGGTTATTGAATGAAAAACTTTTATGTTAATATGAAATTTATGCATTGGCGGAACTATATTGCATTTTGAGGAACTATTGTATTAATTAGCAAGTGGTAGTTGAATGATTTAATGGAGATTTTTTTAATATGAAGTATTTATATTTGAATTTGTAGAACTATATCTAAATATTGAGAAACTATTTTGTTATGCAACAGTTAGATGTTAAATGAAATTTTTTTCTCTTAATATGAAGTATTTGCATTAGAATTTTGAGCATTATATATGAATTTTAACGAACTATTATGTTAAGCAACTGTTAGTTATTAAATAAAGATTTCTTCAAATATGAAGTATATATAAACTTATGTAATTGTGGAATTATTACTAAATTTTGAGGAATTGTCGGTGTTATTTAACAATATGACTAAATAAAGGATAATTAGGTCATTTGAGAATAATTAGAGAGTTAATGAAAAAATTTGTTGGATCAGGGAAGTATACTCAAAATCCAAGTCCTATGTAGGGATTTAACTCTAAATATTGTTTTAGGGTAACTTATCGGTTCGATTCTAGGCTAGCTGACTTTGGATATTTTGATATACAATTTTTATTGATAGAAAAGAGTTTTACAATTTAATAGTTTGATCCGACTCAAAAATATAATTAAATATAAATTTAAAAATGTAATAATTGTATTTTATTTGAAAAAAACGAGGTATATGTTTCTATATTTGTTATTTGAATCCCTACTATATTTTGGAAATATCCTCCTAATATATGAAATCCATTATTAATTTTCATAAATATTTAACATTTTGTAATTTTGTCATTTATGAAAAAAATTGAAGGTGAAAATGAACTGAATTAATTGTTTCGACCTAGTAATATATGTGGAGAAAAGGTGAAAATATGAAAAAGTTTCTCTTAAAAAAAAAATAAATAAATGAAAATGTGAAAAAGTACCAATAAATACTTTTGGATGGGGTTGGATGGCAGGTGGCAAATTGCCTGGGAAAATTCTAGTTTAAATCGAGCAGAATTGAACCCAATCAATTATAATAGTAAGTATATTAATCACCATGTAGTGTAACTTAGCGGACGTTATACTAGTTTAATTAGAGAGTTTGAGTTTGAGTTACTGGGAACATAACATTGGCAGGGAGAGTTTTACACGTCTCGGCTCAACCCTTAGAAATGGGCTATAGAACAAAGAAAAATAAAAAATAGTAATAAGTATATTATACTTGTTATTTGATTTTTGACTTTTCACAATATTTAAAGATTTTTTAAATTTTTTCTATATTATTTATTTTTCTTTCCTAATCTCGGCTGTTTATTAATACACTTGATGCATGGATGTGAATGAAACATGAGATGAAACACAGGCTTAAAAAATGAGATCTCAAGCCATATGAGCCAACCAGGTCCGAGGTTTGAATTGTATCCAAATCTGGGAGGACAAATGGCTGCCACGACCACACTCTTTCAAACCCTTTAACCGCCCTGAGGAGAACGAGAACTTGCTGTATCAAGGAAGGCTGTTCCTGGGACAGTGAGAATGATTTTATCCATTTCAATGGGTGGTTTGTTAGGTTGTATATTCGCCTAATTATAAAGTATAACTGTAATATTTTACCCCATTATTTGATTTGATTATGGATAATTGATTGGATTTAATGTTTTCTTGTAGGAAATTATATTTTGCAAGAATTGAGGAATAACCGGAGAAACTAGAGTTTGGAGAGTTCATGTCACTTGGGAGTCTTTAACAGCAGCCATGAATTTGGAAAGAGGTGAACCTAATTAAGTTGTGAAATTGTGAATTTTGGGCTTTGATTATTTCTCGGCATCAGACAACTCTTATGAGTCCATTACTTCTAATTCCTTTTGGAGTTCACTTGGAGTTAGCGGCTTAGAATGGATAACTTGTGAATCAAAGTGGGCCCACTAATTCCCATTGGAATTTTAATTCAAGGGGGCATCATGTGTTACTATGGAGAGTCCAGGCACTTATAACTCTATTTGGTTACAATTTGACTCTTTCTAGTGCACAATTAATTCACGCAAGGAAAACGGGCAACGACTTGGGCGCACGCATTGAGAACGTGGGAATTAGTGGCTTTTATGAGGGCAGAACGTGCTTAGAGAGTGGGGCAACAATGCTGCCAGAACGTGGGAAAGGAGAGTCGAGATATAAAAACACAGAATGAGACTGCATATACCTCTCTCTTTACACAGAAATACGCAGCAGAACACAGGATTTTGGGGGAGGAACACGGGATTTGAACCTTGTTTTGCTCAATTCCTTTATGATTTGCTAGTTTCGTTTTAGTTGGGATTTTCCATGATTATGCTAGACTTGTGAGACCAATCTATTTTAATTAGTTGGTTTATGCTATTCGTATTGCTTCCAATTTCTTGTCATTGCTTGTTAATTAGTTCTTTGATTGTGGCCAGATCGTAGAATTGTTAATTTGCATATAGCTATCTAATTCGTTTGACGGTGTTAGCTAAATAATTAGAATTTGTAGCAATCGATATGATGGGGACCACCCTATAGGACACGTGGCAACAACTCACACATGTACGAGTAGAAGGACTCTACGGATAAGAACGACTCCATGGATATACAAGTAGAAGAAGGACTCTGCGGATAAAAACGAATCCATGCGAATCTATGCACATACGAATAGAATAAGGATTCTGCATATAGGAACGAATAGAAGAAACACTCGGGAAGGACTCTAATGTAGACGATTAGTAAACCCTAACTGGACTCTTTGTATTCGCCTATATAAAGGAGCGAATAGACGCAAATAGCACATACAACAAAACAATACAAAACAAAGAGAAGAGGAGCAAGAGAGAAAAGAGGAGCTGTTCTTATTGATACTCATCACTGGCGCCGTCTGTGGGAAGCGAGTAACTTTTTTTTTTTTTTTCCGCTTCCGAACTAGTATTAAACAGCCTCTCTTGATCTCTTGTTCTCCCTTGAAAAAAAAAAAAACAAGATGTCTAGTGAGCATATCAACCAACTGTTGGATAAGATTGAATAGATTCTACCAGAGAATCAGGATCCGCGGAAGGCAAAGAAGAATTACGCAACTCCCCAAGTAGGGACACAAAATGGAGTGATACGGGAAGAGGAACCGATGCAAGCCGTGTTACTAGCTAACATGACAATTGAACAACTGCGAGCCTTGGTGGAGATGATTACCGAGGCACAGGCAAAGCGAGAAGGGCCCAGTCGAGTGCGGGGATATTGTGAGATGCCGGAAGGCGATACCCAAATGAGTGGGAAAGAAAAAAGAACTCGAATGGACCCGATTGACCTGGAGGGAGAATCAGACACTAAAGATGAAAATTACCATGAGAGGGATGGCCGAACTATAACCCCAACCCTATTCAGGACCAGAGCTCCACCGGTTAAGAAAACCAACAATTGGGAAGAGCGGATGCAAGATCTAGGAAAAGTTGTGGAAGATCTGAAGCGGAACATGCAAGGCCCCATGCAAGAAAAGAAAAAATGCCCCTTTTCAGAAGACGTGATGGAAGAGGATCTCCCATATAATTTTCAATCTATGCAAGTGGGTAAGTATGACGGGATAGGGGACCCGCTAGAGCACATCAACGAGTTCGAGCATGTGGCCATGCTACACAAACTTTCCGACAAAATAAAGTGTAGAGTATTCGTCACAACTCTAAGAGGACCGGCGCAACGAATAAACCTTCTAATGTGATACATTGTTTTGATGATTTTTGCAGACTATTCCAAAATCAGTTCACTAGTTCGATATTTCTTTCAATCATTGGCATTAGACCCAGTGCAAGACTTCGACGAGTTGTTGAAACGAGCAGGAAAATACATCAACTTGGAAGAATCCTTAGCCGCAAGAGAAGTAGTGGTAAGCGAAGTAAATAAGAAAATGATAGGCCAGGAATTATACACCACGAGAGATCGACACCACATCGAGGGGGCAGCTCCACGTGTTTCCGATAGGTATGACACCTATTTTGTACTTAAGGAAACACCTGAGGTAATGTTGCAAAATGTCAAAAAGTTGGAAGGATTCCGATGGCCTCGAACACGAGCTGTGACACCACAAAGAGTCCCTTCGGATTCGTTTTGCGAATACCACAATGAATATGGACACCGAACGAGAAAGTGCAAACATCTAAAGAATGAAATACAAAGATTGGCCCTCGATGGAAAATTACAAGATGTCGTAACATGGGGGACTGCGACGACCAGGGAAAACGAACAACGATCTAGGCAACATACACGGGTGGAAACTGAACAGATAGTAAGAGATCCGTCGATCAGGGGAGTTATACATATGATAATAGGCGGCGAACAGAATAAGACCAAGCCAGACAAAGTACTCGTCGACTCGGTGGGATATGACCCGAACAAACAAAAGCGAACAGGATTGCAAGTGTCGGGCGAGCTAGAGTCAGAAGGCATCGAGTTGCCGCGAGCTAGGAATGCACAACCCTTGAAGAATTTCTACGCTTAGTAACATTACGGTTGTACTCTTTTTCCCTCGTAAGAATTATTACCGAAAGATTTTTTCCTATTACAAGGTTTTTAACGAGGCAACATGAACGCATGATTATATAAGTTGTTTTTCTTTCAATACAAATAAATTCCTCTTATATGCTAGGACTTTCATTTTCTTTTGAATTAATATATATTTCTTGCTCAGAATACATTGTCAAATCCGCGATATGATACATATGAAAATCCTGCCGAATGGCAAACGACCATCAGAGTTTTGGTCGGGAAAAATTATGAAATTCTTGCTGAATGGCAAACGACCATCCGAGTTTTGGTTGAGAAACATCATGAAATTCCTACCGAATGGTAGAAGACCATTTGAGATTTGGTCGAAAAAATAATAATAAACATACAAGGATATCTGCAAGCTGGACAACTCGTCTCACCTCGCATCAAGTGCTCGTTCACGCAAGATAGAGCACTCGCCATGCATCCAATGTTGTTCATGGTTGCATAGGTGGACACACTAGCGATTGGGCACCTCAAACCAATTTTTATGGCAATATATGGCAATCTCCTTTAATTTCTCTTTTTATAAAGGGATTTGGTTTCGGCTACATGTTTGGGGTTTTTATTCAAATTTTGTATTAGTACTTGGGAAAGGCCTTAACATAGCTACGTATGAGCTGTCACGAGTTCATGGTTGCATTGGTGGACCCACTAGCGATTGGGCGCACTTTCGCGGGCTGCAGTGGGTTCCAACGACAGCAGTACGATGGCTAGGATTGCGGAAGATAGATATGACAAGTTATATCTTTTTTCCTTTTCGTTGTTGCCACATTATCAATACCATTCCCCATCTAACGAGCTGAAATGGTCTTGAGGGAGGGAGTAGTGATGGGGACCACCCTATAGGACACGTGGCAACAACTCACACATGTACAAGTAGAAGGACTCTACGGATAAGAACGACTCCATGAATATACAAGTAGAAGAAGGACTCTGGGGATAAGAACGAATCCATGCGAATCTATGCATATACGAATAGAATAAGGATTCTGCATATAGGAACGAATAGAAGAAGCACTCGGGAAGGACTCTAATGTAGACGATTAGTAAACCCTAACTGGACTCTTTGTATTCGCCTATATAAAGGAACGAATAGACGCAAATAGCACATACAACAAAACAATACAAAACAAAGAGAAGAGGAGCAAGAGAGAAAAGAGGAGCCGTTCTTATTGATACTCATCACGATACTAGGACATAATGTTTGTCTGATTTCGTGTCGAGGAGTTTGCGGTGTAATCGACTGAAACAAGAGTCTATGCTTAACCGGTTGGGATTAGTGTTTCTTTGGTGCTCAAAGCTGTTAATTAATTGAATATTGGAGAGAGTCTCGAAAAGGTTATCGGTTAATTAGGGAGTAATTTTTAGGAGTTTCTTTAATTACTCTAAAACTAAAAAGAAACGAGGGAGCCAGAGGTAGTTGGTAACCATAGCTAATCTAGCGTTAAACCAATGAAAATCTTGAATCGAGGATCATAGTCTACGCATGATTAGGAATTTCCCAACTATTTTTTATCCATTGAATTACTTAAGCTTACTTTGATATTTAGTTAGTTTAATTATTCCTTGTTAATTGTTTAGTTCAATCAAAATCTAAAAATCCCCCTATTTTAATTGTTTTATTTCATTTCCTTGGCATATTTAGAGTTGCAATTTCACCCAATCTTCGAGAATCGATACCCTTTTACCACTATTTACAAGTTAATTATGTTCGGTACTTGGGATTTAATTTTTGGTGGTCTCGACACCCATCATCGTTCTACAAATATTGATCGGAGGGTTTGGCATTAAACCAAATCGGGGCGATTTACTGTGAAGAGCGCCTATGAGATGGCAGCAATAGCAGGTTATATCCACCAATTGGGAGTTAGAAATTCATAGGGGAGATTTTGTAATTATTTTATACCAAGAAGTAGTTTGTAATTTTTAAGCTTGTGGGAATCAATTGTGACGTGATGATTTTCGAAAGGGTGTGGATGTAATTAAATGTAAGTTATTATGTTTTGTTGATAGTTGATGACATTCTGTCACATTGTATCCGGATTGCTGACGCTTCTATTCAGTTACATAGCATCCAAAGGCGGGTGCGTGCTCGCACACACAGAGACTACGTACGTGTAACGATAAAGCTTCGACAATACAAACATACTATTCTGACGACCGAAATCAGACCAAAACCATGCAAATCAAGATTCTTTTTTCTGCGTATAATTATACATAGTTACGAAAGGAAGAGTTTTGAATCAAAATAGGAAAAAAGAACTATGTTACTACACATAGTTGCTAGAATATACCTATAATCCTTTCCAACCGACATCTACATGTTAGCCATTTATGTTACAAAATGTATTACTATTATAAAAAAAAAGTATTACTATTACAACATATGTTTTCTTTCCTATCATTCTAGAAAATTGGATAAAACGTTGAACGAATAGTTATGGGGCTCCTAACAGAATGCTTGCCATCACTCCAAGTCAAACTTCCAAAGAAGTATCCAGTGTTGTCTTCTTGTTCAGCCACAACCTTCATCACAAAGTCAGCCATGCTCGTCTTCGAATCGAACTTCAGGACTTCGGGCTTGACTGACACTCTTGCTCCCCTTGGAGATTTGATCGTAGCCTTGTAAACCGAGTTGGCGGGCCCCACATTGGTGACTCGTCTCTTGAGGGTGGCTGATCCGTTGAGGTGTGGAACGCTGAAGGATGGTAGGTTGAGATCCAAGAGTGAGCCACCCCGGTTATCGCAGATTGACTGTGTTGCCCTCGGGTCGAAGTACGGGGTTTCCTTGGTGGCGTTGTAGATGTCGGTCTTGTTGTAATCTTGAATGCAGAGATAGTTGAGGTAGTCTTCTTTGGTCATGTCGTAGACCAAACCCGGTTGGGCTGCGGCGTTAGGGTTCACGATCCCGCCACCATAGTCGAAGGCATCAGCGGACTTTGTTGGGGTCCCTTCGGCGGTTATTGGTATCCCTAAATTGTCTTCATTCCATGCTGCAAGAAATATTTGACCACGATAAAGTCAAGCTGGGATGGGTTGGACAACTATGTTTTATGGACGCAGATACGAGATTACAAAAGCGCTGATTTTTTAATTGATTCATTGCTTTTTTATTTTTATAATAAAACAACTTTTAATTTTGTTTAAAATAATAATAATAAGTTTCGAGCACGTTTTTACCACGTTAGGTATATTTTCGTGTTGAATCCGCTCTGACCCGGAACATGCTAATTAGGAGTCTCCGAGATTACATTAATAAATCAAAAAAATTACGAAGTGAATAAATGAAAATTAACATATGAACCTGTCGTCACAAGTGCAGAATTTATTGCAGCAGGAGACCAGTGCCTATGTTGGGATCGAAGAAGTGCAACGATACCACTAACGTGAGGGGTAGCCATGGACGTGCCGCTTTTAAAAACAAATCCGTTGTCGTTCTCAGAATTATCAGGAGGAACTGCAGCTAGTATGCTTACTCCTGGTGCTGCTACATCCGGCTGCACAAATGAAATGACTTAAAGAAGGGCCATTCTAGTTCTGATAAAAGGTAGTTTTGTGTAATTATGTAAAACTTTAAGGAGTATAGATGTAATTCACCCAAAATAAGAAAATCAATACCAGGAAAGAGTACCTTGAGAATCTCTGGGGCGAGAGCATTAGGTCCTCTTGATGAGAAACCGGCAACCTTACGTGGGAGCGGTTTTCCCTCATACATGAAAGTTCGTCCTATCGATACAGTTGCTCCGGGACTACAAAATTTTTGAAACAGAAGAATTTGAGCAAGGGACGGAACTACAGGCGGCTCAAATGTGTAGCTAACCCCTCAATTTTGTAAAGATCAAGATTTTATACACAATTTTTAAGAATTTTGAGCTTTTGCGCCCTTCCAAAAACCAGAACTATCATACAAATTAAAGAAACGCATCATAAATTTACCTCTTCTCGTCATACTCAAGTATGTCATTTCCGGCCTCGATATCAAGTTCAACAACCGGAATTTTTACTTTAGGTTTCGACATTGCTCGACCGTATGCATACGCAAATAGCTCATTATCAAGAAGGGGCCTCACTACAATCAGCGCCCGAGCATCTAAAGGAGTTACCCGATCCAAAACCTGAAGATATTCATCTTTTTCCTTAACAAAAGCCAAGATCACTTTTCCCTTAAATTCGAGTATACTGGTTTTATTTGATCCACTATCGCTGAGGTTCCTAACAATAAAAATAGAAAACTTAACTCAAGATGTGACTATACGACTATGATAAGTTGCAACGAGGCACTTGAAGGTACCCTTTTGGAAGTTCCTTAGTAATTAACTCTGCGAAACCAACGTCCTTGCCCAAGATCTTGCCACGACCCTGCAAGATTGCAACAATATTATATCATCAAAAGTATGAAATATCCCCAAGAAACTATATTTTACACAAACAATGTGTCATTTCAGTGGTTATACGCAACAAGATTGAATAATTAGATTTAGGTTAATTACACTGACACCCATCCATGTCCTTCCCAACTTTCGAAAGTACATTAACCTCCCCCATGAGATTGTATAATACTATAATTAAAATACTCGAATGAACACGTACCATTATGGTTTTATTATTCCCGAGCGTGACAGGAACCAAGAAAGCCCTATCCATCGTGGTGGCAGCAACCGATATCATCCATGGTGCAAATCCCTGAGCTGTTGAAGGCAATGGGCCATCATTCCCAGCCGCAATGACCACCGGGATACCATGCGCTGCCGCGTGTAACGCTCCGATCGCAAAAGCATTGTTTTGGGAAACCTCAGGGTCATCAGGGAAACTACCCCCCAAGGAGGCCGATATTACATCAACGCCATCGTGAACAGCATCATCCATCGCTGCAAGTATGCCAGAATCAGGGCAGGCCAGTATCGGCTTGTCCCAACAAACCTTGTAGACGGCGAGGCGGGCACGGGGTGCTCCACCTCTAAACGTGCCCATGTTGAGGCCGTAATAGGTGACATTTTTCACAAATGAGCCGGCGGCAGTGCTGGCGGCGTGAGTGCCGTGCCCCACTGTGTCGATTGGTGACGGGTTTTTCTCGAAGGCCTGTGCTCCAAATGCGTCGAGGTAGGCATTTTTGTACCAACGGGCACCAATGATTTTCCGGTTGCAGTGTTTGGAGGCATCGAATAAGCCCTCGGATTTGCAGACGCCTTTCCAACGGGAGGGGACTGGGCTGAGGCCCTGGTCGTTGAATGCCTTTGAACCGGGCCAAATACCTGCCCGAACGAATGCATGTTTAGGATGATCGTACTATCTATAAAAGCTTAGACTGTTAAATAGAAAAAATATAAAATAAGTAATATGTCTACAACTATAAGGGATGCAAATTAGCCGAGCTGAGCTCAATAAGTAAAGAAAAAAGAAATCGACTTTTTTGCATCCCTAATTTCTAACCGACCCCCAATACTTGCAAAAGTATTCTCCTATGTAAAATTCTAAAGACATGAAGTTTTTAATATAAGTAATTGATCATGAACTCTTATACATGGATTTAAGAAAAAAATTGGTAAGAATTATTACCAGTATCAAGAACACCAATGATAATCCCATCACCCATTTGTGCTTGATGAAATAGATTGTTGGGGTTACTACCATCACTAGATAACCCTAACGTAGTCCAGCTTCTGGTATTGTGCAACTTGCGATGTACATCTCGTATTACTCGAAGCACCCCCGGTGTCTCTATAAAGTTAAATTAAAAAAATATATAAAAATCAAAATTTAAAATTAATTATATTATCGGAGGATTACACATTCCAGTATACTACGGACCCTAGAGTTTTGAGTAATTACAAATTAGTTCATCTGGTACCTCTAACATTTCAATTTCGATACGAAAAATTCCCGACAGAAATTGCAATACTAGGTACCATAAAATTGCTAATTGAGGGATGTTTTTGCACCAAAGTGAAATGTCACGGAGCAGCTGCAATTAATAATACCGGAGAGACTAATTTGTAATCATCAATGCACAATCTTAAGGATGGTAATATAATTTGCCCTATATATTTAGGGTAATATTAACCAAAATTTGCTTCGACCAAACCAATATAACGAGGAGAGGATATTAATTTGAACTTGTCGTATGATTGGCATAAAATTTAAGAAAAGTGATGGATTAAATAATAGAGATAACGGTTTTTTGACATCCGAACAGTACAAACTATTCAGACTTGCAAATCGCCATTCAATATTTACATATGTAATATACCATCATCTAATTTTTTTAGTGGTTTTAGCTAAACAAATGACATGCATGTACTACAAATATGCCACGAGTGTTGCTTTTTAGCCAAAATCGCTATAAAAAGAGTATAGATGATGGTATGTCACAAATGCAAACATTAGATGCAGTTTGCAAGTTGGAATAGTTTATAAAAACCGCAATAGTTCGAATGTCAAAAAATCATTATCTCTAAATAATAAATGTAATACGCTTGTTCATATTATTGGTTGAGTTCTTTCAAGTCTATTTTTTAGTCTAGAACTTTCTGTCATACCAGCCAACTTCTGTGCCTCAGCCTTCGTGAGTTTTGCTGCAAAACCAGAGAAACTATGCTTATAACTGTACACCATCAGTTGATCGGTTTCTTCGCTGCAATGCATGCGTAATGAAAATTTGCAACTTAGCATGCAATCCATTAATTAAATTACGCATATTGATTAATAAACCAGTTATTAATTTGAGAGTTAATCTATAGAAATTGATATATTATAAATTTCTTAAGAAATCAAGGAAAATTATACACATTTACTATCTCGAAATTCGGTTAAATTCTGAAAAATTATATACAATTCTAACATCTACACTAAATATATAAAATTTACAAAGACACCAAACTTACCGTTTCAACACTGGTATTTGGAAAGGCATCTTTTGAAAGTTTTGCACGTTTAATGCAAATGTTATGAAATATAACGTGATTTCTCAAAAAAAAAAAAAAAGATAAGTTAATTTGTAATGAATCCAAACCTAGATAGTATATGTAATTTTTCCAAAACGTAAACACATACCTCCCAAGAACATCAGCAAGCATGTCGTGATGGGACTTTGTGATGATCTCATGATCATCGTGCGGTTTCTCGCCCAGATAAACAATGTAAATTTGCTGAAAAAATAGCAAGAAAATTTGAGAAACAATTACCCTTTTTTAAACACAGAAAATACACGTTTGTTAATTGTTTCTAATATTCTAGTTTTATGTGATCACAAACCTTGGCTTGTGTCTCTTTATCATCTATAATATTTGCGCCATTGACGATGACGATAAAAGAGAATATAACAAGAAAATACAAAGGATTCTCCATGTCATCACCTACAAGTTCTTGCACTTCTCTTTAACTTATCTCTTGTGTTGCACGGACACAAAGACAGAGATACAAATATGATAAGATACACATACAAGGATACAAATATATTTTTTTAATTTTCCACGTAACAAGTTTTCCACAGGATACAAACTATTAAAATCATATCTTTAAAATTGTCCTGACATTATAGCTTCTCTTTCAAACTTTTGACCTCATAAATATAAGCCTACATTCTCTTCCCTCCTATGAATAGGAATTGGTGTGGCTTGTTTTTTGCTTCCTTGAAGCTCTCAATTGTCTTATTTATTTATTACCAAACTCCACAATTTGTTTTTACTATAATTCATAATTATTAGCCTTCAATTTAATGTAACTTATCATTCAATTCTAGGCAAGCTGACTTCGAATATTTTGATATATAATTTTCATTGATAGGAAGTGTTTTACAACTTAATAGTTATGTTTTTTTTTAAACAACACCCCCAAGCGGTCAGAGAAATTCGGATCCAGGTCATTGCCTTCGAGATTACAACTTAATAGTTTGATTTGACCCAAAACTACAATAAAACACAAAATAAAAAATATAACAATTGTATTTTATTTGAATAAAACGAGGTATATATTTCTGTATTTCTTATTTGAATCCCTAATATATTTTGGAAATATCCTCCTTAATATATGAAATCCATTATTATTTTCATAAATATTTAAAATTTTCTCATTTATGTAAAAAATTTGAACTGAATTAATTGTTTCCACCTAGTAATATATGCGGAGAAAAGGTGAAAATAAGATAAAGTACCAATAAATACTTTTGGAGGCGGAGTTGCGATGGTCAGTGCCCAAACAGAGCGGGAAAGTTCTAGTTCAGATTGGGCACAACCGGACCTACCCAATTATAATACTAAGTATATTATACTTCCATTTGATTTTTGATTCTCCCTAAAATTTTCACAATGTTTAGAGGTCTTTTAAATCTTTTCTATATTACTTATTTTTTTTCCCTAATCTCTCAACTGTTTATTAATACATTTGATACGTGTAATGTGTATATGAGTAAAATGGGAGATAAAACACAAACTTGAAAAATAAGATCTCAAGCCGTATGGCTAAGCCGGATTAAAATTGTATCCAAATCTGGGAGGACAAGTGGCGGCCACGATCACACTTTTTCAAACTCTTACACGGCCCTTGGGGAGCGAGAACTTGCTGTATCAAGGAAGGCTGTTCTTGGGGCAGTGAGCTCGTACAAGAGGCATTAATTAAGCAAGATGGTAATATGATCTTTGTTATAAATCAGTAATTTGCGATGTTTATCGAAAATTCTAAGAGTCATGACTTCTCAAATTCTAAGGATTGTCAATTTCTTTAGTCTTTATTATTTGATTAGATTAAATACATTGCTATTTTCTAGATTCATAGTGATGGTGTCTGATCCGATATGAAAAACTCCAACACTTTAGAATTTGTTTAAGTGGGGAAACAAGGATCAAATGCCCAAGCTAAGGTCACCGGAGTGAGTGGGTTCAACCTGCTAGGACAAACACAACAAAGAACATTAGAAGGTCAAGCTGGGGAAATGGGGGGTGAGACCCAGTTTGGCTCTCCAACGCTCAAGTCAGTCTCAGGTGATGGAGAAGATGAAGGTAAAACAGAGCTCAAGTATGGAAGCTTGCTTATAGAGTGTAAGTGATCCTGATTATTTATAGTTGAGGGTCAAGACCTTTTTAGTAATTGCCATCAGGTGGTCCTGCATTGGTGTCGCCCTAGACATGTGGCGTAATGAGGAGCCTTTGAAAAGGACTTCCTGCAAAAGCCTGCAAAAAGGTGGGTGGAGGGCAACAATGGTAGGTGCGCATTGGGGTACTATTTGTCAGAGAGCGTTATGGGGTTGTTACCGAGGGCTAGGCACGTTCGGGTTTGATGTGGGCTTTAAAGGCTCGCAGGTCCGAGTGGGCACCTGGGCCAAAAGCGTTGGTATGGAGGGATTAATTTCTCCTTTATAGCCATGGAAGAATGACCTCGAGGGTGAGCTCAGAGGTGGCCTCGAGGTTCACGTGCGCTTATATCGCTAGCCTTGTTCGCCCTCTTGGGGGGAGGCTAGGGTTCTCTTTGAAGAGGGAATGGATGTTCCCTCAAGGGGAGCAGTTGATCTCGAGGGAGTGCTTGAGACGTGGACCCTGAAGTGCCACAATGTCGCGTTTTGGCTAGGCCACGTGTCGTATACGTGTCTAGAGCATATTCTAGCCTCATCATTTTACCCCCCAATTCTGTAGTAACAGTAATGTGGACTATAGAATTCATACTTTCAAATTTTCAAGTCGCACTTTGGCGGGGAGGTTGTGCCCTTGAAAGTCTTGTTCTGAGGAAGCATTTAATGCGGTCCTTTCATTTTGTCCGCTCGGAATGTCGGGCATTAAATGCCATTTAGCAAGTGGGTGCAGCTTTCCAAGAAACAACGCATGATCATAGGGACATGTGCGACTGTTCGTAAAAGTGGGCAGTTACCTAGGCGGGAATGATTACACCTTTTGAATTTATTGCCGAAATCCCACCAACTCTCTCTATGAAAAAACAAGATTAAGAAGTGATTTGTTTTGCCATCATGGAATAAGGATTTGATACTTCAAGCCAAAAACTCTTACGTGGAAATCATACAAATCGGCAGGGTGATCCAATGGCTGCGTAGATCCGTCGCAGTTTGAGATAATCTTGATATCCGGGTAAGCCCTTTTTATGGCATCGTAGAACTTCATGTAATTACCTGATATGTGTAGTGGTATAAGTTCGAGGCGGCTACGAAGTTTTGAGCATTACTCTTCTCGTTTTGTTTAAACTAATCTGATATTGCGCTTATTCTTCAAGTATGGTCGGACCATTAATGTGTAAAACTATTCACTTTTTATGTATGACGACATAAGAGGGAAATGTACCGCGATAATTTTTTCTTCCACAGTCTTGATTTCCTACACCGACGTATTGTAAATCGAAAGGTTGTTCATGACCCAAGGCTGCTCTAATAGAACCCCATGTAGAAGTGGGGTCTCCCCTTGCAAACTCAATAGCATCAAGAATGTCCTGCATGGGGTGGGGCGTCAAGGGTAAATTTGTCAATATATTTTCTGCATAATGTCAATTTTTTGCTGAAAGATTCATATTTGTAGCATATGTGCATGAGTGTTGCTGGGTGGGTGGAAGTGTTATTTTTGCATTCTTTGTGAGGTTGCATTGCCAAATATCATATATTGACGTTTTTCGCAATTAGACATTACACAGGGACAGACAGCTTACGAAAAACACACGTTTAGCTTACGAAAAAATGTTGTTGTAACTAGTTAATAAACTAAGCTGACTTTCTGTAACATGAATCATTCAATTGTTTAGATGCATATATGAAACCAGGAATGCAAGAACATACTTGCACGAAAGGTGAAATGACTAATGTATCAACTTGATCGTTGCGACTGATTCCTGCAGGGAGAGAGGGAGAGAATCAGGTACAGAAATACTAGAGCACGCGGTGGTGGCTACAGTGTAGTGTTAATACCACCATTGAAGACCCAAACAGGCGATGCGCCTAAATCCTCTGCAAGCTGCAGAAGATACACACAAATGGAAAATGATGACGAACACGAAGAATCACACACAGACACGCACGCACACATATATATGTATTATTACTCGGAGATACTCGAAATAACCAAGTCCATCATCGGTCCAATATTGCCAAACATCTCCGAAATGTCCAGGTCTTTCTTCCCAGGCTCCTATAGTTTCTCTCCACCTAAATGCATTCACTAGCCAGTCTCCTTCCACAAACGAACCGCCTTTTAAGAATCGTAACAAGTTAATACATGGTTAGAAATCTGCATTCTAATTTACATAATCTTCCCCTCTCAGTTTCCAAATTACAAGTACCCCTATTTCATTTTCGAAATTTAAATATTGAGAAACTTGGATAGCATCCTCCATACATGCAAGAACAGTTTGAAAAGTTTGCTATATTTTAAATTATAGCGTTATTTAATGATGTGTAATGATCAGCATAAGGGGATACATGTAAGGTCGTTAAAGATACAAGGGAGGTATGTGTAATTTGTGTAATTGTATATAGAAGGGAAAACTAAATGAGTAGCATTTGTTCATAATCTAGTGACACCAAGATGATTTCAATGAAATAACCCAAGCTGGAAATCTGTATCACAGTGATCACCTGGAAATCTGATAAATCCTGGTTTTAAATCGGCAAGCATGTCGAAAAGATCATGTCGGAATCCACGCCCCTGAAATTTATCAGTCACAATAAACATTATAGATATTTAACACCATGAAAGCACATTTTAGATCAAATCACAACATGTTCATTAATATATACCTTGTGTGTGCTTAACGGCATCGCTGACACTTGATCGAGCCATATTGTACACTTCTTTCTTGTCGTTAGCTGCAATCTTGAATTAGCATCTGTTCCCTTTGCTTGCAATATAATCTCCTTCTTTTTCCAGTTTGTAACATCGTCGTCTCTGTATGGGAAACTTTGACTATAAGATACAGATTAATACGTATAAAATCTGTATAGCAGTTATTAGGAGCCATGCTCACATTATATCTGCTGAGGCTAAGGTATTCTGTCCATTTGAACCAATAAATGATACTGACATTTCGATTGATTGCATTGACCGAACATATAGGGTCAGTTTATATGTTTTTCCCTGTTCAATATTCTGTCAGAAACAAAATAGAAGGTGAGGATAAGTAGAATTAGAAATGCCCCCTTCAAACCATTGAAAATTTGTCCAAATATATCGTTCTTGGCTGTAGAATTACAACTATACCCCCATTCAGGATTTGTTCAGAAACGACGAATTTCACCAAGAAACTTAAATAAAATCATCTGTGTGCACATCACAAGTCGCGAAGTTGATTAAAGTTTGAAGTAGCAACTGAAGGTGGGGGTCGGGGTGGTTTAATTTTTAAGGAATGATAACTTTTAAGGGAGGTACGTGTAATTTTGAAGCCAAGTGTATTGAATGACCACCTGATCTAAAAGTTTAAGCTGTTAGATAGGAGTATCATTATGTTGCGTTCGGCCCAGAACACCTGATCTAAAAAAGTGAGGCAAGATATTCATTTCCAAATGTTTTCACCGAAATCCCATCCTTGGCTGTTAAACTACAAATATACACCTCTTTTCCGAATCTGATCTAAATATGAAATTCATCAAGAAAATAGTAAATAAAATCATCGATACCTACATTAGCAAGTTGAGAAGCTTATTAAGCTTTGAATAATAGTATCATTTTATTTGTAGTATGAGGATAAATTTCACGGGAGGTCTGTGTAATTTCAAAAGAGGTAAAGTATTCTCTTACCATACCCCAGAATCCTGGGTTGTAAACTCCAACTCCTCCAGCAGGGCAGATATTGTCACCATTAATATCACACAGAACCTCCATTTTAAGTGCAATTGTATTCCTGTCAAAGCACGACGATCGGTCTGTTGAAACAAAGATGGACGACACGTCCCCAACGATGGTCCAAGGACTTATGTTAGATGGAGTGTTCTGGCCCCCAGCCTCAAAACCTGGAAACATAAAATCTTGAGGATCATAACATATTAATAATGTTATTTATTTTACTTTATTATTTGTAACTGTAAATCCGAAGATGACCTCGGTTGCTGACGAGTTCGGCCCACAGTCCTCCGGCCCCAGAGTGATTTATCTCCTGCAAAAAACATTGACGAAAATGGCTTTTATATCTTACACAAAATCAATCTGGCTCTGTTTCCCTACATCCAACATATCCTTAGACGATTGAGTGTGCGAGAACAGACCTCGAATGATACCCCAAACATCCTCTGCGGTATCTTTCTTCCATGATTATCAGAAACATTTACAGACAACGATGCTGTCTGATCTGCATCGAGCCCGGTTGCAGAATACTGATGCGATTTGCGGAATACAATTAGAAAGAAGAGCAGCACTTTGCAAGCTGCATATTTTGAGTCCATTTTCTTGCTGTCTAAATTTAACCCTAGGCACCTGTTTCGATCCGAGCAACGGCTACTTCCTGATTTTGTAAGGAAAAACAAGACAACTCTGATGAAGTATGTGGCTATGTGATAATCTCGTTTAATATTTCTGTTAAGTTTTACCAATTTTAGAGTATAAAGTGTAAAGATGTCAACTGAATAATTACCTTAAACAGACTGTTGCCACAGATAACAGAAAAGCATAGGCAACAGCAGCAACACTCACAACAAACAAACTTACATTGGATATAACTACAACAATGTCCAAACTCCAAACATAAACACAAATGATCATTAATTTGAATGAAGAACGGTTTGGGTCCTACTTACATAGTAATCAAGAAATCAAATCACATTTAGTGTGTGTTTTGCAAGTTGCAGAGAGATAAGAGAGGTTTGACTTTTTTAACAGTGCCAAAAATAGACAAGAACCAAACCAAAACAAGAAAAAGATCAACTTTACCTACGATCAGAAGCCCAGAAAATGGAAAGTGAAAATCTTTTTTACTGCCCTGTTGCGAGTACGAAGCCAGGGTGGGGTGAGGTGGGGTAAGTATTTTCTTACAATCTTATTTGGGTGATTTGATTCTTAAGAATGTAATGAAGGGATGATTTGATCTTTGTGAATCTTTGCTTGAAGATAAATTAGCCCCCTTTTTGTGCCTTTAAGTTGCAGAAGTCAAGAAACTCATTTCTTGAAAGCTTCTTCTTCGACCCCACTTCTTATCTAAAATAATAATTGGATAAGTGGACCGTGGCTTTGTCCATAGCCCATAAATTACATCCACACCCCTTATCAGATTGGGATGTTTAAGTCAAGCCCCATAAGTATAGGAAATTACAAAGCACTCCCTGAAATTCTTGAAAAGGTGTAGATGTAATTAAGTGTAAGCTATAATGCACGGACACGTGTCCCTGAAATTCATGTCGTGTAGTATCGGACACGTGTTGGACATGAATACGACTCCGATACGGCATCAACACGTGTCCGACACGATAAAATTTATCCAAAAATTAAAAAAAATTCCGACATGCTGGGAACATGGCACGGACACGTGTCCGATACGACTCGAACACGGCTCCAAACGTGTCCGACACTCCGACACGAAAAATAAAAAATAAAAAAAAACTTGTTTTTACTGAATATTTGAGGATATAATTTTTTTAAGAAAAAATAATAATTATATAAATTTGTTAAAAGATATACAACATTAATTTAAATTCATTTTTTTTCATAATATCATTATATAAAAAATGTATTAAGATTATTTGCAATGACGTTAATTTTGAATTGGAAAATAATGTATGTTCTTTAAATTTGTATTATTGAATACTTTTACAAATATTTTATTATATATATATATATTTTTTATTTATTTATTTATATATAATATAGCCATGTCGGAGTCGTATTATATCCTATTTTTTTTTAAAAAATCATGTCGTTGTGTCCGTGTCGTGTTGTGTCGTATTTGTGTCGCTGTATTCATATCTGTGTAAGTTATTATATCTTCCTGATAGCTGATAACATTCTATCGCAATGTATCCACATGATACATCTGCACCCCATCTCGGATTGGGGTGCTTAAGTTGAGCCCGATAAGTACAGGAAATTACAAAACACTCCTTGGAAATGTTTGAAATCACAATATCCACCGCGGGGGAGTTAGAAATTCATAGGGGAGGTTTGTGTAATTATTGTATACCAAGAAGTAGTTTGTAATTTTTAAGCTTGTGGGAATCAATTGTAACGTGATAATTTCCGAAGGGTGTTGTTAGATGTTGGGTTAACTAAAGATATTTTTTAAAGCTGACAAAATGTTCCCTCCATATTGGTTTCCTTCCATCATCACCTCAAAGGCCATACCTACAGGCAAACCGTTACATGAAAACAACTCTACCGTATTGGTACCTGTGACCAACATTTAAATTTTGAACCTTCAAACCTTTGAAGAAGTTTATATAAGGAACTCAGAACATGGATTAAAGTGTCTTTTAAAGTAATTTACATGTTATTAGGCGCACATAGAGATATTCTTATAGTGTTATAAGCTGATCTTATTTGAAGTCTGGGTTACTAGTACCATAGTCTTCGTTACATAGATACATTAGTGATTCCGGCCATTTGTACTTTGTGTCTGACTCAGTTCAATATATATATCCTCTTCGAAATCCTAAGTTTAATTAATCACTTAGGTAGTGAACTATAAATTTCTTTGCTGTGCTTTTCACAGTTGTAATGAAGGAATCACTATAAATTTCTTTGTGTCATTTCATTGCTGTCACTCTTGAAGATTGTTGAGTTTACAAATTTAAAAAATTAGTGTGTGTAACGACAAAGCTTCGACAATACAAACATCCTATTCTGACGACTGGAATCAGACCGGAATCATGCAAATCAAGTTCTTTTTTCTGCGTATAATTATATATAGTTACAAAGGAAGAGTTTTGAATCAAAAGAGATAAAAAAAAGAACTATGTTCCTACACATAGTTGCTAGGGAAGATACCTATAGTCCTTTCCTACAGACATCTACATACTGTTAGCTATTTATGTTACAAAATGTATTACTAGTACAGCGGAAAAAAAAAAAAAAAAGTATTACTATTACAACATATGTTTTCTTTCCTATCATTCTAGAAAATTGGATAAAACGTTGTCCGAACATTTACGGGGCTCCTAACAGAATGCTTGCCATCGGTCGTAGTACGGGGTTTCCTTGGTGGCATTGTAGATGTCACTCCGTTTGTAATCTTGGGTGCAGAGATAGTTGAGGTAGTCTTCTTTGTTCATGTCGTAGACCAAACCCGGCTGGGCCGCGGAGTTGGGGTTCACAATCCCACCACCCTAGTCGAAGGCATTGGCGGGCTTTGTTGCGAACCCTTCGGCGCTTATTGGTGTCCTTGAAGTGTCTTCGTTCCATGCTAAAATTAGGAGCGTCCGAACTTTTATTAATAAATCAAAACTGGCAAAAATTTCGAAGTAAATAAACGAAAAGTACTGTACGAACCTGTTGTCACAAGTGCAGATCTTATAGCTGCAGGAGACCAATGACGATGTCGGGATCGAAGAAGCGCAACGATGCCACTAATGTGAGGGGTAGCCATGGACGTGCCGCTCATGATAGCAAACCCATTGTTATTGCCAGGGTAATCAGGAGGAGCTGCAGCTAGTATACCTGCTCCCGGTGCTGCGACATCCGGCTGCACAAATGAAATGGCTTAAGAGGGGTAATGATAGTTTTGGTAAGACCAAAGAGTACCTTGAGAATCTCTGGTGCAAGAGCATTAGGTCCTCTTGATGAGAAACCTGCAACCTTTGGTGGGAGCGGCTTCCCCTCACGAACGAATGTTCGTCCAATCCGTACAGTTGGTGTGGGACTACATTGTAACAAAAGAGTTCAAGTTAAAAGCTGGAAAGGGCACATGACCCGAATGTTCTAGAACGCATCATAAATTTACCTCTTCATAAAATACTCAAGTATGTCATCTCCGGCCTCGAAATCAAGTTCAACAATCGGGAATTCTACTTGAGGTTTCTTCGTTGGACGCCGTATGCATGTACAATTGGATCAGTGTCAAGAAGGGGTCTCACCAAAATCAGCGCTTGAACACCTAAACGAGATACTCGCTTCAAAATCGTACCATATTCCTTCCTATCCTTAACAAAAGAGAGGATCACTTTTCCTTTGACTCCAGGGATACTGGTTTTATTTGATCTAGTAGCACTGATGTTCCTGGCAATAAAGATGGACAACTTAATTCAAAATATGACGATACTCGAATATGATAAGTTGCAACAAGGCGCATGAAGGTACCTTTCTGGAATATCCTCAACAGTTAACTGTGCCAAACCAATGTCCCCGCCGAAGATCATGCCATGACCCTGCAAGATTGCAACAATGTTGTTATCACGAAAAGTATGAAATATCCAAAAGAAACTATATTTTAAACAAACAATGTATCATTTCATTAATTATACACAATAAAATTGGATAATTTGATTTAGACACCCCGTCTACGTTCTTCCCAACTTTTAAAATTACACCAACCTCCCCTCTGAGATTGTATAGTTAAAAAATCCAAATGAACACGATCAAACGAGGCTTACCATTATGGTTTTATTACTCCCAAGCGTGATACGAACCAAGAAAGCCCTATCCAACGTGGAGGCAGCAACCGATATCATCCACGGTGTAACTCCCGAAGTTGTTGAATGCAACGGGCCGTCATTCCCTGCTGCGATGACAACCGGAATACCGTGCGCCACCGCGTGAAACGCTCCGATCGCAAATGCATTCTCTTGCGAAACCTCAGGTAAGTGAGGGTAATTCTCCCCCAAGGAGGCCGATATTACGTCAACGCCATCGCGGACGGCATCGTCCACTGCCGCAAGCTGGTCAGAAATAGTGCATAAGTCTTCCGGCTTGTCCCAACAAACCTTGTAGATGGCAAGGCGGGCATGGGGAGCCCCGCCTCTGAACGTGCCCATATTGAGGCTGTAATAGGTAACGTTGTTCACGAATGAGCCGGCGATGGTGCTGGCGACATGAGTGCCGTGCGCATCTGTGTCGAGTGGTGATGGCTGTTTTTCGAAGAACTTTCCACCAGTTTCGTGGAGGTAGCCCTTGTTATACCAACGGGCACCGATTATTTTCCGGTTGCAGTGTTTGGAAGCGTCGAACAAGCCCTCGGATTTGCAGACGCCTTTCCAACGGGAGGGGACGGGGCCGAGGCCCTCGTCATTGAATGCCTTTGAATCAGACAAAATACCTGCCCTCCCAAATGAATGCATGTTTTAGGATAATCATACGATCTATAAGTCTATAAGGGATGCAATTAGCCGAGCTGAGCTTTAAGAAAAAAAGGCACGAAAGATATTAATAAACTTGATTCTTTTGCAGCGCTAATCTCTAACCGACCCCCTATACTTGCAAAATTTTCTTCTTTGTAAAAGTCTAAAGACATGACATTTTATAGTTTTATAAGAATCGCCATAAAAAACAAAAAAGTTCTATAAGAATAAACGTAATTGATAATGAGCTCTAACATACAGATTCAAGAAAAAATAGATTTGGTACCCGTGCATCATAAATCACGAATGAAACATATTAAAAAAAATTGGTATGAATTAAAACCTGAATCAAGAACGCCAATGATAATCCCATCACCCATTTGTGCTTGATGAAATAGATTGTTGGGGTTACTACCATCACTAGATAACCCTAATGTAGTCCAGCTTCTGGTATTTTGCAACTTGTGATGTCCATCTCGTATTACTCGAAGCATCCCCGGTGTCTCTATAGAGTTAAATTAAAAAATATAAATAAAAATAAAATTTGAAATTAATTATATTCTCGGGCAATTACATATACTAGTGTATTACGTAGAGATAAAAGCATTTTAACCCCTATATAATAAATAATTAACAATCCACCTCCTTGTATAAAATCAAATAGTACGTACTTAACCTACTTGTATTATTTTTTGAAAAAATTACAAAAATGGTATACCAACTCGGGCCATTTTGCAAATTTGGTACAAAATGTTTTCCGGCGACATCAAAACTCCACATCTCCAAAAATTTTGCAAAATCATACAAAATTTCGCTGGAGCTGAAAATTTTGCATGATTTTGTAAAATTTTTGGAGCTGTGGGGTTTTGATGTCGCCGGAAAACATTTTGTACCAAAATTGCAAAATGGCCGAGTTGGTATACCATTTTTATAAATTTTCCAAATTCTTCTTATCATTGTTCCCCAAGTGCCTCAAGCCTGCATTAGCCTCTTTATCAGCATATCTTCATGACCTGAAAAAGCAGGGGGGGAAGGGAAACAATTAAAATTAATCTATTACAAAGCTTGTTACGATTCACGAAGATCAGTTGCATCTGACACTTGGCATTCCCCATTTATCCAAGATAACGAAACCTCTTAATTATCTTTCTATGGGGGCGTTCGGATAATCCCAGGAACTTCGAGTTTCGCCCCCCCGTTTGGCAAGAAAATCTGCCACTTGATTCCCCTCTCAGTAGATATGAGTAATAATCACTCTCATATCACGCACCGTCTTGTAAAATTCCATAATCAACTGATTCACCTTAAGATCGCCCGACCATCTACGGCGTAAGTTATATAAAATAACCTGTGCATCTATCTCAATCCAGAGGTTGTCACAACCCATATCTGTTGCCATTTTAGCACCTTGGAGGAGGGCCATAAGCTTAGCCGTAGTATTAGTAGTCATTCCGATACCCCTACTAAAAGCTCTCACAACTGATTCTGTTCAATCCCGGATAACTCCTCCCCGTTCCAGCTAATCCTGGATTACCTCTAGAAGCACCATCTGTGTTGAGTTTCAATTAGCCCTGTTGAGGCCGTGTCCATTTAACTATCACATACTTTCTGCTTAGAGATTGTTTGAGTCGAATTCCAAACAATTTGGCTCGTAAATATCTCATTTCCACGTATCCCGTTTCATACGCAAAGTCTTACTCCAACGTACCAGGTGAGTGTGAAGTTGCCGGATGATGTTATAGGTGTTGAATCTGACTCCGTTGTGTTTTGCTCTATTCCGTTCAGACCATATATACCAGCAAATTGGGAAAATTACAAAAATGGTATACCAACTCGGTCATTTTGCAATTTTGGTACAAAATGTTTTCCAGCGACATCAAAACCCTACAACTCCAAAAATTTTGCAAAATCATGCAAAATTTTCAGCTCCGGCGAAATTTTGCATGATTTTGCAAATTTTTTGGAGATGTGGGGTTTTGATGTTGCCGGAAAACATTTTGTACCAAAATTGCAAAATGGCCTGAGTTGGTATACCATTTTTGTAATTTTTCCTTATTTTTTAAACACCATGTTGCCTCCTTTTTTATTTCTCTTAGTTGATTAATAGGTTTTTTTTAGGGGAAATGTGGAAAATCTTTCCACATGATGACTCAAATTTGAGTTAGCTCTCCACTCCAAAAATTCATCATACTAACTCCCCAATTGACTTTCATAATTTTAGTTCACTCCCCATTTCGTGTAAAATTACTAAATTGTCCTTAAGACATAATATGAAATGACATGACACATTACTCTTCCCTCCTACAAACCATTTTATTAACATAATACCTCATATACACGATTTTATACTTTTATTTTGTATATTAATACTTATAAATATAATTTTCAACTTCATATGTAAAATTAAATTTTTTTTATTTTTTATTTTTTAGGTGGATAGTTAGTAAAAATTAATTGTTGATTTATATTTTGAAGTATTAATTAGAAATTATATCGTATACAAATTATAAAATAGAGTATACAAATTATAAAACATAGTATTATAAAATTTCCGACTTATAAACAAGGTATCCAAATTAAATAAAATAGAGTATCCAGATTTAAAACTAGAGTATTATTTGTAAAAGTTAAAGTATTCATTTTTAAAATTGAAGTACAAAAAGAAAAATAAGACAAAAAAGAAAAAAGAGTATTGTTTGTAAAGTTAAAATACTTACGTTTTAAAGTATTTAAATTTAAAATAGAGTATTACTCGTCAAAGTTAAAGTACCGATTTTTAAAAATGAAGTATAAAAAGGAAAACGAAATAAGTAAGGGTATTACAGTCAATTTAGGTAGGTGGGGAGTGAAACCAAATTATAAAGTTGAATTGAGGAGTTAGTATAAATTTTTTTTACATGGGGGAGAAAACTAAAATTTGTGTAACTCATGGGGAGTTATAAATTACTGTCCCTTTTTTTAACTAAAATATTGCAAATATTTTAACTCCATTTAGAACTTTATTTTCTGTACATTTTATTTTTTCTCTCTCAACCGAAAACCCTTACTAAAACACTTGCAAGGAAGCAAAATGTCGGAAGAAATTTGCTCGAGGAAACAATCTACTGAAGGCGAAAATATGTAGGAGGGGTAAAATAAATTTTAAACTCATTCATTTAAATATGAAGAAAGGATAAAATAGGCTTTAAACTCAAAAAAAGTAAGAAAAAGTGTAATAAACGATGCAGTCAACGCGATAATTACTATGTGAGGAGTAAATATGCTTCTTTTTTAAAAACTAGAGGAGGCTTTATACTATTTAATTTTTCAGGAAGAGATAATTTGATAATTATCTTTTTTCCACAGGGGACTCATGAGGTTTTTCCCCGTATTACGTACCCCTAAGTTCTGAATAATACAAATCTGTCCATTTGGTGTCCCTGAAATTCATGTTCGATGCAAAAACATCCCCAATAGAAAATGCAATACCACAAATAAAACGGTAATCGAGGGATCAATGTTTTTGCACCAAAGTGAAATATCACGAATCTGTTGTAATTAACAATACCAGAGAGACTAATTTGTAGTCATCCATAAGCTTAAGGATTGTAATTATTCAGCCTATAGAATTTGGTTCCACCAAACCAATATATTGAGGGGCCAAACCAAAAAAATGAGGGTAGGATATTAATTGAAACATGTCAAGTATCCCACATCTTTGGAGCTCAATATATAATGGCTTGACAATCCTCCCCTCAATAGCTAGCTTTTGGGAGTGAGTAAGGCCAAACACATTATTCATCCTGGTATCAGAGCAGGTCCGATTATAGGCCTGTCTCTCCATCCCGCCGGATGTTTCGATTCCCGGCTTGCAGATGTTCCGATTCCTGCAATGTTCACGCTCTAGTTTGTCCCACATTTTACGGCCTGGGCGTGACAGGGGTGTGTCAAGTATCCCACATCTTTGGAGCTCAATATATAATGGCTTGGCAGCCCTCCCCTCAATAGTTAGCTTTTGGGGATGAGTAAGGCTAAGCACATTATTCATCAAAACATATTGTGCGTTTGACACAACACTCCAATGGTGCCCGACGTCTCACTACCATTGCACACCGACGCTGCTTCGAGCCTCCGAAGCAGCACCACCACTGCTCTCCGAGCGTGGATCTCTGTGTGTGTGGGTGATATGGATGGGAATGTACAGGTTCATGAAGGCAAAATTAATTGGGAAGTAATCTATTATGCGAAGAAGTGGTTGGACGTTGAACTGATATGTTATGCATCAGTTGGAATAGGATATGATTCTCTATTTTTATTAATAGTATTGTTGAGACATGGTATTCAGAAAAGACATTGGTTGTATTCATTGTTTTTGAATATCGTGTGTTAACAACAACACGGTACAAAGACTAGCCCTATATAGCTAACGACAAAGACAAAATCCCTACAAATCAGGCTAAACATAATCAATTAGGGATACTAAGGTAAGTCAACTATGCCGTTTATACAGGATCTTCAACACTCCCCCTCAAGTTAAGTGATGGAGTCGCCAATCCTTAACTTGCTTAAAGCTATTTGAAAGACTTGACCTGTGACAACTTTGGTCAGAATGTCTGCCAACTGATCTTTTGATCTGACGAACGGAATTGTAATGATACCATTCTCCAGTTTTTCTTTGATGAAATGTCGATCCACCTCCACATGCTTGGTCCGATCATGATGGACAGGATTCTCTGAGATGCTGATAGCGGCTCTATTATCGCACTTAAGAGGACATGGTCCTATGGGAGTCACGCCAATTTCAGTCATTAACTTCCTCAGCCAGAGTATCTCTGTCACACCTTTTGCAATGCCCCTAAACTCAGTTTCAGCGCTTGACAGAGCCAGAACTTACTATTTTTTGCTCTTTCAGGTTACCACATTCCCTCCAACAAGTGTAAAAAACTCGGAGGTAGACCTCCTGTCATTAGGGTTCCCAGCCCAATCTGCGTCAGTATATCCTTCAATGTCTAGGTGGCCATGCCTGCCAAACATAATCCCTGTTCCACTAGTCCCCTTTAGGTATCGAATGATACGGACCACGGCTTCCATATGTTCCCTGCGGTCGGTGCATGAACTAGCTTACAATTCCCACATCATAAGCAATGTCAAGTCTCGTGTGGGATAAGTAGATAAGCTTACCGACCAAGCGTTGGTATCGTTCCTTTTCAGCTGGTTCCCCACTTTCTTCTATCTTTAGCTTGTGATTCATCTGATTGGTGTTTTAATCGGCTTGCAGTCAAGCATGCCAGTTTCAGCTAACAAGTGGAGGATATACTTTTTCTATGAAATGAAGATGCCTTTCTTTGACCAAAGAACCTCAATCCCCAGGAAGTATTTCAACCCTCCAAGATCTTACATCTCAAACTCCTTGAAGAGATTCTCCCTGAGCTGGTTTATTTCCTCTGTATCATTGCCTGTTACGATCATGTCGTCTACGTAGATGATTAGGTATATGATCAACTCTCCTTGTTGTTTCAGAAATAGAGTGTGGTCTGAGTTACTCTGAGTGTACCCATAATGTTGCATTGCCAGTGTGAACCTACCAAACCACGCCCGCGGTGATTGTTTCAACCTATATAATGCCTTGTGGAGTTTGCAAACCTCTCATTCCCTGAAGTCCCCTGTAAAACCCGGAGGGGGTTCCATATATACCTCTTCTGATAGGTCACCATTCAGGAAGGCTTTTTTCACATCGAACTGATGAAGTGGCCAATCCTTATTTGCAGCAACTGATAGCAACACTCGTACTGTGTCTAATTTTTCCACTGGAGAGAAAGTCTTGGAATAATCAATTCCGTACGTTTGGGTGTACCCTTTTGCCACTAGCCGGGCTTTGTACCTTGCGACTGTGCCATCTACCTTGTGTTTTATCGTGAACACCCATCTGCAATAGACTGGTTTTTTTTTTCCTATGGGTAATCTGCACGTCTCCCAAGTCCCACTCTTTACTAGGGCATCCATTTCGATCCTCATCACCTTTTCCCACTCTGTACTTTGTCTAGCTTCTTGCACATTCCTTGGTATTTCTTCCTTGTAGAGACGCCTAAGGAAGTTTTTTGCTGTATCTGACATGCTCCCCCTGACCATGTTTCCCATAGGATATCTGGCAGTATCTATGAGGAAACACCCCTCTATTGTTCTGTTGCGGAAGAATGTACCTGTTACTCACTGTTTCATTCTCAGACACAGAGTCAGCAGCAAGTGTGGTATCATCAAGAACAGTGTGAATAACAGGAAGAGGGATCGAAGGGATAGTTACCTCGTTTTGGACACCATTCGGAGGAGGATCATTGGGCGTTGATGCTGCAGTGGTACTAAGATCTTTACTGACACTGGTACTGAGATCTTCGGTGATATCGGGATAACTTAGCCAGTACAGAGTACTGTTCTCCCCCTGATCACTGGACTGGGTATGGAAGAAGTACTCAGTTTCCACAAACTCACAATCCATGGTGATATAGACACGCTTGATGGTTGGATTGTAATAACGATACCCTTTCTAATGGGGAGCATAACCCACAAACACACATTTCACATCACACGGATCAAGCTTTGTTCTGTCAGACTTCGGGATATGTACGAACACTGAGCATCCAAAGATCCGAGGTGGTAGGGTAAGATGAAAGAGTATGTTGGTTTGTGTTTCTAGGACGGAGAGTGGTGTTTTATGATCAAGGACTCTAGTGGGCAACCGGTTGGTTAGGTAGGTTGCAGTAGCTACAGCCTCGGGCCAGAAGTGGTTTAGGACCCTGGATTCAGTTAAGATGGCTCGGGTTATCTCTAGTATGGTACGATTCTTTCTTTCAGAGACCCCATTTTGTTGTGGGGTGTTCGTGCAGCTGGTTTGGTGGATAAGGCTATTGTCTTTGCAGAACCTATGCATTTCCTGATTAACAAACTCTCTTCCATTATCAGACCTGAGTATCTTAACTTTGTGATTATACTGAGTATTCACCATGTTAAAGAATGATACAAACGTATCATAAACTTCGGACTTATGACGAAGAAAGTACACCCACGTCACGGGAGAAAAGTCATCATTAAATGACACAAAGTAACGATACTGGTTGTGATTTGACACAAAGTAACGATACTGGTTGCAGTAGCTACAGCCTCGGGCCAGAAGTGGTTTAGGACCCTAGATTCAGTTAAGATGGCTCGGGTTATCTCTAGTATGATACGATTCTTTCTTTCAGAGACCCCATTTTGTTGTGGGGTGTTCGTGCAGCTGGTTTGGTGGATAAGGCCATTGTCTTTGAAGAACCTGTGCATTTCCTGATTAACAAACTCTCTTCCATTATCAGACCGGAGTATCTTAACTTTGTGATTATACTGAGTATTCACCATGTTAAATAATGCTACAAACGTATCATAAACTTCGGACTTATGACGAAGAAAGTACACCCACGTCACGGGAGAAAAGTCATCATTAAATGACACAAAGTAACGATACTGGTTGTGATTTGACACCGAGGCTGGACCCCAAACATCCGAATGCACAAGTGAAAATATAGAATCAACTCTGGTATTTTTGGGTTTAAAAGAAGCCCTGTGGCTTTTAGTAGTAAGACATGTCTGACAAGATAAGTTCAGAGTCTGATTATTTTCGAATAAAGCAGGAAATAATACTCTCAGACACCCGAGTGAGGGATGACCGAGACGCCGATGCCAAAGCCAAATTTGTGTATTTGCTGCTCCGGTCGAGAGAAGTGCTTTTGACGATTTCCCCAGTTCATTAACAAAATACAACCCATCTCTCTCAGTACCACGCCCAATGATCTCCTTTGTATGAATATCCTGTATTAAGCAAAAACGAAGATAAATTAGAACCACGCAATTCAGCTCTTTTATTATATGACTCAGGGAAAGTAATTTGCAGGATAGTGAAGGAACATAGAGACAATTTTTCAGCTGCAATTTTGGTGAGATGTGAACAGAGCCTGCTTTTTCTACTATTATTAAGTCCCCATTTGCGGTCAGAATATGGGAAGTTTCCGAATTTATGGGGTCAATAATATCATTTAAATCAAAAGTCATCGAATCTGTAGCCCCGCAATCAAGTATCCACTGTGAAATTTTGTTGGACTTAATTTGAGTGAAAAAGCCACAACAATTCAAAGTCTGGGGTCTATTTTGCAAATACTCAGAATTATTGGGCACTTGAGAAATTCTTGAGGTACTTAAATAAGAAAACCTAGGGTTTGGTCCATTACCCCCAAACCCAATATCTCGTGCACTGCTGCTCTCTTCTTCTTCATTTCTGCCAGAGCTACTAGCGAGATTTGCCCGACCGGTCATCGTTGCCATTGATGCTGCTGCCCTGGCATCTCCTCCGATGATGCCAGTAGCAGTTCCTCCTTCGGTGACGGTGAGATTCGCCCACCTGTTTTCCCCTTTTCTTTTTTTGTAATCAACCCGGATCTAATCCTGGGTTCGTCTTTGTCGCCGATTACCACCTTCGCAATATGGAGATGGGCATCTCCTCGTCGGAGCGTGGCACATGTCGATTCAACCGATGGCTTTATTTCTTATTTTAACAGATTGTTCCGGATCCCGTTGTATTCTTCATTGATTCCGGTTAGAAACTGATATAGTGGAGGTATGAGTTCTTGATTTTTCTTGGTTGGGTTTGACATCTTGGTTTTGGCTGATTAGGTTTGAGAATGGGTATAGGACGATGATGATATTAATTCTGAGTTCCTAGGATTTCAACGATGCTCTGATACCATGTTGAAACATGGTATTCGGAAAAGACATTGGTTGTATTCATTGTTTTTGAATATTGTGTGTTAACAACACGGTACAAAGACTAGCCCTATATAGCTAACGACAAAGACAAAATCCCTACAAATCAGGCTAAACATAATCAATTAGGGATACTAAGGTAAGTTAACTATGACGTTTATATAGGATCTTCAACAAGTACTTTATTAATATATTGTTTATTTTGGTATTTTCCTTTAAGAGTCCTTTAGATTTGGGTGACCTCCTTAATAAATTGTGAAAGAGGCATCAGAACCGTAACATGAATAATAATTTCAGAATTTCTAAATCTATCTCTCAAACTCTTTTCTCCTCTAAACGTTCTCCGGCCGGTCGGTCTTTACCGGATTATCCCTCTCTCTCATCCCTTTTTCTTATGTTTATTACGAGCTTGAGACTGCTCTAAAGTCTCTCGAGATACGAATACATATCATTGGTGCTTTCATTGAGAGTCGATCATGGCTGGACGCTGAAGTAATATGTTATGCATTAGTTGGAATAGGACAGAATTCTCTATTTTTATTAACAGTACTTTATTAATATATTGTTTAGTTTGGTATTTTCCTTTAAGAGTCATTTAGCTTTGGGTGACCTCCTTAATAAATTTTGAAAGAGGCATCAGAACCGTAACATGAATAATAATTTCAGAATTCCTAAATCTATCTCTCAAACTCTCTTCTCCTCTAAATTTTCTCCGGTCGGTCGGTGTTTACCGGATTATCCCTCTCTCTCATCCCCTTTTCTTACGTTTCTTACGAGCCTGAGACTGCTCTAAAGTCTCTCAAGATACGAATACGTATTATTGATGCTTTCATTGATAGTCGATCATGGCTGAATTCATTAGCACGAAAAGTTTTCAACAATTCCAACAACGAGTGGTTGGACAAATGATTTCCCACACCGCGGCGTTGCAACAACCTAATCAAACAATGCAGAAATTGCAACACGACTTGACAGTCTACCTTTCGCGAAGGAGAAATCGTGAGCAGATTCGAAATCGTCCAATGTGATTCGATGTGCCGAAGCCCTTCCAACCTTCAACCCCAATCCGATAACTGAGGACACCAATCTGATAATTACGGACGTTTCCTCTGTTGAAATGGTATTTGAAGAAAATACTCATGTAGTTAATGATAAATTGCCTGCTGCCCAAATTTTGGAAGAATTCTCCAAAACCAACTTAATAGTTGATGATTCTGCTGGACAAGATGCTGAGCTCAATCATGATAAATTTTCCCCATCATTGGCTACTTGTCAATATCCCGTATCACCTATAGTTTTAGAAACAACTCCTGAGCAGCTAATTTCGAAGGAGCCAACTTCTGTAAAGCCAATTTCGAAAGAGCCAACTTCTGTAATTCCAGAAATAACTCCGTATAGGTGTCTTGATGCCATCTCATGGGAACCCAGGGGCAATGTTCGACCGGTTGTTCCCGAGTTACACCTGGAGGACAAGGTGGTTTGTGAAGGGCGGGAGAGTGATATGGATGGGAGTGTACAGGTTCATGAAGACAGAATTAATCGGGAAGTAATCTATTATGCGAAGAAGTGGCTAGACATTGAAGTGATATGTTATGCATTAGTTGGAATAGGATAGGATTCTCTATTTTTACTAATAGCACTTTATTAATAATTTAATATATTGTTTAGTTTGGTAGTTTCCTTTAAGAGTCCTTTAGCTTTGGGTGACCTCCTTAATAAATTGTGAAAGAGGCATCAGAACCGTAGCATGAATAATAATTTCAGTATTCCTAAATCTATCTCTCAAACTCTCTTCTCCTCTAAACTTTCTCCGGCCGGTCGGTCTTTACCGGATTATCCCTCTCTCTCATCCCCTTTTCTTACGTTTCTTACGAGCCTGAGACTGCTCTAAAGTCTCTCGAGATACGAATACGTATCAGTGGGCATCTAGTTTTTTTTTTTCTGTGTGTATGGGTAGACATGAATCTGAAGTGTAGTGGTGGTGACGGTGGTTCGCGGTTGGTTGTGGTGGTGGTGTGCTGTTGGCTGTCCTGGAGAAGCAGGGGTGCTGATGATGATGGTGAAGGCGGCGCCGGTGGGATCGGAGAGCAAGAGATAGAGATTTTTTGGGAAGGAAGGACACAATGGTCTTTGACATAATAAATTAATTTAATATTAATTTTATCTAGTTATAATCAAGGGCAAAACAGACAAATCAATGATTTTAATTTTTTAATTTACCATATATATATATATTATAATTTTCGCATGGCATCCATATAATCTTTAACAGCAAGAAAATCCTCAATTTTGACATGAAATCTTGCTACGTCGGCAAAAATTGGAAAATTTCAATTTTGGGTCGAAATCGAACTAAAATAAAAAAAATATAAAAATCAAAATTTAAAATTAATTATATTTTCGGGGGATTATATATGCCAGTATAATACCTACCCTAGAGTTTTGAGTAATTACAAATTAGTAAAATTTCATTTTCGATGCAAAAAATCCCCGACAGAAATGACAATACTACCATAAAAATGCTAATCGAGGGATGTTTTTACACCAAAGTGAAATGTCACGAACCAGCTGTAATTAATTATACCGGACAGACTAATTTGTGATCATCCATAAACTTAAGGATGACAATATAATTTGCCATATATATTTAGGGTTATATTAATCAAAATTTCGTTCGACCAAACTAATATAATGAGGGAGGATATTAATTAAAACTTGCTGTATGATTGGTATAAAATTTAAGAAAAGTGATCGATTAAATAATAGAGATAATGGCTTCTTGACATCCGAACTATTGCCTTTTTTTTTTCAATTTACGGTACAAACTATTCCGACTTGCAAATTGTCATTCTATATATGCATCTGTAACATACTACCATCTAAACTTTTTTTTTTTTTTTTTTTGTGGCTTTAGCTTAAAAACAACTGACGTGTATGTACTATAGATATGCCACGTGTTATGTGTTTTAACCAAAACCACTAAAAAAAATTTAGATTGCGGTATATCACAAACGTAAATATTGGATGCAGTTTGCAAGTTTGAATTGTGACGCCCCGAACGTAGAGCCATCACATCCCCCGCACTAGTACACAGTATATATACGAAATGGGCAATCCGTATACACACCAGGCACTAGCGAACGGGAGACACTCAAGACCCATGACTAACTAGGCGGCACTAAACGTACTATCGTCAGAGAAAGCATACACTAGCGGAAGCGAATAAAGCATTAAACAAGCAGTGATCACAGACCGATAATAAGCATGCTAGTTCAAACTTCATAACCATATATACGCAAGCTAGTTACACGAGCCAAAACAAACCTCCTACGGCTAGGCCGTACTGGCCATAGTTATCAAAAGTAATCAGTATTCAACTTATATCCTTAATGTACATGCCATTAACTGAAGTAAGTTAAGTACGGGCTCACAGTAATCCTAGTTGAACTCGACTCTATAGAAAAAGGACTAGACACACACGCCGCCTAGTCGACTCCAACCTGCATCCAATAAGGGAAACAAGAAAGAGAGAGAAAGAGAGTCAGTCGAGTGACTGGTGAGGCGGGAACAATATACAAGGTATATAATGCAAGAGAAGAGGTATGCAATACAATACAATGCAATCACCTTGACCCGATATAGTCCCTTTTTATCTTCTAATATCGATACAATCATTTTAGGTTTAAGAACAATGGGACTATATCGAATTAAGGGTTTTTCAATAAATCAATTTAGCACCGAGTTATGCCATTCTCCAACCTTTACTCCACAATCAAACACGATCAATAACAATAACAAGAAATCCTTCCTTCTTCCTCCGGGTGACGAAAGGGTTAATTAGGCCCTTAACGTCCAATAACACTCGAGTCATAGCCCATTTCGGTACTATGCTCCTTCGGCGTACCGGTCACAATAGACACGCGCATTATCAACTACCTCCGATGATAATACGGGCCCCCGCAGAGGTCACGATTAAGGTTCTCCATCGGCCCGTTGCCTCCCCGGATCACTTCATACACGTTGCCTCGGATCCCTTCCCAATGGAAACAAACCATTGAGGATTCATTTGACAAGCACTCGTTCATGCAATGCATGTAAAACAATTTCGTTTCATTTGTTTGAAGTCGTGAACTCACTCGAAAACATATATGTATAACCCATTTAATGTTTGCAATACGCTTTTAATAAGGTCAATAATATGGTAGTCAGCCACGTATCTATTATAGTATACATTTATATATACATATAATACGCCGCAAGCGAGGAGCAAAACCAACTCATGTAGGTTGTATAGGTATAGGCTATTGGTTGCAGCAAGAAGATAACCTCACCTGGATGACCTCGACAAAAAGGGCAGGAGAACAAGATAACCTAAACGATCGGATCCTCGGGAGGATCACCTGGACACATGACACAAGTACGGGTGACATTAGACTCTAATAAGACCAAATAAGGACGCTCGACAATGAAACGTAATGTAATGAGATGATATAAGATGTAATAAGAGTTATGAGATGGAGCAAACATGTTTAAATGTATGATTAATGCCACGTAATGTAATTAAAACATGTAATCGTATCAACATGTTTATGGTTGAAAATTTGGAATAGGTGCTGCATAAACCATGGAAACGAGCTAGGGAAATCATGATGACAGAATTCATGCAATATTCATACAAAATTCTTGGACATACTGAAGGGAGATCAGAAGTAAACTTCGCAAATATATTACACTTCAAATGTATATACGTTGAAGCAATAGGAACATTCTTAGTGGCCTCACTTAGATAATACGGAAAATTTTCAAATGAAACATCAATGTTTTTGCAATCTATTAGTCCTTGTCGTAAACCATCTTTGAATTCTTGACGTCTTGCCGACATTGAAATAGGAGGACCTGAATGCTTGTGATGATCTCTGAGTGCCCTACGCTCTTCAAGAATTCTTGATAACTCACATCAAACGCAGCACATTTGTGCGGAAACTTTATTCATGCCACGTTGTAGAAAATTCGTCATAACTTATTAGTCGGATATTATTTTAACGAACCGTAAAATTCCTAGTAAACTAGACACGTAGAACTTTCACGTGGTATAGGCCTCAATCTCTGGATGTTTCTGTATTATTACATATTATAGAACAAAGACAATGGAAAAACAGGATTATTACTGCAGAAACACATTTCCAAAAAGTTTACCGTTACCCTATCAAATGAAGTCGAATTAATCTGAAAGTTTACGGGGATATACTCAATACATTCATAAATACCCCTGTAAAACAGTTTTGAGAAATTCATACGTTTACTCACTCTTCTCAAGCCTTTAGTCCAGACCGGAAAAGAGGGGACAGCTGAGTCGTTTCGAATTTTTCTCGGGTATCAAATGGACTCGGATTAACCTAAATTTTGACGGACATAAACCTTAATATGCTAGGAGTATCCAGTAAAAACAGTTTTGAAAATTGAGGTCTTATGAGTTCGGAATTTACGTCGGAATTCTCTGCGTATAAGCTGTCAAATTTCAAACAATACAGCAACTTGGCTGCAGCGACACCTTTCAAAGACCGGTCTGTTTACCACACCAAACGAAGTCGGAAAATTCTGAAACTTAATAGGTATACTCCCAACACATGTAGGTACTCCTCTGTGAAACGTCTTTGCAAAATTCGAAGGTTTAGTCCCTCTGCTCAGCTGCTGTTCCAGATCAGAAAACAGGTCAAAAACAGGGGACTGCGGCATCTTTCGGGATTTTTTCGAGGTATCAAACGGGCTCGGAAAATTACGAAACTTGGCAGATATGAACTTTAATATGTTATTAATCTCTAGTTAAAACAGTTTCTGAAAAAGGCATCGCACGAGCTCGGAATTTACATTTGAAATCTTACGCAGACATGCTGTCACATAAGTAAAAATCAAGAATTCATGCCAAATGAAAAGTACATCACTCCTAAGCATATAAACACTTAAACGAACCAATAATCCAGGCTTTCCAACTATCAGAATCACAAAGTTCATCAACTCGTTCATCATCTCAGAATATAAACTAGCCGAAGTCATGAATTCAACAAGAAATCTATCTCCCAATCTAGTCCTACCGTAAGCAAGTATATAACTCTATCTCATGTTCCAATTCCATCACATCTTGCAAAATTTCCAGCTAATTAGACTACTTCAATACTACTTGGATGGTTAAAGCATCACAGCCATGTTCGAGAAAGAAGAGTGGATTAAGGATGCTGCCTTTACCTTGTTGTCGCTGGAATTCAAGGAAAAGAAAAGGAACCGATGAAGGTGGCGCACACGAAGAGGTGGTGAAGATGGAGTTCGGTGGTGTTGCTTATGATAAGCTGGTGTTTCCTTGTTCTTCGATTGTGAGAGAGGAAAAGAAATGGAACCGGAAGTGTATGGAAATGAGAAGGAAAAGGGCAGCTCTCTTTTGTTTTAATCTAAATTTAAAATTAAAAGTTGCAAGCTGAGTATGCATGTACGTGTATTGCTAGAAAACAATATGCTCAAATTTTCTATTCATTTACAACCTAGTCCTTTCAGAAATGATGTTAAGCAATTAGGCCCCCTAATTTCTAAATAAAAATTAATTAAATCCTCTCGATCTTTCTTAAATTATACAAAGGCCTCACAATTTCACATATAAGCACATATTTCATAAAGAAGCAATTAAGTTCGATAAAACGTGAAATTATAATTTAGTAAATAAAATGCGTAACTCCGAAACTCACTCGTAACGTTGTCTTATCCTATTTCGGAAATATGGGATGTTACATGAATAGTTTTTACCGTGAATTTAAAAAACGCAAGAGTTCGAGTGTCAAAAAATCATTATCTCTAAATAATTCATAAATGTAATATATTTGCTCATAATATTGGTTAGTTCTTTCAAGCCTACTTTAGTCTAGAATTTTCTATCATACCAGCTAACTTTTGTGCCTCAGCCTTCGTGAGTTTTGCTGCAAAACCAGAGAAACTGTGCTTGTAACTGTACACCATCAGTTTCTTCGCTGCAATGCATGCGTGATGAAAATTTGCAAGTTAGCATGCAATCCATTAATTAAATTGCGCATATTGATTAATAAACTAGTTGTCAATTTGAGACTTGAGAGTTAATCTATATATGGAAATTGCTTTTTAAATTTCTTAAGAAATCAAGGAAAATTATACACATTTACTACCTCGAAATTCCGTTAAATTCAGAAAAATTATATACAATCCTAACATCTTCAGTAAATAAATAAAATTTACAAAAACACCACACTTACCGTTTCAACATTGGTATTTTGAAAGGCATCTTTTGAAAGTTTTGTACGTTTAATGCAAATGTTATGAAATATACCGTGATTTCTCTGAACCTGGGTAGTATATGTAATTTTCCCAATACGTAAACAGATACCTCCCAAGAACATCAGCAAGCATGTCGTGATGGGACTTTGTGATAATCTCATGATCATCGTGCGGTTTCTCACCCAGATAAACAATATAAATTTGCTGAAAAAATAGCAATGTAAATTTGCTGAAAAATAGCAAGAAAATTTGAGAAACAATTACCCTTTTTAAACACAGAAAATACACGTTTGTTAATTGTATCTGATCACAAACCTGCGGTTGGCTCTCTTTATCATCTACAATGTTTGCGCCATTGACGATGACAATAAAAGAGAATATAAGAAGAAAATACAAAGGATTCTCCATGTCATCACCTACAAATTCTTGCACTTCTCTCTAACTTATCTCTTGTAATGCACGGACATGGATATGGAGATACGAACGTGATAAAATACACATACGGGGATATTGATATATATTTTTTAATTTTCCACATAACAAGTTTTTGACAAGATACAAACTATAAAAATAATATTCTTAAAATTTTCTGAACATTATAGCTTCTTTTTCAAATTTATGACCTCAGATATATAAGCCTACATTCTCTTCCCACCTATGAATAGAATACCAAGAAAAATCACAAAACATGATTGAGATTTGAGAACTAGAATGAGCAGCATCTATAAAATACTAAAATTAGAATTCCAAATAGCTTACAAGAAGATAAATGTCGTAGTTCATGACTATATATTAACACTTTCAAAAGTCTATTCTTATTAAAAGGCAATCCAAAGACACTTGGAAAGAAAAAGGTTATAGAGTTTTAATTTTATTTAAAATAAAAAAAATTTATTTTGATCATATTGGATGGGAAGTTTTTTTTTTTAAACACACGCACACCCAAGTGGCCAGAGAGGTTTGAACCCAGGACATTACCTTTGATAAACAAATTGGACCAGCCCGTGTTGGCATATTGGATGGGAAGATATATAGTATTAACTTGTTTTTATTAGATTTTCATTTTAATTAGTTTTTATATACATTTTATTATTAAAAAATTGATTTGTAAAGAGAAGTATTGTGGCATATCCAACACCTACTTAGTTGTACGCTCTATGTATTTTATTAGACATTCCTAGGCTTAGTAGTAATAAAGTATAATAACTTTTCAAAATAAAAATTAATGAAATTTTGTAATACTTACCAAAAACTATTATATCTAAAGAGTTATGTATTATTTTTCTTAATATTCATTTAAACGTAAATTGTTGAAAAGAAAATTTGACTTGTTTTCTTAGAAAACATTGGAAAACATATCATTAAATACAATAATACATATATTCAATAATAAGCTCAAATTATGATAATGTTTCTTCTTTTTTAGACCTTAAAATAGTTCAGTGTGTAACAAATTTTTTGGGGGGTTTAACAAAATAAAAATATAAAATAATTATTAATTGGATTTTAGTCAAATTCTAGTGTTTGAATTATGTTGTGGCTATATTTTTGCTTCCTTGAGGCTCTCAATTGTCTTGTTTCTTTATTACCAAACTCCACAATTTGTTTTTACTAAAATTAATAATTATTAACCATCAATTTAGCGTAGGGAGTTTTTGAGAAAACTCTTCATTTTGATTAAAATTTTTTAGTTCACTTTCCAATTCAGGTAAATTTTTAGTTTCCTCCCTATTAATATAAATAATCAATTTTTTCCATTATTTTTCTTAATATGAAGTACTTACATTTGAATTTGTAGAACTGTATTTAAATTTTGAAGAATTATTATGATACGCAATAGTTGGTTATTAAATGAAAAACTTTTATGTTAATATGAAGTTTATGCATTAGTGGAACTATATCTACATTTTGAGGAACTATTGTATTATTTAGCAAGTGGTAGTTGAATGATTTAATGGAATTTTTTTTTTAATATGAATTATTTATATTTGAATTTGTAGAACTATATCTAAATATTGAGAAACTATTTTGTTATGCAATCGTTAGATGTTAAATGAAGAATTTTTCTCTTGATATGAAGCATTTGCATTTGAATTTGTAGCATTATATATGAATTTTAAGGAACTATTATGTTAAGCAACTGTTAGTTATTAAATAAATAATTTTTTTTTCGAATATGAGTATAAACTTATGTAATTATGGAACTATTTCTAAATTTTGAGGAACTGTTGGTGTTATTCAACAATATGACTAAACAAAGGATAATTAGGCCATTTGAGAATGATTAGGGAGTTAATTAAAAAATTTGTTTGATGAGGAAGTGTACTCAAAATCCAAGTCCTATGTAGGGATTTAACTCTAAATATTGTTTAGGGTAACTTATCGGTTCAATTCTAGGCTAGCTGACTTCGGATATTTTGATATACAATTTTTATTGATAGAAAAGAGTTTTACAATTTAATAGTTTGATCTGACTCAAAAATATAATTAAATATAAATTAAAAAATGTATGAATTGTATTTTATTTGAAGAAAACGAGGTATATGTTTCTATATTTGTTATTTGAATCCCTACTATATTATGGAAATATCCTCCTAATATATGAAATCCATTATTAATTTTCATAAATATTTAACATTTTGTAATTTCGTCATTTATGAAAAAAATTGAAGGTGAAAGTGAACTGAATTAATTGTTTCGACCTAGTAATATATGTGGAGAAAAGGTGAAATACAAAAAAGTTTCTAAAAAAAATAAAAAATAAAAATGTGAAAAAGTACCAATATACTTTTGGATGGGGTTGGATGGCGGGTGGCCAACTTCGTGGGAAAATTTTAGTTTAAATTGAACAGAATTGAACCCAATCAATTATAATAGTAAGTATATTATAATCTGAGTCTTTTTCAAAGTATTAAATTTTATTTACATTATAAAAATAATATTCTTTGTATATGTATTAAAATTATACCACAAGTCGTAGATGAGCTTTACGACTCCACTAAAATATTTTTTAATTATTTTCTTTTATTACTATATACTTTATGTTATTTATAAAATTGACCCCAAAACTTCTAAAATATTTTAGATGGGTATATAAAGTATATTTTCATTCATAATATCAAGAATGTATACTTCCATATTGAATTTAACCATGTTTAATGAATAGAAGTACTCTAAAATTCATCCTATAATTCATAATACACCTAAATAATTTGTAAAATTTTTATTACTTCTCTTTATCTCCTTCCCCTTCTATAATTCTGATTTATTATTTCTCTAAGACTCGTCTTCTTTTCTCCTCGGTCAGCCCTTCTTGTTCCAAACAGCTTCGTGCTTTCATAGACATAAACTGGAAACAGACTTCAACCTCCAACGAAAAACCTCACTATGACTTATAAGTTTTAATAAAAGATTTGCAGGACTAGAATGAAGTAAATAGATTTAATAAAATTCTTGGACAAAGTATTTATCTCGTGTATATATATAAAAAGGAGAATTTTATTTCCTTCCAAATAGATTTATACAAACATCCATGGTGCAAATACCTGAGCTCTTGAAGGCAATGGGCCATCATTCCCAGCCGCAACGACCACCGGGATACCATGCGCTGCCGTGTGTAAGGCTCCGATTCTCTGAATCTGATCGCAAAAGAATTGTTTTTGGAAACTAGGCTTATCAAGGAAACTATCCCCCAAGGAGGCCGATATTACATCGACGCCATCGCGAACAGCATCATCAATCGCTGCAAGTATGTCAGAATCTGGGCAGCCCAGTATCAGCTTGTCCCAACAAACCTTGTAGACAGCGAGGTGGCACAGGGTGCTCCACCTCTAAACGTGCCCATGTTGAGGCCGTAATGGGTGACATTTTTCACAAATGAGCCGGCGGCAGTGTGTGGAGGCATCGAATACGTACCGTGCCCTATAGTGTCAATTGGTGACTGGTTTTTCTCGAAGGCTTGTACTCCATATACGTCGAGGTAGCCATTTTTGTACCAACGGGCGATAATTATTTTCCGGTTGCAGTGTTTGGAGGCATCGAGTAAGCCCTCGGATTTGCAGACTCCTTTCCAATGGGAGGGGACAGGGCTGAGGCCGTTGTCGTTGAATGCCTTTGATTGTACTATCTATAAAAGTTTAAGCTGTTAAATAGGAAAAATATAAAATAAGTAATATGTCATTAAGGGATGTAAATTAGCCGAGCTGAGCTAAATAAGTAAAGAAAAAAGAACTTGACTTTTTTGCATCCCTAATTTCTAACCGACCCCCAATACTTGCAAAAGTATTCTTCTGTGTAAAAGTCTAAAGACATGAAATTTTATAGATTTTATAAGAATAAACATAATTGATCATGAACTCTTATACACGGATTTAAGAAAAAAATTTGTATCGTATCCGTGCATCATAAATCATGCGTGAAACATATAGAAAAGCGGTAAGAATTAGAAACCTGAATCAATAACACCAATGATAACCCCATCACCCATTTGTGTTTGATGAAATAGATTGTTGGGGTTACTACCATCACTAGATAACCCTAATGTACTCCAACTTCTGGTATTTTTCAACTTGTGATGTACATTTCGTATTGTAGAGAAAGTGGTGTTGTATATGTAAACGTGTATTTATAATACGTTTCTTTGGTAGCCGGCGTCGTTTTTTGTCATATGGATTAGTTAGTGGAGTTTTAAAGGTTGGTTAGTGGGATTCCATTGCGTCATTGTATATATACATTTTGTACCCATTCTTTGAAAGTGGAATAACATAAACTAATTCCCAAATCTGAGTTTGTGTAATTTTTCACGTATTACTCGAAGCAACCCCTGTGTCTCTATAAAGTTAAATTAAAAAAAAAATATATATAAAAATTAAAATTTAAAATTAATTATATTTTCGGAGGATTACATATTCCTGTATACTACGTACCCTAGAGTTTTGAGTAATTACAAATTAGTTCATCCGGTGCCTCTAACATTTCATTTTCCATGCCAAAAATCCCCGACAGAAATTGGAATACTATGTACCATAAAAATGCTAATTGAGGGATGTTTTTGCACCGAAGTGAAATGTCACGAAGCAGCTGTAATTAATAATAAGAGACTAATTTGTAATCACCCATAACCTTAAGGATGGTAATATAATTTGCCCTATATATTTAGGGTAATATTAACCAAAATTTGGTTCGAGTTCGACCAGTGGCGTAGCCACATTCATGTGAGGGGTGCAATTGACCCCCCTCAATTTTTTTTTATTATTATATAGATATATAGATATATGTATATGTAATTTTATAAAATATTTTATTATTGACCCCCTCACCAAAATTAAAATTAATACTAGTGAGGGTCATTATAGTAAATATGAGTAGTGACGTAGACATTTGTGAAATACAAATTTATAAGTACTTTAAAAAAAAAATAGTTGAATTTCACTTGTTATTTTTTCGTTAGTATTATGCTTTGGTCGATCCCCCTAACCAAAATTTATGGCTCCGCCACTGGGTTCAACTAAACCAATATAACGAGGAGAGGATATTAATTTAAACTTGTCGTATGATTGACATAAATTTAAGAAAAGTGATCTATTAAATAATAGAGATAACGATTTTTTGGCATTCGAACTATTGCATTTTGTGCAATTTATAGTACAAACTACTCTGATTTGCAAATCGCCATCCAATATTTGCATATGTGACATACCACCATCTAAACTTTCTTTTAGTGGTTTTAGCTAAAAACAACTAACACGCATATACTATAGATATGCCACGTGTCTTGCTTTTTAGCCAAAATCGCAAATAAAAAAAAAAAAAAAAAAGTTTAGATAATGGTATGTCACAAATGCAAACATTGGGTGCTGTTTGCAATTCGGAATAGTTTGTATCATGAATTGTAAAAAACGGAATAGTTCAGATGTCAAAAAATCATTATATCTAAATAATAAATGTAATACGTTTGCTCATATTATTGGTTGAGTTCTTTCGAGCCTACTTTAGTCTAGAATTTTCTGTCATACCAGCTAACTTCTGTGCCTCAGCCTTCGTGAGTTTTGCTGCAAAACGAGAGAAACTATGCTTATAACTATACACCATCAGTTTCTCGGTTTCTTCCCTGCAATGCATGCAGTGCTGAAAATTTGCAACTTAGCATGCAATCCATTAATTAAATTACGCATATTGGTTAATAAACTAGTTATTAATTTGAGAGTTAACCTATAGAAACTAATATATTATAAATTTCTTAAGAAATCAAGGAAAATTATACACATTTACTACCTCGAAATTCGGCTAAATTCTGAAAAATTATATACAATCCTAACATCTTCAGTAAATATATAAAATTTATAAAAACACCACACTTACCGTTTCAACATTGGTGATGTGGCAAAAATACGCGTGACCCGCATATTGACACATGGCATCATCTTCAGAAGAAGTATAGCTGCCAGGCCCTCATGCAAGTTGCTCTTAGGCGAGCGTCACCCTCATTCCCAGATGTATCCCAAGTCTCCGAGTCAACTCCTGAGCGTGGAATGTAGTATTGGCCTCGGAGGAACACCCTCACGTGGGTCACCCTCGTCCCTTGTTTCCCAGATTGTTCTAATTCTCTCATGGGGAACATTTTCTCGAGCATGGGACCCTCGGAGTCTTTGCGGCCCTCGCCCTTGTATGAACTCTCCCACAGGGACATATTGTGGGGTAAACCTCCCCTCATCACCCCAAAGGCCTTAGCCCAGATGCCCCTTGGATATGCGAGCCTCCAAGTTTTATGGTTGAACACGAGCGTGCGCTTCGCCCTCGTCACCAACCCAAAATGGCTCTCTAACATGCAGTACACTCCCACGCACCTGCCACTGTTGCCCGCCACCAACTTTTCATCAGCTTGTGCAGAAGATTCCTCCTAGTTTTCCCCTCACTGCGCCACGTGTTAGGCCATGACCACACGGGTACAATTACCAAAGGGTCCCCGACCTTCAACTATAAATAGGAGACTCCATCTTTCCCACTGTAAGCAATCTCTGATACATGAGCTCTGCATTTTTCCTCATCTACTTCAGTTCCTTAACTGACTTGGGCGTCGGAGAGCCAAACTGGGTATCACCCCCGGTTCCCCCAGCTTGGCCATCTGACTTTTCCTTTCTCGGTGTTTGTCCTAGCAGGTTTAACCTACCATTTCCGACAGCACTCACCTGAGTTTTCATCTTCTGTTTCCCCACATAAACAAATTCAAAGTGTTGGAGTTTGGATACTTGAAATCAGACCCATCATTTTTGGCGCCGTCTGTAGGAAAACCCCTGTTCTCATTTCCTCATCTTTGCTAGTTGAAAAGCAAGCACCAATTTTACCATGGTTACCATCAGATCCAACGTGGCGGGAGGGGGCGATGACCACCCACCCTCGGCCGTTGCGGGAGGCGCGCCACCAGTTGGAGAAGCTCCCCCCACGATGGAGCAAGCCACACCCCCGGCAGGAACCACCACAGAATAACCCCTCGCCACGGCGGCGGGAGGATCTGAGCTTCAGGTTACCTAGAATATCACCCCCGGCATGAACCACCGCAGAATAACCCCTCGCCACGACGACGGGAGGATCTGAGCTTCAGGTTACCCAGAATATCCCTCCGAGCCAAACTCCCACCACCCAGGTCCACCCGGGGGGATATCCTTTCATGATGCCTCCGCCTGGTTACACCTTGACCCCTTCCCCAATGCTCCCCATGGTCCAGCCTTACCACGCTGGCATGATGCAAGTTCCCGTTGTTATACCCAAAGAGATTGAGGGGGTGGAGTTGCCCCCTATGACGCCCCAGCAACTGCAGGCTATTTACACTCAGTGTGAAGTTCAAGCTGCTCAGAACGCATGGAAAAACTTTATCGCCACCTATTTCCCCTCAGGGGCGGCCGATCAGATTGTCCCCCCCATGGGAGGATGACAAGTTCACCCTTTAATGGCGGCCCAGACAGTTCTACAAGCCCGGCCACCACCTCCACCTGCCAAAGAGAAGGAAGTCCCCGCGAGGGGAGGGGAAGAACGCCCACAGGCCGACAAGGGCAAGGAGCCTGTGGAAAGAATTATCATTGATGATGAGGCTCATTCTCAAGCCTCAAAACGAGGGAACAAGGCAAGAGAAGAAGATCCTAACCTTCTCGTGGCTGTGCAAGACCAGCTGCAGGGGTTACAGGATATGGCGGGACAGCTCTCTCGAGCGTGGTCTCAAATCCCCCTTGCCGGGGATGAGAGGGCCAATGCCAGAGACGCCCGCCGCCAAGCCCGACAACAGCACGCTCCCAAACACTAGGAGCAAGAAGAAAACTATGAGAACTATGATCACGAGGGTGGATACCACCACCCCTTGGCGAGGGGATCCCCCTTCGTTGAAAAAGTCCTGATAGCCCAAGCTGGAATGGGCAAAGTGCCTACCTCTATCAACCGTTACGACGGAACCACCGACCTCGCGGAGTATTTGGACCATTTTTTACATCTTATGCACCTATACGAGTACTCCAGCCACTATTGGGCCAAGGTTTTCGTCACATCCCTTGTGGGATTGGCTCAGGAATGGTACAAGGGGCTGCCACCCCGCTCGTATGCGGATCTCACCAATGCCTTCCTTAATCACTTTAACTCCTTGAAGACCCCTGTCACTGCGTCCACGACCCTTTACAACTTCGTTCAAGGCGAACACGAGTCCCTCTGAGCCTTCTTAGCTCGATTTAATAAAGAGTTGCTCTTGGTGGAGAGGCCCTCGATGGATTTTCTGATCCACGTGCTCTTCAAGGCCTGCAACCACAGACAATATATGAGCAAGAAATTCACGGACGCTATTGTAAAGAAGAGACCAGCGTCACTTATGGCCATGAGGGAGATTACCGAGCCATACTTCGTGTTTGAGGATATGTACGGATCCAACGCTCCCAGACACCCTGGCCCTCAGAAGAACGAGCGGGGGCGAGAGGAACCTCACAGAGAACGTCGCAAATCCCCACCTCTCCCTCGCAGGCTCGAACGGATCCCTCTCAACAGGCCCATCTCTGAGGTTTATGCTCTTTCAGACAAGAAGCTCTTCAAGCGCCCCCAAAAAATGAGGGAAACCGAATCTCAGAAGCGCTCGGGAAAATATTATGCTTTCCATAAGCCGAAGGGGCACGACACCGATGAGTGCCATCAACTTCAGAATGAGATTCAAAGGCTCATTACCGAGGGCCACCTAAACGAGTTTGTGAAGATGTTAGAATGATACGACGAGCGCTGCAATGGTCGGATCCGAGAAAGGAGGAGGAGCCCATCAAGCTCAAGAAGTCCTCGAGGGCGACGCCCGGAAACTAGCACTCGTGGCAAGCAGAAGGCGTCTGAATAGGAGAATGATCCTTTTGCAGTTATACACATGATCTCCGGAGGCTCGTCGGGAGGGGACTCCAATGCCTCCCGCCATCTCCATGTCAGAAGCTACGACCAACGCCCGTCGGCGCCCAAACAAGTTTATGCCATCAAAGAAATGAGCGCCAACAACCCTAGGGAAAATGATGTAATAGGTTTTAGTGATAGGGACTTAGAGCACATTGTAACACCCATGGGGCCGGTGAAACCTCTGACCGCCCCATGGTGGTTAGCCTAGATGTCCACAATCACATTGTAAAGAGGGTTTTGGTTGATAGTGGAAGCTCTGTTAATGTTCTCCCTTACACCGCTTTCCAAAAAATGAACATCGCTAACATTCCCCTCGAGCCCCTCAAAACGGCCCTCATTGGCTTTGGGGGTTCAGAGGTTGTCCCTCGTGGATAGATTCGCTTGGCTACCTCTTTCGATCGCACCCAACAGCGAAATACCCTCATGGTCACCTATGCGGTGGTGGAGACTGAGATCCCTTACAACATCATTATTGGGCGACCTGCCCTCGTTGATTTCAAGGCGATCATCTCTACATACCACCAGAAGATCAATTTCCCTACCTCCGAGGGGGTTGGAGAAGTTCTCTGCAACGTCAAGGAGGCTTGGAAATGCTACATCTTGTCCCTTAAAAAGCCTAAAGCTGAAAAGGCGTTCCAAATTGGATCTACCAAGAAATCGGTGGATTTTTCCAACTTGGATGAGGGTGGCTCCATGCGGAAGAGGGCCAAGATGAATAAAAAGAAAAACAAGAAGAAGGATCCCGACACCGTAGACCGTTCTGAGGGTACCCCACTGGGAGCGGTTGGGGAGTCTTTCTCTGACGAAGATACTAACGAGGGAGAAAGAGAGGTCACTGGCGACTGCTTGACAGGAAAGAAGCGGGCGCTCGAACTCCCTCGTCCAGAAATGCGAATTGAGCCCACAGAGAAATTTATAACCATTGAGCTAGAGCCTGACAACAAGGATAAAACCACCCAAATTGACTCTAACCTCTCGGGACCCTCGCAAATCATGATGATAGATTTCTTGAGGGAAAATATCGACGTCTTTGCTAAAAAAGCTTTTGATCTCATAGGGATAGATCCAAGCATCATGGTCCACAAACTCAACGTGGACCAAACTTTCAAACCAATCAAACAAAAGAAGAGAGATGTCCATGGATTTTGGAAGAAAGTTATAGAGGAAGAGGTAAATAAACTCCTCGACGCTCAATACATCGAGCACATACTGTACCCAGAGTGACTTTGTAATGTGGTCCTCGTACCGAAAGGCACAAATAAATGACGGATGTGCAATGATTTCACAGATCTCAACAAAGCTTATCCCAAGGATCCTTATCCACTACCCGGATTGATCAGTTGGTAGACTCAACCATGGGTTGCGAACTTATGAGCATGATGGATGCTTTTCAAGGGTATTATCAAATCTTTATGGCCCCTGAGGATCGTCCTTAAACCTCGTTCATGGTTCACATGGGGGTTTACTTTTTTCTGGCCATGCCTTTTGGGCTAAAAAATGCGGGTGCCACATACTAGCGCCTCGTTAATCGGATGTTTGAAAAAGAAATCTGGGGCTCAATGGAAGTATATGTGGACGATATGATAGTCAAAAGTGAGCGCCAATCCGCGCATCTGGAGGATCTCAAGCACGCGTTCGTCATCTTGCGCCAATACGGAATGAAATTAAACCCCTCTAAGAATACGTTTGGGGTATGAGGGGGAAAATTCTTGGGCTACATGGTTAGCCAGCGTGGAATTGAGGCTAATCTGGAGAAGATCAAGGCCATCCTGGATATTCCATCCCCTTGTAACGTCAGGGAAGTGCGAGTGTTAGTAGGAAAGATCATCTCTCTGAATAGATTCGTTTCCCGCTCTACAGATAGGAATCTGTCATTGTTCAAAATCTTGCGCAATGCTCGAAATTTCGCTTGGACAAAGGAGGGTGAAAAAGCGCTGCAGGATATGAAGGCTTATCTCTCTAGGGCTCCGCTTCTGATGAAGCCACTTGAAGGTGAAAGCTTATTTGTTTACCTCTCAATCTCAGTAGAAGCCACGAGGGCTGTCTTGGTAGCTGTGCGCGAGCACAAGCATATGTCATCTACTATTTGAGTAAAACCTTACAAGACGCTGGGAAGAAATATTTGGAAATCAAAAAGTTCACCTTCGCCTTCATTAATGCATCCCGGAGGCTAAGGCCTTATTTTCAAGCACACTCAATCGCTGTCCTTACGGACCAACCGATAAAGTAGCTCTTGTGCAAGCCAGACGTTTCTGGAAGATTAATAAAATGGGCTATTGAATTAAGCCAATTTGACATAAGTTTCGAGCCCCGGGCAACTATACAAGCGCAGGCGGTCACGGACTTATTAGTCGAGTGCTTTGGTTTAGAGCCTACTATTCCTGAAAATAGTGGCTTATGGGTCTTGCACACAGATGGTTCCTCGACCTCTCAGTGGGGAGGAGCAGGAGTGACCCTCAGAGATCCCAACGGAATTGAGATAGACTTCGCAATCAGATTGGATTTTCACGTCACAAACAATGAGGCAGAGTACGAGGCTCTCATTCAAGGGTTGAAAATTGCCTTTCAAAATGGAGCTTCCGACTTACGAGGATTCTCAATTGATTGCAAGTCAGATTGAAGGGGCTTATGAGGTTCGAGAAACGACCATGGTGCAGTATCTGGAGAAAGCTAAGGAGATAATCAGGGAGTTCCAGGAATTTCACTTACTTCAGGTTCCACGAGCGGAGAATGAGCGCGCTGACGCTCTTTCCAAATTTTCTTCCGCCCTTGAGGGATCCTGTGAATGTTCCATCATGTTTCTGAGAATGGAGGGACCGTTGATAAAAAGGAGAGATCCTACCCAAGCGGTAGTCATGATTGATCCCAGTGAGCCCTGCTGGCTCGATGACATCGCCAGATTTCTTAGGGATAGCGTTTGTCCCATCAACAAGGTTGAGGTACGGAAGGTCAGGAATAAGGCCCCTCGTTTCTCCCTAGATCATGAGGGGAGACTATTCAAGAAATCCTTCCAAGACCCACCAATGAGATGCTTAAGGCCCTCGCAGGCCAAAGAGACTCTCGAACATATCCACAGTAGGAGTTGCGGAAATCATTCTGGGGGGCATGCTCTTGCCAAAAATATACTGAGAAGTAGATTCTACTGACCCTCGGTCCTCCAGGATGCCATTTCATTTTCCCAGAAATGCTCTAAGTGCCAATTTTACTCCAACTTTCCACAATACCAGTTGCCCAAATGATCCTAATAGACGTTTCTTGGCCCTTTGACCAATGGGGCATTGACATTGTAGGTGTTGGAAAACAGGAATCAGAAAGCAGCGGAAATTTAAAATTTTTTCCAACAAAAGGATCTTGGACTCGCAATCGTGTATCCAAATTCGTAGAGATCAAGAAACTCACTTGGGTAGTAGCTTTCTTGACACGTTTTGAGCCGCCCTCAAACACGCTTCATGCGGTAATGGCAACCCCGTTCCTCGAAATCTCTTTCTACTTCAGAATCCATTGTAGGGATGACAATCCACACCAACCTGGATTCAAATCATGTTAGGGAAGTTCTTAACGATATAACATAAAGAAAGAAACATGAAACGAGAAAGGCATGATTGAAACTCCCTTCGAAAACCAGTTTTGCGAAAAAATTCGAATGGAGTCCCCTCGCCTACTTTTCAAATGATGAAAACCTTGTAAGCATCCGGGGAGCCCTCGAAAGAAGCCCCATCATGCACATCACAAGTACTCAATACAGATCTTAAGTGAACGAAGTGCCCTCGTGAAAAAACCCCTCGCATCATATGTTTGTCAGAAACTTTTGTGCAAGTTTATACAAGTCTTAACCAGGGTACCCTCAAAGCAAGACCCTCGCGTTCATTAAAGACTTAATGGTCATGGAGAGCTTTAACAAGTTCTTATGTCTTAACCAGGGCTCCCTCAAAGTGGAACCCTCGCGTTTACCAAGGACTTAACAATTATAAAGAAACTTTGGCAAATTTCAATGTCTTAACCAGGGCACCCTTTAAGCAGGACCCTCGCATTCATCAAAGAAAAATTTTACAAGTTTGTATGCCATGTTTACTTAGCTTTTTTACTCAAGTTCTTAATGACCAAGAGGTGATAAAACAAGCGCAAAGTAAAATACATCACGGAAAACATTGCAGGAAAAGAAGTGTTCATTCATTAAAAACGAAGAGTTGACACTGATGAGTACAAAATAAGAGGGCATTCTAAGCCCTCAGAAATTCATACGTAACAAGGAAACGAAAAAATCATAATTATGGGAAAAGAGATTGCAGACAGATGGAGGAGGGTAACTTATGCATTCTGAGCCGGGTCATCTTCCAGATCCACCGCCTTATTTTGAGCCTGGGGAGTAGGTCCTTGGGCTTGTGGAGTTGGAGCCTGGGGAGCAGGTTCTTGGGCTTGGGGAGTCTGAGCGTCAGAGGCGGGAGCTTTAGAAGGCACAGTGGCCTCAATCGTTGGAGCGGGAGTATTCTCACTGGCTGGCACTTGGATCGCAACGGCAACCTAACCCTCGGGGGAAAATATAGTATCAATAGCCCCCTCATTGTTCTTTTCAGTAGAAGGCCCATCCTCTGCTTGGCAAGCCGCCATAAACTCATCTTGTAAGATGGTTACCAGATAATTATACCCAGGCTCATTTAGGTTGGCCTCAGGGTCCTCGCCGTCTTCCTCAGGCACCACACAGCACTCGTCAAACCTTAATCCCATGTCCGGGCTCCCACGAGAAGAAGCATCCGCTAGGCCCAAATGTATGAGTTGCTCAATCGCCAAGTTGAAGGCATTTTGAGCCTCGTCGAAGCAGTGAAGGAAGGCGACAAATCTGAACACCTTGGAATGGTAGAATTTGATCAGAGCCTCCTTGTTAGCCCTCTCAAGGCTCTCGGGAAGCAACCGTTGGAACTCCTCCTCGCAAGCCTTCCTGGTGGATTCAGTGAACTGTTGCTTAGCTGCATTAAACTTTCCACTCCACCGGTTCACATCCTCCGACAGCTTTTTATTGGCCTCAGTCAGCCTCATTGACTCCGCTCGGTATTTGTTCCGAGAGGCCTCAGACTTCTTCAGCTCATCCTGCACCTTATTGTGTTTAGTCTCGAGGGACTCCAGGCGAGCCTTCAGGACATCCATCTCCTCCTGAAGCTGAACTGGATCAGCTGAGCGAGTTATCTTTTTGTACTTGGCCTTACGCTCGGAGTACACAGTCGCCCTGCACTGGAGGTTTTTGACCCTCGGGAGCACTTGCTGCAAAAATTCCCATACTTAGTATTTTTCCAAGGAATAAGAAAAAGCTTTAAAAGAATGAGAAGAGTCAAGAAGTATTACGGGATAGCGTGAGCGAGGTCTTCAGTCACTTGCTCCGCACTCTGGGAATATAACTTTCTGTGGTCCCCAGTGAATTGGACCCTCTGATAGAGCCCATAAGTTATATTCCTAACAAAGCCATGGTTGCTTAGCATTATAGGGCCCTCGCTCGGCGATCGTTGGAACACATTATCTCCCGTACGTTCAAATTCCATAATTGGTCCTCCTCAGAGGAAGAAGTATCTCCATTGCCGAAGTTACCCTCGACCACATTCTTGCCCTTGCCGACTACAGGAATAGCTTGGGCATTCTTTTTTCTCTTTCTCGAGGGTTGAACCTGGCCCCCTTGAGGCTCTCTTATTACCACGCTCACATGAGACCGCTGTTGGTTGCCTTATGGGGTACTTCCTGTTGGAAAACAGGAGTCAGAAAGCAGTGGAAATTTAAAAATTTTCCAACAAAAGGATCGAATACTCGCAATCGTGAATCCAAATTCGTAGAGATTAGAAACTTACTTTTCAATAATCTTTCTTGAAGCGTTTCAAGCCACCCAAGAACGCTCTTCTCGTGGCTTGATCCCCTCTCCTTGGTAAAGCTCGAATCTTCAAAACTTCTAACTTGAAGCTCTCTAGAGATAGTCCACCAACTTGACAACAATCTAACTAGTAAGGATGCTAGTTCTGTAGTTAGTGCTTAGGCTTAAACTAGGGTTTATTTTATCTTGGAGAAAGGATGGTGTTCAACACATGAACCAAAACAAATTTTCTATCACTCTTAAGGGGAGCTTGAGCTCCTCTATATATAATTGGGGAGGGGTGGCCGAAAACCTAGACCTTATGGACTAAGGATTTGGTCCCTCTCTCCTATTACTTGATCATCAAGTAATTTTGAACTTTGACGTTGAATTCTAATTCAAATCAACTTTTAAGAGAGCTAAAATATCCAAACTCCTCTTGGATAACATTATACTTTATTTATTAATAAATAAATAATTTATTTTATCTAATTAATTAATTCATAATTAATTAACTAGATTAATTTCTCCAAAATAAGACTTTCATTTTAATTCAAAATTAAACCAAAGTTTATTAAATAATTAACACATTAATTATTTAATATATATATATATATACACACACAATATATATATATACACGTGTGAGACACGTGTCCCAAGGACACGTGCCACTCACGTGCGGTTTCATACGTGTGGAACCCTCTCGGCTCGATTAACTCGTTTAATCATTTCAAAGCCTCAACTCATGTAACCAAGTTGTTGTGTGTGACCCTCTAGGTTCTCAATTCAATTAGCAGTGACCCTAATTAATTAATTCACTAATTAATTAATCAGTCTACAGATTAAACGACCATAGTCTAGCAACAGGTGTTTAACCCCTAGCTGAATTGAAATGTCTCGATTCGACAGAACCTTTAAGTCATTGATTCATGTGAGATACAATCCTCCTACTTACTATCTCTCAACCAAGATCTAGGGTAAGGGAATAATCAGAACCCTAATAATCTGGTCTTAAAGCTAAGTGCATTTCATATCCATTTGATCTCAATCTAAGAAACCCTTTTCTTGATGTCTTGATCTACTGCCTTGGCCAAGGACTCCATATGCCATATGAATGACTTACACGATAAGAGATCGCCTTGCAAATGCAAGTGTAGGTCCTTTCTTGATTCTCATTCACTTTCATGAATCACTTGTGGAGCCCCAGCATAAGCCTGAATCAGTTGTCTAAGGCGACACCCTTTAAAGCTTACACCTAAGACTATAGAGTTAACTCATAAAGTGACAAGGAACCTCAAGTCTAAGGATCAATTAATCACAGCAATGACTCGTGAGATATTTCCTAATCTGGAAGTTTCCATTTCCTGAAATAGAAACTTCATTTCTCATTTAGGAATGTTCTCACACGGGGCACCTCAGCAAACTTACTTATTGAAGTAAGCACCCTCATGTATCACGCACGTATCAACTATACACTTTGCACCTCCATGAAACAAGGTGGTCCTTCTTAAGGGCGTGATCCCACAAGCAAGCCTTAGAGGAGTCAGGTTGACACTCCCACTGTCTGTAGGACTCATCGGCTTGGAGTATTTTACTAATCATGACTTATGTGAAATAGGGCTCGTTTCATGAATCATTTCACCTAAATGGTAGAGTCCTAAAGTCATCAGGATTAGGAGAGTTCTCATACATGCACAACTAAAGTAAACGCAAACCAAACAAGTGCATATAAAGAAGTGTTACCTCAATTCGTTATTTTATTCAAAGATTGTCTGTGATTACAATAAGGAAAAGTACAAAGCGGATATATAATCGGCTTTCTAGGGTACTATTCCTAAAACTTCCTCCCCTCAGAACTATTCGGGTTTCGGGCGTAACCGCCTGATTTTCCCCGCGGCCTCGGCCAGTGCTGCTGGAACTGGCCCCTTGATGGCCTCCCCGAGCATCTCCTCAGTCGGCCCCTCGGCCCTGAGATTGGCCTTGCTGGTTTTGGGGTGGTTGTGGTTAGTTTTGGGGCTGCTGTTGTTGTTGCGGCTGGTGAGCGTTCAGAATATTGGCCACGTTCCTCATTCCTGTTCTCCTTACCATCAGTATACTTGCACCTGGAAAAAGAGAAAAACGAGGGTCAATTCATCCTTGAAAACCAACAAAATACAAGAATTAAGTCAGCGATCCTATCTAAAGTTAGTTCCCTAGAGTTTACCCATCTCTCTCTAAACTTCGAGCGGGTGGATTTCTGGTCATTTTAGGGTCGTTCATGGGCCCGCATAAGAACAAAACCTCCTCTTCGTCTATCAGCTCCTTGGCCTTTATAAGCCACCTAACATTCCTAAGAACGAGGGCCAAGTTTAGAGCCCAGGAAATAGGGAATGATGGATCCAAACGAGATCTCACAAGGGGCCTATCTCCATGATCTACCCACTCTCGGGGAACTCCAAAATCCTCGCTCTCAGGGGCCCTCACAAAAAAGAACTTCTCCTTCCAGTCTGTCCCATATGATGTCGAGGGCGCATCTATCAGTCTTAAATTGGATTTAGCCTGGACATAATAAAAACCAGTCTGGGGGGATGAGCGTGGTGAGCGAACTACTTAGAAGAGGCTGTTAAAGTTATGGATAGAGGGCTCGTTCCCAGTGTACTTCATCAAAATTACAAAAGAAGTAATTAGGGCTATGTCATTGGGAATTATCTAGGAAGGGCTCAGGTTCAAGAGGTTGAGAATACTCGCTACGGGGACGAAAATAGGGAATCTCAACCCTCCCGCTTCGACCGTATCTTTATAAACTGCCATCTCTCCAGGAGGGGGTTTATTAGCCCGCTTGTGCTTTCCCGGAATCGTATATGAGAAGCCCTCGTCCCAATATATAGGGGCCCTCATGGAAACTAAATCTCCTAGAGTTATGGTACTGGGGGTCTGATCTGGGGTCCCAATATCTAGGGGCCCTCATGTGGGGCACGTATCTGTTGGAAAAAACGAATCAGAAAGCAGCGGAATTTAAAAAATTTTCCTAACAAAAAAAAAAGATCTTGGACTCGCAATCGTGTATCCAAATTCGTAGAGATAGAAAACTTACTTTTCTTTTATTCTTTCTTGAAGTGTTTCAAGCGACCCAAGAACGCTCTTCTCGCGGCTTGATCCCCTCTCCTTGGTAAAGCTCGAATCTTCAAACTTCTAACTTGAAGTCTCTAGAGAAAGTCCACCAACTTGATCACAATCTAACTAGTAAGGATGCTAGTTCTCTAGTTAGTGTTTAGGCTTAACCTAGGGTTTTATTTAATCTTGGAGAAAGGAAGGTGTTCAACACATGAACCAAAATAATTGTCAATTAGCTCTAAGGGGAGCTCGAGCTCCCCTATTTATAAGAGGGGAGTGGCCGAAATTCCTAGTCCTTTATGGGCTAGGATTTTGGTCTCTCTCTCTCCTATTACTTGATCATCAAGTAATTTGACTTTGACTTTGAATTCAAATTCAAATCAACTTTCAAGAGAGCTAAAAATATCCAAACTAATTTTGGATAATTTTATACTTTATTTATTTTAAAATAAATAACTTATTTTATCTAATTAATTAATTAATAATTAATTAACTAGATTATTTTTCTCCAAAATAAGACTTTCTTTTTAATTCAAAATTAAACCAAAGTCTATTAAATAATTAACACATTTAATTATTTAATATATATATATACAATATATATATTCACACGTGTGGGACACGTGTCACTCACGTGACCCACACGTGTGGAACCCTCTAGGCCCGATTAACTCGTTTAATCATTTTTAAGCCTCAACTCATGTAGCCAAGTTTTTGTGTGTGACCCTCTAGGTTCTCAATTCAATTAGCAGTGACCCTAATTAATTAATTCACTAATTAATTAATCAGTCCACAGATTAAACGACCATAGTCTAGCAACAGGTGTTTAACCCCTAGCTGAATTGGAATGTTCGGATTCGACAGAACCTTTAAGTCATTGATTCATGTGAGATACAATCCTCCTACTTACTATCTCTCAACCAAGATCTAGGGTAAGGGAATAATCAGAACCCTAATAATCCGGTCTTAAAGCTAAGTGCATTTCATATCCATTTGATCTCAATCCAAGAAACCCTTTTCTTGATGTCTTGATCTACTGCCTTGGCCAAGGACTCCATATGACATATGAATGACTTACACAATAAGAGATCACCTTGCATATGCAAGTGTAGGTCCTTTCTTGATTCTCATTCACTTTCATGAATCACTTGTGCAGCCCCAGCATAAGCCTTGAATCAGTTGTCCAAGGCGACACCCTTTAAAGCTTATACCTAAGACTACAAAGTTAACTCATAAAGTGACAAGGACCCTCAAGTCTAAGGATCAATTAATCACATCAATGACTCATGAGATATTTCCTAATCTGGAAGTTTCCATTTCCTGAAATAGAAACTTCCTTTCCTATTTAGGAATGTTCTCACAGGGGGCACCTCAGTGAACTTACTTATTAAAGTAAGCACCCTCATGTATCACGCACGTATCAACTATACACTTTGCACCTCCATGAAACAAGGTCGTCCTTCTTAAGGGCGTGATCCCACAAGCAAGCCTTAGAGGAGTCAGGTTGACACTCCCACTGTCTGTAGGACTCATCGGCTTGGAGTAATTTACTAATCATGACTTATGTGAAATAGGGCTCGTTTCATGAACCATTTCACCTAAATGGTAGAGTCCTAAAGTCATCAGGATTAGGGGAGTTCTCATACATGCACAGATAAAGTAAACGCATACCAAACAAGAGCATATAAAGAAGTGTTGCCTCAATTCGTTATTTCATTCAAAGATTGTCTGTGATTACAATAAGGAAAAGCACAAAGCGGATATACAATCGGCTTTCTAGGGCACTATTCCTAACAGTATCTTGTTAGGATTATTTTACACCTTTATTTGAGCATGTTTTATGTCATGATTTGACGGATTTTAGGCCTTATATTGTTATAATTGCTCTTATTTCAGGTATTTTATGCTCGGAGATGGTTTGTGGTGAAAACGAGGCAAGAAATGAGACTTTAGATGTCGAGAATGATCAAAACGTGTGAAGTTCTGGAAGCTGGGAACGGCCCTTTCGGGCCATATGTATTTTGGGAAGGGCCGTTCCAGGGAGTCAGCATTAGTACCTTCGACCGAGGATGGGAATGGCCGTTCCCGTACCAAGCCTTTCCTGGGAACAACCGTTCCCATTAGCGCTGGAGGACATTTGAGCAGGGCCGTTCCACAGGCCGTTTCTGGGGAGCTATTTTTGGACTATAAAAGACAATTTCAGCACTTTGTGAAGGGAGACTCGTTTAGGGCTTAATTTAGGGTTAATTTAGGAGTCTCTTCTAGCTTTATCTTTGATCCTTAGAGCTTTAATTAGATTGTAGATGTTAATTCTTTTCTAGAACAATTCCTTGTCTTTACTATTTCCCTAGTTAGATTTAATTGCTTTAAATTTGATACTAATGTCTCTAGTTTGGGAATTTGTTCATGTTTTTGAGATTTATATCTTGGATTCTTGATATTTGGTTTAATTAATTAATATGCATGTTTATAGTATGATTTCTACTCTTTCCTTGCTTTCTAGTGTTAATATGAGTGGCTAATTTCTTAGGCAAAGGGGGGTGATTAATTATGTAGGGTAAGTGTTTGATGAAATGCCTAGGTGAGACTACTTGATCTTATGCTTGTGAAATTATTTTGTTTGCATGTTTAAGCTTGATCACCTTAGATATGAACTTAGATTTGCATGCTAATTGAGAGATTATATGAAAATTGGATGAGATTTCATAACACTTAAGGCCTAAGTATAAAGAGATTTAGCTTAGACTTGAGCATTTAAGAAACTGATTAACCGGGTCAAGCCGCTAGTTAGTTTCTTGCACTAATCTTGTTTAATTGATCTAATTATTGAGCTAATGACCTCGAGAGCGGCGTTAGACGTAATTAGGTACATGCATTTGACTTCGGGAGGAGCTTGTGCATAATTTAGTGATTAGAATTGTGAGATCCTTGTTCCACCAAAGCACTAATTGAACACGAACCTTGCATGATCATTACTTCCCCTTGCCACTTAGTTAACTTGGTTATTTGCTACTTTATTTCGCTTTCTAGTTCTTTCTAGTTTGTTAATATTAGTCAACTTTCATTTTCGTAATTAGATAATTCACTCTTGCACTCGACTTTGTCTATAGATTGATGAATACATTAGGTGATTGATTGACTTACTCCTCCCCGTGGATTCAACCCCTTTTGCTACATTGATTTATTGATGCTTGCACTTGGGCATTTAAAACTCACAACATGTCTCGAAGTGACACGTGTCACTTTGTTGTGATGATTAAATTATTAATTTGATTAATTATTTCATGGACTTTAATTTAATTATGAATTTATATTAAATTCCTAATTTGGAGATTTAAGTTTAATAAATAATTAATTATGAATTAATTAATTATTAGCTTTAAGTTATTTATTATGAATAAATAAAATTAATTTAAATATCTAAAAGAGTTAGAATTATATTCTTGCTTGACAAGATGGTCAAAAGGAGACTTTTGGTCAAAGTAAAGGTCTTTCTCTCCAAGCAAGGAATATACTATCTAGTGGGCTAAAAATCCTACCCCTAATAGGAGATGGGGTTCTAACCCCTTAGCTATAAATATAAGGGGTTCGAACCCCTAGAATGATGATAGCAAATTTCTCATTCTCCTTATTATATCACACAAACCCTAGAGCCTAAACACTAAAAACATGGAACTAGCATCCTCCTTGTTTAGATCGTGATTGAGGTTGGTGTGGACTACTTCTCTAGAGGGCTGCTTTCGTCGAGTCTTGAAAGATTCGAAGGAGCTTGGGGACTTACCGCTTGAAGAGCATTTGTGGACGACTCAAACGTGTCAAGAAAGCTTCTATCTAAGTGAGTTTCTTAAAACCCTACAAATTTGGGAATAAGAATTGCCAGATTCGATCTTCTTTTGGGAATTTTTTTTAAAATTCCGCTGCGTTACTGTTTCTGTTTTCCTAACAAGTGGTATCAGAGCCACCTTTCAACGCTTATTTCTAATTCATCTCTTTATTTCTAAATTTGGTAGAAATTCTTAGATTTAGGTACAATTAAGTATTCATGAGGTTTTTAGAAATTTAAGAAAAATTGAATCTGTGTTTTTCCTAACAGTTTCTGAAAAATATTTTCTGAAAATTTTGATTGGAATCGTTTTGAATCAAATTTAATTAAATCATGTTTTAATTTTTGGATTGTATTGGAATGTGAGGTTTTCTATTTTACTTTAAAGATTTGCACCCATGGAGTAAGATGGATCCACACGGCAAGTAACATGGAGGCCATAAAAGTGAAGACCCCTCAAATTGTTAGGGAGGGTTTCTATTATTGTAATTGATAACTCGTTATTTCATCATCTTTATGATTGAATTATACCCCGAGTTGTGCTTGATTTGATATTATTTCGAAAGGAATTGATGTTTTGTCGTTTATATTGTAGATTTCGGGTTCGAATGCGAAATTAGAGTAATCATGATCGTTTTTAGAAGAAGTCCACGAAAAAAAAAGAGTGAACTCCGGCTGAGCTTAGTGTTGATGTTGACTTGCTGCGTGCGGAACTTAGGTGAGATTTGGAGGCAATGACGGAGTTATGCATGCATGGATTCACGCACAAGCTGGGAGTTGTATTGATTCTATGGAATGGATGGTTGACTTGTTTTAATTATAACTGGGCTACATTGCCTTGATATTTGTTGGAGATGGGTTACAGGGCTGAATAAGTGGAAAATGTTGGAAATCACTTTGCTTTGAATTGGGGCTGCACGTGGTGAATTTAATATTGGGTTTGTTTTAATTGGGACATGGGCCACACGCTTGGAATTGATTCTGAGGACCCAATTGGCTTAGCTTGGCGTGGCATTGTTATGGGCTGCGTGTGTCCATGATATTAATTGGAAAAGCCTAATTTTCTTTGAAATTAGGCCGCACGCTTGGAGCTTTTGCAAAAGGCCTAATTTGTGTTGGTTGCTTGGGGGACAAGAAGTAAAGTCCACATTGATTTAGGAGTCCAGTTTGAAGAGAATTTGGGTGACTTTTATATATTGGTTCTTTGACTGTAGCTTTGGGGGATCATCACGTAACAATTGGAGGCGCAACAAACTTGGGAATTTTTGGGACGAAACATACAACAACTCGGGGAGGAATTCGGGAGCACTTCTCCACGCTATTTTCCAAGATTTTCTCTTCTCTCTTCTTTTTAGATTTTTAGTTTATTTCATTAGTATCTAAACTCTTAATTATCTAGCTAGGGATTAAGATTCGATTTTGGATATTGTGAGACCTAAACATTTTTATTAATTCATGTTTATTTAGGCATTTATCTTATCTCCGTGTTTCGCGTTTATTGTGATTAGGCAATTTCGGGATAGTGCACGATCTCTCGGTTGTTTAATTTGCATATAGCCATTCATGATGCTTGAAGTGTAGTAAAGTTGATTGGTAAATTGTGGTAAATTAGTGACAGGGTTTTAGCGATAAAATTCCTCGTTCACTAAGGGATTTGATAATCTAATTTAAATCTTGCGTGTGTCACGACTTGGTTGATTAGGGTTGGTGTTTTTATGGTTCTTAATGCTGCGAATTCATTAAATCCTGTCGAGTGTCTCTAGGGGTTGTGAATTTGTTAGGGAAGATAACTGTCGAGTGTCTCTAGGTTATCCGATTAATTAAGTAAAAACGAGGTTGAGTCGAGTGTCTCTATCAACTATAGCCAATCTGTCTGAATAACTTGAATTTATCCTTGAGTCGATGATCAATATAACAATTCGAATCGAATTTATCCTTGAATTTTGGCGCCGTTGCCGGGGACTGTGTTTTTAATCGATTTTATTTCTTTTCATGAACAGGAGCATTCACGGAAAGGACGATCATCCAACAATGTTTGCGAATGCACAACAGCTCAACAATTGTGCAAACACTCCAAGATATGCTAACGAGGTCAACTCTTCACCTTTTGATGAACTTAAGAACATGATAAGTGCTTTGGCTTCTAACCTTGGTGTAGGTGTACCCCAAGTAGCGAAGGTCTGTCAATTGTGTGCGAGCACGTTGCATCCCACCGATGCGTGTCCATCCCTTCAAGAATCCCCTTTCGAAAATGTGGACCCATTCGGATATCAACCTCTGATGTACAATCCATACTCCAACATGTACAATACCGGATGGTATGATCACCCCACTATGAGTTATGCACCGAATCCACCAAACTTCCAAAACTTCGTACCTACACCTCCACAACCCCAACAACCAATCCCTCAACCGTACCCACCTTTCAACCCACAAGCTGATCAGATTGAAAACTTGGAGACCTCATTTAAGAACTTGGAGACCCAATTGTGTCAAATTGCAGCCTCATTGAGCAGATTAGAGAATCAACGGAAACTTCAATCACAAACGGAGGATCAGAGGCAAAACATGAGTGCAATCACGATCCTAAGTGATGAGGAACTGTCTTCCCCAGTGGAGAAGACCAAAACTCGCCAGAACAGTGCTGAAACTGATCAGACAGGCGGCTTGACCGTTAAGCGTGACCACGCCTTAGGCCCCTGTCAGAACAGAGAGTCAAAAATTAAAGTCCAGCCTAAGCTATGGGTGGAACCACCTCCGTTTCCAGAGTGCCTGATCCAAGCGAGAAAAGAGAAAGAGGAGCAAGGTATACTTGAGACTTTTCGAAAAGTTGAAGTCAACATTCCTTTGTTGGATGCTATTCAACAAATCCCACAACATGAGAAATATCTTAAGGAACTCTGCACCAACAAACGAAAACTAAAAGGTAATGAAATCCTGAGTGTTGGAGAGAATGTCTCCGCTGTTTTACAAAAGAAATTACCTCCTAAGTGCGGAGACCAAGGTATGTTTTCAATTCCATGTAAAATTGGCAAGACTGAGATTAAGAAAGCAATTTGTGATTTAGATGCGCCCATTAATATTATGCCTCTATCTGTTTATTCATCACTGAATCTTGGTCCTTTGAAAGATACAGGTATCACAATTCAGTTTGCTGATCGATCTATTGTGTATCCGGATGGAGTATTAGAGGACGTACTTGTGCAAGTTGATGGATTAGTCTTTCCTGCTGATTTTTATGTGATTTATATGGAGGATGAAAGTTCTTTGAGTACTTCTGATATTTTGCTTGGTCGACCCTTTTTGAGCACTGCTAGGGCTAAAATAGATGTTCATGATGGCTTATTGACTCTAGAATTCGATGGTGATATTGCAAAATTTAATATTTATGAGTCAAGTAAAGATCCTAATGAATCATCTAATGCTTTAAGTGTTGATGTGATTGAAAACCCAAGTATTAAAACTTTTGAGCTTAACAATGTGGAAAAGCTAAGTTTTGAATCCATTCAAAATTGGGTAGTTGAAAATTTTGAGAGTAAGCCGAAACATGTTGGTTTGTATGATGATATCTATGATATGGTTATTCCATTAGGGCATGTTAATCCTGCGAGTAAAAAGGCTTCAAATTTGAAATTATTCAATGACTTAGCTAAACTGAATTCTTTTGTTTTGCAGGCACCTATTGTGGGACTCAAGAAGTTTTTGGATAATCTGATTTATACCTTCAAGGGAGGAGGAAAATTTGCAGATTCAAAGCGTAACCAAGCTGAATTCCTGGATGAGCAGTTTTTCAAGACTCGTGACCGTAAGACGTGGCCACGCTCTATGGTCACGCACTGGTATGCTGATATTATTGATTATTTGACTACTACCTTCCTCAGATCTCATATCTTTTTTGAGTTCAGGAATCTTAGTGATCGGGGTAAATATTTTTACAAACGGTTGATGGAGTCTTTGATGAGGAAGTATCAAATCATGTTGCGAACCTCTACGACTTACCATCCCCAATCTAGAGGACGTAACGGACTAGAAGAGTCAGCTCCACACAGTAGAGGGGATTTGTATGGAGGGTGTACCTCCATTTGAGTAGCACTTTAACAAGTCTTGTCGAGCCTAAGACATAAAACAAGGGCGCTATTGGGAGGCAACCCAAGTTTTGGCGATTTAGGCGCCATTTTCTTCCCTTAGTTTCTTTTTCTTTTGTTTTTTTTGGTTCTCGTGGTGTTTGTGTTGATTTTCTGCCCTTTTCTGTCTTGCAGAAGCGTGTAACTTGGCCCAGATAACGCTGATATGCTGCTGATAACTGCTGTCAATTTTCTGCTAACATGACCCTTGAGCGTGGTCACGCCTAACACCCACGCCACTTCCAGAATTTCAAATTAAATGGGAAATTTACAAACCCAGACGCCCTACCTCCCCAACCTGAACTTCAGGGAAGTCCTCTTTACTCTAGATCTTGATTTTTCTTATGCCTTGAGGATAATGCATGATTTAAGTGTGGGGGGATTAGGTCCACTAGTGCTAGAACTGAAAAATTTTTAAATTTTTTGTTTTTGTGGCTGAACTTGTGATTTTACTTCGAACTTGAGGATGTTGATAATTGTGGAAATATGTTCCGTTTTGAATGCTTTCTATTAGGTTTGATTGTTGAATTTTGCTAGAACGAGTTAGGCTTGTTAAATGCATGAAATTTGTGTGAAACTTGATGAATTAGTATAATCTTATACCATTATTTCTAGTGGACCATTGAAAGAATTAATGTGCTTTGCTTAGATAGAGAAGTTCATGATTTTCAATTGGGTCTAAAAGTTGATTAGAATGCATCTTAACTCCCTTCGAGGCGAAATTTTTAGTTAAGGATTGACTTGGGAAGTGACTTAGGCAATCGTTGTCGGTGGTAAGCCTTTTCTTGATCTTATCACAAATAAAATTATTCCGTTTGACCCCGCTGAGCCTGAATGTTGTGCAAAATTTCTTTTTAGCCACGTTGCAAACTGATGCACAATATTATTATCCCTACCCTACTTTGAATTACACCTTGCTTGCTCATTTTGGGTATGAATTTTTAGAGGTCTTTAGACTCCTTGTTATCCTTGGTGCTAGAAGAGAAAAACAAAAAAAAGTTGAGAGATTGTGCAATGTTGAAAATAAAGAAAAAAAATGATGAGAGAAAAAGAAGTCAAGAAAGAAAAAAATGAGTAGAAAAAAAAAAAAAAGAGAAAAGAATAGAAAAAATACAAAAAGGAAAAAAAGAAAGTGAGAGTGTGTTTGATATGAAAAGGGGAGAATTTAGTTATATAAGGCAAAATAAGGAGAGTCCGGTAGATGAAAAGGGAATTACTACGGGTTTTATTGTAAAATGTGTAAGCTTGGTGTGTTAAGCCACTAAATTCCAAATTTTCCTAACCTTTAACCCAAGCCTTATATTACAAGCTCGAAAGACCTATCGATCTCGAGTCATGAGTTAACTACATTAGTGGAGATTGGAATGAAGGATGCATTCGAAGTTGATAATTGGTACTTAGGCGAAAATCATAAACTAATCAATCTAGTCTTTGTACATTCTTTTGTTCAATTCACACTACATGACACGAGGGTATGCTATTTATACTAATTTGTTGGATTTTGTGCAATTGAGTAGTGTGTTGATGAGTTAGATTTGTTTAGGCGAGAATTCGATGATTGCCTTTGTGATTGTGTTTGATGGGTGGTATTGTTTCCATTTGATTTTCATGATTACTCGAGGACGAGTAAAGGGCTAGTGTGGGGGGATTTGATAACTCGTTATTTCATCATCTTTATGATTGAATTATACCCCGAGTTGTGCTTGATTTGATATTATTTCGAAAGGAATTGATGTTTTGTCGTTTATATTGTAGATTTCGGGTTCGAATGCGAAATTAGAGTAATCATGATCGTTTTTAGAAGAAGTCCACGAAAAAAAAAAGAGTGAACTCCGGCTGAGCTTAGTGTTGATGTTGACTTGCTGCGTGCGGAACTTAGGTGAGATTTGGAGGCAATGACGGAGTTATGCATGCATGGATTCACGCACAAGCTGGGAGTTGTATTGATTCTATAGAATGGATGGTTGACTTGTTTTAATTATAACTGGGCTACATTGCCTTGATATTTGTTGGAGATGGGTTACAGGGCTGAATAAGTGGAAAATGTTGGAAATCACTTTGCTTTGAATTGGGGCTGCACGTGGTGAATTTAATATTGGGTTTGTTTTAATTGGGACATGGGCCACACGCTTGGAATTGATTCTGAGGACCCAATTGGCTTAGCTTGGCGTGGCATTGTTATGGGCTGCGTGTGTCCATGATATTAATTGGAAAAGCCTAATTTTCTTTGAAATTAGGCCGCACGCTTGGAGCTTTTGCAAAAGGCCTAATTTGTGTTGGTTGCTTGGGGGACAAGAAGTAAAGTCCACATTGATTTAGGAGTCCAGTTTGAAGAGAATTTGGGTGACTTTTATATATTGGTTCTTTGACTGTAGCTTTGGGGGATCATCACGTAACAATTGGAGGCGCAGCAAACTTGGGAATTTTTGGGACGAAACATACAACAACTCGGGGAGGAATTCGGGAGCACTTCTCCACGCTATTTTCCAAGATTTTCTCTTCTCTCTTCTTTTTAGATTTTTAGTTTATTTCATTAGTATCTAAACTCTTAATTATCTAGCTAGGGATTAAGATTCGATTTTGGATATTGTGAGACCTAAACATTTTTATTAATTCATGTTTATTTAGGCATTTATCTTATCTCCGTGTTTCGCGTTTATTGTGATTAGGCAATTTCGGGATAGTGCACGATCTCTCGGTTGTTTAATTTGCATATAGCCATTCATGATGCTTGAAGTGTAGTAAAGTTGATTGGTAAATTGTGGTAAATTAGTGACAGGGTTTTAGCGATAAAATTCCTCGTTCACTAAGGGATTTGATAATCTAATTTAAATCTTGCGTGTGTCACGACTTGGTTGATTAGGGTTGGTGTTTTTATGGTTCTTAATGCTGCGAATTCATTAAATCCTGTCGAGTGTCTCTAGGGGTTGTGAATTTGTTAGGGAAGATAACTGTCGAGTGTCTCTAGGTTATCCGATTAATTAAGTAAAAACGAGGTTGAGTCGAGTGTCTCTATCAACTATAGCCAATCTGTCTGAATAACTTGAATTTATCCTTGAGTCGATGATCAATATAACAATTCGAATCGAATTTATCCTTGAATTTTGGCGCCGTTGCCGGGGACTGTGTTTTTAATCGATTTTATTTCTTTTCATGAACAGGAGCATTCACGGAAAGGACGATCATCCAACAATGTTTGCGAATGCACAACAGCTCAACAATTGTGCAAACACTCCAAGATATGCTAACGAGGTCAACTCTTCACCTTTTGATGAACTTAAGAACATGATAAGTGCTTTGGCTTCTAACCTTGGTGTAGGTGTACCCCAAGTAGCGAAGGTCTGTCAATTGTGTGCGAGCACGTTGCATCCCACCGATGCGTGTCCATCCCTTCAAGAATCCCCTTTCGAAAATGTGGACCCATTCGGATATCAACCTCTGATGTACAATCCATACTCCAACATGTACAATACCGGATGGTATGATCACCCCACTATGAGTTATGCACCGAATCCACCAAACTTCCAAAACTTCGTACCTACACCTCCACAACCCCAACAACCAATCCCTCAACCGTACCCACCTTTCAACCCACAAGCTGATCAGATTGAAAACTTGGAGACCTCATTTAAGAACTTGGAGACCCAATTGTGTCAAATTGCAGCCTCATTGAGCAGATTAGAGAATCAACGGAAACTTCAATCACAAACGGAGGATCAGAGGCAAAACATGAGTGCAATCACGATCCTAAGTGATGAGGAACTGTCTTCCCCAGTGGAGAAGACCAAAACTCGCCAGAACAGTGCTGAAACTGATCAGACAGGCGGCTTGACCGTTAAGCGTGACCACGCCTTAGGCCCCTGTCAGAACAGAGAGTCAAAAATTAAAGTCCAGCCTAAGCTATGGGTGGAACCACCTCCGTTTCCAGAGTGCCTGATCCAAGCGAGAAAAGAGAAAGAGGAGCAAGGTATACTTGAGACTTTTCGAAAAGTTGAAGTCAACATTCCTTTGTTGGATGCTATTCAACAAATCCCACAACATGAGAAATATCTTAAGGAACTCTGCACCAACAAACGAAAACTAAAAGGTAATGAAATCCTGAGTGTTGGAGAGAATGTCTCCGCTGTTTTACAAAAGAAATTACCTCCTAAGTGCGGAGACCAAGGTATGTTTTCAATTCCATGTAAAATTGGCAAGACTGAGATTAAGAAAGCAATTTGTGATTTAGATGCGCCCATTAATATTATGCCTCTATCTGTTTATTCATCACTGAATCTTGGTCCTTTGAAAGATACAGGTATCACAATTCAGTTTGCTGATCGATCTATTGTGTATCCGGATGGAGTATTAGAGGACGTACTTGTGCAAGTTGATGGATTAGTCTTTCCTGCTGATTTTTATGTGATTTATATGGAGGATGAAAGTTCTTTGAGTACTTCTGATATTTTGCTTGGTCGACCCTTTTTGAGCACTGCTAGGGCTAAAATAGATGTTCATGATGGCTTATTGACTCTAGAATTCGATGGTGATATTGCAAAATTTAATATTTATGAGTCAAGTAAAGATCCTAATGAATCATCTAATGCTTTAAGTGTTGATGTGATTGAAAACCCAAGTATTAAAACTTTTGAGCTTAACAATGTGGAAAAGCTAAGTTTTGAATCCATTCAAAATTGGGTAGTTGAAAATTTTGAGAGTAAGCCGAAACATGTTGGTTTGTATGATGATATCTATGATATGGTTATTCCATTAGGGCATGTTAATCCTGCGAGTAAAAAGGCTTCAAATTTGAAATTATTCAATGACTTAGCTAAACTGAATTCTTTTGTTTTGCAGGCACCTATTGTGGGACTCAAGAAGTTTTTGGATAATCTGATTTATACCTTCAAGGGAGGAGGAAAATTTGCAGATTCAAAGCGTAACCAAGCTGAATTCCTGGATGAGCAGTTTTTCAAGACTCGTGACCGTAAGACGTGGCCACGCTCTATGGTCACGCACTGGTATGCTGATATTATTGATTATTTGACTACTACCTTCCTCAGATCTCATATCTTTTTTGAGTTCAGGAATCTTAGTGATCGGGGTAAATATTTTTACAAACGGTTGATGGAGTCTTTGATGAGGAAGTATCAAATCATGTTGCGAACCTCTACGACTTACCATCCCCAATCTAGAGGACGTAACGGACTAGAAGAGTCAGCTCCACACAGTAGAGGGGATTTGTATGGAGGGTGTACCTCCATTTGAGTAGCACTTTAACAAGTCTTGTCGAGCCTAAGACATAAAACAAGGGCGCTATTGGGAGGCAACCCAAGTTTTGGCGATTTAGGCGCCATTTTCTTCCCTTAGTTTCTTTTTCTTTTGTTTTTTTTGGTTCTCGTGGTGTTTGTGTTGATTTTCTGCCCTTTTCTGTCTTGCAGAAGCGTGTAACTTGGCCCAGATAACGCTGATATGCTGCTGATAACTGCTGTCAATTTTCTGCTAACATGACCCTTGAGCGTGGTCACGCCTAACACCCACGCCACTTCCAGAATTTCAAATTAAATGGGAAATTTACAAACCCAGACGCCCTACCTCCCCAACCTGAACTTCAGGGAAGTCCTCTTTACTCTAGATCTTGATTTTTCTTATGCCTTGAGGATAATGCATGATTTAAGTGTGGGGGGATTAGGTCCACTAGTGCTAGAACTGAAAAATTTTTAAATTTTTTGTTTTTGTGGCTGAACTTGTGATTTTACTTCGAACTTGAGGATGTTGATAATTGTGGAAATATGTTCCGTTTTGAATGCTTTCTATTAGGTTTGATTGTTGAATTTTGCTAGAACGAGTTAGGCTTGTTAAATGCATGAAATTTGTGTGAAACTTGATGAATTAGTATAATCTTATACCATTATTTCTAGTGGACCATTGAAAGAATTAATGTGCTTTGCTTAGATAGAGAAGTTCATGATTTTCAATTGGGTCTAAAAGTTGATTAGAATGCATCTTAACTCCCTTCGAGGCGAATTTTTTAGTTAAGGATTGACTTGGGAAGTGACTTAGGCAATCGTTGTCGGTGGTAAGCCTTTTCTTGATCTTATCACAAATAAAATTATTCCGTTTGACCCCGCTGAGCCTGAATGTTGTGCAAAATTTCTTTTTAGCCACGTTGCAAACTGATGCACAATATTATTATCCCTACCCTACTTTGAATTACACCTTGCTTGCTCATTTTGGGTATGAATTTTTAGATGTCTTTAGACTCCTTGTTATCCTTGGTGCTAGAAGAGAAAAACAAAAAAAAGTTGAGAGATTGTGCAATGTTGAAAATAAAGAAAAAAAATGATGAGAGAAAAAGAAGTCAAGAAAGAAAAAAATGAGCAGAAAAAAAAAAAGAGAAAAGAATAGAAAAAATACAAAAAGGAAAAAAAGAAAGTGAGAGTGTGTTTGATATGAAAAGGGGAGAATTTAGTTATATAAGGCAAAATAAGGAGAGTCCGGTAGATGAAAAGGGAATTACTACGGGTTTTATTGTAAAATGTGTAAGCTTGGTGTGTTAAGCCACTAAATTCCAAATTTTCCTAACCTTTAACCCAAGCCTTATATTACAAGCTCGAAAGACCTATCGATCTCGAGTCATGAGTTAACTACATTAGTGGAGATTGGAATGAAGGATGCATTCGAAGTTGATAATTGGTACTTAGGCGAAAATCATAAACTAATCAATCTAGTCTTTGTACATTCTTTTGTTCAATTCACACTACATGACACGAGGGTATGCTATTTATACTAATTTGTTGGATTTTGTGCAATTGAGTAGTGTGTTGATGAGTTAGATTTGTTTAGGCGAGAATTCGATGATTGCCTTTGTGATTGTGTTTGATGGGTGGTATTGTTTCCATTTGATTTTCATGATTACTCGAGGACGAGTAAAGGGCTAGTGTGGGGGGATTTGATAACTCGTTATTTCATCATCTTTATGATTGAATTATACCCCGAGTTGTGCTTGATTTGATATTATTTCGAAAGGAATTGATGTTTTGTCGTTTATATTGTAGATTTCGGGTTCGAATGCGAAATTAGAGTAATCATGATCGTTTTTAGAAGAAGTCCACGAAAAAAAAAGAGTGAACTCCGGCTGAGCTTAGTGTTGATGTTGACTTGCTGCGTGCGGAACTTAGGTGAGATTTGGAGGTAATGACGGAGTTATGCATGCATGGATTCACGCACAAGCTGGGAGTTGTATTGATTCTATAGAATGGATGGTTGACTTGTTTTAATTATAACTGGGCTACATTGCCTTGATATTTGTTGGAGATGGGTTACAGGGCTGAATAAGTGGAAAATGTTGGAAATCACTTTGCTTTGAATTGGGGCTGCACGTGGTGAATTTAATATTGGGTTTGTTTTAATTGGGACATGGGCCACACGCTTGGAATTGATTCTGAGGACCCAATTGGCTTAACTTGGCGTGGCATTGTTATGGGCTGCGTGTGTCCATGATATTAATTGGAAAAGCCTAATTTTCTTTGAAATTAGGCCACACGCTTGGAGCTTTTGCAAAAGGCCTAATTTGTGTTGGTTGCTTGGGGGACAAGAAGTAAAGTCCACATTGATTTAGGAGTCCAGTTTGAAGAGAATTTGGGGGACTTTTATATATTGGTTCTTTGACTGTAGCTTTGGGGGATCATCACGTAACAATTGGAGGCGCAGCAAACTTGGGAATTTTTGGGACGAAACATACAACAACTCGGGGAGGAATTCGGGAGCACTTCTCCACGCTATTTTCCAAGATTTTCTCTTCTCTCTTCTTTTTAGATTTTTAGTTTATTTCATTAGTATCTAAACTCTTAATTATCTAGCTAGGGATTAAGATTCGATTTTGGATATTGTGAGACCTAAACATTTTTATTAATTCATGTTTATTTAGGCATTTATCTTATCTCCGTGTTTCGCGTTTATTGTGATTAGGCAATTTCGGGATAGTGCACGATCTCTAGGTTGTTTAATTTGCATATAGCCATTCATGATGCTTGAAGTGTAGTAAAGTTGATTGGTAAATTGTGGTAAATTAGTGACAGGGTTTTAGCGATAAAATTCCTCGTTCACTAAGGGATTTGATAATCTAATTTAAATCTTGCGTGTGTCACGACTTGGTTGATTAGGGTTGGTGTTTTTATGGTTCTTAATGCTGCGAATTCATTAAATCCTGTCGAGTGTCTCTAGGGGTTGTGAATTTGTTAGGGAAGATAACTGTCGAGTGTCTCTAGGTTATCCGATTAATTAAGTAAAAACGAGGTTGAGTCGAGTGTCTCTATCAACTATAGCCAATCTGTCTGAATAACTTGAATTTATCCTTGAGTCGATGATCAATATAACAATTCGAATCGAATATCCCTGGCTAGGTAATTTTCTCTCTGATTGATTTAACCCTACGTGATCTTACTTGTTTAGTTTAGTTAGCTTTTTAATTCTTGTTATTTATTTTAATCGCATACTTAGGTTAGAATAACTCAAAAACCCCCCTTTTAATTATTGCTTTTCGTGAATTCTTTGCAATTGTTAGAAATAAATCAACCAGTCTCTGTGGATCGACCCTGTTTGCACTATACTCTGTGTTTAGTCGTTAAATAGGTATTTTAATTATTTTTGACGGATTCGACACCTGTCAAATTTTGGTTGTGATTGTGGAGTAGCTCCCACATATCACGCATAAGATAGGTAGAACCCATGATCATCACATGTTAGTATCATGCTAGGACATATTATCTGCTATGTGCTTATGTGAAATGCATTTAAGTTGTACTTACGTTAATCAAGACTAATTAAAATGGATAACATATATGTTGGTGAGGTCAACCGGACAACTCTCTGGTTAAATCGAAAATTCCCTTAAAATATTAAGCTAATTTCGAAAATAGGTGTTTAATTCGAGGTGCAAACTTTGAATTAAATTCCTAGCATTTCATCAATAGGATTTAAGTTTAATGGGGGAAGCTAGTTATCGTCCATGACTCGTGGGGTGGCTATGTGAAACCTGCTAGTTCTTAGTCTCCTAATTAATCATTTTAATGATCAATATTTTGAGATTAATTTTAGGGAGGGCGATGGCCGCGAGTCGTGGGTCGTTCGAACTAAGTTTTAATCACGATCTTATGATTGATGGGTCTAGCTTAACACCTAAGTAAATATAGATGTCGTGCGAGTCGTGGGTCCATATTGAAAGATAGGTGATGTAAAAACATTACTAAGAATTCCACAGTGTTGGAATTGGTAAGTTGTACCTACCTTAGGCTTTATTTAGAATGGCCACGAGTCGTGGGTTTGAGATAATGTGCTTAGGATCTTAGTACCCATTGGGATAACAAGTATACTCTAAGATCTTTAGGGAATTATAGATCTTCTAAAAATAGTGGAAGCAACATAGATTAAAGACCTAATCTTATGTATATCGTTATCATTCAGCATGCTCACTTAGTTTTCTATTTTTCCATTTAGGTCGTAGATTCTGTGATTCTCTACGTGTTTTGAAATGGCAACCAAAAACCCTCTAGTATCAATCCTCGAGTCAAACAAGTTGACTGGTCCCAACTATTCTAATTGGCTTAGGAATCTAAAAATCTTTCTAGATTCTGAAAAGAGAACTTATGTTCTCTACGAGGCGGAGCCCGTTCCCAAAGGGGAAGCTCCGACCCAAGTTGAGTGGGACTCGATCCAGAAGTGGAAGGATGATAATCTCCAAGCCCATTGCCTCAGGCTTGCTAACATGTCCCCGGATATGCAAACACAACATGAGTCCATGGAATTTGCTTGGAGATTTACGACCACTTAGAGCAACTTTACCTCCCTCATGAGCGTGTTAGAAGGTATAACACCTCAAAAGAATTGTTCCATTTGAGAATGAGGGAAGGTACAAGTGTCCATGGATATGGACTCAAGTTTCTAGGTCTTACTTAGAAACTTGCTTCGATGGACATGCCACTGAGAGATGAGCTTTCAATGGATTTGTTGCTAGCCTCACTCCCACCATCATTCAATCCTTTTGTCCTTAACTTCAACTTGAATCATGCAAATGCTAGTGTAGCTGAGCTGATTAGTCAGCTTGTGACTGTTGAAAACACGATCAAGAAGGACAATAAGGTTTTGATGGTAACTGCTCCATCATCTTCTAAGCCTTCTAAAGGCAAGGGCAAGAAAGCCCAAAAGAAGAAGAAGTCCCTTAGGCCCAATGGAGGCATCACGAAGGGAAAATCCCAAAAGAAGAAACGTGATCAGAAGGAGGACGTTTGCTTCCATTGTGGAAAATCGGGGCATTGGAGGAGAAACTGCCAGGAGTACAAGGCTACTCTAAAGAAAGGTATGTTTCTCATTGAAGTAAATCTTTCTATTAATTCTAACTCTTGGGCACTTGATACCAGTTGTGGATCTCATATCTGTAATGATTTATAGATGCTAAGTGAGGTTCGACAACTCAAAGGAGGAGAATCTATCTTGAAGATTGGGGATGACTCAATCGTTGAGGCTCAAGCTTTAGGCACAATTAGATTAGATTTAGGTCATTTTGAATTAGTTTTAAATAAAGTCCTTTTTGTACCAGACATTATTCGTAATATAATTTCAATTCCAATACTTGATTATGAAGGTAATGAAATTAATATTAAGAATGACAACTTTTTCCTTAAAAGAATAATTTTTCAATACATGTTGGTACATTAAACAATAGACTTTATCTAACTCAAAACACCAATATTTTAAATATACAACGGGAAACAAAACATAACAGAGATGATGAAGTCTCAACATATTTGTGGCATGCTAGATTAGGACATATTTCCAAGAACAGAATTAACAAGTTAACTACCTTAGGGACATTTTCTGAAAATGACCTTAAACAGTTAACTTCTTGTGAATCCTGTCCCAAAGGAAAGATGCCCAAAACTTCTTTCGAAGAGAGTGTTGATCGAGCCACTAAGACATTAGATTTGATCCATTCTGTTGTTTGTGGACCGCTTAGTGTAAGCACTCAAAACAATCATCAGTACTTCATAACCTTTACTGCCGACTTTAGTCGTTATGGTTATGTGTACTTGATGAAGTACAAATCTGAGACTTTTGAGAGATTCTTAGAATTTCAAAAGGAGGTTGAGAACTAAATTGGTCACAAGATCAAGATACTTCGATCTGATCGAGGTGGCGAGTACCTTAGTGAAGAATTCCTTAGTCATCTCAGAGATAATGGAATTATCTCTCAGTGGACTCCTCCGAGAACTCCTCAGCTTAATGGAGTTTCTGAGAGAAGGAATCAAACACTTCTTGATATAGTTCGTTCCATGATGAGTTTCACTAACTTACCGCCTTCTTTCTGGGTTACGCTCTAGAAAGTGTAGCCAAGATTTTGAATCTTGTTCCTTTTAAGTCAGTCCCTAAAATGCCCTATGAAATGTGGCATGGCAAAATCCCAAGTTATTCTTACTTAAGAATTTAGGGTTGTCCTACTTATGTGAAGGGGACAGTGGGAAATAAGTTAAAAACTCGTTCTAACTTATGCTACTTTGTTGGCTATCCTAGGGAATCCATAGGATACTACTTCTATGATCAAACTGAACAAAAGGTGTTTGTTTCAAGAAATGCAACTTTTCTTGAGGAATCATTCCTTGAAGAAAAGAAAGGCAAGATCACAGAGCTCAAAGAAATTTGAGATATTCCCACACCACACGTGTAAGGAACATCCCAACCTGATACCCAACCGCTAATCATGAATTTCGATACACGTAAAAATCCTTCTCTAAGGCGTTCTGAACGAGTTCCTAGACAACTTGAGAGATGGTATGGTTTTCTCCATGAAATCTCTCAAGAGAATAATGATCCTCTAACATATGAGGAGGCATTGTCAGACTCAAATTCTGAACAGTGGAAACAAGCCATGAAATTTGAAATGGTCTTCATGTACTCCAACCAACTTTGGACCTTGATTGATTTGTCTGATGGGGTAAAACCCATATGATGCAAATGGATCTTTAAGAGAAAGCTCAGAGTAGATGGAAATATTGCAGCCTACATGGCAAGACTTGTTTCCAAAGGATTCACTCAAAGTCCCAGCGTGGACTTTGATGAAACCTTCTCACCAGTTGCAATGCAAAAATCTATTCGGATCATGCTTGCCATAGCTGCGTATTATGTGTTGGAAAACGGAATCAGAAAAGCAGCGGAAATTTAAAAATTTTCCAACAAAAGGACCTTGGACTCGCAATCGTGTATCCAAATTCGTAGGACTTAGAAACTTACTTTCTTAATTGTCTTTCTTGAAGCGTTTCAAGCCACCCAAGAACGCTCTTCTCGCGGCTTGATCCCCTCTCCATGGTAAAGCTCGAATCTTCAAACTTCTTACTTGAAGCTCTCTAGAGATAGTCCACCAACTTGACTACAATCTAACTAGTAAGGATGCTAGTTCTCTAGTTAGTGTTTAGGCTTAACCTAGGGTTTTATTTAATCTTGGAGAAAGGAAGGTGTTCAACACATGAACCAAAAGAATTGACAATTAGCTCTAAGTGGAGCTCGAGCTCCCCTATTTATAAGAGGGGAGTGGCCGAAATTCCTAGTCCTTTATGGGCTAGGATTTTGGTCTCTCTCTCGCCTATTACTTGATCATCAAATAATTTGACTTGGACTTTGAATTCAAATTCAAATCAACTTTCAAGAGAGCTAAAATATCCAAACTATTTTTGGATAATTTTATACTTTATTTATTTAAAATAAATAACTTATTTTATCTAATTAATTAATTCGTAATTAATTAACTAGATTATTTTTCTCCAAAATAAGACTCTCTTTTTAATTCAAAATTAAACCAAAGTCTATTAAATAATTAATCACATTAATTATTTAACACATAAATAAATATACACATATATTTACACACGTGTGAGACACGTGTCACAAGGACACGTGTCACTTACGTGAGCCAGACGTGTGGTTCACACGCGTGGAACCCTCTTGGCTCGATTAACTCATTTAATCATTTTCAAGCCTCAACTCATGTAACCAAGTTGTTGTGTGTGACCCTCTAGGTTCTCAATTCAATTAGCAGTGACCCTAATTAATTAATTCACTAATTAATTAATCAGTCCACAGATTAAACGACCATAGTCTAGTAACAGGTGTTTAACCCCTAGCTGAATTGGAATGTTCGGATTCGACAGAACCTTTAAGTAATTGATTCATGTGAGATACAATCCTCCTACTTACTATCTCTCAACCAAGATCTAGGGTAAGGGAATAATCAGAACCCTAATAATCCGGTCTTAAAGCTAAGTGCATTTCATATCCATTTGATCGCAATCCAAGAAACCCTTTTCTTGATGTCTTGATCTACTGCCTTGGCCAAGGACTCCATATGACATATGAATGACTTACACAATAAGAGATCACCTTGCATATGCAAGTGTAGGTCCTTTCTTGATTCTCATTCACTTTCATGAATCACTTGTGCAGCCCCAGCTTAAGCCTTGAATCAGTTGTCTAAGGCGACACCCTTTAAAGCTTATGCCTAAGACTACAGAGTTAACTCATAAAGTGACAAGGAACCTCAAGTCTAAGGATCAATTAATCACATCAATGACTCATGAGATATTTCCTAATCTGGAAGTTTCCATTTCCCAAAATAGAAACTTCCTTTCCCATTTAGGAATGTTCTCACAGGGGGCACCTCAGTGAACTTACTTATTAAAGTAAGCACCCTCATGTATCACGCACGTATCAACTATACACTTTGCACCTCCATGAAACAAGGTGGTCCTTCTTAAAGGCGTGATCCTACAAGCAAGCCTTAGAGGAGTCAGGTTGATACTCCCACTGTCTGTAGGACTCATTGGCTTGGAGTATTTTACTAATCATGACTTATGTGATATAGGGCTCGTTTCATGAACCATTTCACCTAAATGGTAGAGTCCTAAAGTCATCAGGATTAGGGGAGTTCTCATACATGCACAGCTAAAGTAAACGCATACCAAACAAGAGCATATAAAGAAGTGTTGCCTCAATTCGTTATTTTATTCAAAGATTGTCTGTGATTACAATAAGGAAAAGCACAAAGCGGATATACAATCGGCTTTCTAGGGTACTATTCCTAACATTATGACTATGAGATATGGCAAATGGATGTGAAAACTGCCTTTCTCAATGGAGACATTGATAAAGACATTTATATGGATCAACCCATAGGTTTCACATTCAGTGGGAGTGAGTAAAAGCTTTGCCAACTCCAAAGATCAATCTACGGATTGAAACAGGCTTCTAGGAATTGGAACATTTGTTTTGATGAAGCAGTCAGAGTGTTTGGCTTCGTTCAAAATTCGAATGAATCCTGCGTGTATAGAAAGGAATTGGAGACTTCAGTACGATTCTTGATACTTTACGTTGATGACATTCTTCTAATTGGGAATTCAAAGAATGACATGAAAGTTACCAAATCTTGGTTATCGTACCAATTCGAGATGGAAGATCTTGGTGATGTGTCCTACATTCTCGGTATAAAGATCTATAGGGATAGATCTAAGAGATTAATAGGACTATCACAATCGATGTACATAGATAAGGTGCTGAAACGGTTCAACATGGAGGATAGTAAGAATAAGATTCTTCCCATGAGTGCAGGAACATGTCTTTTTAAGAAGATGTGTCCTAAGACAGACCTTGAGAAGGAAAAAATGACTCATGTGCCTTATACCTCGGCAATAGGTAGCATAATGTATGCAATGCTATGTATACGACCGGATGTGGCTTATACACTTAGTGTTACGAGCCGTTTCCAATCTGACCCTGGAGAAGGTCACTGGATTGCCGTGAAGAACATCCTAAAGTACTTAAGAAGCACTAAGGATTTGTTCTTAGTATACGAAGGACAGAAAGATCTAATCGTCGAAGGATACCATGATGCAAGCTTTGCATCTGACTTAGATGATTTTAAATCAATGTTAGGATACATTTTCTACCTTAATGGCGGAGCAGTGAGTTGGAAAATTTCCAAGCAAACGACCACTACAGATTCGACCATTGAGGCCAAATACCTAGCTGCAAATGATGCAGCTAAGGAAGGTGTTTGGGTTAGAAACTTCATTCAAGAATTGAATGTCGTTCCTAGCATGAAAGACCCCATTACTGTATTTTGTGACAACAATGGGCCGGTTGCTCAAGCAAGAGAACCAAGATCTCACCAACGCACCAAACACATTATGAGGAAGTATCACCTAATCTGTGATATCATCAAACGAGGTGATGTGCAAATGGAGAGGGTCGTATCAGCAGAGAACGTGGCAGATCCACTTACTAAACCCCTTAGTTGAGAAGCTTTCGAAAGTCATATTGTGAAGATGGGACTTAGATTAGCTCATGAGTGGCTTTGACGGGCAAGTGAGATATTGTTAGGAATAGTGCCCTGAAAGCCTATGTAATAGTCTACTTAATGCTTTTCCTTTTGTAAATCACAGACAATCTTTGAATAATAAACGAACCAAGGCTACACTTCTTTATATACTCTTGTCAGAATGTGTGTTTACTTTAGCTATGCATGTATAAGAACTCCCTAATCAATATGACTTGTAGGACTCAACCATTTAGGTGAAATGGTTCTTGAGAAGAGCTCTAAATCACTTAAGTCATGATTAGAAATTACTCCAAGCCGATGAGTCCTAAAGACAGTGTGAGTGTCGATATGACTTGTTTGAGGCTTACTCGTGTGATCACGCCCTTAAGAAGGACCATCTTATTTCATGGGGTACAAAGTGTATTGAATGATACGTATGTGATACACGGGGGGGTGCTTACTTATTCTAAATAGGTGTATTGAGGTATCCCATGTGAGAAGATTCCTAAATGGGAAAGGAAGTTTCTATTTCTGGAAATAGAAACTTCTAGATTAGGAAATATGTCACGAGTCATTGATGTGATTAAGTAGTCCTTAGACTTGAAATTCCATTGATGCTTTGTGGGCTAACTCTGTAGTCTTAGGTATGAGCTTTAAAGGGTCGCCTTAGACAACTGATTCAAAGCTTATGTTGGGGCTGCACAAGTGGTACATGGAAGCATATGAGAATCGATAAAGAACCTACATTTGCATTAGCAAGTTGATCTCTTATTGTGTGAGTCATTCATATTTCATAATGGAGTCCTTGGTCAAGACAGTGGATCGAGATCAAGAAATGAGTTTCTTGGATCGAGATCAAATGGATATGAAATGTACTAAACTTTAAGATCGAGATTATTAGGGTTCTGATTATTCCCTTGTCCTAGATCTTGATTGAGAGATGGGATGTAGGAGGATTTTATCTCACATATATCAATGACTTAAAGGTTCTTTCGAATTGAGATATTCTTATTCAGATAGGGGTCACACACCTGTTGTTAGACTATGGTAGTGTGATATGTGGACTGATTAATTAATTAGTGTCATTACTAATTGAATTTGATGAGACATAAAACCGCGCTCATATCAGAGCCGTCCACGTGTCACCACTTGCCGGCTGAGGGATTGGACGCTCGCATTGATGGGCTTGCGGGCCAACCCAGCCCACTCGCTTGCTTACTAGTACAGGCCCATGAGCCTCGGCCAACTATTCAAGTAAAGGGTTCGAGCTGACAGGCCTGACGCTCACACCCCGGCCCTCAGGGTCACCCTTTTCAGGGAGGCACCCATACGAGGGCCCCGCTCCTGATGCTCGGGGTTTTGACGCTCAAGGGTCATCTGCCGTGGAGAACCCATTCGTGCACTCTTCGAGCGTCACCAACGCTCGTGTATGATCCTCCACCCCCCGCGACGGATCCGAACCCTAGCAAAACGGACCTTGGGCCTTCCCCTCGCGCGACCATCGCCAACAACCTCTGACACAGAGGTGGTGCGCACCTTGTACCTGACACGCCGCCTCCTTTTCAGAGGTGTTGTTCTCACGCCCCCACGGGCTGCCACGTGTTAGGGCAACACAGGTTTGGGACCACACGGTCAGTTACCCGATTTACCCTCACCCCTAACATATATATAGGAGAGAACACTTGCATTCTCCCCCAAGTCATCTTCCACAATCCGCACTGCAGTCACTGTTCTGGGCATTTTCCTCCATTTGTCCTCATCTTCTCAAGCTTTGTGATTATTCTTACCACAGTTGCATCACCCCTGCACTTTGCACTCTTGGTGTTATCCTAGCTGGAAGAACCCACGCTCAAAAAGGAAACCCAGTTCCTGAGGCTCCTACGCCTGTGATGGTCTTTCCCTTCTCATACAACTATTGAAAGTGTTGTTGCATTTAGGAAACTCGGATTCCTACACCATCATTTTTGGCACCGTCTGTGGGAAACCATCGCCATCTTCAGCTTCATCTTCATCTGTTTCTTCTGTAAGCTAGTTGAGATATAACACCTCTTACATTAAACATGGTAACTGCAACAAGATTTGGGGCGGTAGAGAACATGGGTGTTCTTTCTCCCATCAATGAGGAGAATGCAGGGAACAACGTCCCCGCCGAGGGTACGCCCCCACCCACGGATGGGAATGGGGCCGGAAACACGGAAACCGCTGATGCAACTCATCCTCCCAACGGAAACGGGGTAGGAGGATCTGGCTCCATTCCTCCCCCCTCAGCCTTCATCCACAACATTCCTGCTTCCCATCCCGGCGTGTACTCCACGGCCAGGCCGCCAGGATATGCTTATATGCAACCTGGGATGATGCCCGGAGTGATGCCCATGGTCCAGCCCTATCAGGTGGGGACCCTAAATCTCCCCATGTCGCTTCCGAGAGTCATACAAGGGGTGGAAATACCCCAGATCACCACTCAGCAACTTCAAGCACTTTACGCGTAATGTGAGGGACAGGCGGTGCAGAACGCCTGTGAGCACTTCACTGCTGTTTACTTTCCATCAATGATATGTGCTCGAGCGGCTCCGCCCATAGGAGGACTCCCAACCCATCCCCTGTTAGCCACCCAAAATGTGTTGAGGGCCCAGCCGTCTCCGCCACCCCCTACTCAGGAAAAAGAAGTCCCACCGAGGGCCCAGCAAGGGCAGCAACCCGCTGGAAATGAAAGGGCCCCACAAAATGAGAGGGCTAAAAACAACGAAGAGGGCCAATCGAGGTCCACAGATAGGGCAAACCGTAGAAATGTCAGCGACCCTCAGCTTGCCGCAGTACAGGATTAACTTAAGGGGCTCCAGAATGTGGTGGAGCAGCTCTCTCGAGCAAGGTCTCAAGCCCCCCGCGACGGGGGCGAGAGGTCCAGGGCCAGAGACACTCGCCGACCACGTAGCCAAATTTCTCACCACCGAAGAGAAGCCAGTTATGAGGAGCACGATCCCGAGGACAGGGATTACAGAATCATGACGGGCGATTCCCCCCTTATCGACGAGGTTCTGATGACCCGTGCAGGGAAGGGCAAAATCCCCACGTCCGTCAACAGGTATGATGGAACGACTGATCCGGCCGAGCATCTGGATCACTTTGTGCACCTGATGCACTTATATGATCACCCGAGCAACTATTGGGCCAAGGTGTTTGTCACTTCCCTCATTGGAATGGCTCAAGACTGGTATAAAAAGCTTCCCCCGCGCTAAATCCGAGGGTACGCTGATTTGACAGACGCCTTCATAAGCCACTTGAACTCCCTGAAGTCACCAGCCCCAGTCACGACAACTCTCTACAGCTTGGTCCAGGGGCCGAACGAGACGCTCAGGTCCTTCATGGGAAGGTTTAACAAGGAAATCCTGCTGGTAGACCCTCCATGGATTTCTTGAGGCATGTACTTTTTGGGGCCATCAACATGAAGCATTATGTTAGCAAATAATTTGTGGAAGAGGTGACCAAGAAGAAGCCACGCTCGTTGATGGAGATCAGAGATATAGCGGACTCCTTCTTCACCCTCGAGGATATGTATATCGCAAGGGATCAGAAAATGGTGAATGCCCCTCGCCCCAGCAAAGCCCATGAGGACAGAGGAGATTCTAACAGGGGTCGCCGCCGCAGCCCTATCCCCGATCGTCGAAATCTTTCGCCTCCGCATAAGTTCGAGCATATCCCCCTCAACCGCCCAATTGCCGAAGTATATTCCATGGCGGACAAGAAACTGTTCAAGAGACTGCCAAAGTTGAGGGATACTGAGGCTCAGAAGCGCTCGGAAAAGTACTGTGCTTTTCATAAGCAAAAGGGACATGATACCAACGAGTGCCGCCAGCTTGAAAGCAAGATTCAGAGGCTTATCGCTGGGGGGCACCTCAAGGAGTTTGTAAAGGTGCTGGAGAGGTATGATGAGCATTGCACTGAGCGAGCACGTATTAAAGGGAGAAGCTGCTCGCGCTCGCGAAGTCCCCGCCACCATCACACCAAAATGAGTGACCGCGGCAAGGGGAAAGCTGCGGGTACGGACCCTTTGTGGTCATTCACATGATCGCCGGCCGACCTTCAGGGGGTGATTCTAATGCTTCCCGACGCCTCCACATTTGGAGCTACGACCAGAGGTCATCCCTGCCTAAGCCTGTACTCTCCGTTGACAGCTCTCCACACTCGAGAGAGAACGACATTGTAGGGTTCACAGAGAAAGACTTGGAACACATTGTAACACCCCATGGGATTGGTGAAACCTCTGACTGTCCCATGGTGGTTAGTCTAGACGTTCATAACCATGTTGTAAAGAGGATTCTGATTGATAGTGGAAGCTCTGTGAACGTTCTCCCGTACTCAACATTTCAGAAAATGAATATAACAAATATTCCGCTCGAACCCCTAAAGACTGCCCTAGTCAGCTTTGGGGGTTCCGAGATTGTCCCTCGCGGACAGATTCGCTTAGCCACCTCTTTTGGTCGCGCCCCACAGCGAAAAACTTTGAGCGTCCTCTACACGGTCGTCGAGGTGGACCTCCCCTATAATATCATCATTGGACGCCCAACCCTCGTGGACTTCAAGGCAGTAATCTCCACTTATCACCAGAAAGTCAAATTCCCCACTCCCGAGGGCACGGACGAGGTTCTATGCAATGTCAAGGAGGCTTGGGAATGGTACGTCCTTTCCCTTCGAAGCCATAAGCCCAAACAAACCATTCAGGCGGGATCCACCAAAAAATCAGTTGACTTCCCCAAATTAGACGAGGATGGCCCGGAACGCAAAAGGGCCAAGTTGTACAAAAAGAAGAACAAAAAGAAGACCCCCAATGGAGCCCAGCGCCGGGAGGACGTGTTAGGAATAGTGCCCTAGAAAGCAGATTGTATATCTGCTTTGTGCTTTTCCTTATTGTAATCACAGACAATCTTTGAATAAAATAACGTATTGAGGCAACACTTCTTTATATGCTCTTGTTTGGTATGCGTTTACTTTAGCTGTGCATGTATGAGAACTCCCCTAATCCTGATGACTTTAGGACTCTACCATTTAGGTGAAATGGTTCATAAAACGAGCCCTATATCACATAAGTCATGATTAGTAATGCTCCAAGCCGATGAGTACTACAGACAGTTGGAGTGTCAACCTGACTCCTCTAAGGCTTGCTTGTGGGATCACGCCCTTAAGAAGGGCCACCTTGTTTCATGCAGGTGCAAAGTGTATATAGTTGATACGTGCGTGATACATGAGGGTGCTTACTTTAATAAGTAAGTTCACTGAGGTGCCCCGTATGAGAAGATTCCTAAATGGGAAAGGAAGTTTCTATTTCAGGAAATGGAAACTTCCGGATTAGGAAATATCTCACGAGTCATTGATGTGATTAATTGATCCTTAGACTTGAGGTTCCTTGTCACTTTATGAGTTAACTCTGTAGTCTTAGGTATAAGCTTTAAAGGGTGTCGCCTTAGACAACTGATTCAAGGCTTATGCTGGGGCTGCACAAGTGATTCATGAAAGTGAATGAGAATCAAGAAAGGACCTACACTTGCATTTGCAAGGTGATCTCTTATTGTGTAAGTCATTCTTATGCCATATGGAGTCCTTGGCCAAGGCAGTAGATCAAGACATCAAGAAAAGGGTTTCTTGGATTGAGATCAAATGGATATGAAATGCACTTAGCTTTAAGACCGGATTATTAGGGTTCTGATTATTCCCTTACCCTAGATCTTGGTTGAGAGATAGTAAGTAGGAGGATTGTATCTCACATGAATCAATGACTTAAAGGTTCTGTCGAATCTCAACATTCCAATTCAGCTAGGGGTTAAACACCTGTTGCTAGACTATGGTTGTTTAATCTGTGGACTGATTAATTAATTAGTGAATTAATTAATTAGGTTCACTGCTAATTGAATTGAGAACCTAGAGGGTCACACACAACAACTTGATTACATGAGTTGAGGCTTTAAAATGATTAAACGAGTTAATCGGGCCGAGAGGGTTCCACACGTGTGGGTCACGTGAGTGACACGTGTCATTATGACACGTGTCTCACGTGAATATGTATATATATTGTATATATATATTAAATAATTAATTTGTTAATTATTTAATAGACTTTGGTTTAATTTTGAATTAAAAAGAAAGTCTAATTTTGGAGAAAAATAATCTAGTTAATTAATTGTGAATTAATTAATTAGATAAACTAATTTATTTATTTTAAATAAATAAAGTATAAAATTATCCAAAAATAGTTTGGATATTTTAGCTCTCTTGAAAGTTGATTTGAATTTGAATTCAAAGTCAAAGTCAAAATTACTTGATGATCAAGTAATGGGAGAGAGGGACCAAATCCTTAGTCCATGAGGACTAGGAATTTCGGTCACTCCCTTCTTATAAGTAGGGGAGCTCGAGCTCCCCTTAGAGCTAATCGAGAATTCTTTTGGTTCATGTGTTGAACACCATCCTTTCTCTAAGATAAACAAAACCCTAGGTTAAGCCTAAACATTAACTAGAGAACTAGCATCCTTACTAGTCAGATTGTAGTCAAGTTGGTGGACTATCTCTAGAGAGCTTTAAGTTAGAAGTTTGAAGATTCGAGCTTTACCAAGGAGAGGGGATCACGCCGCGAGAAGATCGTTCTTGGGTGGCTTGAAACACTTCAAGAAAGACAATTAAGAAAGTAAGTTTCTAATTCCTTCGAATTTGGATACACGATTACGAGTCCAAGATCCTTTTGTTGGAAAAATTTTAAATTTTCGCTGCTTTCTGATTCGTGTTTTCCAACAGGAAGGGCCACTTGGGGCAGTCGAAGGATTTTCTTCCGAGAACGAGGGTGACGGGCCCTCGGGTGAGGAAGGGGGTAGTCTTACTGGGAAGAAACGAGCGCTCGAGGCTCTAAGGCCTGAGGTTCAAATCGAGCCCGCCGAAAAGTTTTTGACCATCGAGTTGGAACCAGGGAATCCAGATAAAACCACCCAGATTGGCTCAAATCTCGACGGTCCCTCGCAGGTTATGATGATTGATTTTCTCCGAGAGAACCTCGATATATTCGCCTGGAAAGCTTCTGTTCTCACTGGGATAGATCCGAGTGTCATAGTCCACAGGCTCAACGTGGACCCGGCCTTCAAGCTAGTCAAACAAAAGAAAAGGGACGTCCACGGTTTCAGAAGACAAGTCATTGAAGAAGAAGTGGGTAAGCTCCTGGACGTTCAGTACATTGAGGAAATCTTATACCCGGAATGGCTTTGTAATGTGGTACTCGTTCCCAAGAGCGCCAACAAATGGCGCATGTGCAATGACTTCATGGACCTCAACAAGGCTTGCCCCAAAGACCCTTACCCCCTGCCGAGGATTGATCAGTTGGTAGACTCAACAGCGGGGTGCGAGCTCATGAGCATGATGGACGCCTTTCAAGGGTATTATCAGATCTTCATGGCGCCCGAGGACCGCCCCAAGACCTCGTTCGTGGTGCACATAAGCGTTTATTGTTTCAAAGTCATGCCGTTCGGACTCAAAAATACGGGAGCGACTTCTCAACGCCTCGTCAACAGAAAGTTCGAGCGCGAGATAGGAAAATCTATGGAAGTATATGTGGACGATATGATAGTCAAGAGCGAGCGCCAGCATTCCCATCTAGAGGATCTCAAGTGAACTTTCAACGTCCTACGCCATTATGGAATGAAATTGAACCCCTCCAAATGCACATTTGGCGTTTGGGGTGGTAAATTTTTGGGGTACATGGTCAGTCAACGAGGCATAGAGGCAAATCCGGAAAAGATTAAGGTGATTCTTGATATTCCCTCCCCTCGGAAAGTGAGGGAAGTCCAAGTGCTAGTAGGAAAGATCATTTCGTTGAACAGGTTCATCTCCCGCTCAGCGGACAGGAACTTACCTTTCTTCAGGATTTTACGCAACGCTCGCCACTTCGCCTGGAGCGAAGAGTGTGAGAAGGCTTTGCAGGTTGTGAAGCAATACCTCACGAGCGCTCCACTGTTGACCAAGCCTAGCCCTGGAGAGAGCTTGATTATTTACCTTTCAGTCTCTGCAGAGGTTACGAGCGCTGTCCTAGTGGCGGTCCGCGAGCGTAAGCACATGCCTGTTTACTATTTGAGCAAAACTTTGCAAGGGGCGGAGAAAAGATATATGGAGATAGAGAAATTCGCTTTTGCACTCGTTAATGCGTCCCGAAGGCTAAGGCCTTATTTTCAGGCTCATTCTATCACAGTGCTCACAGACCAAGCCCTCAAGTAGGTGCTCGCAAAACCAGACGTCTCGGGAAGGTTAATTAAATGGTCGATCGAACTCAGTCAATTTGATATCACTTTCGAGCCCCGCACCGCGATACAGGCTCAGGCAGTGGCGGACCTGTTGGTAGAGCGCTTCGATTTAGATACAGGGCCCCCAGTGGAAGGAGAGTTGTGGCTCCTGCACACAAATGGCTCCTCGACCTCACAGGGGGGGGGGGGGGGAGGGGAGCCGGGGTGACCCTCAGAGACCCTCACGGTGTGGAAGTCGATTACACAATTAAACTGGCGTTCCAGGTCACCAACAATGAAGCTGAATACGAGTCTCTAATCCAAGGGCTCAGGATAGCCCTACAAAATGGTGTCGTTCGGGTCACTGCTTATGTTGACTCCCAGCTGATCGCAAGTCAAATTGATGGCACTTATGAAGCTCGAGAAGCCACTATGGTTCAGTATTTGGAAAAGGCTAAGGATGTGATCGCCAAGTTCAAAGAGTTCCATCTGTTGCAGATCCCACTAACGGAAAACGAGCGTGCAGATGCTCTTTCCAAGTTTACTTCGGCCCTTGATGACGTGTGCGAGCGCTCAGTCACGTTCCTCAGGACAGAGAAACCGCTAATTAGTGGAATGGAACCCTCACGCGGGGTAAACACGATTGATCCCTTTGAACCCTATTGGTTGGATGACATCATTAGGTTTATCAGGGATGGAACTTGCCTGAGCGATAAGGTAGAGGCTCGGAAGGTTAGGAGTAAAGTCCCTCGGTTTTCTCTTGACAGCGACAGACGGCTGTTAAAGCGGTCTTTCCAAGGTCTACTGCTCAGGTGCTTGAGGCCCTCGCAGGCCAAGGAGGTGTTGGAACATGTGCATAACGAAAGCTGTGGGAATCATTCCAGCGGTCGAGTCCTGGCAAAGAAAGTCTTGAGGAGTGGGTTGTACTGGCCCTTGCTATTGTAGGATGCCATCAGTTACTCCAAGAAATGCCCTAAGTGCCAGTTTCATTCTAACACCCCCCAACTGCCGACAGCTCAAATGGTCCCTATTGATGTCTCTTGCCCCTTCGACCACTGGGGCATTGACATTGTGGGACCCTTTCCAATGGCGATCGGGCAAAATAAGTTTGTAATACTCGCCAAGGATTATTTCACTAAGTGGGCCGAGGCTGAAGCGGTCGCCAAGATAACGTTCAAAGTTGTGAGGGATTTCATCTGGAGGAACATCATCTGCAGGTATGGCATCCCGAGGGTGCTCATCTCGGACAACGGTTCCTAATTCATTGCGGCTGACACACGGGATTGGTGTTATGAGTTGGGGATTGAACAACGCTTCACTTCCGTGGGCCATCCTCAAGCCAACGGTCAAGCTGAAGTGACCAACCGAACCATACTCCAGCATTTGAAAACGATGCTCGAGAGTAAGAAAGGGGAGTGGGCAAAAGAACTTCAAGGTGCCCATTGGGCATATCATACTACCCCACGAGCGGCGACAGGGGAAACCCCTTACTCCCTCGTATATGGCTCCGAGGCTATGATACCTGCGGAGATCGCTCAAGAATCCGCACGCGTTGCCTACTTCGAGCCCGCAATCAACGAAGCCAACCGGACATTCGAATTGGATTTGCTAAATGAGAGGAGGAACATAGCTTGGGCTCGCATCCACAAGTACAAGGCGACCGTAGCCCACCAATATAACAAACGTGTCAAGGAGAGAACCTTCCAGCTAGGGGACTTGGTTCTCAAAAAGGTTGAGGTCTCCAAACATGTGGGTAAGTTGGATCCCAACTGGGAAGGCCCCTTCAAAGTCATTCAAGTATGAGCGAACAACACCTACTTGCTAGAGACTTTGCAAGGCGAGCGTCTCCCGAGACCGTAACGCGTGCAATCTTAGACGGTTCTACGTATAAGTGTCAACCTTTGTAATCGCCCGTTCACGACACTTTGTACTTTCTTTTGGCAGAAAGCATGTTGTAATCATCTTTAAATTGCAAGCATTACAGTAAGTATTTTATCCATTATTATGTCATTTATTTGCTTTCCCTTTGATTAATGATCCGGGTAACAAAAAGCCTACTCTGTGTTGAGCGTCTTCCACGTCGAACGGCTTAATTAATACCCCGTTGATCTCAAATCAACGCTACCTGTGTGTCAAGAACTCTCCACAATGAGTACGCTGATGCTCATAAGCGTGAGAACCCTAAGGATGAGCGCGGCAGGAAGTGGGATGCTAAACGCTTAATTTACGCCAATTGGGTGTTCACCACGCTAATTCGCGCACGTAAACCCTCAATGACCCTTACCCTCATGGATTACCTTATGAGGTAGAGGTACGCTCGTGGATGGCAGACCCTGGGCTAATCCTTCTGCGGACGCCTAAGGATGAAGCTAATTCCACGGCTACGCTCGCTTTAAATTCCAAGGGTGGCGAATGCAACAGCGGGCTTCTAGGTCCATTCAAATTACTGAAGCCCTTAAATTAGAAGTATGGGTTATATGCTTAAGGCCAATACTTAGTTAAATCCTTAGAGGTTTTCTAAGTTCAAATTCGAGCCTCATTGGGAATATGGCCAGGGAATCCTCATAGGAAATACCCTCGCGCTCATGCTTGCATCTCTCAAACTGTAAGACGTTTCCAAAATTTAAACTTCAGACGCGTGGCGGTAAACGCCAGGGAACCTTCAAAGGAAACACCCTCGTGCGCATACACACCCCTCACAGACATTCGAATAACCGAAAAGATAAGCATGCAAACATCGAACGCAATAAAACAACCATGCACAACATTCAAAAACAGAAGAAAACGAACATAAGCATTCAGACAATAAGGAACCAAGTTCGGATACTTTATCAAAGGTACAGAGATCAGATGCAGAAATAAAAAATGTTCATCAACAAGAATGGAAATTTAGCAAGATCTTGAAGCGGCAGTTGGAAGAGCATCATTGGGCTTGGTTTTCAGGCTCTGGAGGGGACGTTGCAATAGGAACTACGGCCAACACGTTGGCTTGAGAAGTCTGGGCTTCTCCAGGTTCCACATCGTCCGGCGCGTCCATGACGGTACCCTCGTCGTCTATTTGAATGGGCTCGGGGTCTATGGGATTGGCAACTATGAACTCCTGCTGGAGCATCGTCACCAGTTCTTGATACACCGGCTCCGCCAGACTCTCGGAGGGATCCTCGTCGCAATCCATAGGCTCACAGTTGTCATCTAAGTCCATGCGCAAGCGCTCATCTGTTCGAGCGCTCTCAGGAGCCAGTCGTAGTTTCACCATTTGCCCAATCGCCTTGTAAAAGAATCGCCGAGCGTTGTCGAAACAATGGATGTTGGCCGCAAACGCAAAGGCCTTGGAGCGTACGAATTTCCTCACCGCATCCCATGACACCTTCGCTTCCAAACCTGTAACTTTCTCCTGCAACTCAGCGAGGGTCTTCTTTGTGGTCTCATTCTGGCGAGTGCTCTCCGCCAGTTGCTCGCCTAGCTCTCTATTCTGGACCCTCAGCTGGTCACGCTCCTCTTTAAGCTTCTTGTGACGCTCGTCAAGGGCCAGATAGGCATCATCTGACCTCTTCAACTCTTCCTTCAACCTGTCCTTGTCAAGGTTGGCGTCAGTCAGTTGGGCACTGACGGTGTTGTAATCCTCCTGCAGCTGGCCAGGATCAGAGATGCGCAACAATTTCTTGTACTTGGCCTTATATTCGGAATAGGCCTGCGCTCGGCCCTACAAGTTCTTCAGCCTGGGGATTACTTCCTAGAAAGCCAGAAGCGAGGGTCAGTATCAAAGTTAGAATAGAAAAAGTTGGAACTCCACAAGGAACACTGGAGACTAACCGGGCGTGGCAAGCATCGTCCGCGACTCGAGTGGTATCGTGCTCATTCAACTTGTCGTGGTTGTCAGAGAATTGAAGTTTTCCGACGATGTCAGAGATTAGGTTCACAGAGTACGCGCTCTTCTTCAGTAGAACTGGACCATCCGTTCGTGGGCGTTTGTACCGAGCGTCGCCCCGGCAGCCCATTTTCCAGAAGTCCTCATCCTCCGACGAGGAAGTGTCGCTGCCCTCGCCGCGGTGACCCACGACCACCTCTTTCCCTTTGCCAGAGATAGGGATGGAGTCTGGTAATCTCTTTCTCTTCCCCTGGCGGTCGGCCCTGATTGCATCTTAGAAGCGGGCTAGCTCCCCCGAGCGGTTGCGAGAGTCGCTAGAGCTGAGCACAATGGGACCCTCGGGGGCGGCCGACGGAGGTGTAGCCCCTCGAGCGCCCTCTACTGTCAAGTCTTCGATGGGGCCCGTACGGGGAGCTTCGTTCCCAGCGCTGCCGCGAGTGCCTTCGTTGCCACGTCCCACCCATCGTCGGGCTCCTCTCCCCCTCGAGGCATTGGGAGGGCGTGCTTGTTGATGTTGCTATTACTGAGGGTTGACGTCAGGTCTCTGAGCGCGCATCATTCTGGCAAGTCTTCAGCATTCATCCCTGATGTTAGTATCTGGATATCTGCAAATGAAAAATACGAGCGTCAGAAATTGGGTATTTGGATGGTGATTACAAAAGTATAACAAGTCAAGTAAAGTCAGCGATGCTATCCTAAGAGTTAGAATAATCAGTTCCTAGAATCTAACCGTCGAGGGCCATGATTTGAGCGGGAAGATTAGTTATCATGCTTGGGGGGCAAGATAGGCCATAGCGGAATAATATTCCCTCATTCTTCATCAAGACCTCAGCCTTGATCCATTTCTTCTCACTCTTCATCGCGAGGGCCAACCCCTTCGCCCAATCCTCGAAAGCTTTATTCTTTGTCCTTTCTTTAATCAGTGGCCCCTCACCATGTATAAGCCACCCTCGGTGAACCCTTGAAATTCCCCCAGGAGCCCCAACGAAGAAGTACTTCTCCTTCCAATGCTCGCCATATGAGGTGGAGGGGGAATCTATCATTTTGAAGCCAGATTTGGCTTGAGCATAGTAGAACCCATTTGTGGGGGACGAACGCGTTGAGCGAGCCACTTGGATCAAACTATCAAAATTATCAACGGAAGGTTCATGGCCTAATGCCCACATCAGTATCACAAAAGTGTTTATTAAGGCAATACCGTTGGGGAGGATTTGGGAAGGGCAGAGTCTAAGGTGGTGGCAGATGGCACAAACGACGGGTGGAATCGGAAACCTCAGACCCCCGGCCAGGACCGCGTCCCAGTAAACTGTCATCATCCCCGACGGTGGTAAATTTGCTCTCTCCCCCTCCTCGGGAAGGCGCATGGGGAACACCGCCTCGTCCCACTATGCTTTTGTCCTTAACTCCTCCAGATCTTCGAGCGTCAAGATGCTCTCAATCTCATCTGGAGACCTGTCGGTTTGGTGAGGGTTATTCTGCCTCACTCGCGTAGCAGGCTCTTTTCCCCTTCTTTAGCGTTTTCTGAGAGGTTCAGGAGCCGCGATTGCCACCGTGATCCTATGATCCTGGGGTCTTACAGCGCTGTTGAGCACTGGAAATACCCTTTCCCCTTGTCTCTGCATTTCCATGACATTACCCATCTCTTCGAAGAGATCATCTACCCCCCTGGGTGCGTGCTCGTTCATCCCTTGAACAGCGGCATCAACCTCTTCATCCCCAGCTTCAGCCGGAGCCCTGGCCACTGGGATGACGATTGGAATCTCATCGCCAGGAGAGGCTCTGGCCATTGGGACCGCCGTGGGTACGTTACCATTAGGGGAGGAGCTCCCAACTGACATCTCGTCTATCTCCCTCACATAATCATCTGCTTGGTGCCCTGCCATGTCTGCTCTTTGATTTTGAGAGGCGAAGCTTCTCGTAGAAAACTCAATGAAGAAGGAAATTTTTGAAATGAATTCAACGACAGAAAGGGGCTCTTCACTCAAGAGTTTCACTCACCCGACCTAAATCTAAAGTTAATACAAGAATATCAAGGATTATAGAGTTTTATCTAAAGACTGAAGGAGAATTCGTCGGAATCCATAAAATTTTGCAGAAAAAGTTCTTGTTTTTTGATTGCTTGAAGAATGTTGAATGCGTGAAAGAGGTGCAAGGGCTGTGCAAGGCCCTATTTATAAGGGGGGATTTATATCGTTTAGGTCATGAAAATTCAAAACGCAATCATTTCCCACCTAGGAAATCCCCCCACTTTTGGTAACCGCCTCACGGCTCCCGGAGTGCACGCGCCCACGTTCCCACTCAGCATTTAATGCAGACATGACTTCATTTAATGCGATGTCAGAACGTGTCCGTTACGGAAGCCAAGCGGTCACTTCTCTTGCAAAGGCTTGACCCTCGGATATTCAAAAATTCAAGGCTCGCTTCTCTTAAATTCTACAGTACGCTCAAGCGATACTACAGAATTTGGGGGGCAAAATGATGAGACATAAAAGTCCAATCCCAATGGCTAGTTTGAAATTTTTGGACATTCTTACAATTTAGTCCCTCAGGTATATAATTTCTTAGAAAATGAACCCTGAGGTTTAACAATATAACATGACAGTCCTTGGGGGTATATTTGGAATATTTAACGAAACCCTAACGGAATTACAAGGATCACAGACGGAATACAAATGTTAGGGGTGTATTTGTAAAAAACGAAACAATAGGTCCTTTTTTGTAATTACCCCAAACCACGAGGGATGTAGATGTAATTTTCCCTAAATAAAATTAATTAAAATATCTAAAAGAGTTAGTTATTATATTCTTGTTTGATAAGTTGGTCAAAAGGAGACTTTTGATCAAAGTAAAAGTCTTTCTCTCCAAGCATGGAATATACTAGCTAGTGGGCTAAAAATCCTATCCCTAATAAGAGATGGGGTTCGAACCCCGTAGCTATAAATACAAGGGGTTCGAACCCCTTGAGAGATGATAGCAAAATTCTCCTTCTCCATATTATATCACACAAACACTAGAGCCTAAACACTAAACATTGACTAGCCTCCTTTCTGTTTAGATCGTGATCGAGGTTGGTATGGACTACTTCTCTAGAGGACCGCTTTTTGTGGAGTCTTGAAAGATTCGAAGGAGCTTGGGGACTTGCCGCTTGAAGAGCATTTGTGGGCGGCTCAAACATGTCAAGAAAGCTTCTATCTAAGTGAGTTTCTTAGAACCCTACGAATTTGGGAATAAGAATTGCGAGATTCGAACTTCTTTTAGGAAAAAATTTTTAAATTCCGCTGCGTTACTGTTTCTGTTGTCCCAACAGATAGTATAGGTAATTTCTCCAAAACGTAAACACATAGCTCCCAAGAACATCAGCAAGCATGTCGTGATGAGACTTTGTGATAATCTCATGATCATTGTGCGGTTTCTCGCCCAGATAAACAATGTAAATTTGCTGAAAAAATAGCAAGAAAATTTGAGAAACAATTACCCCTTTTAAACACAAAAAATACACGTTTGTTAATTGTTTCTAATATTCTTTTTTTTAGCTGATCACAAACCTGTGCTTGGCTCTGTTTATTATTTATAATATTTGCGCCATTGACGATGACAATAAAAGAGAATATATAAGAAAATACAAAGGATTCTCCATGTCATCACCTACAAGTTCTTGCACTTCTGTCTAACTTATCTACCATGATACACGGATACAGATACGGAGATATAACGTGATAAAAAAACACATAGAAGGATATGAATATCTTTTTTAATTTTCCACATAACAAGTTTTCGATACGATACAAACTATTAAAATCATATCTTTAAAATTGTCCGGACATTATAGCTTCTCTTTCAAACTTATGACCTCATATATATATGAGCCGACACTCTCTTCCCTCCTATGAATAGAATAACAACAAAAATCACATAACATGATTGAGATTTGAGAACTAGAATGAGCATAATTATTATCCACATCTATAAAATACTAAAATTAGAATTCCAAATAGCTTACAAGAAGATAAATGTCGTGGTTCATGACTATATATTAACACTTTCGAAAGTCTATTCTTATTAAAAGCCAATCCAAAGCCATTTGAAAAGAAAAAATGGGAAAATATTATTTTTTCGTCGTTTGAAAATGTTATTTTTTTATTTTGGTCTGGTAATCTTACGTTTTCTCACATTGCAATCTTTTTTATTCGATTTTTCTTAATTTAGGTCCTCCGCATCCTATGTAATAAAAATTTGAGAATTTTTCCTGATTTTCTTTCCAAAATGTGAGTTGACATATCACGTGGATTATTAATATTTGAAGAATAAAATAAAAAAATGCAACGTATTTACATAAACTATTCTTATTTTAACAAAATACCCTTCTATTATAGTTTTTTCTAATTTTACCCGAACTTCATGTCAAAACTCACATCTCTTCTCTCTCCTACGTACCGATCACACAGACTACCGGAAATCACTCGTTTCTCGACCGAATCTTGCGAATAAGTAGTGTAAATCGAACATCGCAACACAAGGAATACGATGATGTAGACATAATCGAAATCCGACCAACGGTTTAAGAGATATGGCCGATTAAACATCATTGATCGCTACTCAAATCAGCTAAAACTTTGAACGAGTCATGCGCCAGCTCCGGTGACGGAATTTGGTGAATTGGTATGGAAATTTATCTAATCGACGGGAGCTACAACTTGGGAGTGGTTTCATGGCTAGAAACGGCCGGATGATGGAGATATAGGTCGACGAAGTGGCGGCCGATGACTTGCGCAACAGGCGCGACTTTCAAATTTTGTTTCTGGCGATTTCGGCAGCTAATCGGAGCACCCACGGCATGGGCATTGTAGTACGCTTCATGAGGAATCTATTGAGAGTGTTTTTGAGAATTGACATGTTGTTTTGGCTGAGATATCATCGTTCGAAAATGGCAGTGGCGTGCAGTGGCACGACTTTTAGGGCCCTGAACAGGCGTTTCAGCCAATGGAATGGGGTCAAATTGGTGGACGTTTCGGATATCTTACCCAGACGAGTTGAACCATGGTGGTCCCGTCGTCCAATTCATCTGGACAACAAAATAGCGGCAATACAAAGGTAACGGCAACGGTTAAATTAGAAAAGTTGGGGTTTTTTTTTTTAATAAATTGAGGAAGGAGATGAATTTAAGGTAAAATTAGAAAAAAACTATGTATTTTATTAAATAAAATTATTTATATAATTACGTGTGATCGAGCCAAATCTTTGCTTGAGGTCCGATCGAGAGGTTCGACACAATCACTCTACTTATTGAGGGGAAACAACCGTCTGACTACTCGATATCTGCACAGGTCGAAGCAAACGTAAGCTCCGAGACCAACTCGGGAAAAGTGGGTGGAAGACCCGGGTTGGTACTCCGACGCTCAAGTCAGGTTCGAAGAAGAAGGTCAAGACAAGTGAGTGGTGAAAAGAGTTAGGTGGGAGAAACCTACCGTGTAATAAATGAGGAGGGGGTATTTATACGGAGAGGAGAGAGAAGTTACCGCCTCGACGTGTTGGCGGGGGGAGCTGACAGGTGCCCCACTAAGACCGTGCATTAAATGTGTGGTCGGCCACTTCCTTCTACGAGTGGAATAATGCGCTGGTTGGTCGAGGGGTTTGGGTCGCCGATAGCGGCTTGGGAGTCCGACTATGGGTCGATGACCTATACGGTAACTTACGTGTGGTAAATGGGTCTCGAGTGTGATGGTCGAGATGTAATCCTCGAGCGGGATGTGACCTTCGACCACACACGTGGAGTAAGGTGATTGGTCCGAATCGACAGCGGGTACGTGCCACGTCATAAGCCCCCCGAAACATCATCTGCTAGGGCTGACGTGGCAGTGGCATTTCAAACCCTAGGAGTGGGACCCGCTGTAATCATTGCGTCGTTTCACCTTCTCGATTCCCGCCCATTTTCACTTCTATAAATAGTTCCCTCTGTAATTTCATTTGTTACTTTTGCGAAAAAGAACTGAAGAGAGCTCTGAGTTGTTTTCGATCGATTAAGTGTTGTTGTACGTCGAATTTCTGGGTCGCTTATTTTAAAAGAAGACAACCTTCGGATTTTTCCAGACAACAAAAGGTAATATTCTCGATCTTTAGCTCGATTCTTCGTATTTTTTATTTTTATTCTCGATCGCTTCGAGGGAGAGGTGTACCACTTCCCTCTTTGAAGGCTTCCTCTCTCTCGATTTGTTCGTATCCGACCCACATAGTAAAACATGATTCTATCATTGTAGGATGTCAACAAATCGAGCGGAGACTGGCCCTAAGGGGATGGAAGTGGTGGATACAAGTGTGGGGTCGAGTACGGGTTCATCGAAATCGAGTTCAACATCGGACTCGGGAGCCACCGTAGAAACGAGGTCGACGAATCCACAGGGAAGGGACGAGAGCGTCGAGGTTGTGGAGGTCTCCGAGCCGCTGCCTGAGGTCGAGTCAACGGAGGTAGTCGTACCTCGAGTATCGGGGGAGGAGACGTCCACTTCAGGTCGACTAGGAGAAGAGGACGAGGAAGAGGAAGAAGAAGAGGTAGAGAACCTTGAGCCAGAAGGTCGGCTAGTGAAGGACCCTCGAGCCATTACTCCCTCTATATCGGAAGAGAAGTTTGGGGAGATCCAAAACTGGTTATTCGGTGGTGCTCCGGAGTATGGGGGCTATCGAGTGATAAGGCCCAGGGTCGGAGATAGAATGACCAATCCGCCCCACAATTGCATTACGGTCAACTACCTGGCGGTCAAGAATGGGTTCAGGGTGCGCATTTCCGAGGAGTTGATCGAGTTCTTCAACACCCTGAGAATTAGTCCTTTGCAGCTGATGCCCAATTGCTACGCCATGGTGAATGGCTTAAGGGCCTTACTGAAGTGCTTGGGGATGAAGGCTAACATTTACTGCCTCTCCGAAATTTTCCAAGTCGGGTTAACGATCGAAACCTCGAAATCGGGGCCAGGGTATATCCAGCTTCAGTCGAAGAGCAATTACCTGGTAGTTAGGTCGCCAACCTCGTCGAATGGTGTGGGGTGGAAACAAAGATTTGTTTTCATCGAATGCGAGAAGGGTTGGCCCGGTCTAAAGTATCCGGGATGGAGTTGGGTTCCTCGAGCGGACCTTCCGAGAGGACAACCGGGCTGGCCGAACACATTGATGGCAGCTTTAAGGATGATGGGAAGTGTGGAGTCGGAAGATATGATCGCTCCACAGTCATTAATCGAGCTGGGGCTCGCGCCAGGAGTCAGAAAACATTTCGACCCTGGTACCTCGAATGCACCCCTCGAAGTATCGCATTTACATGCTCTTATTGCTTTCTTTTTCCTTTTCGAACTCATTGATCGAATATTTCATTCTTGTAGATCTATACATCATGTCGGCTGCTCTGAATGTAAGGAGGAAGGAAATGGTCGAGTTGAAGAAGGCAGCTGAGAAGAAGAAGATGCCTCCTCCGACCCAGGCGGAGGTTGCAGCCGTGACCGACGCGACAATCGACGCAGTTCTTCAGGTTCTTTCGATGAGGACAGCTGACGCTCCTGAAAAGAGGGGAAAAGCTCCATCGGGGGTCGAAGATCCAGAAACCTCCCAGTCCAAAAAGCAAAAAACTAGCCGCCACACCAAGTCTATGGTCGAGGCGGAGAAGACCAAAGCGAAGGGTAGGGAGAAAACCCCCTCGTTGCCCATGCCGCCCGCCTATGGACCAATCGTTGAGGTCCAAGCTAGAGAGTTTTTGACCCCACCAAATCAGGGTCGAGGGGCCATCGTACCTCGGAATGTTGCGAGCATCCTCGCAGGAGTCCCACTTTCCGGGGGCTCGAGCGGCGACCGCTGTACCGTAGAAGCCCAGCGATGAAGACAAGAGGCTGTTCTTTGACTATCCGATTCTCCAGGAGCCCCACTTTCCGAATGGCCTCTCGAGTGTAAACGAAAACGGCGAGCCCAGGCGGAACGACATGGCCCCCAAGGATTATAATGCTCTCGGGGCTCTATATAGCTCGATCCAGACGACGGTCGACCATAAGGAGAGGTGGCCGCTCTCGGATGATGAGATCGAGGCATCTTGGGTCCAAAAATACTTCGCTGTAAGTACACTAGTGGAATTGTTTTACTTGTATTTGGTGAAGTGTTGGCTGGAAGATGCTGATGATCGATATTCTTTTGCAGATGGGTCAAGATTTCTTCCAAGTAGCTCGACGAGGCTGGGTTCATTGGCAAATGAGGGCTAGGGCCGACCAGCAGGTCGAACGGATGAGGCTCGAGCTGGAGGAGAAAGATAAGAAGTTGACCGAGGCTAACAAGGACAAGGAGAAACTCGACCACGACCTCCTGGAGGCTATCGAGAGACTTTCTGAGGTCGAGAAGAGCCTAAAAATTGCCGAGGGCCGGGTGGCGAGGTCGATCCAGGAGGAAGCCGATGCAAGGGCTCGCGGTCTGGCGGAGGGGGAGAGGAAGGGCGCAAAGTTGGCCCTGAGTCGATGCAAGAGAGGGTTAGAAGAATCTGTCTCCGACCTCGAGCGACGAGGAGTGTACAGGTTTATTAGGTCTAAAGCCTACGAGAAAGCCGTATCGATCGCGAGCTTCAAAGATGTCGAAGAGGGTTTTAACTTGTGCATGGCTCAAGTGCAGGCAGCCAAACATCTCCCACCGGATTATGATCAGGAGAAGGTTGGGCTGTTCCAAGATGATCCTCGCCCCGTCGACCCAGTCACCAGACCTCCATCACCCGAGCCAAACTGGGACGATGATGAATTCGGCTTTGCTGTGAAGCTGGTTCGATCAAGGGCCGCAGGGGAGCCGGACAACATAGAAACTTACGACCTCGACCTCGATGCCTCCTTCGATCCAAAGGACATGTGCCCTGAGTACTTTGGGGATGGGGCTATCGTACCGATCGAGGAAGAAACCGGGCCGCATGCAGCCGAGAAGTGAGCCAGAGAGAATGGACTAGCCCTATCTCTGTACTGGGAAATTCTTGCCAAGGAGAATCAAAATTTTAAAGTATCGGCTGTTGGGGTCGAACTTTTGTAGTTGTTGGCTCGAGATTCATTTGTAAATAGGTAGGAATCCGAGCGTTTGTTGTTCCCATTTGCAAAATCCAAATCTGTGTAAGAATGCGATCGAAAAGTTGTAATCGATGCATTTATCTTAAATTTATTATGTAAGTTCTCTTCTGGAGTTTAATGAATGGTCAATTTAAGTGTTCTCTCGAATTCTTTGATAGATCTCTGAATGTTATCGATATCTTAGATCGAGAAGATGTTGAGGCAAACTGCTCTAATCTTTCGAATGAATAATACTTTAGTACGGGCGTCGTAAAATACAAGTATAAGATCGAATAACAGGCATATCGAAAGAAAAGGGAAAACTTTATTAATTCATTGACCAAAGGTTTACATAATTTGTTTACAAGTAGTACTTCTTCAAATTGTGTGCGTTCCATGATCGAGGCAAGGGTTGTTCATCGAGATCTTCAAGATGATACGCTCGATTTTTGCCTATCTCGGCCACACGGTATGGTCCTTCCCAATTAGCATCTAGCTTGCCCACGTGCTTAGTGATTTCAACCTTTTTAAGGACTAGATCTCCGACTTGAAAGTAAAGGGTTCGTAAGTTTTTGTTGTATGCTCGAGCCGTTGTGGCTCTATATTGATGCATCTTCATGTTCGCCTTTTCCCTAGTTTCATTTATTATGTAGAGATCGAAAGCCCTTAGCTTATTGTTTCGCTCGAGCTGAAAGTGGGTCACTCGGGGGAATTGGTGTATATTTTCGGCCGGTATCATTGCTTCCGAGCCATACACCATGGTGAAAGGTGTTTGACCGGTTGGGATTCGAGGAGTCGTTCGGTATGCCCATAATACACCTTCGAGTTCATCTACCCAGTGACTCTTCTTGGCTTCGAGTCGCGTGCACAAGTTCTGTATGATGGTTCGATTTGTGACTTCGACCTGCCCGTTGGCCTGAGGGTGTCCGACTGAAGTGAACCTTTGGCTAATTTTGAAGTCCGAACAGTATGTTTTGAATCTCGAACTTCGAAACTGGGGTCCGTTATCGGATACTATGACTCGAGGCACACCAAATCGAGTGATGATGTGTTTCCAAAGGAAGTCTTGTAGGGCATGGAAAGTAATCTTTACAACTGCCAATGCTTCGAACCATTTAGAGAAGTAATCGATCGCGACGATAGAGAATTGCCTTTGTCGAGTTGCTATCGGGAAAGGGCCAATGATGTCGATTCCCCACTGCTCAAAAGGCAAACAAGATTCGATTGGGATCATATCTGCGGGTGTTGATGAGTCAAATTGGCATGTCTCTGACAGCGATCGCATTTCTTCACAAATTCGAGCGCATCCTTGCACAGTGTAGGCCAAAAGAATCCCGATCGAGATACTTTCTGGGCGAGGGATCGCCCCCCGGTATGGTTTTCGCATGATCCTTCATGGACTTCGGATAAGACTTCTCGACCTTGTGATGGTCGAAGACATCGTTTGGTTGGACCGATGGGTGAACGCTTATACAGACGACCCTCCTGGTCTAGCGCGTAACTTAGCGCACGTTGTTTGAGTCTTTTTGCCTCGATCGAACCCTCTGGTAAAGTACCATCCTGTAGATACGAGATTATATCATCGAACCAGCAAGGTTCGGCTGCGTCGATGGAGTTGACTTCTGGAGTTATTGGATCGATGGATCGGGCAGAGGATGTCGTGAAGGTTATGGTCCGATCTTGTGTGCCAATTGATCCACTCGCAAACTTAGAGAGAGCGTCTGCTCGAAGATTCTCTTCTCGAGGAACCTGGGAGATCTTGAATTCTTCGAACCCCGATATAGCCTTCTTAACTAAGGCGAGATACTTGATCATGGACTCCTCTCGAGCTTCGTACTTGCCAATGACTTGACCGGCGACCAGTTGTGAGTCGGTTAAGACTTCGAGTTTTTTGATGTTTTGTATTTTTGCGATTCTCAGTCCTGGTAAAAGAGCTTCATATTCTGCCTCGTTGTTAGTTGCAGGATACTCGAGGGCGACTGCGTATTCGATCTGTTGACCTTTCATGTTAGAGAGGGATATACCGGCTCCTCCCCCCAAGGCGGTCGAAGAGCCGTCGACCGAGAAAGTCCAAACGGTGTGATCGCTTCTGGTTGTCGAGTGGGGATCTTTTTCGACCAAAAAATCGGCTAAGATCTGTGCCTGATACGCTATCCGGGGGCGATATGTCACCTCGAACTGTCCGAGTTCGATCGCCCATTTCGTAAGTCGACCAGAAACTTCTGGCTTGTCCATGACGCTCTTTAGTGATTGGTCGGTGAGGACGACGATGGGATGTGCTTAGAAGTATGGTCGAAGCTTGCGAGAAGTGTGGACCACCCCAAGAGCAAATTTTTCGATCTCGAGATAACGCACTTTAGGGTCGTGGAGAATTTTACTCACGTAGTACACATGGAGATGTTTTCGATCTCGAACGGTGACAAGTACAGAGCTGATTGTTTCTGTGGACATGGCCAAATATAGGTACAACGTTTCCCCATCGACCGGCTTGACAAGTAGAGGTGGGGAGGAAAGATACTTCTTCAGATCTTCAAGGGCTTGGTCGCACTCCGGAGTCCATTCAAAATTTTTGATGTTTCGCAAGATTTTGAAGAATGGTAAGTTCTTTTCGGAAGATCGAGATATGAATCGATTCAGTGAGATGATGCGACTGACCAGCCTTTGTACGTCGCGGATCGAATTGGGAGTTGGAAGCATATGTATAGCTTTTATCTTGGCCGGGTTGGCTTCGATCCCCCTCTGGTTGACCATATAGCCAAGAAACTTCCCACCGTCGACCCCGAATGTACACTTGGCTGGGTTGAGTTTCAGATTGTATTTTCGGAGAAGGTGGAAGGCTCTCTTTAGGTGGTCGACGACCTTTTCACTTTTCACGAGCATGTCATCGACGTATACCTCGATGGTGTTCCCGATTTCTGGCTCGAAGACCTTGTTCATCATTCGTTGGTACGTTGCTCTTGCATTCTTGAGCCCGAATGGCATAACCTTGAAGCAGTAAATGCCATTGAAAACGATAAAGGCTGTCTTGGGTTGATCTTCGACGGCCATGAAAATTTGGTAGTAGCCTGGAAAGCGTCCATCATACTCAATCGCTCGCATCCGGCTGTGGAATCGACAAGCTGGTCGATTTGTGGCAATAGATAAGGATCCATCGGACAAGTTTTATTTAGATCGGTGAAATCGTTGCACATTCGCCACTTTCCTCCCGACTTGGGCACAAGGACAACATTGCAAAGCCACTCGACATATTGGATCGGAATGATGTATCTCACATCGAGGAGTTTGTTAACTTCAGATTCAATGATGGCGTTCCGAGAGTCGCTCTGAGAGCGCAACTTTTGCTTGATCGGCTTGTAGGATGGGTCAACATTCAGGTGATGTTCGATCACTTTCCTGTCAACTCCTACAAGGTCGGAAGCGCTCCAAGAATACACGTCAAGGTTATCTCCAAGGAATTGTATGAGCATGCATTGTTCTTTGCCCTTTCGACCGCTCCCTATGCGTGTAATTTTCTCAGCTTGCCCCGGAATTAATTGAATTTCTTCAAGCTCTTCTATGGGCTTGAGCTTTTTATCCTCTTGTTTCTTTCTTTTTGCAGCATGAGAGGAACTCATTTTCTTAGAGTTTTCTGGATCGATTGCTTCTGGGTCTACGAACTCATCTTCGATGATGGGGTCATCAATAATCAGAGGCACATGTTTCCCTGTGGATGGTTTGGGCTTTTCCAATGAGATGGAATAACAACTCCAAGCGGTCGATATATCGCACCTTAGTTCCCCAATCCCGGAGGGGGTGGGCAATTTTACCATTTGGTGGTAAGTGGATATGACTGCTCGAAAATCGATGAGACCCGGTCGACCGAAAATGATGTTGTATGCGGAGGGCATTTCGACGACAAGATATTCGATCTCGCGTGTAACCCGTCTGGGTAAGGTACCCATGGATGTGATCAAACGTACCCGTCCTTTGGTGTAGACCTCTGCTCCTCCGAATCCTGTAAGAGGTGTTCGAATAGGATCTAGAAGCAATTTATCATGTAAATTCATGCGAATAAGAGTCGAGTAAAGGATAATGTTGCTAGAGCTTCCATTATCTATCAAAGTGCGAGATACAGCAAAGTTGGCGACGTCGAGCGTGACGACCATAAGACAGCTAGGTATCTCGCTCGACTGTGCCGGTACGTCGATTACATCGTTTTCGCTAAACGCTACTTCTTCATTAATCCAAGCGTCTTCCGGTCGAACTTGCATAATTTCTCGAGGCCCATAGAAGCTTTGGGCTGCTGTTCGTCGTGTCTTCTTCCGAGCAGACTTTGAATCTCCTCCAGATGGTCCTCCGGAAATCATGTCAATCCGGCCAAGGTACGGTCGGTTATGCGGGTCGCGTTCGGTCGGAGGCTTGGCCTGTCGTTGTCAAGGTGGCGACCTGTCATGATGGTCTCGGTTCCGAGCATTGTCGTCTATTTTCTTTACAAACTCAAGAAGGTGACCTCCCTTGATTAAGCGTTCGATCTCATCTCTTAATGCATTGCACTCGGAAGTGTTATGCCCCTTCTGCTTGTGAAAGTTGTAGAATTTGTTGCTTTCTCGAGACTTGGGAGTCTCTCACATTGGTTTGGGTTTTTTGAGAAGAGCGGGATCGATGACGTTTTAAATTTCGTCGATCGGTCGGGTTAGCTGAGTGAAGTGCTTCCTAGGGTGTAACGCCCCAGTTTTTCGGTTTTAATAATGTGACGTATTTGTTTATAAATTGCGCAATTTAATTATTTAATTATATGATTAATTGTTATAAATGTTTATATTTGATTTAAACTATAAACTATTGTTACTTTTAATTAATTCATTTTATTTTACTTTGATATTTAGTGTTTAATTTCTTAATTAAGGTTTCGTGTTACCTTAACTATTTCGGTAATTTCGTTAATTAATTTCAACATGTTATTAGTTGGTTTTAATTTAATTAATATGGAATTTAAGTTTTAGTAAATTATTTATAACAATATGAATTCGTTCATGCGCATGAGTGTTCTATTTGTGCTTCGTTCATATATGTAATGATATCGGATTGGTATGGAAATTTAGTATGTCATAAATATGTGTGTTATGAACATGCCTATATGCTCGGTTTATGTTTTCGGATTCATTTGACGTGTTTACGAATTTAATTTTGATTGTGGAACCAAATCGGGGGCTAACGAGCAATTAGCGCACCCTTGGTTCCGTACGTGATATCTTGAGCTCGGGAATTCGGATTCGAATTTCGTCAACTCCGTTGCCTTCGTATCGACGATTCGGAGACAATGGAACAAGCCTCACACCTTTTTGAAATCATTAAGACCTCCGAAATCCAACCGTAACGAGCAACTCGTGCAAGAAAAGCTCCTTTTGTTGACTAGTCTTCATGGTGGGACCCCATAACACCCCTTAACCTAACCCTACCTTAACCATGACTTATCTACCTTGAGTTAAGCCCTTTCTATTCCCTTTAAGCTGCAAAAACCGAACCAAACCCTCATTTTTCTACAGCAACTGAACGAGAGAGAGAAGAAGAGGAGAAGAGAGGAAAACCTTGCCATCCTTGTGATTTTGGAGCTCAAATTACCATCTTCCTTCACCAAATCGTTAAGGTATGAATATTTATATCTTCTCTACTCTATTATGCTTGATTTCATCTACTTAAATCATGTTTTGGAGCAGATTTGATTAGGGTTTGAGGGATGAGTTTGATATGAACTTTTAGGGATTTTACTCTTGTGACCTATTTGCTTGTGTAGCTGATTTCCTTGCTTGTAAATGATTATATGAACTTGTTTCTTGACCCATTTCTTTCCTAACATAGTATATGATATTAGGAGGATTTTATCTCTTGACCCTTTTGTGAAATTATGAGATATGGAACTCCAAACTTGATGATCAAATTGATTCCCCTGTTTTTCGAACTGCTGTGTGAAATTTTGTGTTGTTGCATGATCAAATGGTCTCCATTTCGTGTGAAATTGCATGGAGTTGATGTACACTCATTGTTATATATGTTATCATTCATGTTTTAAGTATTTGGATCCATTTGAAGTCTCAAAATCGAAGTACATGGCCTGTTCTTATGCGTGATCTTTGACAGAATTGTTGCTGTTGTGTTTGGTAAGTTGTTGGTCATCCTAATGTGCTTTAAATTGTACCATTTTGCATATATATGATGTATATAAGTTTTTTAGTATGTTAGAATGCATTCCCCAAAGTTTCAGATCCCAATTCAAGCCCTAAGTACTTGATCAAAGCATGATGGAATCATTAGGGCTCATATGTACGATTTTAGCGACCCAGTTTTGTTGCATGGATTAGATGATCTTAACGTGTGATTTAGCCTTTGGACTCTAAATGAAAAATGTTCATAACATGATAAATATGTTTTATATTAAGTTTCAGAGCATTTGGAGTTCATTTGGTATGTTTTTGGATTGATTTGGTATGAGTTCAGTTTTGCCGGAAAACTCTGTGAACGCCCCAAGTTCTGTACCGTGACACCCCCGTGTCTCATTTACTCATAAGAGTGAGACACGGGCGTGTCACACCTTCTGGGCAGCTCTGTACTGAGCCACGCCCGTGGCTCAGTTTGGCTAAGGGAGGTGACACCCCCGTGTCCCTTCCCCTGCACAGTCCGTGTTGCTTCCTTTTCGGTTTTTGATTTGTTTCACCTCTTGAATGGCTTTATCTCCTTTTGTGTTGAACTAGGAACTTGTTTTACTATGTGTTAGGAGTATTGTGGTTTAATTTCATGGCAATTGGATGTGCTATAGGCATGCTTTTACTTAATGCCGTTTATGTGTGTTTATATGTCGCTTATGAATCGCATCACTTATTTTCTATATCATAAGACTTCTTCTTGTTGTCAAACCTTGGATATATGCTATGTTATGTAATATGAAGTATGTGGTAGCATTATGGAAGAGCTTGAATATGTTCTATGCTCCTATTTGAGTTCTTGAAATAAATTGATTGGACATATGAGTTGAAGAATTTGAATGATTTATGATTGAACAAGTGCATGAATTGGTTATATGATTTTCATGACTTAATATGATCTTTATGCCTTCATATCATGCTTGTGCATTGCCGTGCGTCATATATGGTTCATTAAGAGTCTTGAGTCTCACGAACACGTCTTGTGGTCTTTTGTACAGTTTGTCTCCAGGGTGGAGAGCTTTTGATCATTCGGGCAATTGGTGCTCGATCCTTGTAACTTCACGGTTCAGGTGAGGGTGGTTTTTGTTTTAGCTATGTAACAAACCCTACAACCCTTATGTGAAAATCTTTGGCCAAAACCTTATGATTATATATATATGATTTTCAAATGAAGTTATCGAGTAAATCCTTCTGAATTATGCGTAGGAGCGTATATAAACTTAAAAATGGTTTTGTAATGAGGCTATGCTCCAAACCGTGTGTCTTCATGCTAGCTACGGAATAGGATGACACGGAGAGGTACGTATATAGCATATGCCGAATTACACGGTAAGGTATGATTCTTATAGTATGTATTGATCGAGTAAACCCTTTTCAAATGATTTATGAATTACGATATGTACTTATGAATTGACATGTTTTGGCTAGACACATTTATGATTTATGATTGAACGGGCCCCGGGACTTAGTATATGTGGCTAACCGAGGAAGCAAGGGCTGACGGGGATCCCATATACTAGTCCCAACCAACTACGGTGATACCGGCCCTCGCTAGGAGGTTTAGCGGGGAATGGGAGCTGAGTGCCCTTGGGGGAGTCATGAAACCCCATTGGCCCATGATTGAGGTGGTCGGGTCTTGCAAGCCCTTCCACCACCCGGAGGAAGAAGGTTGGAACTGATTTATGATTTATGTTATGTTATGTTATGTTATGTTATGTTTATGCAACGTGCGGGAAGGCCGGGACACGGATTGCCCAAACGAATATAATTATGATATGATTTATGGTCTGCATGTATTATGATATACCGCATGAACACCTAATCAATATATTAATGATATTTGTCGTACACGGTCGGAGTTTGGTTGGAGATGGTGCACGCTCACTCGCCGAGCCTTATATTTATGTATGATTTATGAAAGTAATGAATTAATATGGTCAGTCATAAAATCCGAGCATTGATTAGTCATTCTCTTGCCCTTTTGGGGACTAATTTCAAATAAAACCTTGTTCAGAATTTATGACTTGCATGTGCATGTTTTTATTTATGTATATCGCTCCTGCTCACTCAGTCTTCTAGAGACTGACCCTCTCCCTCCCCAATCTTTTAGTGTGCAGGTTTGACCTTTGGAGTTTCGGGCTAGGCGGAGGTGTTGGAGTCTTTAAGTTGCTCGAGTTAGGTTAGGAGAGTCCCTGCACTCATTCATGTATTGGATTTATGTTTGATTCGATTCTGTAGTTCCGAACTTGAATATTTATGTAACTGTTATTGAATTGACTTTACTGGGTTTTGCTATGATTTAAAAGAGGCCTGAATAGCCCAAATTCCGTTTATGGTTTGTATGACTGAACTTTGGCTTTGTTATGCATTATATTTTGTGGATTGGTTTTCATTGCAGGGTCTAGCTCCGCCTGGCTTAGGAAGGTTTTTATGTTTGTCTCCCGTTCGCTAGGGCTTGATACGGGTGCGGATTTACTATTTCGTTACTCGTGTTGAGCCTTAGTGCGGGGGATGTCGTGCCTCACGAGCGGGGTGCTACATCCATAAGTGGTATCAGAGCCCGGTTGCAAAACCGGTGTTCTCGTGTCGTGTGTGAGTCAGTCTAGGTCGTACGGCTTAGGGACTATATGACAATGGGTGCATTGCATTGATCTTGAACATGAATTTGGCTTTCCTTTTTGAATTTTGCTAGACTATCTGTTGTAATTACCTAAGGATCCTTGCATTAATTGTTGAAAATGTGTCATGAGCATGCACTAATCGCATGCATCTATTCTTGAAGTAAGCTATGATTTATAGGTTATGGAGATAATATCAAACCACGGCCAAGTTCGACGATAAAGAAGATCGATTGCAAACTTTTCTGAGACATGGAAGATGGGCAGGATACTCTGGGAAGAATGTAGAGAATTAGAGAGGTGAGACTTCCCAAATGGAGCTAGAGTCAAGGATGAGGATTCGGAATGGGAAGATTGAATCTAGAGATGCGATGGCAGAGAGACATTTGGTGAAATCGGAATAGGAGTTAATCATGGGATTGTTGGGACTCAAAAAGACTAATTTATGAGAATCTGCTACTTGGAGTGTTTTAATTGGATTCAGCAAGATCGGTCAACCTAAATAATGAAGTGCACGAACCTTGAAGATATTTTGATCCCGGATGGGATCGTTGAAGAGGTCTCAATAATTAGGAGAGACTAAGATAAAATGGGTCCGGTAGGAGCTGTGTACCTGGGCTCGACAAGAAGGATTTCTGATTAAGCCTAGTGAATTAAAATCAAGTCTATCGAAGTTAAGACCGGGAAGAGTTGGACTTGGGTGCTCTGGATTTCGATCGTGATGGGAAACTCATAAACAATAGACACGGTAACCTTGAGCAAGGTGTTGAGTGGGAGATGAGCTTGTTTTTCCAAGACCAAGCTGAATTGTCATGTTGTGAAGTTGAAATGGAAGATATGAAGCAACAAATGGAAACGGTAAAGAAAGGCAACCACTCCTTGAAAGGAAATCCTGCGCTCAAATGTAAGCAGTGGGAGGTGAATTGAACTTTCGAAAGGGTAAGTGCGGGATTCTTGATTGAGACGACGATTGGAAGTAAAGGTCGAATTTAGAGAATAGATTGGATGCTAACTCCTTGGAAGTGGAAGATACAAGTTGATTTATAAAGATGCATGGGAATCTCGAAGACCGTGGGAAAGGCAAGGAATAATTACCAAGTCAAAGTAACCGCGGGACTTGGAGTAGGAAGGAAAAGCTGTCGAGCTAACTACTTACCCCATTGGTGACAGGTTCCAAAGCATTCATAGCACGTACATCATATTTTACATTAATTAATTATTCTCTTGATCTTATGTTATTCGTGCATTTCTAATTGGTTTCGTTGCACTAAGGTATTGTATAATTGCTTGATATAAACATGACCCATGCATGGTCATTTTAACCCAGCATGCATTTTAGTGTTTACTTGATAGGAAGTCCTTCCGCCTCAACTATCAAGTATCGGTACAACTGAGCCGCATCTGAATTATGAGGAAGGTGAATTTGGGAAATAAGAACTTCCATTGAGGGATAGGTTAACGTAAACAAGAATTCAGAAGGAGTTTCAAACATCAAGAGAACTGGGGAAGGAGTTGAAAGGTCAAATCCTTGATTTCTATATCAGTTAAACTTCACCTAATGGGATTTACTCATCAAGAATTTCGATAAAAGAAGAATCAATGGAGTTCAACCGGGAGAGCAAATTTTAAGGGGGAGAGCACGACCGAGAGATAAAATGGAAGATGGAAGTAATGCTCGAATAAATATGTCAATAGCAACAACGGGGATGCATATTAAGGAGAATCCAGAAACCCTAATGGTGGCCATTGGAAATGAATAAGAGGACGGTATTGGTTAAGTTGTTAAGAGAGAAGTGACGATGCCAAATTCGGGGAAAGATTTTTCGAGATATAAAGAAGAAAGTTTACTGAACGACTCTAAGCCTGGAATTCCAAATTGGGAGTGATGAAATTATATGGGAGTTTCTGTGACCTCCTAAGATGGAATTAACTAAAGGAAAATTGGATCAATCTATTATATGAGGGGATGTTGTCGACCAAGATTTATTTAGTAGAAGTATTAAGGGATCCGAGACAACATTATTAAGTTATCGGTTCTATCAAAGGTGATCCGGAAGGAAATCCACGAAGAAACCAAACCGGAAAAGATGATCATTGGAGGATTTACATCAAACTTCAAAACGCATCAAGAACATTTTATCTTCGACTCAAGAAATGTGGAGCTAGATGCCAAATATAAACCTAAGGGGTCAAAGGGAATGAATGGATACCAGGAACGGAAGATGGAAAAGGATTCGTGTTAAGGTAGATCCTAATGACGAATACCTCTAGGTAGGGATTGAATCGTCAAGGTGGTCAGGGGTAGTTATTCTTGAGGATATTTTAAACTCTGATATGAGTAAGATAGTAGTTATGGATCTAACATTGAGAGAGATGGTCTAAGGATATTCGGGGAGGTCAAGCTCGGTTAATTAAAAAGAATTGGATGGTCGAACGAAGATTGTGGGAAATGGTGAAGACTGGAAATAGTACAAGTCAGAACGGATCCAAGAGTATGATCCTTAAAGGATTTATCAATAGCTTCACCGAGAAACCTTGAAGAGGTTCAAGACAAGCTGACCACTGAGCTATCTTTAGGATAGATCCTACACTGGACAACGACAACTCTCAATTCTAAACTTTGAAACTTCGGTGAACGGTACTTATAGCATTCATGATACATGCATCCATGCAAATTTAACTTATATAATTTTTATGTTAGGTGCTTTAATCTGGTATTGTGTTAAATTACTTGGAATAATTGGATATTAATGTGGGCGACATTTATTACTTGCTTTGGGTGCCTTACGTGATTTTAAATTTGGTTTTGCGTGAGTGGCTTGGAAGTATTGGAGACTTCCTTGCTTTATTTTCGGTTAAGAGACGGGGATTCTCTTATTTTTGTTTGAGAGACGGGGTACTCTCTTTGTTTGCGAGAGACGGGGTTCTCTCCTTGTTGTTTGTGAGAGACGGGGAATCTCTCATTGTTTGATTTCAAGCGTGTTTTGAATCCGAGGACGGATTCTTTTTAAGGGGGAGAGATTGTAACGCCCCAGTTTTTCGGTTTTAATAATGTGACGTATTTGTTTATAAATTGCGCAATTTAATTATTTAATTATATGATTAATTGTTATAAATGTTTATATTTGATTTAAACTATAAACTATTGTTACTTTTAATTAATTCATTTTATTTTACTTTGATATTTAGTGTTTAATTTCTTAATTAAGGTTTCGTGTTACCTTAACTATTTCGGTAATTTCGTTAATTAATTTCAACATGTTATTAGTTGGTTTTAATTTAATTAATATGGAATTTAAGTTTTAGTAAATTATTTATAACAATATGAATTCGTTCATGCGCATGAGTGTTCTATTTGTGCTTCGTTCATATATGTAATGATATCGGATTGGTATGGAAATTTAGTATGTCGTAAATATGTGTGTTATGAACATGCCTATATGCTCGGTTTATGTTTTCGGATTCATTTGACATGTTTACGAATTTAATTTTGATTGTGGAACCAAATCGGGGGCTAACGAGCAATTAGCGCACCCTTGGTTCCGTACGTGATATCTTGAGCTCGGGAATTCGGATTCGAATTCCGTCAACTCCGTTGCCTTCGTATCGACGATTCGGAGACAATGGAATAAGCCTCACACCTTTTTGAAATCATTAAGACCTCCGAAATCCAACCGTAACGAGCAACTCGTGCAAGAAAAGCTCCTTTTGTTGACTAGTCTTCATGGTGGGACCCCATAACACCCCTTAACCTAACCCTACCTTAACCATGACTTATCTACCTTGAGTTAAGCCCTTTCTCTTCCCTTTAAGCTGCAAAAACCGAACCAAACCCTCATTTTTCTACAGCAACTGAACGAGAGAGAGAAGAAGAGGAGAAGAGAGGAAAACCTTGGCCATCCTTGTGATTTTGGAGCTCAAATTACCATCTTCCTTCACCAAATCTTTAAGGTATGAATATTTATGTCTTCTCTACTCTATTATGCTTGATTTCATCTACTTAAATCATGTTTTGGAGCAGATTTGATTAGGGTTTGAGGGATGAGTTTGATATGAACTTTTAGGGATTTTGCTCTTGTGACCTATTTGCTTGTGTAGCTGATTTCCTTGCTTGTAAATGATTATATGAACTTGTTTCTTGACCCATTTCTTTCCTAACTGATAGTATATGATATTAGGAGGATTTTATCTCTTGACCCTTTTGTGAAATTATGAGATATGGAACTCCAAACTTGATGATCAAATTGATTCCCCTGTTTTTCGAACTGCTGTGTGAAATTTTGTGTTGTTGCATGATCAAATGGTCTCCATTTCGTGTGAAATTGCATGGAGTTGATGTACACTCATTGTTATATATGTTAGCATTCATGTTTTAAGTATTTGGATCCATTTGAAGTCTCAAAATCGAAGTACATGGCCTGTTCTTATGCGTGATCTTTGACAGAATTGTTGCTGTTGTGTTTGGTAAGTTGTTGGTCATCCTAATGTGCTTTAAATTGTACCATTTTGCATATATATGATGTATATAAGTTTTTTAGTATGTTAGCATGCATTCCCCAAAGTTTCAGATCCCAATTCAAGCCCTAAGTACTTGATCAAAGCATGATGGAATCATTAGGGCTCATATGTACGATTTTGGCGACCCAGTTTTGTTTCATGGATTAGATGATCTTAACGTGTGATTTAGCCTTTGAACTCTAAATGAAAAATGTTCATAACATGATAAATATGTTGTATATTAAGTTTCAGAGCATTTGGAGTTCATTTGGTATGTTTTTGGATTGATTTGGTATGAGTTCAGTTTTGCCGGAAAACTCTGTGAACGCCCCAAGTTCTGTACCGTGACACCCCCGTGTCTCATTTACTCATAAGAGTGAGACACGGGCGTGTCACACCTTCTGGGCAGCTCTGTACTGAGCCACGCCCGTGGCTCAGTTTGGCTAAGGGAGGTGACACCCCCGTGTCCCTTCCCCTGCGCAGTCCGTGTTGCTTCCTTTTCGGTTTTTGATTTGTTTCACCTCTTGAATGGCTTTATCTCCTTTTGTGTTGAACTAGGAACTTGTTTTACTATGTGTTAGGAGTATTTTGGTTTAATTTCATGGCAATTGGATGTGCTATAGGCATGCTTTTACTTAATGCCGTTTATGTGTGTTTATATGTCGCTTATGAATCGCATCACTTATTTTCTATATCATAAGACTTCTTCTTGTTGTCAAACCTTGGATATATGCTATGTTATGTAATATGAAGTATGTGGTAGCATTATGGAAGAGCTTGAATATGTTCTATGCTCCTATTTGAGTTCTTGAAATAAATTGATTGGACATATGAGTTGAAGAATTTGAATGATTTATGATTGAACAAGTGAATGAATTGGTTATATGATTTTCATGACTTAATATGATCTTTATGCCTTCATATCATGCTTGTGCATTGCCGTGCGTCATATATGGTTCATTAAGAGTCTTGAGTCTCACGAACACGTCTTGTGGTCTTTTGTACAGTTTGTCTCCAGGGTGGAGAGCTTTTGATCATTCGGGCAATTGGTGCTCGATCCTTGTAACTTCACGGTTCAGGTGAGGGTGGTTTTTGTTTTAGCTATGTAACAAACCCTACAACCCTTATGTGAAAATCTTTGGCCAAAACCTTATGATTATATATATATGATTTTCAAATGAAGTTATCGAGTAAATCCTTCTGAATTATGCGTAGGAGCGTATATAAACTTAAAAATGGTTTTGTAATGAGGCTATGCTCCAAACCGTGTGTCTTAATGCTAGCTACGGAATAGGATGACACGGAGAGGTACGTATATAGCATATGCCGAATTACACGGTAAGGTATGATTCTTATAGTATGTATTGATCGAGTAAACCCTTTTCAAATGATTTATGAATTACGATATGTACTTATGAATTGACATGTTTTGGCGAGACACATTTATGATTTATGATTGAACGGGCCCCGGGACTTAGTATATGTGGCTAACCGAGGAAGCAAGGGCTGACGGGGATCCCATATACTAGTCCCAACCAACTACGGTGATACCGGCCCTCGCTAGGAGGTTTAGCGGGGAATGGGAGCTGAGTGCCCTTGGGGGAGTCATGAAACCCCATTGGCCCATGATTGAGGTGGTCGGGTCTTGCAAGCCCTTCCACCACCCGGAGGAAGAAGGTTGGAACTGATTTATGATTTATGTTATGTTATGTTATGTTATGTTTATGCACCGTGCGGGAAGGCCGGGACACGGATTGCCCAAACGAATATAATTATGATATGATTTATGGTCTGCATGTATTATGATATACCGCATGAACACCTAATCAATATATTAATGATATTTGTCGTACACGGTCGGAGTTTGGTTGGAGATGGTGCACGCTCACTCGCCGAGCCTTATATTTATGTATGATTTATGAAAGTAATGAATTAATATGGTCAGTCATAAAATCCGAGCATTGATTAGTCATTCTCTTGCCCTTTTGGGGACTAATTTCAAATAAAACCTTGTTCAGAATTTATGACTTGCATGTGCATGTTTTTATTTATGTATATCGCTCCTGCTCACTCAGTCTTCTAGAGACTGACCCTCTCCCTCCCCAATCTTTTAGTGTGCAGGTTTGACCTTTGGAGTTTCGGGCTAGGCGGAGGTGTTGGAGTCTTTAAGTTGCTCGAGTTAGGTTAGGAGAGTCCCTGCACTCATTCATGTATTGGATTTATGTTTGATTCGATTCTGTAGTTCCGAACTTGAATATTTATGTAACTGTTATTGAATTGACTTTACTGGGTTTTGCTATGATTTAAAAGAGGCCTGAAGAGCCCAAATTCCGTTTATGGTTTGTATGACTGAACTTTGGCTTTGTTATGCATTATATTTTGTGGATTGGTTTTCATTGCAGGGTCTAGCTCCGCCTGGCTTAGGAAGGTTTTTATGTTTGTCTCCCGTTCGCTAGGGCTTGATACGGGTGCGGATTTACTATTTCGTTACTCGTGTTGAGCCTTAGTGCGGGGGATGTCGTGCCTCACGAGCGGGGTGCTACATAGGGGTAGATCCGGTCGGTACTTCGTTCTTGGGACGGATATCTTGCCTAATGGGACGGTTAGTCTCTGTTTTTTGACCATGAGTTGGCTCCTTTGGGAATTTTCCAATTCATCCAATCGCAGGCGGCAGCTTGGATATCTGCTAAATTCTTTGGTTTCTGCAAGAAGATGTATCGAGCGGCCTCAATGCTAACCAAAACCTTGTTAACGATGGGTCTCAAGAGGTCGATGCTCGGTTCTTCTGTCTTAACCACTGCTTGAGAAAAGCGAGTGAAGAAGTCTCGGAGAGATTCATTAGGACTTTGTTTGATAGTGTACAAGTAGGTCAGAGATAGTTTATCTCCCTTCATAGCAGAGAACTGAGCCTTGAATCGATCAACCAAAACCTTGTACGTAGGTATGGATCGAGGAGGAAGTCTCGAGAACCATTCCAGCGCTGCCCATCGAGGGTTGTGACAAAGATCTTAGCCCAAATGTCAGGCGAATGACCGAACATGCTGAGTTGCATCTAGAGACGCGACACATGTTTTTCAGGATCAGTCGACCCGTTATACGTAGGTAGCCCAGTGGGGATCTTTTCATCGGTGGTGGATTCAATGATCGCGTCACAAAACGGAGACTGAGCTTCTCTTTCGCTGCGATATCTCCACTTTCGGGCCGGTCCCGGGTTTGGCGGTGTGTGTCGGGGTGATCTAGATCGTTCACGCCGGGTGGAACGGGATCGGTTGGGAGAGTGGCTATGCGACCCCTGGCTCTCACTTTGATATTGACTATCATGTCAATTGGGATGGGGAGGTATTCGATTCCAAAGGTCACTTGACCTCACAATGTGTCCCCTATTTGATCTCCTGATCTGGTTAACTCGACCATGGGGCCCGAGTCGGCTAAAGATCCCACTCGAACTGTGAAGGGATTTATCACATTGGAAGGAGCCTCATTCCCTGCGGTCGTTATTCTTTCCTCGAGAAGGAGAGGGTCGAGATCTTTGCCGGGATACCCCTTGCTCTCGGGGGTTGTCATTCCGGCGTATTTGGGTGTCGGTGGGTGTCCTAGAATCGACTTCATCGTTCGGTCGGAATGACAAGCGATCTTGAACTGGCCTTCTGGCACTTCCCTGTGCAGTTTGTGGCTGCTGATGCTGAGGTTGAGGGTGTATAGTTTGTCCAATTCCAGCCCAATATCCGACAGGTGGTTGATAATGCATCGGTTGTACATACCCAGGATGATTCATTACAGGCTGAATGACCTCCACCGGTCGAGTTTGGGGGGCACTCCGGCATCCGTGGTTCTCTCCCTTCTGCAGCTGCAGCTACAACTTCATCTCGACAAGCTTTTAAGTATTTATCTAACTCGGGCGTCGAGTAGACTAGCTGTGGTGCGATGATTGTAGGTGCAGCAACTTGCAAAGGAATCTGAGGAAGGACTTCATGACCATTCTCGTCGAATAGGCGATTGCTAGTGACATTGCGAGTAGTCATGTTCGATGGCTTGTCGTTGCGATTTCCCACAGACGGCGCCAAATGATCGAGCCAAATCTCTGCTTGAGGTCCGATCGAGAGGTTCGACACAATCACTCTACTTATTGAGGGGAAACAGCCGTCTGACTACTCGAAATCTGCACAGGTCGAAGCAAACGTAAGCTTCGAGACCAACTCGAGAAAAGTGGGTGGGAGGCCCGGGTTGGTACTCCGACGCTCAAGTCAGGTTCGAAGAAGAAGGTCGAGACAAGTGAGAGGTGAAAAGAGTTAGGTGGGAGAAACCTACCGTGTAATAAATGAGGAGGGGGTATTTATACGGAGAGGAGAGAGAAGTTACCGCCTCGACGTGTTGGTGGGGGGAGCTGACAGGTGCCCCACTAAGACCGTGCATTAAATGCGTGGTCGACCACTTCCTTCTACGAGTGGAATAATGTGCTGGTTGGTCGAGGGGTTTGGGTCGCCGATAGCGGCTTGGGAGTCCGACTATGGGTCGATGACCTATACGGTAACTTACGTGTGGTAAATGGGTCTCGAGTGTGATGGTCGAGATGTAATCCTCGAGCGGGATGTGACCTTCGACCACACACGTGGAGCAAGGTGATTGGTCCGAATCGACAGTGGGTACGTGCCACGTCAACGTGATATTTTTTTATTTTTTTCCTTAAACATTAATAATTCACGCCATATGCCAACTTAGATTTTGGAGGGAAAATCAGCGAAAATCCCTAAGTCTCTGCCACGTAGGATGGAGAGGATCTAAAATTGGGAAAAATCGAATAAAAAAAGATGTAATGTGAGAAAAGGTAATAGTTTAGGACCTAAAATCGAAAAATAGCATTTTTAGTGGACAAAAAATGATTTTTTTCCCGAAAAAGATTGTAGAGTTCTAATTTTATTTAAAATAAAAAAAGTTCATTTTGATCATATTGGACGGGAAGATATATAGTATCGATTGGTTTTTATTAGATTTTAGTTTTAATTAGTTTTTATGTACTTTTCATTATTAAAATATTGATTTGTAAAGAGAAGTATTGTTTCATATTGTCCAACACATAGTTAGTAGTGTGTTCTATATATTTTGTTACACTCCTATTCAACTTTTAATTAATTCATCAACATATCGAGTAGTGCATTCTATGTAGTTTTTTATGAGTTTCGTTTTCAATACAATTAGGACTGTCAATGGGTTGGATTCAACTCGAATTAAAAAAAAAAAAAAGATTCGAATCCGAATTTATCAATACTAAATTTGGATAATTCGATCAAAAAGCCTGACCCTTTTAGTAGTAATAAAGTCTAATAACTTTTTAAAATAAAAATTAATGAAATTTTGTAATACTTACCAAAAACTATTATCTAAAGACGTATGCATTATTTTACTTAATATTCATTTAAATTATTTAAAATTAAATTGTTGAAAAGAAAATTTGATTTATTTTCTTAGAAAATATTGGAAAACATATCATTAAATACAATAATACAGATATCCAATAATAAGCTCAAATTAGAATAATGTTTCTTCTTTTGATATGAAGTATTTGCATTTAAATTTTTAGCATTATATAAGAATTTTAAGGAATTATTATGTTATGCAACTCATAGTTATTAAATAAAGAATTTTGCTTCGAATATGAAGTATAAACTCAAATGGTTCTAAATATTATTGTATCGTGTGGTGTCTTGTCAAGTTCAGGTTTGACACCGTGGCAAACTTTTTCACTCGTTAAATTTAAAAATTAATTTATGTCACACTCACTATATATATATATATATATATATATATATATATATATATATATATATATATATATATATATATTATAAATTATAAATTTAAATTATAATTTATATTTTATTTCTATATAACTCTAAATACCTAATTTGATTTATATAATCACTCATGTTTTCTTTTGATTAAATGACTTTTCTTTCTATTTTATTAGTTATCGATCACAATTTAATTACATAATAAGTATTTTTAATAAATTTAATACTTTATAATAAGTATATAGTGTTAATAATATTTGAACTAAGTTTAATAAAATATGAAAAATACAGCTTGTATCAAACTGTATGTCAAAACTACAAATTATCCCCATTGAATTAAAACCTCACAAATTCACATAAATTCACTCGAATCCAATCGAAATAATTCAATATGAAAGATTTTACTAATTATGTATATTTATAATTTTTTTTTTGTATTTTTATATGTGAAAATTTCAATATATATCGTAAAAATTGAAGGTTTATAATTTTAATTTATAACTAATTGTTATTTAATAGTTATTAGCAATTATTTTATATTTATACAAAAAAATTACTTGTATTTCTGAAAATGATTTAAGTAAATATTTTTTTAATTTATAACTAATTGAATTAATAATTTATTTTAATGATTTAAGTAAATATATTTTTTTAAAAGTTCAATAATAAACTTACCGAAAATTACTTGTATTTCTAATTAATTTTCAATTGTCATTAATTAAATCTTACTAATCTATACCATAACATTAATAATAAAACAAGAATGTATTTCACATTAGCAAAATGTATTAACAAAAAAATATTTATTTTTATGATTTAGTGATTGTAACATAAAATTCGTGTCGATAATATGCACTAATTATCTTCTTCATACCCTGATTCTTCCTTGACACCTCTCTCTCTCTCTCTCTCTTTTTTAATCACCAACAAAGTAACATTCCGTCTAATTGTCTTTATTTTGTATTCTTTCGACCACCTCTTGTTATTGTCTATTTGTCGATCACTCACTCACATTAATGTCATCACATACCACTATGTATGATTATATCTATAATTTATTAATGATTCATTTTTTCTTAAACATGATTATTTGTGCATGTAGAAATAATAAGTGCAATTTTTCCCAAAATTAAATCCATTTTAACTTCACAAAATCTCAATTTAATCGAATATTTTAAAATAATTTTAATTTAATAAAATAGATTTTAAAAGGGTAAAATTAAATCGGGATTTTTTCAACTGAAACACGAAAAACGAGATTGCGAAGCCTAGGCCAACCGCACGCCTACCCCAAGCCACGCTCGACGATCGTACAGCATCGCACGCAGGGACGCGCATGATAGCGCTGCGCACAGCCGGTAGCGTGAGCTGCCTGCTCACGCGAGTCACGTGCGGCTGTTAGGCGGGATGGGCAGGCGCTAGGTGTAGGCTCCCCCACAGTTGTGGAAGGGTCTGTCGGACGCGCCTAGGCGCTGGCGATGACGGCTTTCGTGTGGTTGCGGGAGGTACTGGGCGGCGTGAACGGTCGCGCCTGCGAGAGGCGCGCGGTGATGGGGGGTTGGGCGCGGGCCTGGGCGTGCGATTCCTTAGCACGCCTAGGCTCGCGTTTTCGTATCACGTCTCGTTTTCGTATTACAAGTTTCTCAAAACCCAATCCAATCCAGAAATTAAAAACGCGATTTAATCAAGTTTATTCAAAATAGTTCTAATCAAAATATTTCAGAAAACGTTTTTTAGAAACTTTAGGAAAAACACATATTCAATTTTTCTTAAATTTCTCAAAAAACTCATGAATACTCAATCGCATCTAAATCTAAGAATTTCTACCAAATTCAGAATAAAGAGACGAATCAGAAATAAGCCTTGCAATGTGGCTCTGATACCACTTGTTGGGAAAACAAAATCGTAACGTAATGGAATTTTAAAAAAAATTCCCAAAAGAAGATTGAATCTTCCAATTCTTATTCCAAATTCGTAGGGTTCTAAGAAACTCACTTAGATTGAAGCTTTCTTGACATGTTTGAGCCGCCCACAAACGTTCTTCAAGCGGTAAATCCCCAAGCTCCTTCGAATCTTTCAATACTCCGCGAAAGCAGCCCTCTAGAGAAATAGTCCACACCAACCTCGATCACGATGTAAACAGAGAGTATGCTAGTTCTATGTCAGTGTTTAGGCTCTAGGGTTTATGTATAGTAATTTAGAGAAGGAGATTATGTATCAATCCCTTATGGGGTTCTAACCCCATGTATATATAGGATTAGGGGGTTCAAACCCCTTATGCTTGTTGGACAAGGTTTCCTAAACCTTTTAGCTAAGGGATTTCTTACTTGGAGAGAAAGACTCTTACTTTGACCAAAAGTCTCCTTTTGACCAACTTGTCAAGCAAGAAATAATATCTAACTCTCTTAAATATTTTAATTAATTTTATTTATTCATAATAAATAACTTGAAGTTAATAATTAATTAATTCATAATTAATTATTTATTAGACTTGATTTCTCCAAAATAGAACTTTAATATGAATTCATAATTAAATTAAAGTCCATTAAATAATTAATCAAGCATTAATTATTTAATTACCACACTTACGTGACACGTGTCACCCCTAGGACACATGTCCCGCACGTGTGGTTCCCACCAATCTCCCATTGGTCCGATTAACTCGTTTAATCGATTCAAGCCTTAACGCTCGTGACCTAACATTTGTGTGTGACCCTTTAGGTTCTTAATTCAATTAGCAGTGACCCTAATTAATTAATTCCCAATTAATTAATCAGTCCACAGATCATACTACCATAGTCTAACAACAGGTGTGTGTCCCCTAGTTGAATAAGAATATTTCAATTCGAAAAAACCTTTAAGTCATTGACATATGTGAGATAAAATTCTCCTACATCCCATCTCTCAAGATTTAGGGCAAGGGAATAATCAGAACCCTAATAATCTCGATCTTAAAGTTAAGTGCATTTCATATCCATTTGATCTCGATCCAAGAAACCCATTTCTTGATCTCGATCCACTCCTTGGACAAGGACTCCATTATGGCATATGAATGACTTGCACAATAAGAGATCAACTTCTTTACACAACTGTAGGTCCTTTATCTATTCTCATATGCTTCCATGTGCCACTTGTGCAGCTCCAACATAAGCTTTGAGTCAGTTGTCTAATGCGACACCCTTTAAAGCTCATACCTAAGACTGTAGAGTTAGCCCATAAAGTATCAATGAACCTCAAGTCTAAGGATCACTTAATCACATCAATGACTCGTGAGATATTTCCTAATTTGGAAGTTTCTATTTCCATAAATAGAAAATTCATTTCCCATTTAGGAATCATTTCACACGGGACACCTCAGTGTATCTACTTCGAATAAGTAAGTACCCCCATGTATCTCGTACGTATCAATCAATACACTTTGCACCCCATGAAACAAGGTGGTCCTTCATAAGGGCGCGATCACACGAGTAAGCCTCAAACGAGTCATATCGACATTCCCACTGTCTTTTGAACTCACCGGCTTAGAGTGATTTCTAATCATGACTTAAGTGAGTTAGGGCTCGTCTCATGAACCATTTCACCTAAACGGTTGAATCCTATAAGTCACATTGATTAGGGGAATTCTTATATATGCACAGTTAAAGTAAACACATAATCAAACAAGAGCATACAAAGAAGTGTAGCCTTGGTTCGTTTATTATTCAAAGATCGTCTGTGATTTACAAAAGGAAAAGCACTAAGTAGATTAATACATCAACTTTCAGGGCACTATTCCTAACAAAATTATGAAGACTAAAATTAAAAGCAAGTGTTGCCTCGAGAGATTATGCTAGAAATACCAGGGTCAAAATATTTCCACACCCCAGGGGCCATCCCCAGCTCGATCAGCATTTGGGGGTTGATCATCTCCTTCGACTCAACACTTCCCATGTGTCTTAACCAGGCTAACAAGGTGTTAGGCTAACCCGGATTCTTCATCGGAAGAGTAGCTCGAGGAATCCAAATCCAACTTGGAAACTTCAATCCGGGCCAACCCTTCTCGGACCGGATGTACACAAATCTTTGCTTCCAACCTTTGCCGTTCGAAGAGGTCGGAGATCTCACAAGTCGAAAGTTGCTCTTTGACTAAAGCTGCATATAACCCGGCCCAGGTGCCGAGGTCTCGGTCGTAACAGATGCTTGAAAAACCTCCGACAAGCAATAGGTGTTGGGAGTTATTCCAAGGCATCTCAACAAGGCCCTTAGCCCTTTCACCATAGCGTAAGAGTTGGGCATTAGCTGCAAAGGGCTGATCCTCAGAGCATTGAAAAACTCAAGCAATTCTTTAGGAATGGGTACTCAAAACCCATTCTCGACCGCCAGATAGTTAACCGTTATGCAGTTCTCTGGCGGATTTGTCATTCTATCTCCAGCCTCAGGCTTTATGACTCGATAACCCCTGAATTCTGGTGCCCCTCTGAACAACAAGTACTAAATATCCCTTACTTTATCCCACAAGATGTTGGCAGGGATGGCTCGAGGGTCCTTCACTAGCCGACCATCTGGCTCGATATTTGCCTCTTCATCTCCTTCCTCTTCTTCTTTCTCATCTTCTTCCTCCTCCATCCGACCAGATATCGATGTCTCTTCACCTTTTACCCGAGGCACGATAACCTCTTCTAATTCTGCCTCGGGGACAGGGTCAGATACCTCCATTATATCAATATCCTCATCAACCCCTTGAGGATTTGTCGACCTCGTTTCTATAGATAATCCCAAATTGGACGAATCTGAGCTCAAGTAAGAACTGGGGCTCGACCCAACAGTTATGGTCCCCACTTCTATCCGCATGGGCTCATTCTCTTCTCGATTTATCGACATCCTACAGTTATCAAAGTAACTCTAAAACATGCGTTTACTGAAAAGGATTCAAGTAGATCGAGAGAGAGAGAGCTCTTGAAGAAGGAAGTGGTGAACCTCCCTCTCGAAGCAATCGAAAAAGAAAAAGTGAAATAAAATCGAGACAGAGTCGAGACGGTACCTTTGTGTAAAAAAGAACGGTCAAAAGCTTTCCTCCTCGAAACGAAAGATCACTGGACGCACAAAGACACTGGATTCACTCGAAATAGCTCGAAGCTTCTCTTTAAATTCTTTTGAAAATAGTAAAATGAATTTATAGAGAGGACCTATTTATAGAGGTGAAATTGGTGGGAATCGAGAAGATGAAACATCGCCATGATTACAGTGGGTCCCACCTCGAGAGATGAAACGTCATCTCCACGTCAGCCCTAGCAGACGACGCTTCGGGGGGACTTATGACATGGCTCGAACCTATTTTCCCATGTGGACCCATCATAGCACCCCATCTGTCATCTCGATTAGGTCGGTTCCCTCGATCGACGAGGTCGACCTCACAATTAACCATCACCAACTGTTATCGCTCCGTATCTCGACCGTCGAGACCCCCATATGATCGACCCAGATGTCTCGACCCATCCCGAGATCATGGTTGGTCAGCCCACTATCCCTCTCTAAGGTGAGTGGCCGACCACGCATTTAATGCTTGGAGATAATGGGGCATCTGTTAGCTTGGGATGGCGGCACATCGACGGGGCTCTTTCTCTCTCTTTACCCTATATAAATGCCTACATTTACATCACAAGTAATTTTTACCTACCGCATTTATTACGCTCTATACTCGACCTTCTCAACTTGATTTTGACTTGAGCGTCGAAATGCCAACCCGGGTATCAGCCCCATCTTTCCCGAGTTGGCCTCGAGCTCACCTCTCCTTTTATTTTCCTCAGATTTTGAGCAAAGAGCGACGACTTCTCAACCAACAAATTTAAGTGCTAGGACCAGAAATCTGGATCTACCCGTCATAAAAAATTTATGTCGATCACATTCCATTGGGTGGTTCTACAAATATTGATAGGAGGGTTTGGCATTAAACCAAATCGGGGCGATTTACTATGAAGAGCGCCTATGAGTTGGCAGCAATAGCAGGTTATCCACCCCTTGGGAGTTAGAAATTCTTAGGGGAGGTTTGTGTAATTATTTTATAGCAAGAAGTAGTTTATAATTATTAGGCTTGTGGGAATCAATCGTAATGTGATGATTTCGGAAAGGGTGTAGATATAATTATGTCTTGTTGATAGTTGATGACATTCTGTCACATTGTATTCGGATTGCTAATGCTTCTATTCAGTTACATAGCATCCAAACACGGGTGCGTGCTCACACACACATAAACTATGTACGTGTAATGATAAAGTTTCGACAATACATACTATTCTAACGATCGAAATCTGACCAAAACCATGTAAATCTAGATTTTTTTTCTGCGTATAATTATACATTGTTGTATATATATGCCTTAATAGATATTTAATGATTAATTGTTGGAGAATTAATTATTGGGAATATAAAATGCAAAAAGGCATATGAAAGGTTGTTTGAAAAACTGTGCATTGGTTGTCCCATATCGGAAGAATAATATACAGTAGGCAGCTTTATATATTAAAATGCTTTATATGTTATTAAATTGTGGAACTCAAGAGTGGAACTGATGGGCTCACAAGTGTATAGTGCATCGCCCGCGCAGGCGCAGGCACACGGCCACGGGACCGGGGCCGGCTTAGGCGATTGTGTTGTTTGATAGGGCGAATACATGTTAGGAATAGTGCCATAGAAAGCCGATTGTATATCCGCTTTGTGCTTTACCTTATTGTAATCACAGACAATCTTTAAATGAAATAACGAATTGAGGCAACACTTCTTTATATGCTCTTGTTTGGTATGCGTTTACTTTATCTGTGCATGTATGAGAACTCCCCTAATCCTGATGACTTTAGGACTCTACCATTTAGGTGAAATGGTTCATGAAACGAGCCCTATATCATATAAGTCATGATTAGTAAAATACTCCAAGCCGATGAGTCCTACCGACAGTGGGAGTGTCAACCTGACTCCTCTAAGGTTTGCTTGTGGGATCACGCCCTTAAGAAGGACCACCTTGTTTCATGGAGGTGCAAAGTGTATAGTTGATACGTGCGTGATACATGAGGGTGCTTACTTTAATAAGTAAGTTCACTTACGTGCCCCGTGTGAGAACATTCCTAAATGGGAAAGGAAGTTTCTATTTCAGGAAATAGAAACTTCCAGATTAGGAAATATCTCACGAGTCATTGATGTGATTAATTGATCCTTAGACTTGAGGTTCCTTGTCACTTTATGAGTTAACTCTGTAGTCTTAGGTATAAGCTTTAAAGGGTGTCGCCTTAGACAACTGATTCAAGGCTTATGTTGGGGCTGCACAAGTGATTCATGAAAGTGAATGAGAATCAAGAAAGGACCTACACTTGCGTTTGCAAGGTGATCTCTTATTGTGTAAGTCATTCATATGCCATATGGAGTCCTTGGCCAAGGCAGTAGATCAAGACATCAAGAAAAGGGTTTCTTGGATTGAGATCAAATGGATATGAAATGCACTTAGCTTTAAGACCGGATTATTAGGGTTCTGATTATTCCCTTACCCTAGTTCTTGGTTGAGAGATAGTAAGTAGGAGGATTGTATCTCACATGAATCAATGACTTAAAGGTTCTGTCGAATCCGAACATTCCAATTCAGCTAGGGGTTAAACACCTGTTGCTAGACTATGGTCGTTTAATCTGTGGACTGATTAATTAATTAGTGAATTAATTAATTAGGGTCACTGCTAATTGAATTGAGAACCTAGAGGGTCACACACAACAACTTGGTTACATGAGTTGAGGCTTTAAAATGATTAAACGAGTTAATCGGGCCAAGAGGGTTCCACACGTGTGGGTCACGTGAGTGACACGTGTCCTTGTGACACGTGTCCCAAACGTGTATATATATATATATATATATATATATATATATATATATATATATATATATATATATATATTTATATATATATTTATATGTTAAATAATTAAATGTGTTAATTATTTTATAGACTTTGGTTTAATTTTGAATTAAAAAAGAAAGTCTTATTTTGGAGAAAAATAATCTAGTTAATTAATTATGAATTAATTAATTAGATAAAATAAGTTATTTATTTTAAATAAATAAAGAATAAAATTATCCAAAAATAGTTTGGATATTTTTAGCTCTCTTGAAAGTTGATTTGGATTTGAATTCAAAGTCAAAGTCAAAATTACTTGATAAGAGAGAGAGAGACCATGTAACGCCCCCGTTTTTCTTATTTTGAACAGCATGATGTATGTGATTATCAAATTGCGCAAAATAATTATTTATACGTGTTTAATATGTTTAATTTTATTTTGATTATAATTAATGTTAATTATGTTAATTATTATATTTTAAGTTTTACTAATATTAATTTATATAATATTAATATGTTAATGTGCTAATTGATTTTTAATTAGTGAATTTGTTATTAAAATCATAAATTTTGCATGCATGTTACCTAAATTATATACGTATTTATTAAATATATTTATATAATATAAATATATTAATGTTAATTGTGTACGTGTGCATGAGTATTGTAATGCATGCATTTCATATTAATTAATAATTTTGCATGCATGTATTTATTATGCATTTTAATTTGTTATATTATTGTTAATATTATGAATTTTATTGTTACCTTGCGTATGAGCCTCATTTACGTGCGTCGTTTCTATTTAATTTGATACCGAAATTTCGTGCAAATTTAATATGTTGAACTTATACGTGTCTTGTATATGAATATTTGTTCGTTTCGTATTTTTGGATTCATTTGCATATGTTTCGGATTTAATTTGAATTTTGGAATCCAAGTCGGGGGCTAACGAGCAATTAGCGCACCCTTGGTTCTGTATCTAATATCTTGAGCTCGGGAACTCGGATTCGAGTTCCGTCAACTTCGTTGAACTCGTATCGAAGATTCGGGTTTAATAAACTTAGCCTTATATTTTTCTAACGTCATTTGAACCTCCGAAATTCAACCGAAAAACGAGACGGCGACCAAACTGACCTTACTGCACTAAAATGACCATATCTTGCTCAAACCTTGACCAATTAACTATGGTTAGACTCTATGGAACCCTAAATCAACCCTTTATTCAGTCATTAACTCCCCAAACCGAGATAACCCTTCCCACTTGCTGAAATTATCCCAAACATCTTCTGCTTCCCAGTCTCTCCCGTAACTCAAGCTTTGCCAAGAGATTCAAGCTCAAATCTCCTTCCAAACCTCCATTAATCCACAAGGTAAGCTTGGATATGTTATGTACATTCAATATGAGTCATTGTCATTCATTCATCCCCAAATTTGATCATGGTTTCATGAGTTTCTTGGCTGATTTCGAAATAATAGGTTTAGAGCAAATTTGTTGATCTCTTTCGTTTCTTCATGAATTCGATTGATTCCAAGCCTGAAAATGATTGTTTTGACATCATATTTTCATATGATCATTGATTACATGGTAGTTGAGGTATTTTTTGAGATATCAATTATGGAACTTTGAGAAAATCTTCATGTAATGTCACGTATACCTTCTTTCCGTGTGTGAGCTTTCTTGGAACTGATATATATGTTGAATTAGTGTTCTTTTGCTGCACATTTGATAGCTTAAATGACCTGAACTGATTAGGATTGATTGAGAGCATTCATACCCTGTTTTCGTGTGATTTTTGCTCTGTTTTTGGCCTGAGATTTTTGCTGTCAACTGCTGCGTCTTCTTGTGCTTGTTGCTGTCAGTTTTGGGCATTGTTAGGGCTGGTTTGTTTTTGCAATTCATGCCATTTATTGCTGCATCTCTTGCTTGTTTGTTGCTTGAGTTGTTACTCTGTTTTTCGCCCAAGAAACTTGCGTTTTTGTTGAACTGCTGCGTTCCGACACGGGGGTGTCTTTCTGTCTCTTTTCAGCGTGGAACGGGGGTTCTTGAATGTCTGGAATTGCTGTACCGAGACACGGGGGTGTCTCGGTTTGTTCTTTGTGGGTGACACGGGGGTGTCACCTTGTAATTTTCCATGCATGTTTGTGTGGCCATGAAGCTGCTGCTGCTGCATGTTTCCTTTTCTTCCTGCATGAAATGTGAATATAGAGTTGATGTGCATGAGTTTTGCATGCTTGTACTAGCTTAATGCATGAGAATGCTTGCATGGAAATTCTTTTTTTTGCATGCATATTGATTTCATGCATGATCTACGTATGCATATATATATATATATATATATATATATATATATATATATATATATATATATATATATATATATATATATATATATATATATTATATTATATTATAAGTATGTATATTTATTATATATTTATATATGTTTATTAAATATTAATGTTAATTGATTTAATTGAATTATAGAATTTAATTGTTACCTATTTCATGTTTAATTTAATTTCCTAAATTTAATTGAATGTATTTAATTATTTATTTTCTATTTGTAAATGCGATTGAATGTGTTTAATTGTTTATGTTCTAATTTTAAATGTGATTTAATACGTGCTATGCCCTATTTGAATTCTTGAATTGAATTGATTGAAATGTGAATTTATGACTTGAATGAATATGAACTCGTTTGAATACGAAGGCTCCATCGAATGAATGAATTGAATGTTTATATGTCTTTAAATTCCTTAATAGTGCACATGAACATTTTCATAACATAATCTTATCTTTTATACATTCATATCATAATCATTTCATTGCTGAGCTTCTTATTTGGTCATATTGAGTCTCAGTTCACCTCTCTTGCACAGATTTTGAGTCCGTTGGAAACGAGGCCGGTCTGTGAGGCTCGTGTGTTCTCCTTGTTTCCGTTTAAGGTGGGTTTCTCTTCTACTTAGATAAAACGACCCGATATATCTCCCTATGTGAAAAGTTTTAAGCCAAAGTAATACGATTGTATATATATTGAGTCTTTTCTCGAGTAAATGATTGCAAACGTAAAGCCCTTATTTCTTGAATCCTACCTAATGTTTTGGCGAGAATGAATGAATGTTCACAATAAATGGGGCCCAGGGACTTGGTGTGAGTGGGGACCCGAGGAGGCATGGGCTGACGGGAAACCCTCACACTAGTCCCACTAATGAACGGCGTAACCGGACCTCGTTAGGAGTTAGTGAGGAATGGACGCTGAGTGCCATCTGGGGAGTCATGTTCCCCTTTTGGTCAATGAATGGGTGGATGGGCCTTGCAAACCCGCCACCAACCCGGAAGAAGAAGGTGGAATGTTATTGAATGCGCACGAAAGATTGAAATGCATGAAAAGAATGAATGAATGAATGAATGTTAATGAATGTTCATGAATTACAAGAGGTGTTGGTTGGAGATAATGCACGCCCACTCGCCGGGCCAATAATGACCTAATGTTAATGAATCGTTATAATCCCTTTTGATGATTTCTATTCACCCACTTGGGAAATTCTTTAAAACCTCACTTGGGATTATAGCTTGCAAGTGATTGTTTAAATATTGTCGTATATTATATTATGCCCTGCTTTTATACCCACCAGTCCCTTTTGGACTGAACCCGTTTGGCTTTCAGTTGTGTTGTGTAGGTGTCAAGGGAGCTAGGCGGGATTTTGAGTCATAGGTCTTGCATTCGTCTGTTAGTCCTTGTATTTTGGTCTTACACTCACATATTACACTTTTGATCATTGTATATGGATATTATATTGGAGCGTACTTATTTTGAGCCATGATGACAATTGGTGATGTATATGCATTGAAATTTGGAACTGTGATGCTCATTACTTATATAGTTGATGTATGTCCGTTTATTGCTTCCGCTTTAATGTTTATTCTGATTTTCTAGTTCAAGGGTTAGTCCCGCCTAGCTTAGAGTGTGTGTTTGTTCCCGTTCGCCGTGATTTGACTCGGGTATGGATCGTCCATTTCATATTCGGGTCGGGTCTCGGTGCGGGGGATGTGACACCTTGCGCTCGGGTGTTACATCCTTAAGTGGTATCAGAGCCTCGGGTTGCAAAACCCGGGTTCTCATGTCGTGTGGATCAGTCTAGGTCGTTCGGCATAGGAACTACGTGATAATGTGCGCATTGCATCGATTTTGAACATGAAATTGTCTTTCTTTTAATCTTGTCGAATTACCTGTTGCATTTTATATTGGATTCGTGTCTTTCGTGTTGAATATGTGCCATATGCATGCCCTAATCGAATGCATATACCTTCAAAATGAGTTATGATTTACAGGTTATAAAGATAATATCAAACCACGGCCAAGTTCCATGATAAAGACGATTTATTGCTAGCTCTTCCTGAGGCATGGAAGCTAGGAGGGATACACCCGGGAAGAATATAGAGAATTCGAGATGTGAGGTTTTCTAGAGGGAGCTAGAGTTCAAGGATTAGGATTCGGAATGGGAGGTTTGGATTTAGAGATACGGTGGTAGAAGGACACTTGGTGAAATAAGGATTAATTGTGAGATGGTTATGACCTACAAGATTGACATATACGGCTCTGCCCCATAAGGTGCCTTTGATTTAATGCAACGGGATCATTCAACCTAATGAATGAAGTGAACAAACCTTGAAGGTATTTTGATTCCGGATTTGGATCATTGAAGTGGTATTAATAATTAAAAGGAGTTAAGATAAAATGGGTCCGGTAGGATTTGTGCACCAAGGGTCGACAAAGAAGGATTTCTGACTAAGCCCAGTGATTTGAAATCAAGGTTGTCGAAGTTAAGACTGGGAAGAGTTGGATTTGGGTGCTTTGGATTTCGATTAAGATGGGAAACGAGTCTGGAAGGGAGTAGAGAGAGGCAAGTACCTGGAAAAATACAAATATAGGGAAGGTGGCGATATGGAGAATGGGATTTGAGTTCGTTTTTCCAAATCCAAGATGAATTGTCACGTTGAGAAGTTGAATTGGAAGATATGGAGCAACCAATGGGAACGCTAAAGAAAGGCCAAGACTGGGTGAAGGATTATTCTCGGGGAGAGACTCTTTGCAAGGAAATCATGCGTAAGTAGAAGCAATTGGAAAACAAGTTCAATGCACCAATTGAAACTCATAAACGATAATCATGGGAATCTTGGTCAAGATGATGATTAGGGTAGGAGTCGAAGTTCAAGGTGAAGTTTGAATGCTAACTCCTTGGACATGGAAGAATTAGGGATCAAGAAATTGCAATCTCAGATAGTGGAAGATACAGTTTGATTTATAAAGATTCATGGAAACCTCGAAGACCGTGGGAAAGGCAAGGAATAATCACCAAGTCAAGTAACCTCGGGATTGGAGGAACGAGAATAAGTTATTGAGCTAACAACTTACCACATTGGTGACAGGTTTCAAAACATTCATAGCACGTGCATCATACTTCGCATCAATTATTTATTCTTTCGGCCTTATGTTTATTCGTGCATTTCTATTTGGTTTCGTTGCGCTAATGTGTTGAATGATGGCTTGGTGTTAACGTGACTCATGCATTGACATCTTTACCCGACATGCATTTTAGTGTTTATTTGGTAGGAAGTTCTTTCACCTCACTCATCAAGTATCTTTTCAACTGGCCACATTGGGATGATGAGGAAAAGCAATAACAGGATGGCACATGATAAGGAAGATGACTTCGGAAAATAAAGAACTTCAAGTAAGGGGTAGGTTGGGGGAAAGGAACTCCGAAGGAAAGTGAGATTAGATTTGGCTTCGGAGTGTTCGGATCGAATAAGAATAGAGAAGAAGGATTAAGGGAATTCGACATGTAAGAGCAAAAATTTAAGGGGGAGAGAACATGACCGAGAGATAAGTGGGAGGATGGAAGAGGTGCTCGAATGAATATGTTATTAGTAACAACGAGGATGCAAATTAAGGAGAATTTGGAAATCTTACTGGTGGCGATTGGAAATGAATAAGACGGATGTAATGGGTAAGTTGTTAAGAGAGAAGCTACGTTACTAAATTTGGATGAAGACTTTACGGGATATGAGGGAAATAGCTCATTGAACATTTGTACGTATGGAATTCCGATCTGGAGATGATGGAATTATAAGGGCTTTTCTGTGAACTCCTAAGTCAGAATTAACAAGGGAAAATCGAATCAAGTTAGCATATAATGGAATGGTGTCAATCAAGAGTAGATCAATGAAGTACAAAGGGGTCCAAGACAATATTATTGAGTTATTGGTTATATCAATGGTAAACAAGGAGGAAACCTAAGAAGGGACCAAATAGAAAAGGATAATGATTGGAGGATTGACTTCAAACTTCAAGAATCATCAAGAATCTTCTATCTTCGATTTAAGAAATATGGGACCAATTATCGAATATAACCTTCAGGGGGTCAAAAGGGAATGAACGGATAATAGGAACGGAAGATGGGAAAGGATTTGTGTTGAAAGAGGCCATAAGAATAAACATCTTAAGGTCGGGGTTGAATCATCAAGGTTGGCCAGAGTGGTTATCCTCGGGGATATGTTAAGCACTGATATGGGTAAGGATGGAAGATATGGACTGGAAGTCCGAACAAAAATTCTAAACGCAAAAGTGAATGTTAATTGGATTACTTGGAAGAGTTAGTCCGACTGAAAGAATATAATAGGGGTTGAGGAAGGACTGAAGAAGTTGAGTAGCAATAAGAGTCAGAAGGGATCTAAGAGTATAATCCTTAAAGGATTCATCAATTGCTTCACCGGGATACCCTGAAGAGTTTAAAGACAAGCTGAGCACTGAGTTTATCTTTGGGACAGATCATATACTGGACAACGACAACTCACAATTTTAAATTTCGTGACTACGGTGAACGGTACCTCAGACATCCATGGCATACGCATACACGCTTTGTTAATTTAAATAATTTTGCTAATTTGCACTTTGACTCTTTGATTTATTAATTATGATTGTATAATTGATATTGGAAGTAAGTAAGTGATGATTGTTCCCTGGCTTTATGTGATTGTTTGACTAAGTTGCCGTAATTGGATATTTTGATGTTTTTTGTTTGTTGTTTACAAGAGACGGGGTTCTCTCTTTGTTGTTTTCGAGAGACGGGGTTCTTTCTTTGTTGTTTTCGAGAGAACTCGAGAGACGGGGTTCTCTCTTTGCTGTTTTCGAGAGACGGGGTTCTCTCTTTGTTGTTTTTGAGAGACGGGGTTCTCTCTTTGCTGTTTGAGAGACGGGGATTCTCTCTTTGTTGTTTGTGAGGAACGGGGTTCCTTCATTAATTGTTTTCAGACAGATAGTGAATCCGAGGACGGATTCTTTTAAGGGGGAGAGGTTGTAACGCCCCCGTTTTTCTTATTTTGAACAGCATGATGTATGTGTTTATCAAATTGCGCGAAATAATTATTTATACGTGTTTAATATGTTTAATTTTATTTTGATTATAATTAATTTTAATTATGTTAATTATTATATTTTAAGTTTTATTAATATTAATTTATATAATATTAATATGTTAATGTGCTAATTGATTTTTAATTAGTGAATTTGTTATTAAAATCATAAATTTTGCATGCATGTTACCTAAATTATATACGTATTTATTAAATATATTTATATAACATAAATATATTAATGTTAATTGTGTACGTGTGCATGAGTATTGTAATGCATGCATTTCATATTAATTAATAATTATGCATGCATGTATTTATTATGTATTTTAATTTGTTATATTATTGTTAATATTATGAATTTTATTGTTACCTTGCGTATGAGCCTCATTTACGTGCGCCATTTCTATTTAATTTGATACCGAAATTTCGTGCAAATTTAATATGTTGAACTTATACGTGTCTTGTATATGAATATTTGTTCGTTTCGTATATTTCAGATTCATTTGCATATGTTTCGGATTTAATTTGAATTTTGGAATCCAAGTCGGGGGCTAACGAGCAATTAGCGCACCCTTGGTTCTGTATCTAATATCTTGAGCTCGGGAACTCGGATTCGAGTTCCGTCAACTTCGTTGAACTCGTATCGAAGATTCGGGTTTAATAAACTTAGCCTTATATTTTTCTAACGTCATTTGAACCTCCGAAATTCAACCGAAAAACGAGACGGCGACCAAACTGTCCTTGCTGTACTAAAATGACCATATCTTGCTCAAACCTTGACCAAATTAACTATGGTTAGACTCTATGGAACCCTAAATCAACCCTTTATTCAGTCATTAACTCCCTAAACCGAGATAACCCTTCCCACTTGCTGAAATTATCCCAAACATCTTCTGCTTCCCAGTCTCTCCCGTAACTCAAGCTTTACCAAGAGATTCAAGCTCAAATCTCCTTCCAAACCTCCATTAATCCACAAGGTAAGCTTGGATATGTTATGTACATTCAATATGAGTCATTTTCATTCATTCATCCCCAAATTTGATCATGGTTTCATGAGTTTCTTGGCTGATTTCGAAATAATAGGTTTAGAGCAAATTTGTTGATCTCTTTCGTTTCTTCATGAATTCGATTGATTCCAAGCCTGAAAATGATTGTTTTGACATCCTCTTTTCATTTATGATCATTGATTACATGGTAGTTGAGGTATTTTTTGAGATATCAATTATGGAACTTTGAGAAAATCTTCATGTAATGTCACGTATGCCTTCTTTCCATGTGTGAGCTTTCTTGGAACTGATATATATGTTGAATTAGTGTTCTTTTGCTGCACATTTGATAGCTTAAATGACCTGAACTGATTAGGATTGATTGAGAGCATTCATACCCTGTTTTCGTGTGATTTTTGCTCTGTTTTTGGCCTGAGATGTTTGCTGTCAACTGTTGCGTCTTCTTGTGCTTGTTGCTGTCAGTTTTGGGCATTTTTAGGGCTGGTATGTTGTTGCAATTCATGCCATTAATTGCTTCATCTCTTGCTTGTTTGTTGCTTGAGTTGTTACTCTGTTTTTCGCCCAAGAAACTTGCGTTTTTGTTGAACTGCTGCGTTCGGACACTGGGGTGTCTTTCTGTCTCTTTTCAGCATGGAACGGGGGTGCTTGAATGTCTGGAATTGCTGTACCGAGACACGGGGGTGTCTCGGTTTGTTCTTTGTAGGTGACACGGAGGTGTCACCTTGTAATTTTCCATGCATGTTTGTGTGTCCATGAAGTTGCTGCTGCTGCATGTTTCCTTTTCTTCCTGTATGAAATGTGAATATAGAGTTGATGTGCATGAGTTTTGCATGCATGTACTAGCTTAATGCATGAGAATGCTTGCATGGAAATTGTTTTTTTTGCATGCATATTGATTTCATGCACGATCTACGTATGCATATATATATATTATAAGTATGTATATTTATTATATATTTATATATGTTTATTAAATATTAATGCTAATTGATTTAATTGAATTATAAAATTTAATTGTTACCTATTTCATTTTTAATTTAATTGAATGTATTTAATTGTTTATTTTCTATTTGTAAATGCGATTGAATGTGTTTAATTGTTTATGTTCTAATTTTAAATGTGATTTAATACGTGCTATGCCCTATTTGAATTCTTGAATTGAATTGATTGAAATGTGAATTTATGACTTGAATGAATATGAACTCGTTTGAATACGAAGGCTCCATCGAATGAATGAATTGAATGTTTATATGTCTTTAAATTCCTTAATAGTGCACATGAACATTTTCATAACATAATCTTATCTTTTATACATTCATATCATAATCATTTCATTGCTAAGCTTCTTATTTGGTCATATTGAGTCTCACTTCACCTCTCTTGCACAGATTTTGTGTCCGTTGGAAACGAGGCCGGTCTGTGAGGCTCGTGTGTTCTCCTTGTTGCCGTTTAAGGTGTGTTTCTCTTCTACTTAGATAAAACGACCCGATATATCTCCCTATGTGAAAAGTTTTAAGCCAAAGTAATACGATTATATATATATTGAGTCTTTTCTCGAGTAAATGATTGCAAACGTAAAGCCCTTATTTCTTGAATCCTACCTAATGTTTTAGCGAGAATGAATGAATGTTCACAATGAATGGGGCCCAGGGACTTGGTGTGAGTGGGGACCCGAGGAGGCATGGGCTGACGGGAAACCCTCACACTAGTCCCACTAATGAACGGCGTAACCGGACCTCGTTAGGAGTTAGCGAGGAATGGACGCTGAGTGCCATCTGGGGAGTCATGTTCCCCTTTTGGGCAATGAATGGGTGGATGGGCCTTGCAAACCCGCCACCAACCCGGAAGAAGAAGGTGGAATGTTATTGAATGCGCACGAAATATTGAAATGCATGAAAAGAATGAATGAAATAATGTTAATGAATGTTCATGAATTACACGAGGTGTTGGTTGGAGATAATACACGCCCACTCGCCGGCCAATAATGACCTAATGTTAATGAATCGTTATAATCCCTTTTGATGATTTCTATTCACCCACTTGGGAAATTCTTTAAAACCTCACTTGGGATTATAGCTTACATGTGATTGTTTAAATATTGTCGTATATTATATTATGCCCTGCTTTTATACCCACCAGTCCCTTTTGGACTGAACCCGTTTGGCTTTCAGTTGTGTTGTGCAGGTGTCAAGGGAGCTAGGCGGGATTTTGAGTCATAGGTCTTGCATTCGTCTTTTAGTCCTTGTATTTTGGTCTTACACTCACATATTACACTTTTGATCATTGTATATGGATATTATATTGGAGCGTACTTATTTTGAGCCATGACGGCAATTGGTGATGTATATGAATTGAAATTTGGAACTGTGATGCTCATTACTGATATAGTTGATGTATGTCCGTTTATTGCTTCCGTTTTAATGTTTATTCTGATTTTCTGGTTCAAGGGTTAGTCCCGCCTAGCTTAGAGTGTGTGTTTGTTCCCGTTCACCGTGATTTGGCTCGGGTATGGATCGTCCATTTCATATTCGGGTCGGGTCTCGGTGCGGGGGATGTGATACCTTGCGCTCGGGTGTTACAGACTAAATCCTTGCCCCACAAGGGCTAGATTCGGCGTCCCTCTCCCTCTCCTATAAATAGGGGGAGCTAATTGGCAATTCTTTTGGTTCATATGTTGAACACCATTCTTTCTCCAAGATAAACGAACCCCTAGGTTAAGCCTAAACACTAACTAGAGAACTAGCATCCTTACTAGTTAGATTGTAGTCAAGTTGGTGGACTATCTCTAGAGAGCTTCAAGTTAGAAGTTTGAAGATTCGAGCTTTACCAAGGAGAGGGGATCAAGCCACGAGAAGAGCGTTCTTGGGTGACTTGAAACGCTTCAAGAAAGTTAATTAAGAAAGTAAGTTTCTAATCCCTAAGAATTTGGTTACACGATTGCGAGTTCAAGACCCTTTTGTTGGGAAAATTTTTTAAATTCCGCTGCTTTCTGATTCGTATTTTCCAACAATACAAAGAGTGTTAATTCGCAACTCCTGCTCATTGTTCTCAAGCTGGCCTACGTAATTCCAAAACCGGTGTCATTCTAAATCCATTCCCAGATTACCCGTATCATTCTAAATTTCTCAACAATACTACTACTCCTTACTTCACCCCCTTCTCACAACAAGGACCAAGTCACGGAAGCGAGTCTCACCCCCTTCTCACAACAAGGACGAAGTCGCGGAAGCGAGTCTAAATAGAGTCATCTTTGAAGCCATGAATTTGCCTTTACTCATAGTAGAGTGTAAGGCAGGACTGCCTCACCCCCTTCTCACAAAAAGACGAAGTCACGGAAGCGAGTCTAAAGAGAGTCATCTTTGAAGCCATGTATTAGCCTTTACTCATAGTAGAGTGTAAGGAAGGTTTAGGTATAGTAGGACTTGAACCTGCTGCCATTAGGTTAAAAGTCTAATGCTCTACCAACTGAGCTATACGCCCCAAAAAAAAAATGTAGTAGGAAATAAGGATTGGTGATTCTTTGGTTGTAGTGGCACTTTCAGCCATTGGATTCCCATACACAAGGGATACGGATGAGCCAGACCTTAAAGATAGGCATATGTCATCATAGAAACCCATGTCATTCTGAATCCATTCCCAAATTTCTCAACAATCTTAAAGTGTTAATTCACAATTTCTGCTCACTGGTCTCAAGCTGGCCTACGTTCTGGATCCCAACCTGCCACCCCAGATTTCTCAACAATCTTAAAGTGTTAATTCACAATTCTTGCTCACTGCTCTCAAGCTGGCCAACGTTCTGGATCCCAACCTACCATCAATTCCAGAAGATCCTCCTGCTCCTCAACAACATGTAGACCTGGATCCACCAGCAGCAGCACGTGGTGTACCTCCTGCAAATCCCACTACGGCAAGTGGTGTACCTCCTACAAATCCCACTACAACAGGTGGTAATAATACTTCTGTAAATCCTCTTACCAACTCTGCAGCAGCAGGTCCTTTTAGAAATACCCTGTAGATCCACCAGGACATAGTGGAGACCCTTCAGCAACAAAGAAGGAAGAGAGTAGAAGATAAAAAACTAGCTCATGGGCACATTATAAACACCTTGTCCGACAGGCTGTGTAGCACCCCAGACGTAGGATACCACATCCCCCGCACTAGGACCCCGACCCGGTCATGAAATAGAAAGTCCTTGCCCGAATCCGAATCATAGCAAACGGGAGACCAACTCACACACTAGGCTAGGCGGATCTAACTCGACAGACTCAGAGTGCGGAAGCAATTTAAACAATTATCATCAGATAGCGGAAGCAATTAAATCAACGTACAAAATAAGTGACGGGTTCAACTAGCATAGATACCTAGTCCCGAATCTCAAATCATCGCAACATAATAAACTAACATAAGTATCAGCAGAATAGCTAATTACATCCAAATGCTAGCATACCAACCCCACACGGGTTTAAGTCTAAGTAGAGCATAAAACATAATCTGCAAGTGTGGAACATAAATACATAACATAAGTAAAGTATGCGACAGATGCATCCTAACACCTACTAGACTGACAAGTGTGACTCCGAAGACTCACTTCCGCCTAGCTCAAGCCAACAAGGAATCCTGCAAACTAAAAGATAAAATGAGGTGTCAGTCCACTGACTAAGTGAGGGTGCTAACGCACACCCACAATATATATATATAAAGAGCACAACACAGACTAAAAGGATGGACTCATGAACCGGGGATAGGTGTTGCATACCAAAACGTTTTGAAAGAACCCAAATAAGATATAGATATAAGTTTAGAAACCATTTTCCAGAAAGACTCTATCCCGATTCATAATTCCATAACATAACATAATCAACTGCTCGGCGAGTACGAGCTTCCAACCTCAACTCCTCATAACGTAAATCAAACTCAATCCAACCTCTACTCAAATGATGGAAGAGCCTCGCGTTGGCCCTAACCATCTATAATAAACCGTCTAAAATAGGCTCACCCTCAAGGGGTAGTGAACCCACAAGAGTCCTCCCCGGCCTTAGCCGAAGGCTCAAGATACTGCACCTTCCCTTCAGCACGGGTCGCGTGAAGATATCTCAAATGGAACTAGCACAGTGGCTTATCCGACGGCCCTACGCCGTACCGGTCTCCACTCGTACCAGCTCCTGGATCCGGAACAGATCACAACGGATCACAATAGAATATAACATACGCCAATCTTTCATGGCAATCTCGCTACATAAACACAACACTACTGTTCTCCCAAAATAGCTTACATATGCTTTAAAAACTGGTTTATATATTTTATCCCTACGCGATGGAACTTTAAGCCTCATGACCTCCACCCACGCAGGACGCACGCAAGATCATAAACATATCATATCCAACACATACGTATTTATAGTAGAGTATACTCGCATGCAAGGGTCGAAATCAGCATGTAAAGGCCATAGGTCGCATAACTATACAAAATCCTAAACCTCACCTGAGAAACGACGAGATACTAGAACTGACAAGATGAATGCATACTCGATCAGGTTGTCTCCACCCTGGAGATCACTGTACAGAAAAGGGAATACAGTGTACTCATGAGATAAGACTCAAATATGAACCATAGAGACGCACGACGAAGCTCGACATGATCATGGAATGGCGTGAAGTGATATGAAATATTAAAACATGTTATGAACGTGTTCATGTGTACGATTAATGTTCCACAGAGTAAATAAACAAGCATCGAGTTCATATACATGGCATAAATATATGATCGATGGCAATAAAATGTTCTAGCACTTTAAGGATCAATCAAATCATATTATACCAAGTAAACTCATGCTCAAACGCTCGGATTAATTTAGATTAATACGTGTATGTTGTCCAATTTCTCAAGAGTGGAACATTATAATACATACTAATCACAACATACACTTTATACTTGATCACAATTCCAAACAGATAAATCATTAATTCAAGAGTTTCTTAATTGAAGTTTGAATTCACTAACTATTCAATATTACTCAAGGCCTGTACTAAAACCAATTTAAATATTAGATGCATTAGTAGCTTACATCATATAACTATATATATATACACCACAGTATGCAAGCACCCATGCACGACAGGTTAACTTAATAACCAAATAATCCAACAACACTCCCATTAATAATTTACACACATGCATTCAATACGAACTATCATAATTAAAACTTAAATCCATTATACTAATTGATTTCATAAATTTACACACACGCACACTCACAAGGCATACTTAGTATTAATTTAAATTTGTTGGTAACATATATTCAGCATACACGCACACACCCAAAGAATTACACATCAAACTGATCACATGTTACACTTTAAGACTACGAATCAAATTTCTTGTATTCAAATCCAACTTAGATTACATACCAATTACTCTTACATACCAATTAAAAGACCAAACCAACTATCCCAAACACCACATGCAGTTTCATGCACTCATATACAAAGTGTACAATATAATTTCTAATTAAGCCATCTTACTTAAATCACAATTGCAAATCTCCAATTCATCCCAAACTTTAAAGTTATTAAAGATCAGTACAAGTACACCTTAATTACTTAAGTCACTGGATCATATTTACACAGAATCCATTATTTAGAAGATTAAATCTGCATAACTATAGATACCACAAAATAATTATCGGTTCGATGCTCAAATATTCAACATGAAACGTAATTCGTAATTATATAAAACAATCACTAAAAACGCTTAACAAATCTGAATTACATAAATACAGTCTATAGCTTGAAGATAAATTACAATTAATCAAGAAACAAATGAAATTAGTTAGGCTCACATTAATGGGCAGAATGGGGTTGTCGGAGGAAGAGTTATCTCAATAGCAGAAGATAGTTCGTCGGATGGCTGAGCTAGACGGTGTTTATAGAAAACCTACGGTGATGAAGTGGTGTTCATCGACTGCTGCATCTCTCACCGACTAACGGTGGGTGTTGGATCTGGACCTTGACAACAGCGGTGGTCCGAGTCGGAATCGTAGCCAAAAGGTCACAACTGTCGGCGTCTGAAGCAACGGAGGGTGAGCTCATCGTCCATTGCCCTAAATACGATAGAGAAGAGGGAGAAGCGAGCTGGTAGCAGGGATGGCCTCTTGGTGGTCGGCGACGGCTTGTCGTCGGAGATGACAGCGGCGGAAGAAGCTTTCTACTGCATCCCCTCAGATTGGTGACTAGCGGTGGTTGTTGTCCAACAAATCCGCCGGAGATGAGCGGCGCGTGAATCTAGTGGCTGGATCTAACCGGAAAAGGCGGCGGCGTGAAGAGAACTCGCCGGATCTATAAGAATCGAAACCATGGTGTGCTTGTGGTGGTGGCGGCTGAGCTGGAGTCCGAACGGCGACGTAATGGTGGTAAAATGGCGGGATCAGGTGGGGGTCGTTCGCCCCTGTTCAGATCTGAGTGAGGGTGGTGGTCCGACGGTGGCTATCTGGTGGTGCTTGGGTGGTGCTGTGAATTCCGCCTCCTTTCCAGAGCTGGCAAGAGAGGGAGAGACGGCCGGGTTGCTGATCTCTGGCCGAGATTCACAAGGCAGCGGGTGGAAGGAGGAGCCGGTGGCGATGTGGTGTCACTGGAGAACTGCCACGCCCGCTGCTACTTGAGAAGGAAATGGGGAAGAGTGAAAATGGTAGAAAAAAAAGGGAAATAGAGTAAGGCCGTCGAATGGTGGTAGCGGTGCGTCGCCGTCGATGGTGGCGGGGATGGAGAAGAATATGCTGCTGCTGCTGCTCGTTGGATAGAATGGAAGAAGGGAGAAATGAAATAGCAGCTAGGGTTTCGTATACAAAAAGACCATTTTGCCCAAAATTGCAAATAAGTCCCTTAAGAGTTCAAGTCGCTCAATTCGAGTCCTCAAGTTCCAATAAGATCAATTAAGTCCAATTAAAGATTCTAAAATTATAAAAGCACCCCCAAGATTTAAAATAGCGACCAATCAAGTCCAATTAAATTTCTTATAATTAGACTATGATCCCCAATTTCTGATAATTACAATTTAGCCCACATAATTTAAATTAAAGGGAAATTAGATACTAAACACATACTTCAATTAAGTTCACATATTTCCATAGGATTACAATTGAGTCAGTTAAACAATTAAAACATAAATAAAGAAATGCAAACACACGCAGAGTTAAATAAATAATCGTCTCGATCGCATGAAACGTTATCATATCTTGCACCGAAAATGCGGGGTGTTACAGGCTGTATGATCTGTACACAAATGTGCAGTCTCCTAGAGAGCTTTGGGATACCTTAGAATATAAATATAAGACTCAAGAAGAAGGTATGAATAAGTATTTGGTATCTAAATACCTTGATTTCAAAATATTTGAAAATAAACCGATCCTGGAGCAAGTGCATGAGCTCCAGGTGATTGTAAACAAGCTGAGAATGGTTCAAATTGTACTTCCCGAAACATTCCAGGTTGGAGCTATAATTTCGACGCTCCCTCTAGCCTGGAAAGATTATACAAAGAAATTGATGCATAAATCTGAGGACTTGTCCTTGGAATAAATTCAAAAACATATGCATGTTGAAAAGGAGGCTTGGAAAAGCGATGGAAAGAATTTGGTTCAAGGATAGTCTAGTGTGAATTATTTGAGACTGAAAATCCTAAGAAGAAGGGCTTCGGTGTCAAAAAGAATTCTAGAAAATTTAAGAAAATCAAACAAAAATCTAAACCTGTAAATGCTTCTAACAAAAGAAAAGGCAAGTTTTATGTTATAGATAAAAAGGACATTATGCTAGAGAATTCCTAAAACCGAAGAGTGGATCCGGGGTTGCAAATATGGTTGAGGAGAATCTGGTTGCCATGGTTACATATCTTAGCCTCGATATGGCTATGATTTCTGAAATCAATATGGCAAGTGAACTTTTAGGTTGGTGGTTGGATTCTGGAGCGACCGTTCACATTTGCAATGATCAAAGGCTTTTCAAGACCTTTGAAGATGTTGTTGGGCAAGAGGTTAAGATGGGTAATAGCTCTAAAGCCAGCGTTAGAGGCAAAGGATTTGTCAAGCTCAACTTTACCTCCACGAACAAATTGACTTTGCTTAATGTCTTGTTTGTACTAGATGTTAGGAAAAGTTTAATTTCTATTGATTTGTTAGACAAGAAAGGTTTTAAAATTTTTGTTGAGTGTGGAAAATTTATCAACATGAAAAAGGTGACTTTGTTGGAAAAGGCTATGGTTGTAACGGGATGTACAAGATGTCGATTAATAATATGAATTCAGTTTCTACTTACATGCTTTCTTCAATTTTTTTATGGCATAGTCGATTAGGGTATGTTAGTGCAAAGAATTTAAAAAATATGCATGCAGTGGGATTAGTCGATAGTGGTAAAAACAAACTTGATAAATGTGAAATATGTGCAAAATCAAAAATTGTAAGAAAACATTTTCCTAGTGTTAAAAGAGAATCACAAATATTATATTTAATTCATACTGATATTTGTGAGTTAAATGGAATTTTAACTAGAGGTGGAAAAATGTACTTTATTAATTTTATTGATGATACTAGTCGTTTTTGCTATGTATATCTGTTATGAATTAAAGATGAAGCTCTTAGTTCATTTGTGAAATATAAGTCAGATTTAAAAATCCAACTTGAGAAGAAGATTAAGGTTCTACGTTCTGATCGAGGCATGGAATATTGTTTCAATGCTTTTGATACACTTTGCAAAGAAAGTGGTATCATACATCAAACAACTGCTGATTGTACACCCCAACAGAACGGTGTAGCTGAAAGGAAAAATCTTACCTTCCTGGATATGGTAAATTGCATGCTAAATCATGATAACTTACCTCATAACTTGTGGGGTGAAGCCCTTCTGTGTGCATGCTACATTTTGAACAGGATACCTAGTTCTGTTGTAAAGACTAGCCCCTATGAAATATGGAAAGACAAAAACCCAACGTAAGTTATTTCAAAATGTGGAAGTGTATGGCTTACTTTTGGGTTCCTGATCCCAAATGGTACTAAGTTAGGGGCCAGAGCTATTAAAAGTGTATTTGTCAGATATCACTCAGCTGCTTGGCGCTTATTAAGCCATACGCCATATCCCATTTCATAAACCCCTAAGAGAGTAAACCACAACTCTCTATAAAAAGCGGTTCCACTTCTAGTTCATATGGGCAAAATGTTTCTCAAGCACTTGTTGCAAAGAGTGCAACATTTTGTTAAGAGCATAGCTCAATCTTATCACATTGCAACCCGCTGAACTATCTTCTACTACATATGAGACCATTCGATAGCTCTAACCAAACTGTGACTTGTTTTTCCCTTTGAACCTATAACTAGGGGTAGCCTAAGTTATCGATAGGGTCACCATCACTTTAGTTCAGGTGGTTTAAATCCCATATTTCTTGTATTTGATGCTACTAAGTCTCTCTTCAGAGGCTTAGTAAACGGATCAGCCAAATTCTTATTTGACCTCACATAGACAATTGTTATAGTACCATCTTGTATTAATTGTCTCACAAATAAATGCATGTCTTAGACCAATGTGTCTAGGCTTACCATTATAGTAGCCACTATACGCTTTTGTAAGTATTGCTTCATTGTCACAATACAAAGAAATTAGAGGCAATAGATTTAGCCAAAGATTTATGTCTAACAACATATTTCTAATCCAATCAGCCTCTTGTCCAGCTTGTGCTAAAGCTATGAAATCAGATTCCATGGTAGAGTGAGAGATAATTGTCTGTTTCTTGCTTGCCCAAGAGACAACACCACCGATAAAAGTGAAAATCCACCCACTTGTGAATTTGTTATCTCCCACACTAGTTATCCAACTCACATCTGAGTACCCTTCCAACACATTAGGGAATTTGCTATAAAACAAGCCAAATTTAATAGTTCTCTTGAGGTACCTGAGTACCCTACTACTTGTTGGAAAACACAGAGTTTGCAGAGCGGAATTTTAAAATTTTTCCAAAAGCGAATCTTAAAACTTGCAATGTTCGTTTCGAATCTAAAAAGGGTTTCAAGAAACTTACAAAGATTGAAGCTTTCTTGTGATGTTGATACTGCCTATCAAACACCCTTCGTACGGATTATCCCTCGAACGGTCCTCGATTAGATCCCAAAATAGGTAATCCTCCAAACCTTATCCACACCAGTCCTGGATCACGATCAAGCTATTGAGAATGCTAGTTCTGTGGCTTGTGTTTTGACTAGGATTTACCTTGAAAACTTTTCTTTTGATTTTTTATCTCAAAACCAATTAACGCTTCAAGAACGTTGGCCTAATAAGTAAGAGAAGCACCACCACTAGTATTTATACTAGTGAGGTTCGAACCCCCTAGGATTTCTAAGAACCAATGTGCTTTGATTTCTTGCTCACTAATTAACTGATTAATTATTATCTTTTAATTGAAAATAAGGTCTTAACTTATTCTCCAAGATTATGCAAGAGATCATTCTCTCTCTTACAATAGGAAGTTTGACTTTTCAACCTTTATCTTATATAAAGTCAAAAGTCAATTTATCCAATAAATAACTTAATTTATAATTAATTATTTATCGGGTTAATTATTTTGAGAATGGACTTAACAATTAATTTATAATTAATTAAAGGACCAAATTAATTAATTATAATTTAATTAATAAATTCTGGAAAAGAATTAACGTGTGAATTAAATCACACATTCAAAGCTACGCGTGCAACCACGTGTACGTGACACGTGGCAGCCACGCAAGCTGCGTGACATGTGGTAGTCACGTGTGCTAGACACGTGGCAGCAGTCCACGTGTACGTGGCTCCATTTCAATCAAAAATTTGATCTTTCGTTAATCCAATTAACATCCTACCAAAACCCTCATGACCTGGCATTTCTGTGTGACACTTTAGGTTCATTATCCAATTAGTAGTGACACTAATTAATTAATTATCACAATTAATTAATCAGTTCACATATCAGACTTCTGTAATCTAGCAATGGGTGTGTGACCCCTAGCTGAATAACGAAATGAATCGAAGAACCTTTCAATCAATGACAATCAGTGAAATACGATCCTCCTACAACTCCATCTCTCAATCAAGAAATTAAGGCATGGGAATAATACTTAGAGCCTTGTTATTGTTGATCTTTAAAGTTAAGTTCGTCATATCCATTTAGATCTCAATCCAAGAAAACTCCATTTTCTTGATGTCTGGATCTTTTATCCACCTTGGCCAAGGGTTTAATATTTAATGGACTACGAACAACTTAATCAGTAAGAGATCATTCTTGTTCCTCACAAGTGTTGGTCCTTTATTGATTCTACTAATTCTACATATGCCACTTGTGTAATCCCAACATAGGTGGTGGTTCAGGTGTCTATATGGCGACACCCTTTTGAGCCTATATCAAAGATTACAGAGTTAGCTCATATGAGACATTATAGAATCTCAAGTCAAAGGATTATTAATCGATCACGTCATTGACCCATGAGAGATTTCCTGGAAGTTTCTGGAAATTTTCTTTCTCATTTAGGAATGTTCTCACGCGGGACATCTCAGTGATGAAGTTCTTGTAACAATCATCCTTATGCATTATGAATGCATCGTTATATGCACTTATCACCCCATGAAACTGAGTGATCTTTCAAATGGACATAATCACATAAGTAAGTCTCAACGGAGTCAAGGTCAACACTCCCACTGTCTGTCGGACTCATCAACTTGGAGAAATTTCTAATCCTCGCCTATGGAGTTAAGAACTTATTTCATATGTTCCCATAAAGGCAAAGCTCTTAACGGCCTCATTGGATTAGGGGAGTTTAATACATGCAAAACACAGTCAAACTCAAACAGACATAAATAAGCACATAAAGAAGTGATTGTCTATGAATAAAATCATTTCGTTTATTATTCAAAGGCTGTTTGAGATTTTACAAGGAAATAGTAAAGCATAAATGTTGCTTTAAGGGCACCATTCCTAATGCTACTAGTTTTCAAATGATCAGCATTGAGACTGCTCGTTTACCTCCTAAGTTTCAAAACTGCGAAGGAAATACCTAGTCTAGTGCAATGCATTGCTTACATAAGGCAACCAATAGCACTTGCATACTCAAGCTGTGCAATAGCTCTACTAGTATTTTCTTTAAGTTTCAGTCCATTGTCAAATGGAGTATTCACCTCCTTGATCACGAGGTGTTTAAACTGAGTCAGTACTTTCTCAATATAGTGAGATTGGTTTAGTGAAAAACCCCCCACTATGTTTTTTTAACTTTTATGCCTAAAATAGTATCTACTTCACCTAAGTCTTTCATCTTACATGTCGAGGATAGATACTTTTTAGTCTCGTTTATTCCAATCATATTCGTCCCGATGATCAGCATATCATCGACATATAAGCAGACTATCACCATATTATCTGTTGTACTTTTGGAGCAAATGCATCTATCAGCACTATTATACTTGAATCCAAATCTCAAGATAGCAGTGTCAGACTTCTCGTACCTCTGTTTTGGTGCTTGTTTCAAACCATACAGAAATTTGACTAACTTACACACTTTATTTTTAGTTCCCGATGCTACAGACCCCTCAGGTTGCTCCATATAGATTTCTTACTTTAAGTTGCCATTTAAAAATGTTTGCTTTACGTCCATTTGATGAAAAAATAGATCATAAAGCGAGGCTAAGGCAAGAAGAATTCTAATGGAAGCAACTCGAGCCACCGGTGCATAAGTGTCAAAATAGTCAATCTCTTCTAGTTGTCTGAACCCTTTGGCAACTAGTCTAGCTTTGAAAGCTAAGATAGTTACATCGGTGTTTCATTTTCTTCTATATACCCATTTGTACCCAATGGGTTTAGAACTACGAGCTAAGTCAGCTAGTACCCAAGTATTGTTACCCAAGATCGAATCCATTTCAGCGTTTAGAGTTTCCTTCCAAAAAAGAGCATCTCTAGAAGCCATAACTTCTGCAAATGTCTTAGGATCCATCTCATGTGTAAATATAAAAGGTATTTCACTTACCACTTTAATTTATTATCCCGGTCTCCCTCCACCAAGAACAATAAACCGGACCGCCCGTACCGGGGCTAGGTCCGTGGGCTGGGTTTGGACGATTGTGGTGTTTGATGGCGCATGTTGCACTTCGCACGTGCGAATCGTCGCTAGGAGCTTGGAGCCTTGCCTCCAAGCCCAGAGCCTTTCTTTTTGAACCAGAGCTGGCCTGACTCAATCCAAAATTCAAATTTCAAACCAATGTCCAGATACATACGAACTTGCAACAATGAATCTGTTGGTAACAGCTGAATAGTGGGCAATTAATGGATCAAATTTAAGGCCACTAAAATTAATCTATTCAAATTCTCACTTTATTTTTGGCCAACACCTGAGAGCTATAAATAGCCTCACCCCCTGACCTGACAATACACAGAAAAACTTACCTAAATTTCTGGCAAATTGCTATTGTGTTAAATTCTTTTCCAGCTTGGCATATATCCTAAAAGTAAATTATCTGCAACCTTTAGCAAAACTTAGAGAAGTTAGGGACGATTAACACTTTGAGGATAGGGATCACCCATGTCATTCTAAATCCATTCCCAGATTTCTCAACATACATAGTTACAAAGGAAGAGTTTTGAATCAAAATAGGAAAAAAAAACTATGTTACTACACATAGTTGCTAGGGAAGATACCTATAATCCTTTCCCACAGACATCTACATGTTAGCGATTTATGTTACAAAATGTATTACTAGTACAACAAAAGAAAAAAAGGTATTACTATTACAACATATGTTTTCTTTCCTATCATTCTAGAAAATTGGATAAAACGTTATCCGAACAGTTATGGGGCTCCTAACAGAATGCTTGCCATCACTCCAAGTCAAACTTCCAAAGAAGTATCCAGTGTTGTCTTCTTGTTCAGCCACAACCTTCATCACAAAGTCAGCCACCCTCATCTTCGAATCGAACTTCAGGACTTCAGGCCTGACCGAAACTCTTGTTCCCCTTGGAGATTTGATCGTAGCCTTGTAAACTGAGTTGGTGGTCCCCACATTGGTGACTCGTCTCTTGAGGGTTGCTGATCCGTTGAGGTGTGGAACGGTGAAGGACGGTAGGTTGAGGTCTAAGAGGGAGCCTCCCCGATTATTACAGATTGACTGTACTGGCCTTGGGTCGAAGTACGAGGTTTCCTTGGTGGCGTTGTAGATGTCAGTCTTGTTGTAATCTTGAATGCAGAGATAGTTGAGGTACTCTTCTTTGCTCATGTCATAGACCAAACCCGGCTGGGCTGCAGCGTTAGGGTTCACAATCCCGCCACCATAGTCGAAGGCATCAGCGGGCTTTGTTGGGAACCCTTCCGCGGTTATTGGTGTCCTTGAATTGTCTTCGTTCCATGCTGAAAGAAATATTTGACCATAATAAGGTCATGCTGGGATGTGGTGGACAGGGACGGAGCCAGGATTTTATGTGGGGGGGACGAAAATAAAAAATATATATAATATTTTTTTTAAAATAAATATTATTTTATTCTATATATATAAATAAAACAAGTATACCTTAATAACTTTAACTTATTATTTTGTGGTTGAAGTTTCAAGAATAACATTTGTATAGGTCCATTGCTATTATAGGTTTCTTGAAATAAAACTCCAAATTTCTTTTACTCACGGTGCCTATATAAATTTTAAAAAAATCATGAACTCAATTTAACATAATTTAAATAAAATAATAAAGTCAAATAACAAAATGGCATAAAAAAATAAAGAATTATTTATCTTTAACCTATTCTGATAGTCCTAAAGATAAAGATAACTATAGTTAACAAATTAATTATAAATGTTATTTATAATTTAAAAAAAAACTAAAATTACTATTTAAGATATAATTTTTTACCTAAATAATTTATCCATAATAAAAGAAAAATTAAAATTAACACAATTACTTTCATAATAAAAGACAAACTTAAATTACTATTTTGATACAATCTTTGAACTAAATAATCTCTATAATAAAAACTAAAATTAACATAGTTATTTAATAATAAATAAGGAAATCTTAATATACAGAACTCATATCAACATTAAATTATCTAAAATTAAATACAGTATATTATCTAAAAATTAAATGCATTATATTTATCTATCATTAAACAAAGTTATCGTTATCCTATTGTTATAGAAATAAAAATATGATATTTCCTTAAAATATAGAACTCTACATACTAAATTATCCAAAACTAAACAAAGATTGCACGTACTTATCTTTGATCTATTATTTTCTCAAAATATTGAACTAACAATTAAAACTAATATAGATTTATTGGATAACTTGGGAGACACCATCAACTCCTTTTTCCCATAAATATAGATTTTGAAGATTAAAAAAATGAGAGTTTTAAGTTGAGTAAAAGAATAAGCGAAGAATAATAAAATGAAAAAGGAAGAAGACATAGATAGAGCAAAAGAAAGATTAATTAGAAACTTTTTAATATCGAAAGAAGATCAAAAGACTTTTATTGGGAAACGGAAGCAAAAAGTGTATTTCCATTGAGAAAAGTAATAGTAATTAAAGTAAATTAATAGTAAAAATAAATTTTAGCTATTATGATTGGTGAGCTAACTTTTATTTATTTATTTATTTTTTGAAGGGGGGCGAATTTATAAATTTAGGGGGGGCAAAATAATAAAAACTTTAAAATTTAGGTATAATAATAAATTTTTTAAAAACCCATGCCCCCCCCCCCCCCCCCCCCCCCCCTTGGCTCCGCCTCTGGTGGTGGACAACTATGTTTTTTTAACACAGATACAAGAATACAAAAATGCGGAAATTTTTTTAACGGGGAATTCCCGAAAACTCCCCAAATGATAAGCCCAATTCCTTTTAGCTCCCCATTTTCAAAAATGATGTATTAAAACTCAAGAATCGCGTATCTAAAACCTCAAATGATGTATTTGAAATACAAGGAAAAAATCATGTATCTAAATCCCAGAATCATGTATCCAAATCCCAGAATTGCGTATCTAAATCCTAGAATCGCGTATCTAAAACCCCAAATGATGTATTTGAAAATGGGGAGCTAAAAGGAAGTTTTCAAACCCATGGGGAGTTTTAAGGAATTGCCCCTTTTTTTAACTGATTCATTACATTCTTATTTTTATTATAAAACATGTTTTAGTTTTGTTCAAAAAATAATAATAAGTTTTGAGCACGTTTTTAATATGTTAGATACATGTCTTGTTGTATCTACTCTGACATGACATATGCTAAAATTAGGATTGTCTGAGCTTATATTAACAAATTCAAAACTTGTGAAAATTACGAATTAAATAAATGAAAAGTAACTCATGAACCTGTCGTCACAAGTGCAGATCTTATAGCAGCAGGAGACCAGTGCCCATGTTGGGATCGAAGAAGTGCGACGATGCCACTAACGTGAGGGGCAGCCATGGACGTGCCGGTCGCGAAACCGAACCCATTGTCGTTCTCAGAGAAGTCAGGAGGAACTGCAGCTATTATAGCTACTCCTGGTGCTGCGACATCCGGCTGCACAAATGAAACAGCTTAAGAGGGGTAATAGTAGTTTTGATAAGAGGGAGTTCTGTGTAATTATGGAAACCTTTAAGTAGTGTAAATGTAATCCATCCAATATAAGAAGATTAGTATGATAGGAAAGTACCTTGAGAATCTCTGGGGCAAGAGCGTTAGGTCCTCTTGATGAGAAACCGGCAACCTTAAATGGGAGCGGCTTTCCCTCATGAACGGAAGTTCGTCCAATCGGTACAGTAGCTCCGCGACTATAAAATTTTTGAAACAAAAGAGTTCAAGTATAAAAACTGGAGGGAGAGAGAGCGAGGTGATTTTTTTTATGTTACGAATTTGAGCAAGGGACGGAGCTATAGGCAGCTGAAACATGTAGCCAACCCCTCAATTTTGTATAGATCAAGATTTTATACGCAAATTTTCAGAATTTTGAGCTTTTGCGCCCTTCCAAAAACCAGAACTATCGTACAAAGAAACATGATCCGAATGTTCTACAACGCATGATAAATTTACCTCTTCTCGTGATCTCGTCATACTCAAGTATGTCATTCCCAGCCTCGAAATCAAGTTCAACAATTGGAATTTGTACTTTAGGTTTTGGCAGTGCACAATCGTATGCATAAGCAAATAACTCATCTTCTAGAACAGGCCTCACTACAATCAGCGCCCGAGCATCTAAAGCAGGTACTTGATCCAAAACCTTTCCATAATCTTTTGTATCCGTAATAAAAACCACGATAACTTTTCCCTTAAATTCGAGTATACTGGTTTTATTGAAGCCACTATCACTGAGGTTCCTAACAATAAAAATATAGAAATTAAATCAAGATGTGACACTATGACTATGATAAGTTGCAATGAGGCACTTGAAGGTACCCTTTCGGGAGTTCCTTAGTAGTTAACTTTGCGAAACCAACCTCCTTGCCCAAGATCTTGCCACGACCCTGCATGATTGCAACAATATTTCACACAAACAATATTTTATCATCAAAAGTACATTAACCTCCCGCATCAGATTGTATAATTCTATAATTGAAATACTCAAATGAACACGTACCATTATGGTTTTATTATTCCCGAGCGTGACAGGAACCAAGAAAGCCCTATCCATCGTGGTGGCAGCAACCGATATTATCCATGGTGCAAATCCTTGAGTTGTTGAAGGTAATGGGCCATCATTCCCTGCCGAAATGACCACCGGGATACCATGCGCTGATGCGTGCAATGCTCCGATCGCAAGAGGATTGTCTTGGGAAACCTCAGGATTATCCGGGAAACTCCCCCCCAAGGAGGTCGATATAACGTCGACGCCATCGCGAACGGCATCATCCATCGCCGCAAGAGTATCAGATGAAGAGCATCTCTCTATGGGCTTGTCCCAACAAACCTTGTAGACGGCTAGGCGGGCACGGGGCGCCCCGCCTCTAAACCTGCCCATGTTGAGGCCGTAATAGGTGACGTTGTTCACGAATGAGCCGGCGGCGGTGCTGGCAACGTGAGGGCCGTGCCCCGTTGTGTCGATTGGTGACGGGTTTTTCTCAAAGGCCTGTACTCCAAATTCGTTGAGGTAGCTAGCCATTTTTGTACCAACGGGCGCCAATGATTTTCCGGTTGCAGTGTTTGGAGGCATCGAATAAGCCCTCGGATTTGCAGACGCCTTTCCAACGGGAGGGGACAGGGCTGAGGCCGTCGTCGTTGAATGCCTTTGAACCGGGCCAAATACCTGCCCCGAACGAATGCATATTTTAGGATGATTGTACGATCTATAAAAGCTTAAGCTGTTATATAGGTAAAGGGAAAAATGCAAAATTGGATACCGACCCCAGTTAGCATTTTCAGGAGACTTATTTTTCTGGCGAAAAAAATGGCCAGTAACTACAAAATTGTGTCAAATATGGGAAAAAGCTCTACGGAATGGGCTGACATGGAAAAATAGCCGACGTGTCTCTCAACCCTTAACACATGGCAATGACACGTCGTCTATTTTTTCACGTCAGCCCATTCCGGCGAGCTTTTCTCCAGAAGTGTCCTGAAAATGCTAATCGAGGTCAGTTGATATTCCGATTTTACATTTTTCCAAATAGGTAAAATATAAAATAAGTAATATCTCTAAAGGATGCAAATTAGTCGAGCTGAGCTTAATAAGTAAAGAAAAAAGGGCTCGGAAGATATCAATAAACTTGACTTTTTTGCATCCCTAGCTAATTTCTAACCGACCCCCAATACTTGCAAAAGTTCTTCTGTGTAAAAGTCTAAAGACAAGAAATTTTTATTATATTGAGCTCCACATCTTTGATATATATTGAGCTTCACATCTTTGATTATTCGATGTGGGATACTTGATAAGTTTTTATAAGAATAAACGTAATTGATCATGAATCTTATACACGGATTTAAGAAAAAAATCCGTATCGTATCCGTGCATCATAGATCATGAGCAAAACATATAGAGAAGCGGTAAGAATTAGAACCTGAATCAATAACACCAATGATAATCCCATCACCCATTTGTGTTTGATGAAATAGATTGTTGGGGTTACTACCATCACTAGATAACCCTAATGTAGTCCAGCTTCTGGTATTGTGCAACTTGTGATGTACATCTCGTATTACTCGAAGCACCCCCGGTGTCTCTATAAAGTTAAATTAAAAAAATATATATATAAATCAAAATATAAAATTAATTATATTTTCGGGAGATTACACATGCTAGTATACTACATACACCTTGAGGTTTGAGTAATTACAAATTAGTTCCCCAAGAAAAACATCCCCAACAAAAATTGCAATACTACAATAAAAGAGCTAACCGAGGGATGTTTTTGCGCCAAAGTGAAATGTCATGGACCTGCTGTAATTAATAATACCGGAGAGACTAATTTGTAATCATCCATAAACACAAGGATGGTAAATTGGTAATATAATTTTCCGTATATACCTGGGTAATACTAACCAAAATTTTGTTGGACCAAACTAATATTATGAGGGTAGGATATTAATTAAAACTTGCTGTATGATTGACATAAAGTTTAAGAAAAATGATCGATTAAAATATAGGGTGAATTACATCTAGGTCCCATGAGGTTTGTCCTAATTACAAATTAGTCCCTCTTGTTTCGAAAATTACATATTAGTCCCTAAAAACACTGTTTCGCATGAGGTCCCTAGACGCCGTTAGAGTTCCGTTAATTTTGACAGGACTACATTGTTGATGTGATTTAGTTAAGGGGTCGTTTTGTAAGAAAATTCATAGTTTAGGGACTTTTTTATAATATTTTTCGGAAATTCAAATGTCAAAATTAACGGAACCTAACGGCGTCTAGGGACCTCATGCGAAACATTGTTTTTAGGGACTAATATGTAATTTTCGAAACAAAAGGGACTGATTTGTAATTAGGGCAAACCTTAGGGGACCTAAATGTAATTCGCCCTTAAATATAATAGAGATAATGGTTTTTTGACATTCAAACTATTGCCTTTTTTTTTTTTTTTTTTCCCGCAATTTACAGTACAAACTATTCCGACTTGCAAATTGTCTCCCAATATTTGCATCTGTAACATACCATCATTTAAATTTTTTGTAGTGGTTTTAGCTAAAAAACAGCTAACGTGTATGTCTATAGATATATCACATGTCTTGTTTTTTTGCCAAAACCACTAAAAAGAGTTTAGATGGTGGTATGTCACAAATGTAAACATTGGATGTAGTTTGCAAGTCGGAATAGTTTGTATCGTGAATTGTAAAAAAAAGCAATAGTTCGGATGTCAAAAAATCATTATCTCTCAATAATAAATGTAATACGTTTGCTCAAATTATTGGTTGAGTTCTTTCAAGCCTACTTTAGTCTAGAATTTTGTGTCATACCAGCTAACTTCTGTGCCTCAGCCTTCGTGAGTTTTGCTGCAAAACCCGAGAAACTGTGCTTATAACTGTACACCATCAGTTTCTCGGTTTCTTCGCTGCAATGCATGCAGTGATGAAAATTTGCAACTTAGCATGCAATCCATTAATTAAATTACGCATATTGATTAATAAACTAGTTATTAATTTGAGAGTTAATCTATAGAAATTGATATGTTATAAATTTCTTAGAAATCAAGGAAAATTATACACATTTACTACCTCGAAATTCGGTTAAATTCTGAAAAATTATATACAATCCTAACATCTGCAGTAAATATATAAAATTTACAAAAACACTGCACTTACCGTTTCAGCACTGTTATTTGGAAACGGATCTTCTGAAAGTTTTGCACGTTTAATTCAAATGTTATGAAATATAACGTGATTTCTCAAAAAAACAGATAAGTTAATTTGAAATGAATCTGAACCTAGATAGTATATGTAATTTTTCCAAAACGTAAACGCATACCTCCCAAGAACCTCAGCAAGCATGTCGTGATGGGACCTTGTGATGATCTCATGATTATCGTGCGGTTTCTCGCCCAGACAAACAATGTAAATTTGCTGAAAAAATAGCAAGAAAATTTGAGAAACAATTATCCCTTTTAAACACAGAAAATACAGGTATGTTAATTGTTTCTAATATCTATTTTTATGTGATCACAAACCTTGGCTTCGCTCTCTTTATCATCTACAATATTTGCGCCATTGACGATGAAAATAAAAGAGAATATAACAAGAAAATACAAAGGATTCTCCATGTCATCACCTACAAGTTCTTGCACTTCTCTCTAACTTATCTCCTGTGTTGCACGGACACAGATACGGACATACAAATGTGATAAGATACATATACAAGGGTATAGATTTTTTTTTTTTTTTTTTAATTTTCTACATAACAAGTTTTCGACAAGATACAAACTTATAAAATCATATCTTTAAAATTGTCCGGACATTATAGCTTCGCTTTCAAACTTATGACCTCATATATATAAGCCTACATTCTCTTCCCTCCTATGAATAGAAATAGGTGTGGCTTGATTTTTGCTTCCTTGAAGCTCTCAATTGTCTTATATTATTACCAAACTGCACAATTTGTTTTTACTATAACTAGCAAGGTGCACGTGCGTTGCACGTGTATGCCGGTTTGTATTTGTTATTGTCGTAGATTGTTATTTTCTTATTATTTATTTCAGATGTGTTTTTAAATAAAATTATCTTTTCTTTAATTTTCATTTCATTTTATTCTTCAGAGATGTGTGTTTCGTGTTCATGGAATTGTGTTTGTTTTGGAAGTTTACTAATTGTTGTTAATCTGAAATTGAGTTTATAATAAAAACGGATGACCAGTACAAGTTCTCAAACTAAATTCTCTTAACAATTTTCATGGTTATCTAGCCATCACTTAGTACGAAGTGTGGGCTACTTCCAATTCTTTGCTTTTGTTTTTGATCTGGTGCCACTTTCTTGTTCACCTGTTATGTTATCCAACTTAAAAAGTCATGATATTTTAAAATAAATATGTCAATATGGAATAAAATGTATTATCTAATAACCAAAATAATTATTGGTTTCTTACCTATAAGTTATATATGTAAATTAGTAATATTGGGTCCCATTAAAATGAAGAAGTAATCATTACATACCTTTTGGTCCCATAACCATTAAAATTAAATGAATAAAGTTGTGGTACCTCTACTAAGCACTTCTCGGTAGACCACATTTTTGGTCCTCGTCCTTCCAATATCACCAATTAGGCTTCGCTTAATCAGAACCTTAGTGTTGTCCATGGAAGTTCCTCTAGATAGTGCAACGTAAAGTTGGCCGTGTGAGAACACTAGTTGTGGCAAGTACACACCAACAATTGGAATTTTTTGTCCTTGGGCTTTATTGATTGTCATGGCAAAACAAAGACGGATTGGAAATTGTTTTCTTCTGAATTGAAATGGGTATCCTTCATTTTCTGGAGGAGACAAGGGTATTCTTGGAATGAGCACTTGTTTTCCTGCATGATGGCCAAATGTGGTTTCTGCTTGAATTACGTTATCATCAAATCCTCTACAAACCATTCTAGTGCCATTACACAAAGTTTTCTGTTAATACATTTTATTGTAATTTCACATATTTAATTTCAAATATTGTAAAGTTTTAAATTGTATGGCCTACCAGGTGAACAACTAACATGGTGATCAATCCAAAACAAACGAGGAGAATTGATATTAGCCCACTCTTATATCCTATTGATGGCTGGAATATAAAAGATAAAAATTATTTAGAAAATGGAGTTATAAACTTGTATGATATCACCCCTTTGTATTGAATAATCAGTTTCAGACTATGCCATTTTTCTCTATTGTCATTTTCTATTTATTCCACGGGAACATTCAATCAAACTTGGCAAGTGGCCTTGCTCGAGTCGTATGTTATTTACTCGACTTTTTTGAAGATATATTAATATTATGATAAATCCCATTATCGCAACAGAATGTTTAAGGTTCATTTCAGAATTTTTGAGCAAAACAATGTCGGCAAGAAAGCATGGGTGGAAGGTCATACAACTCAGAGCATATAGGATTATATACGAGCTTACCTATAAACAAAATGACCAATAGAAGATTACATCAAAGGACAATAAAAGTTGTATTAAATAATTCAATGATTTTTATCCAAAATAATCACCTTCACATTCCTAGGGACACAGTAAAGCTTTTAACAACCAAGGGTCTCTGCAAATCTGCTTCAGACTTTTCTTCCTAGATTCATCTTCAAAATAAAAATAGAAAAAATAAATTATAATGCAATGAAGTGTATTATTTCAAATTTCTTTGAAGATATTTTACCTTCATGAAAATTTTCATTTTCGCTCCTATTTGAGATTGAGCCGATGCTTTGACAAAATAACATTCTATAAAAATCAGATTATATAAATGAAAATATCTCCGTATTATAAAATGAAAATTAAAATTTAAAAAATAATAACTTGAACCTCAAAATATTACCTTTTTGTAGACGAAGAGGCTTTTCTACGCATGGTATCTTTGCCTTTTTAATACTATCCCTAAAATCTGGCTTCAATTAATCTAAAAATATCTCTAAATAGGCAACATAAAAATATTATTAACCTCAAGTATAAGTAAAAAAATATAGTGATTAAAACTATATATAGCCCCAAATTAATTGGGTTTTAAATCATCGTGTTAAAAATTAGAAAATTTAGTATTTTTCAAAATTCAAAATTCCAGTACTAAATTGTTTCTTGGAAAAACAGTAAGAACATGTACCTTGATTATAAACTCATGAAGGATAGGAGCGGACTTAATCAATGCAGTGAAGAAGAGAAGCCTTCGCCCAAGTGAAGTTACCGAAAGATTATACGTAACCTGAATATTATCACTCAATTATCAATGTAATTGGTCTTCCATATAAACATTAACAACTTCAAAGGCCGAAATGGAGGTGTTCTCTTCAGGTTCACTTATTTTACCCGGTCGAAATTGATGAATATGAGTTTGCCTAAGAAAGGGGGGTTGAATTAGGCCTTAAAACCTTTTTAAGAATTTTATAAAACTTTATGAAGCGCAGGGGAATTATTAAGGTTTTAAGAAAACCGTTTATCAGAGTTAAGCGCGTGCTTTGCTTGAAATAGTTACTGGTACAAAATAACAAAGTACCAAACAGTGCAATAACGAAAATATGCAAAGCAAGTAAATGATACGGCTATTTGTCCAGGTTCAGTCTGAAGACCTACGTCCTGCCCCAAGTTTTCACTTAGGATTTGAAACCTGTTTCACTCAAATAATTAACACAAGTACAATAAAGTTCCAGGAGTAAAACAGTAAGAATCAGAGAGTTAGAAAAACTCCCTATGAGAGTTGATACAATATAACCGATCACCAATCTTGGCAACAAGATAGTGTGACTCGTTCTGGCAATAGTATCTCGACCACTTAGCTTCCACGACCTTAGTGTAGTACGCTTAACGTCACCCACACCTAGCTGGAACTAGCTATCGACCGACTACTTCCACGACCCAGCAACCCTGCACAACTCAACTTGCTCCGAGCAATTCTTGAGCTTGAGTTTGATCTTTTCACTACCAAAGTCCCTCGAGACAACAAACAAGCAAACAAGAATTAGAAGAAAACACCAAACCGTATATAAAACTCAATATTCTCGTTTTCACTATGTTGGTTTAGTAATCTTTTCTCCCCTTTTGATTTCTCACGAGTTTTTTCTCTTAAATACATATAACACAATGGCTATAATGTGTAAAATAAGGTAGGAGCCGTTTGGGATTGATTCTGGTACAAAAGGAAAGATTTTCAGCGAAATTCCAGACGAAATTCAAAAGTACCAGGTCAACACTTTCCATACAAATAAAGATTCTAAGCATGTGACAAATATAAGTATGGAATAAATCAATTATGGGAGGCATAAAATCGTGATTTACAATCAAGGTAATTAAGGAATGATTTTATGCAATTCAAATAAACTTTTCATGCTAGAATAAAACATGTGATACAATGATACATAGAAAGATGCACAAATATCTTGGAAGCATCAAAACTTACCATTTAAGTACCAAAGAGGTCAACTTTAATCTCCCCCTTTTTGATGATGACAAGAGATTTGATGCGATATTTGAAATAGAAAACTTAACTGAGCTCCCCCTGAATGTGTGATGGAGATTTTTTAAGTTCTCCCCTAAATAAGTGCTTCCTCTTGAACATAGAGGATTAATTCCGAAATTCCAACATAATTTCAAAATTCTAGTATAACTTCCAGTGTATCAAAACAATACATACCCATGCATACAATCAAGAATCATGTAAGGATTACATAAGTATGTCACATAAGCATATCAAATCTTTACCTATCCCCCTTCATCATCAAAGAGGGTAAATACCAGAAGCTAAAAACTCGTGCATCATGCTGAAAAATTAAATTTTTGCCAGTATACGACAATCAATTATCCCTAATGCAGTTCTAAGCATGCAAAATCGTTCTTCACTTAATGCCTTAGTAAAAATATCAGCTAATTGATGCTCAGTATCAATGAATTCAATGCACACATCACCTTTTTGCACATGATCACGAATGAAATGATGCTTAATTTCTATGTGCTTTGTGTGTGAATGGTGTATTGGATTTTTCGTAATGCAAATGGCACTTGTATTGTCACATAGAATTGGAATTTCATGCAATGTAATACCAAAATCTCATAAAACTCTTTTCATCCACAACAGTTGAGTGCAACAACTTCCAAGTGACATGTATTCGGCTTTAGTAGTAGATAAAGCAATAATACTTTGTTACCTCCCAAGGTAGTGGTTCTTATTTGAACAAAGAGGTCAACATGTAGAAGTTCCACCGGACTGGAACTTGTGATTTCCTTATTTGATTTGAATGAGGATCCGATTTGCTCGCTGATTTTGACATGCACCACATATACTATCTTTCCAGTAACTCAATTTTGGTATCACTCTAACCAAATCATTCTCTTCCACAAGACAAACAGTTTCAATGGTAGTATCAGATTTCGTACCACCTGTATGTGCCTGGAACATCCGATATTCAAGTACCACTTCTGATTTTGGGACTGTTCCTTAGGCATTTCCTACAAAAATTGTCAGTTTGACCTAGGTACCCATCCTTTATTAGGTCCTTCATGGTTAGTGACAAGAGATTTATGCACCCAAATAAACTTTGTACCAATATGTTTCTTAATAGGGCATTTCTTATTTATATGACCAGATCTACCACATAAGAAACACATTTTATGAAAAGTTCCAGTATTCTTTGGTGCAGTTCCAGTGACTGATTTGTTGAAGGGGGGACGAAATTCCAGTTTGAATTTATTAATACCAGAAACAGATTTTTTACAAGTTGAAGAATCAGTCATAGAATGTTTGCCTTTGATTTGTTTTTTCAAATTAAAAACTTCCTTTTCAAGGATATCTTTTCCTTTTCAACAATTGCCTTTTTATTTTGAAGGTTTTCAATTTTGTTCTCAAAAGCAATTTTATCCTTTTTACTTGATTCCTTCAAAAAATTGATTTCTTCTTCCAATTTTTTCTTTTCATCAAGAACTTTACTTAATTCATTTTTCAAGGAAGTATTGGAAGACATAAGTATCTCCATATCTTTATGGCATTCATCTAACAATTCATAAACATCATCATTATCAGAATCAATATCGGAATTTAAATGTACCTCATTGTTTGCCATAAGACATAGCTCCTCTTCATCAATGGGGTCGCTGTCCGAATCTTCAAAGCTGACTTTGAAGCCTTTGATCTTTGAGGATTTGTTGGATTTGGACACCTTTTTGAGTTTAGGACAATCTGGTTTTTTGTGTCCAATCTCACCACATTCAAAGCATATGATTTGCTTACTTGTCTCAGGTTCTTGACTGGTTTTTCGTTGATTTTTATTTTTCTGGAACTTCATCTTGAAACCAACAAGTTTTTTCATTCTACGAACCATCATGGCCATCTCATCATCAATCTTTCGTTCATCTAGATCATCATCGTCCTCTTCTTGATTAGAACTAAATGCAATACCCTATCTGGTTTTTGATCCGAAAGTAACTTGTTTGTTGAGAAGTACTAGTTCGTGGGCAGTGAGAGAACCAATGAGTTCTCCCATGTTCATGTTGTTGATATCTTTCGCTTCATAGATGGAAATCACCTTTGGTGTCCATTCTTGAGGAAGTGATCTAAGGATCTTCCTTATCTTTTCTTTCTCCGAAATCGGTTGCCCAAGAGCATGAAGCGTGTTCACAATCTTCATGAATCTTGCATTCATTTGGCTGATATTTTCATCAAGTTTCATGGTGAACAATTCGAGTTGGTGCAGCAACAAAGCAATCCTTTCCTCACGGACCTGACTGGTACCTTCATGGGTGACTTGTAATGTGTCCCACATATCTTTGGTCGATTCACAAGTACTTACTCGATTGTATTCCTCTTTCACCAATGCACATGCTATCACGTTCTTTGCTTTGGCATTCATGGTAAGAGATTTCATATCCTCAGTGGTACACTCATTTTTCGTCTTTGGTACTTGCTTATCACCCTCTCCTTTCATCAGAACTAACGGTCCATCTTCCACAATCATCCATATAGCATAATCCAATGATATGATGAACTCCTGCATTCGATGTTTCTATGATGCATAGTTGGTTCCATCAAAGAGTGGCGGCCTGGTATTTGACATTCCTTCTGCAAACACACCAAAACCTGAAAAAGCCATTAGATCTTTAACTCAAGGTTGTTAAACCAAATATATAGAGCATGAGGCTCTGGTACCAATTGATGAATGTGAGTTTGCCTAAGAATGGAGGGAGGGGGGGGGGGGTTGAATTAGGTCTTAAAACCTTTTTAAGAATTTTATAAAACTTTATGAAGCGCAGCGGAATTATTAAGGTTTTAAGAAAACTGTTTATCAGAGTTAAGCGCGTACTTTGCTTGAAATAGTTACTGGTACGAAATAACAAAGTACCAGACAGTGCAATAACGAAAATATGCAAAGCAAGTAAATGACACGGCTATTTATCCAGGTTCAGTCCGAAGACCTACGTCCTGTCCCCAAGTTTTCACTTAAGATTTGAAACCTGTTTCACTCAAATAATTAGCACAAGTACAATAAAGTTCCAGGAGTAAAACAGTAAGAACCAGAGAGTTAGAAAAATTCCCTATCGACCAACTACTTCCACGACCCAGCAACCCTGCACAACTCAACTTGCTCCGAGCAATTCTTGAGCTTGAGTTTGATTTCTTCACCACCAAAGTCCCTCGAGACAACAAACAAGCAAACAAGAATTAGAAGAAAACACCAAACAGTATATAAAACTCATTATTCTCGTTTTCACTTTGTTGGTTTAGCAATCTTTTCTCCCCTTTTGATTTCTCACAAGTTTTTTCTCTTAAATACATGTAACACAACGGCTATAATGTGTAAAATAAGGTAGGAGCCGTTTGGGATTGATTCTGGTACAAAAGGAAAGATTTTCAGCAAAATTCCAGACGAAATTCAAAAGTACCAGGTCAACACTTTCCATACAAATAAAGATTCTAAGCATGTGACAAATATAAGTATGGAATAAATCAATTATAGGCTGCATAAAATCGTGATTTATAATCAAGGTAATTAAGGAATGATTTTATGCAATTCAAATAAATTTTCCATGCTAGAATAAAACATGTGATACAATGATATATAGAAAGATGCACAAATATCTTGGAAGCATCAAAACTTACCATTTAAGTACCAAAGAAGTCAACAGAAATCATATATTTGCAGAAGTATTTACATTTTATTTTCTTATAACATTAGCTAATATAAACAAAATAAAATCCCAAGTACCGAATACAAATAACTTGTAAATAGTGGTAAAAGGGAATCGATCCTCGAAGATTGGGTGAGATTGTACCTCTTAATATGCCAAGGAACGAAAGCAAATGATTAAAAGGGGGAGTTTTGAGATTTGTAACTAAACTACTAACAATTAAACTAAACAAATAATAAAACTAGCTAGATTAACAAATACTCAAGAATTGATAACTGGAAAATGAATGGACAACAAATTAGTCGGGAATTTCCTAATCATGCATAGACTACGATCATTGACTCAAAGATTTTCACTGGTTTTAATGATAGATTAGCTATAGTCACCAAGTACCTCTGGCTCCCTCGTTTCTTCTTACTTTTAGAACGATTAGAAGAAACTTCTAATAATCATCACCTAACTAATTAATAACCCCTTCGAGACTCTCTCCGAGATTCAATTACTTAGCAATATTAAATACCAAACAAACACTAATCCTAACCGGTTATGCATAGACTCCTGCTTCACTTGATTAGATCGCAAGTTTCTCAACACGAAATCAGACAAACTCAATGTCCTAGTGTCGATTGCCACAAATACTAACTATCCAGTTTCTTGTATTTGTAATGCAAAATGGCTGAGTTCTTCCCTCCACTCCGCCTCCATGATATTCCACCATCAAATCCAATAACTCCACCTTCTTCACGTTTTGTAACCCCCATGCTTCTCCAGAACGTGCCTTCCCAGTCACTGCATCCTTACGTGAATTAATTGTGCCCCAGAAAGAGTCAAATTGTAACCGAATAGAGTTGTGAGTGCTGGACTCTTTCCAAATGTGTGACTTCAACTTGAATGCTAATGAAAGAATTGGATTCAGTGGCCCAATTGCATGCAATAACCTAAGGGAAGTGGGCTGCCTCTAATTTAAATTTGAACGAAATGGGCTTCCTCCATCATCATGCATGGCTGCTGCTAAATTAAGGCCCAAGTGCAAATGTGAATTGACTTCTCGTTTAAGAAATACAGGTCCTTCACGTAATGAGATTTCCCTTGCCTCAATTTTAGTTAGAAGCCACTTGATTTCCACAAATTTTGGTTTCCTACAAAGAAATATACAGGGCAATTCAATATCCACAATTTGAACCAAGTAAAAGGATAACATGTAACAATTTAAACTCAATAATCCCGCAATTAAACAACGTATCACTCTCTGTCTCTCAAATGAAGGGCATCCAGCAGCCTCTTTTACTTTCCAAAATTGGGCAAATTGTTCTCTGAAACTTCATCCTGACAGAGGTGGTGGAAATGGTGGGGGTACTATTAGGAATACACAAGACAAGAAAACTAAAATTACATTGCAGAAATTCACTTCCATTCACATTAAATTCTGATAGCACGTATATAGACCCAGTAATGCGAAAAGAAACCATGATGACTCCAAAACTTCATCATAGCTTTCTCCTAAGACAATATGACATATAAGAAACTCAAAAGAATTCTGTTTCTCAGCCAAGCAACAATGCAACTATTAATCATATTTATACTACTTCCACAATGTCCAATTCAACTGAAAATTTGAATGGGAGCCCATGTCCTAATTGTGACATTTCAAGCCGCTTGAAGTCATATTAAGCAAACAGTTCCTCAGATATAAGCTTAAACTAATGTAAATACAGCATGAAAACTCACATTCGGGCAACATCTCTCCTATCCTCTTCAAGTTTTTAAGCTGCACCACAATTAGAGGAAATAAGGCAAACAAGAGTTTGAAAATTAAAAAGGTGAAAATTCAAAAGAATAACGAAACCAAGCCTCGGACATATATAAAAGTAAGAACATGCTTAATTCTGAACTAATGTACGAGAGGAGCGGGCTTAATCAGTAAAGTGAAGATGAGAAGGCTCCGCCCAAGTGAAGTTGCCGAAATATTATACGTAACCTGGATATTGTCACAGCCAGTATATTTTCGAGCGTCGAACCACTTGAGAATTGATACAATTAAAGAAACAATTAATTTCAAACTCAAATAATATTGTACTAAATATAACTTTATCAAAATTTATACAGTTTCTTTGATATTATATCATCTCTAAATATTTCATTTGAAAATCAGAAACAGAACAAAACATAGCTATAGGACAGGAAAAAAGACTACGAGCAGACTGAGGCCAGGCAAAATCATACTTGTTCTGTACAATCATATACCATGCCTCCAAGTACTGAAGTCTGAAAGATAAATGAGATACACTAATTGCATATAATTACATAATACAAAAAAGGAAAAAGAAAAAGGAAAACTTAATGTAACTAAACCTGTATTAGTATAACAACATCCATTTTAGTCCCTGACCAGTCACCGCTGACACCCATACCGTACCGCCAAAATTATTCGTAATTAGGAACTTGATTGAGATCTATAGGTTGAAAATTCTAATATGCACATGTAATAAATAAAATCTCATCAACATTCATCCATACCAGGTCAATACTTCCAAAGGTGATGCTACAGGCGCTCTCACTATAATGAAATGCCATAACGGTAATCAATTCAAACGATCAAAATGGTGTTTGAGTTGAAAACTCCCGAAAAGCTCCAGTTATCGATCTTGTCCAGGAGTTCTTCAACTTCTCCGCCTCAATCCTCTTGGCTGTAGCTAGATAGACGGACAAAATGATGTTACTTCAAAGAACCTACAAACTCTCGTGGGAATAGAAAATTTCTTGTTTAGGGAATGAATACAAAACTTCAGTGTACTGAATCTGAATTGTGTTGTTAATAGCCTATGAAGTTAATTTACATTAGAACAAACATTGAGTACAGGGAATTAAAAAACACGACATTTAGTGTATATTAAAAGAGGATAGGAAGAGTTAGAGAATGGGAATAGTTGGCCCTTAATATATAATTAAGTTAATATATTTGAGTAAAATTATTAATAATATATTTGAGTAAAATTATTACCAACATAAACTAATTGTAGAGAATGAGAATAGTTGGCCCTTAAATTTTGGGTTAAGTTAATATATTTGACTACAATTTGTACTAACATAAACTAATTGTAGAGAATGAGAATAGAAAATTATTACGAAGATAAATCAATTGTAGAGAATGACAGTAGTTGGCCCTTAAATTTTGGGTGAAATTATTAATTGTTGAACAACATATATTAGAATTTATAATTTAGTGGTTAAATTATTAAATTAAATTAATTGTAGAGAATGGGAATAGAAAATTATTACCAAGATAAATTATCAATTGTTGACATATATTAGAATTTATAATTTAATGGTTAAATTATTAAATTTTATAAGTGTAGTTTATAAGGGCATAGATTATAAAAATTTATAAGTTAATAGAATAGGAAGAGTTAGAAAATGATAATAATTGGGCCTTAAATATAATTAAGTTAATATATTTGAGTAAAATTATTATCGATATAAACTAATTGTAGAGAATGGGAATAGATGGTACTTAAATTTTGAGTGAAATTATTAATTATGACCAACATATATTACAATTTAAAATAATATCTAATAGTTAAATTAAATTTTATAAGGGTATTTCGGTCAAATCATAATGGCAAGAATCCACTATCCACACTTTTATATAGATTATAGATTAATAACTATTAATCTTCAATTTAATGAAACTTATCGCTCAATTCTAGGCAAGCTGAGTTCGAATATTTTGATATATAATTTTTATTGATAGAAGAGTTTTATAATTAATTGTTTTTTTTTTTTTTTTTTTGTAAATACACTTCCCCAAGCGGATAGAAAAATTCGTACCTGGGTCATTGTGTTCGAGATTACAACTTAATAGTTTGATTTGACCCAAAACTACAATAAAATACAAAATAAAAAATATAATAATTGTATTTTATTTGAAGAAAACGAGGTAAATATTTCTGTATTTTGGAAATATCCTCAATATATGAAATCCATTATTATTTTTCATAAATATTCAACATTTTTGCATTTATATAAAAAAATTGAACTGAATTAATTGTTTCGACCTTGTAATATATGTGGAGAAAAGGTGAAAAAAAGATAAAGTACCAATAAATACTTTTGGAGGCGGGGTTGCGATGGTCGGTGGCCAACAACGTGGGAAAATACTAGTTCAGATTGGGCACAACCAAGCCTACCCAATTATAATACTATGTATATTATACTTTCATTTGATTTTTTATTTTCCCTAAAATTTTCACAATTTTTAGAGATCTTTTAAATCTTTTTAATATTATTATTATTTTTTTTTTTCCTAATCTTGATGCTTGTAATCTTTATGTGAGTAAAATAGGAGATAAAACACAAACTTGAAAAATGAGATCTCAAACCGTATGGCCAAATTAGTTTCGGATTAAAATTGTATCCAAATCTGGGAGGACAAGTGACTGCCACGACCACACTCTTTCAGACCCTGAGGGGAGCGAGAACTTGCTGTATCAAGGAAGGCTGTTCTTGGGGCAGTGAGCTCGTACAAGAGGCATTAATTAAGCAAGATGGTAATATGATCTTATCCATATCATTGGGTGGTTCTACAAATATTGTTAGGAGGGTTTCGCATTAAACTAAATCGGGGCGATTTACTGTGAAGAGCGCATATGAGTTGGCAGCAATAGCACGTTATCTCGCCCAACCTTCGGCAACAAGAAGCTGGAAATTTTTTGAGGTCAAATGTTGCACCCAAGGTTCATGTGTTCTTATGGCGCCTGTGCCGGGATAGTTTGGCCCATAGTTACCTAATACTCTCCTCCCCCCATCGAATTGCGTATCAATACTTGCGTACCAATTCTCAATACTTTTGCGTACCAATACTCTTTGGTACTCGAATTGGTACTCCGAATTCGGCGTACCCATTTTTAGAATAAAATTTTATAAAATTATTATTTTTTAATTAATAATTATAATTAATTAGTTTTAAATTGTTAAATCGTAATTATAATAGCACCTACCTTTTTTAAATAAAATAAAACATACTCTAATTTTATTACCTATTTATTAATAATTACAATTTAATTAGTTTTACAATTCTTAAAATCTCAATTATTATGGAACTGCAATTAGAATAGGATTATCAAAATCTTAATAAAATTATACGATTATTTTTCTACATACAAAACTAATTAGGTTATTAATTGAATCCTATTCACAATTTACTTTTAAATCTTCTAAATACATCAAATATTCTCTCCTTTATCATTCTCAAATCTCAAACAAAAGAAAACGTGTGCCTTTGCTTTTTGTTCAAGAGCGTATAAGGGTACCACAAACAAAAGAAAACGTGTGCCTTCGAAAGTTTTAATTTTATTTGGGTAAATCTTACTTTGCACCCAAACCTTTGGGATGTATTGCACTTTAGTACCCAACCTTTGAAACGTTGCACTTTAGTACCCAACCTTTGAATTTTGTTGCACTTTAGTGCCCAAGTGCAGGCCTGTACCCCAATGGTTGGTACCACGTGGCATTTTCTCATTGGTTGGGGCACTAAAAGTGCATAAAATTTAAAGGTTGGGTACTAAAGTCAACATTTCAAAGGTTGGGTACTAAAGTGCAATACACCCCAAAGGTTGGGGTGCAAAGTAAGATTTACCCATTATTTAGATAGTTTATTAAGTATATTTATATAAAATATAAAAATTTATAGTATAAGGGTACCACTTGATCTATTTAAATGTACCATGTGACGCCCCCGAGCGTGGAGCTATCACATCCCTCGCACTAGGACTCGACACGTATATGAAATGGAAAAGTCCATACACGTGCTAAGAGCTAGCGAACGAGAGACACTCAAGAATACTCCTAACTAGGCGGCGCTATACAGTCGAGCAACAAAAATTAATCGCATAGCGGAAGCAATTCGTCAAGTAAACAACAATTTCAAAACTCAACATTAACTAATTTACATAAATCAAGTTCACTATTAACATAGCAAAAGTATTGTGACGGATAAGTCATTATTACATCACATGACAATATCACCAATTACTAATATCATACGTGAAAGCAACAAAATAGGACTCGACTCAAAAGAAGGCTAGACAACCGCCGCCTAGTTGACAACTGTCGAATTTGCCAAGTAAATTATAATCCGGTTTACAACTAAAACAGAGTATAGTGCAAACGGGTCGAATCCACAGAGACTGGTTGAAAATAATTCTAATTAGTCACAGGGAAATTCACTAAAATTAACAAGTAAAATCAGGGGGGGGGGGGGGGGGGGTTTAAGATTTAATTAAACTAACTAAATTAATTAACAATTAAATTAAATTAAACTAGGAAAAACAATAAATCACTTAGAAGTTGGGTTTTGATAAATCAGTGGAAAGACAATACCTAGCTAGAAATCACAATTTAGTTTAGGACATCGATCATAGACGCAAAAATAAATTCAATTATTCAAATAGACTAGCTATCGCAGATAGAGACACTCAACCCCGTCTCGTTTTCTCTTAAATAATAGAATAACCTAGAGACACTCGACAGTTATTCCCTAATCAACTCACAACCCCTAGAGACACTCGACAGGATTCAATGAGTCAACAGCCTTAAGAATTAAGAAAGCACTAGCCCAAATTAACCAAGTCACGACACATGCAAGATTCAAATTCGATTATTAACTCCCTTAGTGAATCAGATTCGACTTTACGATTTCCTATCACTAATGCGCCACTAATTATCTATCAAGCACTACGTATACTTCATGCAATCAAGATTGGCTATATGCAATTAAATCTACTTAGATGATCGTGCACTATCACTGAGCAAACAAATCATAATAAACACGACACTCAGAGAGTTAATAAATACTTGAAATAAAACTGAATTATAAAAACCAATTAGGTCTCACGATGTCAAAAACATAAATTGTAAATTCCTAACTAGACATTACGAAATTAGCTACGCATAACCATACAATCTAAGGATATAAAATAAATCAAAAGTATAATCTAACTATAGTCTAGAAAGCAAAGAAATAAAATAGAGGAGAAGAAAGAATGGAAGAGGTCGTCGCTGCTCCAGAAGTTCTCCAAGTTGCTACGTGTTGCTGCCCACAATTGGCGTGATAATCCCCCAGCTACTATCCCAAGAAGTAAATATATAGGTCCAGGTTTCCTTCTCTAAAACAAACTCAAAACCTTATGCAAATTGGACTTAATCACTTGTCCTCCAAGTTGGCCCAATTTCAAATAAATCAAAGACTTGTACCTATCTCCAGGTTAAATAAAAGCGGCCCACTTCCCACTTTATATTAAGAACAAATCACGGCCCACCACTCACAATTTCATCTTCCAATTTTAATAAATTGGCAAGAAACATGTCTACGGCCCAATCTCAATTAATTCCCAAAGTCAAAGCCATAAATATCCACAATTCCACCAAGTCCAGCAAATTGCATTCCACGCCACACAACCCATGCGTCAAGCCCACTCTCAATTAAGAACAATTCCTTACTTCCACAAAGGCAGCAATTCGTGAGGCCCACCAGCAACAATTGCACCAACTCAGTCAAAGGTTCTTCTTATTTGGCTCAAATACTCCAATAATTCATAAAATGGTCCAACTGCACTAAAAACACGAAAATACATCAAGGCACCAATTTAGATCACTTAAAAGCACTAGAACTAGGCCACAAACTCACAAATATATGAGAATTAAGCACACTAACACTAGTCGACCTCAAAACCTGCAATCAATACGAAGGAACAAGAAAGAAAGGGAAAGAGGGTCAGTCGAGTGACTGGAGAGGGATAACAATATACAAGTTATAATTAATGCAATAATAAGAGATGCAATGCACAATAACAATAACACTTCACCTCGACCGGATATAGCCCATTTTACAATACAATCATTTCCATTACGATAATGAGACGTATATCGGGTTAAGGGTTTTCAAGCAATCAATGGGTACCGATTTATACCCGTTCTCCAACCTTACTTCACAATACAAGAACAATAACAATTCAAGAAACCATTCTTCTTCCTCCGGGTGATGGAAGGGTTAATTACGCCCTAACCATCCAACAACACGCGAGTCATAGCCCATTTCGGTACTATGCTCCTTCGGCCGAAGCCTGTCACAGGTAATACGTGATATCCACTACCTCCGAAGATAGCAAGTACACCCATAGAGGTCGCAGAGTAGGTTCACCGTCAGCCCTATGCTTTTTCGGATCCCCTAAGCCACGTTGCCTCGGACCCAACAATCACAAGACAAGCACGCGTTATGCAATGCATGGAAGATACCCTTTTCATTTTCAATTGAGATTCATGAACACATGCTTTAGAAACATATATATATATATAACTCATTTGGTATTAGAAATATCCTTTCCGGTAAAACCGGGAAAATAGTAGGCAATGGCTTATTTAATACATAATACATATATGTATAATAGTTCGGGTGAGGAACAATCAAGTCGTGTAGGCCATAATATCAGTATAGTATTGATTACAGCAAGAGAATAACCTCACCTTGACTACCTTGAAAAAAGAGGACCAAAACAAGATATAATCTAAACCATCGGGTCCTTGGGAGGATCACCTGAATAAAAGACACGATTACGGTTGATATTAGCTAGACTCAAATGAACCAACTAGAGATGCTCGGCGATGCAAAATAATGCCATGAAATGATATAAATATAGATTCATATGCACTGAGAATATAATTATGCAAGGAATGGCAAATATGAGCAATCATGGAACTTTAAGAATTAACTATCACATTGAAGATCAATTAGGGCAAGTTTAGCCATCTTTCATTCAATTTTAGTAAAACATATACCTATATAAGAGCATTTACACTTGAAATAGAGAATATTTAACACATATGAGGTTCAATAAATGGAAAGAAATGATGAAAAGGGCAAGAAATGAACATTTAAGCAAAACTTGGTAAAGCTGACAGTTTTCTCCAAACACGCAAGGTGTAAAGAATTGAGTATGTCTTAAGAAATGATGAAGTCGGATTTAAGTTTTGTTTGTTGGAAATAAAAGTAGACAAATAGAGATTTTCAACCATATATGGCCCAAATTTTAGTTCAAAGTCTATCAAAAATGACATAGGTGCAAAGTTGGTTGAATGCAGATTTCCGACAATTTGGCGACACAATTTTGGATCGATCATATCTCCCTCCTCAGAAATGATTTTAAGGTGATTCAAATTGGAGAATTCTCTACACTTAAAGTAGTTTCAGTGGTCCAAAAATCAACTCATTTGGAGTTCATTTGAGGGGGTACCCGGCCGGGTAAAGTCTAAGGTAAAAATTCCCCGGCCGGGGAAAAACAGTCCAGAAAATCGTCTGGACAAGGCTACCCGCCCGGGTAGATTTTCTTCATGATTTTACCCGCCCGGGTAGAGTATTTCCAGTAGAAAAACGAGCAAAAACAGGGAAAAACGGGGGAGGAATGAAAAGGAAGCAAATTGATCACCCAAATCATCTAATTTTGCAATTATATAACTAGAATCAAGTGTATTCATTTCATCACACACGAAAACACACTTAGGAACATTCAAGGAACAAATATATACCAAGAACTCATGCTAATCATCATCATCATCAACCTGAAAACCATGAACTCCATGAATGAACTTCAAGTTTTCCCTACTTATGAATCATGCATGATAGCTTCTTGAATTCATCCAAGCACCTGATTTCTAACATAATTTCTTCTACTACTTCCTCCTAACATGCTTTGCTATATGATTCTCCTCCATAACCTAGCTTCCATGGAAATATATTCATACCATACATGTAAACTCATGATTATGCAAGAATTAAACCATGGAGGTATGTTTATGCATGAAGGAAAACATGAATTCTACCTTGAATTTGTAAGAATTGAACTTGAGATGAAGGTGTGTGGATGGTGGTGTAGTACGTGAGATGAGGATTGAGAGAGGAAGAAGGTGAACTTTGTCTCTTGAAATTTATGGAATAAAATGGAAGACAATGATTTTTATTAAAAGTATACGACATTAATTAAAATGCATGAGTCATAAAGTAATTCTTGACTTTAATTCCTAATTTAATTAGCTATCCTTCATATTATATGGTTTATGCAATTAAGTTCTCACATTCTTGCATTAAGAATACACAAAACCAATTAAAATTCACTTAGGTATTCATACTTTGCAAATTTGGCAATTAAGGACAAGTAATTGGCCATTAATACATCGAATGAATATAACATATACTCTCGGACGTTCCCACACGTTTTACCTGTTCCGAAAGACGGATCGTTACATACCACGTACCCATTTTTAGCGTACCACGTTCCGAAAGATCGTACCGACTAAGCCTACCCCCCACGTACCAATTCTTTGGCACACTAGCGTATTACGTACCCGTAACACGTACTGCATACCGAGCCTACCGCATATTAGGTAACTATGGTTTGGCCACCGGAGTGAATCTTAAAAGGCGTAGGAGCAAGGCGGCGTCCAACTGCTGCCCATGGTGTGATGCGGAGTCTGGAGATAACGAGCACATCCCTTCTTTGTCCTGTTGCGCGTCAATTTTTGGGCCTTAACGAATCTTAGTTCCGTGGAGGTTTGTTCTGAGTTGGAACGTATCCCGCAAGGAATGGTGTTGCTTGGTATTGCGAAATCTTGAACTGAATGAAGGAATTCGCTTTGCTATCAACGTTTGGTCTCTGTGGCGCAATCGTAACTGAAATGGGCGGAAGGAGAACGTGTGGGGAAATTATTATTTTGGTATACCAACTCAACTATTTAAACAATTGCTACTTCTCGAGAAGGTGCTTCCCTCCTATTACAGTGGCATTCTCCGTCTCCTGGTACTTTAAAAGTGAATGTGGATGGGACGATATTATCACAGAATAATAGCATTGGTATAGGAGTGGTGGTGCGATATCACAAGGGATCCTTTACGCCTGAAATTGTTGAGAACTTGGCTTTGAAAGGAGCCTGGATTATGCTCGGGTATGATAGTGCAGCAACATAATTGTGGAAAGTGATTGCTTGAGCTTAACCAATAGGCTTGTTAGCCCCTGAAACTAATTAACCTTATTAACCAATTTATGTGTTTTGCCGCTTTCAAGGATTAAAGTGCATTTGTCAGTCCACACTGAGCAAAAATCTCTCTCAACCTCAGAGTATGTTCTCCACTTGAAGATCTCTTCTTTTGTGAAGAATTTAATCTGGGCTCTGGTGCAAAAGTGAAAAAGATCGTCTTTTTACCCATTTAATCTTACTTTTTGAAAGGTTCTGCGTTTTTTCATTTCCATTTCCAGCTGTTTAGAGCAAAGTTTTCATGTTTTAATTTCTTAGAATTCACCTAAAGGTTTCTGTATGTTTTCAGCTCTGAATGTGTTTTTATGCTTTCAAACTTCACATTTCTGCCCACAGTCCTCCGGCCCCGGATTGACTTATCTCCTGCAAAAACATTATCGAAAACGGCTTTTATATTTTACGAAAAATCAATCTTGCCTATTTCCCTGCATTCAACATAAGCTTAGGGTATTGAAGTAGCAGAAGTCTGGAAACTCATTTCTTAAAATTTTCTTCTTTGACCCCATGACTTCTTATCTAAAATAATAATTGGATGATTAGAATGTCTTTGTCACTAGGGATGAACATTTCCGGTTGGGAAACAGATACTGGACTTGACTCGATGGGACATTACCCGACCGGGTAGAGAAATTGGTTGGCTATCACGATATAAGTATCGGGTTGGGTTTCGGGTGCCATTTCTCCGCCTGATTGGATACCAGAAAACCCGAGAGTTTTATTAAGTGTTTTTTCTTTTTATTTTTATTTTTCCCTATACTTCACTTTGTCTACTTGTTTCTTTTGGGAGTAGTAGTTGTGTCTTCTTTTGCGTGTTTTTGTTTGTCTTATTTTTTTTGTTTGTTTTTTTTTTTTTTTGTTACCTTTTTGTTGTCTTTAGTGTTCATAGAAATATTAGTGGGCTTCAAAAGAAATAGTTTGCGTGAGACTGCGACCTGGGTAGGGGTGTCAATGGGTCGGATTCGGACTTGATCTAGGTTGAATTTTTGAATCTGAATCCGACATGGAGATTTGATAATCGGATCCGAATCCAAATCCTATAGTATTGAGTCTGCATGTTATCGAGTCACATCTGATCCCATAAAAGATCATACCCCGATTAACAATAAAGTTTAATTTTTTAGATAAAAAAATAAATATAAAAAATATAAATATAAATTATAATATTTAACAAATAATTATTACTTAATGAATTGTTTAATGGTTTTGTGTATGTGTATTTAAAATAATTTTATTCAAGATTACTAACAAAGAAAAACATATTTTTTAGAATAAATAATTTGAAATTTATTATTATTTATAGTGAGATATATGTAAAAATTTTAATTATAATTATTATATTTAATATTATTCTTTATTAATAAAATAATTAATTTAATAAATATTACAATAAATTGGATTCGGATCTTTAACGGATCGGATTCCCTAATTCCATATATATTCGAACCATTTATTTTGAATAACGAATATTTATAATCGAATATGATTCATTGAACTTTTGTATCTGGAGGATATGATAAAATTCAGATCGAACTTGCATGAGATTCAGATTAAAATTTAACCCTTTGTAAAGAATTACAAACAAATTCTCTCTTCCTCCCCGTTCTTATGCTATTTGCATCCCCAAACTTTCTCAGTGTGTATTCGACCCTTCAAAATTTTCATGTGGGTGAATTTCACAATCCACAAAATTCCCCGCTAACATATGGTACGTTGGCTGAAGATATACACAAATTGTATCAATTGGTGTAACTTAGTAGTTCGACGCTATATTAAGTTGAACAGATATCTCATGTTCGAGTTCATGGGTACCCAACTACCATTGATATGAAGAACTTTATATTTTTGGTTCAACTCAGCTCAACTTATATAAATGAGTTATAGAAAAAAAAAATGATATACACAAGTTGTGAACAGTTGGGTGTGCTTGGAATGAACAAACCATCATATTGAATTAAAACATACAAGAATAAATAACTAACAATGAGCAGGAATAGGAGATCCAAATCCAAAATGCATGATTGCTAGTATATAACTAAGGAAAGGAATAACAAGAAGGAATGAAGAGGTAAATATCACTGAAACTTATTAGTTATTTCCCATTAGAATTTCTTTTTCAGAAAATAAATGAAATTTTGTAAAGGATCCCACCTTAAAAGAAAAACAATAAAAACAATAACAACAACCTTGAGATGTAGACAATAAAGAAAAGGAAGTACTACTCCCCATAAAGTAAAGCATCTAAATCGAAAATATCTTTATCAAAAATTTTTTGATTAAAATCCTCAATTCCTTTATCTTTTTTATCAAGATCTTCAATGATTGTATCTGTAAAAGCTAACGGCCTATCGAGGCGAACTCCTCCGGACATAGATCTCTTCAAAATTTTAGGGCTTTCACTAATATCTTGCAAAAATAATTGTTGGAAGATACGTCTAAATAAGGAATTGATGTAATTACCTTAGTTAGCCGATTGTGTTAATCCCTGATTTCTTGGGACTCTTGGCTATTTATCAAGGGATTGTAACTCCCTTTGTAATACGAAATTTACAACAAAATCAATGAAAAGCTTTTCTTTCTCATATGCCTATGTTTTATCATGGTATCAAAGCAGCGTTAACCTTCTTGGGACTTAGCTCTAAACATCATCGTCCCTACCTTTCCCGAAACCTTACTAGCCAAAAACTACACAACCAAAAAACATGTCAGATCCCAACGAATCCAAACCCCAAGAAATCAACACAGATCTCACGTTGCAGATTGCAAATCTGCTACGAAATAATCCTCAAACTCAAACAAACCAGTCCAATTCAGAAAATCTCTCGATTGGATTTAAACTAAATAGTGACACTTACCAAGTATGGGCCCGGATAATGAAGATGGCGATCGGAGGCAGGGGCTGTCATTCGTATCTCACCGGGATTCCACCAGCTCCGCAACAAATAGACCCGACATATGATCAATGGGAACAAACGGATCAGAAAGTGTTCACATGGATTATACAAAACATAGAAATAAGCTTGGTAAATAATGTCTTACAGTATCCGACGGCAAAAGCGTTGTGGGAAGGGCTCGCAACCACGTATGGCAGCGGTACAGACCCGTTACAACTTTTCGATTTACATCGAAAAGCAAATACGCCGAAACAGGGGCACGATAGTCTGGAAGAGTTTTGGAACAAACTTCAGGCAATCTGGATGGCAATAGACCGAAGGCAACCAAATCCGATGAAGTGCTCCGAAGACATCACAATATATACAATCAAATCACCCAAGAGCAGCGATTGTACTAATTTCTCACCGGGATCGATGAGAGGTTCGATTCTATCCGTGAGACCTACTGAAGCAGGAGAGTAAGCCCTCAGTGGAATCAGCGTATGCCACCATCCAAAGAGAGGCCACCCGCCTCCAGATCTTGAAGGCGGCAACCGGCGGCGATGATGATTCCTCATCATTAGGCATCGGGTTTGGACTGGTAGCGAGGAAAGAGAGGAATGGAAGGAACAGAGGAGGAGGTCCGCCTCGCTCAGACATCGACCGTTCCAATGGTCGCTACCCATCATCGCAGGAGGACAAATCGTAACTGGAGTGCGAGTATTATGGGAAGAAGAAGCATACGAAAGAAGGGTGCTTCGAGATCATTAGGTATCCCGATTGGTGGGAAGGCAGTCGAAAATCAGGCCCAACAGTAGCGAATGGAGGAAACCGGAGTGCTAATACTGCAGTTGGTTAAGTCCACCGCGGGGAGGCCTCCGTAGGCATCAACGGGGACACCGGCACGGTGGCGGCGGAAGCAGCAACTTAGCGCACAGGCGTTGCCGCCACCGCCACCGCCAGGGGAGGATCTGTCACAGACATGAATGGCGAAGGTAAAGGGTTTGGGGCTAATGACCCAAACCCTAATGATTCTTGCACTTTATCCCCAAATGTTTGCCATTTTGCACATAACCCCCCAATTTATGATAAAATGCCAATCAGCCTTCATACTTCTAAAAACTCACAAAATGAGCCTTGTAAGATGTCACAATGGATTATTGATTGTGGGGCAACAGATACAATGACATTAGACCCATCCGATATACTTGAACCCACCATACCAGAAAAATCCCATATTCAAACTGCTAATGGGGGTTTTATGGAGGTCAAACGGGAAGGGTTAATTGCTATATCTCCAAAATTAAAACTGAGAAACTGCCTTTATGTACCCTCATTATCATGTAAATTGTTATTATTAAGGCATGTGACAAATGATTTGAACTGTGTTGTGCGGATATACCTTCGCTTCTGCTTGATACAGGGCATTCACACGAAGGAGATCATTGGGCGTGGTACTGAGTGGGACGGGCTTTACTACGTAGATGAAGTAGAAACACCTTCTAAAGTATTACTATCAAGGGGCAGTAAAGAAACACATATTTGGCTTTGGCATTGAAGACTTGGACACCCTTCGATTGGGTATTTACAGTTGTTATTTCCTTCACTATTTCAGAATAAACAGTATTTGAAGTTGTCGTGTGAAACTTGTTCAGTTGCAAAGAGTCATAGAGTTTCTTTTAAACCTACAAACACTTGGGTTCAGAATATTTTTGATTTAGTTCATTCAGATATTTAGGGGCCAGCCTCGGTGACCAGTCAAAGTCATTTTCGATATTTTGTGTTGTTCATTGATGATTTTTCTCGTATGACCTAGGTTTATTTTCTCCGGCACAAATCAGAAGTGTTTGATACCTTTGTGGCATTCTTTGATATGATACAAACCCAGTACAACAAAAAAACCAAGATCCTCCGGTCCGATAATGGGCGTGAGTATGTAAACCAGCAGAAGAATGACTTCACAAAAAAACAGGGCCTTGTTCACCAAACCACCTGTCCAAACACACCTCAATAGAATGGCATTGCTGAACGCAAAAACCGAACCCTTCTCAAGATGACTCGTGCACTTGTGATGAAATCTCGGGTACCAAATCATTTTTAGCCCGAAGCTATGGCTACCGCAACTTACCTCACAAACTGACTGCCCACTAAAATACTTGATCCCCAAACACTACTCTCCACCCTCAAAACACAAACCCCCAACCCTGACTCACTTACCCTGTCTCCACGGGTGTTTGTAGCACAGTGTTTGTGCATATTCTGAAAATTGAAAGAAGTAACTTGGACCCTTGCGCAGTTAAGTATGTGTTCATCGGATATGCTCCTCATTAAAAGGGGTATCGGTGTTATAATCCCCACTCACAACGGATCCATGTCACAATGGACTGTGAATTCTTGGAAACAGAATACTTCTATCCATCCCAAGAATCTGAGTATCTGAGTGAACCTGTATGCTGGTTTGATGATTCAGGCGATACTTGTCTTCCTTGGCAGAAACAGAGCCCGTTCCCACAAGCAATGAGCTCAGTACCACCACCAATCATCCTCCTCCGCATGATGTCCAACTTGAGGTAACTGATCCCGAAACCTCTGTTTCAGTTCATAATGATGGTATTACTGTAGATACTGTTAATCCTGTTTTAGATGATGCAGCCAGGGACAGGTACAACTTGCCCCTAAGAAGTAACAGGGGCATCCCCCCGTCCAGATACTCTCCTGATCATAGATCTCGGAACTCCAGATACCCAGTGGGAAATATGGTCAGAGGGAGTATGTCAGGAACAGCGAAGGCCTTTCTCGGAAACCTTTTCAGAGAAGAGGTTCCAAGAACCGTCCTGGAGGCCATTAACAGTGATGAATGGTGGAAGGCCATGAAAACCGAAATGGATGCTCTGATAGAAAATGAAACATGGGAACCCAAGGAAAGAAACAAGTGGGATGCAAGTGGGTGTTTACTATCAAACACAAAGCAGACGACACAGTTAAGAGGTACAAGGCTTGACTGGTTGCTAAGGGTTACACCCAAACATATGGGATTGACTATTTCAAGACCTTCTCCCCAATAGCAAAGATAAATACGGTTCGAGTCTTGCTCTCTATAGCAGCAAACAAGGACTAGCCACTTCACCAGTTTGACGTGAAGAATGCTTTCTTGCATGGGGACTTGACAGAAGAAGTGTATATGGAAGCACCACCGGGTTTTGCTGATCGCTTTAGGAAGAATAAGGTCTATAGACTCCGAAAGGCTCTGTATGGACTAAAGTAGTCCCCACTAGCTTGGTTTGGGTGGTTTACTTTGGCGATGCACCGGTACGGATACAGACAGAGTAATGCTGATCATACTCTGTTCCTGAAGAATAGAGGAAACCTTGTCACCTGTCTAATCATCTACGTTGACAGCATGATCATTACCGGGAGTGATAGGGAAGAAATGGAAAACTGAAAGAAAATTTGTTCAGGGAATTCGAAATGAAGGACTTAGGAGGACTGAAGGACTTCCTGGGGATAGAGGTTCTGCGGTCAAAGCAAGGGATCTTCATTTCGCAGAGAAAGTACATACTCGACCTGCTTGCTGAAACAGGGATGGTAGACTACAAAGCCAGCTGATACTCCTATTCAGGTCAATCATAAACTTAAAATCGAAGAGAGTGGGGAACCAACTGAAAGAGAGAGATATTAGCGTCTGGTTGGGAAATTGATATATCTCTCTCACACTAGACCAGACATTGCCTACACTGTGGGGGTGGTTAGCCAGTTTATGCACCAACCTCAGAAAGATCACATGGAAGTCGTGTTAAGGATAATACGGTACTTGAAGGGGTCAATAGGAAATAGGATCATGTTCAAGCGACATGACCACCTGGATATCGAGGCATATACAAATGCAGACTGGGCAGGGAATCCGAATGACAGAAGGTCCACTTCGAGGTTCTTTACTCTAGTTGGAGGAAACATGGTAACGTGGAGAAGTAAGAAACAAAAGGTGGTAGCCCTCTCTAGCGCAGAGACCGAGTTTAGACACTTCATAAAGGAGAAACTAGAAGACCATATCATTAAACTTCCATTTGTAAGGTCAGAAGAATAGTTGGCTGACATCTTGACAAAGGTAGTATCCAGGCAAATTTTTCAGGCGACGTTGGACAAGTTAAGCATTGGGGACTCCATTACTTAACTTGGGGGGGGAGGGGGGAGTGTTGGAAGATACGTCTAAATAAGGAATTGATGTAATTACCTTAGTTAGTGGATTATGTTAATCCCTGATTTCTTGGGACTCTTGGCTATTTATCAAGGGATTGTAACTCCCTTTGTAATAAAGAATTTACAGCAAAAGCAATGAAAACCTTTTCTTTCTCATATGCCTATGTTTTAACAATAATGTATTCTCCATATTTTTATTAAATAAATTTGTGTGTGAAAAGAGCCTCTTTTTTATTTTATCTAGATGATCTTCCAACTTTTTAGGATTGATAAATAACACAATTTTCTTGATAAACTGGCTGTTCTACCTCATTGCCTAACAAACACCAATAACTGGCTTAATTTTTGACAGGAGCCTTTCCGGAGTCGATCCTGGAGGACTCTAAAAATATTCCGGAGTACGTGTTTTCTTTGCAAACTTTGACCGGTTCCTTGTCTTTTTCTTTATCTGATTCACCGAGAGAGCTCGATCTACAATCTCGTTAATTAACAATAACATCAATGTTTGCTTCCCATCGATTATTAATTTCTTCCCTATTGATTGATTCCTCCTCGTAATTTTAGTGAGTTGTTGCAATAATTTTGATAAATGTGTTACCACATGGAAAGACGCCATGGAGGCGCTCAAACCCTTGTTCTTGGTTGGCGGTTGCTGAATAGTAACAACCCCATCTTTGGAGTAGGGGTTGGGCTGATTTTTATTAAGTAGAGTCAACCCCTCTTAGGCCAAAGTTGGTGGTCCAGAATGCGTATTTGAAGATGGAGCCGAGAGATCATTGAGTTGCGCCAAAAGGTCGCCAGGTTACACAATAATTGAGAATTTTTTATAGCTCATATCTATCTTTAATAGATTGTTCATGGGATGCTCTTGTGGTTTTGATGACTTCTCATTGAGTTGATTTCAGTCAACCACACTGATTGTGGGTCTAATTATTTTTTGGAACCGAAGCCATCGTTAGGCCACCTTCGTCGTCCCTATTAGGCGCTGCTCCACCACAAGCGCCATCTAGCAGTAGCTCACCGTCATTGTTCCCATTTTCAGTGTGCCCTACGGTGCGTTCCCTTTCAATCACCTCGCATAAATCTTGGGCTTTTTCTGCACCTCTGTAGTATTCTTTTTCTTCATGCCCAATATGCGCACACTTTCGACATTATGGTGGAAATTGTTCGTACACAATCAGTTGAATCCAAGTTAATCCATGGTACGAAAGGCTCAAACGTTTTTCCAAAGGTTGTAGCAAATCAACTTCAACACATGCACGCGCCACAACAGGCCTTTTTGTTTCAAAAGCACCTTCATAGAAACACAAAGGCTCACTGACTTGTTTAGCAACATCAAAAGGTGACTTCAGCTTAAATAAATGACACGAAAAAGTAAAAAAATTGACCCAAATCGGTGCAACAGATAATTCTACTTTTGTGTTAAAAGTAGGCGTCCACTTAAACATTCTCATCAGAAAACCTATAATATAATCTTTTGCATCTAGAGTTTCATATAATTTTCATTGCAACTCAAGCGAATTAAAACATGTTTAATATTTAGTAAACCAATCTTGAACTCACCCATAAAATTCATTCCCATGAGTATTTCGTGAAGTCTGACCATTGTCGGATGTCCTTGCGAGAAGTTTCCAACCAAAGAAAATCTGAAAGGCCACGACAATTAAACAATTTTCACATCTGAGAAAGAGATAATCATGATTTTGTTTCATTCTAAGACAACACAATATGGTTTGTGGTTTGGATCCCGGGGTAAAAGTTAAACTCGCCCACGCTTTGTGGGAAAAGCTTTCGGGACAGAAGGCGGCGGCATTGGTGCCATTGTAGGTGGCGGAGAGAGTAACATTGCGGCGTATGAAAGTCATGGCGGATCCCCAACAATAGCAACATGGGGCGGAAGCAGAGGGTACGAGGCTACGTGAGGCAAACAATGTTGGATCTTCTATTTAGGGGTCTCACATATTTAATTAAATTGTACATTGGCTATCTCGTAATACGAGTCTGATTGAGTGATCTACTTAAAATTTATTTATTTACATGGGCTTGTAGGAATATTTATTGAAGTATGAGTCTTTTATGTGTAGAAACCTGTGGACACTTAATTATGATTGATGGACCCATAATTAAGGTGTCCTACTTTTGGTTATAAATTAGGGTTGTGGTCCCAAGTAAAATACGTGTTTGCCTTCTTTTCTGCCTCATCCCAAAAAGAATAGAATTGACGGCGTATCAAGGCTTAGAAGACCCCAACCTTGGATTGCTAGTCAACTACGGATTGCTATGGATCAACGTACGCTTCCACTTGTGTGTTCTCGATGATTTTGACATTTTTGTTACGGATTAGGGATTTTCCCTACAAACAAAGCTAGGCGACATGCATCACCGAGAGAGGCGGCCAAGCCGTGGGCGGTGACAAAGGCGGCATCACGCCGCTCATGGCCTTTTAGGCTCAACGTGAACAGGGATAGAGAAAAAAAAAATTTAGAGAGAGAAATTTTCTAGGATTTTTCCCTTAGAAATTTAAATTGGGCATTTCGTACATTGCTTTGGCCTGAACTGCACTAGGGCCATCATGGGTCGGATTCGGATCGGACTCGAGAATCCTGGATCCGAATCCAATTATGAAATGCAACTGTCGAATCCGGATCTGAATCCAATCCTTCCTAATCAAATCCGGATGGTATTGGCGGAGCCGTCTGTTTTCTGCTCGTAATTCGGCATCCAAAATTCCTTTTACATTAACCATCGCAATGACGACATCATATCGTGGTGATGGTGAAGATGGCAGGTTTTGACGGCGGTCCACACCACTTGAGCTACCTCCAATGTTGTCTTTTGCCACCTCCATCAACACCTTCCCTACCCTATTTGTCTCATTATTGAAAATGGGGCGTGTACCTGAACCCTACCATATGGCGTACCCAATTATTTGAGTCGGATTTGGGTAGCAAAAATTGCTACCTGAAAATTTGGGTACCTAATCCGAAAAAACCCAAACCCAAGGTACTCCACCGGACGCCCACCCCTATTTTTCACCGCCCATAAATTTATATCTAAGATTGAGATGTTTAAGTTAATACCCATGAGTTTGGATTACAATGCACTCCCGAATGTTTTGGAATGTTTTGGAATTACAACAAAATCCACCCCTTAGAAGTTAGAAATATTTAGAGAGGAGGTTTGTGTAATTTTCTTAAAATCAGGAAGTAGTTTGTAATTTCTTAGAGCTTGTGGGAATCACTTGTAATGCGACGATTTCCAAAAGGGTGTAGATGTAATTAAGTTTTGGGAAAATTTCATTTTTAGTCCTCTAAAGAAGGCCTTGTTCGTTTTTTGTCCTAATCTATTGACTTTTCTCATTTTACGTCCTTTTAGATTCAAAATTTCTCAATTTTGGTCCTTTTGCCAGACGGCGTTAAAAACTTGACTGAAAAGACCACGGGCCACGTGCGTGAGGGTAATTTTTTGCAGCTCGAAAATTTGCAGAATGGCGCTAAAACGTAACAGCAACAATATTGGAGGGAAAATTGGGATATTAATAGGACTTTTCCCCCAAAAAAACCCAACTAGGGTTCTTACTTCTTCAATTTCCATGGCTGCTGCAAATGGTGTTGTAATGTGCTTCTGTGGGCGGAATTCGACCCTGCGCACTTCGTGGACTCCATCAAACCCAAGGAGAAGATTCTACACTTGCAATAACAGTGATGGAGCATGTGGTTTCTTTGTTTGGGAAGATCCTCCCATGTGTGCAAGATCCAAACTTATAATTCCTGGGCTTCTGCGCAAGATTAACGAGCATGAAGCTGAGATTGGTAGGCTGAAGAAGAGAGAGGGCCGCTTGATTTACCTCATTTTGGTGCTTGTGTTATTCTATTTTTTCACCCTTTTTTTCTGAATAGGAATGGTAATGTACATGTATGTAGTTTGGGAGGTTTTGGGGGTTGATGTAAATACCCAAACTACTCGGAATGTAATGTTGTTGTATTGCTTCTGGTAATGTAATGGATTGTTTGTATTGTCTACTTTTTCTGGTTTATGTATTGAATATATATGCAGTATGTGTGGAACATTCATCCAAAGACAAATATGCATTAATCTACTGTCATATACAAAATGAATTCATAAACAATGAATTCTGATGCAGAAAAACAAGGCTCCATTCATTAAACAATGAATTCTGCTACAAAATACAAGGCTCCATTCATTGTTAACCACATAATGTACTGCAAAAGACAAACATGTTCCCATACATAAAAAGAGTCTGTTAATAGCACAACTCTCAAAACACTATAAATTGGTTATGCAAACATGTGCATACCTAAGCAAAATCCAACAGTGCTAGACAAAAGTTATGGATAAAAGTTTTGGTGTTTCACTACAGAATTACATCACTTAGAACTTCCTTGGCCTTCCTTTCTAATCCTGTCCAATGCTGCACTTAGGTTCCGCAAGGTAACAAACTTCTTGCCATCCTTCTCAATGACTTTGCAATTAGTGGGCTTGTTTGGCTTTGTAACCAAAGATACTGCAACCCTGGGATGGTCTTGGGAAAATGGAATTCTCCTTTTTGATGGTTCAACATCATTATTGATGATACAATCAACCAACTGTATAGGTGTATTGAACCTCGTATGGTGTGACACTTTCTTCCTTGCCTGATTAACATATATAACAAGTATAACAATATTTGATTAGCAACACTCTGAAAACAACTAATAAAAAACTGAAAAGCATTAAAACTTACAGTTTGCTTCTTTCTTCTGAAATTCACCTTTGCAGCAGCTTCAGGGACAACTTGAGAAGATTCTCCAACAATTTCTTGGGTAGGTGTCTCCATTTGTTCATTCCTCTGCACCTGAGAATCCACTGGTGGTATAGACTGAGATACATCTATCTCTTCTTGACCAAAATATTGCTCTTCAGTAGCTTGCATCAGGTTATCAAGTTCAGGATCCATTGGTTGAAATTCTGGCTCTTCATTCATGTCAGACCTCTTCCTCTTCTTGCAACCCCTTTTGTTATGCCCTGGTTGACCACAAATGCCACACTTAATCACTGGCACTCTTTTTTTAAGCTTTATGGGCCCTCTCTTTCCATTTCCAGCAGGTGGCTCTTCTCTTTCTCTCCTCCTTAATTTTTTGGGTCTTCCAACACCTCTCTTAGGCAGAGCAGGTATGCATTTAACAGAATTTGTGGCAGGCCACTTCTCAATTCCATTTATAGGTAAGAGGAATGGTTCATACACTCTTTTGAAACAATCAACAGTGTAGCATTCAGCTACAAAGTCCTCACTATCATACCTTTGTGCTTGAATGGCACTCATTGCATGTTTGCAAGGAATACCAGACAAGTCCCACATCCTGCATGAGCATGTATGTTTAGATAAATCAACTGCACATATAGTACCATCATAGCAGTGTATCTCATAGTGTGCATCATTTGATTTCACAGCCCTGCAATCTATCCCTGCCCTCTCTGCATTTTTTAGCAACAGTTTTCTAATCTTAGGACACAATTTGCTTGTCCATTTTTTCCCCATGTCCCTGTTTTCCTGCAAAGTCTCCATGAAGTGATTTCTTATCCACTCACACATTGAGAATATCTCCTTGTCTCTTGCCTCCAAGATACTAGCATTGAAAGACTCACAGAGATTGTTTAGCAATAAATCACACTTGGGAAATGTTTGGAAATGGGATTTACTCCATTGAGTAGGAGGCTTATCATTTAACCATTCAGCCATGCTCATAACTATTTCAATTATTTCCTTCATGGCACTTTCAAACTCAGGGACTGTTGATGCCCTAGCAGACTTCCACAAGGCATTTCTGTGAATTGTCCCTCTAAACCCTGCACTCTTCATGTTCCCATGTAGATGCCTAACACAGAATCTAATTTCAGAAGTAGGAAACACTAAATCAAAAGCTGGAACCAATCCCTTTTGTTTATCACTTATGAATGTGTACTCATGCCCAACCTCAACATTCAAGTCCCTTTTTAGTAACTGCAGAAACCAAACCCATGTATCTTTAGTTTCCCCATTGACAACAGCAAAACAAATAGGATATCCATTGTTATTGGGATCAACACCCACAACACTCAAGATTACCCCTCCATGAGGCCCCTTGAGGTGACAACCATCTACCACAATAATAGGCCTGCACCCATTCAGCCATACTTCTCTCATTGCAGCAAAACACATATACAATCTATCAAATACCTTGAAATTTGGGAACATACTAGGCTGCATCTCTAACACTATATTTGATCCAGGATTAGATCTCCTCAACTCAGCACAGTAGTCAAATAACAGCCCATATTGCTCTTTAGTGTCACCCTCAATATTCTCCAAAGCTTTCCACTTTGCCCTATAAGCTTGATTTCTAGATACATTGACATTTAAGGTAGTAGAAGCATCTCTTTTAAAACCTTTAACCCTTCTATCAGCATCTGTTCTAAACATCTTTTCAAATCTCTCTGCTAACCAAGGAGATTTGACATTCTTGCAATGGTAATCAGGTGCACAATTATGTCTCTTGTGATACTCCCTAATTCTGAAAACTCCCTTAGTTCCAATTGCAATAGCATGTAATCTCCAATTGCATCCTGGTTCAACACACTTAGCATATACTCTTAATTTATCATTCTTTGTAACCCGCAAATTTCTTCTTGTATTCACAGCATGGGAATGAACTGATTTGACCAACAGTTTTTTATTTGAGAACTCAAGTCCTAGAACAAACTTAGGATGCATTAAATCAGCCGGATTAAACTGAGGGTATTTCTCAGAGTTCTCCTCTTCATCAGATAATTTGTCACTATCTAAATCATCTGAATGTTCAGGGACTACAGGTCTAGACTCCTTAACACCTATTTCTTCATCATCAGACTCTGACTCAGGTGAAACTCTCTTCCCTTTATGTTGATTATCAGTCACACCCCCATATTCAGCCATTCTGTCTATATTATTAGTGAAGTGATTGTCATCTTCATCAGTAGACACATCTATATCACTATCTTTGAAAGCATCATAATCCTCTGACCCATCACTCTCACCCTCAACACCATGCTCACCATTACCCTCAGCATCACTCTCATAATCACCCTCAGCATCACACTCTTCACTCTCAACAACATTCTCAGTACTCTGATACAAACAATCATCTAAGTACACATGCACAAGCCTATCTTTGTGATGTTGAAGACAAACTCTTAGAAATTGAGCACCATCCACAATTAACACAAAACCATGCTGGTCCCTATAGTAATACTTATTAGGACCACGAAGCCCTATTTGCCGAGCCATCCCATTAATATAATCCATGCTCATCCCATTTAAATCAACATAGTCAAACACACGAAAGTCACCACCAACATACGTAGCAGCAATATTATCAAATTTACCACCATGATGAAAAACCACGATGACAACGGGATCCAAGTCATCTGATACAACAGAGAATAAAGAAAAACACAAAAAAAAAAAAACAAATAAATTACAAATTTTTTTGCCTAGCACCCTCAAATACGACTAAAATATTACAATATCAAGGGACCACAACAATATACATATTCTCATCATATACTTCAACATATTCCATCACATTACACGATAACACACATTTACCCAACACCCAAATCATAAAAAATCCAAAAAAAAGACAATGGTAGTTACCGTATTTCGGGTGTGGGAAATTTTTCAGCTTCACGTTTCGAAGACTCATTGTCGTACAACAACCTACTTCATCCACACCAACTCCAAAACCAGGAGAATCGTTCAGAGAAATGAGAAGGGATTGAAGAAGTGAGAGAAAGGAAAAGGAAAAGGCTTGGAGTGAATTTTTGAATTTTAACCCTAGGTAAAGATTTAGGGCTTTTATTTCACTGCCATTATGTTGATTTCGGGCTTTAATAAGGCCACGTGCGTGGAACGTGGTCTTTTCCGTCAAGTTTTTAACGCCGTCTGGCAAAAGGACCAAAATTGAGAAATTTTGAATCTAAAAGGACGTAAAAGGAGAAAAGTCAATAGATTAGGACAAAAAACGAACAAGGCCTTCTTTAGAGGACTAAAAATGAAATTTTCCCTTAAGTTTTTGTATCTTGTTGATAGTTGATGACATTCTGTGGCACTGTATCCAGATAAATGAAAAATGCATTGTACTTGTTTCGTTATTTGTTAACTTCTATCCAGTTACATAGCATCCAAACGCACGCGCACGCGCACAAACTATGTGTAACGGCAAAGCTTTGACAATATAAACATCCTATTCTGACTGTCTGGCAATGCGAATCAAGATTATTTTTTATGCATAATCATTATACGTAGTTACAGGGGAAAACGTTTTGAATCCAAAGAGGAAAAGAGAACTATGTAATTGCACATAGTTGCTAAGAAGGTTACCTATACTCCTTTTCTATGGATATATACATGTTAGCTATTTATGTTACAAAATGCATTACCATTACAACACATGTTTTCTTTCCTGTCATTCTAGGAAATTGGATAAAACGTTGTCCGAACAGTTATGGGGCTCCTAACAGAATGCTTGCCGTCACTCCAAGTCAAACTTCCAAAGAGGTATCCAGTGTTGTCTTCTTGGTCAGCCACAACCTTCATCGCAAAATCGACCTCGCTCGTCTTTGAGTCGAACTTCAGGAACTCGGGCTTGACCAACACTCTTACCCCCCTAGGGGATTTGATAGTAGCCTTGTAAATTGAGTTGGTGGGCCCCACATTGGTGACTCGTCTCTTGAGGGTGGCTGATCCGTTGAGGTGTGGAACGGTGAAGGACGGTAGGTTCAGGTCCAAGAGGGAGCCGCCCCGGTTATTACAAATAGACCGTTCTGCCCTTGGATCGTAGTACGGGGTTTCCTTGGTGGCATTGTAGATGTCGGTCCTATCGTAGTCTTGAATGCAGAGATAGTTGAGGTAGTCTTCTTTGTTCATGTCGTAGATCAAACCCGGTTGGGCCGCCCTGTTAGGGTTCACGATCCCGCCACCATAGTCGAAAACATTGGCGAGATTCGCCGGGGACCCTTCAGCACTGATTGGTGTCTTTAAAGTGTCTTCGTTCCACGCTGCAAGAATTATTTGACCGAAATAACATCATGCGGGATGGGGTGGACAACTATGTTATATGGAGGCAGATAAGAGAATGCAAAACCAGACATATTTTAATTGGATTCATTACTTTCTTATTTTTATTATGGGATAATTACAAAAATACAGATTCCCCCCCTGAGATTTGAAAAATTACAAATACCTCCCTAAGGTTTACATTTTCTCTTACAAGTTGTCCCTTAATAACGGTGCTAACTTTTGCTGACGTCAACAATATTATTTTTAAAAATTCCAATCATACCTTTAAGAGGTATATTGTAATGATATTGAAAGTGTAGTAATATATTTGTAATGTCGGTTAAATTTTTAATTTTTAATTTGAAAATTTATAATTTAATTAATATTTATATTTTATTTATAATTATAAATTGGAGTAAGTATTTCACGCATATTTATTCCAATAAAGTATGATAAAAAAAATTATAAATTCGGGGAATTCCCGAAAACTCCCCAAATGATAAGTCCAATTCCTTTTAGCTCCCCATTTTAAAAAAATGATGTATTAAAACTCAAGAATTGCGTATCTAAAACCCCAAATGATGTATTTGAAATACAAGGAAAAAATCATGTATCTAAATCCCAGAATCATGTATCTAAATCCCAGAATCGCGTATCTAAATCCCAGAATCGCGTATCTAAAACCCCAAATGATGTATTTGAAAATGGAGAGCTAAAAGGAAGTTTTCAAAACCATGGGGAGTTTTCAAAAATTACCCCCAAATTCGGGGAATTCCCGAAAACTCCCCAAATGATAAGTCCAATTCCTTTTAGCTCCCCATTTTAAAAAATGATGTATTAAAACTCAAGAATTGCGTATCTAAAACCCCAAATGATGTATTTGAAATACAAGGAAAAAATCATGTATCCAATTCCTTACAAATTTCACTTTATGTTTATATTTTAGTTTTATGCATATTTTGTATTAGTTTATTTAAACTTTGTTCGTTTTGACTAATAATTTTTTTAATGAAACAGAAAATCATTACAAACACGTTAAATTCACATAAATATCCGTCAAAACTATTTAAACAAATATTTCGAATGTTAGTGATTTCTAATGCAGGTATTTTAAATGCGAAAAACATTCCAATAAAAACATGCATGCCCAATTTATTTTTTTTTCAAGAAACTATTTCATATCCATAAATTTTGAGGAATGAAACTAGTTCATTATTAAAATGTCAAAATATCATTAAGTTGCATTCTTTGCTAAACCAACAAAAAAAAAAATAATAATAAAAAGAAAAATAAAAATAAAAATATTAGATAAACATAAAATTTAAGTACTTACATCAAATCCCCCAAGAATTCAATACTTACATTAATCACCTTGTTTTTGACTTTTATTACATATACCCCCGGAGTTTTAGGATCTGAGGGGTAAAATAGTAAAGTCACAAATTCTGCTAAATTTAACGAAAGAGATAACGAGTCGGGGGGAATTCTTAATTTCTCAAATCTCAGGGGACATTTGTAATTTTACCTAATCTCAGGGGACGTTCATAATTATCCCTTTATATTATAGAACATCTTTTAATTTTGTTTTAAGAAATAATAATAATAAGTTGTGACCACATTTTTATCATGTTTGGTATGTGTCAGTTTTGTATCAGCTCTCACGCTAAACATGATGAAATTAGGAGTGTTTGAGCTTATATTAATAAATCAAAACCTGCAAAAATTACGAAGTAAATAAACAAAAATTAATATATGAACCTGTTGTCACAAGTGCAGATCTTATTGCAGCAGGAGACCAGTGACGATGTCGGGATCGAAGAAGCGCAACAATGCCACTAACGTGAGGGGTAGCCATGGATGTGCCAGTGTCAAAAACAAACCCGTTGTCGTTCCCAGGGTAATCAGGAGGAACTGCAGCTAGTATGCTTACTCCTGGTGCTGCTACGTCCGGCTTCACAAATGAAATGATCACTTATAGAGGGGTAATGGTAGTTTTGATGAAAGGGAATTTTTTGTAATTAGGTAAAACTTTAAGGAGTGTGGATGTAATTCACCCAAAATAAGAAGATCAATACGGCGAAAGAATACCTTGAGAATCTCTGGGGCAAGAGCATTAGGTCCTCTTGATGAGAAACCGGCAACCTTAAGTGGGAGCGGCTTTCCCTCATGGACGGATGTTCGTCCAATCCATACAGTTGGTTCGGAACTATGAAAGAGAGAGATGATTTGTTACGCAATTTTTATGAATTTTGAGCTTTTGCTCCCCTCTAAATAACAGAATTATCATACAAAGAGAATGTGACCTGAAAGTTCCACAAGACATCATAAATTTACTGTTGAAAATTGAAAAGTTTTTCAAGATATTAATCTAGATTCATTTTCTAGATTAGTCTTTTTATTTGGTTCATGTATTTTATATTATTCATTGTTTTTAGTTAGTTCATGAATTGATATATTCATGCATAGGATATCAAGAGTCTTATTAATTGTAATACATGAACTAAGTCTAAGTTCATGTCTAGCAAATCCTATATATACCCTATGTATTTGTCATTTTTTATCAAGTCAATCAAGTCATTTTTATTAAGTGAAATAGAGTCACTTTATATCTCCACTTTTATTTTGTGAGTTTGAGTGTGTATTTGCTCTCTATTTCTAACAAAGTGGTATCTAGAGCCAATTTTGTTTAGGGACAACGAAAAAATGACGAGTGCTCCTCTTTTCCAAGTTCCATTACTCGTAAAAGAACATTACGAGAATTGGTGTATTCGTATGAAGGCTTTACTTGGAGCTCATGATGCTTGGGAACCTATCGAGAACGGTGTTGAAGCCACCAATGCCGCTGCAGTAAAGAAAGATCAAAAGGCGCTCACTCTTATCCATCAAAGTTTGGATGAAAAAATGTTCGAGAAAGTTGCTAATGCAACCACCTCCAAGCAAGCTTGGGATATTCTCCAAGCCTCGTTCAAAGGAGTTGATAAAGTGAAGAAAGTTCGTCTCCAAACCTTAAGAGGAGAATTTGAATCTCTACGCATGAAGGAGTCCGAAACCATTTCGGATTATATTTCACGAATAATGGTGGTGGTTAACCAAATGAGAAGATATGGAGAAGACTTGAAGGATGATCGGGTCGTTGGAAAGATTTTACGATCCTTGGATTCAAAATTTAACTATATTGTTGTGGCAATTGAAGAGTCCAAAGATTTGGACACTATGACCGTTGAAGAATTAGCCGGATCTTTGCAAGCCCACGAAGAGAGACTAAAGAAACCAAATCAAGAACCGGTGGAGCAAGTTTTGCAAGCAAAACTTTCTTTCAAAGAAAAGCAAGAAAAACGTAACACAGTCCAAAGGGGTCGAGGACATAGACAAGTTGCTCGTGGAAGAGGAAGAGGCAACTATGTAAACAAAGAGGAGAAGAATCAAAATTTCTTTCAAGGAAGAGGTCGCGGACGCAGTCGAGGAAGAAGTAATTGGAGGCCAAATTCGAGAAGGTATGACAAATCAAATGTCCAATGTTATAATTGTAATAATTTTGGACATTATCATTGGGAATGCACAAACGAAGTGGAAGAAAAAACAAACTTCGTGGAGAGCAATAATGAAGAAGGAGGTCCCACTTTGCTTCTCGCATGCAAAGGCGAAGATAATCAAGAACAGAACTTGTGGTATCTTAATTCCGGTGCAAGCAGCCATATTTGTGGAAAGAAAAATCTTTTCATGGAGCTTGATGAAACATATGGAGGCAACATCACTTTTGGAGATTCCTCTCGGGTACAAGTAAAAGGAAAAGGTACCATTTTAATCAAATTGAAAGATGGAAGTCATCAATTTATCTCCAATGTTTTCTATGTGCCCGAAATGAAAAGTAACATATTAAGTTTGGGACAATTGTTGGAGAAAAATTATGACATTCATTTGAAAAATAAAAGTTTGGTTATGAAAGATGAAAATGGGCGTTTGTTAGCAAAAGCTCCCATGATAAGAAACCGAATGTTTATGCTTAACATTCAAAGTGATGTACCAAGGTGTTTACAAGCATGTTTCAAAAGTGACTCGTGGCTTTGGCATATGAGATACGGGCATTTGAATTTTGATGGCCTAAAGGAGATGAGCAAGAAAAAGATGGTGAGAGGATTGCCAAATATTGAGCAACCCAATCAAATTTGTAAAGGTTGTCTTTTTGGCAAGCAAGCAAGGAAAAGCTTCCCGAAAGAATCACTTTCAAGAGCTCAACGCCCATTGGAGTTGATACACTCAGATGTGTGTGGCCCTATCAATCCTAGTTCGTTTGGTAAGAATAAATATTTTCTTACTTTCATTGATGATTATTCTCGGAAAACTTGGGTGTACTTTTTGAAGGAAAAATCCGAGGTGTTTCAAACTTTCAAAAAGTTCAAAACTATGGTGGAAAAGCAAAGCGGCTACCAAATCAAAGCCCTTCGATCCGATAGAGGAGGAGAATTCACATCAAATGAATTCAACAAGTTTTGCGAAGAAAATGGCATTTTAAGGCCGTTGACAGTTCCAAGAACACCGCAACAAAATGGAGTTGCCGAAAGAAGGAATCGGACCATTCTCAACATGACAAGGAGTATGCTAAAGAGTAAAAATGTGCCTAAAGAATTTTGGGCAGAAGCAGTTGCACGTGCGGTTTATTTAATGAATCGGTGTCACACTAAAAGTGTTAATGACAAAACACCTCAAGAAGCTTGGAGCAAAATAAAGCCGAATGTTTCTCATTTGCGGGTCTTTGGAAGCATTGCCTACGCACATGTTTTGGATGAAAAGAGAACAAAACTTGATGATAAAAGTCAAAGGTATGTTTTCATTGGTTATGATTCAAATTCCAAAGGATACAAGTTGTATAACCCGCAAAATGGAAAGCTTGTCATTAGTAGAGATGTTGAGTTTGATGAGAAAAGTTGTTGGGAATGGAACATGTCCAAAGAAGAGTACAATTTGTATCCTCTTCTTGAGGATGATGAAGAATTGGTGCAACCAAATACTCCACCACAACCACTTCCACCCGTTGGCGAAGAAAGTTCAAGTGAAAGGCCTAGGAGGACAAGAAATGTTCATGAGTTGTATGATGTTACAAATGAGGTAACTTTGGATTTAAGTGAAACATATTTTTGTTTGTTTGCTAATTCCGAGCCTTTGAGTTTTGACGAAGCGGTTGGTGATAAAAAATGGAGAAGTGCGATGGATGAGGAAATTAAAGCAATTAAAAAGAATGATACTTGGGAGTTGGTGGCACTACCCAAAGGAAAGAACACAATTGGAGTTAAATGGGTGTATAAAATCAAGAAAAATTCAAAAGGTGAAGTCGAAAGATACAAAGCAAGATTGGTACCGAAAGGCTACAAGCAAAAGGCGGGAATTGACTACGATGAGGTTTTTGCTCCGGTTGCGAGATTAGAAACTATTCGGTTGATCATTTCCTTGGCAGCTCAAAACAAATGGAAAATCCATCAAATGGATGTCAAATCCGCCTTTTTAAATGGGTACTTGGAGGAAGAAGTTTACATTGAACAACCTTTGGGGTATGTTGCAAAAGGGCATGAAGAAAAGGTCTTGAAGTTGAAGAAGGCTCTCTACGGCTTGAAACAAGCCCCTCGTGCTTGGAATAGTAGAATTGATAAGTATTTTCAAGAAAATGGTTTCTCAAAATGTCCACATGAACATGCACTCTATGTAAAAACAAACAATAGTGGTGACATTTTACTTGTTTGTTTGTATGTAGATGATTTGATTTTTACAGGAAATGCTCCAAAAATGTTTGATGAATTCAAACAAGCAATGGCTAGGGAGTTCGAAATGACGGACATTGGATTGATGTCCTACTATCTTGGGATTGAAGTGAAGCAAAATGATGAAGGAATATTCATTTCTCAAGAAGGCTATGCAAAGGAAGTTCTCAAAAAGTTTGAAATGGCGAATTGCAAGCCAGTGAGCACTCCCGTCGAATGTGGAGTTAAATTGTCCAAACATGGAGATGGAGAATTGATCAATCCCACACTCTTTAAAAGTCTTGTTGGAAGCTTGAGGTACCTAACTTGTACAAGACCGGATATTCTTTTTGGCGTCGGACTTGTTAGTCGATACATGGAGAATCCTACTACTTCTCACTTGAAGGTGGCCAAAAGAATACTCCGTTACATCAAAGGTACACTTGATTATGGAATATTATATTCATTTTCTCAAGATTTCAAACTTGTTGGATATTGTGATAGTGATTGGGCTGGTGATGTTGATGATCGAAAGAGTACTACCGGGTTTGTTTTCTTCATGGGAAATTCAGCTTTCACTTGGAATTCTAAAAAGCAACCAATTGTCACTTTATCTACTTGTGAAGCGGAATTTGTGGCAGCAACTTCTTGTGTTTGCCATGCAATTTGGTTTAGGAATTTGTTGAAGGAGCTTTATCAACAACAAGAAGAGCCAACGATGATTTTAGTTGATAACAAATCCGCCTTTCAATTGGCGAAAAATCCGGTGTTCCATGAAAGAAGCAAGCATATTGATACTAAGTATCATTTCATTCGAGAAAGTGTGTCCAAGAAAGAGGTTGAGTTGGAATTTGTGAAATCACAAGATCAAATCGCCGATATTTTCACCAAGCCATTGAAGTTTGAAGTCTTTCGAAAATTACGAGAGTCTCTTGGAGTCATGAATCAAGATTAAGGAGGGATGTTGAAAATTGAAAAGTTTTTCAAGATATTAATCTAGATTCATTTTCTAGATTAGTCTTTTTATTTGGTTCATGTATTTTATATTATACATTGTTTTTAGTTAGTTCATGAATTGATATATTCATGCATAGGATATCAAGAGTCTTATTAATTGTAATACATGAACTAAGTCTAAGTTCATGTCTAGCAAATCCTATATATACCCTATGTATTTGTCATTTTTTATCAAGTCAATCAAGTCATTTTTATTAAGTGAAATAGAGTCACTTTATATCTCCACTTTTATTTTGAGTTTGAGTGTGTATTTGCTCTCCATTTCTAACATTTACCTCTTCTCGTCATACTCAAGTATGTCATTCCCAGCCTCGAAATCAACTTCAACAATCGGAAATTTCACTTTAGGTTCCGGCATTGCACCACCGTATGCATATGCAAATAGCTCATTATCTAGAAGGGGCCTCACTACAATCAGCGCCCGAGGATCTAAAAGAGATACTTGATCCAAAGCTTGATAATATTCAATTTTATTCTTAAAAAAAGAGACGATCACTTTTCCCTTAAATTCGAGTATCCTGGTATCATCTGGTCCACTTTCACTGAGGTTCCTAACAATAAAGATAGAAAACTTAACTCAAGATGTGACGATACGACAATGATAAGTTGCAACAAGGCACTTGAAGGTACCCTTTGGGAAGTTCCTTAGTAGTTAACTCTGCGAAACCAACCTCCTTGCCCAAGATCATGCCACGACCCTGAAAGATTGCAGCAATGTCGCCATCATGAAAAGTATGAGATATCCCTAAGAAATTATATGTAACACAAACAATGTATCATTTCAGTAGCTATACACAACAAGATTGGAAATTTTGATTCACAGTTAATTACACTGACAGTGACACCCCTTCAAATTCTTCCTAGCTTCCAAAATTAAATGAACCTCCCCTCTGAGATTGTATAACTAAAAAAACGTACCTTTATGGTTTTATTATTCCCGAGAGTGATAGGTACCAAGAAAGCCCTATCCACCGTGGTTGCAGCAACCGATATCACCCATGGTGCAAATCCCTGAGTTGATGAAGGCAAGGGGCCGTCATTCCCTGCCCCAAAGACCACCGGGATACCGTGCGCCACCGCGTGAAATGCTCCGATTGATAATGGGTTATGTTCTGAAACCTCAGGAAAGTCCGGGAACTGACGCCCCAAGGAGGTCGATATTACATCGACGCCATCACGAACGGCACCGTCAAACGCCGCAAGAATGTCAGAAGAAGCGGATGTCGATTTCGGCTTTTCCCAAACAACCTTGTAGATGGCGAGGTGGGCACGGGGAGCCCCGCCTCTGAGCGTGCCCATGTTGAGGCCGTAATAGGTGATGTTGTTGACGAATGAGCCGGCGGCGGTGCTGGCTACGTGAGTGCCGTGCCCATTTGCGTCGAGTGGTGATGGGTTTTTCTCGAAGGCCTTTTCTCCATATTCTTCGAGGTAGCCCTTTTTGTACCAACGGGCGCCAATGATTTTCCGATTGCAGTGTTTCGAGGCGTCGAATAAGCCCTCGGATTTGCAAATGCCTTTCCAACGGGAGGGGATGGGGCTGAGGCCCACGTCGTTGAACGCCTTCGATTCAGGCCAAATACCTGTCCCAATGGTTGCATATTTAAGGATGATCATAAGAACTATAAAAGTTTAAGCTGTCAGATAGGAGGAATCTATAAAATAAATAATTTGTCTACAAGAGATGCAAATTAGTCAAGCCGGGTTCAATAAGTTTAGAAAAGAAGGCTCGACTTTCAGCTCAATTATGGGGCTAGTTTGATTCGAATTTTGTGTTCAAAGTATATGTTCGAGGAAATTCGAATGTTAGAAAATATAATTGTTTTATTTTGTTTGAGCATTATACAATTTAACAAAAAGCTGACAACTTAACTCACAAATATAAAGATAATGATCAGTTCAGTAAGACGCAAGCCGAAACTTAGGTAAAGATATCAATAAGCTCGATTCTTTTGCATTCATAATTTCTAACCGACCGCCTAAACTTGTAAAAGTCTAAAGACGTGACACTTTTATAGTTTTTATAAAAATAAGCATTATTGACTATGTATGAGCTCTAATACATAAATACTTCTAAAAATATTATATTATTGCAGTGTGCCTCGTGTCGTACACCGTGTTTGTCACTTTCTATGTAAAGAATTCAAGAAAAAATTCAAATCATGCCCGTATGCTGTTTTCATATCCGTACATCATAGATCACAAGCGAAAAACTTATAAAAGTGGTAAGAATTAAAACCTGAATCAATAACACCGATGATAATCCCATCACCCATGTGTGCTTGATGAAGTAGATTGTTGGGGTTACCACCATCACTAGATAATCCTAATGTACTCCAACTTCTGGTATTTTGCAACTTGTAATGTCGATCTGGTATTACTCGAAGCACCCCCGGTGTCTCTACAAAAATTTGAATATTACTATATATTTGGTATACGACCCCTGAGTTTTGGGTAATTATAAGTTTGTCAATCTGGTGCCCTTGACATTTCATTTTCGATGCAAAAACATCCTAAATCCTAACGGAAATATCAATGCTACAATAATATCGCTATTGAATGTTTTTGCAGCAAAGTGAAATGTTAGGGACCTGAGGTAATTAATATTATCGAGGGGACTAATTGTAGTCATCCCTAAAGGAGAGTATATTTAATTCGTGTTATATATTTAGGGTATTTTAGTCCCAACCTGATTTGACCAAACTAGTTTACGGAGGGAAGGGTATTTTTTACACTTGCTCATATTATTGGTTGGGTTCGTTCCTAACCAAGTTTGGATAAGAATTTTCCGTATATTTAGCAATACTCATATCATACCAGCCAACTTCTTTGCCTCAGCCTTTGTGAGTTTTGCTGCAAAACCAGAGAAACTGTGCTTGTAACTGTACACCATCAGTTTCTCGGTTTCTTCACTGCAATGCATGCGTGATGAAAATTTGCATGTTAGCATGCAATCCAATAATTAAATTATAAATTAGTTGTTAATTTTTGTGTTAATCTATAGAAATTGACATATATATATATATTACAAATTTCTTAGGAAATTAATTATACACATTTACTACCCCAAAATTAGGTGAAATTACAACTTAATTCCTTTGATCTGAAAATTTATATACAATCCTGACATTTGCAGTAAACATGTAAAATATCCAAAAACACTACAATTACCATTTCAACACGAGTATCTTAAAAAGCAAGCATCTTTTGCATGTTTTGTACGTTTAATACAAATGTCACAAAAGATTCCGTGATTTCTCAAACCAGATGACCTAAGTCGTAATTGAAACGAACCTTAAACCGTAAATAGTATAGGTAATTTGTCCAAAACTTAAACATATACCTCCCAAGAACATCAGCAAGCATGTTGTGATGTGACTTCGTGAGAATCTCATGATCATCGTGCGGTTTGTCACCCAGATAAACAATGTAAATCTGCTGAAAAAATCCAAGAAAATATTGAGAAACAATGACCCTTTTTAAACACAGAACTACATGTTTGTTAATTGTTTCTAATATTCCATTTTTTATCTGATCACAAACCTGGGCTTGGCTCTCTTTATCATCTACAATGTTTGCGCCATTGACGATTACAATAGAAGAGAATATAACAAGAAAATACAAAGGATTCCCCATGCTATCACCTACAAGTTTCTTGCCTCTCCAACTTCTCTCCTATAATGCACAGGCATGGATATGGTGATATCAACACTACGTGAGTACAACGATACAAATATATATTGAATTTGTTAAGTGATAAGTGTCTAATATGATACGAAACAACGAAATTATAATTTTTGAAGTGTCGGTGCAGTACAACTTTTCAAACTTATGTCCTCGTATATGTAAGCCCACATTCTCTTCCTTCCCATAAATAGAATAACAAGAAAAATCACATAGCATGATTAAGATTTGAGAACTAGAATGAGCATAATTATTATCCACATCTATAAAATACTAAAACTAGAATTCCAAATAGTTTACAAGAAGATAAATGTAGGAATTTTTCGGGCTTCGCTAAATAAAATAATTATTAATTAAATTTTTGTCAAAATTCTAGTGTCCAAATTATGTTGCGGCTATATTTTTTGCTTCCTTCTTGTTTCTTTATTACCAAACTCCGCAATTTCCCTTCACTATAACTAATTATTTATTCTTAACCATCGATTTAGCATATTTATCGGTTTGTTACTTATGTTATCTTTGACTCGAAATTTTTTGAGTACACGATTTCTGTAGGAAGAAAAAATGTTGCAACTTAATTAGTAACTCAAATGTGTCTCAAAATCATAATGAGATTTAGAATAAAAATTAATAATGATTTTATTTTATTTGAAGAAAACGAAGTATGTATTTCTTATTTAATTCTCTACTATATTTTGGAAATATCCTTCCCCATATATGTTATCCATCATTATTTTTCACAAATATTTAACATTTTGTCATTAATTTATAAAAAAGTTGAACTGAATTAATTGTTTCGACCTAGTATTGGGAGTAATGGGAGAGATTTAAACGACTTTGTGTGAGTTGTCCCCAACATGGAATATCTGAGCACACTCTCATTCAACACTTTTATGAGGGAATATCACAAATCGAAAGGATGTTGGACGTGACAATTGGTGGTTCGTTGATGGATAAAACTCCTGAAGCTGCGAAAGACTTAATTTCAAACATGGCGGCGAATTCCCAATAATTCGAAAATGTTCAACGAGAAGCTCTAGAACATGTTCAAGCCATTGGAGTAGGATTCACAAGTCAACAACGAAAACCTCCTTCCGACAATTCAAGTATGTCTCTTGAAGATATGTTTAAGGTATTCATGACTAATACGATTCAATTTCAATAGGAGACAAGGAAAACTATGCCACAATTTTGAACATCCGTCCAGATTTGGAGAGCCAAGTGGGTCAATTAGCAATCTCGGTGAGAAAACTGGAAGCTCAGAGCGAGAAGGTCCTTAAGCATGATCACATATCGGATAGAGGTGCTGATAGAAGCCAAACAACCGAGCAGGAGCTTGTTGGTTTTTTGTAATTTTTATTCTTTTCTTGTATTAGCGTGTTTTAGTGTTTAGCGTTCTTTCCACGCTAGTTTTATAACCGTTGGACACGTGACCTTATTTATACCCTTGTTAGGGTTTGTCTTTGTACCATACTTTACATAGCTATAAGATTTTTCCTCTTTCAACCCTAATTTGCTCTCTCTCTTGTTCATTATCTCCGCGGCTCAAACTCTCATTTTCTCCATCGTATCTAAAGCAGCAATGATCCTTTAGATTGTGCCTTGGTTATTTCGTTCTCTTGTTTTCCTTTGTTCTTACCGATTGTTTCCTGTTGCTTTCGCTGTTTACCTATATTTTTTCCGCTGCAACAGTTGTTTTCTCTGTTCTCGCTTTCATCGCTTCAATGGAGGCGGACGATGATAAGAAGAAGGCTATTGTCTCTGGCTCATCCTCTTAAGATGAGTCTGTCAACATATCGAATAGCGATTCCTCGCTATTGTCTATGGTTACTGTTACTATGGAAGGTAAAAATTACCTTACTTGGCGAAGAACCATGAAGATCGCCTTGGAATCTAAGATGAAACTTGGATTCGTTGATGGATCCATAGATCTGCCACCGCTCGAGGATCTAAGTTATAAAACTTGAAAACGAGTGGATAGTATTGTCAAGGCCCGGATCCTGAATTCCGTGGCGCCGGAGATCTATCAAAGCTTCCTCTATGCAAACATAATCAGAGAACTGTGGGAGGATCTGGATCAGAGATACGGTCAATGCAATGGTCTTTTATTGTACCAGTTAAAACGCGATATTAGTTCCATCGCTCAAGGTAACCTCTCTTTGGCTTCCTATTTTAATTGCCTGAAATTGCTTTGGGGTGAGTTATCCAATTTAAATGATCCTCTTATGTGCACTACTGGCTCTGCTTGTGTGGTTCTACGTTACATCAATGAGTCTCAATCCTCTGACATGCTCATACAATTTCTCATGGGTCTTAATGACTCTTATAATGCTGTGAGGAACCAGATCTTGGTTATGCATGGATCCTCTCCCTACTGTAAACAAGGCTTATTATATTATTTCTAGAGTTGAGTCTCAAAGAGATGTGCATGTAGCTTTTAATGATGTCCTTGCTAGTTCTGTTATGTTCACTAAGAATGTAAATGTTAATAAAGGGTCTGGTATGGGAAGGGGATTGAACAAAATGAAAGATAAGTGTAGTAGACACTGTGATGTTTGTAATAGTGATACTCATAACATTGATTCCTGCTTCAAAATCATTAGAGAACTAAAGTGGTACAAGGATCTTAAGGAGAATAAATCCAGCGGAGCAAGTTCTTCAAAAAGATCCTTTAGAAACATGGCCAATGCTATGGCAGAGTCTCCATTGGATATTCCTCATGAGCATGCACCATCTGTTTCTCACTCTACTATTAACATGTCTGATATGATTAGACAGGAACTTCTAAAATTTTTCAAGGAAGACAAGGCTGGAGGCTCAGAGTAACTGCACTTCACCTCTGAGTTCTCAGGTATGTCCTTGAATCATACTGTAGCATGCTCTAATGAATTCAGTTCCTATCAATGGATTATTGACTCAGGAGTCACTAGCCATATTTGCTCTAAATTAGACATGTTTTGTAAGTATGACATGCTAGCTAAGATGCCTATATTCTTGCCTGATGGTAACTCTTATGATGTTAAGTTCATTGGAACGGTTAAACTTTCTGATAAAGTGACTTTGGAAAATGTCCTTTACATGCCTACATTCAAATTTAACCTCATTTCTGCTAGTAAACTAACTAATGCTACTAACAGTGAATTTGTGTTTTTCAAAACTGATTGGGCTTTGCAGGTCTAGAGAACTAAGGAAATACTTGCTTCTGGACATAATTGTAACTGTCTTTACATTTTTTATACTAAAACTGTTGTTGTTCAGCATGCTACTGTTATGTCACAGAGCATGAATTGCCTTGAGACTAGACCTAGTTCTTCCAAGGATGTTTTGCTTAATAAACCTGCTGATATATGTAGCAGGGATCATAATTGTCTGCCTGTTAACTCTCATAACTTTACTCTGTGGCATCAAAGGTTAGGTCATGCATCTGCTAGTACTTTGAAACATCCGCATAATCCTGTGATTACTCAGGTTGATAACATTGTTTGTGATATTTGCCAAAAATCTAAACATCATAGGTTACCTTTTCCTATGAGCAGTATATCTTCTAAGGAGTCCTTTGATCTCATTCACATAGATCTTTGGGCCCCTACAAAACTAAGGCCCATTCTGGTTGTGTAACGACCTGTCTTTCGGAACAGGTAAAACGTGTGTGAACGTCCGAGAGTATATGTTATATTCGTTCGATATATATTAATTTCCAACTACTTGTCCCTAATTGCCAAAATTTGCAAAGTATGATTACCTAAGTGAATTTGAATTGGATTTTTGTATTCTTAATGCAAGAATGTGAGAACTTAATTGCATAAACCATATAATATAAAGGATGGCTAATTAAATTAAGAGTTAAAGTTAAGAATTACTTTATGACTCATGCATTTTAATTAATGTTGTATACTTTTAATAAAACACTCTTGTCTTCCATTTCATTCCATAAATTTCAAGAGATAAAGTTCATCTTCTTCCTTGCTTCTCATCTCACGATCCACTTCCCTCTCTCATACACCATCACTTTGATCCAAGTTCTTCCAAATTCAAGGTAGAATTTATGTTTTTCTTCATGCATAAATATATCTCCATGGTTTAATTCTTACATAAACATGAGTTTGCATGCATGTTCATGATATGTTGCCATGAAAGCTAGGTTTGGAGAATCATATTGCAAAGCATGTTAGGAGGAAGTGTTAGAAGTAATTATGCTAGAAATCATGTGTTAGGAAGAACTCAAGAAGCTATCAAGCATGATCATAAGTTAGGAAAGCTTGAAGTTCATTAATGGAGATTGATTGGTTTTGAGGTTGATGATGATGAATATTAGCATGAGTTCTTGATATATATTTGCTCTTTCAATTGTTCCTAAGTGTGCTTTGGTGTGTAGTGGAGTGAATACACTTGATTCTAGTTATAGCTTGGCAAAATTAGATGATTTAGGTGATCAATTTGCTTCCTTTCCATTCCTCCCCTATTTTCCCCTGTTTTTGCTCGTTTTTCTGCTGTAAATACACTACCCGGTCGGGTAAAATCATGAAGAAAATCTACCCGGGCGGTCCAGACGATTTTCTGGACTGTTTTTCCCCCGCCGAGGAATTTTTACCTTAGACTTTACCCGGACGGGTACCCCCTCAAATGAACTCCAAATGAGCTAATTTTTGGACCACTGAAACTAATTTAAGTGTAGAGAATTCTCCAATTGGAATCACCTTAAAATCGTCTCTGAGGAGGGAGACATGATCGATCCAAAATTATGTCGCCAAATTGTCGGAAATCTGCATTCAACCAACTTTGCACCTATGTCAATTTTGATACACTTTGAAATAAAATTTGGGCCATATATGGTTGAAAACCTCTATTTGTCTACTTTCATTTCCAATAAACAAAACGTAATTCCGACTTCTCAATCTTAAGATATACTCCATTCTTTACAGCTTGCGCCTGGGAAAAACTGTCAGCTTTGCCAAGTTTTGCTTAAATGCTCATTTCTTGCAATTTTCATCATTTCTTTCCATATATTGAACCTCATATGTGATATATATTCTCTATTTCAAGTGTAAGTGCTCTTATATAAGTATATTGTTTTACTAAAATTGCATGAAAGATGCCTAAACTTGTCTTAAATAATCTTCAATGTGCTAGTTGATTCTTAAGTGCCATAATCACTCATATTTGTCATTTCTTATATAAGTATAGTTCCATTACATATGAATGTATACTCATATCATTTCATGACATTGTTTCGCATCGCCGAGCGTCTTTAGTTGGTCCGTTTGAGTTTAATGTCAACCGTATTTGTGTCTTTTGTTTAGGTGACCTTCCTAAGGACCCGGTGGATTGATACGTACCTTGTTTTGAGTCTCTTTTGCCGAGGTTGTCAAGGTGAGGTTATTCTCTTGCTGTAATCAATACTATACCGATGCTATGGCCTACACGATTTGATTGTTCCTCACCCAAACTATTATATATATATGTATTATGTATTAAATAAGCCATTGCCTACTATTTTCCCGGTTTTACCGGAAAGGATATTTCTAATACCAAATGAGTTATATATATGTGTTTCTCAAGCGTGTGTTCATGAATCTTGACTGAAAACTGAAAATGTATCTTGCATGCATTGCATAACGAGTGCTTGTGATTGTTGGGCCCGAGGCAATGTGGCTTAGGGAAATCCGGGAAAGCATAGGGCTGACGGTGAACCTACTCTGCGACCTCTATAGGTGTACGTGCTATCCTCGGAGATAGTGGATATCACGTATTACCTATGACCGGCTTCGGCCGAAGGAGCATAGTACCAAACGTGCTATGACTCAAGTGACAAATCGATGGTTAGGGAGTAATTAACCCTTCCACCACCTGGAGGAAGAAGGGATTTATTTTATTGTATTATCTTGTGAAGTAAGGTTGGAGAACGGGTATAACTCGGTACCCATTAATTGCTTGAAAAACCCTTAACCCGATATACGCCCTACTATTGTAATGGAAATAATTGTATTGTAAAATGGGCTATATCCGGTCGAGGCGAAGTGTTATCATGCCTAGCATATCTTGTTATTGCATTAATTATAACTTGTATATTGTCATCCCTCGCCAGTCACTCGACTGACCCTCTTTCTCTTCCTTCTTGTCCTTTTTGTATTGATTGCAGGTTTGGGAGTCGACTAGGCGGCGGTTGTCTAGCCTTCTTTTGAGTTGAGTCCTCTTTTGTTGCTTTCACGTATGATATTAATTATTGGTGATATTGTCATATTATGTAATAATGAACTATCCACCACGATACTTTTGTTATGTTAGTAGTGAACTTGATTTATGTAAATTAGTTAATGTTGAGCTTTTGAAATTGTCGTTTACTTGATGGATTGCTTCCGCTATGCACTTAATTGTTGTTGCTCGTCTGTTTAGTGCTGCCTAGTTAGGAGTGGTCTTGAGTGTCTCTCGTTCGCTAACTCTTAGCACGTGTAAGGATTTTCCATTTCATGTACGTGTTGGGTTCTAGTGCGGGGGATGTGATAGCTCCACGCTCGGGGCATCACATCTTTAAGTGGTATCAGAGCTGGGGACCCCGTCCGGTGTGCCAGCGAGGACGCTGGTCCCTCCAAGGGTGGGTGGATGTAATGTCCCACATCGGATTGTAAGGAGAACTAAGCCTTCCTTATAATAGGGGGTGGATACCTTACCTTGTGGAGGCCTTTTGAGCTATGGTTCCACCCTGGCTCAGAAACAAAACCGTGCGGGGGAGGTTGGCCCCTCCCAAAGCGGACAATATTCACAAGGGGGTTTTCGGGCTGTTACAGGTTGCCATTATTTCCTTACATAGTTAATGATTATTCTAGATGTGTGTGGCCTTATTTGATGCCTTATAAAGATCATACCTATTATGTTAGATTTGGTTTCTGCAGGAAAAAAAAAAAACACCTGATTTTCTTTATGTTAGATTTTTCAGATTTGGAGAGCACCCCGACAACTCCTTTTGTACCTCTTTCGAGATAGTAAATTAATCTCTCTCTTTCTCACCCTTGAATATAGCTACATCGGTGAACCACGTAAATTCTTATGTCTATTTGTTGTTTGTTTCTATTCATTTCTGTTTATTGCGTGACGAATGAAGCAAAGGATCTAACCACCTTGAATATGGCGGAATTCATTGGATCTCTAGTCTCACACAAGCTCACGCTCTTACCAAATGAATAAATACCAGATAAAAAGAAGAACCTTGAGAATAAGGGAGATAGCAAATAATAGGAACAGAAATCGAAAGTTCCAACAATCTCAATGGACCTATCATTTGTCGTGAGTTTAGAAAACCAGGGCGTATCGAGCTAAATTGACCCCTACTAAGAAAAAACCAAGAAAATGATAGGAGGCAAAACTCTTATGTTCCTAGCTAGAACTGATGGATGTCGAAACCACCAAAAATAATTATTCGAACATCAAATACAAATAAATTGTAAATAGTGGCAAATTGATTCGAACCACGAAGGTTGGATGAATTGGTATCTTTTAAATAAACTAAGGAAAGAATAAAACAATTAAAACGGGAGATTTTGAGATTATATTAAAATAATAATTATACTAACAAAATTATAAGAACTCATTAAAATAAACTAGGACTCAAAAATAACAAACTTAACTAAATGCAAATTAATTCAGCGAATGAGAAACTTAGCCAGGAAATTACTAATTATGCTAAGGCTTACCAAGTTCCTTCGACTCTATCGTTTCTTCTTATTATTAGAATAATCAAGAGACTCTATAAAATTATCTCCTAATTAATTAATAATCTCTTCGAAACTCTCTATGTGGATTCAATTAAACAATTACATTAATCATCAAAGAAACACTAACCCTGATCGACTGCACATGGACTCATGCTACATTCAACTAGATAGCAAGTTTTTTAACTTGAAATTATACAAGTACTATGTCCTAGTGTTAATTTCCACAAACACTAAATACCCAATTAATACCACCAAGTAAGTAAGTTGGCTATATGTAAATTAACTAACTCTATAATTGGGCCCTAATTGCAGAATCAATCAATAAACAATAATTATAAAACGGAAACAATACGAATATCATAAAATAATTCGGTCTCACGAGTCAAAGCATAATAATTGAAAACTTTCCACCTAAAAACTAATTTACCTACTCATAACAAAATTGACCAAAACAATATCCAAAATTAACCTAGTCTAAATAGTAAATAATAAAAGGAAGAAAGACAACATTGACCAAAACAATATCCAAAATTAACCTAGTCTAAATAATAAAAGGAAGAAAGAAAACACTAAGAAGAAATCCCGATCGTCGGCGGCATGATCCTGCTCTCGAACGTGAAAATCCTCTAAAAGTATGGAATCTGTCTCCTAGCTGCTGCGTGAAAACTTTCTTGCGTGGATGTGTGTAGTGAAATTGGATGAGATTCTCTCTCTCCGAATTCAACCAATGTAAGTAAAAGCCCTACCCCAAAGTTGAAGTCTCCTAGTTGGGCTCTTAATTGCCAAAGCCCACCAAATTAAAATTGCCGTGCTTAACAACAGTAAAAATCTCAAGGGAAATTGGAATTAGCAAATCTCCAAGAATGCATGGGGTAGCGGGAATCTTTGGTGGGCATGGCTCATCTCGTGCCTGAACTCCCAAATTAAGAAAAGTCCCTCCAATTAATCCTAGGATTGCAAATTTTTCCTCGATCGCCGCTTTCAATTCCCACAATATATCTTTTTCTCAATTCCCACAATATATCTTTTTCCTTCAACAAAGCATATAATCGATTGAGTATCAATAATTAAGATCAAATTGAGGAACAAACTATAATTATTCACAATTAATAATCCGACAAATATACAACATATCATTAGGTTGTTTTTGTAGGAGTTTACTTATTAACTAGCATAAACCCCGTGCGATGCACGGAAATTATTTCAATATTATTTTTTATTGATATTTTTCTTCAAAAAAGAGAAAAAATGATCGATAGAAAAAAACATTTTTAAATATTTTTTTCACTTCATCCAGTGATAAGAGAGAAAGAAAACATTTGCATGTTTTATATTTTATTTAAAAATTAAATCACACAATAAAGGTAAGAAGTATATGGATACTTTCACTCATGTTGATAGTTATTTAGGATATTTACCTATTTGATGCTATGTATTCAATCTAAGGATATTAAAGATAAGAAAAGAAAAACGACATAAACAAAAATTTTAAAAAGTAATAAGGTTAAAAAACATCATAATATCATTCTTCATGTAAACTATACGAAATATTAGAATTGAAAGAAGGCTAAGTATATAATTTCTTTTTTGGTGAAAAGCTACGTATATAAATGCATTCAAGAAGATAAAATATATAAAATAAAAATAAAACGATGTAAAATACTTTGATAGATAAATCTCAAAATGCAATGAAAATGATAAATGTAAAGGTCGGAGAAGAACTACAAAAATCTTAAAATGCAATAAGAAATATAGAAAGAGGTTAATATATGTATCTAAAAATATAAAACCTATCAAGATGGAAACTTAAAGATAAGAAAAGAAAACCGTCATGAACAAAGATTTAAAAAAATAATAAGGTTAAAAGATATTATAATATCATTTTTCGTGTAAACTACATGAAATATTAGAATCGAAAGAATGCTACGTATATAATGTCTTTTTTTGGTGAAAAGCTACACATATAAATGCATTCAAGAAGATAAAAATTATAAAATAAAAATAAAACGATGTAAAATACTTTGATTGATAAATTTCAAAATGTAATGAGAATGATAAATGTAAAGGTCGGAGAAGAACTAAAAAAAATCTCAAAATTGAAATAAGAAATATAAAAAGGTTAATATATCTATCTAAAAATATATGACTTGTCAAGATTGAAACTTAAATCATTAAAATTAAGTAAGAGAATATAAAACTCATAAAACTATAAAATAATAGCTTTCAAAATCTTAAGAAACTCTTCAACAAAACCAAAAAAAAAAAAAAGTAGAAAATCAATTGAATGTATAGGAATTAAAAAGTGAAATTCCAACCTATCAAAAAATACCAATTTATTCTTAGAATTTCATGACAAATGGATTATTATTCATCGTTAACTGTGCTTATTCTTCAATTTATTTTTCAAGATATAGAGTTCAGCAATCGAAACTTTTATTACTTTCTTAAACATATTAAATAATGGATTTTAGTTATGGAAGAAATAATATTCTAAACTATAAAAGCTTGAAAAAAAAATCTCAAATTTTGACAGTTACCATAAATAACAAAGTTTTTAGCTAAGATAGCTATGATTATTGCTTAAATTAAGGGATTCCATAAACATTATTTTAAATTTGATTAATAGTTTAAATATTTCGTCTAATAAAATAATATAAATTTCTAAAAAGTCACCATTTGATCAAAATTGAACAAATTATGGTTTAAAAACATTCATCTAAATATATAATTTGACATTTAAAAGGAAAGAAAGATTTGACCAATACGATATATAAAGACTCAACGCCCAAAAGATTTTGCCCTTAACTCTTAACAAAGGAAAATTTTGACCAACACTAATATGGAAAAATCCATAATACTTGAATTAAAGTTATTAATTATTTTCTTCATCCAAAAGATGTCTTCTTTGACAAAAGAAAATTTTGCCCAAAAGATGTCGCCCTTAAAGACTCAAAATTAAATATAAACTTTTAAATAAGATTTAAAAAGATATTTATTATTTTAAAAGATGATTAATGATGGTTTCCCAACTACACTAAAAAACATCTATTTAAATTCATATATATATATATATATATATATATATATATATCAAACACTGAAATAATATAACACATAAAAAAAGTTATTACTATTTCATAATTAATAATATGGCGAAGATGGACAAAATAAGAATTAAAAAACCACAAACTTAAAATAAGATAAATTGAAATACACTTAAAAAGATATAAAAACTGCTTAGAATTTAAAAAAAAAAAAAAAGGGCGAAGAAATATATATATATATATATCAAATTAATGAACTCAACATACATCTCTCCATTTTATAGAAAAACACCTTTCAAAATAAAAGTTTATAGAACAAAATCAAATCTTTCGGAATAAGATTCACATCGACTAAACCCATAAGAAGTAAATTAAGTCCCAAAGGATCTTAAAAAGTCTAATTTATAACTCTCGATAGGCATAATAACCATCACTTCGTTCATCTTCTCTCTCCGGGAAGATCACATGACAACAACATTTTCTGCATAAAATTGTATCCCTCCTGGCCAACAGATTCGTTCTCGGCGATGATGAAGTAGGCCAACATCGGATAATGACCAACATAGAATGTGTAACTATCTCGATGGATGCTCACCACCCATTCAAATCAAGTCAAGTCGGCATGGCCAGTGCCGACATACCTGGTCTGCAAGTGCTCGAGCTGGGAGTTCATGTTAAACCTGTCACTAAGCTCCCGAATAACAATAAGTTAATTACATCAAATTATAATCATGAACGATTATATATAAACAAAAAGAAAAACAGATTGACAAAACTGAAAGAAAAAAATATAAATATCGAATAATTAACCTAAAAGGTTAAATAACAACAATAATCTACTATGAAAAAAAAAATCAAAACACGTAATTTAACAACACAATGAAGGAACATATGCGAGAAAAAAATTGTTTGTTAAAGAGAGAGGGAGAGAGTAATATAATAAAGTGGGTAGTATAAAAGATGAATGAAAAAGAAGAAGTAAGTCTCATTTTATAATGTAGGATAAATAAATATTTTGTAATTAAGTAAAACTATTACTATGTATAAAATCAATTAGCATTAATTATGATTTTCAAATTTTGAAATCATATAGTGACAATAAATTAGGTATTGATTGGTAGATAATTATTTATATTTATAGATTAGATTTCATCCAAATTTATTTATATGTGTATATATAAATAATGCATTCCAAATATATAAATTACTAATAATTTTCTTAAGTAATTAAAAGAATTTGAAGTTAAATGAATTAATTTCTCAAATAAATAAATAGTATAGCATTTAGTTCGTATTCCATATTTTAATATATAAAAATTTTAATTCATTTAATTTAATTACCACATTTTGAAATGATCATGCATAGAATTTCCTTTCTTTTTTTTTTTTTTTCAAATGATTTAGGCAAAATGTAAGGGATTAATTATATTCACAGTAATAGTGGATAATTAGATAAATAAATATCAATTTATAACTCATAAAAGAATTAATAATAAAATTATGTCAAAAAAGAAAAAAAAAACTATTTGGTCAAAATTGCATGATTAAAGTCAAATATCGTTATTAAATATATATATAGATATAAATTTATTAAGTATTAATTTTAAATTTAAAAAAATTAATTAATTTGATGGAGTAATTTAATTAATTTGTGTCAATTATATAATTTTGTAATGTTTGAATTTAAATTTGAAATTGTAGTGATTTTTTTTATGGAAACTGTATCCATGATTTAAGTAATTAGCCATTAAAATTAATTTAATAACTTTATAGAAATATCAAATACATGAATATAATATTAACCTTACTTAATTAATAGAAATATCAAAATTAATTCCATTCGGTCAACTGCCAAGATTAATTATTTTCCTTAGTTACTACCTTTTCTTTTACTTATTTTCATAAAAAAAAAATAATATACAAAATAAAGATAAGCCAATCATATTTTTTCTATCTAATTAAAAACTTCAAAAAAACCACAAAATTCCACGTCATCAAAATGTACAATAAAAAGTCAAACATCGTTATCAAATATATAATAGTATAGATACCTCATTTCAACATTACATTACCTTAGTTTCAAAAAATAAAAAAATTACATTACCTTAATTAGAGTTATTCAGGTTAAGGTTTTAAAGTTAATTCATGATGCAAAAATGGGATATTAATAAGCAAATTCTCGCAAAAAACAACATAATTGTTGACTCAGCTAAATAAAGAAGATATTAGGATCCCTTAAAATCAGGACTAATTAGTTGGATTGTATAGGATCCCTATCTTCTATATAATTACGTCTATGTAATTGTTCTATTGATTGAAGCAATTAACAATATGATGAATACATTCTCTTTTACCTATCTTGTTCGTTCCTTCTATCATGGTATCAGAGCCACACGATCTTGAGAATCGGTGATTGGCTTCATCATCTGCCGTACAGGTGTCCAAACGGCCGACGATGAGCGACGAGGAGTTTTCATCGCCGGCACTGTCCGAAGCGGCCACCGTACTCTCACAACAAATTGCGAAACTCCTACAACAACAAAAACCACAGCCTCAGTCCAATTCCGATAGTCCAGTGACTATTGATCTAAAATTAAACAACAACAATTATGTCTTGTGGGCGAGAATGCTCGAAATAGCCATCGGTGCGCGAGGCGTCTCAACCATTTAACCGGACACCGAGCACCACCACCGGAAACTGATGAAACATATCATTCGTGGAAACAGCGCGATCTTCAAGTCTTTGGATGGATTACTCAGGCCATCGACCCATCTCTGGTGACCCAATTTATTCACTACCCCGCCGCGAAAGATCTGTGGAAGGGATTGTCGGTCACATACCAATCAGCGGAAGATAGCCTGCAGATTTTTGATTTAATGACAAAAGCAGATAGAATTACACAAGATCAGGGAAGCTTGGAAGAGTACTACAGTACAAGTCGGAGTATCTGGGCAGAAATAGATCGCCGGAGACCAAACCCTATGGAATCTCCGGCCGATATCACCAAGTATAACCAAATTCAAGACGAGCATCGTCTTTTCAAGTTCTTATCTGGACTAAACACGGAATACGATACAATCGTACGTGAAATTCTCAGAGAATAGAAGTTACCCTCAGTCGATGTGGCGTACGCCGTGGTTCGCCGGGAAGCCGCCAGAAAGATCATACTAGGATCCACGGTAACCTCCATCGAGGCAAACCCATCATCGGGTATAGGATCTGGTATGGTGATTCGTGGCCAAGGGACAAAATTGCAGAACTGAAAACCCTCACGCCGGTCAGATCTGGTGAAAACTCCAACGGAATCTTCATCCCGACGGAAGTCCGATGTGGTGTGTGATCACTGCGGCAAACCGGGGCACCTTGAGAAAGATTGTTTTGAGATAGTCGGATATCCCGACTGGTGGGATCTCAAAGGCCGAAAGCCAGCGCCGGAGAAGGGAAGAAATTGGGGCTTTGCAGCGGTCGCCGATGGGAATTCCGCCGGAGAAGATGACCAGCGGATTGGGAAAGTGGCGATAGGTTTCGCACAGCAGAAGAGGGGTCGGGAAATGACCCGGTCTCAGGACCCGGATTGTAACACAAATGACCCGGCGGCTAAGCCTCCCTCATCCGATTCTCCAGGTATAGGCAAGGGTTGCCCTTTGACTCATCTGCCTAAATGTGATAATGTGTATAGTTTTCATAATAATGTGAACAGTTCTCTGCATATTGTTAACAAGCCTATGATTGAACAAAATAAAAAAAACTCTGCTTGGATATTTGATTGTGGTGCGACCGATACTGTCACGTATGAATCATCTGATATTATTTCCCCTCAAGTTCCTAGGCGAGATGTCTTGCAAACTGCTAGTGGTGAACATGTTTCTGTTACGGGTGGGGTGTTATTGAACTCAATCCAACAATGAAACTCTCTAATTATCTTCTTGTTCCCTCATTGTCGAATAAGCTGCTGTCTATTAGTCATGTGACTAAGGAACTTAATTTCACGGTTGTAATGTATCCCACTTTCTGTGTATTGCAGGATATCCATTCGAGGGAGATAATTGGGCGTGGTACTGAAGGGACGGCCTGTACTATGTGGACGAGGTGACTTCTAAGGGACGGACTCTAATGACACAAGGTTCAGTTGCAAGTCAGAGTTGGTTGTGGCATCGGCGTTTGGGGCATCCCTCTGAGGGTTATCTCAAAAAACTTTTCCCTCAGTTTTCTAGCAAACATATTTCTTGTGTGACTTGTGTTTTGGCCAAACACTACAAAAAAACACCCAATTTCCGACGAACATTTCAGACGAAATTTTGAGGGTTTTCGTCTGAAATTCTAGATTTCCGACCACCTTCAGACGAATTTCCGACGAACAAAGGTTCGACCGAAAAACCCTCGTCGTAGATAATTTCAGATGAACTTTCCGAGGAAACTTCCGACGAAACATTTTTCCGACGAAACTCGGACCAATTTCAGACGAAACATTTTCTCGTCCCAAATCCACAAATCTCCGACGAACCAAATTTCCGGCGAAATTGCGAGGAAATTTCCGACGAAATGACCAGGACCAATTTTTCATAGTTTAATATTCAGACGAAATTGCGACGAAGTTTCTGACGAAAACACGTTGACCCCTTTTACGTTGAATATTTTTCAGACGAATTTGCGACGAAAATTTGTCGCCTGAAATTTTTTCAGATGAAATTTGCGACGACATTTCCGATGAGGAATATTATTTATTATTTTTAATTGTTTTTCAGACGAAATTTCAAACGAGATTTCAGACGAACTTTAATATATTTCAGACAATTTTCAAATGAAAAATGCAAAAATTTCTTTTTTTTTTCCAAACCAAATTCGTCGCAAAATTAACATTTTAAATAATTATTTTATTTTATTTTCTGAATTTTCATCCGTTTTTTCAACAATTATATACCGAAAATAAAATAATAAAAAGCTTGAAATTCAACAATAATGTGTAATACGCCAACAATACACTAAAAATTCAAGACAAATCCGACAATATTGTAAAAACAAATCCGGGTGCACGAAATTCGCTAAAATCCATCGAATTACAAAATATTCAAGTACTATTACAAACCCAACGTAAAGTACGAAAACACTAGATATAAAGCGAAATTTTTTCTCCACCATTTAAAAATTTACCTAGTGTTGGTACATTGCCACTTACACCATTTGCCTGATCTGTAAAAAAAACATTAAACCCACAAAGGTTATTTGATGATTAAGGAATTAAACTTTAAAGACACATAAATGCATGAATATATAAGATAATGCATCAAAGAGCATCATGACTGTTGGATTATTATCGAGCTAAAACCCCTAAATTGGAAAGTTGAGGGCAAAATTAAGACCAATAAATATACAAATTTAAGACCTATATATAAGAAATCTAAACTAACTATCTAAAACTTTTAATTAACTTGTTTGCAACCTCAACGTATTTGTTACAAAGCTAATCTAAGTAAAATTTCTAACCACATCGGTTATCGTATGCAAGATCACAAGTCGTCAACATGTCAAATTGGAATTGAGTCAACAACCAGAAGTTAAACACTTAGAAATTATAAGTTATCAAGTGATCATGAATATACCATTCTGACAGCTTTGTACAATCAAGAGGGCTTAATTAATTTCTACAAAATAGCAACAACAGCAACGAATTAAGCACATAAAACTGTTTACCACCAAGATCTTCTAGCAGAACCTTACTCTCAAGGAAATTCTTTCCAACAATAAATAACTACTCAAATTCTTTCCATGTAATCATGAGGACTTAATTAATTTCTACAAAATAGCAGCAGCATCGCAATTTTGATTAAAAAAGGATTACACAAACTTCCCTCTGAAATTTGAAAAATTACCAAGACCTCCCCTGACACAGGTTTTAGTGATTCCAAGGAAAGCAAATTTACTGTCAGATTCATTATATACATACTTGAATCGAAAATGGACGAGAAACAAATCACGAGAGCAAGCAGGTGCTTTCATTCAATCAAAAAACCAAACATTCATTAAAAGGTAAGAACTTACGAGTATGTTTCTTGTATCTTTTGAGACTTTCTCAGAAATTACAGCAGCACCACCTTTAGCAGCAGTCCACACTCGTAATCAACTTCAACAACATCCAACTTGTACATCATTTCTCGAAACACATCGACATTCTAGATTAAAATAAATGAAAAAAAAATATCAATTTTCAGCAATCAATAACCAAAGTGTGTAACACTTATGGAGCAAATAGCCAAATAGTGAGCAGTTGTTACATCACTATCAATATTACTTGTTGGTGATTTCTTGCTGCTAGCTTAAGTTATTGTTGTTGTTACATCACTATCAATATTATCTCAGAGGAGTGCATGCTAATACACAAACAGGCATATACTTCATACACCTTTTCACTAAAACAGAAATTAGAATACAAATAAACATGCACATGACAAGACAGAGGAAGATCGATATTCGGCGTGCTTAGCTTGAAGTTCAAAATCATTTCATTTGATAGTCTACAAGGCAACAACAGAATACATACATATATATACACAAGGATATACTGAAAAAACTTACAGGGAACATATTAAAGACTACGTGATGTTCAATATCAAGTGGCTGCCCAGTCTCTAAGCATGAAGGTCTGTGTGATGGAAAGCCAACTCTCAAAAACTCCTCCAATTTTCGAGAATCTACACTGTATCTGTAGCCTCCATCACCATTGAAGCCAATAAGGACAACATTTACTTCAAGAGGTACTTGAAATGGAACCTGCAGGACCCCTAATTATGTAAGCAGCATTTAACAGAGAACAGAGTGGGAAAATAAAAACTCTTACCAGTGAAACATGAATAACATGTACCCAAACATAAATATAGCGTATAACAGAAACATATACATAGACAACCTTCCTTCAAAAAGCCTTCTCAGCTATCAAATGCATAATTGAACACCAAACCAGAGAACTACAATCATTCTATCACATTTACACATTTACACTATTAAGCCATTTAGATTGCATAGGCAGTACCACATCACATAACTCCCAATTACCAAAATCATAAACTAACAGATTCAATTAATTCATTACACATTTCACACAACTCAAGAACTAAATTATAAATTACATACTAACAAATAGGCAGCATGCATTTACATTCATATACGGACATGCTTAAATTATAATACACCATTGTTATTTAAAAATTCATACATATATATAATATTCATCCGACACACACACACCCACCACTAATCATTAATTATTCACTCAATATTATAGTACATTAATTACCCAGAATTTCAAGTTTAGATTTCAAGTTTGGATCATGCAGGGGAAGACTTGGTTCCTCTATTTTGCAGCTTTGTTGAAGAGAAGGCGCAGCGGCAAGATTGTGGGACTGTTGACGCGACGAACTATGCTGGCTGGAGAGACGAGAGGTCACCGGAAGAGGAGCTGCTGTCATGAGGCGCCAATGCTGGAGAGTTGTTGGGGCTGATGCGGCGGCGAGAAAGCCCTCGACGGTGGTCTGGGGCGAACAAAATGGTGACTGGGGGGTAGATCTCGAGTGGTGTGGCTTAAGGTCTCTCCCTTTTCAGATCTGGAACGAGAGCGGAAGATGGAGGGCAGTGGTTGTCGGCTCTTGCGGTGGTGGTGGTCGGTTGCCTCGCCGACAAGATGGTGAAGGCGCACGGCGGCGACGGAGAGGGGTTCTCCCCCTTTTCAGATCTATAACAGGAAGGAGAGAGGGGGAGATCAGTGGTGGTTGGTTAAATCATGGCTGGTGGCGATTTCGTCGGAGAAGGAGGCGCTGTTGCGCCACTGCTTGAACCGAAAGGGGAAGGCGTTGGATCTGTAGCCAGACCGCCATGGCTGTTGGTGCACGGCGTCGAAAGAGCTTGCTGGGCGGCGGCACCGCGGTGTGAATTCTGTCGCTGCTGCTGAGTTCGAATGAGAGAAGAAAGGAATGAAAGGGTTTGGCTGCTAACGATTAGGGAATGGGAGAAGAAAGGAATCTGAAATGACTCCTAATTTTGGGATGGAAAAGATATTACTTATTAGGGTGATTAATTTGGAGGGAGAATGAAATATTTCGATAGAATGGGTGGGAACAAAGTTAATTTTAGGGGGAAATTGAAAATTATCCATAGATTATAATTTATATGTTATATATCATTTAATCTACTTATAAATTATATTATTTAATATATTTATAATTGTATATTATATATTTTGATATAATTTATATTTATGTATTATATTATTTAATAAAGTGATAAATATTATTATCTCATTTAATAAATTTATATGTATTATATTATTAATTTGGAAGATATATGTTAGACTATTTAATAGTTTTATATTTACATAGATATTATATAATTTAACATAACTTAATTATATAAAGTAGTATTTAATAGAAATATATATTAGGGTTTAATACTTATCAGTATTACATTATCAATAATAGTATAATATTATTATAGCATATGATATAGTATATGTATATATATATATAAAAGTCTATTAATTAGCATAATGATGACTATATATTTATTAATATTATAATATAAAGTTATTTAATAGATATCATAGATATCATTTTAATAGATCACTTGTAGTTATTGTAAATGTAAATGATATATAATAATCGTAAATGTAAATATTTTTATATTATTTATTTAATAGATATCATTTTAATAGATCACTTATAGTTATTGTATTATGTCGATCACTTGTAAAGTACATTTGCGCATCTTAAATAATACCACATCTTATGTTACTAACTCAAATTATTGTACATATCATATAATATCAAAGCACTATATAAGTATATCATCATAAATATCTTATGAAACATAACCTTTAATTAAACTTCATTACATAGCTTTCAGTAATTACACTAGTATATATATATATATATATATATATATATATATATATATATATATATATATATATAACTTATAGCTATCTATAGTATTCGATATATAGTTATCTATATAGTATTCGTTATTATTATATCATATGATATATAATAATCGTAAATGTAAATATTTTTATATTATTTATTTAATAGATATATAGTTCTATTGTTCATTTAACAGACTTATGACTAAGTATTATATCATTTTAATAAATCACTTATAGTTATTGTATTATATTGATCACTGGTAAAGTACATTTGCGCATCTTAAATAAACATCTTATGTTACTAACTCAAATTATTGTACATATCATATAATATCAAAGCACTATATAAGTATACCATTATAATGATTTATAATGTATATTATATCTTATGGAAACATAACCTTTAATTAAACTTCATTACATAACATTTAGTAATTACAATAGTACGTATGTTGAACAAAAAATAAAAAAGAAAAATTACAATACTATATTAATAATTAATTAATATGTCACGATATTATTACACGAATTTTCGTCGAAGTTTCACAAAAATAATTTTCAAAATTATTCAGACGAAATTAGTTCGTCGGAAAAGTTCATCCGAAAAGCTTTTTTTTTGTAGTGATGATTTCAAACGAACTTTTTCGTCTGAGTTTCGTCGCAGTTTTAGAACAATTTCAGACCAACTTTTTCGTCAGTGTTTCGTCTGAAATCTCATACGAATTTCAGACCACTTCGTCTGTCTAATAATTTATAAAATTAATTTAAAATTTTCAGACGAACTTTCGTCGCAAAAGTTCGTCTGAAATATAAAATATAATTATTTTTTAAATTAAAATATAATTATTTTTTAGAACAATTTCAGACCAACTTTTTCGTCGGTGTTTCGTCTGAAATCTCAGATGAATTTCAGACCACTTCGTCTGACTAATAACTTATGAAATTAATTTAAAATTTTCAGACGAACTTTCGTCGCAAAAGTTCGTCTGAAATATAAAATATAATTATTTTTTAAATTAAAATTTTAGTTGGACGGAATTTCGTCGGAAATTTTGCATCATATGACAAAAGTAAAATTTACTTAGTTTCGTCGGAATTTAGTCGGACTTTCGTCGGAAATTTTCAAACCAAAATTTTTCGTCGGAAAAGTTCGTCTGAAAATGACTGTTTTTTTTGTAGTGAAAAGCCATAGACAACCTTTGTTTTTGAATAATACTCGTATTGAAGTTCCTTTTTCTTTAATACATTCTGATGCTTGGGGGCCATCCCATGTTATTGGGGGAGGGGGGTTTCGGTATTTCGTGCTCTTTATTGATGATTGCACTCGTATGTGTTGGGTATATTTGCTGAAACACAAATCTGAGGTTTTTGATAAATTTCTTCATTTTTACCGTATGATTAGAACCCAATTTGGTGCTCAAATTAAAATCTTTCGGTCCGATAAGGGGGGGGGGGGGGGGGGGGGAGTTTGTTACCCAGAAATTCCATACATTCTTTTCTGAAAATGGCCTAATTCATCAAACAACTTGCCCAAACACGCCACAACAAAATGGGGTTGCTGAACGGAAAAATCGATTTCTTTTAGAGATTACCCGGGCTTTGATGTTTGTGTCCCGCGTTCCTTCCTCTTTCTGGCCGGAGGCCGTGGCCACCGCCACTTATTTGGCCAACCGTTTACCCACCCGAATTCTAAACTTCTGCACTCCTATTCAAACTCTGAGTGATTTTACCCTCATTCCTCCTGCTCTAGCATTAACACCACGGGTTTTTGGGTGTACGGTATTTGTTCATATACCAAAAACACATCGTTCTAAACTTGAGCCCTGTTCTGAGAAATGTGTTTTTGTGGGGTATGGAGTTCACCAAAAGGGATACCGCTGCTATAATCCTAAAACCCGGCTTATGTTTGTCACAGTTGATTGTGATTTTGTTGAGACTGAATATTACTATCTTTCCCCAACACAGTCTAGTGGTCAGGGGGAGAGAGAAACCAAGAGAGACTCACTAGAATGGTTGGGTTCGAGTCCTTCGAGTCCCTTATTTGGAACGAGTCCGTCCCCCTCTGAACACCTCGAAGACGAAGTGCAGACCAATCAGAATGTACACTTGGCCCCTCCATCTCCCTCAACTGATATCCCCGAGGTTAGTGCTGATGACTTATCTCATTTGAGTTCTACTAGTTCTACTACTGTTCCTGTTACCGTTCCTACTTCTAACAGTGAAAGTTCAGATGATGTTGAAAGTTCAAAAGAAAACAGGAAAGACAGGTACACACGCTCACCTCGAAGTACTCGAGGAATTCCTCCAAAGAGATATTCCCCAGAACGTGAGCCCAGGTCACAGAAATATCCAGTGGCAGACTTAGTCAGGGGGAGTCTGACAAATTCTGCTAAGGCTTTCGCTGCCGCTCTCTATACGGACAAGATACCAAGGAATATGGAGGAAGCAATGGGAATCCCAGAATGGGTAGAGGCGATGAACAATGAGATGAGTGCTTTGAGGTAAAATGAGACTTGGGAAAAATGTGTATTACCACACGGCAAGAAACCAGTTGGATGTCGATGGGTTTATACAATAAAAAGAAAAACAGATGGGTCAATCGAGCGATACAAAGCTCGACTAGTGGCAAAGGGGTATACTCAGACATATGGAGTAGATTACGGGGAGACCTTCTCACCCGTGGCAAAGATCGATACTATACGAGTTTTGTTCTCTATTGTTGCAAACTTGGATTGGCCTCTCCATCGGTTTGATTAAAGAACGCTTTCCTCCATAGTGATCTGACGGAGGAGGTATACATGGAATGCCCACCGGGATTCTCGCACGAGTTTGCAGCTCGGGAGGTGTGCAAACTAAAGAAGTCATTGTATGGGTTGAAACAGTCTCCTAGAGCATGGTTTGGGAGATTCACTGCTGCGATGAGACAGTATGGTTACAAACAAAGCAATTCGGACCATACGTTGTTTCTTAAGAAAAGAGGCGAGAAGATCACATGTCTTATTATCTATGTGGATGATATGGTGATCACTGGAGATGATGTCGAGGAAATAAAGAATCTTCAGAAGAATTTGTTCAGGGAATTCGAGATGAAAGATTTGGGAAATCTGAAATACTTCCTCGGTATTGAGGTTATGAGATCAATTCAAGGAATCTATATTTCACAGCGAAAGTATATTCTGGATCTCTTAGCAGAAATAGGGATGTTAGAGTGCAAGCCGGTTGACACGCCTTTGGTCGTCAATCATGGGCTGAAGATAGTGGAAGGAGCTGAAACCACTGATCAAAGAAGGTTTCAACACTTGGTGGGAAAACTTATCTACCTGTCCCATACGAGACCCGATATTGCGTATGCAGTGGGAGTGGTTAGCCAATTTAGGCATAACCCACAGAAAGAGCATATGGAGGCCGCGTTAAGAGTATTGAGGTACTTGAAGGGGTGGGGGTCTCCAGACACAGGGATCCTTTACGGGAAGAATGATCATGTAAGAGTAGAAGCATACACAGATGCTGATTGGGCAGGAAATCCCGTGGACCGGAGATCTACCTCGGGGTACTTTACTTTTGTAGGTGGCAATCTAGTCACTTGGAAAAGCAAGAAGCAGAAAGTAGTAACACTGTCAAGTGCTCAGGCAGAGTTCAGGGGGATTGCAAAAGGGTTGTCAGAGGTTTTATGGCTTAGGAAGCTAATGATGGTACTTGGGTTTCCACCGGATGAGGCATGTCCCTTGAAGTGCGATAACAAAGCGGCCATTCAGATTTCTGAAAATCCGGTTCAGCATGACAGAACAAAGCACGTAGAGGTCGACCGACATTTCGTAAAGGAGAAACTATAAAGTGGAGTCATCTCTCTGCTGTTCGTGCAATCAGAGGATCAATTGGCCGACATTCTTACCAAGGCAACCACAGGCCGGGTCTTCCATGGTATACTGCGCAAGTTAGGTGTTGGGTGCCCCGTGACGACCTAACTTGAGGGGGAGTGTTGACTCAGCTAAATAAGGAAGATATTAGGATCCCTTAAAATCAGGACTAATTAGTTGGATTGTATAGGATTCCTATCTTCTATATAATTATCTCTCTGTAATTGTTCTATTGATTGAAGCAATTAACAATATGATGAATACATTCTCTTTTACCTATCTTGTTCGTTCCTTCTATCAATAATGAACAGTAATTTTTCCCACAAAATTGCACTTAATGGAAAAAATGTATTTTCCGTCAATTATTTAACGGACGAGACCAAAATTGAAACTTTTTAAAAATAATGGGACTAAATATGTCTAATTTCAAAGGCATGAGGCTAAAATTGCAAATGACCTAATCCTATGAGACAAAAAATGTAATTTTCTCAAACAAAAAACTGAAAGAAAATCTTTTAAGAATAATTAAAGAAAAGCAAGATATGGAACATAGATTTCCTCAAGTTATTGATCAGTTAAGATTTGAAAAGAAAACCCTTGAAAAGGAAAACGAGCACATCTCCAGAGAACAGTCTAGGCGAAGTGAGATTTTCCATATTGAGGACAAAGAAGAGCAAAAAGTTTCTGAACCCAACACAAAGAAAATGTGTTATGAATGTGGTAAACTTGGTCATATTCAATATTTTTGTTATGCTCCCACGAATAGAAAAATTAGGTCGATATGGGTACTAAAAAAGAAGTGTGAGGAAATGCCAAAGAAAAAGTATGACTTGTATTTTAACAACGAAGGACCCAAAGCACATTTAGATACCAAAAACTCAATGATTTTGCAGGTTTCTACAGAAGGACATCCTAAAATAAGAAACGAGACTTAGATGGTGGATGCTCTTAACACATGACTGGAGACAAGGATTGGTTCTGTAAAATTCATGAATACAATGGTAGTTATGTCATTCCTATAACAATAAAGGTGTTGTAGACTATCCTACTGCTGAAGTTCCAGATGACTTTAATAAAGAGCAAACTGGAAGTTAGAGGAAGAAAAACTAGAGAATCTCTCTGTCTTTGTGGAACCTTTTCTCCTATTGACAGGCAGTACCAACTCTCAAAAGCTACTCACATTTTCTTATTGATAATGGAAGCATTACTAAAACTACTCCAAACAATCCTATCGAGAGGGGGAGTTTTTTTTTGGATTATCATCTAAAAACTTATTTTTTGGGGAGTTACTTGTCAATTGTTATCAACAAAAAAGGGGATATTGTTGGATGTTTCTACAGCTGACAAATCCTACCATGCTAAAGGGTAGCACCCGTAACGTCAGGCACTACATCCCCTGCACCATGAGTCTAGTCCACATATGAAATGGAGAAGTTCATACATAAACCAGACTCACAGCGAACGGGCGGCCATGAAAAAAAAAAAAAACAATCCTATCTAGGCGGATCTAACCCTAAACCAAGCAATATTCAAAGTGCACTATACGGAAGTTGTGTAAAGAGGAGCTCAACACTCGTGACAATAACCCAGACAATCATTCAATCAACCAACATAATCAGCATGCACCTAACAACGGGGTTCAACTAAGCATACAACCTATCCCGAATATCAATTTTTGAAATAAAGCCTCCATGGAAAAATCAAAATAAATAATGTGAGATTCAAAATGCATTCAGCTGGCAAGACATATCAATGATACAATAGAAGTATGCAGTGTAAAGTAAATACAAGACTTAGACATAACAAATTCTATGTACAAAAGGGACTCAGGACTCGACTTGACACTTGACTCGATTCTTAGCCTAGCTGTACCTGTAAAAGACTAAAAATGTTGGGGGAGGGGTCAATCTCTAGAAGATTGAGTGGGTGGCTGTACATAAATATAAAAGAAAGGAAAAACAAGTAGTCATGTACATACAAGCCATAGTTCCGAGTAAGGTTTTCTAAGTTTGTTCCCAAGTGGGCAAGAAATAAGGGTTATCAATACTTGGGATTACGACGTCTAATTTATAGTTCAATACCTTTATTGAGGTCATTCAGTGAGCCCGGCGAGTGAGGGCAACAATCTCCATCCTTACTCCCAATTGTGAGATCAATTTTATTAATTAAAAAATAACGATCAAGCAATCATTACATTACAATATAGTGCAATCATTCAATACATTCAATACCTCCTTCTCCGGGTGATGGTCGGGGTGATCGGCCCGAGCCATCCAATCAGGACGGGCATCAGGTTCATGACTCCCAATGCCTGGGATTCCATCCCCCATTAACCTCCTAGCGGGTTTTGGGTTCATCCCAACAATACAGGACGGGAATCTGTGCAAGAGTAGCCTTAGGCCCAAGCTTTCCAAGCATCTCAAGACACACCCGTGCAGGGCCCAACAATACGATACGGTGTAATAACTGGCCAAAACAAGAGGTAGGGGTTCAGTGGAAATCATTTTCAATACTTATAAATACAGAAAACAACTCGGTTTAAATATATTGAAAAATAGTTTACAATTCAAACACATTGGTAGTACGTACGTATCTAAGAATATATATAAGTATAATAAGCATGCGAGAGGATCACGTTTCACATAAGGTCATAGGTCGTATGTAACTAAGAAGAAAACCCCACCTGTATACGGCAGTCAAGAGGGAGGGAAAAGGAAGACCTGGACACTAGCATGCTCAATCGTCACCAGCCTGGTGCTCAACTGTACAGGAAAGACAACCGATGCAATTGTGAGACAAATGAGACCACAAAGAGGCACGGCTTATGTTTATGATGAGATATGAGATGATAAGTTATGCCAACAATAATAATATGCAGTGTGGTGCAGATATTCATGTAAGTGTGTAAAACAATCATTTGGATTCAATTTCATAATAAACAAGAAATAAATTAATTAAGATTTATGGAATACAAGTCACGGAGTATGAATTTATAAACAATTTAATGATTGGTTTTGATCAACAATTCACATGGAAGGGAAGACATTCTGATGCTTTTACACGACATCAGACTTTGAGTCATTAAATGGTTTTAACTAATAGAGAAATAACTTTGGGAAATTTAGTCGTTGCAGACTTTAATTATAGAGGCTACAATGCTTTATTCTAAAAAGTGGGAATAGCATAATTCACCATTTCAACTTATTAACTCTTGGAATATGAAATATTAAAATTCAAGTTCACCGATTTAGTGTTGAAAAAGTACTCTAGCGGCTATGGATTTCTTTGTCATTATATAAATACCATTCTTAATTCTTGATCAATTAAATAAGAATAGAGTAGTAACTTAAGGAATGCAATAATACAACAAGGAATAAAGTCTACCATTAATTTAACAAGAACGAAAAGAGAAGCACTAGAATAACAATTGAAAGGAAGCATTAAACAACAAACACGTAGGGAAAAGAGAGCATTAATATAATAAAGACTAAAGATTAACGTGAATTAACAAGAAAAAGAAATAGGAAAGTCACTACAAGAACAGATGGAAACGCATGGCAGCATGCATGAGAGGAGTGCAGCGCAGCCCAATTCCTACATGAATTGCAGCGGTTGCTACTGCACTCTCGGCAACAATATTAGCTGTAATAACTAAATTAGACTGTAGTTAAGCTATAAGATGTAATTAGTTATAAGCCTAACGGAACAGGGTTGAGGGTTAATCCTCCCATGACGCGTGTAGCTCACTAACCAGCTGCATACTTTGTATAAATACACCTACCAAATCACTATTCAGATCAGAATAAGAATTTACAGTTTATGCTCATCTCTTTCCCCAATTTCCTCTCTAGAGATTTATCATGGTATCAGTTGATTCTTCCGCTTGATTTCGATTCTTTCTTACTGCGATTTTTCCTTCTTCTTCTCCGATCATCTGGTTTCCGTTTTCTTCTCCGCATATGGCGACGGCTGACACGATGGCCGCCGCTGAATCCAGACTCACAGCATCCAGTCCTCTGTTTCTTCATGCTAATGAGAGCCCAGGTCTCATTCTTGTCTGTCCACCTCTGGATGGGACGAATTACCACACTTGGTCATGGGCTATGAAGATGGCGCTCCTGTCAAAGAACAAATTCGCCTTCGTTTCGGGCAAATTGCAGGTACCTCAGTCCACTGATCCCTTGTTCCCCGTTTGGGTTCATTGCAATACGATGGTTTTGTCATGGATTTCGAAAGTGGTTTCTCCATCAATTGGGCAATCCGTTCTTTGGATGGACAAAGCGTCCTATGTCTGGGCTGATTTGCGGGATCGATTTTCTCAGGGCAGTGCGTTTCGCATTGCAGAGCTTCAAGAAGAAATTCATGGGGTCAAGCAGGGTGATGCTTCTGTTTCGGATTATTTCACTAGGCTCAAGATTCTTTGGGACGAGTTCTTCAATTTTCGTCCGCTGCCGTCTTGTGTTTGCTCTCCTAGCTGTTCTTGTGGTTCAATTGACAAGTTCAAGGCATATCAGCAACAAGATTGTGTCATTCGATTCTTGAATGGGCTTAATGATCGTTATTCTGGTGTCCGTTCCCAGATTATGTTGTTTAATCCTCTTCCTTCCTTGACTAAGGTCTTCTCTATGGTGGTTCAGCAAGAGCGTCAACTTTCCTCTGTTTCTGATCACAGGTCTTTTGCGGCTCATAGTTTCAAGAATCCAGTCCCAAGGCCTCATTTCACCAATCAGAAGAATGGTGGTGCTTCAAAATCTGGTTATGGTCGTGGTCATAGCAAATTTCAGTATTCTAAAGAATTAGTTGTTTCAGGAAAGGCCTGTCGTCATTGCGGGGGCCCTAATCACACAGAGGCTACCTGTTACAGGAAACATGATTTCCCTTCTCACTTCAAGTTTAAGAACCCTGTGCCTGCTGCTCTCTATTCTTCCTCATCCTCAGACGTGCAAGAAGATCATCAAGAAGGTGATCACTCTCAAGATCATTTTAATGATCACTCTTAAGAGACTCCCCTATCACATGCTGCTGGTGCTTCATCGTCTCAGACTTCATCTACCGTGTCTCTTACCAATGAGCAATTTCAGCGTTTGGTTAGTCTCATTCAGTCACCTTCTTCAGGGAGTCAAGGCAGTCATCATGTCAACCACGTTTCCACAGTTTCTACATCTGCGCAGAACCTGAAACCTACCTTTGAGTCAGGTAGTCATTGCTTGTCTATAAGTTCATTTATGCTTGAGTCTTGGATCCTTGACATAGGGGCCATAGATCATATCTGGCACTCTTTAGCTATGTTTGACAGTATTAATTGTATCAATCCTATCTCAGTTAAACTACCTAATGGTGATACAATTACTGCTGCGAAAGCTGGTACTATTAGAGTGTCTGATACTCTTGTTCTTGAGCATGTTCTTTTCATTCCAAATTTTCGTTTTAATCTACTGTCTGTGCCTCATTTGTCCAAAGCTATTGGTTGTTGCTTTATATTTTACAAGGATTTTATACAGGACACAAAGACTTCGAAGATGATTGGTTCAGCTAGATTGCATGCTGGTCTCTATATTTTACTTGGTTCTAGTTCTTTCCATGCTAAACAATCTGTTGTTAATCTTGTTAATTCCTCTGCTATAACTGATAAGAATGTATGGCACTTTAGGCTAGGCCATGTTTCAGATTCTATTTTGAAAATTTTAAATTCTGTTGATGTTTCAATTGATTGTAAAGACAATATATCTTCTTGTGACATTTGCCATTTTATAAAGCAAAAGAAATTACCATTTCCTACAAGTACTACTGTGTCTACTGCTATTTTTAATCTTCTTCATGTTGACATATGGGGACCCTATTCCATCCCATCCATTCATGGTCATCAATATTTTGTCACCATAGTAGATGATTTTTCCAGGTTTACTTGGGTGGCTCTTATAAAACAAAAGTCAGAAGTAAGAAAGCAACTTCAAAATTTCATTAACATGGTTGAGACACAGTTTAATACTAAGGTCAAAATGCTAAGATCTGATAATGAACCTGAATTCTTGATGACTGAATTTTATAACTCTAAGGGCATATTACATCAAACTTCTTGTGTTGAGACACCTCAACAAAATGGTATTGTCGAGAGGAAACATCACCATATTCTGAACATTGCCAGGGCACTCATGTTTCAGGCTAACATTCCTAAATCCTTATGGTCATATTGCATTCTTCATGCTGTATACTTGGTCAATAGACTGCCTTCTCCTCTCCTTCATAATAAAACACCTTTTGAGTTGCTTTATGGTTCCACTCTTGTACTTTCTCAGCTCAAAGTGTTTGGATGTCTTGCATTTGCATCCACATTATCTGCACATAGATCTAAGTTTGATTCCAGGTCTAGAAAATGTATCTTTCTTGGTTTTAAACCTGGCACAAAGGGATCTGTGTTGCAAGACATTGACTCTAAGGACGTTTTTGTGCCCAGACATGTTAAGTTCATTGAAAACCACTTTCCACATCATGTTTCATCTGCTAAATCTGATCATTGCCTGATCACACTGCCTAATTCTCCCACCATTCAATACACACATGAATTGGCTTCAACTTCATTGCATTCCCAGGATCATTCTTCAAATGCAGATATATCTTCTAATATTCATGTTGACATACCTATCAGCACTCAGCATAACACCATTACATCAAATTCTACAAACTCTATTCCTCAGTTGACAGATCCAGATATAGCAGTTCCTCCTAATACAAACAACACAACTAGACCTCCAAGGACAAGGACTGCACCTCAGTACTTGAGAGATTACCACTGCAACCTCACCAAAGTTTCAGTAGATTCACAGAGTTCAGCAAATCCTCACATTCCAGGTGTATCACCAACTTATCCTATCTATGATGTTCTTAATTATGATCACTTGGCTCCTAAACATAAACATTATATCATGAACATCTCTACTGAATCTGAACCTAAGACATACAAGCAAGCCATAAAGCATAAGGTCTGGCAAGAAGCTATGAATAAAGAAATTGAGGCACTGCAGTTAACTAAAACATGGGAAATCGTTGATCTTTCTCCTAATAAGAATCCTATTGGTTGCAAATGGGTTTATAAAATCAAACGTAAAGCTGATGGTTCAATAGAACGTTACAAAGCTAGGCTTGTAGCCAAAGGATACACTCAAACTGAAGGACTTGATTATTTTGACACATTTAGTCCTGTTGCTAAAATCACCACTATTAGACTCCTACTTGCTTTAGCTGCTCAAAATGATTGGTTGTTGCAGCAGTTAGATGTCAATAATGCTTTCCTTCATGGAGATCTTGATGAAGAGGTCTATATGACTCTACCTCAAGGCTTCACTACTGAAGGTTCCAATAAAGTCTGCAAGCTCACCAAGTCTTTATATGGTCTGAAGCAGGCTTCAAGACAATGGTTCTCTAAACTGTCTACATCACTAATCTCCCTTGGTTACACTCAATCTTTATCTGATTATAGTTTATTCATTAAAAATACAAATGGTCCTTTCACTGCTCTTCTTGTATATGTTGATGACATTATCCTTGCAGGTAACAATCAAGATGAAATTAACAATGCCAAGGCTTTTCTTGACAAAGCTTTCAAAATCAAGGACCTGGGATCCCTTAAATTTTTCTTAGGTCTGGAAATTGCAAGGACAAAGAATGGCATTTCCATGAACCAAAGAAAATATACATTGGACTTACTTGCTGACACAGGAATATTAGCTGCTAAACCATCTCCCACTCCTATGGATTCTAGTATACAGATAACATCTCAAGGAACAAAGTTTGATGACATTGCTTTGTACAGGAAACTCATAGGAAAATTGTTATACCTATGCACTACACGGCCTGACATCTCTTTTAGTGTTCAACAACTAAGCTAATTTCTTTCTTGCCCTACAGATCAGCACTATCAAGCAGCTCTAAGGATACTCAAGTATCTCAAGAATGCACCAGGTTAAGGCCTCTTCTTTCCTGCCACAAAGAACTCAGCTCTGAAAGCCTTCAGTGACTCTGATTGGGCAGGCTGCAAAGACACAAGAAGAAGCATAAATGGATTCTGTGTTTTCCTTGGAGATTCCCTCATCAGCTGGAAATCCAAGAAACAAACAACTGTCTCAAGATCCTCATTCGAAGCTGAGTACAGGGCTTTAGCTGCAACAACTTGTGAAATACAATGGATCAAGTACCTCTTACATGACCTCTGCATGCCTGATCCAAAGCCCGCTATCATCTATTGCGACAACAAGTCTGCTCTTCATATTGCAGCAAACCCAATCTTCCATGAATGAACCAAGCACATAGAGATAGATTATCACGTGGTACGAGAGAAGCTGCAAAAGGGAGTTGTTCATCTTATGCCACTCCACACCTCTGCTCAAACAGCTGATATATTCACAAAGCCACTGGGAAACATTCATTTTCACAATCATAAGGACAAACTTGGCTTGATCAACATCCACGCCTGCTTTGGAGGGGGGGTATTAGCTGTAATAACTAAATTAGACTGTAGTTAAGCTATAAGATGTAATTAGTTATAAGCCTAACGGAACAGGGTTGAGGGTTAATCCTCCCATGACGCGTGTAGCTCACTAACCAGCTGCATACTTTGTATAAATACACCTACCAGATCACTATTCAGATCAGAATAAGAATTTACAGTTTATGCTCATCTCTTTCCCCAATTTCCTCTCTAGAAATTTATCAAGCAACAAGTAACGCAGCAGGACAACAGCAGCATAGCAGCAGTAACGCAGCAGGGCACAACAACAGCATAGCAGCTGTCACGCAGCAGCAAGCAACAGCAACAACAAATACACTCAGCAGCAGGGCAACTCTCAAAGTGCTTAATAAAATATTTTTGAAAACTCTCAAACTAACAACTTGAGAACATAAGGAGGTTCATACCGAACCTGTATAAATCACTCATGCATTATACTTTCAATTTTATTCCATTTTACTTTCAGTTCTTGTGCACTACTACTTTACCTTTTCTTTAAAGCGAAAACTGTTCAAATACCGGTGACTACCATGGTGTCAGTACGTAAAGAAGGGATGATTTGATCTCCGTGTATCTTTGCTTGAGGATAATTCTACTTCCCTTTTTGTGCCTTTAAGTTGCACCTATGAACAAACTCATTTCTTGATAGCTTCTTTTTCGACCCCACTTCTTATCTAAAATAGTAATTGGATGAGTAGACTGTGGCTTTGTCCATAGCCCATAAATTTACATCAACACCCCTTCTCAGATCGTGATGTTTAAGTTCATCCCCATAATTATGGGAAATTATGATCAACTCCCTAAAAATTTCGAAAATACAAATTCCACCCCTTTGGTGTTCGGAAATATTCACAGGGGATGTTTATGTAATTTTTTTAATTAGGAAACAGTTTTTAACTTTTTCAAGTTTGTGGGATTCAATTGTAATGTGATGATTTTCGAAAGAGTGTGGATGTAATTAAGTGTAAGTTATTATCTCTTTTTGATAGTTAATGACAATCTATCACATTGTATCCAGATGATAAATAGTGAATGTTGAATGAAAAATGCATTGTACTTGTTTCGTTATTGATAGCTTCTATCCAGTTACATAGAATCCAAATGCGCCCGCACACACAAATAAACTATTTGTAATGGTGAAACTTCGACAATACAAACATCCTATTCTGAAAACCAAAATCAGACCAAAACCGATAGAATTTTCTCAAAACCAATGCGAATCAAGATTCTTTTTCCTGAGCATAATTATACATATAGTTACAATGGAAGATGTTTAGAATCAAAAGAGAAAAAAGAACTACGTATCTAAATATAGTTGCTAACTAGGGAAGATACCTATAATCCTTTTCTAGAGATATATACATGTACGATAGAAATTTATGTTACAAAATGTACTACTATTACATCATATGTTCTCTTTCCTGTCATTCTAGAAAATTGGATAAAACGTTGTCCGAACAGCTATGGGGCTCCGAACAGAATGCTTGCCATCACTCCAAGTCAAACTTCCAAAGACGTATCCAGTGTTGTATTCTTGTCTAGCCACAACCTTCATCACAAAGTCAACCGCCCTTGTCTTCGAGTCGAACCTCAGGACTTCAGGCTTGACCGTCACTCTTACCCCACTCGGAGATTTGATCGTAGCCCTGTAAACCGAGCTGGTGGGCCCCATATTGGTGACTTGTCTCTTGAGGGTGGCTGATCCGTTGAGGTGTGGAATGGTGAAGGACGGTAGGTTGTGTTGAAAATATAGGAAATGGGATCAGAATGATACGGGTAGTCCCTGTCCTTAAAGTATTAATCGCACTTACTCTCTGAGTTTGCTAAAAGTTGTAGACGATTTACTTTTAGGATATATGTCAAGCTGGAAAATGAATTTCGTGCAATAGTAATTTGCCAGAAATTCTGTGAATGTTGTTGTATTTCAGGTGTGAGGAATGGGTTATTTTTAAAGGTTTCAGATGTTTGACAGCCATAAAGTGGGAATTTGAAAGGGTCAAATTCAGGTGTTAATGACCTGAAATTAATTCCATAATTGCCCACTACCTGACTGTTACATCCATCAACGGATCTGACTTTTAAATTACATTCGGATGTACCTGGACACCCCTCAGCGGATGTACGTAGACATTGGTTCTCAATTTGAATTTTGGACTCGTGCGAAGTGCAAAGTGCGCCATCAAACGCCACATTCGCCCATGCCCGGCCCCGGCCCGTGAGCGTGCGTGGGCGGTTTGGTGCACTGCACTGCGAGTGAGCCCATTAGTCCTCTCTTGGGTCCCATAATTTAATAACACATACAACATTTTAATATATAAAGCTGCCTACTTAGTGTTATTTTTCCAATGTGGGACACAGTAACCAATGTATATTTTCTAAACAACCTTTGATATGCCTTTGTGTATTCACTTATTAATTCTCTAATAATTAACATATAAATACATGGCATATTCAACAATCCCCCACTTGTTTGGAAAACTACTCTTTTGTCAGACAAGTCCCTGAAGATTTTAGTCAAAGACCACGTGCCTAGAGTAGGGTGTGACAAACATTGAACCTTCCCTTAGTGCGTCCTTCGTGAAGCAATCAGAGTTATTACACACACGTTTTCTTTCTCATACAACAAGCACTCCACTGCTTTGCGCTTATAAAGCCATACGCCATATCCCGTTTCATGAACCTTTAAAAGAGTAAACCACAACTCTCTATAAGAAGCGGCTTCACTTCTTGTTCATATAGGCAAAATATTTCTCGAGCACTTGTTGCAGTAGTGCAGCATTTTGTTAAGAGCATAGCTCAACCTTGTCACTTTGCAACTCACTAAGCTATCTTCAACTACATATGAGACTACTTGATAGCTCTAACCAACTCGTGACTTATTTTTTCCTTTGAACCTATAACCAGGGAAAACATAGATTATAGGTAGGGTTACTAATTATAGGGAAAAATAGTATCTAAACCTGTTCATATTACTAACAAAAGAAAAGGCAAGTGTCATGTTTGTGGAGAAACAGGACATTATGCGAGAGAATGCCCACAACGGAAGAGTGAATCCGGAGTTGCAAACATGGTTGAGGAGAACCTAGTTGCCATGGTGACTGATCTTAGCCTCGATGTGGCTATGATTTCTGAAATCAACATGGCAAGTGAACTTTCTGGCTGGTGGTTAGATTCTGGAGCAACGGTTCACATTTACAACGATCGAAGGCTTTTCAAGACCTTTGAAGATGTTGTTGGGCAAGAGGTTCAGATGGAAATAGCTCCAAAGCCGGTGTTGGAGGCAAAGGATCTGTTGAGCTCAACTTTACCTCCGGGAAGTAATTAACTTTGATTAATGTCTTGTTTGTACCAGATGTTAGGAAAAGTTTAATTTCTATTGATTTGTTAGATAAGAAAGGTTTTAAAGTTTCTGTTGAGTCTGGGAAAGTTATCATCATGAAAAATGGTGAATTTGTTGGAAAAGGCTATGCTTGTAATGAGATGTATAAGATGTCTATCAATAACATGAATTCTTTTTCTGCTTACATGATTTCTTCAATTTCTTTATGGCATAGTCGATTAGGACATGTTAGTGCAAAGAACTTGAAAAATATGCATGCAATGGGATTAATTGATATTGGTAAAAATGAACTTGATAAATGTGAAATTTGTGCAAAATAAAAAATTGTAAGAAAACCTTTTCCAATTGTTAAAAGAGAATCACAAATATTAGATTTAATTCATACAGATATTTGTGAGTTAAATGGAATTTTAACTAGAGGTGGAAAAAGGTATTTTATTACTTTTATTGATGATGCTAGTCGGTTTTGCTATGTTTATCTTTTACGAACCAAGGATGAAGCTCTTAGTTCATTCGTGAAATATAAATCAGAAGTAGAACCCAACATGAGAAGAAGATTAAGGTTCTACGTTCTAATCGAGGCATGGAATATTGTTTGAATGCTTTTGATACACTTTGTGAAGAAAGTGGTATCATACATCAAACAACTGTCGGATATACACCCCAGCAGAACAGTGTAGTTCACTACTAGAAAAACGCCCGATAGCAACGGATTTACCAATAGATTTTGGCCTAATTAGCAATGGATTTAGCAACGAAAATTTTCCGTTGCTATAAAACCCTCGTGGCTAATCTATAGCAACGGATTTAACAACGAATTTTTAGCAACGGATTATTACCCACAAACATTAGCAACGAATTTTTTAGCAACAGATTTAGCGACGGATTTTCAATTGCAAACCAACCAATAATTAATTAATTTTTTTGCATCCGTCGCAAAAGGTAATAATTTAAATTAATAAATAAAAAATTTATTTGTTGGCCCAGAACCACCCCCCAACCACACTAACCCAATTAGGTTCGAACCCCCACCCGGACCTCACCGCTCGGACCGAACCAACGAGCCCAAGGTGGCTCAAGAAATATATTGCATAATATGCAACCTCCAGGAATCGAACCTGGGTCTCCAATGTAGAAGGTTGGAGACCCAACCAACTTGGCTAGCTATGTTATTGTTATTGTTATGTTATTTTTTATATTTAACAACTATAAAATATTCATACATTAATTTAAATAAATAATTAAATACTTGTTATCATAGTTTAAATAAAAATATGTTTAAACATGTAATTATTTATATTAATACACATTCCATTAAAAATTTTACTACTTAATTATTTAATTAACTACATATTCCAAGTTTTAGTTATGACATAAAAATCTAATATATATCAATTTAAATATAACTTTTTATGACATACAAAAAAAAAAGGATGAAAGTTTTACATAACTAAATAATTAGATTTAATTAGTTGGTTGTTGAATAAAGAACTTTTATGTTATATGAAGTATTCACTTATACATTTATAGAATAATATCTGTATTTTGAGGAACTATTGTATTATTTAGCGATCATAGTTGAATAACTTAATGAATAATTATTTTATTCATATGAAACATTTATATTTGAATTTGTAGAATTATATCTAAATATTGAAGAATTATTGTGTTAAATTCTATATAAACCCCAAGCATGTATATTATATATATATATATATATATATATATATATATATATATACTAGTGTATATCAACTTAAGTATAAGTTTTTATGACATATAAAAGAAAGATGAAAGTTTACATAATTAAGTAATTAGATTTAGTTGGTAGTTGAATAAAGAACTAATTTTATATCAATATGAATTATTCACTTATACATCTGTGGAACAATATCTGCATTTTGAGGAACTATTGTATTATTTAGCAATCGTAGTTGAATAACTTAATATAAAGAATTATTTTCTTAATATGAAACATTTATATTTGAATTTATAAAATTATATTTATACATTGAGGAATTATTGTGTTTCGCAACCGTTAGATGTTAAATTAAGAAGTTTTCTTTTAATATAATGAATTTATATTAAAATTTGTAGAATTAAATCTAAATATTAAGAAATTATTGTATTATGCAACCGTTACATGTTAAATGAAAAACTTTTCTCTTAATATTGAAGTATTTATATGTGAATTTCGAGCGTTATATATGTGAATTTTAAGGAATTATTGTGTTATGCACATCTTTTAATGATTTATAATGTATATTATAAACACATATTATATATATGTACATATATTATATATAAACATATAATATTAATTATTATTTAATATTTAAGATATAAGATATATATGTCTATATATTATATATATAGATATATATATATATATATATTATCAATATTTTATATTTATACATAATATACGTATGTATATCATATTATATGTATTATAAATATTATATATTTATATATAATATACATATGTATATAATATATTATATGTATTATAAATTATATAATATTATATAATATATATACGATATATATAATATTAATATATTAAATATTGCTCTATTTTTTATTATTCATTTATTTTTATTCCATATAGCAACGAAAAATCCGTTACTAAATTATAAATATTTTATTAATTTTTTTAATCATATGTTTATAGTAACGGATTTTCCGTTGCTAATCTTTTTTATATTTATTTATTTTTATTTCTTTTTTTTCTTCCTTATAGCAACGAAAAATCCGTTGCTAAATAGCAACGGATTTTCCATTGCTAATATTTTAACTATTTGTTTATTTTTATTTCTTTTTTTTCTTCCATATAGCAACGAAAAATCCGTTGCTAATATTTTTTATATTTAATTATTTATATTTCTTTTTTTTTCTTTCATATAGCAACGAATTTTTCATTGCAAATATTTATAAATATTATATTATTTTTTATTAGGTTTTTATTTTAATAGCAACGGATTTTCCGTCGCTATATATACCAATTTATTTATTTTTTGTATTATTGAATTTTAGGAACGAAAAATCCGTTGCTATTTTTTTTCATATATAGCAACGGATTTAGCAACGAAAATTCCGTTGCTAAAGCATTTTGCCACGAATTTTTTTTTCGTTGCTATATCCGTTGCTAAATAGCAACGAATAATTTTCGTTGCTAAATTTCCGTTGCTATATGATAGATTTCTAGTAGTGGTTGAAATGAAAAATCGTACCTTTCGGGACATGATAAATTGTATGTTAAATCATGCAAATTTACCTCACAACTTGTGGGGTGAAGCCCTTCTGTCGGCATGCCATATTCTGAATAGGATGCCTAATTCTGTTGTGAAGTCTAGTCCCTATGAAATATGGAAAGGCAGAAAGCCCAACATAAGCTATTTTAAAGTGTGGGGGTGTGCGGTTTATTTTTGGGTTCCTGATCCCAAACGGACTAAGTTAGGAGCCAGAGCTATTAAAAGTGTATTAATTGGATATGCTCTTAATAGCAAGGCTTATAGACTTCTTGATTTGGAGTCTAATGTGATAACTGAGTCCAGGGATGTTGAGTTCTTAGAAAATACATTTTTAAAAGATGTTGGAAATGAATATGAGCCACCCCAAATTGAGCCTAGAGGTCCTATAAGGCCGGTTGTGGAAAATAACATTTCTACACAACCAATTGAGCCTAGAAGGAGTACTAGAGCAAGCAAAGAGGAAAGCTTAGACAAAGACTTTATCTCTTCTGAAGCTTTATTGTTCTTGGTGGAGGGGACCAGGATAATAAAGTGGTAAGTGAAATACCGTTTGTATTTATACTTGAGACGGATCCTAAAACATTTTCAGAAGCCATGGCTTCTCAAGATGCTTCTTTCTGGAAGGAAGCTGTAAACGATGAAATGGATTCGATCTTGGGTAAATACTTGGGTATTAGCAGACTTACCTCGTGGTTCTAAACCCATTGGGTGCAAGTGGGTATTTAGAAGAAAACAGAGCACCATGGCACTATCTCAACTTTCAAGGCTAGATCAGTTGCCAAAGGGTTCAGATAAGTAGAAGGGATTGACTACTTTGATACTTATGCACCGGTGGCTCGAGTTACTTCCATTAGAATTCTTCTTGCCCTAGCTTCTCTTTATGATCTGTTTGTTCATCAAATGGACGTAAAGACAACATTTTTAAATGGAAATTTAAAAGAAGAAATGTATATGGAATAACCTGAGGGCTTTGTAGCACCGGGAACAGAAAATAAAGTGTGTAAGTTGGTCAAATCCCTATATGATCTGAAACAAGCACCAAAACAGTGGCACGAGAAGTTCGACACTGCTATATTGAGTTTCGGATTCAAGTATAACAGTGCTGACATGTGCATTTACTCCAAAAGCACAGCTGACTATATGGTAATAGTCTGCTTATATGTCGATGATATGTTGATCATCTAGACAAACATGATTGGAGTAAACGAGACTAAAAAGTATCTATCCTCGGTCTTTAAGATGAAAGACTTAGGTGAAGTAGATACTATTTTCCCCCTGGTTTCCCCTATGTTTCTAACCAACATGGTTGGAGTTGTTTGTACTCTAAGGCCTCCCACAGTTCTCTAGGTGACTGCGCGTTTGTGTAGAGATCGTACAGTCTGTCGGACAAGGTATTCAGAATGTGTCCACGAGCCAATTGTTCATCTTCTGCTCTCTTTTTTCTTTGTTGTTGAAGAGTATCTACGATCTCCTGGTGGATCTGCAAGACATTCCTGGAGGGACCTGTTGTTGCAGTGTTGGCAGGAGGAACACCACCTGCTGTAGGAGGATTGGCAGGAGGAGCACCACCTGCTGTAGTGGGATTAGCAGGAAGAACAACACCTGCTACAGTGGCTGGTGGATCCAAATCAACGGGTTGCTGGGGAGCAGGAGGATCTTCTGGAATTGGTGATAGGTTGGGATCCATAACATAGGCCAGCTTCAAGACGGTAAGAAAGAAATTCATCTTGTCTTGCCAGCGGTTGAAGTTGTTTCCATCGAAGCGATCCAACTTCTACTGGTTCATGATGCGGAAGGATTCTGATTCTATTTTCGGATTAACACTTTAAGATTGTTGAAAATATAGGAAATGGGATCAGAATGACATGGGTAGTCCCTGTCCTTAAAGTATTAATCGCCCCTACTCTCTGAGTGTGCTAAAGGTTGCAGACGATTTACTTTTAGGATATATGTCAAGCTGAAAAATGAATTTCGTGCAATAGCAATTTGCCAGAAATTCTGTGAATGTTGCTGTATTTCAAGTGTGAGGAATGGGTTATTTTTAAAGGTTTCAAATGTTTGGCAGCCATAAAGTGGGAATTTGAAAGGGCCAAATTCAGGTGTTAATGACTTGATTGAATTTTGGACTCGTGCGAAGTGCAAAGTGCGCCATCAAACGCCACATTCGCCCATGCCTGGCCCCGGCCCATGCCCGTGCCCGTGCCCGGACGGTGCGGTGCACCGTACCACGAGTGAGTCCATTAGTCATCTCTTGGGTCCCATAATTTAATGACACATACAACATTTTAATATATAAAGCTGCCTACTTAGTGTTATTTTTCCAATGTGGGACACAGTAACCAATGTATATTTTTCAAACAACCTTTGATATGCCTTTGTGTATTCACTTATTAATTCTCCAATAATTAACATATAAATACATGGCATATTCAATAGGTTGACGTCTAAGAGGAAGCCGCCCCGATCATCGCATATTGACCATTCTGCCCTTCAATCGTAGAATGGGGTTTTCTTGGTGGTGTTGTAGATGTAACTCCTATTGTAATCTTGAATGCAGAGATAGTTGAGGTAGTCATCTTTGTTCATGTCGTAGACCAAACCCGGTTGAGCCGCATCGTTAGGGTTCACCATCACCACCATAGTCGAAGGCATCAGCCGGCTTTATTGGAGACCCTTTGGCGCTTATTGGCATCCTTGAATTGTCTCCGTTCCATGCTGTAAGAAATATTTGACCACAATAAGGTCATGCTAGGATGGGGTGGACAACTATGTTTTATGGACGCAGATACAAGAATACAAAAGTGCAGTCATTTTTTTAGTTGATTCATTACTTTCTTTTTTTTTACTATAGAACATCTTTTAACTTTGTTTAAAAATTAATAATAAATTTTAAGCACATTTTTACCATGTTATGAACGTGTTTGTGTTGTACCCACTCTGACGTGAAACGTGCTAAAATTAGGATTGTCCGAGCTTATATTAATAAATTTAAAACTTGTGAAAATTACGAATTAAATAAATGAAAAGTAACTCATGAAACTATTGTCACAAGTGCAGATCTTATTGCAGCAGGAGACCAGTGACGATGTTGAGATCGAAAAAGCGCAACGATGCCACTAACATAAGGGGTAGACATGGATGTTCTGCCCATGAAAATAAAGCCGTTGTCATTCTCAAAGTGATCAAGAGGAACTGCAGCTAGTATGCTTACTCCTGGTGCTGCTACATCCGGCTGCACAAATGAAATGACTTATAGAAGGGTAACGGTAGTTTTGGTAAAAGGTAATTTTGTGTAATTATGTAAAACTTTAAGGAGTGTAGATGTAATTCACCTAAAATAAGAAGATCAATACGATGAAAGTGTACCTTGAGAATCTCTGGGGCAAGAGCATTAGGTCCTCTTGATGAGAAGCAGGCAACTTCAAGTGGGACCGGCTTTCCCTCAATAGAATGTTTGTCCAATCCATACAGTTGCTCCGGCACTACAGAGATTTTGAAACAAAAGAGTTTGAGTTAAAAACTGGAGAGAGAGATGATTCATTACGCAATTTTTCAGAATTTTGAGCTCTTGCTCCTCTCCAAATTACAGAATTATCATACAAAGAGAAGATGACCTGCATGTTCTACAACGCATCATAAATTTACCTCTTCTTGTCATACTCAAGTATGTAATTTCCAGCCTCGAAATCAAGTTCAACAATTGGGATTTCTACTAGAGGTTTTCGCATTGCACGACCGTATGCATACGCAAATAGATTATTATCAAGATTGGGCCTCACCACAATCAGCGCTCGAGCATCTAAACGAGAGACATTATTCACGGCCTGGCCATATTCTTTTTCATCCTTAACAAAAGAGACCACCACTTTTCCCTTAAATCCGGTATTATTTGATCCACTGGCACTGAGGTTCCTAACAATAAAGATAGAAAAATTAATTCAAAACGTGACTATACTCGACTATGATAAGTACTTGCAATGAACTTGAAGGTACCTTGTTGGAAGATTCTGAATAGCTAACTGTGCGAAACCAACCTCCTTGCCCAAGATCATGCCACGACCCTGCAAGATTGCAACAATGTTAAAAAAAAGTATGAAACTATATTTTACACAAACAAGACCAGATAATATGATTTAGGGTTAATTACACCGACACCCTCCCAACATTCAAAATTACAATAACCTCCCCCATAGATTTTACATTTAAAATATCCTAATGAACACGATCAAACGAGACGTACCATTATGGTTTTATTGTTCCTGAGCGTGACAGGAACCAAGAACTCCCTACCCAACATGGTGGCAGCGACAGATATCAACCATCGTGCAAATGCCTGCGTTGTTCAAGGCAACGAGCCGTCATTCCCTGCCCCAGTGACCACTGGGATACCGTGCGCCACCGCGTGAAACCCTCCTATCGCTATTCCATTATCTTCTGAAACCTCAGGCGAGTCCGAAAAATTATCTCCCACGGAGACCGATATTACATCGGCCCCATCGCTAACGGTATCGTCCATACCTGCGAGAATGTCAGAAGCAGTGCAGATATCTTTCGGCTCGCCTGACCAACAAACCTTGTACATGGCAACGCGGGCACGGGGCGCCCCGCCTCTGAACGTGCCCATCTTAAGACCGTAATAGGTGACATTGTTCACGAATGAGCCAGCGGCAATGCTGGCAACATGAGTGACGTGCCCTGTTGTGTCGAGTGATGACGGGTGTTCTTCGACGGCCTTTCTTCCATTTTGGTGGAGGTAGCCCTTGTTGTACCAACGGGCGCCGATCATCAATGACGGAGCTTGGGGGGGGGGGGGGGGGGGGGGGAGGGCATGGGGTGGCAGCCGGCCCCCTCCCCCCCAATTTTTTTTTAGTATACATAAATTTTAAAATTTTTATTATTTTGTTCCCCCTAAATTTATAAATTTGTCCCCCCTCCCCAATAAAATTACAACTCACCAATTTAGAATTTATTTTTAGTATTAGTTTACCGATTATTTTTCTCAATCCAAATGCACTTTTTAATTTTTCTCAATCCAAATGCACTTTTTACTTGGTTTCTAAATAAAAGTCTTTTAATCTTCTTTTCAATATTAAAAAAAATCTCAAATTAGTCTTTTTTCTCTATTTACTTAAGACTACATCTTCTTTCTCTTTCATTTGTCTTCTTCCTCTTTCATTTTTCTATTCTTCGTTTTTTCTTCTTCTCAACTTAAAACTCTCTTTTTTCTAATATTTAAAATCTACATTTGTGGGAAAAAAGAAGTTGTTCGTGGTCCAAGTTATCCAAAGGTAATGTTAACTTATATTTAGTTTTAGTTTATTTTTTATAGTTTTATTATGACTAAATTATTTAGATAAAATTTATGATTAATTTGTTAATGGTAAATTTGTTTAATATTTTGAGAAAAGATTGTATCCGAATAGGATAAGAACATGTTAATTTTGGATAATTTAGTACTGGTAGAGTTCTATATTTTGACAAAATATCATATTTTTATCTGTAGATTATATACTATGTTTAATTTTAGATAATTTAGTGTTGATATGAGTTTTGTATATTAAGATTTTATTATTTATTATTAAGATAACTGCCAATTTTAGTTTTTATCATGGATAGATTATGTAGTTTAAAGAATAATATTTTTAATTTGACAATAACTGTGTTAATTTTAGTTTTTCTTTTATTATGGATAAATTATTTAGTTAAAAAATTGTATCTTAAATTGTAATTTTAGTTTTTTTTTAAATTATGGATAACAGTTATAATTAATTTGTTAACTGTAGTTATCTTTATCTCTATAACTATCAAAATAGGTTAAAGATAAATGATTTTTTATTTTCTTATGTTGTTTTGCTAATAAAGTCTATTATTTTATTTTAAATCATGTTAAATTCAGTTCATAATTTTTTTAATTTATATAGGCTCTATGAGTAAAAGGAATTTGGAATTTTACTTCAAAAAACCTTGTTATAAAAGGAATTTGAAATTTTACTTCAAAAAACCTCGTTAAGATAATAGCAATGCACCTTTACACTTCAACAATCCATGACAAAACACCTATTTTCTTAAGACTTCAACGACAAAATAATAATTTTTTTAAGTTAAACTGTTTTAAATTATACTTGTTTTATTTATATATATCGAATAAAATAATATTTTATTTTTAATGAAATAATATTTATTTTTTTAAAAAATTATATATATTCTTAAATTTCACCCCCTTCCGTGAAATCCTGGCTTCGTCCCTGCTCCTGGGCTTGGCTCTCTTTATTATCTACAATGTTTGCGCACTTGACGGTGACAACAAGAGATAATATAACAAGCAAATACGAGGGATTCTCCATGTCGTTCCTACAAGTTCTTGCACTTCTCTCTAACTTTTCTCTTGTAATGCACCGGAGATGGCGATATATGTTTTTTCCTGATTTTTTTTATTTTAAATGTATGACATGATACCAAACAATAAAATAATATTTTTAGAAATACGTATATATAACTTCTCTCTCCAAACATCTAACCTCATATATATATAAGCCTACATTCTCTTCCCTCCTATGAATAGAATAACAAGAAAAATCACATAGCATGATTAAGATTTAAGAACTAGAATGAGCATAGTTATTATCCGCATCTATAAAATACTAAAACTAGAATTCCTAATAGTTTACAAGAAGATAAATGTAGTTCATGTGGGCTTCACAAAATAAAATAATTATTAATTAGATTTTGGTCAAAATTTTAGTGTCCGAATTATGCGTTGGCTATATTTTTTGTTTCCTTCCTCTTTCTTTATTACCAAGCTCCACAATTTGCCTTTAGTACTATAATTAATTATTAATTATTAACCATCAATTTAGTAATCTGAACCCGATTCAAAACCATACTGAAATATAGAATAAAAAATTAACAATGATAGTATTTTATTTGAAGAAAACGTAGTACATATTTCTGATTTAATTCTCTACTATATTTTGGGAATATCCTCCCTAATATATGCAATCAACAATTAATATTTATAAATATTAACATTTTGTCATTTATGAAAAAATTTGAACTGATTATTGTTTCAACCTAGTAATATATGTGGAGAAAAGGTGAAAATATGAAATGCACCAATAAATATTTCTTTATTAAAAAATATTATATTTATAAAAGTTTTCTGCATGTTTTCAGCTCTGCATGCATTTTTATGCTTTTAAACTTCACATTTCTTCCGAATTTGTATGATTTCAAATGGGATTTAGGGATTTACTGATCATTTCTCTGAAGATTTGATTTTCTCCCGAGTTTCCCCTGGCTAATCTCTGTTTAAATATGCATGCATGTTGTAGGAATCTTGTTGTAAAACAATATATATTTTGGATATTTTTGGACCGAATCCGGGCTGTTCGTGACTGTTAAATTACAAATATGCGCCTCCTTTCCGAATTCGATCTAGATATGAAATCTATCAAAGAAAATGATAAATAACATCATCAATACGTACAGTTGCAAGTATTTTCTTACAACCTTATTTGGGTGATTTGATTATTAAGAATGTAACTAATGAAGGGATGTTTTGATCTTGGTGTACCATTGCTTTAAGATATATTAGCTCCATTTTTGTGCCTTTTAAGTAGCAGAAGTCTGGAAACTCATTTCTTGAAAGCTTCTTCTTTGACCCTTCTTATCTAAAATGATAATTTTATATGGCTTTATCCGTAGCCCATAAATTTACATCCACACCCCTTCTTAGACTGGGATGTTTAAGTTGAGCCCCAGGAAATGCTTGAAATTACAAAATTCACCGCTTCGGAGTTCGGAGATAGGAGTTAGAAATTCATAGGGGAGGTTTGTGTAATTATTTTATATCAGGAAGTAGTTTGTAATTTATTAAAGCTTGTGGGAATCAATTGTAACGTGACGATTTCGAAAGGGTGTGGATGTAATTAACTATAAGTTATTATATCTTGTTGACAGTTGACGACATTCTATAACATGTATACAGATGATAAATAGTAAATGTTGAATGAAAAATGCATTGTACTTGTTTCGTTATTGTTAACTTCGACACACCAAAATCAAACAAAAACCGACAGAAATTTATCAAAATCAATGCGAATAAAGATTCTTTTTTCGGCGTATAATACCACAATTTATTCCCCAGCAGAGGAGGTATAGAAGAAGTGGAACAATTGCCCTGTAGCCCGTTTCAGCGGCGAATCAAGCCAGAAGATGCTGAGATACTTACCAGAGTACCAATCACAAAGAAAAAAAAAGAAGAGGTTTTGGATCAAAAGAAAAAAAAAAAAAAAACTAAGTAACTACACATAGTTGGTAGGGAACATATGTACCTATGATCCTTTTCTACGGACATCTACATGTTAGAGATTTATGTTACAAAATGTACTACTATTACATATTTGTTTTCTTTCCTGTCATTCTAGAAAATTGGATAAAACGTTATCCGAACAGTTACGGGGCTCCTAACAGAATGCTTGCCATCACTCCAAGTCAAACTTCCAAAGACGTATCCAGTGTTGTATTCTTGTTCAGCCACAACCTTCATCACAAAGTCAGCCTCCCTCGTCTTTGAGTCGAATTTGAGGACTTCAGGCTTGACCGACACTAGCTCTTACCCCCCTTGGAGATTTGATCGTAGCCCTGTAAACCGAGTTGGTTGGGCCCACATTGGTGACTCGTCTCTTGAGGGTGGCTGATCCGTTGAGGTGTGGAACGGTGAAGGACGGTAGGTTGAGATCCAAGAGGGAGCCGCCCCGGTTATCACAGATAGACTGTGCTGCCCTCGGGTTGAAGTACGGGGTTTCCTTGGTGGCATTGTAGATGTCGGTCCTGTTGTAATCTTGAATGCAAAGATAGTTGAGGTAGTTTTCTTTGTTCATGTCGTAGACCAAACCCGGTTGGGCTGCCGCATTAGGGTTCACGATCCCGCCACCGTAGTCAAAAGCATTCGCGGGTTTCACTGGGGACCCTTCGGCATCTATTGGTGTCCTTGAAGTGTCTTCGTTCCATGCTGCAAGAAATATTTGGCCGAAATAATGCCATGCGGGGATGGGGTGGACAACTAGGTTTTATGGACGCAAATACGAGAATAAATAAGTGCAGACATTTTTTAAATTGATTCATTACTTTATTATTTTAATTATATGTTAAATGTCCCACATCGAATAATTAGTGATGTGGTGTTCAATATAAAATGGTATGGCAAACCTCCCCTCAACAGCTAGCTTTTGGGGGTGAGTAAGGTCAAAACACATTATTCAATATGGTATCAGAGCGGGTTCACAAATGTTCGATTCCTGTGCCTGTCTCTCCACCCGGCTTGCAGATGTTCATTCCTGCAATGTTCACGCACCAATTTGGGAGTGACGGGGGTGTGTTAAATGTCCCACATCGAATAATTAGTGATGTGGTGTTCAATATAAAATGGCATGGCAAACCTCCCCTCAACGGGGGTGTGTTAAATGTCCCACATCGAATAATTAGTGATGTGGTGTTCAATATAAAATGGCATGGCAAACCTCCCCTCAACAGCTAGCTTTTGGGGGTGAGTAAGGCCAAAGCACATTATTCAATATTATAAAACACTTTTAATTTTGTTTAAAATAATAATAATAATAAGTTTTGAGCACATTATTACCATGTTAGGTATGAGTTGTATCCACTCTGACACAAAACATGCTAAAATTAGGAGTGTCCGAGCTTATATTACTAAATCAAAACTTGCACAGATTACGAAGTAAATACATGAAAAGTATTATATGAACCTGTTGTCACAAGTGCAGATCTTATTGCTGCAGGAGACCAGTGACGATGTTGGGATCGAAGAAGCGCAACGATGCCACTAACATGAGGGGTAGCCATGGATGTGCCGGTTGCAAAAACAAACCCATTGTCGTTCTCAGGGTAATCAGGAGGAACTGCAGCTAGTATGCTTACTCCTGGTGCTGCTACATCCGGCTGCACAAATGAAATGACTTATATAGGGGAAATGGTAGTTTGATAAAAAGGAGTTTTGTGTAAATATGTAAAACTTTAAGTAATCTGGACGTAATCCACCCAAAATAAGAAGATTAGTATGATAGAAAAGTACCTTGAGAATCTCTGGGGCAAGAGCATTAGGTCCTCTTGATGAGAGACCGGCAACCTTAAGTGGGAGCGGCTTTACCTCATGAACGAAAGTTTGTCCAATCGATACATGAGTTGCTCCATGACTACAAAATTTTTGAAACGGAAGAGTTTAAGTATAAAAACTGGAGGGAGAGTGAGAGATGATTTTTTTTATGTTACGAATATGAGCAAGGGACGGAGCTAAGCTGAAACATGTAGCCAACCCCTCAATTTTGTATAGATCAAGATTTTATATGCAAATTTTCAGAATTTTAAGCTTTTGCCCTTCCAAAACCCAGAAATATCATACAAAGAAACATGACCCAAATGCTCTAAAACGCATCATAAATTTACCTCTTCTCGTCATACTCAAATATGTCATTTCCAGCCTCGAAATCAAGTTCAACAATCGGAATTTGTACTTCAGGTTTTGGCATTGCACGATCGTATGCATACGCAAATAGCTCATAATCTAGAACATGCTTCACTGCAATCAGCGCCCGAGCATCTAAAGCGGGTACTTTATCTAAAACCTCAATATATTCTTTTTTATCCGAAATAGAAACCACGATCACTTTTCCCTTAAATTCGAGTATACTGGTTTTATTTGATCCAATATCACCGAGGTTCCTAACAATAAAGATAGAAAAATTAAATCAAGATGTGACGATACGACTACGATAAGTTGCAACGAGGCACTTGAAGGTACCCTTTTGGGAGTTCCTTAGTAGTTAACTCTGCGAAACCAACCTCCTTGCCTAAGACCTTGCCACGACCCTGCAAGCTTGCAACGATGTCGCTATCATGAAAAGTATGAGAAACTATATGTTACACAAAAAATGTATCAATTCAGAAGCCATTATGGTTTTATTATTCCTAGCTTCCAAAATTACATTAACCTCCCTTCTGAGATTGTATAACTAAAAAAACGTACCATTATGGTTTTATTATTCCCGAGAGTGATAGGTACCAAGAAAGCCCTATCCACCGTGGTGGCAGCAACCGATATCATCCATGGTGCAAATCCCTGAGTTGATGAAGACAATGGGCCGTCATTCCCTACCCCCTCGACCACCGGGATACCGTGCGCAACCGCGTGAAAAGCTCCGATAGCTATTGGATTATCTTCTGAAACCTCAGGCAAGTCCGGGAAACTACCCGCCAAGGAGACCGATATTACATCGACGCCATCACGAACGGCACCGTCAAACACCGCAAGAATGTCAGAAGAAGTGGATGTCGATATAGGCTTATCCCAATTAGTCTTGTAGATGGCGATGCGTGCACGGGGCGCCCCGCCTCTGAACGTGCCCATGTTGAGACCATAATAGGTGACTTGTTGACGAATGAGCCAGCGGCGGTGCTGGCGACATGAGTGTCGTGCCCATTTGTGTCGAGCGGCGATGGGTTTTTCTCGAAGGCCTGTACTCCATATTTGTGGAGGTAGCCCTCTTTGTACCAACGGGCGCCAATGATTTTTGTTGGGACCACGCGCACCTTCACCCCAACTCCACATTAGTATGATATTGTCCGCTTTGCGCCAAGCCCGCACGGATTTGTTTTTGGGCATCTCCCAAAAGGCCTCATACTAATGGAGTTAGGTGAACACTTATATATTGAACAAACTTCCGCCAATCTTCCGATGTGGGATGGGTTTGCTACCCAACAATCCTCCCCTCAAACCAAGACCACACCACTCGTGACCTCCCCTTCAGGGTCAATCTATTTGATCTGCCAACCATCTTGTACCGCCGCTACACACCTTGAGACCACACCACTCATGACCTGCCCTTCAGGGTCAATCTATTTGATCTGCCAACCATCTTGTACCGCCGCTACACACCTTTGCGGGACACGCCGGCTGACCTCCTTAACATCAAGGGGACTTTCGACACAAGGCATCAACTACAGATCTCCAATTGCTAGGTCACATTACCTGACCTGCCAAACATAGGTCACTTCACCTGCCAAACATCTTGTACCGCCGTCAAACCAAACAGGACCCGCTGCCTGACCAACACTTGCCAGGAAGACTTTCGACACAAGGCACCCCTGCAGGTCTCTGGTCTTGTTACACCGGGAATTCCTCATAAAACGCAGTCCACCACTCCGATAAGCTCGAACCTGGGCTCTGATACCACTTGTTGGGACCACGTGCACCTTCACCCCAACTCCACATTAGTATGATATTATCTGCTTTAGGCCAAGCCCGCACGGATTTGTTTTTGGGCATCTCCCAAAATGCCTCATACTAATGGAGTTAGGTGAACATTTATATATTGAACAAACTTCCGCCAATCTTCCGATGTGGGATGGGTTTGCTACCCAACAATTTTCCGGTTGCAGTGTTTGGAGGCATCGAATAAGCCCTCAGATTTGCAGACACCTTTCCAACGGGAGGGGATGGGGCCGAGGCCATCGTCATGGAACGCCTTCGAATCGGCCCAAATGCCTGCAGGAATGAATGCATGTTTTAGAATGATACGTATGAACTTTAAAAGCTTAAGTTGTTAGATTCGAGAAATATAAAATAAATAATAAGTCTATAAGGGATGCAAATTAGCCGTTAGAGTGGATTCTTTTGCAGCCCTAGTTTCTAATGGACCCCTATACTTGCAAAAGTATTCTTCTTTGTAAAAGTTCAAAGACATGACATTTTAATAGTTTTATAAGAGCAAATGTAATACACAGATTCAAGAAAAAATCCATATCCGTGGATGGTATAGATCAAGAGTGAAACATATAAAAGAAGTGGTAAGAATTATAACCAGAATCAATAACACCGATGATAATCCCATCAGCCATATGTGCTTGATGAAGTAGATTGTTGGGGTTACCACCATCACTAGATAACCCTAATGTACTCCAACTTCTGGTATTTTGCAACTTGTGATGTCCATCTCGTATTACTCGAAGCACCCCCGGTGGCTCTATAAAGTTAAATTAAAAAAACATATATAAAAATAAAAAATTGAAATTAATTATATTCTCGGATAATTACATATGCCAGTATAATACGTACACCTTGACTTTTGAGTAATTACAAATTAGTTCATCTGGTGCCTCCTAACATTTCATTGTCGATGCAAAAACATCCCCAACAGAAATCGCAATAGTACAATAAAAGAGCTAACCGAGGGGTGTATTTGCACCGAAGTGAAATGTCACGAAACTGCTGTAATTAATAATACTGGGAGACTAATTTGTAATCACCCATAAACTTAGGGATGATATATATAATTTACCCTGTATATTTAAGATAATTTTAATTAGAATTTGATTCGTCCAAACTAATGTAACGAGGGGAGAATATTAATTTAAACTTATTATGTGATTTGTATAAAGTTCAAGAAAAGTAATCAATTAAATAATAAATGAAATACATTTGTTTATTTATTTTTAGGGGAAATTACATCTAGGTCCTCTAAGGTTTGTCATAATTACAATTTAATCCTTTCTTTTTCGTTTATTACAAAAAAAAAAAACCCCTATGGACACTGTTTCAGTTAAGGTCCCTGACGGAATAGTGGAAAAGTCAGGCATACACTTTTTCGTTTCTTACAAAAAAGATCCCTGACGGAATAGTGGAAAAGTCATGCATACACTCTTTCGTTTTTTACAAAAAGGTCCCTGACGGAATAGTGGGAAAGTTAGGCATACACTTTTTCGTTTTTAACAAAAAAGGTTTCCGACAGAATATTGGAAAAGTCATGCATACACTCTTTCGGTTTTTACAAAAAAGTCCCTAGGAACAGTGTCCATAGGGGTTTTTTTTGTAATAAACGAAAAGACGGACTAAATTATAATTATGGCAAACCTCAGGGGACCTGGATGTAATTTCCCCTTATTTTTATCAACAAGTGAAATACATTTGCTCATATTATTAATTGGTTTCGTCTAATCCAAATTTAAAGTAGAATTTTCTGTCATATACCAGCCAACTTCTTTGCCTCAGCCTTTGATAGTTTTGCTGCAAAACCAGTGAAACTGTGCTTGTAACTGTACACCATCAGTTTCTCCGTTTCTTCGCTGCAATGCATGCGTGATGAAAATTTGCATGTTAGCATGCAATCCAGGAATTAAATTATGAATATTAATAAATAAACTAGTTATTAATTTGAGTGTTAATCTATAGCAATTGATATACTATCATTAAATATCTTAAAGAAAATAAGGGAAACTATACACATTTGCCACAACAAAATTAGGTGAAATTACAACTTGATTATTTTGATCTGAAAATTTACTATAATTAATGATCCTGACATCTGCAGTAAATATGTAAAACATTCAAAAACACCGCACTTACCGTCTCAACACGAATATTTTGAGAGGCATCTTTCGAAAGTTGTGTACGTTTAATGCAAATGTCATGAAATATACGACGATTTCTCCAACCAGATAAGTTAATTCGTAATTGCACCAAACCTTAACCTTCAATAGTAGATGTATGTAGTTTGTCCAAACTTAAAACACATACCGCCCAAGAACGTCAGCAAGCATGTCATGATGCGACTTTGTGATCATCTCATGATCATCATGCGGTTTGTCGCCCAGATAAACAATGTAAATCTGCTGAAAAAATAGCAAGAACATTTTGAGAAACAATGACCCTTTTTAAGCACAGAAATACATGTTTGTTAATTGTTTCTAATATTCTATTTTTATGTGATCGCAAACCTGGGCTTGGCTCTCTTTATCATCTAACTTCTCTCCTATGTTTGCGCCATTGACGATGACAATAAAAGAGAATATAACAAGAAAATACAAAGGATTCCCCATGTCATCTACAAGCTAGTTCTTACACTTCTCTCTAACTTTTCTCCTGTGAGGCGCGAACATGAATACGGTGATGCGGACGGAATACACATACAACGTTATAATATGGTATCAAACTATGAAATTATTTTTAGAAGTGTCCATATAGTATAATTTTTCTCGTCAAACTTATGGCCTCAAATATATGACCACATTCCCTTCCCTCCTATGAATAGAATAACAGGAAAAATTACATAGCATGATTGAGATTTGAGAACTACAATGAACATAATTATTATCCACATGGATGAAATACTAAAATTAGAATTCCTAATAGCTTACAAGAAGATAGATGTGGTTCATGACTATATATTAACACTTTCAAAAGTCTATTCGTTTCAAAAGGCAATCCAAAGCCATTTGAAACTAAAAAGGTTATAGAGTTCTAAGTTTATTTAAGATAAAAAGGTATATTTTAATCATACTGGATGGGAAGATATATTGTATCAACTTGTTTTATTAGATTATTATTAAAAAATTGATTTGTAAAGAAAAGTATTGTGACATATTATCCAACACATAGTGGTATGTTCTATATATTTTATTAGACATTCCTATATTAAGTTTTAATTAATTCATCTAACGTATCGAGTAGTGTGTTCTATGTATTTTCTATGAGTATCATTTTCAATATAATTAGGGTTGTCATTTGTCAATAGATCAAATTCAAATCGAACTAAAAAAGTTTAGATTCAAATTCGGATTCATTAATATTAAGTTTGGATAATTCAATTAGAAAACTCGATCCTTTTAGTAGTAATAAAGTATAATAACTTTTTAAAATAAATATTAATGAAAATTTGTAATACTTAACATAAACTATTATCTAATGAGGTATGTATTATTTTTCTTAATATTCATTTACATAATTTAAAGTTAAATTTTTGAAAAGAAAATTATATCCTTAGAAAATAATGGAAAACATATCATTAAATATAATAATACATATGTTCAATAATAAGCTCAAATTAGAATAATGTTTCTTCTTTGTTAGACCTTAAAATAGTTCAATGTGTAACAATTTTTCTGGGGGGCTTCACAAAAAAAAAATATAAAAGGAAAATTGGTCATTCATCATGTCAAATAATCCAACTTGTAATTTGTGGAAATGATTTTGGGCTTTTGCAAATTTCCTCCTACAATTTTTAATTTGATGAAATTATAGTAATGACGGGCTGGAATATGTGACATGTCAATCGGAATGACACATCATTAGACACCTGGTATTTTTTCGCCACATCAAAAAAAAAAAAAAAAGAAAAAAAAAAAGAAAAAAAAGAAATTCCATATCAGCACAATTTTAGTATATCTTCTTCTCCAGCAAGCTTGTAAGAGTCGCCTACTCACCAGCACCCACCGCCGTTGTCGCCGCCACCGTCATTGCAACCATCACCACGTCTATCCCCTAAGTCCACCGCCTCCCTTTCCCGAAATCCGCCGCCGCCACCACCACCACCATCCATCTCGCCTACCCCCTTCCCCTTTCAGATTCACATATTCAAAGACACCATCACCACCACAACCTATCAAATTTGCAAACACCCACCCACCCTGGCACCCACAAGCAAAAATTCAGATCTCCACACTTACACACAGATCCACGTTCAAGGAGTAGCGGTGGTGCTGTGTCAGAGGCTCGGAGCGGCGTCCGTGTGCAGTTGTGGTGAGACGTCGGCCGGTGTCAAAGTATTATGGTGGTGCTGGATGGGATACCGTCGGGGTACGATGGTGGGCGGTCAGTCGGAGCAGGCGTCCGGTCGTGGTGTTGCGTCGTGCTTCGCCATTGATTCCCACGGCGTTGGTGGCCTGGTGCAGACATGCAGTAAATTATAGTGTTATATATATATATATATATATTTATATATATATATATATATATATATAAAAGTAATATGTAATATGTAATATATATGATAATATATAAATATATGATATATTTTATTATTATTTATTAGGGTATAATATGTTAGCATAGATAAATATGGGAATTATTAGAATCCCACAAAATCAGGGAATTAGTTTGACAAGCCAATCTAGTCCGTATGTTTAGGATATTACCTTGGCTTATTAATACGATATCTCTGTAACTCTTTTATTCATTCAGAAATAATCAATCACAATCATGAATTCCATACTTCTAATCCTATTTCTACATTCAATTTATCATGGTATCAGAGCCACACGATCCTGAGGATCGGTGATTGGCATCATCATCTACCGTACAACTAACTGGACATCATGAGCGAAGAAGAAATTTCGTCACCGGCACTGTCCGAAGCGGCAATTGTCCTATCCCAGCAGATTGCCAAAATCCTGCAACAATACAAAACACAACCCCAATCTGAAATTAAACAACAACAACTATGTTTTATGGGAAAGAATGCTTGAAATCGCCATTGGGGCGCGAGGACGTCTCAGCCATCTAACCGGACATCCAGTGCCACCGGCAGAAACGGACGAAACATAATAGTCCTGGAAGCAAAGAGATCTCCAGGTCTTTGCTTGGAACACACAAGCAATTGAACCCTCCCTTGTCACCTAATTTATACACTACTCAACTGCAAAGGTGTTAGGAATAGTGCCCTAGAAAGCCGATTAGTCATAATCCATTTTGGGACTCTCCTAGTATCACAGACAATCTTTGAATAATATACGATTGATTAATATCATAGGCAAACACTTCTTTATATGCTCTTTTTTGGTATGCGTTTACTTTAGCTGTGCATGTATGGGAACTCCCCTAATCCTGATGACTTTAGGACTCTACCATTTAGGTGAAATGGTTCATGAAACGAGCCCTATTTCACATAAGTCATGATTAGTAAAATACTCCAAGCCGATGAGTCCTAAAGACAGTGGAAGTGTCAACCTGACTCCTCTAAGGCTTGCTTGTGGGATCACGCCCTTAAGAAGGATCACCTTGTTTCATGGAGGTGCAAAGTATATAGTTGATACGTGCGTGATATATGAGGGTGCTTACTTCAATAAGTAAGTTCACTGAGGTGCCCCGTGTGAGAAGATTCCTAAATGGGAAATGAAGTTTCTATTTCAGGAAATGGAAACTTCCAAATTAGGAAATATCTCACGAGTCATTGATGTGATTAATTGATCCTTAGACTTGAGGTTCCATGTCACTTTATGAGTTAACTCTGTCGTCTTAGGTATAAGCTTTAAAGGGTGTCACCTTAGACAACTGATTCAAGGCTTATGCTGGGGCTGCACAAGTGACTCATGAAAGTGAATGAGAATCAAGAAAGGACCTACACTTGAGTTTGCAAGGTGATCTCTTATTGTGTAAGTCATTCATATGCCATATGGAGTCCTTGGCCAAGGCAGTAGATCAAGCCATCAAGAAAACGGTTTCTTGGATTGAGATCAAATGGATATGAAATGCACTTAGCTTTAAGACCGGATTATTGGGGTTCTGATTATTCCCTTACCCTAGATCATGGTTGAGAGATAGAACGTAGGAGGATTGTATCTCACACGAATCAATGACTTAAAGGTTCTGTCGAATCCGAACATTCCAATTCAGCTAGGGGTTAAACACCTGTTGCTAGACTATGGTCGTTTAATCTGTGGACTGATTAATTAATTAGTGAATTAATTAATTAGGGTCACTGCTAATTGAATTGAGAACCTAGAGGGTCACACACAACAACTTGGTTACATGAGTTGAGGCTTTAAAATGATTAAACGAGTTAATCGGGCCAAAGGGGTTCCACACGTGTGAAACCACACGTGTGGGTCACGTGAGTGACACGTTTCATTGTGACACGTGTCTCACGTGAATATATATATATATATATATATATATATATATATATATATATATATATATATATATATTATATATATATTAAATAATTAATTTGTTAATTATTTAATAGACTTTGGTTTAATTTTGAATTAAAAAGAAAGTCTTATTTTGGAGAAAAATAATCTAGTTAATTAATTACGAATTAATTAATTAGATAAAACAAGTTATTTATTTTAAATAAATAAAGTATAAAATTATCCAAAAATAGTTTGGATATTTTTAGCTCTCTTGAAAGTTGATTTGAATTTGAATTCAAAGTCAAATTCAAAATTACTTGATGATCAAGTAATAGGAGAGAGGGACCAAAATCCTTAGCCCATAAGGACTAGGATTTTCGGTCCTCCCCTTCCTATATATAGGGGAGCTCGAGCTCCCCTTAGAGCTAATCGAGATTTCTTTTGGTTCATGTGTTGAACACCATCCTTTCTCCAAGATCAAATAAACCCTAGGTTAAGCCTAAACACTAACTAGAGAACTAGCATCCTTACTAGTTAGATTGTGATCAAGTTGGTGGACTATCTCTAGAGAGCTTCAAGTTAGAAGTTTCAAATATTCGAGCTTTACCAAGGAGTGGGGATCAAGTAAAACGACCAGAAGGGATGATGAAACGATTCTGAACCCAACAGAAAACGAGTGAAAAAATCGAACCAAAGAAGATGGCTAAAACCGTTCGTCCATATCCTGAAGGATGAATTTTTTCACGAGGGTTTTATGGCTGGCAGATTTCTACTTTCGCAAAACTGGTTTTCGAAGGGAGTTTCAATTATGCCTTTCTCGTTTCATGTTTCTTTTTTTATGTTATATCGTTAAGAACTTCCCTTACATGATTTGAATCTAGGTTGGTGTGGATTGTTATCCCTACAATGGATTCTGAAGTAGAATGAGATTTTGAGGGACGGGTTGCCAGTACCGCATGAAGCGCGTTTGAGGGCGGCTCAAAACGTGTCAAGAAAGCTACTACCCAAGTGAGTTTCTTGATCTCTACGAATTTGGATTCACGATTACGAGTCTAAGATCCTTTTGTTGGAAAATTTTTTAAATTTCCGCTGCTTTCTCATTCCTGTTTTCCAACAAGTGGTATCAGAGCCACCTCGTTAATCGTGTTTTTGATTCGTCTCCACTTAACTGAATTTGGTAGAAATTCTTAGGCTTAGATGTTAATTGAGTATTCTTGAGTTCTTTTAGAAAGCCTGAATTACGAAACTGTATTTTTCCTAAAAAAGTATCTGAAAAACGTTTCCGAAAATTTGATTGAAATTATTTTGGATCAAATACATTTAAATCGTGTTTTTAAATTTTGGATTGTTGTTGGTTTTGAACTGAAACACGAAATACGAAAATCGCATTACGAAAACGCGAGCCTAGGCGTGCTAGGGTGTCGCACGCCCAGGCCCGCGCGATGGCCTGCCATCGTTGTGCGCCTGTCCTAGGCGCGCCCGGACTGGCCCGCCAGCCCCTCCCGCAACCGCGCGGGAGCCTCCCGCAACCCCAGCCCCGCAACCGCGCGGGGCTTTCCGCCATCGCCTCCCGTATCCACGCGGGAGGGTGTGCGTGTGCCAGGCGTGTACAAGCCGGTAGTGCTGCTGCTGGCATGTACGCGCGACGCGTTCGGGCGGCCTGGGCCGTTGGGCGGGCGTGGCGGGCAGTCCAATCCGTGGCTGTCTCGTTTTCCGTGTTTAGTCCAATCCAATCCCAATTTAATTTTCTAAAAAAATTTTGTTTTATTAAATTAGAATTATTTTTGAAATAATTGTTTAAATTGGGATTTGAGAAATTAAAAACGATTTATATTTTGGAAAATTACAAACTTTGTTTCTGAAAATATTGAAAGAATAAAAATCATTAATTTTCAGAAATTAATGGAATTTTATTAGTTTATTGTTTTTTCGGGTTTTATTGAAAAGACTCTTGAACAAGAATTGCATCTAAGTCGTGTTTTAAGCTATTAGAGCTTAAAGCGAGAATTTTAATTTATTGGCTAAACTTAAATTCTTGCAAGTTTCATGTTAGGTGATCATGGGTTTAGACTTATGTATGGTTTTAATTTATGCACATGGATGGTTTAAATTGGGGTTGGAGCCCTATAGTTGCGTTTTTCAATTGCGGTTGGAGTCTCACTTATGTGCGTACTGTTATGTGATTTATTATGTGGCTTTCCATATTACTGTTTTTGAGGCCGGGGTATGCCCCGTGTAATTGTCTAAGGCCAACATGAAGATTGAGCCTTATTACTTTATGTCTTTTTCTTTTTATTGTAATTTGAGAGTAGAATAGGTGGTGAGGTTTTATTTTCATTTTGGAGACAATGCACCCATGGAGTAAGATGGACCACATTCAAGTAACAAGGAGGCCATAAGTGAAGACCCCTCAAAATGTTAGGGAGGGGAATCTCAATTGTAAAATGTATTAGAGATAGGACTCGTATTTTGTTACCGTTTTCCCTTATGTGATTTAAACTGTTTATGTGGCATGTATGTTAGAACTTGTGATTGTGGAGTGGCTCCCACATATCACGCATAAGATAGGTAGAACCCATGATCATCTCATGTTAGTATCATGCTAGGACATGTTATCTGTTTATGTGCTTGTTTGAAATGCATTTAAGTTGTACTTGCATTAATCAAGACTAATAAAATTGGATAACATATATGTTGGTGAGGTCGAACCGAACAACTCTTCGGTTGATTCGAAAATTCCCATTAAATATTAAGCTCATTTGAATAATAGGTATTTAATTCGAGATGCAAATTTTGAATTAAATTCATAGCATTCCATCAATAGGTTTTAAGTTTAGTAAGTGAAGCTAGTTATTGTCCGCGAGTCGTGGGATAGCTAGTGGAGCTTATTAGTTCTTAGTTACCTAATTGATCATTTTAAATGATCAATATTTCGTGGTTAATTTTGGCAAGGGCGATGTCCGCGAGTCGTAGGTCGTTCGAACTAAGTTTTGATCATGATCTTATGATTGATGGGTCTAGCTTAACGCCTAAGTAAATATGGATGTCGCATGAGTCGTGGGTCCATATTGAAAGATAGGTGATGCAAAACAATTACTAAGAGTTCTAAAGGTGTTAGAATTGGTAAGTTGTACCTACCTAGGGTTTTACTTAGAATGTCCGAGAGTCGTGGGTTCGAGGTAAAATGCTTGGGATCTTAGTACCCATTGGGAAACGCGTTCCTCTTAGATCTTTGAAAAACAGTGGGAGCTACATTAGATTAAAGACCTTATCTTTTGTATATCGTTATAATTCAGCATGCTCACATTTTCTCTGCTTAGTATTTAGGTTGTAGTTCTGTGATTCTCTACAATATGAAATGCAAACCCATTCGTATCCATCCTTAAGTCAAAAAAAGTTGACTAAGTCCTAAGTAACTCTAAAATGGCTTCGGATCCTAAAGTTCATTTTAGAATCCGAAAAGAGAAATTGTTCTCTATAAGGCGAGATTTTCAATTGTGAAAATTCGACCGGGCCAAAAGAGAAGCGATCTGAAGTGAATGGATTTCTCCAAACCACTTAAGAGCAATTGAACCACCTCATAAAAATGTTACATGGTATAACATTATGGAATTATTCAATATTCCAAATGAGGAAACAAGTGCACACGAACAAGGTCTAAAGATCTTATGATCTCGATCATCAACTGAGAAAAGAGTTCTCAATGCACTGATTGCTTACATTGCTTCGACTATCATTCAAACCCTTTATGCTCAACTAGAATGATGCTAATGTAGCATAGTTAATCATTTAAGTTGATAATGGTTGAGAGCATCCTTAAGAAGGAACAAAAGGTTGTGATGGTTAATTCTTCTTCTAAACTCACTGAGTTAAAGGCTTGAAGGCCTAAAGAAGAAGAAACCCTTAAGAGCCCAATGGAGGGACATGTAAGGGGTACGCCCAAAAGACACTAGAGATCAAATAGGACGTTTGCTTCTATGGTAGCAAATAAGGACTTTGGAAGGGAACTGCAAAGAGTATGAGTACTTTGAAATGTTACCTCGTTTAGTAATTCTACTAGGAATAGAATTCACAAGTCTTGAGTCGATTCTGCATAATCTATTGTGCAAAGACTCAAAGCACTAATGTTCTGAACATACAACGAGATAACAAAAGTAAGTGAGATGACAAAGCTTCGAATTATTTCGGAACGTTGAGACATAAAAGGATTAGCAAGTTAGATATCTTAGGATCATTTTACGAAAGTGAACCTAGAGAGTTAACTTCCTATGAATCCTATCTTGAAGGGAAACGTTCCCGAAATATGGTTTAGGTGAAACGTGGAACGTGCCAAAATTCTAGTGGATTTTGATCCATGCTGATGAGTGTAAGATGCTTAATGTAAGCACTAGATACAATCGCCAGTTTAATCATTATGAATGAATGTACTTGTTGAAGTACAAATTTGAAACTTATATGAAATTCTTAGAATTTCAAAAGGAGGTTAGGAACCGAAGTAGTCATAAGTTATAGGTAAATCGATCTGATCGAGATAGCCAATATCTTAGCAACTAATTCCTTAGTCATCTTAGAGATAATAGGAATATCTCTCAGTAAACTAATTCGAGAACACCTTAGTGTTTCCGAATGAGGGAATGAAACCTAATAGGATATGGTCCATTCCATAGTAAGCTTTACTGACTTATAATCATTCTAGGAATAAACTCCCAGAATATGCAGTTAGAGATTTTGAATTTAGTACCTTTCAAAACCAGTCCTTTAGTTGCACTATGCAATGTGGTGTACTAAATTCCCTAATTATTCTTATCCAAGAATTTAGTGGAATCCTCTTAAGTGAAGAGGATAGTGGGAGACAAGCTTCAAATGAGTTCAAGTTTATACAACGATATTGGATATCGTTTCTACGATTTCCTTAGACAAACGATGTTTATCTCAAGGAATGTATCTTTCTTAAGGAATCGTTCCTATAGAAGAAGAAAGGCAAGCAAGCAGACCTCAAAGAAATTTGAGGATAAATATCCACGCCACATGTAGAAGAAACGAGCCCATCTGATAAAACTTAGCCAAATTTTAGAGTATGTACATGTGTGAAACCCTTCTCTTAAGACGTGTTTAGAGCGCGTTCCTAGATAGCCAAGGAATTACTTGAAGAGGAAACACTATCAGATTTGGAATCTGAGTAGTGTAAGCAAGCCTTGAAATCCAATATGGATTCCATATACTCAAACCAAGTTTTGACCTTGGTTGATCCACCTGATAGGATCTAGCTCGTGGAGCTTCGAGTGAAAGAAAGCATTACAACCTTCTTGACGGTTGAAATGCAAAAGTCCATTTGGATTGTGTTTACCACATCCTCATATTCTGACTATGAGATATGATAAATGAATATGAGAACTGTCCTGTTCAAATTAAGATTGAAATAGACTGAAATAAGGTATTTCTATGAATCTCATATTCAGTGGGAGCATGCATAAGGTATGCAAATCCCTAAGTCAATCTGTGGATTGATAAAGGCTCCTAGGAGTTAGACAATTCGATTCCATAGTATAATCAAATCGTTTGACATAGATGGAAGTAGAATAAGTCTCAAAAGTGTACATATGATAGTTAGTGATGTAAGAGTCAATTTTGGTTCTTTAGAAGACGATGTCCTTCTCATTAGGAATGTCAAGGATAACGTGAAAGTTACCAATTCTTGTTTAAGAAACAATTTGGCATGAAAAATCTTAGTGATTATCCTAAATTCTCGACATTCAGATCTATAGAAGATAGATCTAAGAGAATAAAAGGATTATCACAAAACGAGTACATAACCATAATACTAAAAGGAGTTTAGTATGGACAATGGAACATCTCTTTTGAAGAGTATGTGTCCTAAGATAACTTTAAGAAAGTTAGAATGTCCAAAATCCCTTTAAGTGAAAGGGTGCATAATGTATGAAATGTCATGTACTAGACTTGATATGGCGCAGCACTAAGCGTAGTGGGTCAAATCCAATATGACCTCAGAGAAGGTCATTAGATTCCTGTAAAGGATGTCCTCAGAGTACTTGAGAAGAAATGAGGATATGTATTAGTTTACAGAGCCCAAAAGATCTTGTTGTTAGAAGGATATTTGATGTAACCGTTCATCAAACATAGATGATTATGAAATCATTGAAAGGATACAACTTCTACCAGAATGGTAATGCAATGTGTTGGAAAGGGGTTTCAAGGACGGACATTACAAAACTCGACTATCGTAGTTGAGAACTTAGTCGTATTATACAACGCTAAGTTAAGTGTTTGGGTAAGAAACTCCATCTAACTGGTTAGATGAAGTTTCTAGCATGAAACAACTCCTTTATCATATTGTATGATAAAAAGGATGGTTGCTTAAGTAAGAGAACCAAGACCTCACCAAGAGACTGAACACGTGATTACGAATCACTTTATTAGGAAAAGGTGTTTCCTAAGAGGTGTGTAAACAAGAGGGTCACATCAGCAGAGAATATAGCAGATCCACTTTGGAAACGCCCAAAGTCAATAGGCTCTCAAAGTGCATCTTAAGAAGATGGGACTTAGAGTACCTAAATGGCTTTTACGGGCAAGTTGGAGATTGTTAGGAATAGTGCGCTAGAAAGCCGATTAGTCATAATCCGTTTTGGGACTTTCCTAGTATCACATACAATCTTTGAATAATATACGATTGATTAATATCATAGGCAAACACTTCTTTATATGCTCTTTTTTGGTATGCGTTTACTTTAGTTGTGCATGTATGAGAACTCCCCTAATCCTGATGACTTTAGGACTCTACCATTTAGGTGAAATGGTTCATGAAACGAGCCCTATTTCACATAAGTCATGATTAGTAAAATACTCCAAGCCGATGAGTCCTAAAGACAGTGGGAGTGTCAACCTGACTCCTCTAAGGCTTGCTTGTGGGATCACGCCCTTAAGAAGGACCACCTTGTTTCATGGAGGTGCAAAGTGTATAGTTGATACGTGCGTGATACATGAGGGTGCTTACTTCAATAAGTAAGTTCACTAAGGTGCCCCGTGTGAGAAGATTCCTAAATGGGAAATGAAGTTTCTATTTCAGGAAATGGAAACTTCCAGATTAGGAAATATCTCACCAGTCATTGATGTGATTAATTGATCCTTAGACTTGAGGTTCCATGTCACTTTATGAGTTAACTCTGTAGTCTTAGGTATAAGCTTTAAAGGGTGTCACCTTAGACAACTGATTCAAGGCTTATGCTGGGGCTGCACAAGTGACTCATGAAAGTGAATGAGAATCAAGAAAGGACCTACACTTGCGTTTGCAAGGTGATCTCTTATTGTGTAAGTCATTCATATGCCATATGGAGTCCTTGGCCAAGGCAGTAGATCAAGACATCAAGAAAAGGGTTTCTTGGATTGAGATCAAATGGATATGAAATGCACTTAGCTTTAAGACCGGATTATTGGGGTTCTGATTATTCCCTTACCCAAGATCATGGTTGAGAGATAGAACGTAGGAGGATTGTATCTCACATGAATCAATGACTTAAAGGTTCTGTCGATTCCGAACATTCCAATTCAGCTAGGGGTTAAACACCTGTTGCTAGACTGTGGTCGTTTAATCTGTGGACTGATTAATTAATTAGTGAATTAATTAATTAGGGTCACTGCTAATTGAATTGAGAACCTAGAGGGTCACACACAGCAACTTGGTTACATGAGTTGAGGCTTTAAAATGATTAAACGAGTTAATCGGGCCAAAGGGGTTCCACACCTGGTTTGTGGGTCACGTGAGTGACACGTGTCATTATGACACGTGTCTCACGTGAATATATATTTATATATTGTATATATATTAAATAATTAATTTGTTAATTATTTAATAGACTTTGGTTTAATTTTGAATTAAAATGAAAGTCTTATTTTGAAGAAAAATAATCTAGTTAATTAATTACGAATTAATTAATTAGATAAAATAAGTTATTTATTTTAAATAAATAAAGTATAAAATTATCCAAAAATAGTTTGGATATTTTTAGCTCTCTTGAAAGTTGATTTGAATTTGAATTCAAAGTTAAAGTTAAAATTACATGATGATCAAGTAATAGGAGAGAGGGACCAAAATCCTTAGCCCATAAGGACTAGGATTTTCGGTCCTCCCCTTCCTATATATAGGGGAGCTCGAGCTCCCCTTAGAGCTAATCGAGATTTCTTTTGGTTCATGTGTTGAACACCATCCTTTCTCCAAGATCAAATAAACCCTAGGTTAAGCCTAAACACTAACTAGAGAACTAGCATCCTTATTAGTTAGATTGTGATCAAGTTGGTGGACTATCTCTAGAGAGCTTCAAGCTAGAAGTTTCAAAGATTCGAGCTTTACCAAGGAGTGGGGATCAAGTAAAACGACCAGAAGGGATGATGAAACGATTCTGAGCCCAACAGAAAACGAGTGAAAAAATCGAACCAAAGAAGATGGCGAAAAGCCGTTCGTCCATATCTTGAAGGATGAATTTTTTCACGAGGGTTTTATGGCTGGCAGATTTCTACTTTCGCAAAACTGGTTTTCGAAGGGAGTTTCAATTATGCCTTTCTCGTTTCATGTTTCTTTCTTTATGTTATATCGTTAAGAACTTCCCTAACATGATTTGAATCTAGGTTGGTGTGGATTGTTATCCCTACAATGGATTCTGAAGTAGAATGAGATTTCGAGGGACGGGTTGCCATTACCGCATGAAGCGCGTTTGAGGGCGGCTCAAAACGTATCAAGAAAGCTACTACCCAAGTGAGTTTCTTGATCTCTACGAATTTGGATTCACGATTACGAGTCTAAGATCCTTTTGTTGGAAAAAATTTTAAATTTCAGCTGCTTTCTGATTCCCGTTTTCCAACAAAAGGATCTTTGGAAAGGTCTATCAATCACATACCAATCTGGAAAGGATAACTTGCAGATTTTCGACCTAATGACTCGGTCGGACAGAATAAATCAAGAATCACATATCTTGGAGGAATACTATAGTATTAGCAAAAGTATTTGGGCTGAAATCGATCGTCGGAGGCCAAATCCGATGAAATCCCTGGACGATATCCTCAAGTTCAACCAAATCCAAGAGGAACATCGCCTCTTCAAGTTCCTCTCAGGATTGAACTCCAAATTTGATCCGATGTAAGGGAGATACACCTAGAAACACCCGTACCCTCAGTCGATGCCTCATACGTTACAGTCCGTCGGGAAGTTGCCCGGAAAGCCATCCTTAGGCCAACGGTAACCTTCACCGGACCGGACCCAAAATCGGGTATAGGGGCTGGAATGGCGGTGAACGGAACAAAGGTGCAGGGGACCAATTGGAAACCTCCGCGAAGAACGAATCCGGCTAAAACTTTGTCGAAAACTTCCTATCGGAAGAAACCCGACAAATTTGACATCGAGTGTGATTATTACGGCAAAAAGAGGTACCTTCAAAAGGATTGCTTTGAAATTATAGGGTACCCGAAATGGTGGGACCACAAAGGGAGACAAGATCTAGAGAAGGGGAAGAACAGGGGAGTCGCCGCCATCGCCAGCTCCACCAGAGAAGAAGATCTGCGAAAGGCAACGACAGAAATAAGCATCGACAGAGGCGGAGAAAACGAGAACGAGGCAACCCGGTTCAGCAACCCGAATGGGCAAGGAAATGACCTGTAACGCCCCCACCCGTACCAGAACAAGAGGAAAGCGGCGTCTCAACCCCCGCACTGAAGCACCTCTCAAGTAATGGTGTAAGCCATCACTCAAGAAATACTCCAGCGAACGGCTATCTATCAGAACTATACATGTACAACGATGTGGCTATGCAACGAAAAATCAGAGTATTTTAAAACTTTTGAAAACATGTGCATGATGGCATGTAACAAGCAAGAACATATCGATCGTGTAAGAGAGACTCGGCATATCAGAACATGTAACATATTCACATATAAGTACCGATGCAGCAGAGTTCAAAATATCGGTAACAAAGTAGAAGAAAGAGTATAACAAAGATATTCAAGTATTCAGAAACATAAAGTAATGCAGCCATAAAACATATGCAGGACACAAAAAGAAGTAATACTAAGTCCTGACTAAAACAAAAATGACAATCTATAGCTTCAAGATACCTCTAGACTGCGGCAGCAAGACCTGAAACCACAAGGCAAGAAAACGGGAGAGGTATTAGTCAAAAGGACTAAGTGAGGGAATACTTTAAAGAAAGTACTGAATTAAAGAACTTGAAGTAAAGTTCAGAACTCTTAAATGCAATGCTTTAAAGAAGAACTTGAAACAAGTTCGGTTGATAAAACTCTTTGAATGTGATGCTGTAAAAGAATGCACGTTATAAAACATTTTCATGAATGCTATCACACGCGCACACATATGTTGTTGATGGTTCATAGTTCTTTCATAAAACGGGATAAGGGTAAAGTGAACTTTTCCAGATATGAACCATCTTATATAAAACAGAATTTTGCCCGCAAGCTAGGCTCCTCAATTCTTACTCCAGACAAACATGATTTCGTAGAGTATCGGACCGAGGTCAACAACAACTCCACACACAGTAGAGTATCAGACCAAGGTCAACAATACCCCACTAACGCATACAAACATGCACCATCCTCCACCGGTTGTCACTTCGGGTAGCTAGCCCTAGGCGACCTGTAAACATGTAATGGGAACAGATTTGCTGTCCATTCCCAGACAGATTGTCCTGACTTAACAAACCTCCTGTTAAAAGTCGGTGTCAATTGTCTAAGTGTGGCGGCCGGTATTGGTGATGTCGTTGGCGCTCACCTCCTGAGCATCACCTCCACACATAACCGTCGGGCCCAAACTGTAAATTGCATTCTTACATTTAAGATTAGCAGTGACCAGAGTACCACTCCAGTATGCTAACTATAACACGTGAAACTGTAACTGTAACATATGATGCTGTCTGTAAAACATATGATTCTGTCTGAAAAACATATGATTCTGTCTGTAAAACATATGAAACTGTACTTTGAAAACATATGCAGATCATGTAACTGTCTTTGAACAAGAACGCAGAACTTTGGAAAACATGTACTGTAGATCAAGGTATACTATTAAAGTATGAATGATCCTTTCAAAAGAATGTCCTGATAAAAGGGATAGTTCAAAACGAGGTTTAGCTTTGAATTTCAAAACTTATGATATAATAGTATAATCGTGGTTCCAGTTGGAAAACATTTATAACTTCACCTCACCTAATAGTAACAAAAGGCAGGTAGACAGATTATGCGGTGCCCTGGGGATCCCAGTGCTCAACTTTAACTCCAGTAGGTGGTGTACTAGAGTGAGCTTAAGAACTAAGACCCACTACTAACCAAGATGCATATGAAATACATGAAACAATGAACAAGGAACATGTAAAGAACATGTAACACAAGAGAGTAATACCATTTAAGGTATTCAAGAAAGGTAACATACAAAGGAATACATCAAAGTGAGTTACTCTCAACGTGAGACTATGATCTTACTATAACCGAGTAAGCTTTAGTCAAATTATGAATCCTATCGCAAACCTTAGGTTAAGAAACAAGTCCACGAAAGAAAACACATTTTAGACCCTGGATATGGAAACCCTAGGTGCAAATGTCTATTAAGAAAGCACAAGTTTTATTTCACTTTTACTATTCAAAAGCACTATTAAAAAGTACTATTCAAGATTACTATTCACGATTACTATTCACATGTTACTATTCACATGTCGGGTCAAAGGGTCGGGTCAAACCCTTACTATACACACATACCCACACACACGGTACACACACACACCATGCACGAACACACACACACACACACCCTAATTAAATTATGATCTTGATTATAACCTATAGTTTCAAGTTCATGTGAATGTAATCAAGTGTGATCTAGGTTAAAGGTATAATCTATGGTTAAGAGATCCAATTAAGGCATAAGATCAAGTTATGAAACACTATTCTATCTTAGGTTATAACATGTGACACTATTAAAGTGTATAACATATGATCAAGGCACTATTCCATTAATCCATATCATATCATATCATAAGCTCAATTCATAATTCAAGAATCATATAACAATGTGACAACATGTCACAACATTTATCATATCATATCATATATCATGAACCTTTGGGCATGTAACATGTAATAATTTAATTCAATACCAACGTGTAACAAGTTGTGACATAATAAATTGTAAATCACTATTCCATTAGCTAGCATGCATGAACATAATTCAAATTCCATAATCATGCATCAATTCTCATAATATAACAATCATATCACATGATCATAGTATATACTAGAGCAATTCATAACATATTAAAGCATATACTAAACAATTAAAACATATAAACAACTATGCAAAAATATCATGAAAACTATATAATAAATGCATAAAATAAAATCCTATATGGCTTAGGGAAGACCCTAAGACCCAACCTAAACATAATATAAACATACCATAACATAAAAACATAAACTAACTAAACATAACATAAAAATAAAGCAACTAACCTAACAAAGGGGAGGGGAGGCCGACGGCCAAGGGGGAAAGGAGGGAGAGAGGAGTGCTTGTCAACACAAGACTTTGAGCAAGGATTCTAATGCCATGAGAGGGGTATTTATAGTTGTGAATAAGCCCCTCACCTTGTAAATAAAGATGGCTTAAGGGTAGGAGAGCAAAACAAGAGTTCATCCACTTGTATCTTCTAGAAGCTTTAGGCATTATGAAGGTAAAAATGGGACCGCTGGGGGTATTTCTGTAATTTCGTTGCCCAAGACTCGAGGATAAGTGGCTGAAAGTTTTACCATTCCGACGGCAAGAAAATTAGCTTCGAAACGCATATTCATTCATCGAAATCGGATTTACCGTTTGAAAGATACATTAGTTTTAGTGAATAAAAGTTTTGAGCTTGAAACTCAACATGAGTGATAAACGACTTTCTAGAATGATTTTCAAGTCCGGATTGTTTCCAAAATTCAAGAAATAAATCGAGAAGCGTTTTGAATCCAAAATCGACTATAAAACGTTTTACCGTTAAAAAGTTAAAAACGTAGAGTGAATAGTAAATTCTTACGTACGAACGTACGTTTCAAAATTTCAAGCTAGGGTTTGAATCAAGAGTTGTAAAACATCTCAAAAATCTTGAAATAGCTCAAGTAGTGCAAATCCGAAGAGAAAACATTTTCCGAATGAAAACCGTTTGTAGAAGAAATAGTGAACTAGGGTTTTCGAAAACATTTTCAATAAAATAATGTTCCGGAATAGATTTCCAAGCCAAGAATGATTTCAAAAGATTCGTCTCGACTCAAGGATCGATTTGACTATAAACTTGGGTAGGAAAGGTATCAGAATCAAAAGCTCATTTTTTATGAATAGTAACTTTGGTCGGTAAGTTCCAAAAATACCCTTATGGTTCAAGAAAGACTTTCTGAGCTCAGGAAACAAGTTCAAATGATTGGGAAACATGTGTGATGAACCTCTAGGGTTCGAGTAGCAATATGAACAAGGTAGGCTCGGGCTATGAATAGTAAACTGTATCAAAGGTCAAGAATTCCCCCTTAAAACATGTCAGATCATATACGAGCACAAAGTTCATGTAAGAATGCAATGCATGATGATTCAAAAAGTTGGATCACGGTCTATAAACGCTTTACCAATGACCTTAACTTACTGTTTTCATCCAGGCCCTGTTTTGGGCTGTTACATGACCCGACTGTACAACCACAACGATCATGGAGTCCAGGTAATTACTCTCTTGCCCCTTGAGTCATGACCGCTCTTCATGCTTTAATATTTCACAGTGTAATACCTCATTAAGTATCATGGAAATATGTGCTGAAAATTCAAAAAAATCCCGATGGATATTTGATTGCGGTGCTACGGATACAGTCACTTATGATCAAAATGATATAATTTCTGCTCAGAATCTGAAAAAACAAAGCTTACAAACGGCAAATGGTCAAGAAGTTGATGTAATTGGGGGGAGGGGGGTTATTGCTATTAACCCCAATCTTAAATTGTCCAATTGTCTTGTCGTTCCTTCTTTCTCTAATAAGTTGTTGTCTATTAGTCATGTAACAAAGGAACTCAATTGTAAGTTTGTAATGTATCCCACTTTCTATGTATTGTAGGATATCCGTTCGGGCGAGATAATTGGGCGTGGCACTGAACAAAATGGTCTATGCTATGTTGATGAAGTTGACTCTGAGGGGCAGACTTTATTGGCAAAAGGGTCGGATGACAGACAGAGTTGGTTGTGGCATCGTCGCTTAGGACATCCTTCTGAGGGTTATCTTAAAAAACTTTTCCCTCATTTTTCTAGCAATCATTTATCTTGTGATACTTATGTTTTAGCTAAGAGCCACAGACAATCCTTTTCCTTGAATAATACTCGTACTAATATTCCTTTTTCTTTGATCCATTCGAATGTTTGGGGTCCTGCCCCGGTTATTGGAGGTGGGGGTTTTCAATATTTTGTAGTCTTTATTGATGATTGCACTCGTATGTTGGATTTATTTCTTGGAACCCAAGTCAGAAGTATTTGATAAATTTGTCCACTTTTATCACATGATTAAAACCCAGTTTGAGGCCCAAATTAAGATACTTAGGTCAGATAATGGGGGTGAATTTGTTTCTCAAAAATTACAAACCTTTGTTTCTGAAAACGGGCTCATTCATCAAACAACTTGTCCTTATACACCTCAACAAAACGGGGTAGCTGAAAGAAAAAACCGAACCCTCTTGGAAATCACGAGCACTAATGTTGGAGTCCCATGTCCCGACCTCTTTTTGGCCCGAAGCTGTTGCCACTGCCACATACCTAACCAACCGCTTACCCACTAAAATAGTCAGCTTCCGCACTCCAATCCAAACCTTGAGTGACTATACTCAAGTCCCGCCCGCCTTAGCCCTCACCCCCCGTATCTTAGGGTGTTCCATGTTTGTTCATATCCCTAAAATACACCGCACCAAACTAGACCCTTGTGCTGAAAAATGTATCTTTGTGGGGTACGGGTTCACCAGAAAGGGTACCGTTGACATAATCCTCGAACCAAGCACCTCTTTGTCACGTTCGATTGTGACTTTGTTGAAACATAATACTATTTCCTTACCCCTACCCATTCCAGTGTTCAGGGGGAGAGAGAACTACAAAGGGATCCACTAGAATGGTTATGTGCTCTACCGTTGATCGAGCTAATGGTCCTGCCCCCTATCTCCACCGAGCCATTCAGATGTGCACGACCCTACTATATCTCCCTCGACAGGTATCCCTAAGGTCAGTTCCAATGATTTACTTGTCGTAAGTACCACTCACGGGGTGGAAGTCAGGTTACGAATTTTTCGCCTCTAAAATCCTTCCGTGCAGCAGGATTTCCAAACAAAATCCCTCAGCCCTCCCCAACTCACAAGTTCACCCGTGTTTCCCTTAATTTTTCCCACACTCGTCAACTTGTGCTAGAATTTGAGTGAGAATTTGTGTGCAAGCTGAGCTATTTCCTTGTATTATTGTTTGGACTGCTAATAATGAAAGTACAGGTGATACTGAGAGCACAGGTGAAACTCAAGAGCAGCGATACATAGTCCCACCACGAAGTACTCGTGGAGTCCCTCCAAGACGGGTATAGTCCGGAACGGGAGGTTAAATCACAGTGATATCTAGTGGCTAATCTATTCAGAGGGAGTCTGACTAGCTCTGCCCAAGCTTTTGCAAGAGCTATCTATACAGATAACCTACCTCGAAATATGGAAGAAGCACTGAGAGTACCAGAACGGAAAGAAGTAATGAACACTGAGATGAATGCCTTAAAAAAGAATGGGACTTCGGAAAAGTGTCTACTTCCACCTGATAAGAAGCCTGTTGGATGTAGGTAGGTATACATAATCAAAAGAAAGGTCGATGGATCGATTGAGCGTTACAAGGTTCGATTAGTGGCAAAAGGACATACTCAAATCTATGGAGTAGATTATATAGAGAGCTTTTCACCGGTTGCGAAGATTGACACAATGCGGGTCTTGTTCTCGGTTACAGCAAATCTGGATTGGCCTCTCTATCAGTTTGATGTCCAGAACGCCTTTCTCCATGGTGATCTGACAAAAGAGGTATATATGGAATGTCCACCGGGATTCTCTCATGAATTTGAAAATCACTAGGTGTGCAGGTTGAAGAAAGCGTTGTACTGTCTGAAACAATCTCCGAGAGCTTGGTTTGGGAGATTCACGGTTGCAATGAAACGCTATGGATACAAATAGAGTAACTTAGACCATACTTTGTTTTTAAAGAGAAGAGATGGGAAAATCACATGTCTCATCATATACGTAGATGATATGGTTATCACTGGAGATGATGTTGAGGAAATAAAAGAGCTTCGAAGGAACTTGTTCGAAGAATTTGAAATGAAGGATTTGGGACTTTTGAAGTTTTTTTTATTTGAATCTCTACTGTATTTTGGAAATATCCTCCCTAATATATGCAATCATAATTAATTTTTATAAATATTTAACATTTTGTCATTTATGAAAATAAATTGTACTGAATTAATTGTTTCCTCCTAGTAATATATGTGGAGAGAGGGTGAAAATATGAAAAAATACCAATAAATACTTTAGGAGGTGGGGTTGCGATGGCAGGTGGCCAACAGACAACAATGTCGGAAAATTCTAATCCAAATCAGTTTCGACTAACCCAACAAATTACAACGATAAGCGTATAATATTTTCTATTTAATTTGTTATTCTCCCTAAATTTTTTCACGAACCACACAAGAAGTGTAAAATACTTGCTTTTGTTACACCAATTTGGTTCAACCATGTTCCGACAAGAATTGTACCCAAATCTGGGATGACAAGTGGAGGCCACGACCACACTTTTTCAAACCCTTACATGGCCCTGGGGGAGCGAGCACTTGCTGTATCAAGGAAGCATTCACCGGCAAATATTGATCTTATCCATTCCATACTTCCATTGGGTATTAAACAAAATCGGGGCGATTTACTATGAAGAGAGCCTATGAGTTGGCAGGAACAACACGTTATGACGCCCAACCTTTGGCAACAAGAAGCTGGGAATTTATTTGATGTCGCTCCGTATTGCAATCTGGAGCTGAGTGAAAGAATTTGCTTTGCTATCCGGGCTTGGTCTCTGTGGCGCAATCATAACCGAAATGGGTGAAAGAAGAGGTGACAGAAAGTTATTATTTTGGTATACCAACTCATCCATTTAAGCAACTAATGAAAATTACAATGTGCTTTGCACATTAAACATAAGATTTATTTAAATATTTTTAATAATTGAGTTATTAAAATATAATTATTTAAAACATTAATGTTTTAATTATAAATATAATAATGAGAAATCAATTGAAATTTACTTTTTTATGAATAATCTCATACAAATAAAGAATTTATACTCTTAAACTAACACTCACATATGATGCAAAAACACTTTTAAAAATATTATTTTATCATGACGTATCATATTCGTGTCAGGCACCGTGTTTGGCGTTTCTCACTTGTTAAATTTGAAAATTAATTTGTATTGTATCATATCTATGTCCATGCATTATAGACACTCAGTCACTCAATCATCTATCTATATCTATATATCTTATAAAAGCACGAATAGGGTTTTTGGTTTCTTACAAAATACGGATCGCCTAAAATATCCTCACAACAATTACTTCAATAATTATTAGTCAAGGATAATGATGTAAATACATGTTATAGATTATTAATTAATTATATTTAAAAAGTACTTATTAACATAAAATAGGACTCTTTGTAGAAGTAAAATTTCTCCAACTTACCTAGAAAAGATATATAGTTCAACAAGGATTGTTTTAATATTACTATATTAATTAATTGTATTCAAATTTTATAATATAAGTTGTCTATTCTTTTAATTTTAAGGCCTATAATTTAAAATGTTATAATAAGATATATCTAATGAATTGAAAAACAACAAATTGATTCACTTTATAAAATTTTGTAATTATGTAAAATGAAATATTATTTAAATAAGTTACGTAAAATAACTTTCGATAAATCAAGCATAATGTAAGTCTAATTATATAAGTTCATAGTTCTAATTATCTAAATCCATAAACTTTCTTAAATTATAATCATATTTTAATTCTATAAACTTATCTAATTAACAAAATAATATAATTTAATGATTTACATAAAATATTTTTCAATAAATTAATTAATCCTAATGTAATATTTTTTAATTAACTAATACTAATATAATTTTAATTATCTAAATCCAACTAACCATATAATCTTCCTTTAGATTATATGCTATATAAACTAAATACTTCAAAGCACGAATATCGTTTTTGGTTTCTTAATTCTACAATTTAGAATTGTAGGTTCTCGGACCAAAGTTACTTTAAATTAAGAATACTAAGAAAACTGAATATGTGTGCATATAAAAATATGATATAAACTAATTTTATATATAATTTTTACAATATTCGATTAAATATTTATTTAAATATACTCTTTTAATTATTTCTACTATATATATAAAATCAATTATGAAAAAAATAAACATAAATCTGAAAGAATACTCACTAGAAGAATACAAATAAAAAAATAGAATGCAAGATCAAATGACAAAGAGAATATAAAAAAGAGATAAATTAAATAAAAAAGAGATAAAGAATAGTTGGTTAAAAAAAAAAAAAAGAATTACTTGATTTTAATGTATATGCACATGCATACCAAAATTAAGAACGACTGTGAAATATCTTTACAGATATATGTGAGAATTAATATAGCGTAATGGTAACAAAATTTCGAAGATTAGATTAAAAATTTCAAGATGTTAGATTGGGTGTCAGTTCAAGAAAGATATGGAAATTTTTTTAATTTAATCTAAATGAGATTGATCCAATAGTTATCAATTTATTTTTACATTCTCCAAAGTAGCAATATACAACTTATTGGCCGAATCAAAACTTGAAGGACATTTTGACTTGTGATCATTGCTCAGAAACAATGGTTGTTGAACAGTTTTCAATTTGCTCGAAAAGCAAAAAAATAAAACAAAAATACAAAGAATTTCTAAAGCATTATGCATGATACAAACAAGGTAAATATTCAAATGATTTGGAGGAAGAATTGAGGGCAGAATATAACAAACTATTGCAACAAACAAAGATTATTTGGTTTAAGAGTTGAGAATTAATTGGCTCAAATTTAGGGATAAACAAACAAGCTTCTTTCATCTGTCAGCCATAATGAGAAGAAGAAGGACTCAGATGAATGCTCTAAAAATAGAAAATGAATGAGCAACCAACAAAGATTATCGGGTGTTTATTTGTCTAATTTCAAAAATTAATGCTCCACAAAAATAAACGAGTTTTAGCCAATTACGTTGTGCAATACATTGCTCAAAATAATCACCGAGATGATTATACTTCGTTTGAACCATATATTAAAAAAATTACGGGATCGAACTAGAACAGCTTCATTCCCGACCAAGGCACCTATTACAATATCTTGATGCCTAAATAAGTGTTACGAATGTTACATCACTCTAACGATAAAAAAGGGGCATGGTACTGAAATTGAATATTGAAACAGCGTACGAAAAAACCCGGTGGAATTTCTAAAAAGACTTTTAACTTTCTTCAAATTCCCGATGAAAATCATCAATATCATTATGAGCAGAATGTAGAGGATACAATCGGAGATTCTACAGAATGGTGAGCCAACAGAGGTTGTACAGATGTGTGGCATTAGATAAAGCAATCATGTTCATTTTATTTGTTTGTAATATGCATGGAACAACTTACATATATAATTGAAGAGACCATTTCGGTCGGACTTGGAAGCCAATTATGGTATATTAGAGAAGCTCTTACATGATCTCACACTTGCTTTTTGCGGACAACTTAATATTGGGAGTCAAAACTATCGTGGTTGGAGCAAAGTGCATTAAAAGTGTGGTTGAGACGTTTTGCAAGGAGTTGGGCCTCAAATTAAACTTATGCAAATCACATGTGTTGTTTTCACCTTATGTGACAAATGATTTAAAGCAGTAGGTTTGTAGAATTCTGGGCATGGGAAATACAGACAACTTAAGGAACTATTTGGGGTTGCAAATGAACTTTAGCTGTAATTATAATGAAAATCTATTGGGATAGAAAGCCAAAATGACAAATATTTACAGATGAATGACACTTATTAAGTCCATCACGATCTCGATCTCCATCAACCACATGCACACAAATTGGCTCCCAATCAGATGTACGATAAACTTGATCCACTCAAGCATAACTTTCTTTAGGCGATTAATATAACAAGGAACAAACCAATCTTGTATGGTGAAAGAAGGTGACTGCAAAGAAGTAAGAATATGGATTGAGTTTTAGAGAAGCCCAAAAGGAAATATAGTGATGCTAGCGAAAACAGGATGAAGAATGCTTAACAAGGAGACGGCAGTATACATCAGAAAAATATTTAAAAAGGGATAACATTCTTGATCGAATATAAGCCTCGACTTATGGGTTTCCCGAGCATGGAAGGGGATAGTTAAAAACACTTGGATGGTGGAACCATTTTGAAAATGGAGGATTGGGAACGGTGAATGGACATCTTTATGGAATGATAGATGGTTATCACAAGACAAACTGGTGGACATCTTTGGAGATAATATTCATGAGGAGGATAAAGATCTTATGGAATATAATCTCATTGGAACAGATAAAAATTGAAACCTGAATAAGTTGAAAACATCACCGTCCAAAGAGGTGGTGAATGAGGTACTTAGTGTCCTAAGGCGCTGTATGATATTGGAGATAAGAGAGAATGAATTGGGTCAACTAAAGATAAATTCTCCTATAAAATGACTATACTCTACTTATGATGTCGGATGAGACATGCAAGAAAAAACTTTAAATGAATTTGAAAACTATCTTGCCCCAAAAATTCAAGATTTTCCTGTGGCTTTGCCAATATGATAACTTGCTTACAAATGTATTGGAGTATGACAGAAAATTTGGGGAAAACTTGCGAGTGTCGGATGGGCTCAAAGAGAGCTTTAGTAGCAAAATACTGAGTAATATGTTCCTAAAATATCCTGGGTGGGTTGTGTTGATCTTGACGCTCTAGAATTTTTGGAAAACATGGAACCAATGGAGCTATCAAAATGTTATAAAGCTTAGAAATGTCGCTATTCACCACATAAAAGAGTTATCTACGACCTTAGTACTAATCAATAAGGACACAAAACACAAGTAAAAGAAAATCTGCACTTAGTTGTCGTGAAATAAATCCGAGAAGTGATGGGTAAAACTAAAATCGGATTGAAGCTTTTATAACTACACCAACAGGGGCGTCATTCGAGATGACAATTGAAGATGAATGCTAGGATATGTTATGAATCTTGGTATAGTTTCAATAATGTAGCAAAGTTATTGAACTTACCTTTTAAAATTAACTTTGGAGAGACACTTTTCGAAAATTAATGTGGAGATTGATTTGGAGACGATCGTTAAATGAATAACAATGAAGGATACTCAAAAACAACTAATGAGAAATGTAATATTTGATTGGCGAAGGTTACTCCAAAGATTTTGAGAAACTTAGATTAAATAAATCTCGAGAGAAAGAAACATGATGATAGATAAATTCACGAGGATAGGTCATAAGGTTCAAGATGGTTATTGCTGATAGGATGTTCTCATTCTTGAACATAAGCCTCAACTTATGGCTTTCCGAGCATTGAAGGGGATAGTTAGAAGCAGTTGAATGGACGTCTCTATGGAATGATAGATGATTATCACAAGCAAACTAGCGGACATCTTTGGAGATAAGATTCATGAGAAGGATAAATATCTGATGGTATGTAATCCATTACATAAATAAAAACTGAAACTTGCATAAGTTGAAAACGTTATTACCTAAGGAGGTGGTGGATGAGATACTTAATGTCCTAATTGCATTGCATGACAACGAAGATAAGAGAGTTTTGATTGGGTCAACTAACGACAAATTGTCCTATAAATCAGTTATAGTCTACTTATGGTGTCGGATCAGTTATCATGCGTGGATTGTCTTGATCTTGACGCTCTAAAATCTTTGAAAAACATGGAACCGATGGAGCTATCAAAATGTTATGAAACTTAGAAGTTCCACTATTCGCCACATAAAAGAGTTAATGAAACCTCAACAATAATCAGTGTGGACAAAAAAATATAGATAAAAGAAAAATATGCACTGAGTTATCGAGGAATAAACTCAAGAAAGGATTGGTGAAACTAAACTCTGAGGTGAGCTTTTATAACCAGGGGAATCATTTGAGATGACAGGGGCGTCATTCAAGATGACAGCTGAATATGGGTGTTAGGATACGCTATGGATCTTAGTAGAGTTTTAATAATAGGGATAATTACGAACGACCCCCTGAGGTATGACGAAATTATAGATTACCCCTTGAGGTTTGAGAAATTATGAATACCCCCCTGAGGTTTACATTCTCTCTAAAAAATTCCCCCAATCGTTAATAACGGTGTTAAGTTTTGATGACGTCAGCAATATTATTTTTAAAAATTCCAATTCTATCCTTGGGGGGTATATTGTAATAATATTGAAACTTTGGGAGGTAGATTGTAATAATAACTTTGGGAGGTAGATTGTAATAATATTGAAACTTTGTGTGTGTGTGGGGGGAGGGGGTATAATATATAAACTTTGAGGGGTACATTGTAATAATCTGAAAATTGTAAGGATATATATGTAATGTTGGTTAAATTTGTATTTTCTTATTTGAAAATTTGTAATTTAACCTAATATTTATATTTTGCCTATAAATATAAATCAAAATAGACATCTCATGCATATTTATATGATGAAAAATTACAAATTTTACATTATGTCTATCTTTTTAGTCTAAAGTATATTTTGCATAAATTCATTTAAATTTTTTTCGTCTGAAATAACAAATTTTCGCTACTAAATCGAAAACCATAAGAAATATATCAACATCAATCAATGCATTAATAAATATTTCAAATATCGATGATCTATAATGCATTTCTTTAAATATAATAAATAGTATTTCAATATAAACATGCATCCCTAATATCTACAACAAAAAAATAAAAATTAGACATTCATAAACTCTAAATATGAAATTAGTTCCTCATAAAAATATCAAAATGTCATTAAATATTATTCTTTGTAAAACCAAAAAAAAAAAAAGAAAAAAAAAAACTAGGTGGGTATAAAACTCAAACACTTACATCATCCCCCTCCATAAGAATTTCAGTATTTACATTAACACCCTTACATTTGGGCTCTTTATTACATATACCCACTTGAGTTTCAACATGTAAAGGGTAAAATAGTAATATTGCACATTTAGTTAAATTTAACGGTTGAGATAACGGCGCAGGGGGGAATTCGTAATTTCTCAAACCTTAGGGGGGAATCTGTAATTTCGCCATACCTCAGGGGATCGTTGGTAATTATCCCTTAATAATATTGTGGAGTTATTGCACTTACACGGAGTATTAACACTAACTTGAGAAAGACACTTTTCGAAGACTAATGTGGGTATTGATTCGAAGATGGTCGTGAAATGGATAACAATGAAGGATATTGAAATGGAATAAATGTGAAATGTAATTTTAATTGACAAAGTTTACTCCAAAGGCCATACGAAATTTGAATTAAATAAATCTCTAGAAAAAGAAACATGATGACGGATAAACGGATGAGAATAGGTCATAAGTTTCAAGATGATTACTACGTTTAGGATGCTCCACCGGCAAAACTGGGTGATCTTTTAGGTTTTTTTGTTTAATTTTTACATGTCTTTTCATTTTATTAAATATATTTGAAAGTTATAAACTATTACTTATGCTTAAAAGCTAGAATTATTTGTTCAAATTACTATACACTTAAACTTTTTTTTTTTTATATAATAACAAAATTTCAAATATTTTTATTGCTTATTTATTTGGATGTTCTCTACTTCGAATTTCTACTTATCGTAGATGATTTGAAAGAGAAATTTCATATAAATATTTTTGTATGTGTATATTTATTTAATCAAAATAAATATTTTTAATATCTTAATTTGTTCAATAAATATAATAGCTAAATTTATTTAAAAAAATTAAATGATAAACGTGCAACGCACGTTCACCTCACTAGTATATTATAAAACCACGAGTTGAGTTTTTGGTTTCGTACAAAATATAGATCGCTTAATATACCCTCATAATAATTACGTCAATAACAATTAGTCAAGGATGATTATGTAAATACATGTTATAAATTATTAATTTAATTATATTTAAATAGCACTTATTAATTTAAAATAGGACTCTAGGTAGAATTAAAACTTCTCCAACTTACCCAAAAAAGATATATAGTTTAATATGAATTGTTTTAATATTAATATATTAATATTTGTATTCAAATTTTATAATATAAGTTGTCCATTTTTTTATTTTAAGGCCTATAATTTAAACTGTTATATAATAAGATATATCTAACAATTGGAAAAAAAAATTAATTCACTTTATAAATTTTAATAAATTTTGGTAAATATGTAAAATAAAATATTATTTAACTTCAATGAGTTACGATTCTCAAAAAAAAAAAAAAAAAAAAAGAAAAGAAAAAGAAATTCAATGAGTTACATAAATAAGTTTCAATAAGTTAATTCTAATGTAATTCTAAGTATACAAGCCCATAGTTCTAATTATCTTAGTACATAAACTTTCATAAATTATAATCTTATTATAATTGTATAAACTTATCTAATTAATAAAATAATATAATTGAATGATTTAAATAAAATATTTTTAAATAACTTAATTAATCGTAATATAATGTTTTTTAATTAACTAATATTAATATAATTATAATTATTTGAAACTAACTAATCATATAATCTTAGTTTATATACTAAAATATAAATTAAATACATAAAAATACAAATAACATTTTTGGTTTTTTACAGCTTAATATACCACAATTTAGAATTGTGGTCGTCAGATCAAAGTTTTTAAATTAAGAATTTTAAAGAGACTCAATTGTGTGCATATAAAATAAGATATAATTTAATTTTATAAATTTTTTTGATTTTTTTATATTAATATACTCTTTTAATTATTTCTACTACATGCATAAAATCAACTATAAAAAGAATTAATATAAATCTTAAGTAATACTATTAGAGAAATACGAATAAGAAAATGGAATGCAAGCTCAAATGTCAAAGAGAATATAAAAAAGAGGTAAAAATAGTTACTTAAAAGAAAAAATTACTTGATTTTAATGTATATACATATGCATACCAAAATTAAGGACAATTGTGAAATATCTTTACAAATATATTTATAAAGGATAAGACAAAGTGAAATCGCGTACAATGGTAAACTAAAACTCGAAGATTATATTAAAAATTTCAAGATACTAGATTGGGTGTCAACTCAAGAAATAATAAGGAGAATTTTTTTAATTTTATTTGAATGAGATTTGATCCAACAGTTATCAATTTAGATCTAAAATTTTCAAATTAGCAATACACGACTTATTGGCCGAATCAGAACTTGAAGGATATTTTGATTTGGGATCATTGCTCCAAAACAATGGTCATTGAACAACTTTCAACGTGCTCGAAAAGCAAAAAATAAAAAAAATTATAAATAATTTTCAGAGCATTATGCATGAGACAAACAAAGTAAATATTCAAAAATTTTGGAGAAAGAATTGATGGCAGAATATTGATGGTGTTAGAAATGGAAAGGGATTAAAACACCAACACTTTAAGATTTGTTTGGAAAAGGGAAGACCATCACAGGCTTGGTAGCCTCAGGAACTGGGTTTCCAATGAGCGTGGGTTTTTCCAGCTAGGATAACACCAGGAAAAATACAATGAGAATGAAGAGATGGTGAAGTGTCCAGAGCTTGGGAAGAAGGAAACCAGAGTAATAATGGAGGGAAAACGCCCAGCTGTGTGTATTGTGTCTATGTAGAAGATGACTTAGATAACTTGGGGAATATGAGTGTAAATTCCCATATTTATAGGTTGAGGATAAGAGTGATTTGGTAAATGTAACCAAGGGGTCCCAAATCCGTGTTGCCTTAGACACGTGGCGTTGTGTGATGGCTTGAAAATGACAATCCTGAAAGATACCTACGGATAGGTGGTAGTGGATGTCAGGAATGGTGCGGGCACTACCACTGTGTGTCAGAGGTGGTTGTAGAGCTGTCGCTGAGGGTTGTAGCCCTTAGCTTAGGTTGTTCCTCACACAATAGGGCATGCCCTCATGGTGGGAACCCTTTGTTGAGGATGGGGTTAACATCTGATAACTAAACATACCTTGTTGCAATGGCGGCAAGGGCGTCAAAGATGGTATGAGAGCGAATGTACCCTAAAAGGGTTATCGGGCGCCAGAGCGCTCGAGGGAAAGGTTCCCTGGCTACATTATACGAGTGTTGGGACGCTCGGAGGGATGGGAGGTCCTCGAGGGAAGACTTCATGGTGTGAAAGGGAGGGTCCCCGCAGAGGTACTGAACCCATTGTGAGGCTTCAAACGCGAGCGTTGTATGGGACCTATGGGGAACCCTAAGCTCGGTGTATGGGCCTTGACAGGCAGGCCTCAAGGATTAGGGCAACAAGTTACATGGGCTGGACATGTTTCACGAGTCCACACATACGAGCGTCTAAGTTCAGGTGTTTTTGGGCCCTCTCAATAGACCGCCTGGATTGTGACACGTATGCGAATCTAACCCAAGCGTGATTTGGGCTCATCATTTTGCCCCCCAAATTCTATAGTAACACTTGATGTGTACTGTAGAATTTTAGCCTAGGACTCCTGCCTTTGAATATCCGAGGGCCAGGTTACCCGTTAGGAGGTTGCGCTCGTGGAATCCCCGTGGTGACAGTTCTGACACTGTATTTAATGCGGACTTGCCGTTTTGACTTCCTGAGTACCCCAACATTTAATGCTTAGTGGAAGTGTGGTTGCTTGTATCAAGGAAACGACGCGTAAGTACACACGGTTACCAAAAGTGGGTGGTTAGCAAGGCGGGAATGATTACTTTTTTGAATTTATTGCCAATCATGTGCAAATCCCTTCCCTATAAATAGGGATTTGTAGATCTCTTTTGTTTTTTTATGCCTCCAAAAACCTTCAGAGCAAATAACAAGTTTTAGAGCTTTCTACAGATTCCGGCAAATATCCGGCGAACCTCTCTTCTTCTCCATTCTAGGTAAACTTGGTTTCTTACTAATTTTTGCATTCTAATTAATAGATTTAGGTTCCAAAGCCCCCTTTCACCGTGGGCCCTTTCCAAAGATCCCCATTCTTCTAAATTTCTCTTGAAAATCTCTCATCTTCAAGAACAAGCAAAAATAGCGGATGAGATAATCAACCAAACTGTGAGAGAAATCGAAGAAGTGTCTCCTGCAAGGTCTCCTCCCCAGCATGATATTCCTTATGACATTCCCATGGCGGAAAATCCAGTAGAGGTCAGGATGAAGATTTTGACGCTGCGGTTCAAGGCTTGAATGAGCGCAATCCTGGGGGAGTGGAGCAAATTTTCGAGTAGATGGCACTGATAGAAGAAATGGAGCGCCAGGGTGAGAGGTTGTTTCCGGTACTGGACAGTGCAGTTAGGCCCCAGGATCATAGGGTCACGGTGGCGATTGCTACCCCCCCCCCCCCCCAAGAGAAAACGGGAACTTTCGAGCGCCGTGAGGATGTGGAGCCTCCTCGCAAACGCCGTCAGATGGGGAAGGAACCAGCCTCAGATAAAAAGTCTAAACTCCAAAGGGAGGGATCTGATCCTCATAAGATGGATAAGACTCCAGATGAAATCCCCAACACCATAATGGTTGGGGAGATAGCCTCCATGAGGGAATATATTGGCATGAGGGTTTTTCTTAAGCGAGCCAACAATCCTCCTCCTGGCATGATGACGGTGTACAAGGATGTCGTCTCTGAGGGCGGCTTGAAGTTCCCAATTCCTGACCCAATAGCTGAAATTTTGAATTATCTCAACTTGAGCCCCTCGCAAATTCTTCCCAATGGCATTGCTCTCTTGAATGCCTTTGTGATTTTGATGAAGTGCACAGGCCATGAGCCCTCTATTCTCCACTTCAATAGCCTATTCCAAGTGGCGCGTTCGCCCCGCTCGTCTTCGAGGGATGGCTTCTATTACATCCAAGCTAAGTCTGGTCTGAGAATGATTGACTCCCCCTCGTCCTCGTATGGCGTTGACTGGAAGGAGAAGTTCTTTTTCGTGAGGGCACCCGCTAACAGTGATTTTGGGGTTCCTTGAGAATGGGTAGAGCATGGTGAAGGGCTTTTAGTGAAATCCAGATCTTCTTCCAAGAGCCTCGTAGATTGGGCTAAGAGCTTGGCCCTCGCCATGAAGAATGCCCGCTGGCTCATTAGAGCCAAAGATCAAACAAATGATGAGGAGATCCTATTCCGTTATGGGCTCGTGAGTCCCTCTGACATGGTTGCTCGACCACCCGCTCGTACTATGAACCGAAACATTTAGATTCTAGGAACTAACTCCACTAACTCTTTAGAATAGGGATGCTAACTTTTGTTTAATAATGTATCGTAGAGGGTGATCTGACCCTTGAATTTCCTTTGTGTAGAAATCGACATACTCATGGCCGGAGGAGGAGCTAAAAACATTGCCGCCATGATTTGCGGTCGTAGGCAGGCCAACCGCCAGCAGCAACCACAACCACAAAAACAATAAGCAGACTCACGAGAGGGCCGCGGTGACGGTCGAGGAGCCGGGCGAGGAGAAAGCCGTGGCGAAGGTCGTGGCGGAGGCCGTGGAGATGGCCGAGGGCCAGGAAGAGGCGACGGTCACGGTGGGGGCCGGGCCACTATCCAATCGAGTGGAACGGCTCGCGGTCCAACCCCACCGAGCGTCCTGGTTCCCGTGCCTCAGGAGGGACTAGTCCAATTGGGGCCCGACAGATCCCGCAGCATCAGCTCGGGAGTTATCATAAGTCACATGGAGGAAGAACGAGCCCAACCCTTGTGAAAAAGGAAGAGGCTGGTGGACTCCGTGCTGGTATAGGGACCCAAAATGGTACTGTTCCGGGACCGTACTTTCAAAAAAAATTTCCTAATATATAGGTATCAAAATATTTCTAAAATATTTAAATACAAATAGCGGAAGACTAGCCGGAACTACTCAAGTATATACATGCAATTGATAATAAATTTTAAATCACAAAGCAGATAAATAAAGCATGCAATTAACACTTAAGAGCACCTAATTTATCATGCTTAAACAAATTATAATATAAAATTACCTTTCACCGAAGATGGCTTTTGCGCCCGGAATTCACCTCCCGAGAACCCGATACCCGATCTTCTCGTGAAACCGGTAGAGGTTCCCTGCAATAACCCAGACAAACCCTCGGTGTGTTGGCTCCGAAAGTATTTCTCTAAATACTTAGAGAAAATAAAACTTTAAACTAGAAAACCCTTTTCAGGGTATAATCTCCCGAAATTAGGCGTTTTATATATAAACACCTAATTAAAATTAATTCCAAAATAAATCAGAATTAACTAAGAGAAAAGGGATATGGTTTTAAAGCCAATAACTCAGCCAAAACCTCTCCCAAAAGTTGTGAGAAAAAATGAGAAGCCAAGCCCCCTATTTATAAGGGAAAAATCGAGGGCAAAAAAGTAATTTCACCTCCCACTTGCGTAGCCAACTTGGACATGAATTTTGAAGTGACTACGTTGAAGCTCTCATCATCATGAGTCCAACGCCCCCGAGAACGCGCCGGAATACCCCCGCACGCGCCACATGAAGGTGGCGCATGTGTTGTATATGCGGCTAGGGTTTCTGACTGATGTGGCCGATTCTGATTTGGCCACGTGTCCAGGTTGATCCAATCCGATCCGGTTGACCCGATCCTACCCGTTGACCCTGACCCGGTTGACCGACCCAGTCCAGATCAAATCTGGACCATACATTCGTGCTGACGTGTTGCGATTACAGCCGTACACGTGGCGCGCCACGTGGCACCATGTCAGCGCCACCTGGGACCCGATCGACTGACGTGGCATGACACGTCAGGTGCCACGTCAGCAAAAAAATAAATTTTTTTTTGTTTTTTCGATGAAAATTATATTTTCTCCAAAATAAAATTACGGGCATTTCCAACTCTTTGGAACTTGATTTATTTTCTTAAAATAAATCCTTGGCTAATTTCAAATACTTTGAAAATTTATTTCTCTCTTTCCCCTTAACGTTTTATCTTCGGGTTTTCGATTGGGGCTTGCAGAGGGACTTGCAGGACTAATTAATTTTAGCTCCAAACAGGTTAATATATTATCATCCCATGATAATAATTAATTACCATTTAAAAATATTTATTTCCACTAAATAAATATTGTTGCACTCTAAAATTAATTAAATTATTCACGAATTTCTCGATCTAGAATAATTTTGCATTTTACTCCTCCGTGTAGATATCCATGAAAAATAAATTAATACTACTATTATTTATTTTTCACTTCTAATCTGAAAACTCCTGATTTGACTTAAGTTCAAATTTCTTGTACGTGAAACACATTTAACATACAACTTCAGTGACGCATCACATGAAGTACTTTGGCCAAAGTTTTAATTCGAACTTTGCAAATCTATTTCAGGGATATCTTTTAACTTTCCAGCAAAGTCACAGATTCCTTGATCAATATTTCTCTTCAGCACATTTCATGTAATCACTAAACGTACAAAGGTTTCGGTCATTCGATATCGAGACCTCACTTATGAGCACATTACAATGATTAACACTACATACCTAAAGTCGAAATACTACCAGGATTAAGAGTTCAATCCTCCATAAGATTGGTTCATTTTAGATAGTAGTTTAAAATGAACTATCTTAGTGGTCCAGTTCAATGTTTCCAAATCTATTGAAAATCATCAATGTGTTATAACTGGAAACTCCATTTCCCTATGACGAAAGACTAATCATCTTATATAACACATTATAGTCTCGATAAGAACTTATTCTTATCTTACCAACTAGAACTTTAATGACACGTGATTTCGATATCCAAAATCCTTTCCTATGAAACACATTTCATATAAAAATATCATCACACGTTATTAATTATGTTAATATACTCATAACTTGTAAATAATTTCAGTTTTATTAATCCAACAAAAATCGAAGTATTTACAAAGAAATTGGATTTTCAGGGCACTAATCCCAACAATCTCCCACTTGCCCTAAATCCAATTGGCTGCACATCTAAGCGCCATCCCTTCTACATGAGTATTAAAACTCTTTTGTGCCAAAGTCTTAGTGAAGGGCTATGCTAGATTGTTTACCGAGTCAATCTTTACTACTGCCACTTCTCCATGTTCCACATAATCTCAAATAATGTGGAACTTTCTCTCGATGTGCTTTGGACGTTTATGACTTTGAGGTTCCTTTGAGTTGGCCACCGCTCCAACATTGTCACAGTACAATGTGATCGGTGTAAGTCCTTCTTTGACGATTTCTAAATCCATCAAGAAATTTCAAAACCAATTTTGGCTGCTTCCGAAGCTACCACGTATTCGGTTTCCATGGTGGAGTCAGCAATGCAACTTTGCTTAATGCTCCTCCAACTTACGGATGCTCTTCCTAGAGTAAACACGTATCTAGACGTCGAACGTCTAGAATCTAGATCAGATTGAAAATCTGAATCTGTGTACCCTATAGGAATGAGCTCGTCACTGCGATAAACAAGCATATAATCCCGAGTTCTTCTCAAGTACTTCAATATATGCTTTACAGCTATCCAGTGCTGGAGTCCAGGGTTTGACTGATATCTACTGACCACACCTACAGCATAACAGATATCTGGCCTTGTATATAACATGGTATACATGAGGCTTCCGACTACCGAGGCATACGAAACATTTTTTATTTTCTGTGTCTCTTCAGCTGTCTTGGGACACTGATCTCAAGACAGATGAACTCCATGTTGGAAAGGTAATGAACCTTTCTTGGAGTCAGCCATATTGTACCTTGCCAGCATCTTATCTATATATATTGCTTGTGATAAACCAATATTTTATTCTTACGATCACGACAAAGTCTGATCCCTAAAATATAACTGGCCTCACCTAGGTCTTTCATGTCAAATTGATTTAACAACCAAATCTTAACTGCTGAAAATATTCTTGTGTCTTTTCCAATGAGCAAAATATTGTCTACATATAACACTAAAAATGTTACAACAATACTCTGATGTCTTTTGTACACACATAGTTCATCAGGCAACTGTATAAGTCCAGAGGATTTAATTGCTTCATTAAATCTGATATTCCATGATCTAGATGCTTGCTTAAGACCATAGATTGATCTATTAAGCTTGCATACCATACGCTCCTGACTTCTAGCGATAAAGCCCTCAGGTTGAGCCATGTATATCTCTTCTTGAAGGTGCCTGTTCAAGAAGGCAATCTTAACATCCATTTGCCAGATTTCATAATCATCATAATGAGCGGTAATGAAGAGAAGAATCCTTATGGACTTCAGCATTGCTATGGGCGAGAAGGTTTCATAGTAATCGATACCTTCTTTCTGAGTATAACCCTTTGCCACAAGCCTTGCTTTAAAGGTTTCCACCTTTTCGTTCGCTTATCTTTTTCGGTTGTAGACCCATTTGCATCCAACAGGTTTAATGCCCTCAGGCGCCTTTACAAGTTCCCAGACTTTATTAGAATACATTGAATCTAACTCAGATTCCATGGCTTTGACGCAAAGGTCGGCGTCTATATCTTTTATAACTTCATCATATGTGATAGGATCAGATATGTCAGATTCAACCAATTTGGTTAATCCTAAGTATCTGTCAGGTGTCCTGACAATCCTCCCACTACAACGGGGTTGTTGTGTACTTGTCCCTACATCATACGTTGTATCTAGTACATCATATGTATCCAACATATTTTCAGTTATTATGGGTTCTTGGAGTTCATTGTCTGATACTGTCATTTTCTCTAACACTATTTTGCTTCTACCCTTGTGGTCATTTACGAAATTGTCTTCGAGATATTTAACATTATTGCTTACAAACATTTTATGATCTCTTGGATCATAAAATATCCCCCCTCTTGTTCCTTTAGGATAACCTATGAACAAATAAACCTCAGTTCTTGATTCCAACTTGTCAGGATCCTTTCTTAACACATGGACTGGGCTTTCCCATATCCGAAGATAGGAGATACTAGGCTCCCGCCCTCGCCACAGTTCCATTGGTGTCTTAGGAACTGACTTGGATGGAACATGGTTTAATATGTGAGCCGCCCTTTCAAGAGCAAAGCCCCAAAACGAACTTGGTAGGGTAGCATGACTCATCATGGATCTTACCATTTCCATTAGAGTTCTATTTCTCCTTTCTGTAACACCATTCTGCTGGGGTGTAGCCGGTGCAGATAACTGAGATTTAATCCCATTTGCAGTGAGAAATTCTAGAAACTCTGTAGACAAATACTCTCCACCACGATCTGATCGAAGTTCCTTGATATGTTTTCCAATTTGATTCTCAATTTCAGCCTTATATTCTTTGAACTTTTCAAAAGCTTCAGACTTATGTCTCACCAAATAGACGTATCCGTATCTAGAATAATCATTCGTAAAAGTGATGAAATACTCAAAACCTCCTCTTGCTTGAATAGTCATAGGACCACACACATCCGTATGAATTAACTCAAGCAACTCTGTGGCTCGATTACCTTTGGTCTTAAAAGACCTCTTGGTTATTTTTCCTTCTAAACATGATTCACAGACTGGAATTTCTATCAAGTCCAAAGGGCTTAATAGTCCATCCGACATTAGTCTTTGGATTCTATTCGGATTGATATGACCAAGGCGTAGGTGCCACTTGTAAGCCTCGTTAGGCATAGGGGTTTTTATCGGGGTATAATAAGAAAAGACCATCGTTTATTGCACCAGAGCAAATAAACCTTTTATTATGCTTAATGGTTAAACATCGTTCAAAATAAACACTAAAACCATTATTCATTAAACAACTAATAGAAATCAGATTTCTACGAATAGACGGTACACATAAAGTGTCTTTTCAAATCAAAACCCTACTGCCAAAATATAATTCTACAGTCCCTACTGCTAATACAGATATACTAGTATTATCTCCGAGCAGTAGCTGCATCTCGCCGTCTTCCAGCTTCCTCGTTAGCTTGAATCCCTACAATGAGTTGTAGATATGATTAATTGAACCTAAGTCCACACACTAGGAATCTGGTGGACTTCCAACTAAACATACCTCTAATAAACATGACATCACCATACCTTGTGCAGATGACTTAGCAGGAAGACTGGCTAAGTATTTTGGGCAATTCCTTTTCCAGTGCCCATTTCCTCCACAATGGAAACATTTTTCTTTGCTTGGCTTAGCTTTCTTCTTCTGAACCTTACCTTTAGGATTGAAAACTTTTTCCTTTCCTTTCTTCCACTTATTGGCTTTTAGAGCCGTGGAAGTCGATGTCTGTGCCAGGAGAACCGCTCCCTTAGCTTTCATTACCCCTTCTGCCACCTTGAGTTCATTCATTAGTTCAGGCAGCGTAAAATCTAACTTATTCATAGAATAATTCTGCCTGAGCTTATCGAATGATTCTGGCAGAGAGAACAGGATCATGTCCTGTTTGCTGAGATTATCCATCTTAGCACCAAGTCTCTCAATTTCGTTCAGATAAGCCATCATGTTCATAACATGATCCTGAACAGGTAATCCATCAGACATCTTAGTTATCACCAACCTTCTTATCAACTCGTGCCTACGCGCACGATTCTGTCCACCGAACATCTGATGAAGATGTTCCATCGTGTTCTTAGCAGTAGGCATCTCATGCGTTTGATGTTTTAAGAACATTTGAGACAGATGCCAGGATGTAAGACATAGCCAGATCATTATTCTTGATCCACTTGGCATATGTGTCTTTCAAAACCTGGGTGGCAGTGGTTTTTGGTACTCCGGACAAGGTTCAGTGAGCACATATTTCAAACCCTCGTGTCAAAACATGATGTCAAGATACATTTTCCAATCAGTATAGTTTGAACCTTCAAGCCTATTTTCCATAATAATTGATTGAAGCGGGCTAGCGGACGTCATTGTTCTAAAATTGAAATATTTAAAATACGTGCAAGTTATGAATCTGTATATTACTATTTTAGTGTCTAACCATTAAATGAAATCCACATAAGCATTTTGGTTTACGCAATGATGACTTAACTAACCGCAGTTAGCTCCCCAGAAACGAGGTCGAAAACTACTTAGAAAAGCAAGAACTATTCTTAATTAACATGTTATTCATGTAACTCTTACCAAACTATGTTAATCCACCACGTCAACCTTTGGTCTCTAAGTGAGTGTAATAGAGCTCCGAAGGGAGGTTAATACATCACTCAGTCAAGTGTACACCATTACCTAGAAATTCGTACTAGCCAAAGGGAGTAGTACGTATCCACTATACTATAGACGGGCAATGGAGACCGTGAGAATCCAATTTTTTTCATCTTGCTCCCACTTGAATTTTTTTTTAGAGTTGTGGATTATCTTCGATTATCACATAACCTATTTGGCGTCTTACAATCGAAAGTGATTAATCTAATTAATATGCTCCCACTTGGATTAATTAATCACATTTATAATCCTAATAATATTTTGAAGTCTATTTAATAACTCTTTATTAATTAGGCCGAACAATATTAGTCCAACTATGCATCGGATTCAATCTTTATTAAATACTACTTATCTAATCATATTAAATAAAATATGCATAATTAAAAATACCATAATATCTCATATTATCATAATCATACCATAAAATTAAAACATGCTTGCAAATAATTATCATATAATTATCATGCTTAAAATTAAATGGCATAAAGTAAACATGCTATAAATAAATTATCACATAATTTAAATCATGTTTACTGATTCGGTAATTTTTCAGGAAAAGCAATTGAATTGTTTCCCAAAGGAATACCATTCCACGTAAATTCCCAGGAAACACTAGAGGTGTCACAAAAGGTCCCACTTAAAAACCAGCCTCCTTTGACAGAATTTACGTGCACAGTAGCAGATTTAAAATTATGCATCGCATGCATCATATCAATGCACGTATATATCTAAAGCACGACTCTGATACCAGTTGCTGGTACAGCGACCCGAAATGCCACTGTTCTGGGACCGTACTTTTTAAAAAAAAAAATCCTAATATACAGGTATCAAAATATTTCTAAAATATTTAAATACAAACAGCGGAAGACAAGCTGGAACTAGTTAAGTATATACATGCAATTGATAATAAATTTTAAATCACAAAGCAGATAAATAAAGCATGCAATTAACACTTAAGAGCACCTAATTTATCATGCTTAAACAAAATATAATATAAATTAACTTTCACCGAAGATGGCTTTTGCACCCGGAATTCACCTCCCGAGAACCCGATACCCGATCTCCTCATGAAACCGGCAGAGCTTCCCTGCACTAACCCCAGAGAAACCCTTGGCGTGTGGGCTCCGAAAGTATTTCTCTAAATACTTAGAGAAAATAAAACTTTAAACTAGAAAACCCTTTTCAGGGTTAAATCTCCCGAAATTAGGAGTTTTATATATAAACATCTAATTAAAATTAATTCCAAAATAAATCGGAATTAACTAGGAGAAAAGGGATATGGTTTCAAAGCCAAGAGCTTAGACAAAACCTCTCCCAAAAGTTGTGAGAAAAAATGAGAACCCAAGCCCCCTATTTATAAGGGAAAAACCGAGGGCAAAATGGTAATTCCACCTCCCACTTCGCAGCCAATTTGGAGATGAATTCCGAGGTGACTACGTTGAAGATCTCATCACCACGAGTCCAACGCCGCTGAGAACGCGCCGGAATACCCCCGCATGCGCCCGTTGACCCGATCCTACCTGTTGACCCTGACCCGGATGATCGACCATGTTCAGATCAAATATGGACTGTACATTCGTGCTGACGTGTTGCGATCACAGCCGAACATGCGGCGCGCCACGCGGAATCCTATCAGCGCCACCTGGGACCCGATCGGCTGACGTGGCGTGACACGTCAAGTGCTACATCAGCAAAAAAAAAAAAAAAAAATTTTGTTTTTCCGATGAAAATTTTATTTTCTCCAATATAAAATTTCGGGTATTTTTAACTCTTTGGAACTTGATTTATTTTCTTAAAATAAATCCTTGGCTAATTGAAAACACTTTGAAAATTTATTTCTCTCTTTCCCTTTAACGTTTTATCTTCCGGTTTTCGATTGGGGCTTGCAGGGGGACCTGTAGGACTAATTAATTTTAGCTCCAAACGGGTTAATATATTATCATCCTATGATAATAATTATTCACGAATTTCTCGATCTAGAATAATTTTGCATTTTACTCCTCCTGTAGATATCCATGAAAAATAAATTAATACTACTATCATTTATTTTTCACTTCTAATCTGAAAACTCCTGATTTGCCTTAAGTTCAAATTTCTTATACGTGAAACACATTCAACATACAACTTCAGTGACGCATCACACGAAGTACTTTGGCCAACGTTTTAATTCGAACTTTGCAAATCTATTTCAGGGATATCTTTTAACTTTCCAGCAAAGCCACAGATTCCTTGATCAATATTTCTCTTGACCACATTTCATGTAATCACTGAACGTACAAAGGTTTTGGTCATTCGATATCGAGACCTCACTTATGAGCACATTACAATGATTAACACTACATACCTAAAGTCAAAATACTAATAGGATTAAGAGTTCAATGCTCCATAAGATTGGTTCAATTTAGATAGTACTTTAAAATGAACTATCTTAGTGGTCCTGTTCGATGTTTCCAAATCTATTCAAAATCATCAATGTATTATAACTGGAAACTCCATTTCCCTATGACGAAAGACTAATCATCTTATATAACACATTATAGTCTCGATAAGAACTTATTCCTATCTTACCAACTAGAACTTTAATAACACATGATTTTGATATCCAAAGTCCTTTCCTATGAAACACATTTCATATAAGAATATCATCACACGTTATTAATTATGTTAATATACTCATAACTTGCAAATAATTTCAGTTTTATTAATCCAACAAAAATCAAAGTATTTACAAAGAAATTAAATTTTCAGGGCACTAATCCCAACACTTTGTTCCTGTTTCCGGCAAGGGAAAGGAGGTGGTGGTAGGAGTGGCCAGGGAAGATAGAGATACTTCCTCTTCGGAGGAGGAGTCCCTCTGGAAATTTGAGCGTGGGAGGGACACTCGTTATAAACGGTCGGCGGAATCAGGCCCGTCTCTTCTGGGCAAATCTCAATCCTCTCGCATTCTGGTCCAAGGGGTTACCCACAACCTGCAATTTTTTGGCGACCATCGGAAATTATTTGAGCAGAGCGCTGCTCAAGTGGCTGGTGACGCTTGCTACGCTCTTCTGGCGGTAAATTCCTAGCTGTTTTTGGTATTTCTCAATTTTCTTAGAATCACCTAAGTCTTATTGAGATTTGATCCCTTGTGCAGGGGTAATCCCCCGGCTGAAGAATCTCCAGAGACGCTCTGAAATCTTTTCCGAGCGCAAGGCCAAGTATAAAAAGTTGATACGGATTACTGACCTTAGCCGACTACAGGAGGAGTTAGACATGACCAACGCTCAATTTAATTCCCTTCGGATTGAGTGCAATGAGGTCAAGAAAACCTTGGTAGAGCGGGAGTCTTACTTGGGAGAGGCTGAATAAGCACCACAAGAAGGTGAAGGATGAGCGGAACACCCTGAAGGATGACAAGGAGAAGTTGTCCAAGGCACTGGCTGAGTGTACTCAGCAATTAGACAACGCTAAGAAGGAGCTTGAAGATATCCAAAGCCAAGTTCCTGACATCCAGGCTGCAGCCGCTCAAGAAGCGATTGTTAAGTTTATCCATTCCAATGCTTTTCACATTGCCGTAAACCTCCACTGTTTTGACAATACTGAGCGCTTCTTTAAGAAGGCCGTCTGGCAGATGGTTACGTTGGGGATGGCACCTCCTTCCGCTCATTCAGATGACCGGATGCGCATGGACTTGGATGAAAACTTAGAGCCAGTTGTCGCAATAGAGGACCCCTAGGATAACTTATCTGAGCTGGAATACAATGAGCTGGTTATCCAAGAAGAATTTATGGCAGCTCATCCTGTTGACCCGGAGCCCATGGCCATCGACGGGGATACCAGCGAGGGCGTTCCGGCCACGGAGGGTCAGGCTAGCATTCCCGCTAATGAGGGTCATTCCATCATGCCTACTAGAGAGGGCCAAAACAACGCTCAAGCCGCTTCTCTCGCCAACTCTCAAATTCTTTCACCTATCCCTCTGTCAGTTGCGCTTTCTGCCCCTCAGGCTCCTGCTCCAAACACTGAGATGGTGAATCTGGAAGAGGATTCCAACCCCAACGCTTAGAATTCTGTGCCTCCAACTGCTACTGCTGGGAACTAACCCTCAAACAACTTGATCTCCTTGTAATGAATTCCATAACTTGCCTTGTATCTTCCCTGATTTTCGATGTACTCTTCTTTTCTTCTTTCAATAGTGTAATTTCCCTTTTTCAATGACAATGATATTTATTCCTTTCTTACTTTGTTGTTGTGCTTTGAATGATGTTTTTCTTGGTTTTTGGGATAGTTGTGGAAATCTTATAAGTATCTGGGCACAAGGGTATCCGACTAGAGGGATATCCTGGCCATACGTAATATAAAACTTGGGCAAAGTAGCAGTAATTAAGGTAAAAATTACTCTAAGTGTTTGATATGTTTTCGAGCGCAACTGTAGTATGAATTGAACTTAGAAACCAACAAAGGGATTTGCTAAGTATTTAATCACTAAGAGCATACGTCAGAAGGGGGATCCGCATTTAAGAGATGGTGAGCGTAGCTAATAATTTAAACTTGAACTTAAAAATCATCGAGGGGATTTGCTAAGTGTTCATTTACTGTGTGCGTATACCAGAGAGCGCGCGGACTATAGCGATGAATCTAGTTGGTCTAATTAGCAATTAATAATGTCCCAATGGGATCCGATCGTATTAGGAGGGTCCCGCATGAAGAAGATACCAAGCCGTTCGACGTGGAGCGCCCTCGACATGGAGTTGGTGTTGATATGATGCGAAGAGGATTATCATAAGATAACAATTTAAATAACACTATATGAAAAATGCATTCTGATGTATGTAGTTTGTATTTCTGTCAAAAGAGAATACACTGTGTGCCGAGAGCGGGAGTTTTACAATGTTTATAATTATACATAAAACCTTCTGAGGTTACATGCATTCCATGGTCGAGGGAGACGCTCACCTTGCAAAGTCTCTAGTAGGTATGTATTGTTTGCTCGTACCTGAGTGACTTTGAAAGGGCCTTCCCAATTGGGGTCTAGCTTACCCACATGCTTGGACACTTCAACTTTTTTGAGGACGAGGTCCCCCAGTTGGTCCTTTCCTTGACGCGCCTGTTGTATTGATGGGCCACTGCTGCCTTGTATTTGTGAATACCGTCCTAAACGGCGTTCCTCCTCTCGTCCAGCAAGTCCAATTCGAGCACTCGTTTACTCTCGTTGGCAGCAGGCTCGAAATAGGCAACACGTGCGGACTCTTGAGCGATTTTCGCAGATATCATAGCTTTGGAGCCGTAAACGAGGGAGTAAGGGGTGTCACCGGTTGCCGCTCGTGGGGTATTGTGATATGCACATAGGGCTCCTTAGAGCTCTTCAGCCCATTCACCCTTTTTACTCTCGAGCATCGTCTTTAGATGCTGGAGTATAGTTCTGTTGGTTACTTCAGCTTGACCGTTGGCCTGTGGGTAGCCCACGGAAGTGAAGCGCTGCTCAATGCCAAGCTCTGAGCACCATTCTCGAGTATCAACAGCGATGAACTGGGAACCATTGTCTGAAATTAGCACCTTGGGATGCCTTACCTGCAGATAATGTTTTTCCAAATGAAATCCCTTACCACCTTAAACTTTATTTTCGCGACCGCTTCGGCCTCTGCCCACTTGGTGAAGTAATCCACAACGAGGATCACAAATTTTTTCTGTCCGACCGCCATTGGTAGGGGTCCCACTATGTCAATACCCCACTGGTCAGAGGGCTAGGAAACGTCAATAGGGATCATCTGGGCTGCTGGCAATTGAGGGATGTTGGAGTGAAACTGACACTTGGAGCATTTCCTGGAGTAATTGATAGCATCCTGTAGTACCGAGGGCCAATAGAATCCGCTTCTCAATCCCTTCTTAGCGAGAATCCGACCGCCAGAATGATTTCCACAACTCTCGCTATGCACGTGTTCCAGTACTTCCTTGGCTTACGAGGGTCTCAGGCACCTTAACGGTGGACCTTGAAATGACCTCTTGAAGAGCCTACCCTCATTATCAAGTGAAAAACGAGGGGCCTTACTCCTAACTTTCCGTGCTTCCACTTTGTCGCTTGGGCAAATCCCATCCCTTAGGAATCTGACAATGTCATCAAGCCAACAAGGCTCGGAAGGATCAATCATACTTACTTCATCCGAGTGTTTCCCCTCGGATATCAATGGTTCCTCTATCCTAAGAAACGTAACTGAGCGGTCGCAAGAGCCTTCCAGAGCAGATCCAAATTTGGAGAGGGTATCAGCACGCTCGTTCTCCGCTCGTGGAACCTGCACTAGGTGGAATTCCTTGAACCTCGAAATTATCTCTTTAGCCTTCACTAGGTACTGCACCATAGTGGTTTCTCGAGTCTCATAAGTGCCATTAATCTGAATTGTAATTAAATGAGAGTCAACGTATGCGGTGATCCGGGAGGCTCCATTCTGAAGGGCAATTCTGAGCCCTTGGATGAGAGCTTCGTACTCAGTCTCGTTGTTGGTGACTTGAAAGGCTAGCTTGATTGCATAATCAATTTTAACTCCTCGGGGGGTCTCTGAGGGTCACCCCCACTCCTCCCCCCTTGTGAGGTCGAGGAACCATCTGTGTGCAAGAGCCAGAGGCCTTCATCCACCGAGGGCATGGATTCTAGACCAAAACGTTCAACCAAGAGATCCGCCACCGCTTGAGCCTGTATAGCGGTACGAGGCTCGAAGCTGATGTCAAATTGACTGAGCTCAATTGACCATTTTATCAACCTTCCTGAGAGGTCCGATTTCGAAAGAACCTGCTTGAGCGGTTGGTTTGTAAGCACAGCAATGGGGTGAGCCTGGAAATATGGTCTCAATCTTCTGGAAGCATTAACCAGGGCGAAGGCAAAATTTTCAATCTCCATGTACCGTTTTTCGGTGCCCTGCAGAGTTTTGCTCAGGTAGTACACCGGTAAGTGCTTACGCTCACTTACTGCTACAAGCACTGCGCTCATGGCCTCTAAGGAGATGGAGAGGTAAACGAACAGGTTCTCTCCTAGGACCGGCTTTGTCAACAATGGGGTGCGTGAGAGATACTGCTTCATATCCTGCAATGCTTTCTCACACTCCTCGCTCCAGGTAAAATTTTGAGCGTTACGTAGAACTTTGAAGAATGGCAAGTTTCTCTGAGCGAAGCGGGAGATAAACCTGTTCAAGGAGATAACTTTGCCCACCAGCACTTGGACCTCCCTAATATTCCGAGGGGAGGGAATATCCATAATTGCCTTTTTTTTTTTCTTGATTCGCCTCAATGCCTCTTTGGCTGACCACGTACCCTAAGAATTTCCCTCCTCGAACACCAAATGTACATTTAGAAGGGTTCATCTTCATACAATAGTGACGTAGGATGTTGAAGGCTCGCTGGAGGTCATCCACGTGTGAGTGCTGGCACTTGGTTTTAACGATCATATCGTCCACGTAAAACTCCATAGATTTTCTGATTTCGTGCTCGAACATCCTGTTCACAAGGTGTTGATAAGTGGCTCCCGTATTTTTGAGCCCAAATGGCATGACTAGGAAGCAGTATATACCCACGTGGACCACGAAGGACGTTTTGGGGCGATCCTCGGGCGCCATGAAAATCTGGTAATACCCCTGGAATGCGTCCATCATGCTCATGAGTTCGCATCCGGCCATTGAATCTACCAACTGGTCAATCCTGGGCAGAGGGTATGATCTTTGGGACATGCTTTGTTGAGATCTGTTAAATCATTGCACATGCACCACTTCTTAGCGCTCTTGGGTACAAGGACCACGTTGCAGAGCCATTCAGGATATAAAATTTCTTCAATATACTGAGCCTCGAGGAGCTTGTTGACCTCCTCTTCAATGACCTGTCTCCGAAATCCATGAACGTCCCTCTTCCTCAGCTTGACCGATTTGAATACAGGGTCAACATTGAGCCGGTGGACTATGACACTCGGATCTATTCCAGTTAGATCCGAGGCTTTCCAAGCAAAGACATCTAATTTTTCTCATAAGAAGTCGATCATCATGATCTGAGCTGGACCGTCGAGATTTGATCCAATCTGTGTAGTTTTATCCGGATTTCCAGGTTCTAACTCGATGGTCAGAAAATTTTTAGTGGCCTTAATTCGCACCTCTGGCCTCGGGGTTTCGAGCGCCCGCTTCTTCCCTTTGAGTCCACCATCAGCTTCCTTTGAGGGTTCATAGCCGTCGGTCTCGGTGGAGGACCCCTCGACGGCTCTCGGTGGCCTATTGTCACTGTCCTTGGTCCCGTCCGAGACCTTTTTCTTGTTTTTCTTTTTGTTCAGCTTGACCCTCTTATGCTCGGGGCCATTTTCATCCAGCTTGGAGAAGTCCACAGATTTCTTGGTGGATTCGGCTTGGACCGTTAACGTGGGCTTGTGGCTACGAAGAGAGGGGATGTAACACTACCATGCTTCCTTGACGTTGCAAAGAACCTCACCTGTTCCCTCGGGAGTGGGGAATTTGACCTTCTGATGATATGTTGAAATGACAGCCTTAAAATCAACAAGGGTTGGGTGCCCAATGATGATGTTGTAGGGTAGATCCACCTCAACGACGGCATACGAGACGCTCAGGGTCTTTCGTCGTGGGGCACGACAAGTGAATTTATCCGCGAGGGATAATCTCGGAACCCCCAAAGCCAACAAGCGCTATTCTGAGGGGTTCGAGGCGAATGTTGGTTGTGTTCATCTTTTGAAACGTAGAGTGAGGGAAAACGTTCACTGAGCTTCCACTATCAATTAAAACCCTCTTTGCAATGTGATTGTGGACATCTAAACTAACCACCATGGGGCAACCAGAGGTTTCCCTGACCCCATGGGGTGTTACAATGTGCTCTAGGTCTTTTTCAGTGAATCCTAAAAACTCATTTTCTTTCGAGCGCGAGGATTCTTCCAAGGAATACACCTGCTTGGGCCTTGAGGATCTTTGATCATAACTTTGGATGTAGCGACGGCGAGAGGCTTTAGAGTAGACCTCCAGCGATCATGTTGATAACGGCGAAGGGCTGGTTCTCCAGCTCGGTAGCTTTCTGCTTGCCACGGTCGCTTGTCTCAGGGCGGTGGTTACGAGGGCTCCTTGAGTGTGAACGGCTTCTTCCTCGAGCCCTGGCACGCTCGGCGCAGTGTTCATCGTACTTCTCGAGCACCCTTACAAACTCCTTCAGGTGCCTCCCGGCAATGAGCCTTTGAATTTCGCTCTCAAGTTGACGGCATTCATTTGTGTCATGCCCTTTCTGCTTGTGGAAGGCACAGTATTTCCCTGAGCGCTTTTAGGCCTCGGTTTCTCTCATCTTGGGTGGCCTCTTAAATAACTTCTTGTCCTCCATGGAATAGACCTCTGCAATAGGTCTATTGAGGGGAATGCGCTCAAACCTCAGAGGGGGTGGAAGCTTCTCCAAGAGGGGAATGCGCTCAAACCTCGGCGGTTTTTGTTGGACTCCCCCTTATCCTCCTGGCCTCTATCGGTGCGAGGGACATTGACAAGCTTTTGCGCCCTCGCGATGTACATGTCCTCAAGGGTGAAGAAAGAATCAACTATATCCTTTATTTCCATCAGGGAGCGTGGTTTCTTTTTTGCCACCTCCTCAACAAACTCCTTGCTGACATAGTTTTTCATGTTGATGGCCCCAAATAGCACATGTCTTAGAAAATCCATCGAGGGCCCCTCCACCTGTAGGATTTCTTTGTTGAACCTACCCATAAAGGACCTGAGGGTCTCATTTGGCCCCTGCACCAGGCTATAGAGAGCCGTGGCTGCGGGTACCGGTGCCTTTAGAGAGTTGAAGTGGTTTAGGAAGGCGCTAGTCAAATCCTGGTACCCTCGAATGGAGCGAGGGGACAGCTTCTTGTACCACTCCTTTGCCATTCCCACGAGGGAAGTGAAAAAAATCTTCGTCCAGTAATGACCGGAATGCTCATACAGGTGCATCAAGTGCACAAAGTGATCCAGATGCTCGGTTGGATTAGTGGTTCCGTCATATCGGTTGACGGACGTGGGGATTTTGCCCATCCCATCGTGGGTCATCAAAACTTCATCAATAAGGGGCGAACCGCCTGTCAAAGGCCTACGGTTCCCGCCCTCGTGGTCATGCTCTTCATAGTTTTCTTCCCTCCAACGGCGAGGGATTTGGTTGTGTGGGTTGCGAGCATCTCTGGCCTAGGATCTCTCGTCCCCCGCATGGGGGACTTGAGACCGTGCTCGAGAGAGCTGCTCCACTATTTGTTGTAAACCCTCGAGTTGCTCCTGGACTGTAGCTAAACGAGGGTCGTTTCCTTCCCTCCTACTGGCTCTTCTGGTGGCCCTGGATTGGACCTCCTCGTCTGCGTCCCCCCTCGTTTGAGGGAGTTTGTCTTTCTCGGATGGGTTTGGCTCCTGCTCAGCCCTCGGGGGAGCTTCTTTTCCCTGCGCTGGTGGCGGGGGATGTGGCTGAGCCCTCAGTACGTTCTGGGCTGCCATCAATGGATGAATTTGTAGCCCCCCAATAGGAGGGGCCATCTGAGCGCCCATTCCAGAGGGGAAATAGGCGGCCGTGAAGTGTTTCCAGGCATTTTGTGCGGCCTGAACTTCGCATTGAGCGTAGAGTGCCTAAAGTTGTTGCGATGTCATTTGTGGCATTTCCACCCCTTGTATCTCTTTGGGGATGGAGACTGGCAGTTGCAGTGTGCCCACTTGGTAGGGTTGTACCATGGGCACCATTCCCGGCATCATTCCAGGTACCACATTAGGTTCCACGAACATGTACCCCGGCGGCGGCATCGCCATCGGATACGTCCCAGTGCTGGCGGCGTTGGCGGGGGGAACAAACGTCACGGGAGGATCAGCAGAACCTCTGACTTGGGCTTCTGTAACTGAAAAAGACCCCACCGTAACTTCTTTATCTCTGTGCGGCAAATGACGTACTCTCATCCGCTGGGGAGTTTCCAGCTTGCGCAGCGGGGGTATTGATGTTGCCATTTCCACCTCTGGGGTTCTCCGCGTTCGTCGGAGGAAGAACGTCTCTGTTGTCCAAAGATCCAGACCTGGTTGCAGACACCATGTTATGATTTATAAGTGTTAAACTCAACTAGCTAGGGAAAAGAAAGAACAGATGAATATCTGGGGAAGGCGATGATGGTTTCCCACAGACGACGCCAAAAATGGTGGTGTTAGAAATGGAAAGGGATTAAAACACCAATACTTTAAGATTTGTTTGGGAAAGGGAAGACCATCACAGGCTTGGTAGCCTCAGAAACTGGGTTTCTAATGAGCGTGGGTTCTTCTAGCTAGGATAACACCAGGAAAAATGCAATAAGAATGCAGACATGGTGAAGTGTGCAGAGCTTGGGAAGAAGGAAACCAAAGTAATAATGGAGGGAAAACGCCCAGCTGTGTGTACTGTGTCTATGTAGAAGATGACTTAGGTGACTTGGGGAATGTGAGTGTAAATTCCCATATTATAGGTTGAGGATAAGGGTGATTTGGTAAATGTAACCAAGGGGTCCCAAATCCGTGTTTCCTTAGACACGTGGCGTTGTGTGATGGCTTGAAAATGACATTCCTGAAAGATACCTACAGATAGGTGGTAGTGGATGTCAGGAATGGTGCGGGCACTACCACTGTGTGTCAGAGGTGGTTGTGTCGCTGAGGGTTGTGGCCCTTAGCTTAGGTTGTTCCTCACACAATAGGGCGTGCCCTCATAGTGGGAACCCTTTGTTGAGGATGGGGTTAACATCTGATAGCTGAATGTACCCTGTTGCAATGGCGGCAAGGGCGCCAAAGATGGTACGAGCGCGAATGTACCCTAAGAGGGTTATCGAGTGCCGGAGCGCTCGAGGGGAAGGTTCTCCTGGTAGCATTATACGAGTGTTGGGACGCTCGGAGGGCGTGCATGGTACACAGGCGCGGGAGGTCCTCGAGGGAAGAATTCATGGTGTGAAAAAAAGGGTCCCCGTAGAAGTACTGAACCCATTGTAAGGCTTCAAACGCGAGGGTTGTATGGGACCCATGGGGAACCCTACTTTCGGTGTATGAGCCTTGACAGGCAGGCCTCAGGGATTAGGGCAGCAAGTTACATGGGCTGGACATGTTTCACGAGCCCACACATACGAGCATCTAAGTTCAGGTGTTTTTGGGCCCTCTCAATAGACCGCCTAGATTATGACACGTGTGTGAATCTAACCCAAGCGTGATTTGGGCTCATCAAATATAACAAACTATTTCAACATGAAGAGATTATTTGGTTTTAAGAGTCGAGAATTAATTGGCTTCAATTCAGGGATAAACATACACATTTTTTTCATCTCTTAACCATTACAAGAAGAAAAAGTAATGAGATGAATGCTCTCAAAATAGATAATAAATGGGTAATCAATAATGATCAACTGGAGTCACACACTTGGGAGTACTACACCAAACTATTCATTGGAGATACCATTGAAAAGGTGATGCGTCTTGGAATTAGCTTGCACCTAAAAGCCCTAAGGCGTTAGCGGAAAAATAACTTGGCCAAAATGCCTCAAATGAGAAAATTTTAAAGGTAGTGAAGATCATGCACCTGAATAAAGCTCTAGGAATAGATGATTTTCAAACTTACTTTTTTTTAAACATATTAGGATATAGTGAGAGACTCGGTGGTGAAATTCATCAAGAATTAATTCCCAAGAAGGATTATCGGATGTTTATTTGCCTAATTTTAAAAAATAATGCTCCAAAAAATAAATGAGCTTCATCATATTACATTATGAACATATTGCTCAAAATGATCACCAAAATGATTACACTCCATTTAAACCATATATCAAAGAAATTATAGGATCGAACCAGAATAGCTTTATTCCCGGTCGAAGCACCTATTTTAATATCTTGATACCTTTAGAGGTATTACGAATGCTACATCATTCCAATGATAAAAAGAAAAGGTCATGATACTAAAATTGAATCTTTAAAAGACGTACGATAAAATTTGGACAAATTTTCTAAGAAAAACTTCAACTTCCTTCAAATTCCCGATGAAAATCATTAATAAAATTATGAGCAAAATCTAAAGGACATAACCGGAGATTCTATAGAATGGTGAACTGACGGAGGCTGTACGGATGTGTGGTATTAGATAAGGTAATCACTCTCGCCTTCTTTGTTTGTACTTTGCATGGAACAACTTACGTATATAATTGAGGAAACCATTTCAATCGGATACTGGAAGCCAATTACGATATGTCAGAGAAGCCCTCACATCTCACACTTACTTTTTGCAGACGACTTAATATTGGGAGTCAAAGCTACCATGGCTGGAACAAAATGCATTCCAAGTGTGGTTGAGGCCTTCCGCAAGGCGTTAGGTCTCAAATTAAACTTCAACAAATCACATGTGGTGTTCGCACCTTATATGCCAAATGATTTAAAGTAGTAGGTTATTCTGAGCATGGAACTATTTGGGGGTGCAAATGAACTTTAGCTGAAACTATAACAAGCATTTCTCGATTGTGATTAAGAAAGTCAAAAGGCGCCTCTTGAGATAGAAATTTAAAACAATATACCTTTCCAGATGAATGACACTTATTCAGTTCATCACAGTCTCGATCTCGATCTTCATCTACCACACGCACATAAATTGGCTCCCCAATCACGTGTGCGATAAACTTGATCTACTAAAACACAAATTTCTTTAGATGACTGATATAACAAAGAAACAAACCTATTTTGTCAGGTGGAAGAAGGTAATTAGAAAGAAGCGAGAAGATGGATTGGGTCTTAGATAAGCCCAAAAATAAATATAGTTATACTCGCTAAACGGGATAGAGAACACTCAACAAAGAGAAGACAATGACAAACTAGATAAATAAGAAAAAGTATTTAAAAGGGGAGGACATTCTTGATCGAATATAAGCCTCAACTTGTGGTTTTCCGAGCATAGAAGGGGATAATTAGAAGCACTTGAATGGTGGAACCATTTTACAAATGGAGGATTAGAAACGGTGAAGGGACGTCTATATGGAATGATAGATCGTTATCACAAAGCAAACTAGCTGACATCTTTGGAGATAACATTCATGCGGAGAATAAAGATCTTATGATATGTAATCTGGCACAGATAAAAACTGAAACTTGGATAAGCTGAAAACATAACTATCCAAGGAAGTGGTGAATGAGATACACAGTGTCCTAATCGCTCTGCACGATATCAGAGATAAGAGAGTGCGGATTTGGTCAACTAACAACAAATTCTCCTATAAAATGACATATAGTCTGCTTGTGGTGTCAGGTGAGATGTGGGAGAAAAATTGGAAATGAATTTGAAAATCACCTTACCCCCAAACGTTTAAGATTTTCCTATGGCTTTGCCAACATGATAGCTTGCTCATGAATGTACGAAAGTATGATAGAAAATTTCGGAAAAGTAATGTATGTACAAGTTGTTGTACAAAACATGAATATGTAAACCACGTGGCGAGAATTTATCCGTACGGACTCCGGTTGTAGGACAAGATTTTTGATGCACAGACTAAACAAAATCTTCATGGCTTGTGAGATCAGATGAGCTCAAAGAGAGTTTTAATAGCATAATTCAAAGTAATTCGTTACCATAATATCCTGGGCGAAGTGTCTTGATCTTGACGCTCAAGAATCTTTGGAACGCATAGAACCAATGAAGCTATCAAAATATTGTGAAGTTTAGACGTATCATTCTTCGCCACATAAAAGAGTTATCTGAGACTTGAGCACTAATAAGTGAGGACAAAAAACACAGTCAAAAGAAAATTTGAACTGAGTTGTTGTTGAATAAATCCAATAAGGGATGAGTGAAACTAAACTCGGATGAAAGCTTTTATAACGACACTAAAAATGTTTTGGCTAGAGGCTTCATTGGAGATGACAATTGAAGATGGGTACTAGGATATGCTATAAGTCTTGGTAGAGTTTCAATAGTTTAGCGGAGTTATTGGGCTTATGTGAGGGATTAACACTAGCTTGGGGGAGGCACTTTTTGAAAATTAATGTGGAGATTGATTTAGAGAAGGTCATGAAGTGGATAACAATGGAGGATATTGAAAAGCACCCAATGAGAAATGTGATATTCAATTTGCGAAGTTTACTTGGTGAGGATAGGTCACAAGATTCAAAATAGGTACTGCATTTAGGATGCTCTGTTGACAAAACTGGATGAGTCTTAGCTTGAGGTTGTTTTTCCTTTGTTGGGTTGCATCATTTAGGAACAAAAAAAATATGGAAAAGATAAGAAAAATAAATGAATATAATTGGACGTATAAATAGTGTAAACGAAATAATATTAGTTATAATTTTTTTTTTCTAAACAAGATACATGTTAATTGTTTTAAGGGAAATTGACAGAACTGAAAAAAAAAATCCTTCTTATAATATGGCACGTGTAAAAAATGTAACACATCAATATACAAATTTGAAAAGGGTATTTCCTATGGAAAGTGTTATGATGAAAATATAAGACCTATACAAAAGTAATATAAAAATATCAAACCATCAATAAGTAAATTTTTTATTTATAAATTTCATATTATAAATTATTTTTGAATTAATAATAGGTACAAAGTGGTACTAAATGTTATATATGCTGGCATAGTGCTTCCATCATATTATTTGAAATATATAAGTTGCTCATTATGCAAACATCTAAAACTAATTAAGAATCTAATTAATTTTTCCTATAATATTGTTTCTTTAATACTTTATAAATAAATTAATCACTAAAAGTTTCATTAATATTTTATATAATTCAATTTCTAACACTTTTAATTGTTTAAAGAGAATATAACTCAAAATATCATAGGAAACTTAGTTTACAAGTAATATGTAGTTTTGCTTTCTCATTGTAATTCGAAGATTAGAAATTATCAATTGAAAATTGTATGCGTTAGCTCATGTAATTGAGAAAGTACAATCCGTGGTATAAATAAAAAGAAAAATAGAAATACTCATTAAATCAAAGAAGATGGAGATTTGAGAAAAGGGGTAATATTGAAAATGATGATTTGTCAAAATCACGGTTTTGAGAGATGGATATTTAGTACAAGGTAATTATACTAAAATTGGTGATAATTGGGGACATACTCATTGGACCTTTAACAGACCAAACCTAAGATCAACTAACCTGAGAAGAAGGTTGGTCAGCTCTCTATTGGGCGGCGAACTGATGTAGCAGCACGAGGCAAACCGGTGAAAGTAAAACCAAAAGAGGTTAGCACATATAGGATTATATGAAATGTCCAACAAGTCATAACTAAACTTGAAGAAAAGAACGAATCCAGGTTAAGAGAGTAACAGAGACTAAGAGAAGTCTGATATTATGAATAAGGGAGGAAGAATCATTAAAGACATAAGAGAGAATAAGAGAGAAAATGTGAGAAAAGAGGAGTGATAATGAAATAGCAAAAACTACAATTTCTTAACATTATGGAATAAAAAAGAGAAAAAATTAAAAAGAAAAATTAAAATATTCCATATTAAATGATGGACTCGAGGTTAGAATTATAAAAAAAAAAAAAAATTAGATGCAAAATCATAGTTTTGAAAGTGAATATAACTTTTACGTTATGAATGACAATAAAAAGATTTTTCTAAATTTTATAAAAAGATTAAAAACAAATTACAAATTATATTAAAGAAAATCAAATAATAGAAAAAATAAAGTATATATAATTAGTACACCATTTCAAGCTATAATTATTTGGACAAATTATTATACACTTTGAAACTTTTTTTATATATAACAATATAAATTCAAATATTTTTATTGTTTATTTATTTGAATGTTTCTCCACTTTAAATTTCTACTTATTATAAATGATTTGTAAGAGAGATTTCTTATAAATATTTTTGTATGCATAGTTTTTTAAGATCAAAATGGTTCATTAAAAATATTTTTATATTTATTTAACCAAATTAGATATTTTTAATATCCTAATTTATTCAATAAACATAATAGCTAAATTTGTTTAAATAAAATTAAATGATAAACGTGCAACGTAAGTTTATTTCACTAGTATCTTATAAAAGTACGAGTTGAGTTTTTGGTTTCTTACAAAATATAGATGGCCTAAAATATCCTCACAATAATTATTTCAATAACTATTGGTCAATGTAGCACCCGCAACGATAGGCACCACATCCCCTGCACCATAAGTCTAGTCCACGCATGAAATGGGTAGTCCATTCATGAACCGGACTCATAGCGAACGGGTGACAAAGAAAAACTTCTCTAGCTAGGTGGATTCTAACCTTGTACCAATCAATTAGATAATACAAAATGCGATGCGGAAGCAGTCAAGAACAATTTTAATCACAATAAAATCTATTAACATCAACAATGGCTTCAAGCCCAATTCAAGACATAAATAACCAATTCAGCATGCAGCCTAGTGATGGGTTCAACTAAACATGCAACCTGTCCTCGAATCCACATTCATCAATAAACAACAATTGGCCTTCAAGCCCGATCAATAATTTAATACAATTACCAATACAATTATAATGTAACAATGTGAGATGTGACTCAAGTGTACAAGTGTTACTCAAACAAAGACACTAAGACCCAATTCCGCTTAGCAAAACGTGCAAGAAAACTGGAAAAGTGGAAAGAGGGGTCAGTCTCTAGAATACTGAGTGAGCAGGGGCTATAAATATATATAAAAACATACACATGCAAGCCATAAATCTCGAGCGAAGTTTTATTTGAAGTTAGTTCCCGCAAAGGGCATGAAGTAGATAAGCAATACTCGGGGTTACGACTAATTCATATTAAATCCATTAAGTTCATAATTGATGAATAACATTAAACATGGCTCGGGGAGTGAGCTTGCATATTCTCCAACCAAACTTCGACCCGTATACAACATTTGATTCAGATTACTGAAAATGTGATCATGCAAGTCAATTAATCATTTCAATCATTCATTTCATGCATTAACATTTCATGGGCGAATACAATCAAACCTTTTTCCTCCCCTAGTCGGGGCCTGCAGATACGAACTAGTCCATTTATAATGTTGAGACGGGGGCTCATGATTCCTACCCGCTCCTTCGGTGAGTTTACCACCGGCTCAAGAATAACTCGCCTTCCCTGTCTTTCTTGAGTCGCGCGAGAGATTCTCAAAGGGTACCACGTGCTAAGGGGTTTCCCGACATCCCAATGCCGTGCCGGTGTCCAAGCCCACATTTCCCTCGGGCCCAATAAAATGACATGATTGTGCATTGTCTCGCCAAAACATTTCAAGTTATTAAATCATTTCATTTCTTTATAAAGGGTTCATTTTTCTTGAAAACATTTACTCGATGATTCTTTGAAACAACATAGATATATATAATAGGATTTTTGGCCAAAATAATCACATACGGTTTATAGGGTTTCATAAATAGCTAGAACGAAAAACCCTCTCACCTGGAATACCATGAGACAAGAAACAAGAGCAATACGGGTGCCTATTTGATCGCGGTATCTCCGCCCTGGAGACGAACTGTACAAGAGAAAGAAACATTATGTACTTATGAGAATTGACTCAATATGAACCAAGTAAGATACACGGCATGTTCATGAAGTGGTGTGACATGTTATGAAATGATACGATATATAATAAATCATAAAATTTCATGGACTGTCATGATCATGCTCATGTGCACAATTAATGCTCTCAAGTAATAGGCGATCATATAAGTTCATACCAAAGCAAACATTCAACCATTAATTAATTATCAAGCCAAGGAGTTCAATTAACAAGATAATGATCAATTAGGCATGTATAAAATGCATTTAAGTCATATAAGAGGTCGAGGGAGCGAAAGGGAAGCGATAAAACTGGTTTTGGCAAAGTTTAGTAAAAGTTAGGAATTTTCCGAAACGCATAGGTTGTAGGAAAATGGAAATATCTTGAGTTATAGAAGTTGGAATTGAGTTTTGTTTGTTGGTTTTGAAACTAGACAAATAGGGATTTTGAATGATATATGGCTCGAATTATGGTTCAAAGCGAGGTGAAAATGGTGTAGGCCCGAAGTTGGATGAATGCAAATTTTCGATGAAGTGGCGACACCAAAATGGATTGATTATATCTCACAAACTAGAAAGGATATTGAGGTGATTCGAATTGGAAAAACTCTAGACTTCAAGCGGTTTTTGTTGTTAAAATTTTAGGTCAATCGGAGTTCGTTTGGGTAGGTAACGACGAACAAAACAGGGCATCTGTACAGGCAGGGGGTGACACGGGTGTGTCACCCTTCAAGGCAAAAGAGAGACACGGCCGTGTCAGAGTACAGGCGTGAAAATGGACTTGAGACACGGGCGTGTCTCATTTTGTTCACTGGGGGTGACATGGGCGTGTCACACCCCTGTGTCTAAGCTCCAAGAGCTACGAAAATGGCGGAAAAGGGAGAAAAATGGGGCAACACCACCTCAACCTCAATTCACACGAAAATCATACCACAAGGAAAATATAACATGCAGATTCCATATTCGCACATAAGAGCTCGTGAAACGAGATTAAACACGCCGAACTCCTAACCCGACACTATTCATCTTTTTCCCCAAATAGCACGTAGGCACAAATCCGAGGTACGAAAGAGATATTAAATCGAAGCACTTAACGAGTAGAATAAAAATCTTACCTACCTTGGGTTGTTGATCGGACGGTTGGATATTGCGAAACCCGAGCTCGAAGGCTTGAGGCCAAAAGGGGGTGTTTCCTCTTCTCCTTCTCTCTCCCTTGCTACTGCATGTTAAAATGAGGGGGGCTTGACCTTTTTCCTTGTACAAGAAACGGGTAGGGTCAAACGATATCTGGTCCATTCTGATCGGATTTTAAAACGGTAGGGCGATCAATTGACTTTAGAAATATAAAAGATAAATCCATTGACTACGAATCATCGAAACAAACTCAATGAGAAGGGTGAAATTTGAATTCGAATTCCGGAGCTCAAGATAGCCACGAATGGCCCAAAACACCCTAATTATAATTAGGTCCCTAACTTGCAAATATTGGGCATTCGATCCCAAACATGATTAATTAAATTCTAAAGCGCATATAACTCGAAATGAAATTACAAATTGACATTGAAGGCATGCGAGGGCATAACATTCACAGAATACAGAATTAAACTCTCTCGTGACGCCGTACCTGAATTGCTAAAGAGACGGGGCATTATAACCTCCCCCCCCCCCCTAAGAAGAACCTGTCCTCACTCCTCAGGTCCACTGCCTCGCACTACTAGAAAAACGCCCTATAGCAACAGATTTAGCAACGGATTTTGGCCAAATTAGCAACGGATTCGGTTATAGCAACGGGTTTAGCAACTAAAATTTTTCGTTGCTATAACCCTCGTGGCTAATCTATAATAACGAATTATTAGCAATGGATTTAGCAATGAATTTATAGCAACGGATTTAGCAATAGATTATTACCCACAGATATTAACAACGGTTTTAGCAACGAATTTATTAGAAACAGATTTAGCAACGGATTTTCCGTTGCAAACCAAGCAATAATTAATTTTTTTTTCCTTTTTGCAATGGAATTTTCGTTGCAAAATCTGTCGCAAAAGGTAATAATTCAAATTAATAAATTAAAGTTTTATTTGCGGGCCCCTGAACCACCCCCCCCCCCCCCCCAACTGCACCAGCCCGTAGGTTGGAACCCTCACCCGGACCGAGCCAAACCAGCCCAAGGTGGCTCATGATATATATATATATATATATATATATTGCATAATTTGCTCCATCTAGGAATTGAACCTAGGTCTCCGATGTAAAAGATTGGAGTCCCAACCAACTTGGAAAGCTATGTTATTGGTAATATTATGTCATTTGTTATATTTAACAACAATCAAATATTGATACACTAATTTAAATAAATAATTAAATACTTGTTATCATAGTTTAAATAAAAATATTTTTAAATATATAATTATTTATATACATATTCCATTAAAAATTTTACTACTTAATTATTAATTAACTATATATTCCAAGTTTTAGTTATGACATAAAAATCTAATGTATATCAATTTAAGTATAACTTTTTATGACATACAAAAAAGAGGATGAAAGTTTTACATAACTAAATAATTAGATTTAGTTGATTGTTGAATAAAGAACTTTTATGTTATATGAAGTATTCATTTATACATTTGTAGAACAATATCTGCATTTTGGGGAACTATATTGTATTATTTAGCAATCATAGTTGAATAACTTAATGAAGAATTATTTTAATAATATGAAAAAATTTTATTTGAATTTGTAGAATTATATCTAAATATTGAAGAACTATTGTGTTATGCAGCCGTTAGATGTAAAATGAAGAATTTTTCTTTTAATATTAAATATAAAATATATATATCCGTAGATAATTGTATTAAGCATTGTTAGATATACACTTCTGTGTTTTAATTATAATGTATGTACTTTAAGTAATAAATATATCATACTACTAAATAGATATGACATATTTTAATGATTTATATTGTAATGACAATCAAATATTCATACTAACTTGAATTACTTATTTAAGTATTTGTTATTTGTTAAAATATAAATATACTTAAATATGATTATTTGTGTTAAATATAATAAATAATTTAATTAAATACTATATATTATTCTGTTTAATTAAATAATATATATTTAATATATATATATATAATACTAATGTGTATCAACTTAAGTATAAGTTTTTATGACATATAAAAAAAAGATGAAAGTTTACATAATTAAATAATTAGATTTAGTTGGTAGTTGAATAAAGAACTAATTTTATGTCAATATGAAGTATTCACTTATACATTTGTAGAACAATATCTGCATTTTGAGGAACTATTGTATTATTTAGCAATCCTAGTTGAATAACCTAATATAAAGAATTATTTTCTTAATATGAAACATTTATATTTGAATTTATAGAATTATATCTATATATTGAGGAATTATTGTGTTACACAACTGTCAGATATTAAATTAAGAAGTTTTCTTTTAATATAATGAATTTATATTTAAATTTGTAGAATTATATCTAAATACTAAGAAATTATTGTGTTATGCAACCGTTACATGTTAAATGAAAAACTTTTCTCTTAATATTGAAGTATTTACATGTGAATTTTGAGCGTTATTATAACATCCCGGATTTTAGGGCCAAGAAGGAATAGGTAAGTAAAGGGTTAAGAAGAATTTCTTTTAAATCCTTAGTTACCATTCACTCAATTTCGTAGAAATTTTCCGAGCCACCTTTACCTATCCAATGTTGGGCTCGAATGAGTCCTTGCAAACTTTTATGAATTTTGATATCATTCTCAAACCTTAATTCTCATCGTAACTCTCGTAGTAACCAAAACCGGTCATAAAACCCTAGTTTTACCCTAATTGAGGGATTTCCGAATTTTAATATTTTCCCTATTCAATATTTTAACCATAAAGATCCTTGAATTATTTTATAAATTTTAAGACCTTTTTCAAACTGTATATCAAATCCTAGCTCGTTTTGTAAAATTTTCCTCAAATTATTTTATGAATCATGAACACTTTCTTAGAAATAAAATCACATCCTAGCTCCGTTTTAATTATTTTCTCATACTTTTCAAAATTCCAAACCCTTACTACTTTCATTTGAAACGTTTAAAAGTTAAGTGTTTATAATTATTGGAAAGCCCTTTGGATCCTCTTTCTTTTGCAATTTTTACCATTTCAAACTAAAACCTGAATATTCTCCTACATTTTTATTATCATTTTCACCCTATTTTAGAATTAATTTTATTTAATGTATTTATGATATAATTATGTATACATAAGCTCCTACATCACCTATACACTTGTCTATACACCTAAGTACCCTAGATAATACACCTAGCTACCCTAAAGCCCTTAGTCACTACCCTAAACTATAGTAAATTGCAATATAAGCCCTTAAATCACACCTATAAATACCCTAGAGAGCTTACACAAAATTCATACCAAAATCTTCACTCACTCTCTCATCCTCACGGCAGCAGCTCTCTTCCCCCTTTAAGGTGTGTTTTTCTTTTATTATTTCATGCTTTATATTATGTTCTTAGTATAATATAGTCATAGCATGCCTAATATTAATTAAATTATGCTTTAGGAATTTATTTTATAAAATATATGCTATTTATGCTAGTTTTAGGAAAAATGTAGCAACATATATGAATTTTATTTAATTAAATGCATGAATTATGATATGATATAATGTGAGTATTTATTTGAATAATTATGATCTTGTTTGATTAAATTCATGCCTACAATTTATTTAGAATTATTTTTATGATTAAAGTTACATAAAGTGCTACATTATGAGTTTAATTATGTGTTATGGACATAGAACTTGTTAGATATGATCATGAGCTAATATGAATACATTCATAAGCCTAAGAACACATTCATAATGTTCTTGATCAATTTGAAGTGCACGTGTGATAGTAGGTGTGTGTGTGTGTGTGTGAGTTCAATTTTATGTTATAAAGTGTTTAATTCATAAGAAATTGAATAGTAAATGTTTTCAATAGTAATTTTGACTTTTGGGTCAACCCAAAGGCTGAATATTTTGAAAATAATAATAAAATAATTATAAAATAGGTTTTGGAATTTTTAAAGAAAGATTTTACTCGAATTTTCCAAAAATAGGTAAGTTATGAAACAATGTTAAAATCTAACCTACATTGTCGAATTAAACCCTAAATTTCATTTCTAATATTCTAATTAGGATCGTAATGTGATTAATAAATATTGGATTAGTTAAAGACTTCATAGAACCTGATTAATTAATTAAATTTCCTTGAACGGTTAAAATTAGGATTTACCGGGTATTCTCTAATGTGCTATGTAACGCCCCAATTTTCAAACTATGTATTTCATGATATTCGTGAATTATTTGATCAAGTGACTACATGAAATCTTATCAACTTGTAATTTATGGCATGATTCATATTTAATTGATTTGCATTATTTAATTTTTTTGATTTGAATACTTGCAATTATGATTTAAATTATAACTTCTTGAATTCAATTACGTTAGTGTGTATTTAATTCTCCGAGCATGATTTAAGTGATTTAGCATAATATATATATATATATTCTACTCCAAATCATCATATTCCTTTAGAGCCATATATATATATATATATATATAATCATCTATCATGCATGCCAAGTTGATGCATCTCTAATTTGTAAATGAACAAGAAGAAAGGGCTTAAGTGAAAATGTAGCACCCGAGACGCCGAGATGCCACACCCCCGCACTATATCTCAGTCCACATACGAAATGGATGATCCGTACATGAACCAAGACTATGGCGAACGGCTGACAATGTAAGAAACAATCTAGTTAGGCGGGACTAGACCCCAAATCAATTAAATCCAATACATGAAAATTCGAAAGCGGAAGTATAAACACTATCATTTCAATATCATATACCAAATATCCAAAAGCTCATCCTATTCTAGCTCATATATCAATACATTATCATCTCCAACATATTATTCATGCAATTCATAAGAAAAAGATATGCATAAAAAAAAATACATGAAAGTGAAAAGGACAAGTGCTAGACCCAAAGTAAAAGACCGACTCAATTCCGCCTAGCATGCACCCTGCAAACCTGAAAATGTGAGGTGTCAGTCTATGAAAGACTGAGTGAGGGGTTTAAATAAATATAAGCGCAATTACCATGTAAGCTATAATCTCGGGTAAGGTTTTATAAAAGAAGGCAATATAAGTTCAATACTAAAGTAATTCTCGCCCGAGATTTCAACTAATTAATTTAATAATTCAATCATGATCAATTCAATACGTGGCCCGGTGAGTGAGGGTAAATCTCCAACCTTTCTCCAAAAGTGTACAATAGTTCAGTCATTAAGTGATTAGGTGATCAAGCAATCAATTTACAGTGCACAATTAGCAATTTCAATAACCCCTTCTTCCTCCAGGTGATGGTGGGATTGCAAGGTCCCACCACCCAATCAATCTGGGCATAGGGTTCATGAGTCCCTATGCCCGGAACTCCTTCCTACACTAATCTCCTAGTAGATTCAGGGCTCATCCCAATTTTGGTGAGGATAGCTCAAGAGTTGCCCGTCAGCCCTTGCTTTCCCGGTTGGCTCCATACACCACCTTCGGGCCCACGGTGAACATTATACTCGCCAAAATAATCAATCAATCAATCGGTTCAATTCGGTAAATCAATTGGAAATCAATAAGGTTTTGGAAAATTATAGATATATAGATAAATTTTGGCCGAAAGATCACATAGGTTGTAAGGGTTCTATATATCTAGAAATTAAACCTCACCTGATGAGCGACGGGACAAGACAAGGATACAAGAAAGTGCCCAAACTGTGCATGATCTCCGTCCTGGAGAAAAACTGGACAAGAAAGGGAATAGTGGAAACTCGTGAGACAAGACTCAATGATGAGACCAAGTATGACGCACGACAATGCTCATGTAAATAAGTAAACTATCCCAACACTATAATAACCAAGTAAATTGTTAATCAAGTAATACTTAAACATGTATGAGAACCAATTAACACTTAAGAGATGAGGTTAATATCAAGAAATCATGTATTTATATCATTCAATTATTTCAAGTTCAATTCATGTAAGGCATGAAGTCAGACAATCACGTTTGAGCAATTAAGTACCAAGAAGTGTCAAGTAGGAGAATACTTATCAATTAATCAAGTGTATATATCATATAATTCACATATGGGAGCCAAGAGAGTGAAAGGAATGCAATAAGAAAGGTTTTGGTGAAGTTTGGCAAAAACGGACAATTTTAGGAAACGCACATGCTGTAGGAAAACCGAAATATCTTTAATTCTAGAAGTAGGAATTGAGCTTTGTTTATTGGGAATAAAACTAGACACAAATACCTTTCTGATGATATATGGCTCGTTTTCTAGTTCAAAGCGAGGAGAAAATGGCATAAGCTTGAAGTTAAGGGAGTGCAGTTTGTCAAGAAAATGGCGACACCTAAAAAAATTGATCATATCTCACAAATTAGAAAAGATATTGCGTTGATTCCAATTGAAGGTTCTTCTAGACTTCAATAGATTTCCGTGGGTTCAAAAATCAAGTCATTTGGATTTCGTATGAGGGAGAAACGGGCGTGTGAAGTTTGCATTGGAAACAGACACGGGCGTGTCGGAACTCGTGAATGAGGTAGTAGCCTCCGACACGGGCGTGTCGGAAATGCACTGGGGAGTGACACCGGCGTGTCAAAGCAATCTGGGCGAAAAACAGGGCAAAAACAGGGTATGGGTACAGGAATTGGCTCCCAAGCCATTCCAACACCAAATCAATGCAAGAAATCAACTCAAAACTACCATATAACATGTATATGATCATATATATCAATTAGGCATCATTTAATCCATGGAAACATGCTTTGATCAACCAAAACTCATCCAACAAACCCATATAATTTCCATGATATCCAACCTTCCTATACTTCAAGAATTCATGCAATTACTCAAGTGTAATGATCCTAAGCATGCTTCTAACCATAAATAAACAAGGAAACATCACTTAATCATCAAACCCTATTTCAAATATGATTCATGAAATCCAACCCACTTCATAATATACCTTGAAATGAAGAAAGAAAGGATGAAAGGATGAGATGTTGATGATGCTCCAAACTCATGAAATTTCTTCCTTGAATTTAAGCTTGAATGAGATGAAATCTTCTTCCTATTCTCTTGGTGTATATACCATGTATTAGTGTGTGTGTGTGAGGTTTTGATGAAAATGAATGTAAGAGATAATGATATTAGATATTTATCCAAAGTCTTCTTCTATATGACATGACTTAACACATTTTGCATTTTAGTCCTCGAAATATATAAGTGTATGCAATCAAGTTTCACTCCATGTAAAATGATCAATTAACTCCAATTCATTTCATGCAATCAAGTCCACATTTTTAAGAAATGATCAAGTAAAGTCACATAATAGCAATTAAGCACGTTATCAATTAATTCACGTAAATTTCACGTTAATGATAATTCATATAAATGCATAAGAATATATTACATATAATGTTATGAAATTTAATAATTTAACACCTAATGATTAAATGGAAAAAGCGGGGCGTTACAATTCTCCCCCCCCCTTAAAAGGACCTGGTCCCCAGGTCCACTGCCGAGTTTCAAAATAATGCACAAGCAATAAGAGCGCCTCGTCTCTTAGACAAGTAATGAGAGAGCCCCGTCTCCCTAACACGAAATGAGAGCACTCCGTGTCTCAAACAAGAAATAAGAGAACCCCATCTCTCAAACACACAAAACAACGATTCAAGGAAATATAAGTGTCACATAGGCAACTAGAATCACCTTAATCACATAACTAACATTTATATACAACCAAATTACAGCTACCAAGAAATTAAATACAATAATAATTTAATTCATGATGCACGTGGTATGCATGATTAAATGTACCGTTCACCGTTGTTCGGGAATCTTCCACGATAGTGATTCGTTTTGCCCCCTTGATTTGATGTTGAAGATTCCTCTTCCCAAAGCGTCGGACATTACAATCCTCGACATCCAACATTTAAATGGCAATTCAATCCTACTTCCACGATCTATCTTCTAAACACATTATCATGCCCCAAAAGTCCGAGGTGGACATAGATATCTTCGTGGTTACTCGGCCTTCAACCCGTGATCAAATCCTTACCCTATCTAACACCACGGTCCGAAAATTTTAATTCTTGAGTGTATGCTTCGTTTGAATCCAACTAACTCGTTCTTTTCCATAATCATACCCCATCTTCATCACACTTTATAATCAACCTTCTCGGATGCTCAAGGTATTCATTTAATAGCTCAAAGTCTAGTCTTTTAACCCGCATAGTGTTTTTGGTTCCTTCTAGAAAAATTCCACAAACTGGTAATCCATCTTATTCATATTATGCTTTACTCAACTAACATTCTCCTCTCCAATTCTTATTATTCCTTCAGGCTGGATACATGTTGCAAATCAAGATCCTTGCAACCTTGAAAGACTGACATTGTAGGGATCTCGAAAGAAATCTAACGATGTTCACTACAAGAAAAAGCCCGAATTCCGACGGGAAAAAACCGACGGAAAATTCCGTCGGTTTCCCGTCGGAAGGCAAACTGACGGAATTCCAACGGCTTTTTCGTCCGTTGGAATTCCGTCTGAATATTTGGCAGCATTTTAAAAAAATATTGCGCCAAAATTTTCGTAGGTTCAAAAATCAAGTCATTTGGAGTTCGTATGAGGGAGAAATGGGCGTGTGAAATTTGCACTGGAAGCAGACACGAGCGTGTCGGAACTCGCGAATGAGGCAGTAGCCTCCGACACGGGCGTGTCGAAAATGCACTGGGGAGTGACACGGGCGTGTCAAATCAATCTGGATGAAAAACAGGCAAAAACAGGGTATGGGTACGGGAATTGGCTCCCAAGCCATTCCAACACCAAATCAATGCAAAAAATCAACTCAAAACTACCATATAACATGTATATGATCATATATATCAATTAGGCATCATTTAATCCATGGAAACATGCTTTGATCAACCAAAACTCATCCAACAAACTCATATAATTTCCATGATATCCAACCTTCCTATACTTCAAGAATTTATGTAATTACTCAAGTGTAATGATCCTAAGCATGCTTCTAACCATAAATAAACAAGGAAACATCACTTAATCATCAAACCCTATTTCAAATATGATTCATGAAATCCAACCCACTTCATATTATACCTTGAAATGAAGAAAGAAAGGATAAAAGGATGAGATGTTGATGATGCTCCAAACTCATGAAATTTCTTCCTTGAATTTAAGCTTGAATGAGATGAAATCTTCTTCCTATTCTCTTGGTGTATACACCATGTATTAGTGTGTGTGTGTGAGGTTTTGATGAAAATGAATGTAAGAGATAATTATATTAGATATTTATCCAAAGTCTTCTTCTATATGACATGACTTAACACATTTTGCATTTTAGTCCTCGAAATATATAAGTGTATGCAATCAAGTTTCACTCCATGTAAAATGATCAATTAACTCCAATTCATTTCATGCAATCAAGTCCACATTTTTAAGAAATGATCAAGTGAATTCACATAATAGCAATTAAGCACGTTATCAATTAATTCACTTAAATTTCACGTTAATAATAATTCATATAAATGCATAAGAATATATTACATATAATGTTATGAAATTTAATAATTTAACACCTAATGATTAAATGGAAAAACCGGGGCATTACAGCAAATTTGGGTGAGTCATCTCATTTAGTGCAAGACTTTGTAAATATCTAAGTCACCTCCCACATTTCATTTCAACATCTTTCATATATACATACATATATCTATATATATATATATATATTGCTTTCATTCTCACGGTACAAACATCAAAGGAAGAAGAAGAGGATTTATCAATTTTCAAGCTAGATTCAAGTAGGAAAATGCATACTTTGAAGCATCATAATCATCACCACTTCATCTTCTTCCATCTCTCTTCCATTTGAGGTAAATGGATTAATTGATTGAATTCTTGAGATGGTATGGGAATCTAGGGTTATGATATTTGAGGGATAACTTGTGTTTGTGTGATTAGAAGCATGATCTTGATCTCTAAGCTTGAATACTTGCATAAAGTGAAGGTTGAAAGTCATGAAATTATATGGGTTTGAATGTTAAATTCTTGATGATCTAAGAATGTTTCCATGGATTATATGTTACCTAAATGATGTCTTTAAGTTATATGCTTGATATATGATGGTTTTGGAGTGTTTTGATTGGGTTTTGTTGTGTTTTTGCTCCCCTTTCTTCCCTCCACGAACAAGCCCCTGTTTTGCCCCATTTTCCAGCCCAAAAGGGTTACCCAGGCGGGTAAATTTAGTGAGGAAAAGTACCCGGGCGGGTACTTTAGTCCGGGGGGTTTTCGCACCCTTTTTCCCTCGTCCGGGTAAATTTTGCCTTGTATTTTTCCCGGCTGGGTACTCCCTCATTTGAACTCCAATTGATCTGATTTTTAAACCGTTGGAAACCTTCTGAAGTCTAGAACAACCTCCAATTGGAATCATCTCAATATCTTTTCCCATTTGTGATTTATGATCAATTCTTTTAGGTGTCGCCACTTTCTCGGAAAACTGCACTTGCCTAACTTCAAGCTTACGCCATTTTCTCCTCACTTTGGACTAGTATACGAGCCATATATCCTCGAAAAGGGTGTCTAGTTTTATACCCAACAATAAAAACTCAATTCCAACTCCTAGAACTCAAGATATTCCCCTTTTTCCGCAGCATGCACATTTCCGAAAATTGTCCGTTTTTGCCAAACTTCTCCAAAACCTCTCTTATTGCATTCCTTTCACTGTCTTGGCTCCCATATGTGAATTATATGATATATATACTTGGTGTATTGATAATTATGCTCCTATTTGATACTTCTTAGTACTTAATTGCTCAATCGTGATTGTGTGACTCCATGCCTTATACGAAGCAAACTTGAAATGATTGAATGATATGAATATGTGACTCCTTGAGATTGATTTCATCTCTTAGATGCTAATTGGTTCTCATACATATTTAAGTGTCACTTTATTGCTAATTTGTTTGGTTATTAAGGTGTTACATGAGAATTGACGTGCGCCATACTTGGTCTCATATTGAGTCTTGTCTCACGAGTACACTTTGTTCCCTTTCTTGTCCAGTTCTTCTCCAGGGTTGAGATCATCGATAGTATGGACATTTCTTGTATCCTTGTCTTGTTCCGTTGCTCGTCAGGGGAGGTTTAATCCTAGATATATAGAACCCTTATAACCCTATGTGATGTTTTCGGCCAAAAGTATCTATATATCTATAGTTTCTGAAACCTTATTGATTTTCAATTGATTTACCGAATCGAACGGATTGATTGATTGATTGTTTTAGCGAGTAAAGCATGTTCATTTTGGGCCCGAGGGTAGTGTATTGAGCCAACCGGGGAAGCAAGGGCTGACGGGTAACTCTTACACTATCCTTACCAATCTTGGGATAACCCCCGAATCCCCTTGGAGATTAGTGGAGGAAGGAGTTCCGGGCATAGGGACTCATGAGCCCTATGCCCAGTGTGATTGGGTGGTGGGGCCTTGTAATCCCACCATCACCGGAGGAAAAAGGGATTGAAACTGCTAATTGTGCATTGTAATAACTTGCATGCTCACTTAACCATTGATAATCTAAATATTGGTAATGTTCACTGTCAGAGTAAGGTTGGAGAATTGCCCTCACTCGCCGGGCCACTGATTGAATTGAAGGGATAATGATTGTATTGTTAAATGGATTTAGTTGTAATCTTGGGCAAGTTCTATTTTTAATTGAACTTCTATTGTTTTTTTTGTAAAATCTTACCCGAGATTATGGCTTGCATGATATGTGCGCTTATACTTATTTAAACCCCTCACTCAGTCTTTCATAGACTGACACCTCACATTTTTAGGTTTGCAGGGTGCATGCTAGGCGGGATTGAGTGGGTCTTTTACTTTTGGTCTAGCACTTGTCCTTCTCACTTTCATGTATTTATTGATGCATATCTATTACTTATGAATTGATTTGGGTATCTATGTATATTACGTGTAGCGCCCCTTAACACTACAACCCCGCACCGTTGTACTTCCCGAGTGGATGTGAGACCTAGCACTCGAGAAATACTCCGGCGAATGGACAAGACTATACAATACCAGAGTATGAAATTTAAACGCAACGGAAAATAAACTTGAGCAATATAAGGGGACAATACATGACGAAACACATATCATTAAGTTGGATAAGTAATTACAGCGAAAGATCTAATTTCATAGGAGAGTGCTTATTGACATAGGTACATGCACTCTTAGTATAATCCTGATTAACTAAGATATGACACCTTAAAGCTTCAAGATACCTCTAAGGCGTCGCTCCGTGGATTCCTGAAATCATGCATTTGAAACCGGGCGAGAGGGTTAGTCAAAGTGACTAAGTGAAGGGGGTGTAATAAATTATAAGTATAAATATATGTATATATATATTTATATAATCAAGAAGATCTTGATCAAAATATTGGCAATAGGATATAGCAAATAGGGAACGGTTCATAATATTTGTAAAAATAGGGATAGGGGTAACTTGGAATATTTGTGGAAATATGAACCGTTTGTAACTAGAACTTGAATGCCCGCAAGCTAGGCCTCTCCATCCGTAACTCCTTAAATCATGATAAAATAGTAACGGTGTTGATCAAGACACCGATACTTCAATAAAACCAATAAGACAATAACTCCGCTACTCCTTGGTGTCAATAGGGGAGCCAACCCTAGAGACCATGAACTAGATTCGGGAGGCAGCTATCTCTCCCTCATCCCTTGGCGTGGAGTAACTAACCTCCAGTTAAACCACTACCAAGAGGTGGTGGCAGTCCGCAGCACCAACAATACCCTCGGCCCGATACCTTCCGGGTAATTGCTCGCTACGGATACAGCCGGGGCCCATAACAGGAATCGAGAACAATATTTTGCTTGCATAACCCGGAATCAATGTTTTGATAAAATGGACTTGAAATATATAATGTTCTAGGAAAACGTTGATTCCGGCAAGAAAGTATTTTTCCCTTAAAAGGGATAGTGTAGTAAAGTAATATATATATATATATGGCAGTAAATCAATATGATGGGTAGGCTTGAAAATAGTTTTTATATAGATACGTATGTATAGGCATGATTCCAGTTGAAAATATTTTAACCCTCACCGAGTGTCTTGACGGTCTAGATAAAATCCTTGGGATTCCACTGTTCAATTATATCCTTGCCTGAAAGTAATAACTACTAATGGCTTAGAACTAGGTTCTAATATTCAAATTAATCAATCATACACACCATAAGGTAAACATCATGTAATATGTTAAAGATTTCCCGGTAAACCCTAAATTTACCCGTTTAAGGGAATTTGATTAATAATTTAGGGTTTACGAGATCTTTAGCTAATCAAATATATATATATATATACCATATGATAATTATAATTATAAGATTTGAAATAAGATTTATGGTTAAATTTGACAATGTAGGTTATCTTTTGAAAATATTACATAGTTTACCGATTTTTAGAAAATTCGGGGAAAAATCTTTCTTTAAAAATTCCAAAACTCATTTTATAATTATTTTTATAATAGTTTCGAAATTAATAGTATTTTGGTTGACCAAAAAGTCAAAATTACTATTAAAAACATTTACTATTCGATTTCATATGAATTAAACATTTTATAACACAATATCAACTACACACACACACACACACACACACATAACTCACGGCACACACATGCACACACACACATCTAAGAACATTATGAACATGTTCTTGAACTCATTTGAATATTCAAAGAGGGTATGTAACATGTTCTATCATATTCATATTCATAACATAAGATTGAAGCACAATATAGCAAAATATATGAATTCTCTATGAAAAATAATTCTAATTAAATTACTATAGGCATGAATTTAATCAAACAAGATCATAAGCATTTATATGCATATTCACATTATATCATATCATAATTCATGCATTTAATTAAATAAAATTCCATAATGTACACACATTGTATTTAAACTAACAATTATGCACATATTTCATAAAATAAATTCTTAAAGCATAATTTAATTAATCCTAGACATGCTACTATTATTATTATACTAAGAACATAATATAAAGCATGAAATAATAGAAGAAAACATACCTTGTAGAGAGAGAGAGAGGGTTGGGGCGTGAGCTAGGGAGAGAGGGAGTGATTTTGTGTGTTGATTTGTGAGGTATAAATGAGGCTTGAGGGGGGTATTTATAGGTAGTCATGAGGGGTTTTAGAGCAATTTCTAAGAGTTTAAGGGAGATGTGGATGTCTCCTAATTCATACAAATGCTTGGTGATTAATTAGGAGATGTGGTTAAATTATATTATGAACAAATGCTTGGTAATTACTTAGGAAATGTGGAGAAATTATGCTCATGTAATTAATCCTTCTAGAAGACCATGTGGTCATGGATGATGTCATCTTGAATAAAAATAAATGTAAAATAATATAAAATTTATTCAAGAGTCGAGAGGTAAAAACTTGAAGTAGTGAATTGATGAAAGAATGAGTGAAAAATGAGCTTTGTTTTGATTATAAATGTGAAATATTTAGAGTTTTCGTTTATAAATTATGAATATTAAAGATGATGAAAATCATGAGAAAATTATATAAACGAAGCTAGGATAAAGTTTAGAGTTTGGAAAAATCACCATAATGTAGAGGAAAATTCAAGGATCGTTTCAAGTATAATTTCGACTATTGAATAAAAGCTAATTTGTTCAAAATAAAATGATGATTTTTAAAAAGGAAAATATTTATAAAATATGCTATGGTGAGATCGAGTTTTTGGTAAATGCATGAAAATTCATAAAATAATTTAAGGATTGTTTTGGTTATAATTTTGAATATCAAAAAGTAGATGAGTAGGGATTTATTGATGATCGAATCATAAGCTAGGGTTTTCGCCGGTTTTTGATAATACTAGAGTTAGAATGGGAATTATGGTTCACAGAGGGTATCACGGTCCTCGAAATAATGTGAGGATTCTTTTGGTTACAATATTGGGTAATGAAAGTGCTTCGGGGAAATGTAGGAATATTTTTGAGCTATAGGGGTATTTTCGTAATTTCCAACCTAAAACTGTAGGAATGGGTTTTGAAGTGTATTAAGGGGTTTTAGGTGCTAGAAGGGAATGAATATTAGAATTCTAGGATTTTAGGGAAAGAGTTTCGAGATACATGCTAAATACAAGAAGGAATTAAATTCACGGACTTTTTATTAAATTATAACATATTAAAGCACATAAGTCACATAAAATGCAATGCATGAGAGAATTAACAAAGATCGAGACTATAACCGCTTCCTAAGTTACCTCTTTACTTACCTTTCTCGACTTGGCCCTGAGTAGGGCTGTTACATTACGGCTCGTTATTGAAGAAGTGAGAATTGTATATACGGATAATGAAACTGGACTGAATCAATGGTAATGTATATTATTAGGCTTCCGTTTATTGTTGTGTATGTTGGTAATTAATTGAGGGTTAGTCCCGCCTAGCTAGAGTGTTTTTTTTAATTGTCTCCCGTTCGCTATAGGCTTGATTCATATATGGACCGTCCATTCCATATGTGGATTGAACTATAGTGCGGGGGATGTGGCTACCTCGCGTTTCGGGTGCTACATCCTAAGGTGGTCTCAGAGCCCGGTTGCAAAACCGCGGTTCTAGTGTCTTGTCTTGTGAGTCTAAGTGGTATGGCATAGGATTAATTTCTTGTTTGAGAGTCTTGCATCTTATTTGAACTTACCTGAACATCTTTGAACTACATAATAACTTGTGCATTGCATTGATTCTTGGCATTAATTGTTGATTGATTGATCTTACATTGCTTGAATTTTATATGATTAATATGTTTTACTTCAACTTTGTTGAATTAATTATTGCATTTTGCATCCATATGTGTTTACGTGGTATGTGCCATATGCAATCATTAACCCCATGCATTTATATTTGAGATAAGTTGTAATTATAAGCTATAAGGGTCATATCATACCACGACCAATTTTTAAGACAACATCAACCTATCGCAAGCTCCCTTCTCTAGCTTTAAAGTTATGAGGAATGCACCGGAGAACTTCACACAGGAATTCAAGAGCCATGGTTTTCTCTAATTGGGTTATAGTTCAAGTGATAAGATCCGGAATAGAAGGTTTGAATTGTGGGATAACTTACAAGTTCTAATGAAGTCGATGGCTATTTAAAGAGGTAGAGTTGGGGTGTGTGATGTTTAATCATCATAAGATCAACACATACCCCTATGTTACATTGAAAGTTAGTAATTGGACTCAACGGGATTGTCCAAATCAAGGAATTGAGTGAAGAAATCTTGGAGGTGTTACATTCGAGATTTCTAATCGACAAGGACCGTTAAGTAAGTAAGAACTTTCAAGTAAAGTAATCCATTAGAAGTCAAACTGGGCAAGAAGAAGAAGGGGTAAATTTAGAGACTTCGGATTTCAAGAGATGAAAGTAGGTGAGTTAGAGGAAGTTGAGAACACCGATGGTTTCAAGTTCATGGATAGTCTAAATGCCGAAGGTTTTATCTTCGGAAGGGCTGAGTTTCATTTTCTAGATCCAAGTTGAATTTTCGTGTGGAGAGCGCGAAGTGGGAGATATGGCACAACAAATGGAAACGGTAAAGAAAGACAAGGAACTTTTGGGGGAAAATTATATGCTTAAGGTGTAGACAAGTAAAAAAGACAAGTTATATAACCAGTTCGAATTCACAAAGAGAAGATTTAGAGGATTTCAATCAAGGTGGCGACTAGAAGAAATCGGGACCATAATTGGAGCTTAGCCTTCTAGAGAAGTTAGGATATTAACTTCATTGGTGCAGAAGGATTTAAGTTCAGGAGTCACCATCTTGGATTATAAGGTTATACAAAGTAATACAAGGAAACTTCGATCGAGGAGATAATTATGGTGAAGGTTCAGGCAACACCTAGAGATTGGTACTTGGGAGAGAATCAGGTTCAAGAAATTACAATCTCAGGCAATGAAAATGTATAAGTTGAGGATAGGGAATTTTGAAGAATTGGAAGACCGTGGGTAACAAGAAATGACCAAACAAATTCGAGGCAAGCTTGTACTTCAACAAACAAGAAACAAGTGCTAAGCTAAAAGATGCAACTACAGTGACAGGTTCAATGCATTCATAAGCACGTGCATCATACATTGTTTTAAATTATTTAAACTTCTTTATTTTTATGCGCATCTTTAATTGATATCATTTCTCCAACATGTTGCAATTAAGTGTTTGAAAGGGTACTATGTGCATTGGCATAATAATCCGACATGTATTGTTAAGTGTTTAATTGATAGGAAGTTTCCTTCATCTCACTCATCAAGTTGTTTTCAACCGAGCTATATTAGAATCAAGAAAAGGAGAACTTTTGGTGTTGCACTGGTTGATGAGAAAGGAAAATAGGAATTCCGAGGTTCAAGAAAGGTAGAGCTAGAATTAAGAATGAAAGGAATGGAGACCTATTCTTACCGGTCCCTCCAAAGTGAATGTGAGGGTGATCATCAGACGTGGTATGACTATAATTGCATAATCCGAGGAAGTTAAGCCGAAGCGGTTGACAATAGAGCTGAAGGTTTGAAACAAAAGAAGAAGTGGGTTTTATCCCTAACCAAATTCAAAGTGAATGGGAGCAAGGTCACCGAACACGTGGAAGAGCGAGGACCAATTATATCGAGGAAGTTGTGTTGAAGAAGTCGAGAATCTTTCAAGAAAAAAAAAACGATGTTACGAGCCAGCAAATAAGAATAGGCATTCTTAAGAGGGAGAATCAACCGGAAAATGACTTCAATGTTATGGATTAGCTCAAATGGATTACTTCCACTCGAAGTAACAAAGTTGCACGAGTCACCACCAACAACGGGATTTCTTGAAGATGGTAAAAGGGGGAAGAATTAGAAGAATCTGACGCTTGATGACTTTCAAGATTGGGTTGAAAAATGTAGGAATAATTTCAGAAAGAGTAAGAGCTTCAATAATCGGAAATGAGTATTCAAGGAATAATGGAAGATTTGGTACTCGATTAATTTCAAACCGAGGGTGAATGAAGTTCTGAGAATAATAACAGAAGGGATAGGTCTTTCAAGAGGTAAGGATGAAACCAGGAAATGCTTGGGAATAGACACAACAAGACGTGGTAAAGTATAATTGATGGTAACTTCGGTTGCAGGATCAACACAGTTAGTCTTCTTCAGGGATCCATACAAATTTAATTTTTCAAGGTTGCCAGGATATTGTGGTGCAACATGTTTCAAGCCTTAAGAAATTCTAAGAATTGGAGAGGAGAACATTGGATAAGGAAACTTGATCGGGTCATCATAATTGGAATGAAGGTGAGAGTCCGTGTAATTGAGCGTTAGAAGTGTAGGATATAGGAAGAAAAGCACACCTTCACGAATTAAATTTCCAGACCGTGGTGTTAGTTAAGGTAAAGGATTTGATCACGGGTTGAAGCCCGAGTAATCACGAAGATATTTATATCCACATCGGACCTTTCGGGGCATGATAGTGTGTTTAGAGGATAGATCATGGAAACAGGATTGAATTGCCATTTAAGTATTAGATATTGAGGATTGTAATGTCCGATGCTTTGGGAAGAGGAATCTTCAACATCAAATCAAGGGGTGAAACGAATCAATACCGTGGAAGATTCCCGAACAGCGGTGAACGGTACATCAAGCATCCATGGTATATGCCTACATGTAACTTTAACTCAAATAATTTTGTGATTCTAAGTGCTTTGCTCACTTATTGTATTAGTTGCTTTTGTGTGATTGATAATCGATGTCTTCGATATTTCCTATTTGTTCCTTACGTGATGGTGTGTGTGCGAGTTTACTTAGTGTCCTTTTGGGTTACTTGTTTGAGAGACGGGGTTCTCTCATTGCTTGTTTGAGAGACGGGGTTCTCTCATTACTTGTTTAAGAGACGGGGTTCTCTCATTGCTTGTTTGAGAGACGGGGTTCTCTCATTATTTGTTTGAGAGACGGGGCTCTCTCATTGCTTGTCTTAAAGTTCAGAACTCGAGAACGGACCTGGGGACTAGGTCCTCTTAAGGGGGAGAGAATTGTAACGCCCCAATTTTCAAATTATGTATTTCATGCTATTCGTGAATTATTTGATCAAGTGACTACATGAAATCTTATCAACTTGTAATTTATGGCATGATTCATATTTAATTGATTTGCGTTATTTAATTTTCTTGATTTGAATACTTGCAATTATGATTTAAATTATAACTTCGTGAATTCAATTACGTGAGTGTGTATTTAATTCTCCGAGCATGATATATATATATATATATATGTATATATAATCATCTATCATGCATGCCAAGTTGATGCATCTCTAATTTGTAAATTAACAAGAAGCAAGGGCTTAAGTGCAAATTTGGGTGAGTCATCTCATTTAGTGGAACACTTTGTAAATATCTAAGTCACCTCCCACATTTCATTTCATCATATTTCATAGATACATACATACATATATTGCTTCCATTCTCACGGTACAAACATCAAAGGAAGAAGAAGAAGATTAATTAATTTTCAAGCTAGATTCAAGGAGGAAATTGCATACTTTGAAGCATCATAATCATCACCACTTCATCTTCTTCTATCTCTCTTCCATTTGAGGTACATGGATTAATTGATTGAATTCTTGAGATGGTACCCAGGGAATCTAGGGTTATGATATTTGAGGGATAACTTGTGTTTATGTGATTAGAAGCATGATATTGATCTCTAAGCTTGAATACTTGCATGAATTCTTGCTTAAAGTGAAGGTTGGAAGTCATGAAATTATATGGGTTTGAATGTTAAATTCTTGATGATCTAAGCATGTTTCCATGTGTTATATGTTACCTAAATGAAGTATTTAAGTTATATGCTTGATATATGATGGTTTTGGAGTGTTTGGATTGGGTTTTGTTGTGTTTTTGCTCCCCTTTCTTCCCTCCATGAACAAGCCCCTGTTTTGTCCCTTTTTCCAGCCCAGAAGCGTTACCCGGGCAGGTAAATTTAGTGAGGAAAAGTACCCGGGCGGGTACTTTAGTCCAGGGGGTTTTCGGCACCCTTTTTCCCCGGCCGGGTAAATTTTGACTTTTATTTTCCCGGCAAGGTACTCCCTCATCCGAACTCCAATTGACTTGATTTTTAAACTTTTGGAAACCTCCTGAAGTCTAGAACAACCTCCAATTGGAATCATCTCAATATCTTTTCCCATTTGTGATTTATGCTCAATTCTTTCAGGTGTCGCCACTTTCCCGGAAAACTGCACTTGCCTAACTTCAAGCTTATGCCATTTTCTCCTCACTTTGAACTAGAATATGAGCCATATATCCTTGGAAAGGGTGTCTAGTTTCATACCTAACAAGAAAAACTCAATTCCAACTCCTAGAACTCAAGATATTCCCCTTTTTCCAGAGCATGCGCATTTCCGAAAATTGTCCGTTTTTGCCAAATTTCTCCAAAACCTCTCTTATTGCATTCCTTTCACTCTCTTGGCTCCCATATGTGAATTATATGATATATATACTTGGTGTATTGAAAATTATGCTCCTATTTGATACTTCTTAGTACTTTATTGCTCAAACGTGAATGTGTGACTCCATGTCTTATACAAAGCAAACTTGAAATGATTGAGTGATATGAATATGTGACTCCTTGAGATTGATTTCATCTCTTAGATGCTAATTGGTTCTCATACATATTTAAGTGTCATTTTATTGCTAATTTGTTTGGTTATTAAGGTGTTACATGAGCATTGTCGTGCGTCATACTTGGTCTCATATTGAGTCTTGTCTCACGAGTACACTTTGTTCCCTTTCTTGTCCAGTTCTTCTCCAGGGTGGAGATCATCGATCGTATGGACATTTCTTGTATCCTTGTCTTGTTCCGTTGCTCGTCAGGTGAGGTTTAATCCTAGATATATAGAACCCTTATAACCCTATGTGATGTTTTCGGCCAAAAGTATCTATATATCTATAGTTTCCAAAACCTTATTGATTTTCAATTGATTTACCGAATCGAACCGATTGATTGATTGATTGTTTTGGCGAGTAAAGCATGTTCACTTTGGGCCCGAGGGTAGTGTATTGAGCCAACCGGGGAAGCAAGGGCTGATGGGTAACTCTTGCACTATCCTCACCAATCTTGGGATGACCCCCGAATCCACTAGGAGATTAGTGGAGGAAGGAGTTCCGGGCATATGGACTCATGAACCCTATGCCCAGTGTGATTGGGTGGTGGGGCCTTGCAATCCCACCATCACCAGAGGAAAAAGGGATTGAAACTGCTAATTGTGCTCTGTAATAACTTGCATGCTCACTTAACCATTGATAATCTAAATATTGGTAATGTTCGCTGTCGGAGTAAGGTTGGAGAATTGCCCTCACTCGCCGGGCCACTGATTGAATTGAAGTGATAATGATTGTATTGTTAAATGGATTTAGTTATAATCTCGGGCGAGTTCTATTTCTAATTGAACTTTTATTGTTTTTCTTATAAAATCGTTCCCGAGATTATGGCTTGCATGATATGTGCACTTATACTTATTTAAACCCCTCACTCAGTCTTCGTAGACTGACACCACATATTTTCAGGTTTGCAGGGTGCATGCTAGGCGGGATTGAGTTGGTCTTTTACTTTGGGTCTAGCACTTATCCTTCTCACTTTCATGTATTTATTGATGCATATCTATTACTTATGAATTGATTTAGGTATCTATGTATATTATGGCTTGTTATTGAAGAAGTAAGAATTGTATATACGGATAATGAAACTGGACTGAATCAATGGTAATGTATATTATTAGGCTTCCGTTTATTCTTGTGTATGTTGGTAATTAATTGAGGGTTAGTCCCGCCTAGCTAGAGTGTTTTTTTTTAATTGTCTCTCGTTCGCTATAGGCTTGATTCATATATGGATCGTCCATTCCATATGTGGATTGAACTATAATGCGGGGGATGTGGCTACCTCGCGTTCCGGGTGCTATATGCTACATAATACGTGCCTTACTTGATTATTTGATTAGAATATTATGTACCTTATGTGATTATTTGATTAGAGTAATAAGAACCTAGTTCTAAGCCAATAGTAGTTATTACTTTCAGGCGACAATAAGATCGAAGAGTGGAATCCCTACAATTCCACTTAAATCTCAGCACTAGGTGAGGGTTAAAATGTTTTCAACTGGAATCGTATCTATATAAAAACTATTTCCAAGCCTACCTATCATTTTGATTTACTACCCTATATACATATTATTGTACTACAATGTCCCTCTTAAGGGAAAAATACTTTCATGTCGGAATCGACGTTTTACTAGAACGTTATATATTTCAAGTCCACTTTATCAAAACATTGATTTCGGGTTATGCAAGCAAAATATTATTCCTGATTCATGTTACGGGCCCCGACTGTATCTGTAGCGCGCAATTACCCGGAAGGTATCGGACCGAGGGTATTGTTGGTACTGCAGACTGCCACCAACTCTTGGTAGTGGTTTAGCTGGTGGTTAGCTACTCCACGCCAAGAGATTAAGGGAGAGATAACTGCCTCCCGAATAGTGTTCATGGTCTCTAGGGTTTGATCCCCTATTGACACCAAAGAGAAGCGGAGGTATTATCGTATTGAATTTTATTAAAGTACCGGTGCCTTGATCAGCTCGGTACTGTTTTACCAATTATTTAAGGAGTTAAGGATGGAGAGGCCTAGCTTGCAGACATTAAAGTTCTTGTTATAGATGGTTCATGTTTCTACAAGTATTCCAAATTACCCATATCCCTATTTGAACAATTATTATGAACCGTTTCATATTTGTTATATCCTATTGCTAATATTTTAGATCAAGATCTCCTTGATCATATAAATATATATATATATATATATGTATATATCTAAACTAACATACCCCCTTCACTTAGTCACTTTGACTAACCCTCTTGCCTACTTTAAAATGCATGATTTCAGGAATCAAGGAACGACAACTAGAGGTATCTTGAAGCATTACTACAGTAGGTTGGATCCGATCCTAAGAGTACACTGTCTTGCGCCTATTCTCTGTAGAAACAAACTATCTCATACTTTGTCTTTGCATGTCAACCTGTTGTACTCTTTTGCGAACTACTTGATCAATAATGATAATCCTTATTCCTTGTACATTATCCTCCCCATTTATTGGCAAAGTTTGAATCTCTTTATCTTCCACTGCACTGGGACATGCATTCCACTCATGTATTATCTTGATCGTTCATCATAGCATTTCCTGAGTGTTGGGTCTAACCACCACTTTGGGAATATTGCGGTGCGGGGGTTGTAGTGCTGGAGAGGCGCTACAGCTAAAGTGGTATCAGAGTCCTAGGTTGCAGAAATCTGGGGTTCATGGTTCATAGAGTCTCACAAGTATTCTCGTGTCTTTAGTGCTTAAATTGTGATCAATCACTATTGGGACGGCCGACCAGCATGTGATTTCTTACAATTGTAGTACTAAACCCTTCCTCGATCAACTCAAACATACAGTCTTAATCCACACCAAAATCCTGAGTTTTGTCAAATCCTTCAGTACTCTTCAAAATTATCAAATTCTTGGTAGATTCGGTTACAAGATGTACATCTCCTTCATCATACTAGCATTCCTAACTCATAGAAAACTTCACTTACACTTTCTAATTCGTTCAAAACTCAAGTTAATAGAATTGCTTCAAGATACCAGTAGGACCAAAAACTAACTTATTAATTTCCTATGCCTTTATATATGCTTTATCTTAGCTAAAGATGTTGTGTCTGTTAATTGCTATTACTTGGAAATTTTAATTTTGTGATCATTGCACATCATTCTCAACTACCATGCATTATATTATCTCTATAAGGGTGGTTGCAGTTTGAAATTGTCACCCCCAAAGCTATTAAGGGTATGCCTTCTAAACACACCAGTTACTGCTCCTGGCGCCATGCATTCATTCATTGCATCACAATTATGTACGCATTTACATTTTCTACATGAACAACTATATCATGTGTTAAAGTAAGCTTTACCTTAGAAACCTGCTTTATCATGAGTAGAGAATATAAACACTACCTAGAGTTAATATGAAACATGAATAGAATCTGAGCAAAGATTCTCTTTAAGGGGGGTGGATTGTAACATCCCGGATTTCAGGGCCAAGAAGGAATAGGTAAGTAAAGGGTTAAGAAGAATTTCTTTTAAATCCTTAGTAACTATTCACTCAATTTCGTAGAAATTTTCTGAGCCACCTTTACCTATCCAATATTGGGCTCAAATGAATCCTTGCAAAATTTTATGAATTTTGATATCATTCTCGAACCTTAATTCTCATCGTAACTCCCATAGTAACCAAAACCGGTCATAAAAACATAGTTTTGCCTAATTGAGGGATTTCCGAATTCTAACATTTGTCCCTATTCAATATTATAACCATAACGATCCTTGAATTATTTTATGAATTTTAAGACCATTTCCAAACCCTAGTTCAAATCCTAGCTCATTTTATAAATATTTCCTAGTTTTCCTAAAGTACTATTCTCGCCGTAAAAACTAACTTTTAAACCGTACGGCGTTTGGTATTCAATATTATACTCAAAATAATCCTCAAATTATTTTATGAATCATGAACACTTTCTCAGAAATTAAATCACATCCTAGCTCCGTTTTAAGTATTTTCTCATACTTTTCAAAATTCCGAACCCTTACTACTTTCATTTGAAACGTTTAAACGTTAAGTGTTTATAATCATTGGAAAGCCCTTTCGATCCTCTTTCTTTTGCAATTTTTACCATTTCAAACTAAAACCTGAATATTCTCCTACATTTTTATTATCATTTTCACCCTATTTTAGAATTAATTTTATTTAATGTATTTATGATGTATTTATGATATAATTATGTATACATAAGCTCCTACATCACCTATACACTTGTCTATAGTAAATTGCAACATAAGCCCTTAAATCATACCTATAAATACCCTAGAGAGCTTACACAAAATTCATACCAAAATCTTCACTCACTCTCTCATCCTCACGGCAGCAGCTCTCTTCCCCCTTTAAGGTGTGTTTTTCTTTTATTATTTCATGCTTTATATTATGTTCTTAGTATAATATAGTCATAGCATGCCTAGTATTAATTAAATTATGCTTTAGGAATTTATTTTATAAAATATATTCTATTTATGCTAGTTTTAGGAAAAATGTAGTAACATATATGAATTTTATTTAATTAAATGCATGAATTATGATATGATATAATGTGAGTATGTATTTGAATAATTATGATCTTGTTTGATTAAATTCATGCCTACAATTTATTTAGAATCTTTTTTATGATTAAAGTTACAAAAAGTGCTACATTAGGAGTTTAATTATGTGTTATAGACTTAGAACTTGTTAGATCTGATCATGAGCTAATATAAATACATTAATAAGCCTAAGAAAACATTCATAATGTTCTTGATCAATTTTAAGTGCACGTGTGATAGTAGGTGTGTGTGTGAGTTCAATTTTATGTTATAAAGTGTTTAATTCATAAGAAATTGAATAGTAAATGTTTTCAATAGTAATTTTGACTTTTGGGTCAACCCAATGGCTGAATATTTCGAAAATAATAATAAAATAATTATAAAATACGTTTTGGAATTTTTAAAGAAAGGTTTTACTCGTATTTTCCAAAAATCGGTAAGCTATGAAACAATGTTAAAATCTAACCTACATTGTCGAATTAAACCCTAAATTTCATTTCTAATATTCTAATTAGGATCATAATGTGATTAATAAATATTGGATTAGTTAAAGTCTTCATAAAACGTGATTAATTAATTAAACTTCCTTGAACGGTTAAAAATAGGATTTACCGGGTATTCTCTAATGTACTACATAATACGTGCCTTACGTGATTATTTGATTAGAATATTATGTACCTTATGTGATTATTTTATTAGAGTAATAAGAACCTAGTTCTAAGCCAATAGTAGTTATTACTTTCAGGCGACGATAAGATCGAAGAGTGGAATCCCTACAATTCCACTTAAATCTCAGCACTAGATGAGGGTTAAAATGTTTTCAACTGGAATCATGTTATACATATGTATCTATATAAAACTATTTCCTAGCCTACCTATCATTTTGATTTACTACCCTATATACATATTATTGTACTATAATGTCCCTCTTAAGGGAAAAATACTTTCATGCCTGAATCGACGTTTTACTAGGACGTTATATATTTCAAGTCCACTTTATCAAAACATTGATTCCGGGTTATGCAAGCAAAATATTAATCCTGGTTCATGTTACGGGCCTCAGATATATCCGTAGCGAGTAATTACCCGGAAGGTATCGGGTCGAGGGTATTGTTGGTGCTGCGGACTGCCACCAACTCTTGGTAGTGGTTTAGCTGGAGGTTAGCTACTCAACGCCAAGAGATTAAGGGAGAGATAGCTGCCTCCCCAAATAGTGTTCATAGTCTCTAGGGTTTGATCCCCTATTGACACCAAGGAGAAGCGGAGGTATTATCGTATTGAATTTTATTAAAGTACCGGTGCCATGATCAGCCCGGTACTGTTTTACCAATTATTTAAGGAGTTAAGGATGGAGAGGCCTAGCTTGCGGGTATTAAAGTTCTTGTTATAGACGGTTCATGTTTCTACAAGAATTCCAAATTACCCATATCCCTATTTGAACAATTATTATGAACCGTTTCATATTTGTTATATCCTATTGCTAATATTTTAGATCAAGATCTCCTTGATCATATAAATATATATATATATATATGTATATATCTAAACTAACATACCCCGTTCACTTAGCCACTTTGACTAACACTCTTTCCTACTTTCAAATGCATGATTTCAGGAATCAAGTAACGACAACTAGAGGTATCTTGAAGAATTACTACAGTAGGTTGGATCCGGTCCTAAGAGTACACTGTCTTGAGCCTATTCTCTGTAGAAACAAACTATGTCATACTTTGTCCTTGCATGTCAACCTGTTGTACTCTTTTGTGAACTACTTGATCAATAATGATAATCCTTATTCCTTGTACATTATCCTCCCCGTTTATTGGCAAAGTTTGAATCTCTTTATCTTCCGCTGCACTAGGACATGCATTCCACTCTTATGTATTATCTTGACCGTTCATTGTAGTATTTTCTGAGTGTTGGGTCTAACCACCACTTTGGGAATATTGCGGGTCGGGGTTGTAGTGATGGGGAGACGCTACAGTTATATATGTGAATTTTAAGGAATTATTGTGTTATGCACATATTTTAATGATTTATAATGTATATTATACCTTATAATATATAAATAATACAAATTTTCTATCAAATAGAAATATTCAAGGCTTTTATATATTAAAGGTTATTTTATACAAATATGAATTCTATATAATCCCCGAACATATGATCATATAATCCCTGAACATATGAATTCTATTAAATTTTTAATCAACTATTTATAGCAATGAATTTTTCGTTGCTAAATTATAAGTATTCTACTATTTTTTAATTAAATATTTATAGCAACGGAATTTTCGTTGCTAAATAATAAATATTTTATTAATTTTTTTAATAATATGTTTATAGCAACGGATTTTTCGTTGCTAATCTTTTTTATATTTGTTTTTTGTTATTTTTTTTTTCTTCCTTATAGCATATTTTTATTTCTTTTTTTTCTTCCATATAGCAACGAAAAATCCGTTGCTAAATAGAAACAAATTTTCCTTTGCTAATATTTTTTATATTTATTTCTTTTTATTTTTTTTCCCTTTCTAGCAACGGATTTTTCTTTGCAAATATTTATAAATATTATATTATTTTTTATTGGGTTGTTATTTTAATAGCAACGGAATTTCCGTCGCTATATATACCAATTTATTTATTTTTTGTATTATTTAATTTTAGCAACGAAAAATCCATTGCTATTTTTTTTTATATATAGCAACAGATTTAGCAACGAAAATTTCGTTGCTAAAACATTTTGCCACAATTTTTTTTTTTCGCTGCTATATCCGTTGCTAATTAGCAACGAATAATTTCCGTTGCTAAATTTTCGTTGCTATATGACAGATTTCTAGTAGTGTCGAGTCTTAGCTTCTAAACAGACTTTTTCATGTTCATCCCACGCGGGTTAGCAACTCCCCGTCAGGGATTTGTTCGGAATAGGTCTTCAAGCAACAATGGGGAACTTCAAAGCACCACGATTATGACTTGATGTTGGGGTACTCGAACCGTCTTCAAGAAGTGCCAAGAATCTTCGTAGGCGTTTCGTGAATCTTGTTGTCTAGTCACGACCCACATTTCACCGTGAGGCCTAAGCACTCAAAAATCTAAGCTGCCACCAGTTGACAAGCTAACCATGTAATAAGAACAAATGAGAGAATCCCCGTCTCTCAAGCAACTAACAAGAGAACCCCGTCTCTTGAGCAAACAACGAGAGAACCCCGTCTCTCGAACAACTAATGAGAGAACCCCGTCTCTCAAACACAAAGCAAGAGAGTCTCTGAGCACAACACGAAAGGGCTCAATACCCCTCGGTAGAAAGTAAGCACCAAAACGTAAAAATACAATTACGTCACACAGCAAGCACACAAGCAGCAAGTAGAAGATATCAAGTACATCGATTATCATACAAAAGCAGTTAATACAATTAGTGATCAAGGCACATAACATCATGAAATTATTCAAATTACAGTTGCATGTATGCATATGCCATGAATGTATGATGTACGCGTTCACCGTGGTAATGGAAATCTTCCGTTGTGATGATCCAAATTCCACGTTTGACCCATTGTTTTAGATTCTTCTACACATAGTGTCCTTCTTTGAAATGCTCAGTGTGCTCAATACTTCAATGACCACTCGGTCTTTATTCCACGATCGATTTCCACCGTTACTAAACTCCACGGTACAAAGTTCCACTCTTGAGTGTGCGCTTGGTCTTAACCCAATCAACTCGTTTTTCCTCACGAATGGTATTCAACCACCTTGGATGCTCGACTTAATCTTTGAGTAGCTCAAAATATAGTCTCCAATTCTTGTAGCATTCCCGGTTCATCATGAAAAAACAACTGACGAGCCGGTAACTCATCTTGTTCATGTTGTGATTTCTCCTAGATATTCTACTCCCACTGCCCGGTTGAATTGACACTCCCTTCCAACACTCGGTTGAATTAACTCTCACTTTATCCATCATGGAATATGATGATTTGGTCGGGCTTCTATACCCCATACCCTCCTCATAAATTCTAAGATTTATACACGGTTCCATCTTCTTCAAGATATGAGACCCGTTATTATAAACACAACTCTTTCAACCTTGAGAGATTGAGTTCGTGCGTGTCCGGTAGTAAGAAACCAACGGGGTTGATTCTGCAACCTAAATTACCCTCGATCATCCTGTACCTATCTCTTGTCGTTTCAATTCCCAGGCATTCCTTGAACCTACATTTTCATCTCTTGAAGCACCTATCTCTTCCAATATTATTCTCGAAGTGGTTACCCAACTCGCTCTTGAAGTTCATCAGGCACTAAAATCTCTTAATTCATCCATTGCCACTTTTGTAGAATTCTCGTTACTTGTTAACTCTTACATTTCCACTGTTTCTTTTAAGAGTGACCCATTTGAGCACAACCGTAATTTCAATTTATTTCTCCGGTCGAGCTCTTCCCCTTAAAGTTCTAATCTTAATTCCTTAAACTTGTTCTATCATTCCTGGAATAGGAGATTCGCAACTTCTTCATCTTAGCTTTCCCAGTAAAATGGTTCTAGGCATGCCACGTGCCCGGTGATCTCACTCACATTCACTTTGAAGTAATTGGTAGGGATAGTAACCTACTTCCTTTGTTCCATCTTCCGATTCTATTTCCCGAACCTCGGTAATTTCTCTTTCCTTTTTGGTCCACAATTTGTAACCCAACTGTTTCACCCCATCTTGATTCAAATGTGCCTCGGTTGGAATAATGCTTGATAGGCGAGGTGGAGGAACTTTCTATCAAGTATAACACTAAAATGTATGTCGGGTTAAGATGCCAATGCACGTGGTACACTTGCAAATAATTAAATATGCAACACGTTGGAGTAATTATATCAATTAGAAATATGCATATAAATAAAAGAATTTAAATCATTTAAAGCGATGTATGATTCACGTGCTATGAATGCTACATATCGTTCACCATGGAATAAGTTTTGGTTGAGCAAGTTGATCCTTTGTTTTCGTATCCGTTGTTCATCTCCTGTTTGCCTGCGGTTTTCTACCTTCTTTGATTTCTTGCATCCAACCACGTATTCCAAAATCCGAATGCGTTGTTTCATTCCAATTCTTCCACACCCGAATCTCTCGACACTTTAACTCCTCCAATAGGCCAATTTCCAAGTTCCCGTTACCTTCTTGTATCCCTTGTGCGATCTAACAAACTTTCGAATTCCTTTAATTTTTCTTGCATCAAGTTGTATATTCTCGTGATCCGAAGTTGTTACTTTCTCCCAAGTCTTCCATATCCGAGTGACTCGGTCCCCTCAATTCTTTCCTAGAACTGATTCTTCATTTGGCCAACTCCTTACCATAGTTGCTATCCTGACCGAAACTTCCTTGCTCTAACCTTCAAGGATTCCAATGGTCAAACAACTTCACCTTCCATCGAATTTTGAATTTAAATGTAGAATCAAGTATCTTGCTTGTCTTCTTCATAAATCCAAAAGTTGAATGGTCTCTTAGTTCACCTTAATTCGATCTCCAACTTCAAAAATCTTCTTATTTCTCATCCCAAACTCGATTCCCAATCATAACTTTAACCTCGAGAAATCTTCTTTTAGCCCCTTCATTTCGACAACTCAATTCTTCCTAAGGTCCCCAATTTGCTTATTAATTCAAACTTTGAATAGTCAGTACCCTCAAGGTTTTCTATTCACTGCATCTTTGAGTTGGAGAAGCCTATTGAATCTGGTTAATCATCTTCGGTTGTGTTGTAGGTGTGTATGTTGATCTTGTGAGTTGTAACATCACACACCATTCAATATTCAATCACTCGATGCATTCTCCAACTATGTGGTTTAGATCCTCCACGGTGTAACATCATGGCTTTCCTCTAATTATGATAAAATTTAAGAACTTTCCACAAATCGGGTCTTCTACCTCGAGCTCTAACTTCCATCTATAGCCTTGTTATAGAAGACCACCATCGCCCTGATACTTCTCTTTACCCCGGTATATTCTTTATATCAATCTTAGTCAAAAGGAGAGATCGTGATATACCCATCTTAGGCAATCTATCAATTGAGAATTCAAACAAAAAAGAAAAAAGAGGAGCGAAGCACCCGTTTGAAGTGGCGAAGGCCTTCAGGAAGAATCTTCCCATAGCATTGTCTTGAATTGGAATGCTTCTACTTCTGGGGATTATTGTTGCCAAGATTGGCCATGGGTTGAAGTTGTGGTGGTAACCTATAAATCACGAACTCAACTCAAGTATAGATGCATGCGGTTAGTGAATGCTTATGTCACGTAATTAGCATCAAAGGCACGTATTTGATGCCAAGTACAATACGTAGTCCAGCGAAACAACTAAATTAAACACATACAACAATTGAATTTCATCGAATTTCAACATTTAGCAATGATAATCAATGCAATGCAAACGCTGTTAGTTCCTCAGCCGCTCGACCTAGACTTGACACGACACGACACTAAAAACCCCGGTTTCGCAACCTGGGGCTCTGATACCACTTTAGGATGTAGCACCAACAACGATAGGCACCACATCCCCGGCACTATAAGTCTAGTCCATGCATAAAATGAATAGTTCATACATGAACCGCACTCATAGCGAATGGGTGACAAAGAAAAACTTCTCTAGCTAGGCGGGTTCTAAACATGTACCAATCAATCAGATAGTACAAAATGCGATGCGGAAGCAGTCAAGAACAATTTAAATCACCAATTAACATCAACAATGGCTTCAAGCCCAATTTAAGACATAAATAACCAATCCAACATGCAGCCTAGTGACGGGTTCAACTAAACATGCAACCTGTCCCGAATCCACATTCTTCAATAAACAACAATTGGCCTTCAAGCCCGGTCAATAATTTAATACAATAACCAATATAATTATAATGTAATAATGTGAGACGTGACTCAAGTGTACAAGTGTTACTCAAACAAAGACACTAAGACCCAATTCCGCCTAGCAAAACCTACAAGAAAACTAGAAAAGTGGAAAGAGGGGTTAGTCTATAGAATACTGAGGGAGCAGGGGCTATACATATATATAAAAACATGCACATACAAACCATAAATCCCCGAGTGAAGTTTTATTTGAAGTTAGTGCCCGCAAAGGGCATGAAGTAAATAAGCAATACTCGGGGTTACGACTAATTCATATTAAATCTAATAAGTTCATAATTTATGAATAACATTAAACATGGCTCGGCGTGTGAGCGTGCACATTCTCCAACTCGGACCGTGTACAACATTTGATTGAGATTATTAAAAACGCGATCATGCAAGTCAATTAATCATTTTAATCATTCATTTCGTTCATTTCATTTCATTCATTTCATGCATTGACATTTCATGTGCAAATACAATCAAACCTTTTTCTTCCCCTAGTCGGGCCTACAGACCCGAACCAGTCTATTGATAATGTTGAGATGGGGGTTCATGACTCCTACCCGCTCCTTCGGTGGGTTTACCACCGGCTCAAGAATAACTCGTTTTCCTGTCTTTCTCAAGTCGAGCAAAAGATTCTCAAAGAGTACTACGTGCTAAAGGGTTACCCGACGGCCCAATGCCGTGCCGGTGTCCAAGCCCACATTTCCCCCGGGCCCAACAAAATTACATGATTGTGCATTGTCTCGCCAAAACATTTCAAGTCAATAAATCATTTCATTTCTTTAAGGGTTCATTTTTTTTTTGAAAACATTTACTCGATGATTCTTTGAAACAACATAGATATATATAATAGGATTTTTGGCCAAAATAATCACATACCGGTTATTGGGTTTGATAAATAGCTAGAACGGAAAACACCCTCACCTGGAATACCACGAGATAAGAAATAAGAGTAGTACGGGTGCTTATTTGATCGTGATATCTCCGTCTTGGAGATGAACTGTACAAGAGAAAGAAACATTGTGTACTCGTGAGAAATGACTCAATATGAACCAAGTAAGACGCATGGCATGTTCATGAAGTGGTGTGACATGTTATGAAATGAGACGATATATAATAAATCATAAAATTTCATGGAGTGTCGTGATCATGCTCATGTGTAGAATTAATGCTCTCAAGTAGTAGAGGATCATATAAGTTCATAGCAAAGCAAACATTCAACCATTAATTAATTATCAAGTCAATGAGTGAAATTAACAAGATAATGATCAATTAGGCATGTATAAAATGCATTTAAGTTACATAAGAGGTCGAGGGAGTGAAAGGGAAGCGATAAAACGGGTTTTGGCAAAGTTTAGTAAAAGTTAGGAATTTTTCGAAACGCGTAGGCTATAGGAAAATGGAAATATCTCGAGTTATAGAAGTTGGAATTGAGTTTTTTTTTATTTGGTATGAAACTAGACAAATATGGCTTTTGAATGATATATGGCTCGAATTATGGTTCAAAGCGAGGTGAAAATGGCATAGGCCCGAAGTTGGATGAATGCAGATTTTCGATGAAGTGGCAACACCAAAATGGATTGATTATATCTCACAAAATAGAAAGGATATTGAGGTAATTCCAATTGGAGAATACTCTAAACTTCAAGAGGTTTTTGTGGTTAAAATTTCAGATCAATCAGAGTTCGTTTGGGTAGGTAAAGATGAACAAAACAGTGTATCTATGTAGACAGGGGGTGACACGGGTGTGTCACCCTTCAAGGTAAAAGAGAGACACGACCGTGTCAGAGTACAGATGTGAAAATGGACCTGAGACACGGGCATGTCTCATTCCCCTAAGTCCAAGCTCCAAGAGCTGCCAAAATGGCGGAAAAGGGAGAAAAATGGGGCAACAACACCACCTCAACCTCAATTCATACGAAAATCATACCATAAGGCAAATATAACATGTAGATTTCATATTCGCACATAAGAGCTCGTAAAACGAGATTAAACACGCCGAACTCCTAACCCAGCACTATTCATCTTTTTCTCCAAATAGCACGTAGGCACAAATTCGATGTACGAAAGAGAGATTAAATCGAAGCACGTAACGAGTAGAATATAAATCTTACCTTAGGTCATTGATCGGATGGTTGGATCTTGGAAAACTCGAGCTCGAAGGCTTGAGGCCAAAAAAGGGTGTTTCCTCTTCGTTTTCTCTCTCTCTCTTGCTACTGCACGTGAAAATGAGGGGGAAAAATGGGGCTTGGCCCTTTTTCTTGGCCACGAAACCGGTCGGGCAAAAACGGGTAGGGTCAATAATATCTGGTCCATTCGGATTGGATTTTGAAATGGTAGGGCGATCAAATGACTTTAGAAATATAAAAGGCAAATCCATTGACTCTGAATCATCAAAATGAGCTCAATGAGAAGGGTGGAATTCGAATCCGAATTCCCGAGTTCAAGATAGCCACGAATGGTCCAAAACACCCTAATTATAATTAGGTCCCTAATTTGCAAATATTGGGCATTCGATCCCAAACATGATTAATTAAATTCTAAAGCGTATATTACTCGAAATTAAATTACAAATTGACATTGAAGGCACGCGAGGGCATATCATTCACAGAATACGGAATTAAACTCTCTCGTAACGCCGTACCTGAATTGCTGAAGAGACGGGGCGTTACAGTCAAGGATAATGATGTAAATACATGTTATAAATTATTAATTAACTATATTTAAGAAGCACGTATTAACTTAAAAGTGAACTCTTAGTAGAAATAAAATTTCTCCAACTTACCCAAAAAAGATATAGAGTTCAATAAGGATTGTTTTAATATTACTATATTAATTAATTGTATTCAAATTTTATAATATAAGTTGTCTACTTTTTAATTTTAAGGCCTATAATGTAAAATGTTATAATAAGATATATCTAACGAATTGAAAAACAACAAATTGATTCATTTTATAAATTTTAATAAATTTTTATAATTATTTAAAATAAAATATTATTTAATTGAGTTACATAAAATAACTTTCAATAAATTAATTCTATTGTAAGTATAATTATATAAGTCCATAGTTCTAATTATCTAAGTTCATAAACTTTCTTAAATTATAATCATATTATAATTTTATAAACTTATCTAATTAACAAAATAATATAATTAAATGATTTACATAAAATATATTTCAATAAATTAATTAATCCTAATGTAATAATTTTTTAATTAACTAATACTAATATAATTATAGTTATCTAAATCTAACTAACCATATAATCTTCTTTTAGTTTATATGATAAATATAAATTAAATAAGTAAAAGTACGAATAGCATTTTTGGTTTCTTAATACTTAATATACCACAATTTAGAATTGTAGGCCCTCAAACCAAAGTTACTTTAAATTAAGAATACTAAGAAGACTCAATGTGTATAAATATAAAAATAAAATATAATCTAATTTTATAAATAATTTTTATAATATTCGATTAAACATTCTTTGAATTTTTTATATAAATATACTCTTTTAATTATTTCTACTACATATATAAAATCAATTATAAAAAAAATAACATAAATTTGAAATAATACTCACTAGAGGAATACAAATAAAAACATAGAATGCAAGATCAAATGACAAAGAGAATATAAAAAAAGAGATAAATAAAAAAGAGATAAAGAATAGTTGGTTAAAAGAAAGAATTACTTGATTTTAATGTATATACATGCGCATACCAAAATTAAGGACAACTGTGAAATATCTTTACAAATATATTTATAAAGGACATGACAAAGTGACAATTAATATCGCGTACAATGATAAACAAAATTATGAAGATTAAATTCAAATTTTCAAGATGCTAGATTGGGTGTCAGTTCAAGTAAAGATATGGAAATTTTTTTAATTTAATTTAAATGATATTGATCCAATAGTTATCAATTTAGATTTACATTTTCCAAAGTAGCAATATACAACTTATTGGCCAAATCAAAACTTTAAGAACATTTTGACTTGGGATCATTGCTCCAAAACAATGGTCCTTGAATAGTTTTTGGTCGAAAAGCAAAAAAAAAAAAAAAAAAAAAAAAATACAAAGAATTTTCAAAGCATTACGCATGAGACAAACAAGGTAAATATTCAAATGATTTGGAGGAAGAATTGATGGCAGAGTATAACAAACAATTGCAACAATAAGAGATTATTTGGTTTTAAGAGTCGAGAATTAATTAGCTCCAATTTAAGGATAAACATACAAGTTTCTTTCATCTCTCAACCATAATGAGAAGAAGAAGGAATCAGTTGAAATCTCTCAAAATAGGCAATGAATGGGCAACCAGTACTAATCAACTAAAGCCACAAACGTGGGAGTACTACACCAAACTATTCAATGGAGGTACCATTGAAGAGGTGATAAGTCTGGATATTAGTTTGCACCAACGAACCCTAAGGCGTTAGCGGAAAAATAACTTGGCAATAATGACCTTAAATGAGGAAATCTTGAGGGTAGTAAATAGCATGCACCTGTACAAAGCGTTGGGAATAGATGGTTTCCAAAGTTATTTTTCTTGAAACTATTAGGATATAATAGGAGACCCGATGGTGAAATTTATCAATGATTGCATGGAGAGAGAATAAATTCCCAAGAAGGATTATCGGGTATTTATTTTTCTAATTTAAAAAATTAATGCTCCACAAAAATAAATGAATTTTGGCACATTACGTTGTGCAACGTATTGCTCAAAATGATCACCAAGATGATTATACTTCATTTAAACTGTATATCAAAGAAATTATGGGATCGAACTAGAATATTTTCATTCCCGACTGAGGCACCTATTACAATATTTTGATGCCTAAAGAAGTGTTATGAATGTTATATCAGTCCAACGTTAAAAAAGGGGCATGGTGGTGAAATTGAATATTAAAAAGGTATACAACAAAATCCGGTGGAATTTTCTAAGAAAAATTTTAACTTTCTTCAAATTCCCGACAAAAAACATCAATATCATTATGAACAGAATGTAGAGGATAGAAACGGAAATTCTATAGAATGTTGAATCAAAGGAGTTTGTACAGATGTGTGGCATTAGATAAGACAATCACTCTTGCCTTATTTGTTTGTAATATGCATGGAACAACTTACGTATATAATTAAAAAGACCATTTTAGCCGGACCTGGAAGCTAATTACGGTATATTAGAGAAGCTCTCACATGATCTCACACTTGCTTTTCGTGGACGACTTAATATTGGGAGCCAAAGCTACCGTGGATGGAGCAAAGTGCATTAAAAGTGTGGTTAAGGTGTTTCGCAAGGCGTTGGGCCTCAAATTAAAATTCTCCAAAATTGACAAACCTTTCCGGACGAATGACACTTATTCAACCCATCACGAACTCAATCTCCATCAACCACATGCACACAAATTAGCTCCCTCATGACATGTACGATAAACTTGATCGAATCAAGCATAACTTTCTTTAGGCGACTGATATTACAAGGAACGAATCCATCTTATAGGGTGAAAGAAGGTGACTAGAAAGAAGTAAGAAGGTGGATTGAGTTTTGAGAAGTCCAAAAGGAAATATAGCGATGCTCGCTAAAATAGGATGCATGGAGAATGCTCAACAAGGAAACGATGGTATAAAACTAGATACATCAAAAAAATATTTAAAAGGGGAGGACATTCTTGATCGAATATAAGCCTCAACTTCTGGGTTTCCAAAGCATGGAAGGGGATAGTTAAAATCACTTGGATGGTAGAGCCATTTTGCAAATGGAGATTGGAAACGATGATGGACATCCTTATGGAATGATAGATGGTTATCATAAGGTAAACTGGCGGACATCTTTGGAGATAACATTCATGAGGGGTGATAAGAATGAAAACTGGAAAACTTATCTTCATTGAATGAAAAATAATAATTAATACAACCAACACTGACTCAGTTTTATACTAACACGGGTGTAGTCTTGAAGCTTTGTACACGTGTCAGTGAGTTTAATGGGAGGTTAATAACAGAACCTCAACCTTCTAAAACTGATTAACTAAAAACTAATTATGTGCTAATTATTGTGCTAATACCCCCCCTCAAACCGGAGCTGTGATGTTGAGCAAGCCCAGGTTTGCTATGTGGGAATTAAATGTGTGAGAGGGTAATGGCTTGGTGAATATATCTGTGATTTGATCTTGAGTGCGAAGCGGAAGCAAATGAATCAATTCTTGTTGTAGTTTTTCGCGGACGATGTGGCAGTCAATTTCGATGTGTTTGGTGCGTTCGTGGAAACTTGGATTTACGGCAATGTGAAGGGCAGATTTGTTGTCGCAATAAATGATGGCTAGTTTGTTATGATGGATGCCAAAGCCATTGAGTAGGTAGATAATCCATTGAAGTTCACATGTTGTTGCAGCTAAGGCTCTGTATTTGGCTTCAGAAGATGATTTGCTTACAGTTTATTGCTTTTTCGATTTCCAACTGATTAAGGACTTTCCTAAGAAGATGCAATAGCCTGTGACAGACTTCCTTGAATCTATACAGCCAGCCCAGTCAGAATCACTATAGGCCTTGAGAGTGGGATCAGAATCTGCAGTGAAGAACAGACCTTGTCCAGGGGGACCTTTGATGTATCTCAATATTCTCATTGCAGCTTGATGATGATCAATGATTGTTGCTGAGAGGAATTGACTAAGTTGTTGTACACTATAGGAGATATCTGGCCTCGTTGTACAGAGGTAGAGTAGTCTTCCAATAAGTCTTCTTTAGCTTGGAATGTCTTCAAAGGGCTGACCATCTTTTGTGAGTTTTGATGTTGAGTCCATTGGTGTCTGAGCTGGTTTGGCAGCTAACATGTCAGAATCTTCAAGCAGCTCCAGGGCATACTTTCTCTGGTTGATTGCGATTCCAACTTTGGATCTTGCAATTTCAAGTCCTAAGAAGTATTTGAGAGATCCAAGATCTTTAATCTTGAAGGTTGCATCCAGAAATGCCTTGATCGAATCAATCTCAGATTGATCATTTCCACACAAAATGACATCATCTACATAAACCAAAAGATAGGTAAATGAATTAGAAGATCTTTTTACAAATAGGCTATAGTCAGACATTGATTGAGTCTATCCTTGAGAGACTAAAGAAGATGAAAGTTTAGTAAACCACTGCCTAGAGGCCTGTTTCAAACCATACAAAGACTTAGTAAGTTTGCAAACTTTGTTAGGAGAGTCAGCAAGAAAGCCTTAAGGCAGTGTCATATATACTTCTTCATCCAGGTCACCATGAAGAAAAGCATTATTGACATCAAGTTGCTGTAATAACCAACCATTTTGAGCAGCTAAAGCAAGTAATAATCTAATAGTTATTATCTTTGCAACTGGACTAAATGTATCAAAGTAATCAAGGCCTTCAGTTTGAGTGTAGCCTTTGGCTACTAATCTAGCTTTGAATCTTTCAATAGATCCATCTGATTTACTTAATTCTATAAACCCATTTACAACCAATAGGCTTCTTACCTTGAGGGAGATCAACAATTTCCCAAGTCTTAGTTAATTGCAAAGCATCAATTTCTTTTTGCATAACATCTTTCCATTCATCAAACTGAATAGCTTATTTATAAGTTTTAGGTTCAATGTGTGAAGAGATACTAAGACTAAAGTGTTGATGAGTTGAAGACAGTTTATTATAGTTGAGGATAGATGTTAATGGAAATGGTACACTTTTATTAGCAGAGTTTGAAGCTGAACTTGAGTTGATGAGGTTGCAATGGTAGTCTTGCAAGTATGAAGGAGCATGCCTTGTCCTATGTGACCTTAATGGCTGCTGGGATATTGTTCCTGAGGAAGAAGATTGAAGATTGTTAGCAGAAGGAGCCTGTATTGAAGATTGGTGATTTTCTTGATTCCTAGCTGCTGCTGGAACTGTTGTGGAGGGATCAGCAGGAGGTTGCTGATTTTGATCAGCAGAATGTTGCTCCAATGGAACAGGCTGCATAGTAATGTTAGAGACAAGATATATAACATCTGAACAAGTGGGTAAGGAGAGCAGGGACTGCTGATCATTGACAACAGGATTAAAACAGGGGAAGCAACTTTCAATGAATTTAACATTCCTAGAAATGAATATCTCAGAAGTCTAAGTCTTGCAAAATATACCCTTTAGTGTCAGGTTTGAAACCAAGGAACAAACATTTTCTAGCTCTTGGTTGGAATTTAGATCTGCCTTGAGTCAATGTGGAAGCATAGGTAAGACATCCAAACACTTTTAGATCAGAATAAACAGGTTACTGATTGTATAGCAACTGAAATGGAGACTGATTATGCAATAAAGGAGAAGGCAGACGATTATTGATATACACTGCATGTGTAATGCAGTAAGACCATAAGTTTTTAGGAATACCAGATTGAAATAGCAGGGCACGAGCCACATTGAGAATGTGTTGATGTTTCCTCTCCACCACACCATTTTGCTGAGATGTCTCTACATAGGATGTTTGGTGAAAAAGCCCTTTCTTTGAATAAAAATCCTGCATCAAGAACTCAGGGCCATTGTCAGATCTAATAGTTTTAACTTTGGTATTAAACTGATTTTCAACCAGATTAATTAAGGCTTGTAATTGAGATCTAATGTCAGAGTTCTTTTTAACTAAAGCAACCCAAGTAAATCTAGTGAAGTCATCAACAACTGTCAAAAAATACTTATGTCCTGAGATAGAAGGTAGGGAATGAGGTCCCCATATATCAACATGCAACAATTGAAGAGGCAATGTGGAATTAGTGCTGCTTAAAGAAAATGGAAGCTTTTTCTGTTTAGAGCAATGATAAGCATCACAAGAGTCAAATGTAGTACCACATTTTATTGAATTATCCAAAGAATTCAATACATGTAAGATGGAAGAGGATACATGACCTAATCTATAGTGCCACAAAGTACTGGAGTTAATAGTATTGAAACAAGAAATAATCCTATCTAAGGTGGTAGCAATGTCAATATCAGATACACAGGCAGCCGTATCAGATGCACAAGTAGTAGTTTGCAGAACATATAATCCAGCTTGAAGATTAGCTAAACCAATTGTCTTTCAATTCCTGATGTCCTGGATTATACAACAATTGTTTTGAAAAATACAGCAATAACCAAGTGAGTTTGTTAACTGAGGAACAGATAGCAAATTAAAAGAGAACTGATGAATGAATAGCACATTAGTCAGTAAGATATGATCAGATAATTTCACAGTGCCAGCATGCTTAGCTAAAATATGAGAGCCATTAGAAAGATTTACAGATAAAGGAGCTATAGTACGAAGCTCAGTGAACATTTGCAGTGAAAAGCAGATATGATCTGTTGCTCCAGTATCCAAAATCCAAGAGGAAGACACACTGTGACAAGGAAAAACTCTTGTACCTGAATCAAAAGAGGAGTGGAGACTCAGAGAAGATGGATCCACTGTGATTTGATTAGCGTGATGAACTTGTTGAGATCCAGGCTCAATGAGGTGCAGTAACTTCTGAAGTTGTTCCTGAGTTAAGGACAACTGATTGTCTTCATCAGCTAAAGCAATTCCCGCTGAGGAAGAACTGCCCTGAGGATCAGATGAATCAGGTTCTTAGGAGTCTTGAGAGTATATGGTAGTAGCAACAGGATGGTTAAAGCGAAAGTGTGGGGGAAATCCAAATTTCTTATAACATGTATACTCAGTGTGATTCCGTCCCCTACAATGCCTGCAAACTTTGCCTTTGAGACGCTGGCCTTTCACAAATCGTTGAGGACCTTGAGAACGTTAAGACCCCTGGGAATTAGGTAAAGATTGAAAACTTGGAGATCCTTGGGAAGTAGAAGCCGAAGATCTGGAAGAGCCAAATCTCTGTCCTGATTGTTTGAAATTCTAAAAATTAGTGGAACCTTGAACCACGAAAGATCTGTGTGTAGAGGAAACAGCAAGCTGACGCTCCTGTTGAACAATCATAGAAAACACCTTGGTGATAGGTGGTAATGGATCTAGCAACATGATCTGTGACCTAACACCAGAGAAACGATCATGTAATCCATTCAAGAAGCGAATCACACAATCGCTCTGCTGATAACGCTTGAATGTGTCGATAGCACCACAAGAACACCGAGTCGGGCAAGAACATACAGGCAAGGGGGCGAAAATTAAACAACTCATCCCATAAGACCTTCAATTTCGTGAAATAGTCCAACACAGAATCATCGCCCTACTTGATCGAATATAGTTCCTCCTATAATTCCGTAATCTGAAACACATCGCCGTGAGAGAAACGATCGCGCAGATCCGTCCATACATCAGTAGCTGTATCAGTCCAAAGGATCAATTGAGCAATCGTAGACGATACCACGAGAGTGAGCCAAGGCAAAACCATGGTATTGTATCGTTCCCAAACCGGTAGCAACGGATCCATGGAAGAGGGCATGGGAATAGTACCAGAGACGAAACCAAATTTATTCTTAGAGAGTAAGGCCATTTTCACACCTCTCGCCTAGGTATGATAGTTGGATCCATCGAGAGGCGTAGAAACCAGATCCAGAGATGGATTCTCATTCGCGTGGAGGAAGAAAGGGCTTAAAACAGTCAGCTGAGACTCTACCGCAGCAATCGCCTCTTGTGTCGCTATCGAATGATCAAGAAAGCACCAAGAAAGTATCAAAAAACACAAGAAAGAAATCATTCGTAGATGAAGATCGCGAGGAAGGAGATGAAGATCAGAAGATTTCTCCTGATACCATGATAAGAATGAAAACAGGAAAACCTATCTTCATTGAATGAAAAATAATAATTAATACAACCAACACTGACTCAGCTTTATACTAACACAGGTGTAGTCTTGAAGCTTTGTACACGTGTTAGTGAGTTTAATGGGAGGTTAATAACAGAACCTCAACCTTCTAAAACTGATTAACTAAAAACTAATTATGTGCTAATTATTATGCTAATAAGGAGGATAAAGATTTTATAAAATGTAATCTCTTTGGAACAGATAAAAATTAAAGCCTGAATAAGCTGAAAATATTACTGTCCAAAGAGGTGGTGAATGAGATAAGAGATAAGAGAGTATGGATTTGGCCAACTAAAGATAATTCTCCTATAAAATGACTATACTCTGGTTATGGTGTCGAATGAGACATGGGGGAAAAAATTGGAAATGAATTTGGAAATTACCTTTCCCTAAAATTCAAGATTTTCCTGTGGCTTTGCCAATATGATAACTTGCTCACGAATGCATTGACGTGTGATAGAAAATTTGGGGGAAATGATATATGTACGCACTGTTGTACATGACATGAATATGTGGACAATGTGCTGAAAAGTTTTATGTTCGCACTCCAAGTGTGGGACAAGATTATTGATACACAGACTTGACTCAAAGAGAGCTTTAGTAGCAAAATGCTGAGCAATATGTTCCTAGAATATCTTAAGTAGGTTTGTGTTGATCTTGATGCTCTAGAATTTTTGGAAAGCATGGAATCGATGGAGCTATCAAAATGTTATGAAGCTTGGAAATGTCGCTATTCACCATATAAAAGAGTTATCTGAGACCTTAGTACTAATCAGTGAGGACAAAAAACACAAGCTAAAGAAAATCTGCACTTAGTTATCGTGGAATAAATATGAGAGGTGATGGGTAAACTAAACTCCGATGGAAGTTTTGATAACCAACCAACAATATTTGGCCAGGGGTGTCATTCGTGATGACAATTGAAGCTGAGTGCTAGGATATGCTATGAATCTTTGTATAATTTCAATAATGTATAAAGTTATTGAGCTTACTGAAAGGATTAAAACTAACTTCAGAGAGGCGTTTTTCGAAAATTAATGTGGAAATTGATTTGGACAAGGTCGTGAAATGAATAACAATGAAGTATATTGAAAAACAACTAATGAGAAATGTAATATTTGATTGGCGAAGTTTACTCCAAGGGTCTTGAGAAACTTAGATTAAATAAATCTCGAGAGAAAGAAACATGATGATGGATAAATGGGCGAGGTAGGTCATAAGGTTCAAGATGGTTATTGCTTCTAGAATGCTTTGCCGACAAAACTAAATGAGTTTTAACTTGAGACTATTTTTCCTGTGTTGGGTTGCTTCATTTAGGACCAAAGAAAAAAAATGGAGAAATAGAAAAAAAAAAAAAAAGATAAAGAATATGATCGGATGTATAAATAGTGCAAAATAAGTAATATTAGTTAATTTTGTGTACTATACAAGATACATATTATTGTTTTAAGAGAGACTGATAGGATTGAAACAAATCCTTCTTACGGTACGAAACGTGTAAAAAATGTAACATATCAATATAAATATCTAAAAAGGGTGTTTCCTATTGAAAGTGTAATGATGAAGATATAAAACCTATAACAAATTTTTTTTACCACTTATATTTATTTAATCAAAATAAATATTTTTAATATCCTTATTTGTTCAATAAATATAATAGCTAAATTTATTTAAATAAATTAAATGATACACGTGCAACACATGTTCATTTCACTAGTATACAAAAAATCATAAGAAAATTGTAAAATTAATATGATGAATTAAATTATTATTTATTTTTTTATGATATACTTAGTTTGATTTGTAAAATCGTTCTTATTCTGTTTGTATCAATGAGTCTTATTTTCTATTTATAAATTATTTTAATTTACAAAAATAAATATTTTTAAAGAATTTATACTTTAGAATAAACATGTAGTGTTAATGACATTTTAAACTAAGTCTAAAATATAAATATTATAGTTTATACCCGCTAATTAAAACTATAAATTAGTATTGATAATAAGTTTTAATTATTGATTTATTAAATATAACATAAAATTAATATTGATAATATTGTATTAAGAGCAAAATATATTTTTGGTCTCATACTATAAGGTCGTTCTCACTTTTGATCCCATGGTTTACAAAATTGATTTTTTTAGTCTCGTACTATTTAGTTTTTATTATTTTAAGGACATCCGTTAGTTTTTGGATGGAAAATTTCCTTTGACCGTTAATGATGGGTCTGAGTTTAGAGGGTTAGATTCCAATCACTTTAGAATTTGTTTGATGTGAGGAAACCAGTTGATGTTCGCCGGAAAAGATGGGGGGTTCTACCTGCTAGGACTAACACCAAAGCAAAGTCAGAAGGCCAAGCTGGGGGGACTGGGGATGGTTCCCAGTTTGGCTCTCCGACACTCAAGTCAAATGATGATCTGAAAGAGAAAGCAAGTAAAATGCAGAGTTGCGGTAAATGGAGATTGCTTACAGAGAAAGGGATGAAGTCTCGTATTTATAATTGAGGGTCAGGGACCCTTTGGTAATTTGTCCCCTTGTGGTCCTGCTCTAATGTCGCCTTCACACGTGGCGCGATGAGGAGAAACCTAGGAGGAATCTCCTGCAAAAGCTGGTGTAAAAGGTGGTGCGGGCAACAGTGGTAGGTGCGCGGACACGTACGGGTTGTCAGAGAGCCGTTTTGGGTTGATAACGAGGGCCATTAGCGCGCTCGTGTTAACCATGAATCTGATAGACCAGCGGACCTAGGGTCAATTCGGGCCAAAGCGATGAGAGGAGGGGGAGATTGGTCCCTTGGTTCGCTTACACACAGAAGCACATACGAGGGGAGTGAGCGCTCGTGGGTGACTCCCCTGGTGAACTTGGGCCTTGCTTTGTGGTATAAGGAGCGCTCATTGGTGAGCAGCTTTGTCAGTCACGCGTCACGTGACAACGGCGATGCGTATCATTCATAGGTCTCAGCTCCCGTGGGTGGATGACGCTGGGAGAAAATCTGTTTTCGGGGATGGAGAGGCTACGTGTCAATCGCTGGGGGCGCCACGTGTCAAAACGTAGGCCAAGCGTATTTTGACCCCATCAATTAAAGTGATCTTTGACTTTCATTTCTTTTTTTTTTTTTTCTTTTATTCTTATAACCTTTTCTTTGACTTTTTATTTCCTTTTCAATTTTTTGTATTTTTTAAGTTTTATAAATACACAACTCTTATAAATATATAGTATTTTAATATATTAAATTTTGAAAAAAAAAATTATAAATATTGTTAAAAACTCTATATTTATTTTGTATTTTTTAAGTTTTATAAATACACGCATTATAAATATTAAAAAACATATGAGTTTTGATAATATTTTTTATTTTTATTTCTAAATTTAATGTAATAAATTTAGAAATAAAAATATAAAATAAAATAAAATGTTTCTTTTCGTATTCTTTTAAGTTTCACAAATAGGCAGTTAGACACACAATATTATAAATAGAACATATTTGATAAAAAGAAAATTCTATAGTCTTTTTTTTCTACATAAATTTTCTAGAATAAAATATATAAAAATAAATAAATTAGTAACTTTACTAAATCTATAGTAAAATTTACTACTTTAAATTTAGTGATAACATTTTAATATATTAAATTTTGAAATAAAAATAAAAAATATTGTTAAAAACTTATATATATTTTTTGAAATACATATTATATTTATAATGTTTTATGGGATTTATCAAACTTTAAAAATACAAAAACATTATAAATATAAAATTTGTGGCAAAAAATATGTTATATATTTATAAGAGTTGTAAATTAAATTCATATGAAGAAGTGTTACTTTTTTTTTTAAGATATAGAGTATCATATTTTTATTAATGTTATCACTAAATCTGATATAGTAAATTTTACCATAAATCTAGTAAAGTGTACTAATTTGTTATTTTTATATATTTTATTACAAAAAATTTATGCAGACAAAAAAAGATTATAGAATTTTTTTTTATCAAGTATGTTCTATTTACAATGTTTTGTGCCTATTTATGAAACTTTAAAAAATACGAAAAGAAACATTTTATTTTATTTAATATTTTTATATCTAAATTTACTACATTAAATTTAGAAATAAAAATAAAAAATATTGTTAAAACTCATATATTTTTAATATTTATATTGTGTGTAATTTATAAAACTTAAAAAATACCAAAAAAAAAAAGAAAAAAAGAAAGGTAACAAAAAGTCAAAGAAAAGGTTATAAGAATTTATAATTAAAAAAAAAAAAAAATTTAAAGTCAAAGATCATTTTAACGGTCAAAGGACATTTTCCATCCAAAAACTAACATATGTCCTTAAAATGATAAAAATTAAACAGTACGGGACTAAAAAACCACTTTTGAAAACCATAAGACCAAAAGTGAGAACAGGCTTATAGTATGGGACTAAAAATGTAATTTGCTCTTGTATTAATTATCTTGTAGGTTATAATAAGCTCCTTGAGAACTTCCTAACTTCGTACATGATTTCCGCCTTAACCCCCCACCCCACCGCCACCACATCTCCTCTCTCTCTCTCTCTCTCTCTCTCTCCAACCAGCATAGTAGCACTCTATCTAACCTCTTTCATTCCGATCCTCTTGACCAACTTTTGTTCTTGCCTACTTCTCGATTACTCACTCAACATTAATGTCACCACATATCACTATTGAATTGTTGACCAACTATCTATTTTTGCCTTTTTATAACTTATAGTAGGTGGTTTAATATGTAACAGTTGGCCTCAATGAGTAAAGAATTTTCTTATATTCCTTGTGCGTATTCGTACTTCTGTTATGTCGTTTCATTTTTCCGGTTCCATATTTTTCCATCCATAAAGTGATCATTTAATTGCAAAACCATGTAATCAGAATTCCTAACCATTTGTCATCAATTGGAAAATAGCATTACATAGTCCACAAAATGGAGTTCAAATTACACCATGACATATCCTTCCTACTAAAGTGCTGCTATGGAATTCATACTTAAGTTTTTTTTTTTAACCTCAACACAATAAATAGCAAAATACTTTATTCTAAATGACACTATAAACAGACAAAAACATACCAACTCAGTATTGTGCCATAACAAAAGATTCAGAATTATATAAAGTAACCTAATATTAAATGACAACCTAATTTATGGTCTACTAGTTGAAGTCATTCCAGATAGATCCAGAAATTTTTTCCCATGTCTGACTACAATGATCTTTTAGTGTTGTTGTTTGTCTTCCCCTTTTCTTCTTTCTCCCCAAAACAGTGATGATTGACCTAGCAACTTCATCTTCAACTGCATCATGCCCCATCATTAGCTGATCATACATTGAGGGCCCTTTTTCTGTTGGTTCATCTGGGACATTGTATGTAGGATCCACCACTGTTTCAGCTAAATTAATTTCATTTTCAACAATAGGGGAGGAAGGAGTTGGTGGCAATATTTCATGATTGTCCTGTAAACATGTATATTAACGGATCATGTTGAAGATAACATCTTTATAAATGACAATAATAAATCATGATCCTACACCTCTGATCATGATGAACATTAGCATCCTCCTGACTACCTTGTTCATTATGAGCTACATGACAGCTTTCTCCAATTTCCTACCCAAATAACAGACAATTAGTTTATTGTACTAGAATTTATGAATTTATTTATAATCAAAGAGATTTACTTACACTTCATGCCCTACGCTTCAATCTTTGAAGTTTGGCCTTTGCAGTGTCCGGTAGTTTTGGGCAAAACAGGATATTGTGGACTAGACCTCCACAAAGACCGTAGTGGATTGTATCTTGAAATCTTCTTAATTTTTGAGTACCCCTGCATATCCCTCTTCTCCTACCTCTTTGAATGGGTTCATCTGCACCCCTTCTTCTCAGTCTTGTTGGCCTTCCAGGTTTCCTCCTCCTGAAATTGGGTGGCAATGGAGGGATAAACAGAGTTGATCCCCAAATTTCTTGGCCACTAATTGGCATTATTATACCAGCATATGCCTCTTTGTAACTTCTTACAAAGTAACAAGAATCTACAAAATCTAGTTCATCCTTCTTCTCATCATAAATGGCACTTAAGGCATGTTTGCAAGGGATACCCGTTAACTACCACTTCCTGCAAGAGCATGTTCTGTTGTCAAGGTCCACTGCATATCGGCCACCATCCATGCATTGGATTTGGAAGTGTGCCCTGGATGCCTATAGCCCTACAACCACCAACTTTCTTTCCATGATCTTACATTATTTCTTCAATCCTAGGACAAATAAGACCTGTGCTGAAAAGGGTTAAACATAACAAGTATTTATAACATATTAATGTCATATGAGCTAAGGATGCTAAAATAGTAATAACAAACAAATTAATCATACCATCCCATGATTCAGCTTCATCTCTGCACTCTTGCCATTTTTTCATCAAATAGTCCCTTATCCATTCTAACATGGTGATGATTGGCTTTTCCCTAGATTCCAATATAGAGCTGTTGAAAGATTCACAAACAAATTAGAATGTTCTAGGAAATGACTCCAGCTCCATTTTAAAGATGGCTTGTCTTTGAGTCAATCAGCAGGATTAGGGAATTTGTCCTTAATATTCTTCAAAGCAGTTCTAAAGTTACCAACTGTGCTTGCTTTAGCTGCCTTCCAAACGCAATTTTTAAGTAGCAAACACATATGACCAGCTGTGTTCATGTTCTTGATTAAATGCCTCACACAAAACCTCTGTTCAGTAGTTAGGAAGACTTCAGATCAAGCATATATTAGTCCTTTTTGTTTATAAAAAATGAATGTGAAGCCCTATCCATTATGTGCAATTGAATGTCTGATTTCAACACTGTAAAGAACCATGAGCAGTTGTCCTTTATTTCAACAGAGAGGAAAAACATTATTATTTGGGTCCACTCCTACTGCAGTAAGATAGATTCCACCATATGATCCCTTCAAATAAAAACCATCCACCCCTATCGTAGGTCTGCAACTTTTAAAACCAACCTTCATTGCATTGAAACAAACATAGAACTTTGAAAACCTCATTTCACCCTCATTGTCATCTGTCCCAAGAATACTTGTTGACCAAAGGTTTGTTCTCCTCAATTCTTCAGCATAATCCCATAGTTTAGTGAATTGAAAATTAGGATCACCTTTTATCATATTCTGAGCTAATTTTTTTGGTCTATATACCTGATCTTTGGAGATATTCACACTAATTTTATCCTGAACATCTAATCTTCACCCCTTTACATTTTTTTTAGGGTCTGATTTGAAATCAGATAAAAAAATGTCAGCCAACCACCTTGATTTCATGTTTTTAACATGGTAAGGTTCACCACATGTGTGTGTTAGATTCAATTCCCTCAATACAAATGCATATTTAATAGCATTCATTTTAAAAAGGGGCCTTCTCACTGAACACCTCACATAAACTCTCCTAATGTCACTTTTTCGACAGGGTAATGCTCTTCTAGTTTTTATTGCATAGCTAGCAACAGATGTTTTAAAGAGGTCCTTGTTTGCAAAAGTTTGTCCAATCTCAAATTGTGGCTCATTCACATTTTTAGGATTGAAAGCAGTCAGTCCAGGTTCTTGGTTTTCTTCATCTGAAATCCTAGCAAGATCATTATCATCACCATCACTGCCAACCACATCCTCCCCAAAGAAATCCCCTTCTACTTCTTGTTCACTTTATTCGTTATCAGTATCACTGTCTCCTAACTCCACCTTGGAATCAACATTATCTTTAAAAAGAGAATCATCCCCATAACTACTACTTCTTTCTGGCATTGCAAACATCAGAATCAGCATCATCATCATCATCAAATAAGTATCAACATAGTTATCATTCTCTGTATTGTTATCCACATTCTCTTTTGCATTAAATGACTCATTAAGTGACTGGTTCAATACGGGTTCATTGTTTTGTAGAGGCACATTGGTTTCCACATGTCGACTGTGAATCTGTAAAGTTTGGAAAGAGACACATTTTAAAAGACAAAAAATAAGAAATCACAACGACCACAATAAAATCTCAAAGTGGGGACAAAGGAAGAATCCCATTAAAATAAACTTGATTCAATGGAAAACGAGACAACAAAGCAGATAAGGACAACACGATGGGGACAAAAAAAAAAAAACACCCACAACCCTTACAAATACTAAAAATTTCGTCAGAGGGTTTAGTGTTGAAAAGTGATACGTACAGTAAGCTGGTGGCGGGAGCTTTTCTAGACCTTCTGAACGCAATCTAACCATCTCAGTAGTTATTGAAGATGATGATATGATGTAGATCTCAAGCAATGTAAAGGATTAATTACCGCAAGTTTTGAAAGCAATTGGATAAGGGTTTCCTTCTCCGTATAAGAAAGAGAAAGTTGAAAGAATTTGAAAAGCAATGTTGATTGAAAGAGCAATTATAAAATTTTCAAGTCCAAATTTGAGTTAAGTTCTTTTACATTTGTTTTGACCTTTCATTCTTTCAACAAGGTGTAAAAACTTTTTTTTACTTTTGTTTTTACGTGGCAATTTTAAAATGAGTTGGCCAAACCGGGTCGGCACACAAGCATGAATCACAAGCCCGGGTCTTTTAATTGGCCACTTGGCGGGTCGGGTCAAATTTCCAGCGGGTTTCGGTAAAGATTATCCTTAAATTGCTAAAATTTTAGAGTTATGGGGTTCATTTGCTACAGAAAATTGAAGGTCCTGAAATTGTAAATTGGGGTGATTTAGTGTCCCGTTTTTGTAGTTTTCCCCAACATTTAGTGTGTATGTGAGTGTGTGTTTTCCAAGTTGCTGAGAGATAAGAGAGGATTGACCTTCTGGCAGTGCCAGAAACAGACAAGAAACAAACAAAAACAAGAAAAAGATCAGAAGCCCAGAAAAAGGAAAGAAAAGAATGTTGATTTGTGCAGAAGGCACCATGAAAGTGAAAACCTTTCTACATCTCAGTTGCGAGTGTGAGCAGAGGAGGTTAAAAGATAAGTATTTTCTTACAACCTTATTTGTGTGATTTGGTTATCCAAAATGTAATGAAGGGATGATTTGATCTTTGTGAGTCTTTGCTTGAAGATGAATTAGCTCCCATTTTCAGCCTTTAAGTGGCAGAAGTCTGGAAAGCTTCTTTTTTTACCCTACTTCTTATCTAAAATAATAAGTGAATAAGTAAACTTTGACTTCGTCCATAACCCAAATTTACATCTACACGCCTTCTCAGACTGGGATGTTGAGTCCCATTTATGGGAGCACTCCCTGGACATGTTTGAATTTTGAAATTACATAGGGGAGGTTTGTGTAATTAGTTTATATCAGGAAGTAATTTGAAATTTTTTTAAGCTTGTGGGAATCAATTGTAACATGACGATTTTCGAAAGGGTGTGGATGTAATTAACTGTAAGTTATTATATCTTGTTGATAGTTGATGACATTCTATCACATTGTATCCAGATGATAAAAGCTAAATGTTAATGAAAAATGCATTGTACTTGTTTCGTTATTGATAACTTCAACAATACAAACATCCTATTCTAATGACCAAAATCAGACCAAAACCGACAGAATTTTATCAAAATCAATGCGAATCAAGATTCTCTTTTCTGCGTATAATTGTACATAGTTATAAGGGAAAACGTTTTGAATCAAAATAGAAAAAAAGAACTATGTAACTACACATAGTTGCTAGGGAACATACCTATAATCCTTTTCTACGGACATCTACATGTTAAAGATTTATGTTACAAAATGTACAACTATTACAACATATGTTTTTTTCCCTGACATTCTAGAACATTGGATAAAACGTTGTCCTAACTCCTAACAGTTATGGGGCTCCTAACAGAATGCTTGCAACCACTCCAAGTCAAACTTCCAAAAAGTATCCAGTGTTGTATTCTTGTTCAGCCACAACCTTCATCACAAAGTTGACCGCCCTCGTCTTTGAGTCAAATTTCGAGACCTCGGGCTCAACCGACACTCTTACCCCCCTTTGAGATTTGATCGTAGCCTTGTAAACTGAGTTGGTGGGCTCCACATTGGTGACTTGTCTCTTGAGGGTGGCTAATCCGTTGAGGTGTAGAATAGTGAAGGACGATAGGTTGAGGTTCAAGAGGGAGCCGCCCCAGTTATTGCAGATTAACTGTATACCCTAGGGTCATAGTATGGGGTTTCTTTGGAGGCGTTGTAAATGTCTCTCCTATTGTAATCTTGAATGCAGAAATAGTTGAGGTAGTCTTCTTTGTTCATGTCATGGACCAAACCTGGCTGGGCAGCGCCGTTAGGGTTCACAATCCCGCCACCATAGTCGAAGGCATCAGCGGGCTTTGTTGGGGACCACTCGGCAGTTATTGGTGTCCTTAAAGTGTCTTCGCTCCATGCTGCAAGAAATATTTGAGTGAAATAACTATGTTGTATGGACACAGACACGAGAATAAAAAAGCGCACACATTTATTTAATTGATTCATTACTTTCTTATTTTTATTATAAAACACCTTTAATTTTGTTTAAAAAAATAATAATAAATTATTTTGAACAAGTCTTTTACCATGTTAGGTATGTGTGTGCCTGTGTTGTATCCGCCTCTGACGAAAAACATTCTAAAATTATGAGTGACCTAGCTTATATTAATAAATCAAAATTTGCAAAGATTACGAAGTAAATAAACGAAAAGTGTGATGCCCCGAACATGGAGTTATAACATCCCCCGCACTAAAACTCAACACGTATATAAAATGGAAAATCCATATACGTGCTAAGAGCTAGCGAACGAGAGACACTCAAGACCATTCCTAACTAGGCGGCGCTATACAGACGGTCAGTAGCAATTAAGCGCATAGCGGAAGCAACTCATCAAGTAAACAACAATTCAAGAGCTCAACATTAACTAATTAATATAAATAAAGTTCATAGCTAACATCTCAAAAGTAGTAAAGTGTATAAGTTCATAACTACACCACGTGCCAATATCAATTTGAACCAATACTATACATAAAGGCATCAAGACTAGGACTCGACTCAAAAGAAGGCTAGACAACCCGCCGCCTAGTCGACTCCCAAAACCTGCAATCAATACGAAAGGACAAGAAGAAAAGAGAAAGAGGGTCAGTCGAGTGACTGGCGAGGGATAACAATATATATATAAGTTATAATTAATGCAATAACAAGAGATGCAATGCACAATAACAATTTACCTCGACCAAATATAGTCTCATTTACAACACACTTATTTTCATTACAATAATAGGGCGTATATTGGGTTAAGGGTTTTCAAACAATCAATAGGTACCGAGTTATACCCGTTCTCCAACCTTACTCCACAATACAAGAACAATAACAAGTCAAGAAATCATCCTTCTTCCTCCAGGTGATGGAAGGGTTAATTACGCCCTAACCATCCAAGAACACGCGAGTCATAGCTCACTTTGGTACTATGCTCCTTCGGCCGAAACCGGTCATAGGTAATACGTGATATCAACTACCTCCGAAGATAGCACGTACACCCATAGAGGTCACAGAGTAGGTTCACCGTCAGCCCTATGCTTTCCCGGATCCCCTAAGCCACGTTGCCTTGGGCCCAACAATCACAAGACAAGCACTCGTTATGCAATGCATGCAACATACCTTTTCATTTTCAATTGAGATTCATGAACACACTCTTGAGAACATATATATATATAACTCATTTGATACTAGAAAACCCTTTCTGGTAAAATCGGGAAAATAGTAGGCAATGGCTTATTTATTACATAAATACATATATGTATAATAATTCGGGTGACGAACAATCAAATCGTGTAGGCCATAATATTGGTATAGTATTGATTACAGCAAGAGAATAACCTCACCTTGACATCCTCGACAAAAGAGAACCAAAACAAAGTACAATCTAAACCACCGGGTCCTTGGGAGGATCACCTGAGCAAAAGGCACGATTACGGTTGACATTCGACCCAAAAGACCAACTAAAGACGCTCGGCGATGCAAAACAATGTCATGAAATGATATGAGTATGGATTCATATGCAACGAGACTATAAATATGTAAGGAATGGGCAAATATGAGCAATCATGGCACTTTAAGAATTAACTATCACATTAAAAATCACTTAGGGCAAGTTTAGACGTCTTTCATGCAACTTTAGTGAAACCATATACTTATATAAGAGAATTTACACTTGAAATAGAGAATATATAATACATATGAGGGTCAATAAATGGAAAGAAACGATGAAAAAGGTAAGAAACGGGCATTTGGGCACAACTTAGCAAAACTGAGAGTTTTTCTCTAAACGCGCAAGCTGTAAAGAATTGGGTATATCTTAAGTTTGAGAAATCGAAATTAAGTTTTGTTTGTTGGAAATGAAAGTACACAAATAGGGCTTTCCAACCATATATAGCTCAAAATTTAGTTCAAAGTGGATCAAAAATGACATAGGTGCAATGTTGAGCGAATACAGATTTTCGAAAGATCGTCGACACAATTTTGGATCGATCATATGTCCCTTCTCAGAAATGATTTTAAGGTGATTCCAATTGGAGAATGCTTTATACTCAAAGATGCTTCAGTGGTCCAAACATTAGCTCAATCGGAGTTCATTTGAGGGGGTACCCGGCCGGGGAAAGTCCAAGGTAAAAGTTTCCCGCCCGGGGAAAACTGTCCAGAAACTTTCCTGGACAAAAATACCGCCCGGGGACTTTTCTTCATGAAATTTACCCACCCGGGGAAGATGTTTTCAGCTGAAAATCGATCAGAAATAGGGGGAAACAGGGGAGGAAAAGGGAAGGCATCCAAGGCTCAATCAACCATCCGAAATTTGCAAGATATACTTAGAATCAAGTGTACTCATTTCATCACACATAAAAGCACACTGAGGAACATTCAAGGAACAAATATATACCAAGAACTCATGCTTAATATTCATCATCATCAACCTCAAAACCCATCAACTCCATTAATGAACCTCCAAGCTTTCCTAACTCATGATTCATGCATAATAGCTTCTTGAATTCTTCCTAACTCATGATTTCTAGTATGTTGCTTCTACCACTTTCCTCCTAACATGCTTTGCCATATGATTCTCCATAGCTTAGATTTTCATATAAACTTCATACCATGTATGCAAACTCATGCTTATGTAAGAATTAAACCATGGAGATATGTTTATGCATGAAGAAAAACATGAATTCTACCTTGAATTTAGAAGAACTTGGATTGGAGTGATGGTGTGTGAATATGGGGTTTGGATCATGAGATGAGGGAGCAAGGAAGAAGAAGGCTTTGTGCACTTGAAATCTTTGGAATGAAATGGAAGAAAATGATATTTCATTAAAAGTATACAAACATTAATTATATTGCATGAGTCATAAAGTAATTTCTTGACTTTAGAAAGCAAATTTAAATTTAATCCTTAAGTTATAAGGTTTATGCAATTGGATGATCAAACTCTTGAATCAGTAACATCTAAAACCAAATAAAGTTCATGTAAGTACTGATACTTTGCTAATTTTGGCAATCAAGGACAAGTAGTTGGCAATTAATACGTCAAATGAATATAACATATACTCTCAAAAGTACACATACGTTTTACCTGTTCCTGAAGAAGGGTCGTTACAATCTTCCCCCCTTTAAAGAATCTGTCCTTAGATTCTATTGATGGTTATCGAAGAGCTCAGGATAGAATTATCTCACATCAACATTTATAACAGCTAAGCATAAAGAAGCAGCAATAGCATGCGCAATAAATGAGCGTACGACACTCAGATCACACAATGTACGGATGATATGTCATGCATGTATGTGGTACCTTTCACCACAGCGGTAGAATCGATCTCAGTGACCTTCTCATCTTCACCCTCCAACGCATAGGCTCGGTCGTACACTACCGGTTTCTTCTTCTTGTTCAGACAGGTTTCGACAGTGTGCTCTGGATGACCACAAATTAAACACTTTCACAATTTCAACCAACAATCATCCTCCAAGTGTGAAGGTTTTCCACAGAACCCGCATGGTGGGAATTGAGGCTTTTCTTGATTGGGTATAGGCGCCCAGCTAGGCGTGGCTTCTTCTCATTATCTTGAACGGGTTGCGCCTGCTGTAGGTGAAGTCCCTTGGTCCCTGAACCGGATCCTGAACCCGAATAAGCTCCTTTCTTTCGAAGCTGAGCTATTTGAGCTTCAATCATGGCTGCCTTACGCGTTGCTTTCTCCCAACTATAAACATTCTGACCTAGTAATTCTTTCCTTATATCATGTCGAAGCCCACTCACAAACTTATTGCTCTTGCGAAACTCATCCGCTATAATGTGGCGGGCATACGGGGCTAGTTGGTTAAACTCAGCGATATGCTCTTCCACAGAATGGTTGCCTTGCTTTAGCTCCATAAACTCTGCCTCTCTTCGGTCCCGAGCTACTCAGGAGATGTATTTAGCCCGAAACTCTCTAACAAAGACCTCCCACGTAACCTGAACTCCTTACTGATCTAGCCTAAGCTGAACTTCCTCCCACCAATCATAAGCCGCGTCCTGTAGAAGATGAATAGCACATCTAGCCATCTCTACTTAAGTGCAAGGGTTGATCTGAAAAATTCGAGTGATCTGTTTAATCCAATGCTTATCCTGGATATCATCCGTAGTATCGAAAAACTGAGGTGGATTATTCCTTTTGAACTTCTCAGAGGCCAAGGGTGTTTGTCCTTGGATATACTAAAGAACAGTAGCCGCTATAGCATCATTTGCATTTACGGGTGCCAGAGAAGGAATAGGGTCCTGAGGTGCAGGAGGAGGAAGAGAAACTTATCCTTGTGGATCAAGAGGTGGAGGAGGTGGAATTTGCTTGTCAAGGTCGCGTAAATATCTACGTAGAGGCATTATCCTGTAAAACAGTCCTGAATAGATATGCATAAGGATTAGTATGTGCATAGTAAATTTAAAACATAATTAAGATAATAATTCAATCACAAGACAAACAAGAGCATGTTATTCCTATGCCGAGCAACTAGACCGATAGACATGACGCTAGAGCCCTGGTTGTTCCAAACTGGAGCACTGATACTACTTAAAGATGTGACACCCCGAACGTGGAGCTATCACATCCCCCACACTAGAACCCAACATGTGTATGAAATGGAAAATCCATATACGTGCTAAGAGCTAGAGAACGAGAGACACTCAAGACATTCCTAACTAGGCGGCGCTATACAGACGGTCAGAAATAATTAAGCGCATAGCGGAAGCAACTCATCAAGTAAACAACAATTCAAGAGCTCAACATTAACGAATTTACATAAATAAAGTTCACAACTAACATCTCAAAAATAGTAAAGTGTATAAGTTCATAACTACACCACATGCCAATATCAATTTGAACCAATACTATACATGAAGGCATCAAGACTAGGACTCGACTCAAAAGAAGGTTGGACGAACCGTCGCCTAGTCGACTCCCAAAACGTACAATCAATGCGAAAGGACAAGAAGAAAAGAGAAAGAGGGTCAGTCGAGTGACTGGCGAGGGATAACAATATATAAGTTATAATTAATGCAGTAACGAGAGATGCAATGCACAATAACAATTTACCTCGACCAAATATAGCCCCATTTACAACACACTTATTTTCATTACAATAATAGGGCGTATATTAGGTTAAGGGTTTTCAAACAATCAATGGGTACATAGTTATACCCGTTCTCCAACCTTACTCCACAATATAAGAACAATAACAAGTCAAGAAACCATCCTTCTTCTTCCGGGTGATGGAAGGGTTAATTACGCCCTAACCATCCAAGAACACGCGAGTCGTAGCCCATTTTGGTACTATGCTCTTTCGACCGAAGTCGGTCATAGGTAATACGTGATATCCACTACCTCCGAAGATAACACGTACACCCATAGAGGTCACAGAGTAGGTTCACCGTCAGCTCTATGCTTTCCCGGATCCCCTAAGCCACGTTGCCTTGGGCCCAACAATCACAAGACAAGCACTCATTATGCAATGCATGCAACATACCTTCTCATTTTCAATTGAGATTCATGAACACACGCTTGAGAACATATATATATATATATATATATATATATATATATATTACTCATTTGATACTAGAAAACCCTTTCCGGTAAAACCGGGAAAATTGTAGACAATGGCTTATTTATTACATAAATACATATATGTATAATAATTCGGGTGACGAACAATCAAATCGTGTAGGCCATAATATTGGTATAGTATTGATTACAGCAAGAGAATAACCTCACCTTGACAACCTCGACAAAAGAGAACCAAAACAAAGTACAATCTAAACCACTGGGTCCTTGGGAGGATCACCTGAGCAAAAGGCACGATTACGGTTGACATTAGACCCAAAAGACCAACTAAAGATGCTCGGCGATGCAAAACAATGTCATGAAATGATATGAGTATGGATTCATATGCAACGAGACTATAATTATGTAAGGAATGGGCAAATATGAGCAATCATGGCACTTAGGGCAAGTTTAGACGTCTTTCATGCAACTTTAGTGAAACCATATACTTATATAAGAGCATTTACACTTGAAATAGAGAATATATAATACATATGAGGGTCAATAAATGGAAAGAAACGATGAAAAAGACAAGAAACGGGCATTTGGGCACAACTTAGCAAAACTGATAGTTTTTCTCCAAACGTGCAAGCTGTAAAGAATTGAGTATATCTTAAGTTTGAGAAATCAGAATTAAGTTTTGTTTGTTGGAAATGAAAGTAGAAAAATAGGCTTTCGAACCATATATAGCTCAAATTTTAGTTCAAAGTGGATCAAAAATGACATAGGTGCAATGTTGAGTGAATGCAAATTTTCGGCAGATTGGCGACACAATTTTGGGTCGATCATGTGTCCCTTCTCAGAAATGATTTTAAGGTGATTCCAATTGGATAATGCTTTACACTCAAAGAGGTTTCAGTGGTCCAAACATTAGCTCAATCAGAGTTCATTTGAGGGGGTACCTGACCAGGGAAAGTCTAAGGCAAAAGTTCCCCATGCGGGAAAAACTGTCTAGAAACTTTCCTGGACAAAAGTAACCGCCCGGGGACTTTTCTTCATGAAATTTACCCGCCCGGGGAAGGTGTTTTCAGCTGAAAAAAGATCAGAAATAGGGGAAAATAGGGGAGGAAAAGGGAAGGCATCCAAGGCTCAATCAACCATCCGAAATTTGCAAGATATACTTAGAATCAAGTGTACTCATTTCATCACACATAAAAGCACACTTAGGAACATTCAAGGAACAAATATATACCAAGAACGCATGCTTAATATTCATCATCATCAACCTCAAAACCCATCAACTCAATTAATGAACCTCCAAGCTTTCCTAACTCATGATTCATGCATGATAGCTTCTTGAATTCTTCCTAACTCATGATTTATAGTATGTTGCTTCTACACTTTCCTGCTAACATGCTTTGCCATATGATTCTACATAGCTTAGATTTTCATATAAACTTCATACCATGTATGCAAACTCATGCTTATGCAAGAATTAAACCATGGAGATATGTTTATGCATGAAGAAAAACATGAATTCTACCTTGAATTTGGAAAAACTTGGATTGGAGTCATGGTGTGTTAATATGGGGTTTGGATCATGAGATGAGGGAGTAAGCAAGAAGAAAGCTTTGTGATGTTGAAATCTTTGGAATGAAATGGTAGAAAATGATATTTCATTAAAAGTATACAGACATTAATTATATTGCATGAGTCATAAAGTAATTTCTTGACTTTAGAAAGCAAATTTAAATTTAATCCTTAAGTTATAAGGTGTATGCAATTGGATGATCAAACTCTTGAATTAGTAATATCCAAAACCAAATAAATTTCATTTAAGTATTCATACTTTGCAAATTTTGGCAATCAAGGACAAGTAGTTGGCAATTAATACGTCAAACGAATATAGCATATACTCTCGAACGTACACACACGTTTTACCTGTTCCGAAAGATGGGTCGTTACAAAAAGTAATATATGAACCTGTGGTCACAAGTGCAGATCTTATTGCATCAGGAGACCAGTGTTGATGTTGGGACCTAAGAAGTGCAACGATGCCACTAACATGAGGGGTAGCCATGGACGTGCCAGTGTCAAAACCACACCCATTGTCGTTCTCATGGTAATCAGTAGGGACTACAACTAGTATACTTGCTTTTGATGCTGCTACATCCAACTGCACAAATGAAACTACTTAAGTGGGGTAATTGTAGTTTTGATAAAGGGAGTTTTGTGTAATTATGTAAACATTTAAGGAGTTTAGATGTAATTCTCCCAAAATAAGAAGATAGTATGACGGAAACATACCTTGAGAATCTCACGGGCAAGAGCATTAGGTCCTCTTGATGAGAAACAAGCAACCTTAAGTGGGAGTGGCTTTCCCTCATGAACGGATGTTCATCCAATCCATACAGTTGTTTCGGAACTATAGAATTTTTGAAACGAAAGAGTTCCAAGTTAAAAACTGGAGAGAGAGATGATTTGTTTTGTATTACAAAACGAAAGTTGTAGCCAACACTCAAGATTTTTTATATCAAATATGCAAATTTGGTCATTTTGAGCTTTTGCTCCCCTTCAAATAACAGAACTATAATGCAAAGAGAACATGACCGTAATGTTCTACAATGCACCATAAATTTACCTCTTCTCGGAATACTCAAGTATGTCATTTCCGGCCTCGAAACCAAGTTCCACAATTGGGATTTTTACTTCAAGATTCATCATTACACGGCCATATGCATACAAATATAGATCATTATCAAGAAGGGGCCTCGCCACAATCAGTGCTCGAGCATCTAAAGGAGTTACTTGATTCACGACCTGAGCATATTCTTTCATATCATGAATAAAAGAGGCGACCACTTTTCCCTTAACTTCAGGTATGCTAGTATTGTTCAGTGAGGTTACTAACAATAAAGAAAGAGAACTTAATTCAAAATGTGATTATACTCAACTATGATAAGTTGAAATGAGGCAGTTAAAGGTACCCCATTAATTGTGCAAAACGAACTTCCTTGCCCAAGACCATGCCATGACCCTACAAGATTTAACAATGTCGCTATCATGAAAAGTATGAGATATCCCTAAGAAACTATATGTTACACAAGCAATGTCTCATTTCAGTAGCTATACACAACAACAATGGTAAATTTCGTTAACGGTTAATTACACTGACACCCTCTCTAATTCTTTCTTCCAAATTTACATTAACCTCCCCTCTAAGATTGTATAACTAAGCAAATGTACCATTATGATTTTATTAGTCCCGAGAGTGATAGGTACCAAGAAATCCCTATCCACCTAGTGGCAGCAACCGATATCACCCATGGTGCAAATCCGTGAGCTGTTGAAGGCAATGGGCCATCATTCTTTGCCCCAACTATTGCGGAGGTGGCGAACAATATTTAGAACTATAATGCAAAGTAGAGAGAAACTTTGTTTTGATGCACTAAGTTAGAATGGGGAGGAGACAATTTATAGTGTTAGCTCCTCCCCAAACTATTCTAAAAAACCAATGTGGGACAAAAACACTCTTGTCCAAAACTAGGCTTTAAATGTGGGATACAAAGTATGCCACCAATCAACAAATCTCCACCTTGGCACAATTTCTGATCCCACCAAATACAAACGACTCCATCTCTCAATCAAATTGTAGTGCCTTCAAATGCGCCCGCAGGCACCAACTCAAAAGTGCAGGATATTAACCAACTCTAAATAATATTTAAACCTTGGTCATCATATCTGTAGGATTCTCTGTAGTCCAAATCTTTTGAAGAACAATATGCTCTTCTTCGAGAATTTCTCACACAAAGTGATAGAGAACATCAATATGCTTCATTCTTGCATAAAATGGTTGGTTCTTAGCTAAATGAATAGCACTATGACTGTCAGAATACACCGCATCTTGGCTCTTTGATGCTATCAGCATATCATCAATATATAAGAGTAGGTAGATATAGGTTCCATCTTATAGCCTGCGCAAATACACACAGTGGTCATACTTGCTCCTTGTGTACCTTTGACCCAACATAAACTTATCAAATCGTTTGTACCATTCTCTCGGCGATTGCTTCAATCTGTACAACGATTTATCTAGTTTGCAAACCCAATTTTCTTTACGAGTAACTTTGTATCCATTTGGCTAAGACATAGATTTCCTCTTCCAAATCACTGTACAGGAACACATTCTCACATCGAGTTGAGCTTGCTCCAAATTCAACTGCAATACCAAGGCCAACAAAATTCTAATGGAGGAGTGCTTAACAACTGGAGGAAACACTTCATTGTAATCAACTCCCTTCTTTTGAGTGTAGCCTTTAGCTACCAATCTCGCCTTGAAGCGAACATCGTCTTTGTTAGGAAATCTTTCTTTCTTTGCAAATACCCATTTGTATCCAATTACCTTCTTGCCCTTTGGTAGTTGTGTCAACTTCCACGTCTTGTTCTACTGAAGAGATTGTATCTCTTCCTCTATTGTGTCTTTCCATCTATTGGTTACTGAGCTCCGGATAGCTTCTGAAAATGTGGATGGAACATCATCAACTACGGGAAGTGCATATGTTACTATATCGAAAAAACGAGCTGGTTTCTGAATTTCTTGTCTCGTCCTTCTAATTGCAATTGGCTCTTGTTGCTGTTAAGGTTCTTAGGTAGTAACTTTTTCCTCATCCGACTCTTCTTCTGCCGTAGAAGAGTTATTGATAGTGCCTTTCGCTGGACTCACCACTATCTTCTCAAACTCCACCTGCTCTGGTGTATACTCCACTTGCTCCAGTACAAGCTCCACCTGCTTATACGTCTTCTTTGCCTCTAGACACCAAAGACGGTATCCTTTAACCCCAGTGTTGAAGCCCATAAAGAGCGCTTTCCTTGCTCGAGGATCCAACTTTGATTCATTCACATGATAGTATGTGGTAGAACTAAACACACGTAAAGAGTTATAATCTGTTGCACGCTTTTCGGACCAAACCTCCAAAGGAGTCTTCCCACCTATTGCAGATAATGGCAAATAATTGACGAGATGTTGAGCGTATGTCACTGCGTCAGCTCAAAACTTTCTGTCTAATCCAGCATTAGACAACATACAGCGAACTTTCTCCACTAATGTCCTGTTCTTACGCTCTGACACCCCATTCTGCTATGGTGTTTCTCGTACTGTGAAGTATCGAACTATGTCGTATTCTTGACATACCTTCTGGAATGGATCGCTCTTGTATTCTCCACCATTGTTTGCCTGGAGAACTTTGATTTTCCTTCCAGTCTGGTTCTCAACTTCAGTTTTCCACTTTAGAAAAACTCCAAGCACTTCACCTTTATGCTTCATAGGAAAAACCCAACTCTTCTAGAAAAATCATTGATAAAGGTGACAAAGTAGTGTCTGCCTCCAAGTGACACTGTCTTGGAAGGTCCCCACACATCAGAGTGCACATAGTCCAAAATACCCTCAATATTGTGAATAGCTATACCGAAATTCACCCTTCTTTGCTTTCCCAGAACACAATGCTCGCAAAACTCTAATTTGCAAGTCTTCATACCTTTCAACAAACCTTGCTTGGCAAGAATTTGCAAGGATTTTTCTCCAGTGTGTCCCAAACGCATATGCCATAGCTTCGTTACCTCAGCATCCTTCTTGCTGCTAGAAGTCGTTGTTGCTGCTACTGTCCCAACAACTATATTACCTTGGTGGAAATACAAGTTATTCTTTCTCTCGCCCTTCAACATCACGAGTGCCCCCGAAGTTGCTTTAAGAATTCCATCTTGCATCGTTACAACTAGGCCTTTTCACTCCAAGACCCCCAATGAGATGAGATTTTTCTTCAAGCTGGGCACTAATCGAACATCTTTCAGAATTCTGGTAGATCCATTGTGATTCCATAGCTTGATTGAACTTATCCCAGCTATTTTACATGTCTGGTCATTTCTCATGTAAACAGCTCCTCCATCGAATTCTTCAAGATCAAAGAACCACTCCTGAAAGGGTGACATATGATAGGTGCACCCTGAATTAAATATCCACTCATCGGAACTTGGCGTTGAAGGTGAAGCCACTAAGGAAACATCTGACTCTGCATCGCTTTTACATTCGGCTACATTGGCGTCTTGCGGAGTCTTTCTTTTCTTCAACTTTGGACAGTCTTTCTTCCAGTGTCCTTTGTCATGACAAAAGGCACACTCATCCTTGGCGACTCTGCTATTTGACTTTGATCTCTCTCTTCTCTCCTTTGATTGGCTTTACTGACGACCTCTCACAACTAAGGCTTCTGTTGCTCCACGAGTGCTTCCTTTCTTATCTTTCCTCCTCAGTTCATAACTGTATAAGGCTGTACACACTTCGCTAAGCGAAATATCAACCTTTCCATGGAGTAGGGTTGTCTCGAGAAACTCGAACTCCTCCGAAAGAGATCCTAAGAACATCAACGTGAGATCCTCGTCTTCAAAGGCCACGTCCAAATTTAATAAATTAGTCACCAACTGATTAAATTGAGTGATGTGCTCATTCATCGTGGTACCGGGAACATACGTAAAGCGAAACAGTCGTTTCTTCATATACAGCTTGTTCTAACTGTTTTCCTTCAAGAATTTCTCCTACAATGCCTTCCACAACTTGCTTGCAGAAGTTTCCTTGCAGAAAGTTTACTTCTGTTCTATGGAGAGACATGATCGAATTGTACCACATGCCAAATGGTTGATGGTTGTCCAATCTTCGTCATCAACCTGTTCTGGTTTCTTTCTTTAATGGCGAGATCTAGACCTTGTCGGAACAGAGCGTCTAGAACTTCGCTTTGCCATATGCCAAAATGAACGGATCCATCGAAGATCTCCACTGCGATTCTCGTATTTGCCATTTCAGTCCTTACCAAGTTGAACGAGCAGGAAGCCTAGGTGGAAGCTGATTTAGTTGCTTCTTCAAGCGTGATCCCTTCCTTTGTAATTTCTGCTACACCTTTCTTTCAATAGCCCCCGATGCACGATGCTAACCGAGCCTGCCGGTGCACGGTGCCAAATGAGCCTGTCGATGCACAGTGCCGAGCCTACCGATGCGCAATGCCTGCCTAGTCTGCCGATGCTCGTCGATGCGCGATGCCTGCTGAGCCTACCGATGCACGATGTCTGTTGAGCCCACCGATGCACGATGTCTGCTGAGCCCGCCGATGCATGATGCCTGTTGAGCCCGCTGATGCATGATGCCTGCCGATGCTCGTCGTTGCACAATGCCCACCGAGCCCTCTTCGTTCGTTTCTGATGTGGAAGATCAGACTAAACTGCAACCACAGAGCATACTCCGACACCTTTGCCTCTGATACCATTTGTTCTGGAAGCGGCGAACAATACCTAGAACTCTAATACAAAGTAGAGAGAGACTTTGTTTCGATGCACTAAGCTAGAAGGGGGAGAAGGCTATTTATATTATAGTGTTAGCTCCTCCCCAAAATATTCTAGAAAACCAATATGGGACAAAAACACTCTTGTCCAAAACTAGGCTTTTAATGTAGGATACAAATTATGCCACAAATCAACACCAACGACCACAGGGATACCATGTGCCACGGCGTGAAATGCTCCGATGGCTAATGCATTACCTTTTGAAACCTCTGGCAAGTCCAGGAGGGAATCTTCCCCCAAGGAGGCTGATATTACGTCGATGCCATCACAAACGGCATCGTTGAACGCTGCAAGAAGGTCACAAGAAGTGTATTCCAGTATCGGCTTGTCCCAAACAAACTTATTGATGGGAGTAGTTTGTAATTTATTAAAGCTTGTGGGAGTTAATTGTAACGTGACGATTTTCGAAAGGGTGTGGATGTAATTAACTATAGGGAAAATATCATTTTTCATCCTCTACATATGACGTTTTTCGGTTTTGGTCCTGAACTTCTCACTTTTCTCACATTGCATCCTCTATATTTTAAAAAATCTCAATTTTAGTCCTTTCACTAACTGACGTTAAATATTGGACCGAAAAAGGCGCATGTTACTCACGTGCCACTCACATTCATTCGGGGCGCGTGAGTGACACGCGTATTTTTCTGTTAAAAAATTAACGTCCGTTAGGTAAAGGACTAAAATTGAGATTTTTTGAAACATAGAGGATGCAATATGAGAAAAGTGAAAAGTTTAGGACCAAAACTGAAAAATGGTATTTGTAGAGGACGAAAAATGATATTTTCTCTTAACTATAAGTTATCATATCTTGTTGATACTTGATGAAATTCTATAACATGTATATAGATGATAAATAGTAAATGTTGAATGAAAATGCATTGTACTTGTTTCGTTATTGTTAACTTCGACAGACCAAAATCGACAGAACTTTATCAAAATCAATGCGAATCAAGGCATATAAGTATACATATATAGTTACAAAGGAAGAGGTTTTGGATCAAAAATAAAAAAAAAAAAAAAAGGAACTATGTAACTACACATAGTTGCTAGGGAACATATGTACCTATAATCCTTTTCTATGGACAGCTACATGTTAGAGATTTATGTTACAAAATGTACTACTATTACAACATATGTTTTCTTTCCTGTAATTCTAGAAAATTGGATAAAACGTTGTCCGAACAGTTACGGGGCTCCTAACAGAATGCTTGCCATCACTCCAAGTCAAACTTCCAAAGACATATCCAGTGTTGTATTCTTGTTCAGCGACAGCCTTCATCACAAAGTCAGCCTCCTTCGCCTTCGAGTTGAATTTCAGGACTTCGGGCTTGACCGACACTCTTACCCCCCTTGGAGATTTGATTGTAGCCTTGTAAACCGAGTTGGTGGGCCCCACATTGGTGACTCGTCTCTTGAGGGTGGCTGATCCGTTGAGGTGTGGAACGGTGAAGGACGGTAGGTTGAGGTCCAAGAGGGAACCGCCCCGGTTATCACAGATTGACTGTGCTGCCCTCGGGTTGAAGTACGGAGATTCCTTGGTGGCATTGTAGATGTCGGTCATGTTGTAATCTTGAATGCAAAGATAGTTGAGGTAGTTTTCTTTGTTCATGTCGTAGACCAAACCCGGTTGTGCTGCCGCATTAGGGTTCACGATCCCGCCACCATAGTCAAAGGCATTGGCGAGATTCGCTGGGGACCCTTCGGCATTTATTGGTGTCCTTGAAGTGTCTTCGTTCCATGCTGCAAGAAATATTTGACCGAAATAATTAATGCTATGTGGGGATGGGGTGGACAACTATGTTTTATGGACGCAGATACGAGAATAAAAAAACGCAGACATATTTTTGTTGGAAATTAGAAAATAGTTTTAGTAGTCAGAAGGTTTAATTAGAGAAAATAGTTTTCAGTAAGGACAAAGCTTTGTTGGAGATAATGTAATGATGGATTTGTATGTAATGATAGGCTTTATTTAAGGACAAAATGCTGAAGGATTATGAATAGAATGGACGTAGTGGAGGAGAATGATTAGAGAGAAGGGATGTTTAGTAACAATGTATTGGAAATGGTTTCATTTCCTTATTCTCATAATCATTACAATACAATGAGGGATTATAAATAAATATATAGAGCTACTTAACCGACTAATAAGGTCGGCAATTAATCTCTAGACTAATCTTATTTTTAACTAATCAAAATGCTAGCTTAGTCTATAATAATCTAGATAACTCTACTTAATTTGACTAATTAGATAATCTAGACTAGTCTAATATTAATAATATTTATCTAAATTAATCTAGATAATTCTATCTTATCTTAATCTAGATTATACAAGTTGTATAATTATCTTAGACAAATACATTATTATTTTATAATTTTTAATTGATTCATTACTTTCTTATTTTTATTATAAAACACCTTTAATATTGTTTAAAAAAATAATAATAATAAGTTTTGAGCACGCTTTTACCATGTTAAGTATGTGTCTGTGTTGTATCTGCTCTGACACAAAACATGCTAATATTAGGAGTGTTCGAGCTTATATTAATAAATCAAAACTTGGAAAGATGATGCAGTAAATAAATGAAAAGTAATATATGAACCTGTTGTCACAAGTGCAGATCTTATTGCAGCAGGAGACCAATGACGATGTAGGGATCGAAGAAGCGCAACGATGCCACTAACGTGAGGGGTAGCCATGGATGTGCCGGTTAAAAAAACAAATCCGTTGTCGTTACCTCTAATTTCCAACATTTGCCTCCTATTTTTTGTAATTTCCAACATTTGGTACCAGAGGACTGTTCATTCAGAAGCTGAGCATGTTAAAAATTGCTTCCACTACCCCTTCTAAGCTATGGCTACAACATTTTCTAGAAACAATATTCCATTACCAATTTTTAATGAAGAAAATTACGACTATTGGGCTGTCAAAATGAGGACATATTTTTTGTCCCAAAATCTATGGGACATTGTTGAAGAAGGAATCACTGTTTTGGAATAAGATACATCTGCGGAAACCAAAAATTATTGAAAGAAGCAAAAGAAAAAGCACTACACGGCCTTGTACGACATTTAAATGGCATTGGCGGATCAAATATTTCCAAGGATTCGAAGTGCCAAGAACCCCAAATAAGCTTGAGATACCTTGAAGGAGAAGTTTTAAGGAAATCCAAAGGTACGTTCGATCAAACTTCAAACTCTAAGAAGGGATTTCGAAAATATAAAAATGAAGGATTCTGAGACTATTGAAAAATACTATGCAAGACTAACTAAAATGGTAAATCAATTGAGAGCCCATGGAGACGATATTTCGAATAAAAAGGTGGTCGAAAAAATTCTAATCAGCATCGCCGAAAAATATGATCCAATAGTTACAATTATTGAAGAAACAAATGATCTTGCTACTTTGTGATTGACGGAGTTAGTAGGCTCTCTCGAAGCATATGAGAAAAGACTGAGCAGGCAAGATGAAACATCCATTGAAAGTGCCTTCCGGTCCAAACTAAGTTTTCAATCTCAGAAAATAAAAAAATCTTGACAACGAATTTAAGGAGAATTTTAAAAATGAAGAAAACTCTAGAAGAAATAAAAATGGAGGAGATTTTTATAAAAAGAATATATACCCGTCATGCCGATATTGCAAAAGAACTAATCATGCCGAAAATGATTGTTATTTTAAAGAAAAATCTAAATGCGAAAAATGCAATAGATTCAGGCATGATGAGAAATATTGTCGATCTAAAGGAATCCATCGAGCTAATTATTTGGAAGAATATGTACACTATCTATTTTTTGCAAGGGAATTAAATTTAGAATCATCAAAAGATGATTCATTGTTTTGGCACAAAAGACATGGGCACTTTCATTCTCAAGGAATAAGGCATCTATCTCAACACAATATGATGAGAGATTTGTCCAAAATAGAAGCAAAAGATATAATTGTGAAGCTTGTCCAAAAGGAAATCAACATCCAAAAACTTTCCCTCGAAAAAATCATGACGAGCTAAATAAGTTTCGGAGCTAGTACATACTAAAATATGTGGACCCATGAGGACAACATTTAATGGAGGGCGCAAGTATTTTATTCTATTTATTGATGATTGCACAAGAATGACGTGGGTCTACTTCATGCACGAAAAATCAGAAGTGACCACTATTTTTATTTTTAAGAAATTCAAAAATTTTATTGAGAAACAAAGTGATCGAAAAATCAAGATTCTAAGGAATGAAAGAGGAAAAAAATATGATTCGAAATAATTTCATAAATTTTGTAAAGACGAGATTGAAGGTGTTGGGAATAGTACTCCTGGATAAAATGGAGTATCTGAAAGAAAAAATAGAACGGTCATGGAAATGGCCAAAACTATGCTAGAAGAAAAAGGAATGCCCAAAACATTATGGGCAGAAGCTATCTACACTGTAGTCTATCTACTCAACAAGTGTCCAACAAAAGCAGTCCAAGGTAAAACTCAGGAAGAAAACAGTCTGTGAAACATCTACGAGTTTTTGGCAGCATTTGTTATGTGCACACCGCAAAAGACAAGACTGAAAAAGGAATATTTCTCGGCTACAGCTCTCCATCAAAAGGCTACACGGTCTTCATTCTAAGTTCTAAAAAACTCATCATAACACGAGAGGTGGAATTCGACGAAAATGCCACTTGGAACTGGGAAAATGAAGAAGCTCACGAGAAATTAATTGCAAGAAGGCCACGACATGTTAAAGAAGTGAATGACTCGCAACCGAGCTCACCACCGACAACACCAACCTCTAACTCATCTAATGAAAATCAAGAAGAAGAAGAATCACCTCCAGAATCACCAAGATAAACAAGACTACTCCGCGACATATATGAGTCGTGCAATTTCACAACCTTGAAGCCCATAAACATCGGAAGTACATCGAAACATAAATTTCTGATAAAAGCTAACGGAGCTACTCAAGCATGTACTAGCAGAATCACAAGAAAATGCATTGAGGAGGAGTGTTAAATTATAATCCATTTTCTAGAATTTCCTAAAAATTTATCTAGAGTTTTATGTAGACTTAGATTCAAGAATTTTATAGAAAATATTTGTATAAGAAGAAAAGTCTAGATATTAGTCACATGGTTAAATAAGGTAAAAATCTAGAATTAGATATTAGTAAAAATAGTTAACAGACATTATAATGTCGGTAATCCACCTTTTATAAATAGATGTACCACCCTTTGATTTGTAAGGAAGAAAAATTCTTCTAAAATACTTCTACTAAACATTGCCTTTAAATCCTTTCTTCCTAATTGTTCTCCTCCAAAATCTATTTACATATTCAAATATTAAAATCTCAAGATCCCATCTCATCTATTACATTGCCCCATTAATTAAACTTTCTCCATTTAAACCTTCTTTTTACCCAACATTTTCTAAGTCATCTTTTTATTAAAACTATACCTTTAGTTTCCAACATTTGCCTCCTATTTTTCTAAATTTCCAACAATAAATATGTAAAACTTTAAGTAATGTGGACGTAACCAAAATAAGAAGATTAGTATGATAGAAAAGTACCTTGAGGATCTCTGGGGCAACAGCATTAGGCCCTCTTGATGAGAGACCGGCAACCTTAAGTGGGAGCGGCTTTCCCTCATGAACGAAAGTTTGTCCGATCGATACAGTTGCTCCGCAACTACAAAATTTTTGAAACGGAAGAGTTTTAAGTATAAAACTGGAGGGAGAGTGAGAGATGATTCCTTTTATGTTACGAATTTGAGCAAGGGACGAAGCTATAGGCAGCTGAAACATGTATCCAACCTCTCAATTTTGTATAGATCAAGATTTTGTTTGCAAATTTTCAGAATTTTGAGCTTTTGCGCCCTTCCAAAAACTAGAACTATCATACAAAGAAACATGACCCGAATGTTCTACAAAGCATCATAAATTTACCTCTTCTGGTCATACTCAAGTATGTCATTTCCAGCCTCGAAATCAATTTCAACAATAGGAATTTGTACTTGAGGTTTTGGCATTGCACGACCGTATGCATACGCAGCTAGCTCATTATCTAGAACTGGTCTCACTACAATCAGCGCCCGAGCATCCAAAGCAGGTACTTTATCCAAAACCTCAATATATTCTTTTTTATCCGAAATAAAAACCACGACCACTTTTCCCTTAAATTCGAGTATACTGGTTTTATTTGATCCACTATCACTGAGTTTCCTAACAATAAAGATAGGGAAATTAAATCAAGATGTGACGATACGACTATGATAAGTTGCAACGAGGCACTTGAAGGTACCCTTCTGGGAGTTCCTTAGTAGTTAACTCTGCGAAACCGACCTCCTTGCCCAAGATCTTGCCACGACCCTGCAAGCTTGCAACGATGTCGCTATCATGAAAATTATGAGAAACTATATATTACACAGAAAATGTATCATTTCAGTAGCCATACACAACCCCTCTAATTCTTCCTAGCTTCCAAAATTACATTAACCTCCCCTCTGAGATTGTAAAACTAAAAAAACGTACCATTATGGTTTTATTATTCCCGAGAGTGATAGGTACCAAGAAAGCCCTATCCACCGTGGTGGCAGCAACCGATATCACCCATGGTGCAAATCCCTGAGTTGATGAAGGCAATGGGCCGTCATTCCCTGCCCCCTCGACCACCGGGATACCATGCGCCACCGCGTGAAACGCTCCGATTGCTAATGGATTATCTTCTGAAACCTCAGGTAAGTCCGGGAAACTACCCCCAATGGAGGCTGATATTACATCGACACCATCACGAACGGCATCGTCAAACGCGGCAAGAATGTCAGAAGAAGTGGATGTCGATATAGGCTTGACCCAACCAGTCTTGTACATGGCGAGGCGGGCACGGGGTGCCCCGCCTCTGAATGTGCCCATGTTGAGGCCGTAATAGGTGACGTTGTTGACGAATGAGCCAGCCACGGTGCTGGCGACGTGAGTGCCATGCCCCTCTGTGTCAAGCGGTGACGGGTTTTTCTCGAAGGCCTGTACTCCATATTTGTGGAGGTAGCCCTCTTTGTACCAACGGGCGCCAATGATTTTCCGGTTGCAGTGTTTGGAGGCGTCGAATAAGCCCTCAGATTTGCAGACGCCTTTCCAACGGGAGGGGATGGGGCCGAGGCCATCGTCATGGAACGCCTTCGAATCGGCCCAAATACCTGCAGGAATGAATGCATGTTTTAGAATGATACGTATGAACTTTAAAAGCTTAAGTTGTTAGATTCGAGAAATATAAAATAAATAATAGGTCTATAAGGGATGCAAATTAGCCGTTAGAATGGATTCTTTTGCAGCCCTAGTTTCTAACGGACCTCTATACTGCAAAAGTATTCTTCTTTGTAAAAGTTTTTATGAGAACAAATATAATTCATCATGAGCTCTAATACACAGATTCAAGGAAAAATCCATATCCACGCATGATATAGATCAAGAGTGAAACATATAAAAGAAGTGGTAAGAATTACAACCTGAATCAATAACACCGATGATAATCCCATCACCCATATGTGCTTGATGAAGTAGATTGTTGGGGTTACCACCAACAGTAGATAACCCTAATGTACTCCAACTTCTGGTATTCTGCAACTTGTAATGTCGATCTCGTATTACTCGAAGCACCCCCGGTGTCTCTATAAAGTTAAATAAAAAAATATATATATAAATTTAAATTGAAATTAATTATATTCTCGGATGATTAAATATGCCAGTATACTACGTACACCTTGAATTTTGAGTAATTACAAATTAGTTCATCTGGTGCCTCCTAACATTTCATTGTCGATGCAAAAACATCCCCAACATAAATCGCAATAGTACAATAAAAGAGCCAACCGAGGGATGTATTTGCACCAAAGTGAAATGTAACGAAACTGCTGTAATTAAGGATGACATATATAATTTGCCCTGTATATTTATGATAATTTTAATTAGAATTTAATTCGTCCAAACTAATGTAACGAATTAATAACTGAGGGTATTAATTCAAAAATTATAGTGTGATTGATATAAAGTTCAAGAAAAATAATTGATAATTAACAAATGGAATACATTTGTTTATTTCTCTTTGTCACCAAGTGAAATACATTTGCTCATATTAATTACTTGTTGGTTTTGTCTAATCCAACTTTAGAGTAGAATTTTCTGTCATACCAGCCAACTTTTTTGCCTCAGCCTCTGTGAGTTTTGCTGCAAAACCTGAGAAACTGTGCTTGTAACTGTACACCATCAGTTTCTCGGTTTCTTCGCTGCAATGCATGCGTGATGAAAATTTGCATGTTAGCATGCAATCCTTTAATTAAATTTGAATATTAATCAATAAGCTATTTATTAATGTGGGTGTTAATTTAAAGAAACTTGTACACTTTAAATTTCTTAACAAAGTAGGCTCCAAAAAAAAAAAAAAAAAATTCTTAACAAAGTAAGGGAAATTATACACATTTACTACACGGAAATCAGGAGAAATTACAACAAAATTCCTTTAGTTTGAAAAATTACTATACAATCCTAACATCTGCAATGTAAAATATACAGAATCATCATAGTTACCGTTTCAAGACGAGTATTTCGACAGGCAACTTTTGAAAGTTTTGTACTTTTAATGGAAATGTCAGGAAATATACTGTGATTTCTCAAACTAGATAAGTTAATTCGTAATTGCACCAAACGTTAACCGTAGATAGTAGATGTAGTTTGCCCAATGCAAAACTTAAACACATACCTCCCAAGTACTTCAGCAAGGATTGCGCTCGTTGCGCTTAGCGCTCGTGCACTGATGGGTGCAACCTCGAGGAGACAGATGTCATCATCTCGGTGATGCCACGTGTCCTGACGTGGGACGATCGTATTTTGACCCCATCATATATATATATATTTTTTTTATTTTTTTATTTTTACCATTGGCATACATATTATACATTTTTCCTTCTTCTAAATACGATGAAAAAAATATTATTTTTAGACAATTTTTTTACGTAAAAGTAATTTTTTTCTTGATAATAATATTATTAAACAAATTTAAAATCACATTATATTAATTGAGTGTCAGTCTTTAAGTTTATTTTTATAAATAATAGCAATTAATGATGCTATCAATTAATAAAAAATTATAGATAATAGTAACTAATGATGCTTATAGGTTTAAAAAAATTAGTAACTTCTATAAAAAAATAAATATTATTATTTAAATATATGAAAATTAATTTTCATTTTAATATATATTTTATAGTTAATATTAATATAATTATTAAATTACGATTAAAAAAAAAAAGATAAAATTTATACATCAAAGAAAAAAAAAGGAATATAAGACCAAAAAAAAAAAAAAAGAATTGATGTGGATAAGAGAAGAGAGGAGTTATGAAGATGTTGGAGCGATAATCAAATAAACAAATAATAAGAAACGAATAAAAAAATAAATAAATAAAAAGAAAAGAAAAGAATTCAAGAGTCCTTCCAGAGACCAAACGATTGTTAATTGTTGGTCTTGCTTATAGATTATAGATAATAGCCATTATTTATTTTTTAATAAATAATAATGGCAAATTATTGTAAATAAATTAAAGATTTGGGTAAATAAATAAATTACCAATACCGATAAAAATCATGATTTCTCAAACACGGTATTTTGCCATGTGAAAGAAAACCAATAAAATCTTCTCTATCCTACGGGCCGAAGAGATTTTGGCAAAAAAACCAACATGAAAAGTAAATGATAGATTTTGAGTGTTAATTAATTTTATCTGTCAGATTACGTAAAAGTAAACGAGCTCTTAGCATCCACGATAATTGTATACTCAGCAATTTGAAATCAGCATGACATCAACTGTCAGATTGCTTCAAATTAGTGGTTGATAATCACAAAATAGTATAATTTAGCAGTTTCATCAATTTAACTAGAGGTTCCGTGTTATATTCTTTTGACTCGATTTGATCCATAAAAATTGATTATAAAATTAAAAATAAATAAATTAGTAATTAATAATCAATTAATAATTACAATAGAGGACAGTTGCGGAGATTGGTAATAAAGAAACAAGACAACGACTAGCCACCACGTAATTGGGACACAAGAATTTTGACCAAAAATCTAAGTAATAATTATTTTATTTTGTGAAGCCCACAGAAAAATTGTTACACATGGAACGATTTTAAGGTTTAAGAAAGAAGAAACATTATTTTAATTTGAGCTTATTATAGGATATATGTATTATTGTATTTAGTGGTATGTTTTCCGTTATTTTCTAAGACAACATGTCAAATTTTCTTTTCAATAATGTAAGTTAATATATTTTAAATGAATATTAAGAAAAATAATACATAGAGTAGTTTTTGGTAAGTATTAAATATTTTCATTAATTTTTATTTTTGAATTATCCAGATTTGGTATTGAATCAGAACCGAATCTAAATTTTTCTAGTTCGATTTGAATTTGATCCATGGATGGTTCTAATTGTGTTGAATACGTTACTAATAAGAAATACATAGAACCCACTACTTGATATGTTGATGAATTAATTAAATTTGAATAAGAATATGTATTATAGTACTACGTAATTAACTACGTGTTGGACAACATGTCAAAATATTTTTCCTTCCAAATCAATTTTTTAATATTAAAAAGTATATAAAAACTAATTAAAATTGAAGTCCAATAAAACTCACTACTAGAAAAATAGCATTTCGTGACGCCCTGTTGTGACACTTTACAAATAACGTCTCAATAGACCGCCTGTTGTGACGCTTTTTGTAAATTTTTATTTTTAGATTTTATTTATTTTATCTATTAAATTATTTATTACTAAATTGATAATAATATGACTTTTTTTTTACGAGCGTCACAATATAATAGACTTATAGAGACATTTTTAACGAAGTGTCTCTATATAATATATCTATTATGACACCTCAAAAAAAAAATATCATAATATATTATTAAAAAAATATCTATTTATTTATTAACTACACTAATTATTTGGCGCTACCCTGAAAAAAACGAGGGAAAGATTTTGGCCCCCAAAATCCACCAAATTGAAGTGGGAAAGAGAGAATTTCACATCCAAGAAAAAACCCTACTCCAAATTGAAGGAATCGAAAGACCCGACGCGAAAGGAGTTGAAGTTGAAGAAGATGCGACGAACTCTCCTGGTTGAAGAAGATCGCTAATCGGTTTCTCAGAACTTGCGTTGCTCACTCGTTGCGCTGCTATTCTTCTGCTGGAGCTCGCTCAGGTGTGTACATTTTCTCCCAAATTCGAAAACCCCAATTCGGCTGAATTTTCATTTTTGGGCCTTCAAAATTTTCCCTTGAGAAATTCTTACTCTTCTTCCTCGTTTATTTGTGTAGATTCCCCATGTCCAATTCTCACTAACCACCGAAATTGGCAGGTAACTGTTTGAAATGTTGTGTGGTTTATTCATGATTGATTGTGCATGTGTAGGTTTTGTTTTATTCAGTTGGGGGCAATCGTGAATGGTAGGGTTCATGATCATTGTCGATATAGGTCCGTGGTTTGTAATCAGTTTTTGCGGGTGATTAGGGTTTGAAATCTCGTTGGATTTAATCCTGGGTAGGCAGCTATTTTACGTTATGGTTGGATGTAAACAGTGTTTGATTTGGCTAAATTCGTCGACAAGGGTGTCCAAGTGAAACTAACTGGTGGAAGACAAGGTTGGTGGTTTGTGATCTCTTTTTCCAATTTGATGTTTATTATTATTATTATTTTATTGGGTTTTTATAATTGTTCTCGCAATTTTATATCTTTACCTTCTACTTGAATGGAGTGGGATTGATTTCATCAGAGCTGAAGATAGAAAATAGTAGTTTTAAGAGTTATGTAATCTTACTTATTTTTCTTTGAAATTGTGCTAATGTTATTAAAAGAAAATGAATTTTATTATGCTGAAGTACCTTCTAGACTCTAGAGTTTGTGGAACAGGTACTAGGTATTTGATGCTAGACAAGCTATTTGTTCATACATCTCCAAGGTGGACTCATTTGTGGTGCTACTTGAAACAAATTAATAGTGTGTCCTTTAAACCTGAAGACTTTTGAAGAAAATTGAGAATACGCTTCAGACGATGTTGGGATTAGAAAACTATATTTAAATGTGAAATGGAGTTTGAAATGATGAGAGTTATAATCATTTGTGTTTCATAGGTAAAGCATTGACTTTGATAATTTGGTTTGACCTTCTGTTGGGAGGCTTTTGGTGAACGATATTGATCATCATTGAGTTGAAAGTCAAATATTTCATCTCCTCCGTTGTACAACAAGTCAAGAATTCAGGCTTTTCTTGATTGCATGCATATGCTTCTTTGGTATTTGAAAACTAACCCTCAAAATCCTCTCTTCTTGTCTCCTGGATTATCCTTTTCACATTACATTAGGTAACATATAAAACTTTACTAATCTTTTGAAAGCTCATTCAAGAAAATATATATATTCTGTCATTTCTTCTCTATGATGGATATAATATACTTACGTGTATCGATTTGCCTATCCAAGCTTGGAACGAGCAACATAGAAGTGGAGGTCCCAAAAAATAGTCGGATTGTATTGTCAAGATAAATAAGCTACATAAGAGAGGGAAACTTCCAAACACCATTGCGATTGATTCAATATACGAGAAAAAGTGCTTGTCATTGAGCAGTGTCATTGAAGCATTTATAATTGAAGCTTATATTCTTCCAGGTATGATTCTGCTTCTTCGTTATTTGATGAATATATATTTAATAAGAAAAAATTGTTTGTTCCTATTGTCTGCACAAAAGTAAGTTGTACAATTTGTGGGGCCTTCGCCGCTGTTTACACGGGTTGTCAATTTGCAAAAAGTGAAAAATTGACAATTAAAGAACTTAATATGTGATGACAAAGTTGCAATTATGAATGACTCTACATTACACATAAGGATTTAAATGGTTTAGAGAATTTTAAGTTTAATTAATAAGTTAGTAAACAACAAAAATAGAATTTAATTATACATATATCGTCAAGCTAGAACCCAGTATTTCCTTCGACTCTTCCCTGAACATTGTTCTGAGGTTGTTGTGCAGGGATTTTTTTATTTTTTATTTTTTTCCTTTTAGTGTGGGGCACTTTGTTTTTGTGGCCTTGGTATTTTGTTAACTTTTTAATAAATATTAAGTTAGAATAAAGCCAAATTAAGGAAATTCTAGGATAGACTTACTTTTTGTTTTAAGAAAAGACACTAAGCACAATTTATTTTTAATTTTATAGTTTTTGGTTGTCCTATATTTATGAAAATTGTGTTGTAGGTATGGAAAAAAGTAAGCATAGACGACTCAGTGACCCGTGGAACCCAACGGTATCAAACACAATCATCTCAAGCACTCAATGCACACCATGAAGACACAGGTAAATTTTATAAGTGGCCATATACCACAAATCTTCTTCTTGTTATTTTGATTTGTCCAGCTGAACATTTTTAAACCTGATATCTTTCTATGAATTCTGAAAAAGTTGTCTATTAGGTTACATTCAGTTTGCAAAGTTGATCAGAGAATAAATTCATTTACCTTAATCATCATCAAAAAATACAAAGGTGGTGGTTGGGCCGTCGCCGTATTCTGTTCTGTTGTATGTGATTAAATCATATTTAAGAGGAGTTAGTTAATTGTTATTAGGAATACATAGTATACACATACTTATTATACATATATGGAGTCCCACCAATCAAACACAAAATCTTCCTTGAGAATCAGTTTGCACACGAACAGATATGATGCTGCTGCCTTTAGTTGGTAATCACTGAATGTTTTCATTTGGTAATATTACATAGAGGATGGTATGTATAATGATGCTGTTGATTCCTCTCCTGCAGGCAGGTTAGTTGGTTTGAGTAGTTGTTTGGGCGTTCAAGATGGAACATTTCTGTCCAACTAATAGTGTATTTATGATCCCTCGATGGATTTTATTTGAACAACTGTAAATTTGTCGATGTAGGCAAATCTGTTGAGTTAAAAGCTCGAGGACCGACTAACATGCCACGTGTTTGGGCTAGAAGATAACAAGTTAAAGTGGATTTTGATGATCTTGGTAAGCCTATTGGTCCAAATAAAAGCGAATATGTTGAATTTATTTGCACTTTGGTTAGAAACGGTGATCTTCTTCCACTTGATTATGAGGATTGGCATAAAGTACCACAATCCATTAAAAAGAATCTGTTGGATCTCATTAAGGTGATTATTTAATCCTTCATATTCTTATTATTGTTGTATAATATTCAATCTATCCGTTATGTTATGATTGAACTTTTTTTTTTTTTTTAATAATTCAGGAAAATTTTACTGGGATACATGATATGGAAGATGTCTCTTGGGATATTTTATCCAAAAGTTGCAGAACATGGAAGAATAGAGTTAAGAGTAAATATTTTGATCCAAACTCATCGTTAAAATCTGTTATTTCTTCTCTCAGTTTTTTATTATTATGTGCATTCCTTTGAAGTCTGGTGTTTAACTCGAGATAATTGGTATTTGTATTTTATTTATAGCAAAAGATGCAAGAAAAAAGAAGTTACTTGAGTCCCTTCGTCATCATCCTCTCACTACCTTGGTACTTCATTTAGGCAAACCTCATTAAGGGATAAACTACCACTACAGGTAACTTCTCCATATTATGGAATTGCCCCGCATGTTGGATTTGAATCTGATTTTTCATGGTGTCCATTCATTTATTCTTCAATAAAGAACAGTTACAGTGCTGCGTTTGTTCAGATTTCAATGTGATTGCAGTTGGAAATTGTTTATTCTGCTAAGATTGATTGATGCTCTTAAGCTGCCTCAATATGTATATAAATCCCACTTCTGAATATGCTTGCAAAAATTCATCAACATAAATTTGCATGCCAATTGTCTCCAGAATTTTCTGCTGCTTATGATTAAATCTAGGAACTTCAGTATTTGAAACTATCGTAATTGATTGAGTAATAGTTCATTTCCTTTTTAATTAATCTGCATTACTTAGATCTTCAAATTGGAATTTAAATGGGAAATTAATGACTGCACTGAGTTCATGTATTGAATATCAAACATCAAGATTTCTGGAAGGTTCGAGCATGATTAAGTATGTCTAATGAATATTTTTTTGTTCTAATAAGTTCAAACCTGTGGAGTTGGGGAATATTTTCGCAAACCCGAGTATTCTTACTTGAAATTAGAGGTGAAAGTAAGGATATTAGACTATTTTGAATTTGCAGAAAATTAGATTTGTGCGAATGTTTACTGAGGTTTTGTTCTTTGATGAATTGAATGTACAAAATTGAGCTTTTTTCACTTCTATACTTCTTTTCATTGTCTAAAAGAAATACACTCCAAGCATGAGTGGTTTTATTCAGTTTACTTGCTGCATTCTTCAAAGTTCTTATAATACCCATGCATTTCACAAACTAAATGTCACAGCTTAAAACTATTGGTGAAGCAGTTGGTGAGGTGGTTGCGTGGCCTCAAAATCTGGTAAAAATACTATCTTACTGCCTATAAATATTTTAATTTAATAATAATTTAACTAAGTATACTTGTTTTTGCATATAGGTATTCATGGAGGAGCAGCAGTGAAGTTTGGATCCATACAATAAGTTAGTTTTTGACTTTTGGGACTTATATATTTGTGATTTTAAGCTGTGTTAGTTTGAATGTGTTATTTCAAGTGGACAGGGGAAATGAGAATGCAATGCTTACTGGGGTTGATATTTGGGTAATTTTGCGGATAGCTTATAAATGTGTCTACATGGTCTGTGAAACATTTGGTAGCTAACTAATGGGAGCCTTTGTTGAGGTCTGTGAATAGTTTACATGGTTATGGAACTTGTGAATTATTTTTGTAGACAAATACTTGGTTATTTACAAGTTAAACATTTTCATGGTGTTTTATGAGAAATGATAATATTATATTATGTCTTTCTATTTCACGTGTGATGTCTTGCTTTTTATTTCATGCTGCTGAGACAAATAAAAGCATCATAATAACCGTATTTTGAGACAATAATAGGTGTCACAACAAGTTATTTGAGATGCTAAAAAACGTCATAATAATCATATTTTAAGACAATAATAAGTGTCACAACAAGTTATTTGAGATGCTAAAAAGCGTCATAATAACATTATTTCGAGATGCTACCATGTTACAAAGCGTCACATTATATCGATTTTGAGACGCTTCCAGGCATCGCAATACGTTAATAGAGCTGTTCAAAAGTGTCTTATGGTTATATTATGACAGTTTCAAGCGTCACAATAAATGTTTTTGCGACGCTTTCATGTGTCGCCATACATAGTCAGTTGTGGTAGTTGGGATATAAAAAATGACGCTAAAAAGCGTCACTAAAGCAATGATTTTGAGATGGTTTGAAGCGTCATTAAAGATAATATTTCGTGACACTTGAAAGCGTCACTAAAAGATAATAAGACGGCTACTTATGTGACGCTTTAAGGCAGCGTCACAATATTAAAAGCGTCACAATAGCCGCTTATAGAGACGCTTTTAGCTGTCACGAAAGCTTGTTTTTCTAGTAGTGCGTGGCATCACCGAGATGATGACATCTGTCTCCCCGAGGTTGCACCCATCAGTGCACGAGCGCTAAGCGCAACGAGCGCAATCCTTCTTCATGAGTTGAGCCCAACGAGCACTGTCACTCTCACGAACGCCATTCATACTGTATGATTGGCACGTCCACGTGCCAAGGGAGCCCTCTTCGAGCGTCACACTCCCTCAGAGTGGCATTCCCATTTGGCTCGTCACTTGAACTGGAGCCTTCATTCCCCCCAGCGGATATCTTGGCTTCCAATACTCCAGGTTGTCACGAGCGCGCTCTTAAGACCTCGTTACCAACCACCCAAATGGCTCTCTGACACATCGTACATGCCCGCGCACCTGCCACTGTTGCCAGCACCAACTTTTGGCCGCCTTTGCAGAAGATTCCTCCTAGGTTTCTCTCTCATGGCGCCACGTGTTAGGGCAACATTCGGCCAGGACCACTTGAGGCAAATGACCAAAGGGCCCTTGACCCTCAACTATAAATAGCTAAAGTCACCTTCTACACGGGTAAGCATTCTTCATCACTGAAACTGTGACTGAACTTACGTTTCTCCTTCATACCTTGAACTGACTTGAGCGTCGGAGAGCCAAACTGGGCATCACCCCCAGTTCCCCCAGCTTGGCCTTCTGACTTTTATTGTGCTTGTCCCAACAGGTAGAACCCCCTTTCTCATTTCCGGTGAATCTCCGGCGGTTTCCTCCACAACTACAAATCGTAAAGTGTTTGGATTCGGACCCTCACATTCTGAACCCATCATTTTTGGCGCCGTCTGTGGGAAACCGTTTCTCTATCCCTTTCTTTCTTTTTGTTGGTAGAAGAGCAAGCACACTCTTACCCTTTCCAGTCATGGTCGCTACAAGGTCTGGAGCCGTGGGAGGAGGAGATAACGCCTCCCAGGATGCCAATATCATTATTCCCTCCACCGCTACTGGTGGAGCCCCACCTCCTTCCGTCACCGTTGGTGGAGCACCTCCCGCCGCAGGAGTGACTCCGCAAGCAGAGTCTTCAGTACCTCCACCTACACCGCCAGCACTGCCGATTCCCGCCGCCGCTGGAGGAGTCTCTCTCTCTGTTCCTCCGCAACCTGCTCAGAACCCATGGGTCCATCCCCAGGTGATTCCCGGAATGCAGGGTTACATGATGCCCCCACCCGGATATACCCTCACCCCGTCTGTTATGGTGCCGCCGGTCCAGCCGTATCATGCTGGTCAGATCCAGCTCCCGGTGGTGATCCCCAGGGAGATTGAAGGAGTGGAGTTACCTCCACTAACCACCCAACAGTTGAGGGCTCTCTATGCCCAGTGTGAGGTTCAGGCGGCCCAGGGAGCATGGGAAAGGTTCCACTCCATGTACTTTCCCTCTGGGCAGGCCACTCAAGTTGCAGCCCCTTTGGGCGGACAACAAAATTTTCCCCTCAGAGAAGCCCAGGCTGTTCTGAGGGCACAACCGCCGCCACCACCAGCCAGAGAAGTGCCCCAGCAGGAGGGCAACGAGCGTCCCTCCATGGGCAGGAATAAAGAGCCCACAGAACGAGTAAACGAGAATGAAGGGGATTCTCATGTCTCCAGGAGGGGGTCACGAGCCCCCAGACACGGGGACAGGCAAGGGGGCGTGAATCCTGACATCCTCGCGGCTGTGCAAGACCAGCTGCAGGATTTAAAGGATATTGTGGGACAGCTCTCACGAGGGCGTTCAACTCAGATCTCCCCTAGTCGGGATGAACGGGTTAACGCCAGAAGCACCCGTACCAAGGACCCCCCACCAAAGGTCCCCCACCGCAAGGAGCCGGAGGAAAACTTCGGCACGTATGAGTACCACCCGTTGGCGAGGGGCTCGCCCCTCGTGGAGGAAGTTCTGATGGCCCAAGCAGGCATGGCCAAAATCCCCACTTCCATCAACCGATACGACGGGACGACTGATCCGGCTGAACATCTGGATCACTTTTTACATCTAATGCACCTCTACGAGCATTCCAGCAACTACTGGGCCAAAGTGTTTGTCACTTCCTTAGTGGGAATGGCTCAGGAGTGGTACAAGCGACTGCCGCCGCGCTCGATTCACTCATATGAAGAGCTGGCTCATGCTTTCCTCAACCACTTTAATTCTCTGAAAGCGCCAGTCACCACACCTACTGCCCTTTACAATGTGGTGCAAGGCAGGAGCGAGTCTTTGCGCTCGTTCTTCGCCCGCTTCAACAAGGAAATCCTACAGGTGGAGAGGCCTTCTATGGATTTCTTGATCCCAGTGCTCTTTCAAGCTGTGGATCACAAGCAGTATGTGAGCAAGAAGTTTGCCGACGCCATTGTAGAAAGGAGGCCAGGAACCCTCATGGCCTTGAGAGAGGTTGCCGAGCCGTTCTTCGCGCTCGAAGACATGTATGGGACGAATGGTCCCCGGCATCACAGTCCAGCCAGGAACGAGCGACCCCATCACGAGCGGGGACGGGAGGTGGTAGTCAAGAAGGAGCGCCCTCAAGAGCGCAAAAGGTCGCCACCACCCCCTCGGCGATTCGAGCGGGTCCCGCTCACCAGGCCGAATTCAGAAGTCTACAACCTCTCCGATAAAAAGCTCTTTGCAAACCCTGATGTAACAACCCTCTTTGACGGGTTCTATGTACTTCCAATCACAAGTAAGCGGTAACATAATCTTTTTAATTTCTCTAATACTCCTGTTTCTTTGGTTGCTGGAATGGATAAGTCCCACGTCCCTCGTTTTTGCGAGCGTGGTTGGCAACCCATTCCAATATGTATGTTGTTATCTCGTATGGGTTACGCTTGCCAGCACTCTACTCCACGTGGGGGGACGCCCTCATAAGGATAGACTGGTTACGCTCACAACCAATTAGGCGAATTGAAAGAAGATTATGAAGAAAATCCTAGTAGGCCTTGGCCGTTTCTTACAACACCTTGCGCTCGAAAACGGGATCTCTTATAGAGCAAATCCTAGTAGGCCTTGGCTGTTTCTTACAACGCCTTGCGCTCGAAAACGGGATCTCCTATAGAGCAAATCCTAGTAGGCCTTGGCTGTTTCTTACAACGCCTTGCGCTCGAAAACGGGATCTCCTACAAGAGCAAATCCTAATAGGCCTTGGCCGTTTCTTATAACGCCTTGCGCTCGAAAACGGGATTTCCTGCAGAGCCAGAAATACGACAAGAGCCAGAGCGCTCGAACAATGGCCTCAGAATCAAGAAGGTATTGCACAAGTCTTGAACGAGGGCAACCACTCAGTAAGACCCTCGCACACACTCAAGACTTAGCAAAATCCCCCAAGGGCGGAAGGAATGTCACAAGTCATGAACGAGGGCAACCACTCAGTAAGACCCTTGCAAATACTCAAGACTTAGCAAAATTCCCCCAAAGTTAAGAAGAAATCGCACGAGCCTTGAACGAGGGCAGCCTCTCCATAAGACCCTCGTATATACTCAAGACTCAGCCAAATTTTTAAGAGCAAAAGCAAAAATTTACACAAGTCTTGAATGGGGGCAACCTCACAATAAGACCCTCGTGATCACTCAAGACTTAGTCAAAATTTTGAAGTTTTACAGGAGTTAACAAGATTACTCAAAGTTCCCAAAGGCTTACCATAATAATGCAATTTCTGCTAAACATGTTACACACAATCTTACCACCACAAGATTTGTTCACAACAAGCGCAGTATGAAAACTTGCTGTCAAGAAAGAGGTAATTTTTATTCATAAAAGGTCATGGCCTGAACTACAAAATAAGGGGTCAAAGGCCCACAGACATCTATATAAAATGGAGAAAATACACAGAAAGCTGGTAGAGAAAGACTTCAAGCGGCAGGAGCAACATCATCATCTAAAACCACCATGATGTTCCGAGCCACTGGACCATGAACAGGGCCTTCTGGCTCTTGAGGTTGGGCGACTGGTGGTTCAGGCGCTTGTGGATCGTTGGGCTCAATAGCCTCAGAAGCATTTGCACTGGCGCCTTCAGCAGAGGGAGCAAAGGCATCCTCCATGTTGGGCCCTTGGGATTCATTTTCAGGAGGATCATTCTATGTGGCCGGAGGAGCATTACCCGCCGGATGAGCATCCATGTACTCATCTTGGAGAAGTTTGACTAGAAAGTCATACTCCACCTCAGCGATGGTGTCAGCGGGGTCTTCTTGGTCTTCATCATCCTCCTCACAACGCTCATTGAACATGAGCCCTGTGCCCTCCGCCTCCCTCATCGCCGGATTGGTGAGCCCCTTGTGGACACCCTGCTCGACGGCAAGGTTGAAGGCCTTTTGAGCCTCGTCCAGGCAGTGCAGAGAGGCCACAAAGTTGAAAGCCTTTGAGTGACAAAACCTAATGAGGGCCTCCTTGTTGGCTCGATCAAGACTTCGAGGCCACTCATTCATGGTATCAGTAAACTTTCTCTCAGCCTCCAGAGCCCTTGTTTTCCAGCTCTCGCGCTCGGCTTCAGCGCTCTTCAGTTCCTCTCCCCTTTGGGCCAGCTGGTCGCTCAAACCATTTCGAGCGCCCTCCACTGCCACGAAATCCTCCTTCAGTTTCTTCAGTTCTTCCTCCGTCCTCTCGTGCAAATCCTTGAGGGATTCATACTTGGCTATCTCAGCGTCCAGCTCTGCTTGAATCTGAGCCGGATCGTTGGAACGAGCCATCTTCTTATACTTGGCTTTGCGGTCAGCGTAGATGGAGGCTCGCATTTGCACATTTCGGAGCCGGGGAAGAACTTGCTGCATAAGTTGGAGGAAAGGGAAGTGTTAGCCAAAAAATGCTAACTTACAGAAATTAGCAAAGAAAGCAAGGAATGAAGACTTACGGTGATTAGAGCGTGGGCCGCATCATAGGTCACTTTCTCCACAGACTCGCTGAAGAGATGCCGGTGGTCCGCCGAGAATTGGGCCTTGTTGTAGAGATTCTCGGAGACAGCTTGAGCGAGCGTGCCAGGCCTCAGCAGAACTGGCCCACCGTCGGGGGCACCTGTGTAGTCTTTGTCCCCTCGTCGGGAGAACTCCCATAAATGTTCCTCCTCTGAAGAGGAAGTCTCTCCCTCGCCCTTGGGGCCCTCGGCCACCTGCTTGCCCTTGCCTTTTATTGCCACTGAATCGGGCATCCTCTTCCTCTTACGGGAAGGCCTACTGGCGCTCGGGGGGGCCTCGGTTATTGCCAGGGTGGTTATTAGCCTCGTTTGTTCCGCAGTCATAGGGGGTTGAATGTCTCCCGCTCTCTCTGTATTCAACCGCCCCCTGGGTACTCTGTTGGCTAGTCTATTCTCCCCCCGGCCACGAGGGGGTTGAACCTCTGGAATAGCGCTCGAACTGGCGCCCTGACTACCGCTACGAGCGTCTCCGCGATTGCTACGATTGCGAGGGCGCTGTTGCTCGCGCTGTTGGTCCCCTTGCTGGGCTTGATTCCTGTTGGCATGAGCAAATCGAGCGGCTTGTCTGATTCCTCCTGCCATCTCTATTATAGCAACTCCTGCAAAAATGGAAAGTACAAGGGTTATAAATCCTTAAACAGAATTGTTAAGTGTGCAAATTACAAGTACAAAGATACAGTTAGTATTCCTATCTAAAGGTTAGCGCCCTAAGAATCTAACCATCTCTCTCTATATCCCGAGCCGGAGGGTTGTCAAGGAAATAGGGATCGTCAGAGAGGCCACACAGGAACATGAGCTCCTCGTCATCTATCCAATCTTTCGCTTGAATGAGGTGGCCCTCGTCCCTCAGGGTTGCTGCCAGGCTCTTGGCCCAATCTTTGGGGAGTGCGGGTGGCAAGCGGCTCTTTGCAAACGAGCCCCATTGCGTGGGCACCCCAAAGCCCTCTTCTGTTGGAGCCTTGACGAAGATAAACTTCTCCTTCCAATTGGGGCCATAGGTGCTCGAGGGCGAGTTGATCAGTTTCATATGGGCCTTCGCCTGAACATAGTAAAAACCAGCCTCGGGAGATGAACGAGAGGAGCTGACCACTTGAAAGAGGGCGTTGAAGTTCCGCAAGAAGGGCTCGTAACCCATGCTCCTCATCAGAATCACAAAGCAGGTTAATAGGGCCAAGCCGTTGGGCACGATTTGTGATGGACAGAGGCCCAGATCATTCAACAAGTGAGCCATCGAGATCGAGACAGGGAACCTCAAGCCTCCTGAACTCACTGCGGCCACGTATACAGCCATTTCGCCTGGAGGCGGATTATTGGCCCGCTCGTGGCTTTCTGGAATTCTCCACGTATACCGCTCGTCCCAGTAAATGGGCGCCATCATCGTTTTCACTTCTCCCACGGTAACTGTGCTGGGAGTCTCATCGGGCGTGCGCTCGGTAGCCTGGTAGCCTGATCCTTCACCCTCGTTAGGCCCTTTGGATTTCTGGGATTTCTTGCTTTTTCCTTTATTACGGGCTCTTTCTGATGGCCCTGTTATGGCTTCAGCCACTGGAAGCGGGGTCGAGACGGCCACCGTCACAGTATGGCGGTGAGGGTGAGTGGCACTCTGAGTTATGGGGAGAGTAACCCCTTGCCTTTCTGCCTCCATTACTAGATTCATCTCCTCAAAGAGAGGATCCACTCCGCCTGGATTCCTATCCTCCATGGCCATCACTGCCGCCCCCAACTCCTCATCTCTGGGGGAATCGGGGGAAGAGGAACTCTCAGTGGCCATCTCATGGATTTCACGGGCGAATTCCTCAACGTGTTGGTCAGCCATGGCAGAGGCTGAGATTTGGGGGAGATTTAATCTGGGTTAGAGAATGGGAGTTTTCTGGAAAGAAATTAGGGCTCCCTAAAGGAGTAAAACCTAAGGGATTACAAAGTCCTAAAGTCCGAATCTAAAGTTAGCAGAGTTAGAGATTTGCGCTGGAAGTTTACCTTGAAAGTTTCTGAGAAAATCTGGGAGAGAGGTTGAAGATGCTCTAAGAACTGGTATGCGAGAGAATTCTTTTTGCAAAGGATGCTTGGAAGTTCAGAATGCGTAAATAGTAGCAAGATTTCAGAATCTCATACTTATAGGGATGGGAGTTGGTACCTTTTTCGGCAATGAATTCAAAATGGTAATCATTTCCCGCCTAGGGAACCGCCCACTTTATGGAACCGTCACATGCTTCCCGATGCTCACGCGCCCCACGCGCGCCCGCATTTAATGCTCTGACGTTTCGGATACTCAAGAATAGTACAACGCTCAGTGCAGAAGCATTACGAGCGGTCAGTTGAAAAGACCGCATTAATGGCACAATCAGAGGAAAAATTGCTCAACACGCCAAGTCCTATACGAGCGTTGCATGCGAAAGTTAGAACGTGTCAAAATTCTACAGTCCTTATCACTAAGGACTACAAAATTGGGGGGCAAAATGATGGGGTCAAAATACGATCGTCCCACGTCAGGACACGTGGCATCACCGAGATGATGACATCTGTCTCCCCGAGGTTGCACCCATCAGTGCACGAGCGCTAAGCGCAACGAGCGTAATCCTTCTTCATGAGTTGAGCCCAACGAGCACTGTCACTCTCACGAACGCCATTCATACTGTATGATTGGCACGTCCACGTGCCAAGGGAGCCCTCTTCGAGCGTCACACTCCCTCAGAGTGGCATTCCCATTTGGCTCGTCACTTGAACTGGAGCCTTCATTCCCCCCAGCGGATATCTTGGCTTCCAATACTCCAGGTTGTCACGAGCGCGCTCTTAAGCCCTCGTTACCAACCACCCAAATGGCTCTCTGACACATCGTACAAGCCCGCGCACCTGCCACTGTTGCCAGCACCAACTTTTGGCCGCCTTTGCAGAAGATTCCTCCTAGGTTTCTCTCTCATGGCGCCACGTGTTAGGGCAACATTCGGCCAGGACCACTTGAGGCAAATGACCAAAGGGCCCTTGACCCTCAACTATAAATAGCTAAAGTCATCTTCTACACGGGTAAGCATTCTTCATCACTGAAACTGTGACTGAACTTACGTTTCTCCTTCATACCTTGAACTGACTTGAGCGTCGGAGAGCCAAACTGGGCATCACCCCCAGTTCCCCCAGCTTGGCCTTCTGACTTTTATTGTGCGTGTCCCAACAGGTAGAACCCCCTTTCTCATTTCCGGCGAATCTCCGGCGGTTTCCTCCACAACTACAAATCGTAAAGTATTTGGATTCGGACCCTCACATTCTGAACCCATCAATATATATATATATATATATATATATATATATATTAAATGAGATAAGTATATGTCTATTTTGGTAAAATTACTATTTAAATTAATTATCTTCACATGTAAAGTAAACAATTAATTCAAGAAAACATGATATTTATCTTTAAAAGTAAATAATAGATAATGACTAATTAATCCATTGAAAAAACCTCCATTATTCTATCTGTCCAAAACCCTTCCCGGGAAAGTAAACGACTTCTAAGAGTTTTGCTTTTAATAATCAACTCAAATTTATAATGAAATATAGAATAAAAAATTAATAATAATTATATTTTATTAGAAGAAAACGAGGTATAAATCTCTTATTTGATTCTGTACTATATTTTGGAAATATCCTCTCTAATATACGCAATCCATAATTAATTTTCATAAATAATTAAAATTTTGTCATTTATGAAAAAATTTGAACTGAATTAATCGTTTCGACCTAATAATATATGTTGAGAAAAGGTGAAAATATGAAAAAGTACCGATAAATACTTCTTTATTAAGGGATTTTCTTTGAATAATACACATAAGTTGAAAAAATTCCATTTAATTTCTCATTTTTAAAAAAGTTCTCATTTGCTCTCTAGATGACAGACAAAATTCCCTTTAACTCCCCATTGTTGTATAAAAACTCAAGAATCGCATACCAAAATCCCCAAATCACGTAATTAAATCCCCAAATGATGTATTTGCGATAAATATATCATTTGGGGATTTAGTTACGTGATTTGGGGATTTGGGTACGTGATTCTTGAGTTTTCATACAATATTTCAAAAAAATGGGGAGTAAAAAGGAAGTTTGATTTTTATCTGGGAAGTTCAGATGAATATTTTTTAAAGTGGGGAGTAAAGAGCAATTTGAATTTCCATGGGGGAGTTTTCGGGAATTCTCCGCTTTATTAAAAAGTATTATTTTATTTATATATATATATAAGAACAATAATGGGAATTGCAGAGTACAAAGCGCACAGAGGAACACAAAAAGGCAACAGTCCACACTAAGCAAAAATCTCTCTCAACAGAGGTATGTTCTCCACTTGAAGATCTCTTCTTTTGTGAAGAATTTAATCTGGGCTCCGGTGTAAAAGTGAAAAAGATCGTTTCTTTACCCATTTAATCTTACTTTTCGAAAGGTCTTCGTTTTCGCATTTCCATTTCCAGCTGTTTAGAGCAAAGTTTTCATGTTTTCTTAGAATTCAGCTAAAGGTTTCTGTTTGTTTTCAGCTCTGCATGCGTTTTTATGCTTCTAAACTTCACATTTCTTCCGAATTTGTTAATGGATTTTGTAAGATTTCAGATGGGTTTTAGGGATTTACTGATCATTTCTCTGAAGATTTTTTTTTTCTAAAGTTTTCCTTGGCTAATCTCTGCTTAAATATGCATGCATGTTGCAGGAATCTGGTTGTTGCGAGAGTTCTTGAATTTCTGAACTGATTTCCCTGTTAAGCTATGGTTCGTCATCTGAAATTGCTGCCTTAATTTGGAGTTTATTTGCTATTTTACAGTTAGAATTTGTTTTGCATACTGTCTTCTCAGAACTAGGGTTTCTATTTTTCCCCAAATGGAGCAAGGTTTAGGTTCTGATTCAGTTGATAAGTCTAGGGTATTAGATGTGAAGCCATTAAGATGCCTTGTCCCTGTTTTCCCCAATTCAGAGGGCATGTCTTCAATTTCCACCCCCCAACCAACCCCCTTCGTCTGTGTTGCCCCTTCTGGCCCGTTCCCGTCTGGAGTCCAACCATTTTACCCATTTATGGCTCCAAACAACTCTCACACCACTCAAAACCATAACCAAAGTAATTTCGGTTTCAATAGCGAAAGTATACCGGCACCAGTCCCGTTAAATTCGTTTAGAAGTCCCACAGCCCATGCAAATGGGTCCGCCACTGGTCGTGGTCGACCCAAGAAGGGCTCAAGACCCATACCTGAATATGACCGCTCCCCGAGTCAAAATGATTCCTATGCTGGCATGGATGCAGATGATGATGAGGAAGGTAGCCATTCGGGTAGAAAAAGGGGTCGCGGGAGGAAGAAACGGGCCGCAAACGGTAAAGAAATTGATGTTGAATCACTAGTCAGCACTTTCATGACATCTTTCAAGCTTAAAGAGCTCGATGACTTCAGAAGAACGAGCGGCGACAATGAAACTGTTAAAACTGTACTGCTCGTCTTCGATTTGCTTAGAAGAAAACTCACCCAACTCGAAGAATCAAGAGATTTAGCTCCCGGCATTGCCCGAAGGCCCGACTTAAAAGCTGCTAACCTTTTGATGACGAATGGGGTACGGACAAATAACATGAAGAGGGTTGGTCATGTCCCTGGCGTCGAAGTCGGGGACATTTTCTTCTTTAGAATGGAGCTTTGTGTGGTTGGTTTACATGCACCGAGCATGGCAGGGATAGATTACATGAGTGTTCGGATTTCGTCGGACGAGGAGCCCGTGGCTGTCAGCATCGTTTCCTCTGGAGGGTATGATGATCAAGGGGACGATAGTGATGTCTTGATCTACAGCGGCCAAGGCGGGGTGCAGAGGCGGGACGGTCAAATGTTTGACCAAAAGCTCGAGAGGGGGAATCTCGCCTTGGAGAAGAGTCTTCATCGTGCCAACGACGTGAGGGTCGTGAGGGGTATAAAGGACAATTCCGGTCCCAATAGTAGGATATATGTTTACGATGGTGTTTACCGGATTCAGGAGTCGTGGGCAGAGAAGAAGTCTGGTTGCAATGTCTTCAAGTATAAGCTTGTCAGGGTGCCCGGACAGCCCGAGGCTTTCTCATTGTGGAAATCGATTCAGGGGTGGAAAGATGGAAACGCCCCTCGGACAGGGGTTATTCTTCCGGATTTGACCTCGGGCGCCGAGGCTTACCCCGTGGCCCTCGTTAATGATGTGGACGACGAAAAAGGGCCTGCTCATTTCACCTATGTTTCGAAGCTCAAGTATTCACAACCTTTTCCTTCATCCAAACCGTCTCCGGGCTGTCATTGCCTGGGTGGATGCCAGCCTGGCGACGTCAATTGCCCTTGCAATCAACTAAATGACGGTTTCGTCCCTTATTTGTCTCCTGGGGTTCTTGCGGCTAACACAAACTTTATACATGAATGTGGGCTGTCTTGTCAGTGTCCTCTGACGTGCAGGAGCCGAACGTCTCAGGGGGGCATAAAAGTCCGTTTGGAGGTTTTTAAAACCAAGGATAGAGGTTGGGGGCTGAGGTCGTGGGACCCAATTCGGGCTGGAGGTTTTATTTGCGAGTATGCCGGGGATATAATCAAGACTGGTGAAGCTGGGAATGAATATCGTGATGATTATATATTTGATGCTACGCGATTTTATGAGCCCTTGGAACCCGTTCACGATCCTAATGAAATTAAAAAATCGCCGTTTCCTCTTGTTATAAGTGCAAAATACAACGGGAATGTAGCCCGTTTTATGAACCATAGCTGCTCGCCTAATGTGTACTGGGTGCCGGTTCTGAGGGAAAGTGAGAGCGATGCATATTTGCATATAGCTTTCTTTGCCATTCGGCATATACCTCCCATGCAAGAACTGACTTATAATTATGGGATAATTCAACCGGAGGAAGGAGAGGAACGGAAGAAGAAATGCTTGTGTGGGTCCGTTAAGTGCAGAGGGTACTTCTATTGATGATGCCTTTCAGATAAAGGTTAGTGTTTTAAAAATTTTATGACATTGATAAAATGTGTTGTGTCTTATTTGTGTCAGTATTTTAAATGCGAAATAATTTATATTATCAGATAGAAGCTGCTTGGTTCTTGGCATTAGTTAAAAATACCATTTCTTTGTTAACTTGTGCTGCTGGTGCATTTTGTAATTTTTATCTTTTCCTGTTTATTGGAACTTACATTCATTCCTATTTCTGCGAAACCGAAAATGCTTGAAAGAATCAATGTTTAGATCAATAGTTGGTCTAACAATCTGACCGAAAGCTTTACCTAATTTTACAGGTGTGACGAACCTGATTTTGTGGATGTTTTCAAGTATCTTGTCCAATGGCCTTTTTCTCCTTTCTCCAAAGTTGTCGGAAGTTTCCGCTCTGATGAATGTGATTTTGTGGATGTTCTCTAGTATCTTATCCGACGGCGATTTTCTCGTGTTTCTCCTCTCTCCAACTTGTCGCGAAAGTTGATGATGCTCGGAGTATACCTCGCCTCTAGCGGTTAGTAATTAGAAGTTGCAGATTTGTGAAAATGAAGCAGAACTTAGTATGTTTATGTGTAGTGTTGGCAATTTGTGTAGTATGTAATGTATGATAACGTTAGTCTTTTGTTATGGATTGTAGTGATTCAGAGCCCCACAAGCTTTTCCTTTATGTTTTGGCTGCTTCTAACTCAAATTTGTAGAAGACTCGTCTTTTGGGTTTGAATTGTAAAGGAAACGTTGTGCTTTTTTGGCTGTTTATGTATGTTTCAGATCCCGCATTCTCTTGTATGTACAGATTTGGGGTTAAAAACGGAAAATTCAAGTTCCGCAATCTATAACGTTACCCTAAATTTAACGGAAAATTGATTTAATGTAATTTATAATTTTTAGAAGGGGCCAAAATATAATAAAATCACTAACAGAGGTGCAATTGTAATATTCAAAACTCCAAAGGGCGTTAAATGTAATTAAACCGTCGATATTATGATATTGTATGTTAATAAATGAATAGAAATTGATCTAAGTGGTTAATGAGTTTGTTTTCCAAAGCAATGTCCCGGTTCAAATGCATGTGTTAAAATATATTTATATTGTATGTTCATAAACAGAACTGTTTTTTTTTTTTTTTTACTTATAATCTTTTATCCGATTGCTGACATTATGAAAAATAAAAAAAGTTTTGGAACATAAGAACAACGTTGGAACAACCGCCACAGGTGCCGATTTCGACAGATGAGTGAGAAACAGAGAATAACTGAATATCAAACTATTTTTTAGTTGCAGAGAATGATCAGAAATGGAAGAAGACAGCATATTACAGAACAAGGCAACGTTCTTCCTCAAGAAATCCGTCTGCTGACAAAAAACAGAGGACCAAAAGGCAGCTGTTTCTGAATCATCCTATCCACATTCTCTCTCTCTCCAAGATCGAAAAAGCACCAGCTTTTAGATTGTTGATGTGCTTCTCCCATGTGGGATGTTGCCAAGAAACAGAAGGGTTAAAGAAAGGAGCTAGCTTTTTGTGATTACAAACTAACAGCAATTTGAACTGAGTTTTGCTCTCTCTCTCTCTCACACACACATATACTTACACATGGACCTGCAAAAGCCAAAACCACTGAGGCTTTATCAAGTTTGGAGAGGAAGCAACGTGAGCCCCTTTTTCCTTTGAGATTCTTTCATATATTGATCATTTGTTGAGATTTACTTAAACCAAGAATTTTTATTTTTACCACTTTTGTTGGTTGTTGTTCTTGTCATCAGACTATTGGGATTTGGTAGACTTACGGACATAGTTTGTTTACTTTTACAATAATAGTACTTTCTTGCTATATTTTGTCGTCGAAATTGCTGAATTTCCCATATCAAGAATTAGATAACAAGGCTTGGTTTGATTGATTCATAATCTTTGAATGTTGCAGAGATTCCTATTCGGAGGAAGACTGATCTTCGGTCCCGATGTTTCTTCTTTGTATCTGTCCACGTTCCTGATAATTGGCCCGGCCATTGCATTTTGTATAAAGATCGCCTTGATCATCAGAGACAATATCAGAGATAACAAAAGTTGTTTTTTATGGGATCTTGTACTTGTTGTGGCCATAATGCTGACAATGTTGGTATGTGAAACTGTCCTAACTTGTTCTGGTTTTTAGTTTAAATAATTACAACATCCTCCCCTGTAATTGTTATATGCCCATACAAATGAACTTCTCCAAAAGTTGATGATGAAAAGGGGGTATTTGTAATTCTAATATTAAGAGGGGAGGTTTATGTAATTACAATTGTTACAGGGGAGGTCAGTGTAATACCACTATTCCACTTTTTTAGGTTAGGGAAATTATAATAATGAGCAGAAGACATGAGAAAAAACTATTAAAGGTCATGTTCTTGATATTTCTAGATATTTTTTAATTGGCAGGATACATTCTTCCTCTTCCTCACATCAAGTAGAGATCCCGGAATTGTTCCTCGGAATAAACAACCACCTGAATGTGATGAAATGGTAGAAGTAACCACTCCTTCGATGGAGTGGGTCAATGGACGAACCCCTCATTTAAAACTCGCACGGACAAAGGATGTTGTAGTGAACGGGCACACAGTGAAAGTGAAATTTTGCGATACATGTCTGTTGTATCGCGCTCCACGCGTGTCTCATTGCTCCATCTGCAATAACTGTGTTGAGAGATTCGATCACCATTGTCCCTGGGTTGGCCAATGCATTGGTATTGTGAGTATTACATTCATCTCTAACGAATTAAACTTTCAGATGAGAAGAATCAAAAAATTTAATTTGTTCTCAAGCCCGAGTTCAAGAATCCGGGTCAAACAAACTCTATTTTCTTGACTCGTTGAACTCAAGCCTGAGAAAACGAGTTAGACCCAGCCTCGTTTGCAAAACTACCAGAGAACATGGTACTGATATTACCAACTAATAAATGTTTATTCTCTGTTTAATAGTCTGAAGTTTTAGACATCAAAGGGTATTCGTAATTATCCGTTATTTAATGAGTAACGAAGATCACATTCGCTCGTGTTTATGTTTGCAGCGAAACTACAGGTTCTTCTACATGTTCGTAGCAACATCAACAGTCTTATGCATATACGTTTTCGCGGTGTCTTTGATCAACATCCTACGATCGAAAGATGGTCCTCTGAGAGCACTGTCAACAGACTATGTATCAGATTTTCTCCTCATCTACTGCTTCGTTGCTGTCTGGTTTGTCGGCGGCCTCACAATCTTCCACTTCTATCTGATTAGCACCAATCAGGTATGTACATTAATCCAGAAACTTTCTGTTTACAAACTTTAAACTTGTTTTAATCGAAAACGAATGCCACCTCGGATGCAGACGACGTACGAGAACTTCAGGTATCGGTACAACAAGAAGGAGAATCCGTTCAACAAAGGGATCATCAAGAACTTTCAAGAAGTCTTCTGCTCTAAGATCCCGCCTTCATTGCACGATTTCAGGGAATTCGTTAACGAGGACGATGAGATGATGGCTGTTGGATGCACGGATACGGATAGCTCGAAAGAAAAACCGGAAATCGAAACGAGAAGCAAGGTCAGTGAGCCCAATGCTGATGAGAAACATGATGTAGTAAAATCTGAACAAAGTTCATCTGCAGTTCAAGCATGAAATGAAGGTAGAATTGCCTGTTTGGTCTAGTATAGTATGAACAAAGATCTGATTATGGATATATAATTATATTGCATTATTTGAGACTTAAATACTATTTTTTTATTTTTGAGGACGACTTAAATATTAAATGTAGATATTATTTGTTGTATATCTTGTTGAACTATATTTTCAGCCCTTAAATTTCCTCTTGCTTTTGCTTTTAATTTCTAGTTTTAAGATATGTTATTAAATTTTTGTACTAAATTAGAAACACCTAACTTAGGATAAAATTGGGACTGTAATTCACAGGATAACAATCAATCTGAGAACTTCTCATTTAAAACAACAATTAAGTTCTTGCAAATTTTTACTACACACAAAAGAAATTCCAAAAATAAATAAATAAATAAATAAAATAATCAACTACCTATGATCATTTAAATTTTTTTGATTTCACCGGTGGGGAATCGTCCCTCGCAATGGCCTTATTCTTCGTCGGCCAGCTCAGTATTCCGAACACCCAAGCCGCCGCCAAAGTGGCTTCCACCGGAGCAAGCCAATAAACGATCAAATGCTCCTTCGTTATATGTTCGCCGTTGGCGAAAGCCCATCCCATTACCTAAGAGAGCACACATACATTTTAGATTTCGATGGTATTTGCCTAAGCTATAAGCCCTTCTAAGCAGCTTATAAACTGTATACGAGCTTATAAGCACTTGTAACGATTTTAACACAACATAGGAGCTTGTATGTTTGTGAAACGTATACATGTAAACTCTAAAGAGAAATACTTACGGAGGCGGGGTTCATGCAACCCCCAGTTAGGTCGGAGCCAAGAATGTGAAGAGTGAGCTTTGACAAGCTTGAAATCCAAGTGTTCATGAAGAAATCATCTCTAATCTTTCTTGCCAGCCCAAGGGAGATGATGACAATGCTGAATGTGAGCAACCCTTCTGTTAATGCGCCCTTTGCTATGTCGACATTCAAGTGTGGCCCTCTTCCTATTCTAGGAAATGCATCCAAGATGAGTCGAACCCCATAAATCGATCCGACAACCTTTAAGGAGAAAATGGGAAGAGAAGACAAGCATAAGGAGAATAACATTTGCGAAAAAGCAATTCCCATGTCTAAAGATAGAAAATGCAGAGCCCAATTATAAACACATATGAATTCTTAGGTAAAATTTTGCAGAATTCATCCCCTAAGGTAGGAAGCTATAGTGCTGCAACATGTTTACTTTTGTAGGATTAAAGATGATTAGATTACTAATACGGCTCAAAGATATGTTTACTAAGACTTCTGCAAGCCTAGGATCGATGACACGACCAGAATTATATTGGATAAAAAGTAGATTATCCATCTCACATTCCTCAAGGGATGAGCAATCACCATCACATCCCACTATTAATCTCCATTACGCATTTAACCCATCTCATCTCAACAGATAAAGTAAGCACGTTCTTGATGTACTAGCGTTTGTCCTGTTAATTCAAAAAAATTGGCACATTAAATCCAATTTCACCCGGAAAACTCTTAATCTGGCCGGAATGTCATCCCGGAAGATCAAAAATAACTACAATATCAATCAGTATCGGCATATAAGCTACAGATAATCGAGACACGATCTAAAGCAGCTGTTGCATACTCAAGAGGACTTAGGCATCAGAATCATACAAGCACCAGATCTTCATCCCAGCTTCTCCAATTGAAAAGTTAGCTCCTTTCCCCAAATAAACCCTAATTCTCCAAACCAAATAGTAATACTAATTCAGCAGAGCTACAATGTCCAATTCAAGATTCCAAGTATACCCTAACTTCCCTACAATTTCAAGCTCAGCTACTGATTCCATTTACTTAGCATTCATAATTGCACAATCAAATCCCATAAATCCCAGATAATCAAAATTTCTGAACATAAGCTAAGAAGAAGATGAAGAAACCTGAACTGGGATTCTGGCGCCAAGAGTGAAGATGAAATAGGAAAAATCACCGGAAATGGCGGTGGCCAAAAGGGCGAGGGGATTATAGGCGCCACCTTTCGTGGCCTTCGCCATGAATGCAAAGAAGAACATGTTAACAATGGAGACTGCATATCTCACAATTTCGCCATTAACTTCATCGGCACCATAACCCAAGATTTGGTGCACTAGAATCTTGTTTAGAGCGCTCGACCAAACCCACATGAACGACATCACGAAATCCGCCGCCAGCAGCCGCCACCACCACGCCATTCTCGTTCTTGCTTCTCTCTCTTTCTCTCAAGAACACACACTGGGAGGTGAAGTTGCTTCAGAGAGAATGTTACTTGGGATTCGAAATGGCTGCTGTTTTCTGGAATCCTCCATTTATATTTTCTTTTGTTTGTAAACGCTTTGATTACATGGATTGTTCTCCAACAAACATTCAAAAATTGCTGTTTTTGAGATGGAAATTTAAAATACAGTATGTTAAAGTGCAATTTACCCCATAAAATTTAAGTGTTTTTGCACTAAAATCTTGAAAAAAGAAAAAGAAATGTGTAAATATAGCGGGAGACGAAACACAGTACTGATACAAAAAATTTAATACGAGTATAGATACCATGGGTATTACTTATTTAGAGCTAAGTGCAACAAAAATCTAACTTTTGGGAGACTGCATTATTTAAGGGATTTAAGTATTTAACAAAGTCTAGCCGGTTAAAGTTTGAATTCAAATTCGAAAAGTTCGAGTCGAGATCAAATCGAACCGAGATTTGGACCGAACTCGAACTCGAACCTATTTATTCTTGTTCGTGACTCGAAAGCCGATTCGCAAGCCAACGACCTATTATATTTCAAAAAAATATTATAATATATATATATGCTTTATTTTTTATTTTTTATTTTTTAATTATATCTTGGGTTCGAATTCGAGACCGAGCCAAACCGAACTTGAACCATTAGACGAGCCGAACTTCGAATCAAAAAAATAGGTTCGTGGACTCGAGCCCGAACCCCAACCAAGCAAAATAAGTTCGAACCGAACCTTGAATTAGAAAAAAAAAAAAGGAAAAAAAAGTTCGACTCGATTCGTATACATCCCTAAAAACGATATCATTAATTTTTCAAATATTAAGAGAAGTTTGTGTGATTGTGTCAAATATCGACCTAGTATAAGTATGTCTAATCACTATTATTGTGTCAAATATCGACCTAGTATAAGTATGTCTAATCACTATTACTGATCAGTTGAATGATCATTGGGTTGATCTTATCTTCGCAACAGGATCCACAAGAGTCCATTCATTTTTTCCGAAGGTCATGGTAAGAAATTTTTTTGTATGAACCAGGTGTGAGATCCTAAATATGCACTATAATGTGTATTCAACATTTCATAATTTTTCTAAAAACTTAGGCAACTCATGAAATGCGTAGGATGAACTTATGATTCATTTAGGTGCTTCGGTGCGGTTAGACTCCATTGTTTCATCTATCCTAGGTCTTTGCTTTCACATTCGTGACATACTGATATGGACACATTCATAGGAAACATGAGAAGACCGTAAAAGGATGAAGACATGTAAATGCAAAATTGGTGACTAATCACAAGCAAAGGAACTTTATTGTCACAAATAGGATGGATAATTCTAATCCGAGTTTAGCTCGGTCAAACCGATGTAATGAGAGGACGAGTGTTTTATACTTACCTTGTGGTTGGTGAAAATTTTTAAAAAAATGATCAATCAAATGATAAGTATAATACTTTTATCCTTTTAATAGTTTGAGTTTGATCCACCCACTTTAAAGTAGAATTTTCCCAAATTAGGAGATACCTACATCAATTAAATATGAGATGACACACCGCGGGGCCGGAGGTTTGTTGAGGAATGACAAGGGGGAGTAGGGGAAATTCTTCCCTGAGCCGGGTGTTCCTACATCCGGCTCTAATACATGTAAAAAATATATATATATATATTTTCCTGGGGAGTAGGTAGAAGGTTTCTCAATGAAATTGCCATTTGCCGATGCAAATTGGGCCAAGTCTTAATCACTAAAGCGGAATTGACGAGACTTTGAGAGGGACTATGAATAGGGGTGTACACGGTCGGGTACAGACGAATATATAAATAAAATATCACTCGATCCAAAATATGCAAGTTCACAAAAATATAAACCTTGAATGCATAATAATTTTTTCAAACCGAACGGTTCGGGTTGAGCAGGTAAGATTTTATTGCAGGCGGAGTTTAATGAGTTTTATGCATATATTTTATAAAAAAAAATTTATTATACTTACAATTTTAATTAAATAATAAAAAATATATAAGGAGTATCCGAACTTACTCTAATTTATAACCTATTGCAACACTAATACATAATAATTTTTAAGTAAACAAAAAATTAAAAATAATATTATATTTATATTATTAAATGAAGAATATGATTTTAATGTTATATAACTTTCTAGTTTATTTTTTTGAACAACATATATAATATTAGTTTAATACACAATTATATTATATATATATGTGTGTATGTCTGTATAATTTGTAAGATACACGTATAATAGATGTCGTATGCAACAACTATATATAAAATATAAATATGCATATAGAGGGTTGCGGTTTAGGTGGTTTTGAATTTTTAGACCCACCACTCGACCGAAAAGTGGCGGGTTGCAATATTTTTCAATCGGCGTTAAATTTTAAATAATTTTAACCGATAGATTTCGGACGGATCGATTCGGTTCGGACGGATTTGGCTGGCTAGGCGGGTTTATGTACACCCCTAACTATGATTAACAAGAGAGATGAGAGTTTCAAAGATTGAAGTGGAGATATAGATTTCGAGATAGTCTTGAATCTTGTTACTAAGACGATGGTCAATGGGCATCCCTTAAAGCTAATTATTGAGGACCGTCAAAGGTATCTTAGGAAGCTTAGGAAATCGAAAATTATGAGAAAAATGCAGGATACTACCTTGTGTTAGATCAAATGAGTAGAAAAAACTCCGTCATATAGAAATTCATTAAAAGAACCCTGTGTTTTGTAAAAATTTAAAAAAAACCCCTGAGCGCGTTGTGTGGCCTGCACGCGCGTTGACTGCGTGTATGGAAGGGGTTTTGGGAGTGAAAAGTCACTTATTCCCCTTAACAATATATATATATTATATTTATTATAATATTATATTATATTATATTTTATGTATATATATATATATATATATCTGTGTGTTTGTGTGGGCGGGGCTCCGGCGTTGTTGGTCGGGGAAGGAGAAGGGGGCCGGCGCAGCTGTTGGTCGGGGAAGGAGGAGAGGGAGTGGCCGCCGCCGCCGGCGAATCGGGGAAGGAGAAGAATGGGGCGGCGGCGGCGACGTGAATCGGGGAAGGAGAAGGGGATCGGCGGCGGTGGATCGGGGGAAGAGAAGGGCGGTCGTTGTTTGGTGTTGGGCGGGGAAGGAAGAGAGTGGTAGGGTGGGGTGGGGCTGGGCGGGGCGGGGCGGAGGGGAAGGGTTCTGCACCTCTGTGCATTTCTTGACGATGGATTTGGGGTGGGGGGGGGGGGGGGGGGTTAATATTAGACATTTTATATACATATATATATAAATAATATTTTTTTAATGAAAATATATAAATAATTATCTATGTATATTTTTATTTATTAATAATTTTTTTAAATTTAGAAATACATTATACACATATAATATAATATATAAATATAAAATATTGTATATTGTATGATGTATATATTTATTTAGTATATATATGTATAAGTAATTGTGTGTGTGTATATATATATATATGAAATATATTTTTTAATGAAAATATATAAATAATTATCTATGTATATTTTTATTTATTAATAATATTTTTAAATATTAGAAATACATTATACACATATAATATAATATATAAATATAAAATATTGTATATTGTATGATGTATATATTTATTTAGTATATATATGTATAAGTAATTGTGTGTGTATATATATATATATATATGAAATATATTTTTTAATGAAAATATATAAATATTTTATATACATATATATATATATAAATAATATATTTTTAATGAAAATATATAAATAATTATCTATGTATATTTTTATTTATTAACAATATTTTTAAATATTAGAAATACATTATACACATATAATATAATATATAAATATAAAATATTGTATATTGTATTATGTATATATTTATTTAGTATATTTATGTATAAGTAATTGTGTGTGTGTATATATATATATATATATTAATGAAAATATATAAATAATATCTATGTATGTTTTTATTTATTAATAATATTTTTAAAAATAATTATTCATTTATATCTTTATTTTAATATATATTTAAAACTATTAAAAATGATTTTTAATATTTATATATTTTTATTTTTTAATATAATATGCATGTATTAAATATGTATATTTTAAAAATAATATAGTTATAATATTTTTATTCTTAATACATTAAATATTTATATTTTTAATATTATTTTAATATATAAAGTAAGGGTATTTTAGGGTTATCATATTTTACATTTGACCAAATGAGTTCGAGGGGCGGTGTGCAAAATTTAAAATAACCCAGGGTCTTTTTAACGAATTTTTATAACAGAGGGTTTTTTCTGCAAATTGAAGCTAACACAGGGGGTTTGGTACAGTTAATTCCGAAAATTATACATATAAAGAGAGTTCGGAAGAGTGTTTATATGCTTAACAGACTTGGGCATGATTTGGAGGAAGAGCTTCGAATTTGGGCAACCCACCGGATGCGATGGTGGACTTGGTCACTAAAGATAACAACATGTAGGCTATGCTAGTCTTCTATTATGACCAACAAAACAATTATTTGAAACGAAATACTATTTTATAATGTCTCATTTTGAAAATATTCATCTTATCAACAAACATTTGAATCAAATCAGATCAAACATATACAGTTTAAGAATTACACACAGAAAATAAGAATTCAAAACTCTTGAACTCATTGTATCAACGCTGATATTACAATATCAATGTATGAACTTTGTATAACACGGAGCTATCGTATTAGTGCTGGTATTATCTCATCAAAACGTTAAGGCCCCACCTTGAGGCAATAAAAGATAAGCATATAGCTAGTGGATGTTGATCCAAAGTCGTACTCAATTAAGTAACATTTATTAAAGTTTGTATTGGGGAGAAAACAATGCTATGTAGGACAAGGATTCTCAATAATATCTATGGGCGTTTACTCTGTACATAAACCTCATTGGTCCACGACTGAGTTTCACGTTGAAATTTTAACTTAATATCACACTAGGAAGGATGCTTTTACTTTATTAGTTTTTGTTATAACTTTGATCCCCCGCAACCTATATATTATTATTTAACTCAAATATATATAATAATACTAATAATATTATTTATAATGTCTATTAGTCACTTGTGGAAGATTACGCAAAAGAATATTTTAAACACTTCCAAATTTAGGAATAATAGGGGTAATTACAATACCCTAGCTTAGTTTTAATTTAATTATAAAAATTTACATTAAGAACTTACCAAAAAATGCTACAAGGTTTAGACAAAAATAATTATAGAAAACACCCTATTTTGGTTGTGTTCTCATAAATTTTTTAATTACAAATTTTTTTTGTAACTAAAGTATATTAGGTAATATCTCTAATAATAATAATGGTAGTAGAATATTTTGGAGTTGTTAGTCAGTTTGATCAAACTAGTATAATACTTTAAACTGAAAAAATTCTACAATTTTGTAAGACTTTTTGTAGGATTTAATATTTCATATTTTTAATGTATGAATACTTTTAAAAATATTATTTTATCGAGTCGTGGTGCGTTGAATACTCTATTCAACACACTTCGCATGAAAGTTTAAGAAAATATTTGTATCTTGTCGAGTCATTTTAGTATCTACGAATTATAAGTATTTGGTGAATGTTTGTCGCGTTTTAATATTTATAATTTTATTGTTTTCTTTTATTGTTTTCTTAATTTCTAGAAAAATAAGCGTTAATCTTTTTTTTTCACTCTAATGTTTGGGGTGTTTTGTACGTTAGTATCCAACATTTGAAATTTAAGGATACGATACTCAACCTTTGAATTTTATTTCACTTAAGTGCCCAATTTCAAATTCAGCCAATAAGTGCAAAAAAAGTGTCATTTTCTTAATGACCAGATCTGAAATTTGACACTTATAAATGTAATAAAATTTAAAATTTAGATATTAAAATGTAAAATTTTAAAAATCGGATAATCCTCAATAACTCCCCCAAATATTGGTTCAATTTCCTTCAACTCCCCCATTTGTATTCTCTCCCCACTAACTCCCCAACATACTTTAAAAATCTCCCTTTACTCCCTATTTTGGCTGAATTTACAAAGATGTCCTTCAACCCTATTAATTTCCCTCCTAAACACTTTAATTCATTAATTAAATGAAAACCCCCCAAGCTCCAAATAACCGGCGATTCCCAATAACCGGCGGCACACTCTGCATTTCGCGGCAACCGGACAATAAGTGACATTGGAGCGAAGTAGTCGACGTTGGTGGTCGGGGTAGGGTTTGTTGCAGGAGGTTTGTGGCCGGACTCAGCAGTTGAAGGAGGTTTTTTGTCGGACGCAATTTTGTCGCAGTAGGGTCGCCACTCGCCGGCATTGAGGTCTGAAATATCAGAAAGAAAGTTTTGAAGCGACGACGAGGGCGAGGACCACGAAAACTGAGGTAATTTCCGCCAAAATTTTGGGCGTTTTCTTCAGTTTTCTCCAATACGAAATTGAGCGCATTAGGTTAAGTATTAGGTAATTTTGGTTCAGGAAGAAGGTTGAGTTTTCATATAATTTGAATGTCCTAGGGTATTTGGGCCTTGATCGAACAGAAATGCTGAAAAAATGGATGTATGTTGGTTGAATATAAAAGCCTTAGCTTTTCGTCCCCACATTGTGCTTCATATGATATTCCAGAATTTAGGCATATTGTTATACCAATTTTGTACATGGAATTGTCCTTTAGATGAATTATTTGAAATGCCCTGAATTCTGTGAAGGTTCCTTCTCCCATGAATGCAATTGCTTATTAGTTGTTTGTTTGAAATTGAATGTCCTACATTGATATGAACTGTGTTTTGTTATATTTGGCAGCAATGGACCGTTTCCAAACCCGTTGTTCCCCCGTGGCATTCTGCAAAGAAATGGAAAATCTTCGGGTTTTAATGAGGCCCGTACACCATGAAGCCATTTCTAGATTACCATTTGGATGTTTGTTGGACATGCCGTTTGCATATGCATCCCATTCCAGACTGAAGCTCTTGATATCCAGATTCGACGTGCAAACCTGTTCTGTGGTTGTGGGGCAAGATATCGATGTTCCATTCACCGATACCGAATTCTGTATAGTTAATGGGCTGCGGCATTATGGTTTGAGCGTTGATTTACACCTGAAGCTGCCATCATCGACACTTGAAGAATTTTTTGGTAACGATCCATCGAAGTGTAAGAAGGAAGTAATTGCAGAAATGATGAAAGAGCTGGTCCAGAGTACAGACAAGGATGATGTGGAATATCTTTGCCGGCTGTATGTACTATTTGTATTCTCGACATTGTTGTTTCCTCAGAGCTCAGGTACTATTCCTAGAGGACTCTTTTGCTATGTGGATGACCTGTCTTGCATTGGAGAGTATGCCTGGGGTGTGGCTGTTTATAAGTTTTTGGTGGGAGCAATGAGTCATTATCTGAACAATAATACAGCCTACGTCAACGGTTTCGTGGCTGGTTTCATGGTATTAAGATCTATAGTATATGTTATTTTCTATTATAAGTATAGTTCTGTTAAATAATTGAACACTGAATATGTTTTATGAATATGAAATAGGCTTGGTTTTACGAACATTTTCCTACGCGTGGCTGTCCGACCGCGCTGAGGGTATTTCCGAGATTTTTTAGATGGCAAGCACAAGAATCCAATTTGCCCAGCAACTTTGAAATAGGCCAGGTTGCACTGAATGACATTCAGAGGATTGAGGTAACTCATTTAACATTTTAACTTTACTATTTTGAGTCTATTATTAATAACAAATTTTTTTGGTTATCATCTGCAGCTTGTGGACATTGTTGCAACTCAGCCGAGGGAGTTGCAACTGTTCCAACCTCCCACATCAAACACTAATATTGAATCGGGGACTATATCTTTGCTGAGGGAAATTGTTGCGAATCAACGAAGAGAGTTAAAGTTGTTGGGAAAATTGTTAAAGAAGGGTGTTGAGGATGTAAAGGGTGGAGATTCTGAAACTGAGGAGATTTCGGCAGAGGAGAATGACAACGAAGATGGAGAGGGGCTTGCTGAAGACGGTGAGGATAGCCTGACTGTCGGGGCGGAGGGTGAACGGGGGAGTGACATTGAGAGTGAGAGTGATGGGCTGATAGGTGAAAATGTTGAAGAGGAACAGGATAATAAAAGTCCTGAAAATGCTACAGTTAATGAGATGGTGGGGGTGGATTCTGAACAAGATGTTGAGAACAATGGGGAGGTTGCAGAAGAGAAGGAAAGTAAAAAGGTCGAGGAAAGTGAGAAGAATGAGGAGCAGGTAGATGCGACTGTTATATTAACTGATTTGCAAGAGAAAGAGGTGGAGAATGATGTGGAGGTGAAAGAAACCAAAGATGAAGGTGTTTTGGAGACTGGAGAGTATGTTGCGGAGCCGATATTAATTGAGGATAAAGTAGTGAAGGCTGACGAGGATCATGACTGTGGGTCCATTTATGCCAGTGGTTCCGATTCGAACAATTCACGTGCTGAGCGGAGAATGAAGAGAGTTGATGATACTGTTAGCTCCCTTATCACTAGCTCCATTGTCACTAGCTCCATTGTTACTGATGTCAGAGAGAGGGCTGATAGGAAAAAGAAAAGAAAATCCCCCGACTTCGTTACACCTCCGTCGTCCACGGTCCCGAAGACCAAGAAGAAGGTAATATATCAGATTTTCAGTTAATTGTAATCAATGTCAGTTAGTTATATGATAATATTACAATCTGTAAATTTACATTCTTGTGTTGTGAAGGTGAAAACCCTTATGGATGATTGCATTGAATATGTTGGGAGGTTAGACTACCCTGGACGGGAGGATCTTACTACAGAAGAACGCGAATTGATCGATGGATTCATCCGGGGTGAGTCGGGTGGGGAGGATGTGGTTGTTGTTTACAGAGGGGTTGAAGAGGAAGTCCATAATTCTGACTGTAACGCCCCAGTTTTTCAATTATGTATTTCATGGTATTTGTGAATTATTTGATCAAGTGTTTACATGAAATTTTATCATCTTGTAATTTATGGCGTGATTTATATTTAATTGATTTGCGTCATTTAATTTTCTTGAATTGAATACCTACAATTTTGATTTAAATCATAACTTCGTGAATTCAATTTCGTGAGTGTGTATTTAATTTTCCAAGCATGATTTAAGTGATTTAGCATAACATATATATATTCAACTCCATTTCATCATATTCTTTTAGAAGCTATATATATATATATGTGTGTTTATATAATCATCTCCCATACATGTCAAGTTGATACATCTCTAACTTGTAAATTCCTAAGAGACAAGGGCTTATGTGCAAATAAGTTTTAATGCCAAGACTTTTCATCACACATTAATTATATCTCATATATACATATATACATATATTACCTTCTTCATTTCATTCTTGAGACAAGCTAAAGATATTTCCATTCTCTCTCCCTCTATACCGATCAAACCATGGAGAAGGAAGCCAAGTTTTATTCCTTTTTCTTAAGGAATTTGAGCTCCAAGACTTTATTTTTTCTCTTTCTCTTTCCCTTCATCTTCTCCATCTTCAAGGTAAGAGTATGCATATTTCTTTGAGGATTTATGATAGCAAAGTTAGGGTTTATGACTCTTGTGATGTCTTTGTGGCTATATGGATTTTATATGTTGGTTTTGAACTAGTTTCATACATTTATAACTTGGGTTCATGAAGTGTGAAGCATGATTGATCATTTGACTTCATATTAGTTTCATGGATGAATTCTTGATGAGCTATGCATGTTTCATTGAATTAAATGGTGGCTAATTGATATATGTGAGATATATTCATGATATATGATAGTTTTGGGGTGAATTCTTGCCTTGGTTTGATGTGGGAAGGCTTGGGAGCCAATTCCCGTAGTTTTGCCCTGTTTTTGCCCTGTTTTTCTGTCACGCACAGATGACACGGGCGTGTCATCTCTGCTTTGTGTTGGGTGACACGGGGGTGCATGTTGGAGAGTTGGGATTTTCTGTACCGTGACACGGGGGTGTCACGGTTTGCCTTGAATTGGTGACACGGGCGTGTCACTTTCCTGCATTTTGCCCAACTTCGGACGAACGCCATTTTCACCTCGGTTTGAATTAGAAAACGTGCCATATAGCGTTGGAAAGGTCTATGTGTCTACTTTCATATCCAACAAACAAAACTCAAGTCCCACTTCTAGAATTTAAGATATTCCAGTTTTCCCGCAACATGTACATTTCCAAAAATTGTCGGTTTTGGCCAAACTTCACCAAAACCTTTCTTATTGCATTTCTTTCACTTCCTTGGCTCCCATATGTGAATTATGTGATATATATACTTGCTTAATTGATAATCATGCTCCTATTTGACACTCCTTGATTGTTGTTGCATAATATCTTGATTATGACTTCGCCGTGCGTTTTAATTGGTTCATTCGAGTCGAGTCTTATTTCACACTTATCCTTGTTGCACAGATCTTGGTCCCAGAGACGAGGAGCACGGTCCGTAGGGTGCTTCCTTGCTTCTTTTGGTTGGTAGAGGTGAGGTTTAATTACTAGATATATATAGAACCCTTACAACCCTACGTGATGTTTTCAGCTAAAATGTATATATATATATGTATATATCTTTCCCACAATCTCTACCGATGGCAAATGATTTCGTGATCTAATGAATAATCGTGTTATCGTGATTGATCGTGTTTTGGCGAGTAAGCATATCGTGTTCACATGGGCCCGAGGGTAGTGTATTGAGCCAACCGGGAAAGCAAGGGCTGACGGGTAACTCTTGCACTATCCTCACCAATTTTTGGGATCACCTCTGAATCCACCAGGAGGTTTGGTGGAGGAAGAAATCCCGTGCGTGGGAGTCATGTTCCCGACGTACACCGTTCATGGATGGTTGGGCCTTGCAATCCCACCATCACTGGAGGAAGAAGGAGTTCGTGAAAATGCTAAGTGTGCACTAATGATTGTATGATAATTATTGAAATAAAACCTAAAGATGGTATTGTTCACTAATTGGAGTAAGGTTGGAGATTGCCCTCACTCGCCGGGCCACTGAGTGAATTGAATTGAACTGATAAGGTTTATATTGATTGAATGGATTAGTTGTAATCTCGGGCGAGATCTATTTTAATATTGAACTTATATTGTTTCTATTTTATAAACCCTTACCCGAGATTATGGCTTGCATGGTAATTGCGCTATTATTTAATTATAAACCCCTCGCTCAGTCCATGTTGGACTGACACCTCAACTTTTCAGTTTTTGCAGGTTCGTGCTAGGCGGGAATTAGAGTCTCGTGTCTTTTATTCGGGTCTAGCACTTCACCTTCATACTTTGATCTTGTATTGATACTAGTTATTTTGTAGCATGTTTTGGATTTATACTTGGAGATGATATTGTATTGATATATATAAATGTTGGTATCGATAAATAAATATGTAAATATGGTACTAAAAAGTATTGATTGCTATTGCTTCCACTTTTATTGCTCTGAATTGTTTATTGGTAGTATTTGAGGGTACCCGCCTAGCTTTTGAGTTTTGTTGTCACCCGTTCGCCATGAGTCCGGTTCATATATGGACTACCCATTTCATGTGTGAGCTAGACTTATGGTGCGGGGGTGTGGCATCTCGGCGTTCCGGGTGCTACACTGACATTTACAGACTACTTTGGGGATGCGAGATGATGCAAAAGGTATTTGAGTGCTATGCTCAGATGCTGAACAGCATGAATAATTCGACAAAAATTTGGGTGATGTCAGCTCACGCGACAACCGAGATATTGAAGGGCCTGCACGGCCAAAAGTTCATTAAGGGTTCAAAGAAGAGATTGCATCGTGTGGATATGGGAGAGCTTGATGCATTCTTCCAAGTCGGTGTCATGGGGAGTGTGCGTATGTATCTTGATCGTTTGAATCTCGATGTGTTGTCAGGACACCGTTACATCATCTTCCCGATAAATACGAAATTTCATTGCCATATGGTGGTCCTAGACACTGAAAGGAAGGTATTCACACGTTTAAACTCAATGTTATCTGCGGTGGCAACTGGGCAGGCGAAAACATGGGCAAAGTTCATCCGAATATACCTGTTTAATGTGCACAATTATGAGATCCCAAGTGATGAAGTTCAAGGTCAGGTCTGTCCCCAGCAAGATCCCGACAGCCTTGATTGCGGTGCCTTTTTCTGCCTGTTTACCGAATGCTTTTCTAGGGATGATCCTACGTTTTGGAGGGAGATGCCGAATGTGAAGATGCCGTATTACCGGGCTCATCTGGCTGCTACGATATTGAGTGAAGCAAAGATGCTATGTTGATTTGTGTAGGAAACATTTGCTTAATTTCTGGATAATTTCTGTTTTTTTTTTTTTTGTTGGTTTTTCCGTTATGTTGTTGTGCCGTGACGTAATTTTTTAGTGTTGGCCCTTGAACATTTTGTAGCCTGATGCACATATTAATGCATTATAGTATCACAAGGCGTCCCATTCGTACTAATTCAGTAATTATACGTATCCTTTGCTGCGATGACACATCTTTCTTCATCTCGTATACACTTGTGAATATGTTGGTACGTAAATGGCCCAATGCCGCATCTAATCGGCCATATCTAGTATAATTTCTGGAAAACAATCTCGTATACACTTGTGAACATGTGCGTACATAAATGGCCGAATGCCGTATCTAATCGGCCATATCTCGTATAATTTCTGGAAAAGTGCCGCGTATAAACTTGTCTCAACCCCCCGCAAGCCTGAATTACACAACTTTTAGTCGTATAAGTGGTCATTGTTGGTAGAACAAGGTGACATAATTACATTGCATGTAATATAAGATCCCATAATAGCATTTGTGTCTCAGTTGCTACATGGCACCACCACATATATGTTACTCTAGTATGTATCACTTGGTGCGATGTCCCAAACGCTTCAATTAAAGAGTCTCATGTAGTACGTATAGCACATATTAATGCATTATAGTATCACACAGCATACCATTCGTACTAATTCAGTAATTGTACGTATCATTTGTTACGATGACACATCTTTCTACATCTCGTATACACTTGTGAATATGTTCGTACATAAATGGTCGAATGCCGCATCTAATCGGCCATATCTCGTATAATTTCTGGAAAACAATCTCGTATACACTTGTGAACATGTGCGTACATAAATGGCCCAATGCCACATCTAATCGGCCATATCTCGTATAATTTCTGGAAAAGTTCCGCGTATAAACTTATGAACATGTGCGTACATAAATGGCCGAATGCCACATCTAATTGGCCATATCTCGTATAATTTGTGGAAAACAATCTCGTATACACTTGTGAACATGTGCGTACATAAATGGCCCAATGCCGTATCTAACCGGCCATATCTCGTATAATTTCTGGAAAAGTGCCGCGTATAAACTTGTCTCAACCCCCTGCAAGCCTCAATTACACAACTTTTAATCGTATAAGTGGTCATTGTTGGTAGAACAAGGTGAAATAATTACATTGCATGTAATATAAGATCCCATAATAGCATTTGTGTCTCAGTTGCTACATGGCACCACCACATATATGTTACTCTAGTATGTATCACTTGGTGCGATGTCCCAAACGCTTCAATTAAAAAGTCTCATGTAGTACGTATAGCACATATTAATGCATTATAGTATCACACGGCATACCATTCGTACTAATTCAGTAATTGTACGTATCCTTTGTTACGATGACACATCTTTCTACATCTCGTATACACTTGTGAATATGTTCGTACATAAATGGTCGAATGCCGCATCTAATCGGCCATATCTCGTATAATTTCTGGAAAACAATCTCGTATACACTTGTGAACATGTGCGTACATAAATGGCCCAATGCCGCATCTAATCGGCCATATCTCGTATAATTTCTGGAAAAGTTCCGCATATAAACTTATGAACATGTGCGTACATAAATGGCCGAATGCCGCATCTAATTGGCCATATCTCGTATAATTTGTGGAAAACAATCTCGTATACACTTGTGAACATGTGCGTACATAAATGGCCCAATGCCGCATCTAACCGGCCATATCTCGTATAATTTCTGGAAAAGTGCCGCGTATAAACTTGTCTCAACCCCCTGCAAGCCTGAATTACACAACTTTTAATCGTATAAGTGGTCATTGTTGGTAGAACAAGGTGAAATAATTACATTGCATGTAATATAAGATCCCATAATAGCATTTGTGTCTCAGTTGCTACATGGCACCACCACATATATGTTACTCTAGTATGTATCACTTGGTGCGATGTCCCAAACACTTCAATTAAAAAGTCTCATGTAGTACGTATAACACATATTAATGCATTATAGTATCACACGGCATACCATTCGTACTAATTCAGTAATTGTACGTATCCTTTGTTACGATGACACATCTTTCTACATCTCGTATACACTTGTGAATATGTTCGTACATACATGGTCGAATGCCGCATCTAATCGGCCATATCTCGTATAATTTCTGGAAAACAATCTCGTATACACTTGTGAACATGTGCGTACATAAATAGCCCAATGCCGCATCTAATCGGCCATATCTCGTATAATTTCTGGAAAAGTTCCGCGTATAAACTTATGAACATGTGCGTACATAAATGGCCGAATGCCGCATCTAATTGGCCATATCTCGTATAATTTGTGGAAAACAATCTCGTACACACTTATCAATATGTTGGTACATAAATGGCCGAATGCCGCATCTAATCGGCCATATCTCGTATAATTTCTGGAAAAATTTCGCGTATAAACTTATGAACATGTGCGTACATAAATGACCGAATGCCGCATCTAATTGGCCATATCTCGTATAATTTGTGGAAGACAATCTCGTACACACTTATCAATATGTTGGTACATAAATGGCCTAATGCCGCATCTAATCGGCCATATCTCGTATAATTTCTGGAAAAGTTCCTCGTATACACTTGTGAATATGTTGGTACATAAATGGCCCAATGCCGCTTCTAATCGGCCATATCTCGTATAATTTCTGGAAATTATATGAGATACACTTATCAATATGTTGGTACATGCATCTAATTTGCCATATCTTGTATAATTTCTGGAAAACAATCTCGTACACACTTATCAATATGTTCGTACATAAATGGCCGAATGCCGCATCTAATTGGTTATATCTCGTACAATTTCTGGAAAAGTTCCGCGTACAAACTTATTAAAAAACAAGTCAATACAACAAACACAAGTCACCACAACAAACAGAAGTCAATACATCAAACACAAGTCTCCACAACTGAAAGAAAAACTACGAATGAATTTCAACAAACTAAGAATCAAGGGTCTCTTTGCAACCACGGCGATTGTGACCCTTTCGCTTGCACCGTGAACATGTAATTGCTCTTTTGACAACCTGAGATGGTATTCTTTTTTGTCTCCTACGTTCGGGTTGAACTCTCACTTCGGGTGGATAAACAAATTGATCATGTTCGTTTTCAACCAAAACCATCTCTCCACCTGTTGGTATGGGGTAGATAGGCAACCTGTACGCTTCTCTAAATGTTGCGACAGAATACGCTTCGTCGCAGAATTCATATAATGAAAATCCTTTGTCCTCAATACAAGCACAAGCATGCCTACAAGCTATTCTGAATATCTGCCACTGCTTACAAGTACATGTTCTTGTTTCTAAATCCACGGCATAAGTTGACTTACCCTCGGTAACTTCAAACAGAAACGGGCTTGCACGCTTTAAGGTCATTTTGCGACCCTCAATATAATTCTGCCTCAGTATCTCTTCTGGTTCAGGACATAGAAGTTCAATGTTGTATGTTTCTCCAAGATCGCGCCTATCCTTCATCATGGTCATTATTTGTACGCGTATCTGATCAATCATACCTAACATAGGTAGAACCCTTGCATTAGTCACCCAGGCGTTCCAAGACTCCGCAACGTTGTTATTTATGACACCAAATCGTTCGCCTGAAAAGAGAGAGTTCGCCCAATTCTGTGGCTCTGATTGCAGGATGAAGTCTTCTGCACGAGGCATAGCTTTCACAATCTCAGCCACATATTTCTGGTAGTCATTGAACGAGGTAGTGTACGCGGCTTTTTGAAACATAGATTCCCAATGTTTTTTGTTCTTGTAAGGATAGAATCTGAGAATCTGCAAAAAAAAAAAAAAAAAAGGATTACATAGGACACAATAAATACTACATAAAGTTTGAGATTTCTCGTAAACAATCTCGTATAAACTTATGAATCTGTTCGTACATAAATGGCCAAATGCCGCATCTAATTGGCCATATCTCATATAATTTCTGGAAAAGTTCATGTTTCTTAATTAAAAAACAAGTCAACACAACAAACATAAGTTCATGTTCTGAATTAAATACTTCATGTTAACAAATAAGTAAATCAAATAAGTATGATGTTTCTTACCTGCGTCCGGAAATTATCAACCAAATGTCGTAGACAATACGCATGGTGGCTGCCAGGAAAAACTATTGGGATGGCCTTCCGTAGCCCAGAATGTCTGTCCGAGAAAAATGTATACGATCTAAAACTGATTATGCCTCGTGTCTGACTCGCTAATGCTTCATGCAATTTCCTACAAAACCATTCCCAATTGGCATCGTTTTCAGCGCTTACAACCGCATATGCGAGGGTGAAAAAACCATCATTGCCGTCCTTCGATACGGCAGACAAGAGACAGCCTTTGAAGTTATTCTTGATGTGAGTTCCATCCAGAAAAATCAACTTCCGGCAACCTCTAAGAAAACCAACCAGACATGCATGAAAGCAAAGAAACAGCCTCGTGAATTTTTTGCTATTATCCACCTCATAATCAGAAAAACTCCCCGGATTTGTTTGTTTTACGGCATCACAATACCATCTCACTCGATCATACGATGCACCATCATACCCATGGATATCATACATAGCTATTTCTTTACCCTTCCACACCCGTTTGTAAGGGATTTCAACACCATAATCCCTTTCTAAATCGTCTTTCATTTCTTTAGGAGAATACTTGGGACAAGTTCTAACCTTATCTTTCACAAGGTTCGCAATCCAGTTAGCATCAGCTCTAGGATGACCCTTCGACATCAGAATACCCTCTCGACACGTGTGCTGCAAGCAACATTTTCTTATTGCAAATTTTAAGTCTTTCTTGCCATAGGATGCATAGATACGCCATTTATAATTCCTATCGAGACACACCGCTATGATCTTCGAACTATCGTTTTTAACATACTTGAATGAACGATGGATAGCCACAGAGTAATTTTTCAGTTTTGTCCGAAACTCACCCGCATCGCTGAAACCTTGGCCTACCCCGGTTATGCACATACTCCACAAATCTCGGGAATTAGAAGCCATAGCCTCAGATTGGGGTGTAAGTGACGTTCTCGCATCTTCTCCTCGGTACCTAACAAGGCTTCCGAACAAAACAATGAGGCGAAATACAACGGGTCAGTTTCATCATTGTAGCAAAATACAACATGTCAGTTTCATCATTGTAGCAAAACACAAAGTACCTGAACTCAGTCGATCCCATATGCTCGGTTTCATCATCCCTATCAGTGGCCTTAATATCAACATATGTCAAATTGAACGTTTTATGTAGATCAATCATGTTATAGACATCTTCATCACTCAATAACCTAACTTCATGATCCTTAGCATGAGGCGCAGTGTAGGTCAATCTTAATTCATTCATGTTTACCTCAGGCCAACAACCACATACAATTGTCTTCAAAGTCGTCAAATTAAAGTCGACCCTAATTGAGATTACCTGCATTTTGTGATTATAACGAATACCACCAAGAAGCCGCACAGGTGTGTTACATTCACCAACTTCATGTGGGCTACCCATGTCTAATGCCGAAACAGATGCAACAATTAATTCAGCAAACTGAGCTAAAAAATGGTGAAAGGAAAGAATTAACTCAGAGGCAACAATTAATTCAGAAATTGTCTGAGATTAGCAAAGAGGGGAGTCAATAATCAGTCCTACATTTCGTCGGCGAAGGTCGTCGGAGCCAATTACAGTAAAGTGCATCGACGGGAACGGCGAGAGAGATGGCATCTTCTAAATGTGCAGAGAAATTGCGGGAGAGGGTGGTACGCTAGGCAAGATGGAGTCGTCTCCGGAAACCCACCGGGAACGTCTTCAAATCGGTGCCGACGGTAGAACACTTTCTTCCTCAGCGCTGCACCGATCCCCTTTTCATTTTTTTCCGATGGTTGATCTTGAAATATACAATAATAGTGATAAAGGTGGGTAATATTATTAATGGTTAATCACTCAATTAAGTTATTAAGGGTTAATCACTCAATTAAGGTCATTAGGGAGCAAATAAAAATTCAAACTTTCATTTGGGGAGTTAGTAGGGATGAGCTAAAAATGAGGGAGTGAATGAGCATTTTAACAAACCTTGGGGAGATATCAAAGATAATCCCTTTAAAAATTGAGTACTAAAATATAAAACACCCAAAATAACACAAATAATAAAATTATAGTGTAATGGTAAAACCAAACTTATCTATAAAGATGACACTTTTATTGCGTTGCTGACTTCAACCTTGGAATTCAGTGAAGCGACGATAAGTATTTATACCTTCCCATTATAACACCGATCTCACTATCCACCTTTCCAAAATCTGAAATCGCTCGAGCTAGCTGTTTCTCCTCTTGTCCCACTGTAAGTTTCTCTTTTTCGCCATGTTTTTCTGTGGAATCTTCTTGAATAGTTGTTGGAAATTTATAGTATGTGCAAGAAACGGTTGAATCTTGTTGAGGATTGTTTATATTCGGTTAATTTCTTGATGGGATTTCGATGTTCTGCGTTTTTTTTTCTTTTTTTTCTTTTTTGTGTGTGCGAACGAGCAGATTGTTTGTTTTTGCTGTAATTACCTGATGAAATGATGTTTTTTCACCTCCTGTTTCTGAATCGAAAGATGGGGTTCAATTTAGCTGCGAGCAGGGGCAGAGCCAGAGACAGGATTTTAATAGTGGGCGAGATTAAAAATTATAGAACTTTTAAGGTAGTTGGTGAAGGTAATAAAAGAAGGAAATGATTTCTTTGATAGTGTTGAAATTATAACTTGAGCTCATATTCTTGTTGAAGTGTGAGAATTTTCTTTTTTCTTGTATGTGTGTGAGAGGGAGAAGCTATAATGCATGGGCACTCCTAAAAATATCATTTTGTTGTGTCGTGTCACGTCGGACACCGTGTTTGACACTCTCATGTGGAAAATTCAAGAAAAAAATCTGTTTCATTGTATCCTCCGTGTAGTGTTGTATGCGTATTCCTGTATCCGTATCCGTACATCACAGTGGAGAAGGCGTTGGGGTGGGGATGGGGGGGGAATCATGTGCCTTCCTTGTAATCCAACTAAAATCAGTGAGGCTTCAGTTTATTGAATCAAGTTTGTATTTTGAGTTGATAATTTGCTTCATATTTGGAAATTTATGGCAAAAATTGCTCAAGATTGATGATTTCAATCATGAGAAGATATGAAGCATAGTCCACTTTGCTAGTTAATTTGCAAGATATGCATTCAGACATGATTTTTCCATCTCATATCTGACGCATCTTGAATTTTGTGGTTATTAGATAAATGGGTCAAACTCTTGGTTGCGTTCAAGTCGACCAGTCGACTGTTGCTGTGAAAGAACAGTTTGGAAAGTTTGAGGAAGTTCTTCAGCCTGGATGCCATTGCCTCCCCTGGTGCTTTGGCTATCAATTGGCTGGTACTCTCTCGTTACGTGTGCAGCAGCTTGATGTTCGTTGTGAAACAAAAACTAAGGTCTTTCAGAATTTCGTTTTACTGCTTGATTTTCCTATAGCATTGAGCCTTCATGCTTTTATGAGTATTACTTAATTGTATTCAGATGCAATCGGCACTGCGTAGTTATGTTTTTTTATCAGATATAATAAAAAATATAGCAGCAATACAAATATTCCTCTCAGTGAAATTTTGTCGATTTTGATGTTCCAAAAGGGTTATTTTTGCAATTTTAGACATTGTTATTTTGCCTTTTTTGTTTTTTTGTCGTTTTACTATGCTATGATCGGAATTGGGGATCATTTGATATATTGAAGGAGCTTTTTGTGTTTCAGGACAACGTGTTTGTTACTGTGGTTGCTTCGATCCAGTATCGAGCATTGTCAGAAACAGCAGCTGATGCATTTTATAAGCTAACCAACACAAAGGAACAGATCCAAGCATATGTTTTTGATGGTATGATTGTGAATTTATTGTCTTTACTTCCTTGTGCTGTATGCAAAGATTGAATGATGCTTACTAAATCTGCTCACTTTTGTTGAGGGAGACTATCTACGTAAATAGGCAAGATAAGTATTTAGATCGAGAAAGTTTGGGATACAAAATTGCATATGGATTTAGATGAAGGACAGTAATTGTTATCGATATAAATTTGAAAATTGTAGGCCAGCTGTTTTATATCATTGATGATTGAAGATATTAAAAGTGTGATTAATAATCTGAAATTCTATTAATCCAGTCATAAGGGCATGTGTACCGAAACTGGATTTGGATTCTACTTTTGAGCAGAAGAATGACATAGCCAAAGTCGTGGAGGATGAACTTGCAAAGGTACTTCTTTATGCTATCGACAAGAAAAATGTCTACATACATACAATATTAATTAACATATACATCGAATTTTTGGCGTGTTTTTACCTTTACAGGCCATGTCTGGATATGGGTTCCAGATTGTGCAGACTTTAATTGTTGACATTGAACCAGATGCTCAAGTCAAGAGAGCCATGAACGAGATTAATGCAGGTGAAATATTTCTAAGATGTTTAAAATTGGAGGCCTTTTCTCGAAATTGCTATCTTTGTAGGAAACTCCATTGGGAACTTGAATTTAAGCAAATTAGCTTTTAATGTTAATTGAAATATTTAGTTTTCCATGCATAATCTTTATAAAATTTTGAACATTTTTCTTTTCAATCTTCTTATGATTTTGAGTTGCATTTTGAAAATCTTAGGCCCTGTTTATTTGTGTTTTCTTTCATTCAAGAATATCATTTCTCGACCAAAACCTCGCTAGAAAATATGTATTTGGCCGTAGATTGCCAACCACTGCTGTGTGCAATAAAGTCTCACCGGAATATTCCACCGGAGATGGTGATTTGCTAACGTTTTGCATATTCAAAGAGAAATAGAAGTTTCAATCACAGATAGTTCAAGCCTCAAAAACTTTCTTTTTCCCCTTAATATTTGTATTCTACTTATCCAATCATATTTAATTCATTTAATTCTCATATAAAAACCATAGCATAACACAAATCATTTTCTTCCGGTGCAAATAGTTTTTTTTCTTTTCTTCTTATCTGTTTTTCCTCTATCTGATGATATTTGAATGTCACAACAGCTGCTAGACTCCGAGTAGCTGCAAACGAGAAAGCCGAAGCTGAGAAAATCTTGCAGATCAAGAAAGCCGAAGGAGAAGCTGAGTCGAAGTACTTGTCCGGGCTCGGTATCGCCCGTCAGCGTCAGGCTATTGTAGATGGCTTGAGGGACAGCGTGCTCGCATTCTCTGAAAACGTGCCCGGTACAACAGCCAAGGATGTAATGGACATGGTTCTGGTTACTCAGTACTTTGACACCATGAAAGAAATCGGTGCATCTTCAAAATCATCCTCTGTGTTTATTCCACATGGACCTGGGGCGGTCAAAGACATCGCTTCTCAGATTCGGGATGGCCTCCTTCAGGGTGAGAGCATCGCGTGTTAATTTAGCTTTTATCGGTGTTTCGGATTTCAATTAGTCGTTGTTGGTTGTGTATAGCATTGTTGAAGTATGTGGTTGGATTTGGATGTCTATTTGCCATATGAGATTATGATGTTATCACTATATGTTGAACTTAGATGACTATTGAAGATTGAATGAAGAGTGTGTGCATGGAAGTATAAGCCCTTTAAAACAACTTTCAATATATCTTTCCATAAAAGCAGCATAATACAATGCTGGTCTGTTTAAATATTATGATGCTTCTGTGCCGGCCTAGACTGTGTATGTCGAACGGTAATATAGTTGTTCTTGACTGTGTATACGAACGGTAATACAGATCGAACCATCTACTCAATAACCACAACAGAACATCCTAAGTAGTTCAATTTAGGAAGATATTTTGACACTTATTGAATGCAGCGGAGCACATCAATTTGTATGATTAAAAAATTGAAACAAGAACGACATCAAAAATGAAATTACGCCCATTTTTATTAAACATACCAAGAAAAATCAAGCCAACTCAATCGATTCATCATTTAAAACCAATACAAAGATCATAACAATCGACAGAAACACAAACATAAACACAACAGTAAACAAGATAACAATTTTACTAACAAGAGAAAGAAACAAGGCAAGCTTCACTGGAGACATCACACACACACATATACACACATATACATGTATGCATGTATGTATGTTTTAAACGAGTATGGTATCCAGCAATCCAGGTTGGGTGGCGTCGCATCGGTTGAAACAGTCACCTGAGGTACTAACACAGCGGTCCTTGCAATCCTCCGGCACAGAAGTCCGGGGGTCTGTTTGATTTTGATCACAACGGCCAAAACAACTCAACATTTCATTATCGCAGTCATCCATGCATGGAGAAGGCCTCGCCGCATCGCACTGGTCGAGACAGGCATTGAAGGTCTCGACGCAGCCTTCACCTCTACAGTTCGACCGGGCTGTGCTGCAGTCTCTGTCGCACGTATCTGATGTGTTTGCCTGCCTCTCAAGTGCGACACCAACAGATACACTTCCCAAGTCGACATTGGCGCCTGATTCATCTGCCTGGAGTACTTGGCCCTCGACACTAATGGTGGCGTGCATCACGAGTAGTAAAACAAGAGCCTCGACTAGCATCAACATCAATGAGGATTTGGAGATGATTGAAGAAGGTGTTGAGGCCATTGTGGTGTTAATTATGTTTGTTACACAGATGGAGAGGCTTGGATTTGCTTGCTTGTATGCGGTATTTATAATGTTCTCATGTAGTTTTACATGTAGTTTTATGGGAAAAAAAATATAAAATGTGGATATCAACTACACCCCACTTGCAATTTTGGGATATATTTTTTTTTTCGATAAAAATTTTGGGACTATAACTAAAAAAAAGTTGCAATTTATGGATTTTTTTGATCACCAGAACCGGTTTAAGGTGTCGAAAAACAGCTTATGTGAAATACGAACCTACTAAAACAGTCATATGTGTCACGTGTATCTGACCACAGGCCACCTGTAAAAAAGGAGACATGTGCAATGCCATGTAATTTTAAACTCTTAGAGCATTTGTGACACATATGACGTTTTTAGTAAGCAGGTATTTCACACATGCTCTGGTGCGTAAAACCGATTTCGGTGATCAAAATCTATAAATTGTAACATTTTTTCAGTTATAGTTCCAAAATTTTTATTAGAAAAAAAAAATATCCCAAAATTGCAAGATGAACTATGGTTAATATCCCGATTTTATATTTTTTCCATAAATTATCTTGAAGTTTGGACGTGGATTACCAAAAATATACATAGAAATTGCGAAAAAACAGGATGATCAGATTATTTGTTTATTTATTTTAATATCTCAAATATGATTATTTCTTTTTCTTGTAATTGAGTTGAAAGCTCGGGGATATTCGTAATTATGCGTTAACGTAAACTACGAGGGTTTTGAATTAATTTGTGCTGTGAGTGGTCGGACCGAGATAAATTTGGATTAGAATCGAGTTAAGTAATCCTCGTGAGTTGATTGTTAATTATATTAAGTTGAAGATATTAAAAAAAAAAAAAAAAGTTATTTTATGGTATGACATGATTCCCTTAATCTGTTTCTGGATGGTGAATCCATTATTTTTTTTCAGTAAATATAATATTGATGAGACTCAGAAACGCACTTGAATCAGAGCCGTCCACGTGTCGCCATCGACTGCCTAGAAGACTACATGCTCACATTGATGGGCTCGTGAGCCAATCCAGCCCACTCACTTGCCAACTAAGTCAGGCCATTGGGCCTCGGATAATTGGTCAGGTAAAGGGCCAGAGCCGACCGCCCTCAGGGTTACCCTTCTCAGGGAAGCGCCCACGCGGGGACCCCATTCTTGGTGCTCGGGGTTTTGACGCTCAAAGGTCATCTGCCGCGGAGGATCCATCCGTGCACTCTTCGAGCGTCATCGCGCTCGTAAATGATCCCACCTCCCCTGCGAGGGACCCGAACCTTAGCAAGGAGGACTTTGGGCCTTCCTCTCACGTGACCCTCGCCAACAACCTCTGACACAAAGGTAGTACACACTTTGTACCTGACACGCCGCCCCCTTTTCAGAGACGTCATTCTCATACCATCACGGGATGCCACGTGTTAGGGCAACACAGGTTTGGGACCACCTGGTCAAATTACCCATTTACCCTCACCCCTAACATATAAATAGAGGAGAACGCGTGCTTTCTCCCCCAAGCAATCTTCTGCATACATTTCACACTGGGCATTCCCTCTTTCCATTTTTTTTCTGCATCTTCCTAAGCTCCGTGATCACCTCACCACAGTTGCATTACCATTACCTCTTGCACTCTTGGTGTTATCCTAGCTGGAAGAACCCACGCACAAAAAGGAAACCCAGTTCCTGAGGCTTTCACGCCTGTGATGGTCTTCCCCTTCTAACAAATATTAAAGTGTTGTTGCATTTGGGAAGCTCAGATTCCTGCACCATCATTTTTGGCGCCGTCTGTGGGAAATCCATCACCACCATCTTCGTCGTTACCAGTTTCTTCCTTTAAAAGCTAGTTGAAAAGTGACACCAAAGTCTTTCATCATGGTTACTGCTACAAGATCCGGAACTCTGGGGAATAGAGGAGGTCTTCCTCCCGCCAATGGAGAGAACGCTGAAAGCCCCACCCCCGCCGGAGGCGCACCTCCGCGTGTCGCCGGAGACGTTGATGCAGCCGCTGCCGCTCCTCCCCCAACTGGAAATGAAGTAGGAGGATCGGGCTCCAATCCTCCCCCCCAGCTTTTGCCCCAAATATCCCTGCCTCCCATCCTGGCATGTACCCTATGGCCATGCCGCCGCCAGGGTACACTCTTACGCAGCCCGGGGTAATGCCTGGAATGCTATCTTTGGTCCAGCCGTATCAAGTGGGGACGTTGAACCTCCCCTTATCGATGCCAAGGGAAATACAGGGGGTAGAGATGCCCCAAATCACTACACAACAACTTCAGGCGCTGTATGCGCAATGAGAGAGTCAAGCCGTGCAGAATGCTTGGGAACACTTCACTGCGGCTTATTTCCCTTCACACGCGGGCGCTCGAATAGCCCCACCCCTGGGAGGACTCCCAGCACACCCCCTGACGATGGCTCAAAATGCGTTAAGGGCCCAACAGGCTCCAACACCACCGAATCAAGAAAATGAGGCCCCACCGAGGGCCCAGCAAGAACAACCGCCTAAAGGAGCTGAAAGGGCCCCTCGAAATGAGGCGGCTGGAGATAATGAAGAGGTCCAATCGAGGGCCACAGGAAGGGCAAACCGCAGAAATGTTGGTGACCCTCAGCTGGCCGCGGTACAAGACCAAATTAGAGGGCTCCAGAATGTGGTAGAGCAGCTCTCTCGAGCAAGGTCTCAAGTCCCCCGTGATGGGGACGAGAGGTCCAAGGCCAGAGACGCTCGCCGACCACGCAGCCCAATTTCCCGCCGCAGGAGAGAAGCCAGCTATGAAGATCCCGAGGACAGGGATTACAGAATCATGACGGGCGATTCACCCCTCGTCGAGGAGGTGCTAATGACCCGTGCGGGGAAAGGTAAAATCCCCACAGCTGTCAACAGGTATGATGGAACCACAGATCCAGCCGAGCATCTGGATCATTTTGTACATCTTATGCACTTGTATGATCACCCAAGCAACTATTGGGCCAAGGTGTTTGTCACCTCTCTCACGGGAATGGCCCAAGACTGGTACAAAAAGCTTCCCCCACGATCAATTCGGGGGTATTATGACTTGACGGATGCTTTCATCAGCCACTTTAACTCTTTGAAGGCATCGGCCCCAGCCGCGACCGCACTTTACAGTTTGGTCCAAGGGCCGAACGAAACTTTACGGTCTTTCATGGGAAGATTCAACAAGGAGATCTTGTTGGTAGAAAAGCCCTCTATGGACTTCTTGAGGCATGTTCTATTTGGAGCTATCAACATGAAGCATTACATCAGCAAGGAATTTGTGGAAGAGGTGGCCAAGAAAAAGCCACGCTCGCTGATGGAGATTAGGAAAATTACGGACTCTTTCTTTACTCTCGAGGATATGTACATCGCAAGGGATCAGAAAATGGCGAACGCCCCTCGTCCCAGCAAAGTACCCGAGGACCGGACGGATTCTAACAGGGGTCACCGCCGCAGCCCAGTTTCCACACGACGAAACTCTCCACCCCCTCGGAAGTTCGAGCGCATCCCTCTCAACCGCCCTATTGCTGAAGTTTATTCCATGGCGGATAAAAAGCTATTCAAAAGACCACCTAAGTTGAGGGAGACCGAAGCTCAGAAGCGCTCTGGAAAGTATTGCGCTTTCCATAAGCAGAAAGGGCATGATACCAACGAGTGTCGCCAACTCGAGAGTGAGATTCAGAGGCTTATTGCCGGAGGGCACCTCAAGGAGTTCGTAAAAGTGCTAGAAAGGTACGACGAACACTGTGCTGAACGAGCGCGTTTTAGAGGGAGAAGTCGTTCGCGCTCGCGCAACCCCCGCCACTGCTACACCGAGTCAAGCGACCGTGGTAAAGGGAAAGCCTCAGACATGGAAAATCAGCCATTCGCGGTCATTCACATGATCGCCGGAGGACCCTCGGGCGGTGACTCTAACGCCTCCCTACGTCGCTACATTCGGAGCTATGACCAAAGATCTTCCCAGCCCAAGCCGGTGCTCTCTATTGATCAACCATCACGCTCGGAAAAGGATGGGAGCGTAGGATTCACAGAAAAGGATTTAGAGCACATTGTAACACCCCATGGGGTCGGTGAAACCTCTGACTGCCCCATGGTGGTTAGCTTAGATGTACACAATCACATTGTAAAGAGGGTCTTGATTGATAGTGGAAGCTCCGTGAATGTTTTGTCTTACTCCACATTCCAAAAAATGAACATCACGAACATCCCGCTCGAACCCCTCAGAACAGCCCTCGTCGGCTTTGGAGGTTCCGAGATTGTCCCTCGCGGACAAATTCGCTTGGCCACCTCTTTCGGTCGCACTCCACAGCGAAAAACTTTGAATGTTCTCTATGTGGTGGTCGAAGTGGACCTTCCATACAATATCATCATTGGGCGCCCAGCCCTCGTCGACTTCAAAGCTATAATTTCCACCTATCATCAAAAAGTCAAGTTTCCCACCCCCGAGGGTACTGGAAAAGTACTATGTAATGTTAAGGAAGCTTGGGAATGCTACATACTCTCCCTCCGAAGCCACAAACCCAAACAACCTATCCAAGCAGGCTCCACCAAAAAGTCTGTTGACTTCCCAAAGCTAGATGAAGATGGCCCCGAGCGCAAAAGGACCAAGCTCTATAAGAAGAAGAACAAGAAGAAGGACACAGACAAACCAGTTGATGTTAGGAATTCGCCCCTCGGAGAGGTTGGGGTTTCCTCCTCAGAAGACGAGGACCATATACCCTCGGGGGACACCAGCGGGAAAATTACAGGCAAGAAACGAGCACTCGAACTGCCGAGGCCTGAAGTGCGGGTGGAACCTACGGAGAACTTTCTGACCATAGAATTGGAGTCCGGGAATCGAGAAAAGACCACGCAAATAGGTTCCAGTCTCGACGGTCCCTCTCAGATTATGATGATTGAGTTCTTGCGGGAAAATATTGATGTCTTTGCATGGAAGGCTTCCGACCTCACTGGCATAGATCCGAGCGTTATTGTCCACAGGCTGAACGTAGATCCGGCCTTCAAACCTATAAAGCAAAAGAAGAGGGACGTTCATGGGTTCCGAAGGCAGGTCATAGAAGAAGAGGTCAATAAACTGCTTGACGCTCAGTACAAAGAAGAAATTATATATCCCGAATGGCTATGCAATGTGGTGCTCGTTCCGAAGAGCGCCAACAAGTGGCGTATGTGCAATGACTTCACGGACCTCAACAAGGCGTGCCCCAAGGACCCGTACCCCCTGCCATGAATTGATCAGTTGGTGGATTCGACCGCTGGGTGTGAACTTATGAGGAGCATGATGGACGCCTTCCAAGGATATTATCAGATATTTATGGCTCCTGAGGATCGCCCCAAAACCGCCTTCGTGGTTCACATGGGCGTTTATTGCTTCAAGGTTATGCCCTTCGGGCTCAAAAATGCAGGAGCGACATACCAACGCCTCGTCAACAGGATGTTCGAGGGAGAAATTGGAAAATCCATGGAAGTATATGTGGACGACATGATCGTTAAGAGCGAACGTCAATATTCTCATCTGGAAGACCTAAAACGAACGTTCAACATCTTGCGTCGCTTTGGTATGAAACTGAATCCTTCCAAGTGCACATTCGGCGTGCGGGGTGGCAAGTTTTTGGGGTACATGGTCAGCCAACGGGGCATAGAAGCAAATCCAGAAAAGATTAAAGCCATCCTGGACATACCCTCCCCTCGCAATCTGAGAGAGGTCCAGGTGCTTGTGGGTAAGGTCATTTCATTGAATAGGTTCATCTCCCGCTCAGCGGACAGGAATCTGCCCTTCTTCAAAATTCTGCGTAATGCTCGCAACTTTACCTGGAGCGGGGACTGCGAAAAGGCTCTGCAGGACATGAAGCAGTACCTTTCGAGCGCGCCTTTGTTGACTAAACCTAACCTGGGGGAGAACCTGTTTGTCTATCTATCAGTTTCCCTGGAGGCCACGAGTGCGGTCCTAGTGGCTGTCCGCGAGCATAAACATTTGCCGGTATATTATCTGAGCAAGACTCTACAGGGAGCGGAGAAAAGATACATGGAAATAGAGAAATTTGCTTTTGCGCTCGTTAATGCCTCTCGGAGGCTAAGGCCTTGTAACGCCCCGGTTTCCGGATGAACAGGTAAGCACGCCACGTGTGCGTTTTGAGCGTAGGTTTATTTATTTCTTTAATCTATAATATATTCTTACGTGGCATTCATATTTTCATAAAATTCATGAAACATTATTCATATCAATTCTTTGATATCATATCATTGAAAATATTATTTCACGATACGAAAAATATTTATTGCATGAAATCAATTACCGAGAGTGATAAAATTACCAAATTGTCCCTAGTTAAATAATTTCTATAACTCTAGGGACTTAATTGCATAATCTTTTAGGGACATGATTGATCATTTCTCAAAACCTTAGATACCGTATTGCATAACTTAAAGACTTCAAGGATTGATTAGCAATTTGGCAAATTTCACAAAAATCAAGATGATGAATTATGTATCATCTCTTCTCCCACATTCCTTGATCATTTCTAGCAAACATATCCCAAGATATTCATCTCTCTCTCTCTCGGTTCAAAGAAAAGAAAAGGGAAGAAGATAAATTTCATTTCAATCATCAAGATTTCAAGAAGTGTTCCAAGAAATTGAGAGTTCATCATCATCATCATCATATTTCTCCATTTCTTTCCATCTTCAAGGTTGGTTTGCATGAGAGCCATGGTTCTTGATCATATTTGCTTAGGCTAGGGTTTTAGTTTGAAATGATAAATGAAGTATTTGTGAGCAAAGTGGAATTAGGTGATCATCTATGGAATTATGGCATGATTTGTTCATGAAAACCTTGGATATTTGGCATGAGTGATCAAGTTTGATCATGTACATGAAACCCTTAATTCTTGATGATATTTGATGGTTTAAGTGTTTAAGTGTTAGTTTATCACTTCTTGAGTATATATACATCATATTCCCAGAAATTATAGCTTTTGGGGATCAAAAATGAAATTTTGTTGCTTTGTTGCTTCTTCCCCGAGAGCATGCTCTGTTCTGCTCTGTTTTGCCCAGTTGCAGAACTGGGAACGGCCGTTCCCAGCCTCAAGGCTTTGTGGGAACGGGCGTTCCCATTCCTTTTCAAAATTAAGGCGGCCGAGCCTGGGAACGGCCGTTCCCATTTTGGCTTTGCGCCGGAAGGGCCGTTCCCAGCTCAAAGGCGCGATTTAAAAGGGGAAAACGCGGGCACGTTTTGGGGAACCTTGGGAACGACCGTTCCCATTTTTCAAAAGGGACCGGAACGGCCGTTCCCACCTGGACATGCAGAACAAAAGTTTCTGCATAAATTTACGATTTTGACCCCTCGACCCGACGACTTCTTTGACCCCGAATTGCTATAATATGTACTAATATGATGTGAAACCAAATGTTTTCATACCACATTGCATTTTCATGGTCGTCTCGACACATTTTCGCCGTTCGTCCTATTTTGGTCATTTTAGGTCATGTCTCACGAATGTACATCGTATTTGCACAGGTCACGAGGGCGTGGACGGGGAGCAAGCTCCTTAGAACGCTTCTTTATTTTATTTTGCAAGAAAGGTGAGGTTTTGTTTTGGTAAAACGAACCCTATAACCCTTATGTGCTAGTTTTCGGCCAAAACCTATTATATTTATAAACGTTTTCAAGGTAATAAATATTTCAAGCAAGAATGTATCGATTGTCATGATTTTCAAGCATGTTGGCGAGTACATGATTGCACGTGGGCCCGAGGGTAATTCTTGAGCCAACCGGGAAAGCAAGGGCTGACGGGTAACTCCTGAATTATCCTCACATTGTTGGGATCACCCCCGAAGCCACTAGGAGATTAGTGGTGGAAGGAGTTCCGTGTCTAGAGGGTCATGTCCTCTACACACACCATGTCGTGGATAGTCGAGCCTTGCAAACTCGCTATCACCCGGAGGAAGAAGGAGACTGGGGATTAGTCCGGCATGTCGGGTTATCCTCGGGTTATTGCATGTTTTCAAGTATGGAATTGTCTATGTGAGCACTAAAACATATTGCATGATCACGTATTTATCAAGCAAGCAAGCATGATCACGTATTGTTCACGATTGGGAGTTCGGTTGGAGATTGCCCTTACTCGCCGGGGCCACATGTTCATGATATTGACAAGCATGATTAATTAAACGTGATAAAATGGATAGTTGTAATCTCGGGCAAAGGATGAGATTTCTTGAACTATATAATTATTGTTTTCCAAAAGTCTTTACCCGAGGCTACAACTTGCATGTGACGTGCGTTATATTTAATTATTGCCCCTCACTCAGTCTTCGGTAGACTGATACTCCACTTTTCAGGTACCTTTTGAGCGTGGTTGTGCTAGGCGGGAGTTGGTCGAGTCCTGCATTATCTTCGGTCTAGTGTGGCACCTTTCATGTATATATATATATTTTGTCGGATATCATGTTATGCTCACGATTGACATATTTTGGATACTCGAGTAGGTACCTATTTCGTAGAAATGATAACGTATTGATAGTTAATTGGTACCTATATGTATCTATGTAATAAATATGGTACCTATATATATATACGAATGACTTTACTGCTTTCGCTTTTCTATTCATGAATGTTGGTTTTGTTGGGGAGAGTGTCCCGCCTAGAGCGTCGTTTTGTTGTCACCCGTTCGCTGTGGTCTTGGTTTATGTATGAACTGTCCATTTCATACGTGGATCGAGGCTACAGTGCGGGGGATGTGGCGCCTTGGGGTCTAGGGTGCTACATCTACAGGTGGTATCAGAGCCCGGTTGCAAAACCGAGGTTCTTGAGTCGTGTCGAGTCAGTCTAGGTCGCACGGCATAGGATTAAGTGGTAATTGGGAGTCTGCATTTGGTTGACTTGCCTGGTTTACTTATTTCTTTGCATTTATTGAGCTAGTTGATCTTCCTTGAATCTGTGTTACTTGATATTATGGAGATTGTGTGCACACATTTGCATTTGTTGATCAAGCCACGCATGTTTAGTGATTTACTTTCAGGATGGAGCGTGATAGACATTCCCGTGACCGATCCCCGAGGCACAGGCATCATCATCGCCGCCACCATCATCGCCGTGAGAGGTCACCGCCTCCTCCACCTGCTCAGGCACAGCCCCAGGATTTCATGAATGCAGTCGTGGGGCTAATCGATCAGAGGTTACAGGAACGGGTTCCTCCACCACCTCCAGCGCCGGTAGCACCTCCGGAGAATCCCATTTCTGCTATCTTGCGAGAGTTTCAGAATCAGCGTCCCCCGAAGTTCTATAAGGGAGACGACATACAGGCAGAGATGTGGTTGAAGGAGATTGAGAGGATTTGGCAGCTTATCCCTTGCGACAGTCAGGAGAAGGCTCGTTGCACCCTTACTCTTATTCAGGGCGAGGCTTACTCCTGGTGGGAGAGCACACAGATTGTCTTGGAGGCAGCCGGGACCGAGATTACCTGGGAGGTCTTCGTACGGGAGTTCAGAAATAAGTTCATCCCTCCAGCTTCCCGTACTCGCAGGTTGAGGGAGTTTACAGAGCTAAAGCAGGGAGGCAGGTCCGTGGGTCAGTACATCGCCGAGTTCGAGAGGCTTTCTCGCTATGCACCTAACATAGCGAACGATGACTTTCACAAAGCGATGCAGTTCGTTTAGGGGTTGAGGCCAGATATCCAGGATGCACTGAAAGCAGCCAATACCAATACTTGGGCAAAAGCTACTGCAAAAGCCCTAAAAGTTGAAGATTCTGATAGTGTTAGGAGGGCTACTCAGCGAGCAGGACAGGCTTCAGGCTCGAGATCAGGCCAGGGTTCGAGTTCAGGGAAGAGGCCGATGATTTATCCTGCACCTCCAGCTCAGAGGGATACCGGGAAGAAACCCAAGTATACCGGGCCATCACAGAAGGGTGCAGGGCCGTTACCGAGAGGTCCGAGAGCTCCAGCACCACCCCAGCCACCTCAGAGGCCGAGATGTACATGGTGTGGACATCCTACGCACACCTATGATAACTGCAGGCGCCGGTTAGGTTTGTGTCTGATCTGCGGGAGTAATGAGCATTTGGTTGATGGTTGTCCGGATCGTCAGGATCCCCCACCTGCAGGACCGAGGCCACTTGTGAGGGCCCGAGCATATGCACTCGCGGGAGAGGAGCAGGAGGCTGATATTGACCCCGCTGCAGTAGTTGAAGGTATTATTTGCATTCATGGCACGAACATCCATACACTATTTGATCCAGGAGCTACACACTCCTTTCTTGCGCATTCTATTGCTATTACCTTGTCTTTGCCTGCTATGTGTACTTCTGTGCGCTATTTAGTTAGTACTCCTTTCGGTAGTAGGCGAGAGACGGATCAGGTTTACAGGGATGTTTCAGTGGTAATTGAGGGCCGGGAGTTTTTGACAGACTTCATTGTTATGCCGATGGAGAGATACGGGGCTATTCTGGGGATGGATTGGCTTTACAGACACCGTGCTACAATTGATTGTCGGGCTAAAAAGGTTCAGTTGGGTTCAGAGGTTGTCACGGGCTGTACTTCGAAGACGGTACCCCTACTCTCGTTTTCAGAGGCTCAGAGATTAGTCAGAGACGGGGCTACAGGGTTCATTGCCTATATTTTGAACAAGCCCAAAGATCAGGTGAAATTAGAGGACACAGAAGTGGTAAAGGAATTTCCCGAGGTATTTCCAGAGAAGCTGGATTCTTTGCCTCCGGAGCGAGAGATTGAATTTGTGATTGATCTATTCCCGAATGCTGAGCCGTATTCGAAGACTCCTTACCGGATGGCTCCAGCCGAATTAAAGGAACTAAAAGTTCAGCTTGAGGCTTTGTTGGAAGTTGGGTACATTCGGCCAAGTTCTTCGCCTTGGGGAGCACCGGTATTGTTTGTTAAGAAGAAGGACGGGACTCTAAGAATGTGCATCGATTACAGGGAGTTGAACAGGATGACTATTAAGAACAAGTATCCCCTCCCACATATCAAGGAGTTGTTCGATATACTCCAGGGTTCCAAAGTGTATTCGAAATTGGATTTAAGACAGGGATACTATCAGCTGCGAATCCGAGCAGAGGACATTCCAAAGACAGGATTCAATACTCGGTACGGGCACTATGAGTTCGTGGTTATGCCTTTTGGATTAACTAACGCCCCTGCAGCTTTTATGGATATGATGCACAGGATATTCAGGCCTTTCCTCGACAAGTTCGTGGTGATTTTTATTGATGACATTCTGGTTTTCTCAAAATCAGCTGAGGAGCACGCCAGACATCTCAGGCTCGTTCTTCAGACTCTGAAAGAGCATCAGTTGTTTGCTAAGTTCAGTAAGTGTGAGTTTTGGATCGATCGGGTCTCATTCTTGGGGCATGTGATTTCAGGAAAAGGGTTGGAAGTCGATCCCTCGAAAATTGAGGCCGTGCTTAAGTGGGAGAAACCAAAGAACGCCTCAGAGATTAGAAGCTTCTTGGGATTGGCCGGTTATTATAGAAGGTTTGTTCAGGATTTCTCCAAGATTGCGGCACCGTTAACCCGGTTGACAAAGAAGGATGTTAAGTTTGCCTGGGACGAGAAGTGTGATCAAAGTTTTAACTTTTTGAAAGAAAAGTTAGTCTCAGCTCCGGTGTTAACGCTTCCCGAGGGTTCAGAAGAGTATGCAGTGTATACAGATGCTTCTAAGGAAGGCTTAGGTTGTGTCTTGACTCAGAAAGGAAAAGTGATTGCCTATGCTTCCCGAAAGCTAAAGGAATATGAAAGGAATTATCCGACACACGACCTAGAGCTTGCAGCCGTGATCTTTGCGCTCGGGAAATGGAGACATTATCTTTACGGGACTTCCTTTGAGATTTTTACCGACCATAAGAGCCTCCAGTATTTATTTACACAGAAGGATTTGAATATGAGGCAACGGCGTTGGATGGAAAAGTTGGAAGATTATGATTGTACAATTAAATACCATCCCGGGAAAGCCAATGTGGTCGCCGATGCACTTAGCAGGAAGGCGAGTGTATCGAGTTTGGAAATAAAGGAAAGTAAGGAAGTTGCCCCGATTGTGTTGAAGGCTCGGGTTTCTAATATCACAGTTCAGCCGGAATTGAAGTATCAGTTATTCGAGGCCCAGAATAGGGATCCGGAAGTACAGAAGCTTGTAAGTAAAGCTAAGGATGACCCGGAGAGTCCGTTTGGGTTTGATGAAACCGGGTTGTTGCGGTTTAAAAACAGAGTAGTAGTACCTGAAGAATTGAGACGGGTCCTACTCGAAGAAGCTCATAAGTCAGCCTACTCGATCCACCCAGGGGGAAATAAAATGTATAAGGATTTGAAACAGTATTATTGGTGGAACGGGATGAAAAGAGACGTGGCAGAATACGTGAAACATTGCCTGACTTGCCAGAAAGTGAAAGCTGAACACCAAAAACCCGCAGGACTTCTACAGCCGTTACCTATTCCCGAGTGGAAGTGGGAACAAGTAACGATGGACTTTGTTTCTGGATTACCGAAGGTTAAAGGCGGGTTTGATGGAATTTGGGTAATCGTGGATAGATTTACAAAGTCTGCTCACTTTCTACCGGTCCGGATGTCCTATAAGATCCCGAAGTTGGCCGAAATCTATAACAGAGAGATTATTCGACTTCATGGTATTCCGGTGAGCATAGTTTCCGACCGAGACCCGAGGTTTACTTCTAAGTTGTGGCAGGAATTACAGGCTGTCTTGGGGACGAAACTTAAGTTCAGTACAGCATTTCACCCGCAAACAGACGGTCAAACTGAGAGGTTAATCAGGTATTTGGAAGATCTTCTTCGGGCTTGCGCGATGGATTTTCAGAACTCGTGGGCAGAACAGCTTCCCTTGATCGAGTTTGCTTATAATAACAGCTTTCAGGCTTCGATCGGAATGGCTCCTTATGAGTTACTTTATGGAAGAAAGTGCCGATCTCCGTTGTTCTTCGACCTGGAAGAATGGAAATGGTCGAAACAAGAAGGGGTAAAGAGAGGTGAAAGATTTGAAAGACCTTCCAGAGTCGTCCAAGCTATGATTGAAAAGGTTCAAACGATTCAACAACGGATGAGAGCCGCGCAAGATAGGCAGAAGAGCTACGCCGATAAGCGCCGAAGAGATCTAGAGTTTGAAGAGGGTGATCGGGTATTCTTGAAGGTGTCACCAAGGAAAGGTTTCACCCGGATCGGGAAAGGAGGAAAGCTTAATCCTCGCTACTTAGGTCCGTTTGAGATTCTGGAAAGAATAGGCGAGGTAGCCTATCGACTGGACCTACCACCGAGTCTTACGGGGATTCATAACGTGTTTCACGTTTCGCAACTAAGGAAGTATTACCCCGATGAGACTACGATTCTCCCCGTGGAAGAAGTGGAGCTGGAACCGAATTTGACAATTGTTCAGCGGCCGATTAAGATCATGGATCGAAAATTTCAAGAGTTGAGAAACCGGAGAATTCCAATGGTTAAAGTGTTGTGGAGAAGCGACAAAACCGAGGAAGCCACTTGGGAAACAGAGGATAAGATGAAACGGTTTCACCCGGAGTTGTTCGAGCAAGACTAGAGAATCTGGGGACCAGATTCTTCTAAGGGGGGGAGAGTTGTAACGCCCCGGTTTCCGGATGAACAGGTAAGCACGCCACGTGTGCGTTTTGAGCGTAGGTTTATTTATTTCTTTAATCTATAATATATTCTTACGTGGCATTCATATTTTCATAAAATTCATGAAACATTATTCATATCAATTCTTTGATATCATATCATTGAAAATATTATTTCACGATACGAAAAATATTTATTGCATGAAATCAATTACCGAGAGTGATAAAATTACCAAATTGTCCCTAGTTAAATAATTTCTATAACTCTAGGGACTTAATTGCATAATCTTTTAGGGACATGATTGATCATTTCTCAAAACCTTAGATACCGTATTGCATAACTTAAAGACTTCAAGGATTGATTAGCAATTTGGCAAATTTCACAAAAATCAAGATGATGAATTATGTATCATCTCTTCTCCCACATTCCTTGATCATTTCTAGCAAACATATCCCAAGATATTCATCTCTCTCTCTCTCGGTTCAAAGAAAAGAAAAGGGAAGAAGATAAATTTCATTTCAATCATCAAGATTTCAAGAAGTGTTCCAAGAAATTGAGAGTTCATCATCATCATCATCATATTTCTCCATTTCTTTCCATCTTCAAGGTTGGTTTGCATGAGAGCCATGGTTCTTGATCATATTTGCTTAGGCTAGGGTTTTAGTTTGAAATGATAAATGAAGTATTTGTGAGCAAAGTGGAATTAGGTGATCATCTATGGAATTATGGCATGATTTGTTCATGAAAACCTTGGATATTTGGCATGAGTGATCAAGTTTGATCATGTACATGAAACCCTTAATTCTTGATGATATTTGATGGTTTAAGTGTTTAAGTGTTAGTTTATCACTTCTTGAGTATATATACATCATATTCCCAGAAATTATAGCTTTTGGGGATCAAAAATGAAATTTTGTTGCTTTGTTGCTTCTTCCCCGAGAGCATGCTCTGTTCTGCTCTGTTTTGCCCAGTTGCAGAACTGGGAACGGCCGTTCCCAGCCTCAAGGCTTTGTGGGAACGGGCGTTCCCATTCCTTTTCAAAATTAAGGCGGCCGAGCCTGGGAACGGCCGTTCCCATTTTGGCTTTGCGCCGGAAGGGCCGTTCCCAGCTCAAAGGCGCGATTTAAAAGGGGAAAACGCGGGCACGTTTTGGGGAACCTTGGGAACGACCGTTCCCATTTTTCAAAAGGGACCGGAACGGCCGTTCCCACCTGGACATGCAGAACAAAAGTTTCTGCATAAATTTACGATTTTGACCCCTCGACCCGACGACTTCTTTGACCCCGAATTGCTATAATATGTACTAATATGATGTGAAACCAAATGTTTTCATACCACATTGCATTTTCATGGTCGTCTCGACACATTTTCGCCGTTCGTCCTATTTTGGTCATTTTAGGTCATGTCTCACGAATGTACATCGTATTTGCACAGGTCACGAGGGCGTGGACGGGGAGCAAGCTCCTTAGAACGCTTCTTTATTTTATTTTGCAAGAAAGGTGAGGTTTTGTTTTGGTAAAACGAACCCTATAACCCTTATGTGCTAGTTTTCGGCCAAAACCTATTATATTTATAAACGTTTTCAAGGTAATAAATATTTCAAGCAAGAATGTATCGATTGTCATGATTTTCAAGCATGTTGGCGAGTACATGATTGCACGTGGGCCCGAGGGTAATTCTTGAGCCAACCGGGAAAGCAAGGGCTGACGGGTAACTCCTGAATTATCCTCACATTGTTGGGATCACCCCCGAAGCCACTAGGAGATTAGTGGTGGAAGGAGTTCCGTGTCTAGAGGGTCATGTCCTCTACACACACCATGTCGTGGATAGTCGAGCCTTGCAAACTCGCTATCACCCGGAGGAAGAAGGAGACTGGGGATTAGTCCGGCATGTCGGGTTATCCTCGGGTTATTGCATGTTTTCAAGTATGGAATTGTCTATGTGAGCACTAAAACATATTGCATGATCACGTATTTATCAAGCAAGCAAGCATGATCACGTATTGTTCACGATTGGGAGTTCGGTTGGAGATTGCCCTTACTCGCCGGGGCCACATGTTCATGATATTGACAAGCATGATTAATTAAACGTGATAAAATGGATAGTTGTAATCTCGGGCAAAGGATGAGATTTCTTGAACTATATAATTATTGTTTTCCAAAAGTCTTTACCCGAGGCTACAACTTGCATGTGACGTGCGTTATATTTAATTATTGCCCCTCACTCAGTCTTCGGTAGACTGATACTCCACTTTTCAGGTACCTTTTGAGCGTGGTTGTGCTAGGCGGGAGTTGGTCGAGTCCTGCATTATCTTCGGTCTAGTGTGGCACCTTTCATGTATATATATATATTTTGTCGGATATCATGTTATGCTCACGATTGACATATTTTGGATACTCGAGTAGGTACCTATTTCGTAGAAATGATAACGTATTGATAGTTAATTGGTACCTATATGTATCTATGTAATAAATATGGTACCTATATATATATACGAATGACTTTACTGCTTTCGCTTTTCTATTCATGAATGTTGGTTTTGTTGGGGAGAGTGTCCCGCCTAGAGCGTCGTTTTGTTGTCACCCGTTCGCTGTGGTCTTGGTTTATGTATGAACTGTCCATTTCATACGTGGATCGAGGCTACAGTGCGGGGGATGTGGCGCCTTGGGGTCTAGGGTGCTACAGGCCTTATTTCCAAGCGCATTCTATCGTGGTGCTCACAGATCAACCCCTCAAACAACTGCTCGCGAAGCCGGACGTCTCAGGGAGATTAATTAAATGGTCAATTGAACTCAGTCAATTCGACATCACCTTTGAGCCTTGCACGGCGATACAAGCTCAGGCCGTAGCCGACCTATTGGTGGAACGTTTCAACTTAGATACTGTGCCCTCGGCGGAGGATGGTCTATGGCTGCTGCACAGTGATGGCTCCTCAACCTCACAAGGGGGGGGAGCCGGGGTGACCCTCAGAGACCCTCTTGGAGCTGAAGTTGATTATGCCATCAAGCTGGCGTTCCAAGTCACCAACAACGAAGCTGAGTATGAAGCCCTCATCTAGGGGCTCGAGATCGCGCTCCAAAATGGTGCCACTCGGGTCACTGCATATGTGGATTCGCAGTTGATCGCGAGTCAAATTAACGGTTCTTATGAGGCTCGAGAAACCACCATGGTGCAGTATTTGGCAAGCGCTAAGGAGGTAATAGCCAAGTTCAGGGAGTTCCACCTTTTGCAGGTCCCAAAGGCAGAAAACGAACGTGCTAACGCTCTCTCAAAGTTCGCATCCGCCCTGGACGGTTTTAGCGAGTGTACTGTTACGTTTCTTAGAACTGAGGAGCCGTTGATAAGTAGAAGCGGACCTTCGAAGGAAGTGAATCTCCGGGATGGGATCAGCCCGAGCGACAAAGTTGAAGCTCGAAAAATCAGAAACAAAGCCCCTCGGTTCTCGTTGGACGCCGAGGGTCGGCTATTCAAACGATCCTTTCAGGGCCCACCGATGAGATGCTTGAGACCCTCGCAGGCCAAGGAAGTTCTAGAACATGTACACGGTGGGAGTTGCGGGAACCACTCGGGCGGTCGGATCTTGGCAAAGAAAGTCTTAAGGAGTGGGTTTTACTGGCCCTCGGTGCTGCAGGATGCCATTAGCTACTCCAAGAAATGTTCTAAGTGCCAATTTCACTCTAACACCCCTCAGTTGCCGGCAGCCCAAATGGTCCCTATTGACGTTTCGTGGCCTTTTGATCAGTGGGGCATTGATATTGTGGGACCCCTCCCGATGGCGGCCGGACAAAAGAAATTCGTAATACTCGCTGTGGACTACTTCACTAAATGGGCCGAAGCTGAAGCAGTCGCGAAAATAACGTTCAAGGTTGTGAGGGATTTCATTTGGAAGAACATCATTTGCAGATACGGCATCCCGAGAGTACTCATCTCAGACAATGGATCCCAATTCATTGCCGTTGACACGCGGGATTGGTGCTACGAACTTGGGATTCAGCAACGTTTCACTTCCGTGGGGCACCCTCAGGCCAACGGTCAAGCGGAGGTAACCAATAGAACCATACTCTAGCATCTGAAGACGATGCTGGAGAGTAAGAAGGGCGAATGGGTTGAAGAACTTCAGGGAGCCTTGTGGGCGTACCGCACTACCCCGCGAGCGGCAACGGGGGAAACTCCCTACTCCCTCTTCTATGGCTCCGAGGCTATGATACCTGCGAAAATCACTCAAGAATCCGCACGCGTTGCCTATTTCGAGCCTGCTGCTAACGAAGACAATCGAGCGCTAGAGTTAGATTTGTTGGACGAGAAGAGGAATGCTGCTTGGGCACGTATCCACAAATACAAAGCAACCGTAGCTTGCCAATACAAGAAAGGACTTTCCAGCTGGGGGACTTGGTCCTCAAAAAAGTTGAAGTCTCCAAACATGTGGGTAAGTTGGACCCCAAGTGGGAGGGCCCCTTCAAAGTTATTCAGGTACGAGCAAACAATACCTACCTATTGGAAACCTTGCGAGGCGAGCGGCTCCCTAGGCCATGGAATGCATGTAACCTTAGAAGGTTCTACGTGTAAACATCAGTTCTTTTGTAATTGACCGTCTGCGGCATGGAGTGCTTTCCTTTGACGGAAAACATGCTGTAATCATTTCAAAAATGCATTTTATACAACAGTAAGTATTTATTTCTTTATTTTTGCTATTTGTTTGCTTTCCTATTTGATCAAATGATTCGAGCGACGAGAGGCCTACTCCGTGTCGAGCATCCTCCGCGTCGAACGGCCTACGCGATACATCAATCGTTTCAAAGCGACACTATCAAGGTGTTGATAACCGTCCGCCCGGAACAGTTTGAACGATTTGTAAGTATATAAAGTCCTAAAAAATGAGCGTGTCGAACAACGGGGAGCAGAATGCTTAATTTACGCCAGTTGGGTGCTCGCCACTCCAGCTCGCGCTCGTAAAAACCCCGATGACCCTCAACTTATTGAGTAAAAGTACACTCATAAAATATTGGATCCCGGACCAATTCTTTCACTGGTCCCTCGAAACGACGCTAACCCCACGGTTACGCTCTATTCTTTCCCACACTTAGCAAATCCTACTGTTGATTCTAAAGTGCGTACAACTCACTGGAGTGTCCGAAACGAGGGTGCACGTTATTGGGCCAATAATTAGGCAAATCCCTAAAGGTTGCCTAAGCTCAAATTCGAGCCTCATTGCGAATACGGCCAGGGAACATCCATGGGAAACACCCTCGCGTCCGTATCTGTGCCCCTCAAATCACCAGACGCTACCAAACTTTAAACTGTTGGTGCATTGTGATAGATGCCAGGGCACCCTTAAAGGAAACACCCTCGTGCACAAACACGCTCATCGCAAACATTCAAGCAAGAGAGACCAGTTTAAAAACGGCAAGCACAGTGAAATAACATCATTCATCATTTGAAAGTAAAGGAGAAAGTATTTAGACATTCAAGCCTTAAAAAAGAAAAGGAGTTCAAATATGTGGGAAAGCGGCATAAAGGATCCGAAATATTCAGGAAGTCACTGGAGGATTAAGTACAAACATAAATTGTTCTTAAATATGACAAGGAAGTTAAACCAACGAGGAGAGCGATCAATAACCAGGGGATCTTCACTGGGCCTGAGAGTTGAGCTCTGGAGGTGCAGTCGCAAGAGGAACTGGGGCCAACATGTTGGCGTCAGAAGTTTGGGCCTCGCCAGGTTCCTCGACGTCCATAGTATCCATGACGGTGCCCTCGTCTTCTATTAGGAGGGGCTCGGGACCTACCCTATTGGCGGCAATGAATTCCCGTTGGAGCGTTTGCACCAGCTCCTCGTACTCCGGCTCCGCCAGGCTTTCGGTGGGATCCTCATCTTGGACCATGGGCTCGCAGTTTTCATCCAGATCCATGCGCAGTCGCGCGTCAGTCCGAGCGCTTTCGGGAGCTAAGCCAAGTTTCACCATTTGCCCAATGGCTTTATAGAAGAAACGCCGTGCATTGTCAAAACAATGGATGTTGGCCGCGAACACGAAAGGCTTGGAGCGTATGAACTTCTTCACTGCCTCCCAGGATACCCTTGCCTCCAGGCCTTGTACTTTGCCCTGCAAGTCAGCAAGGGCCTTGTTTGCTTCCTCGTTTCGGCGAGTGCTCTCCGCCAACTGCTCACCCAGCTCCCGGTTCTGTTGCCTCAACCGGTCGCGCTCCATCTTCAACTCCTTATGACGCTCGTCAAGAGTAAGGTAGGCCTCGTCTGACTTCTGCAGATTCTCCCTCAGCCTGTCCTTGTCAATATTGGCGGTAGTCAATTGGGCGTGGAGGTTGTTGTAATCCTCTTGCAACTGGACGGGGTCAGAAATTCGCAACAGTTTCTTGTATTTGGCCTTATGCTCGGAGTAGGCCTGCGCTCGCCCCTGCAAATTCTTTAACCTAGGGATTACCTCCTGGAAAGTCAGAAATAAAGATTGGTGTTAGAATGGGAACAATGGAAGTTGAAAACCTTCAGAGGATACTAAGGACTTACCGTCAGAAGGGCATGACAGGCATCGTCAGCAACACGAGCGGCGTCATGCTCGTTCAGCTTATCATGATCGCCGAAAAATTGGAGTTTCCCGACGATGTCAGAAACTAGGTTCACGGAGTAGGCGCTCTTTTTCAGAAGCACCGGACCCTCAGTACGTTGGCGCTTGTAGCGGGAGTCGCCCTTGTAGCCTATTTTCCAGAAATCTTCATCCTCTGATGAAGAAGTGTCGCTGCCCTCGCCTCTGTGCCCCACGACCACCTCTTTTCCCTTGCCAGAAATTGGAATGGAATCCGACATCCTTTTCCTCTTCCCTTGACGGTCGGCCCGGAGAGTTTCGTGGATACGGATATGTTCCCCCGAGCGGTTCCGGGATCCGCTCGAACTCAGTGAAATCGGACCCTTGGGGGCCACCGACGGAGGAGTAGCCCCGCGGATACCCTCCACTGTTAAATCTTCGATGGGGCCCCTAAGGGGAGCTTCATTCCCTGCGCGACCACGAGCGCCGTTATTCCCTCGGCCGGCTCCTCGCCGGGTTCCCCTCCCCCTCGGAGCATTGGGAGGACGGTTTTGCTGTTGTTGCGGGGGCTGAGGATCAACGGCGGGTCCTTGGGCGCCCAACATGCGGGAAAGAGCCTCAGCATTCATGCCTTGCGATAGTATTTGAACACCTGCAAATAAGAAGAAACGAGCGTCAGAAGTTGGTTGCTTGGATCGCAGATGCAAAAAATACAGCAATCACACCAAGTTAGAAGGCTATTCTAAAAGTTAGAGCGGTTAGTTCCTAGAATCTAACCATCAAGGGCCATGATGTCAGCTGGAGGGTTGAGTATCATGTCTGGAGGGCAAGACAAGCCATAACGAAACAACACTCCCTCGTTCTTCACCAGGGTATCAGCCTTAATTCACTTTTTCTCACTCCTCATCTCGAAGGCTAACCCCTGTGCCCAATCCTCAAAAGCTTTATTCCTCGTCCTTTCCCTAATCAAAGGACCCTCTCCATGTATCAACCACTGGCGATGAACCCTAAAAATCCCCCCTGGAGCCCCCACGAAAAAATACTTCTCCTTCCAATGCTCGCCATAGGAAGTGGATGGGGAATCTATCATCTTAAAACCCGACTTGGCCTGGGCGTAATAAAACCCGTCCGTAGGTGATGAGCGCGGCGAGCGGGCCACCTGTATCAAGCTATCAAAATTGACGATCGAGGGTTCGCGACCTAGCGCAACCATCATAATCACGAAAGTGCTGATTAATGTTATGCCGTTCGACAGAATTTGTGAAGGGCAAAGCCTCAGGTGGTGATAGATGTTGGCAGTGACGGGCGAGATGGGGAACCTCAAACCCCCAGCCAGGACTGCATCCCAATAGACCGTCATCATCCCAGGCGGCGGTCGGTTGGCCTTCTCCCCCTCCTCCGGAAGTCGCATGGGAAATACTACTTCATCCCAATAAGCTTTCGCCCTCAAATCCACCAAATCGTCGAGCGTCAAAATACTCTCAATCTCATCCGGAGATCTATCAGTTTGATGGCGGTTATCTTGCCTCACTCGAGTGACAGGCTCCTTGCCTCTCCTATGGCGCCTTCTGGAGGGTTCAGCCTCAAATTGACGCCCGGATGGCCCTGCTTCGCCCTCGGGAGCCATCACAACCACTGTGATCCTGTGATCTTGGGGTCTCACAGCGCTATTCAACCCTGGAAATACTCTCTCCCCCTGCCTTTGCATTTCCATCACGTTGCCCATCTCTTCAAAGAGATCATCGACCCCCCCAGGAGCACGCTCGTTCATCCCTCGAACGGAGGCGTCAACCTCTTCATCCTTAGCATCAGCCGGAGCCTGGGCCGCTGGGATCGCCATGGGAATCCCCTCACCTGTGGACGTCCTAGCCAAGGGAACAGCTGCGGGAACATTGCCGTGAGGGGAAGAACTCCCCACCGACATCTCATCAATCTCCCTTACATAATCATCAACTGGGTACCCGGCCATGATTGCTTTTCGGTTTTTGAAGGTGGAATTTCTCGCAGAAAACTCAATAAAGGAGAAAATTTCTGGAATGAGTCCAAAGGCAGAAGGGATCCTTTGCTTAGAAGGATCGCTCACGTACAACTTAAACCTAAAAGTTAGTATCAGAATATCAAGATTTGTGGAGTTTTTACCTAGAGATTGAAGAAGAAACTCACCGAAATATGTGGGAGTGGAGGAAAATTCTTGCTGCGTATGCTTGAAGAAGTTGAAGGCATGAAAAGTGTCAAAGAGCCTTCCAAAACCCTATTTATAGAGGTGGGAGCTGGCATTAATTGGGGTGTAAGATTTCAAATGGCAATCATTTCCCGCCTAGGAAACTCCCCACTTTTGGTAACCGCCTCACGTCTCCCGGAGTGCACGCGCCCACGTTCCCACTCAGCATTAAATGCGGACACGACAACAATTAATGCGGTGTCAGACTGTGCCCGTTGCAGAAGTCAAGAGGTCACTTCTATAGCGAAGGCATGACCCTCGGACATTCAAAAATCCAACGCTCCATTATCTTGGAAATTCTACAGTACGCTCAATCGATACTACAGAATTTGGGGGGCAAAATGATGAGACTCAGAAACGCACTCGAATCAGAGCCGTCCACGTGTCGCCATCGACTGCCTAGAAGACTACACGCTCGCATTGATGGGCTCGTGAGCCAATCCAGCCCACTCACTTGCCAACTAAGTCAGGCCATTGGGCCTCGGATAATTGGTCAGGTAAAGGGCCAGAGCCGACCGCCCTCAGGGTTACCCTTCTCAGGGAAGCGCCCACGCGGGGACCCCATTCTTGGTGCTCGGGGTTTTGACGCTCAAAGGTCATCTGTCGCGGAGGATCCATTCGTGCACTCTTCGAGCATCATCGCGCTCGTAAATGATCCCACCTCCCCTGCGAGGGACCCGAACCTTAGCAAGGAGGACTTTGGGCCTTCCTCTCACGTGACCCTCGCCAACAACCTCTGACACAAAGGTAGTGCACACTTTGTACCTGACACGCCGCCCCCTTTTCAGAGACGTCATTCTCATACCATCACGGGATGCCACGTGTTAGGGCAACACAGGTTTGGGACCACCTGGTCAAATTACCCATTTACCCTCACCCCTAACATATAAATAGAGGAGAACGCGTGCTTTCTCCCCCAAGCAATCTTCTGCATACATTTCACACTGGGCATTCCCTTTTTCCATTTTTTTTCTGCATCTTCCTAAGCTCCGTGATCACCTCACCACAGTTGTATTACCATTACCTCTTGCGCTCTTGGTGTTATCCTAGCTGGAAGAACCCACACACAAAAAGGAAACCCAGTTCCTGAGGCTTTCACGCCTGTGATGGTCTTCCCCTTCTAACAAATATTAAAGTGTTGTTGCATTTGGGAAGCTCAGATTCCTGCACCATCAAATATATTTTATTTATTTGAGTTCGTGAGTGATGCATGTACAATATTTATTTTAAGGTTAATTAAATATATATATGAAGATGCGAGTATTCCTTGAGGCTAAGTTATTTAATAAATTATATGATAAGAATATCTTTGATGGGTCTGAATCTGAGGTGTCCAGAATCCGATGACTTTATGATTTGTTTAATGTGGGGAAACAGGGGATAGAACTCAAGTGAAATTCACCAGAAGAGATAAGGTTCAACCTGTTAGGACAAATACCAATAAGAAATTAAAGCGTTCAGAAGGCCAAACTGGGGGAACTAGGGGTGATGCCCAGTTTGGCTCTCCGACGCTCAAGTCAGACTATGGACTTGAAGAAGAAAGAGTTGCAGAGCTAAGGTATGGAAGTGTACTTACAGTGAAGGGGATGACCTCTATTATTTATAGTTGAGGGTTAGGGACCCTTTGTCACCATGTGATCCTGGCCTACTGTTGCCCTAACACGTGGCGTGATGAGGGGATACCTAGGAGGAATCTCCTGCAAAAGCTGGTGAAAAGTTGGTGGCGGGCAACAGTGGCAGGTGCGCGGGTGTATACCTTGTGTCAGAGAGCCGTTTTGGGTTGTTAACGAGAGTGAGGCGCACGCTCGAGTTTAAGATAGGTTTTGGAGGCTCGCAGGTTCGAGGGGCACCTGGGCCGATGCCATGGAGCATGAGGGGAGAGTCAAAGCCCCTGTCCATTAATGTGGGATGGTTCCTCCGAGGGTGAATGCATGAGGACACTGAGGGTCACGTTACATCACGTTCGGGATCTAACTCTTTTGACAAATTAGAATATCCCTGGAGAACAAGGGCGAAGCTCGTTCCGAGGGTGGCATACGTGGGGCCTTGGCTTCCACGCGTCGCACGCTGATGACGCCACGTGCCAAAATGGGTTCAAGCGTGTCTTAGCCCCATCAATCTTAAAATTCTTATTATGTTAATTATTAGGATTTAATTGAAATCCTTATTATATTATTTATTATTAATTAGGCAGTATTAACTTTTTGTTTCAGTTTCTTCTTGTCTTTTTTTTTTTCCCCCTCTTTGTTTCCGTCCTCTATCCCATTTTTTCTTTTTTTATATGCATGAATGGTTGTCATTAGCATTAGTATTAGAAAATTATTAAAATATTAAATAAAATTAATATTTTTCTCATAATATTACGGGATTACAGAAGTACATTTATTATGAGATCAAAATTGCAAATTTACATCAAACATACATGTAAAACGATTAAAGTTGGCTTTTTCGTCTTTCATTTTACTATCCTTCATTTTATTGTCTTGTCTTTGCATCTAAACTGTAGAAATTTAATGTATTGTATATTTTTGATTTAGTTTTATGAGTGGCATGCATCATTTCTTATTTAATTTGTCAAACCTAGAAATTAAGAATATAATATATATGTAATTCAATTCCTGTTTTTATTACTTGTGATCACGTTCTCTTGCTAATTAATTAATTCAATAATCTGTAGATGATTGTTTCTATTTCTAATATATACTAAATTCGTGTTTCACACAACTGTTACCAAATGGATGTATGTGTATTGAAAGAACCATGTGTTTATTATTATTATTATTATTATTATTATTATTATTATTATTATTGTTGTTGTTGTTGTTGTTGTTGTTGTTGTTGACACCGAAAATTCTACGATAAATTATTAATTGGTGGCTCAAGTAAATTGGCTATTAATTATTAATTTTGGTCATGAGTCCATAATAAATTTGGACTTAAATATTTAATTCGGGATAAAAATAATGGACTTATAATCTTATCCTTGAATTAATTAAATGGATTAAAAAATGATCCATTAAACAAAATAAAGCCCACGTTGAGGAAGCGGTTTTCAAGTTCAGGCCCAAGCCCAAGCCCATGGAACTCAAGAGAACAAACGAAAGCCTATAAATAGAGGCTCCAAGGTTCACAAGTGACAAGTTGATACAACAAGTCACAAAATCACAACACAAAAAGCAAATCATCAAACTCTCAAGAGCAAAAGACATTCAAACTCTCAAATATCATCAAGCTCTCAAGAGCAAAAGGAGACATTCAAGCTCTCAAATCTTCGAGCCCTTGCCACTTGTAATCCTGAAGTGCTGTCCGTGCAACGAGCCAACACTTCTGGCCAAATTCTTCAAATTCAACCCAGTCCTACATTTGATTCGAGATCAACCATCAAACCCTCGAATCCACTATTTGAGAAGAATCAGAGGATTTTGCAGAGATTCTAACACCTTTCTTACAATTAAATCAATAAATTCTTTGTTTTGCTATTTTCTTGTATTTTGCATTCATTTATTGCAAATTCAACGAAAATTTGTATAAACAAATTTTGGCACGCCCAGTGGGACATCCTCTGCCTCTCATCTCTTCATCCTACGGAAAATCTCAAATCCATCATCATAAACACTTTCATGGCACCTAAGAAGGATCAACTCGCGTTGAACAAGATGAACATGGCTGACATTGTTGCCAACATCACTCAATCTTCTACCGGGGGCAAGCACAACAGTTCGACCTCATCCGAATCGGATAACTCCAATCCTGCATGTAACACCCCAAACGGGAGGCGACACATCCCCCGCACTCAGACCCGACCCGCATATGAAATGGAAAATCCATACACGTGCCAGATTAGTGCGAACGGGGACTCACTCACTCACTATGCTAGGCAGGAACTAAACCTTCGCAACCATACAAAATGTTTAAAGAGAAAATAACAAGCGCGGAAGCAAATCATGTAATCATTTACCAATATAAGCAGAATAACGGGTTCAACTAACATAGATACCTAGTTTCGAATCAATAACATAAAATTTATACAATTCATACATACATCACGACTTAATCAATTACAATATGCGATGGTGTGACTCGGATTAGACTACAAGACTCGACGGACTCAAACTCCCACGCAGCACTCCAAAACCTGCAAGAACCTGAAAACAAAGCCGGGTTGAGTCTATAGGAGACCGGTGGGTATAAAACGGGATGTAATATAATAGTAATACATAAATTGAACACCCACACATGCAAGTCATAATCCCGTACGAGGTTTTGAAACAATTCCCTAGTGGGTCAAACAAAGAAACAACGCCCGGGATTACAACGAACCACTTCATTCATTACTTGAGCCCGGCGAGTGGGCGAATTCTCCAACCTCCACCTCGTGTGTACATTTATTCATTTATCCGTTCATTAGTGATCACACAATCATTCATTCATTCAGCATCATTCATTCATTCAGTCGTTCATTCATGCGATCATTCAATACATTTACACCTTCTTCCTCCGGGCGGTGGACGGGTTAGCAAGACCCGGCCACCTCATTCATTGACCAAAAGGGGTTACATGACTCCCCAGCTGGCACTCAGCGTCCATTCCTCGCTAACTCCTAACGAGGTCCGGTTACACCGTCATTGTTTGTTGGGACTAGTGCACGAGGATCACCGTCAGCCCGAGCTTCCTCGGATAGCCACGTACACATAGCCCCGGGCCCCCATTATCATTGTGTTCACTGATCTCGCCAAAACATTTGGTAGGGTTCATAAAAGGAAAAAGGGCTTTAAACATTAAATCATTGACTCTTTTGGAAAAACTCGATATATATTTATAATTACATACTTGACTTAAAACTTTCACGTAAGGGATATATCGGGTCATCATAGCTAATAGAAGAGAAACCCACCTGATACACCTCTTACCGAACAATACCAAGAAGAAAAGGAGACTTGGAAGAACCTATGAACCCGGCACGTCTCCGCCCTGGAGAAAACTGTACAAAGAATAACACAGTGCAATCGTGAGACTCAAGACTCCGTACGAATCATATATGACGCACGGCAATGCGATGAACATGATATGTCATGAATATGAAATAACAATGTATTATGAAGATGTTCATGTGCACAATTAAAGCCATTTAGAACATAATGAGCCTTTCATTCATTACACGAGTAAATCGTGTTTGTTCATTGTCACGCATTCAATCGTTCAATATCTTTCATATTTCATATCAAATCAATTCATAAATTTCGTATAACGATCATAACACATACTTTAACATGTACACGATCCATAAGAACCATAAAAGAAAAGATAAGTTATCAATTAAAGTTCACAAATGACGCCCCAAGTCATGCACGCACGCTAGAGAACAACGAAGACATATTAGATCATAACTTGGAAATTATTCAATAAAATAATTCCAAAGTTCATATTACATTGATAATATTCAATTATAGTGCATGTATATGTATTCATGAATTCATAACCAAACATGTATCAAATTAACGATTAACCATATCATGCGTTAATCATGTAACGAAGCTTGTAATTAACATAAACGAATTAAATTAAATTACACAAACATCCCTTGAATGATTCCATTCTGCGATGTTAATGGGGGTTAACAGATTCCAGGCTAAAAGTGGTAACGGGCGTTCAACGATTTTAAGCACAAAAGGGGGTAACGGGCGTTAACGGCGTCAGACGAGGTTCCCCTGTTTTCCTGCTTTGTTCCGAAGAAACAACAACAACAAAGCTTCCATGTCCAACTCGAACCAAATCATCCCAAACAACAACAAAACACTAGCTAACCACATAATTAACCAATAGAACTCAAGGAAACATGTATATGATTCATATATCACAAATAAACATCAATTAATCCAAGGAAACATGCTCAAATTCATCAAAGTTCACACATGAAACCCTTAAATAAGAAAGATGACCAATCATGCCCCAAGCTCAAATAACTCATGATATATTTGCATAAAACCAAACCAATATCATCATATAAACCTCATATAAACTCATGGGATGAAAAAGACCACAAACCCTAACATATACTTCAAGAATTCATCAAACCCCTAAGCAAGATCTTACCGTGATTGAGTGAAGAGATGGAGTGGATGAAGAGATGGGAGTATATAGATTGAATTCTTGTTGAAAAGAGAAGAAAATCTTGGTCTCCTTGCTTCCTTGGTGGATCGAATGAAGAGAGGGAGAAATTGAGGAGTTGCTTTGTTCTTGGTTGAAGAAGGATGATGGAATGAGTGTATGTATATGTGTGTATAGCTTATATCGATAAAAAAAAAGGAGAAAAGGGATGAAATTGCGACTTGGTCCTTGGAGAATTTAATTGAATGCAATTAGGTGTCAAGTTTCATGAATGCTACAATTAAGTCCAATTAAATTATCAATTAAGCCCAATAGTCTCTAAATATGATCAATCAAGAACAATTGTTCAAGGATTTGCATAATAAAAATTAGTATAACACTTAAGCATGTTCGCAGAATTTAAATACATAAACCACAGAATAAGATTCATGAAAGAAGGAATTGAAAAGCGTAAAATTCGCAAGTATTCAAATTAAACGAATTGAATAGCATAATTAAAGAACGAAAAGGAATTAAATTCATAGAAAAACAGATCAAATTCCAAGTCATGAAGTCATACATGCATAAACGTTCAAGATTCGAATGAAACGATTATCAAATAATTTCATATAATTCAATTACAACACACAAACATTATAATAAACACATTATCACATAATTAAATAATTTAAAAGCACTCGCAGCCCTCTCGTGACGTCATACTTGTACGGCCGAAGAGGCGGGGCGTTACACTGCAACCCCGAAAGCAATTCATTCCACCATTTTTTCCAAATTGCCCGCGATGGCTACCGGCGTGACGAACGTGGATTAACAACTCGTTCACATGGCTCAAGCAATTGCAGGCCTACAAAAACTCATAGGAGAGAAAGATCTTCAAATTGCACAACTGATGAACAAGGATGAGTACTACGATGTTGGAGGATCTAGTCGTGATCTTGCTTTTTCTCCAAAACACACTGTCAAGGAAACACAAGCTGATGAAGTGCCTCACAAGCAGGACTCTGTCCAAAATTCTGTTCACTCTACAACCTCCGCTGCAACACTATCCATTCAACAACTTCAGGACGCAATCAAAGCTCAAATTATTGGATCTGCTCAAAAATCATCTTTGTACTCAAAGGAGTATACTAAGCGGATCAACTTACTGAAGATGCCACTTGGATACCAACCACTTAGCTTCCAGCAGTTTGATGGAAGAGGCAACCCAAAACAACACACTGCACGCTTCATTGAAACATGCAATAACGCGGGGATCTATAGTGATCTTCTAGTCAAACAATTCGTGAGATCACTCTGAGAAAATGCCTTCGACTGGTACGTTGACCTGGAGCCGCAATTCATTCGATAGTTGGAATCAAATGGAAAAGGAATTTTTGAATCGCTTCTACAGCACTCACCGCACTGTAAGTATGATCGAACTTACAAACACAAGGCAACAGAAAAATGAGCCGGTCGTTGACTGCATCAACCATTGGCGAACACTAAGTTTAAGTTGCAAGGATAAATTATCAGAAGTGTCGGCGATAGAGATGTGCACACGGGGGATGCATTGGGGATTTTAATACATTCTCCAAGGGATCAGACATCAAACTTTTGAGGATCTTGCCACCCGTGCCCATGATATGGAATGGAACATTGTGAATCACAGATCTGCATTCCCATTAGGACAACAAGGAAAGGTAATAGAAGACCGTTCAAAAAATGAGAAGTTTGTCAAAGCCTCTACCGAAGAGTCCATGGTCATTTCGATCGCTACAAAAGTGCCTCTGAAACGTTGAGAAGAACAAAAATTTTGGAGTTCCACACAATACAAATGGTGGTCATTGACCTACGCTGAGAGAAAGACAAGAAATAGAATACCTTTTTACTGACTCCAATGCCTCTCATATTTTCGCTGAACTCGTTGAAAGAAGGTTGATCAAATTACCTGAGTCAAAATGCCATGAAGAAAGCGACGAGATGGCTGATCCCAAATACTGCAAGTTGTTAGGAATAATGCCCTGAAAGCCGATGTAATAGTCCGCTTAGTACTTTCATTTTTTAAATCACAGAAAATCTTTGAATGATATAACGAACTTTGGCAACACTTCTTCATATGCTCTTGTTTGATTGTTTGATTACTTTAACTGCGCATGTATAAGACCTCCCTAATCAATATGACTTGTAGGAATCAACCATTTAGGTGAAATGGTTCATGAAACGAGCCCTATATCACGTAAGTCATGATTAGAAATCACTCCAAGCCGATGAGTCCTAAAGACAATGGGAATGTCGACTTGACTCGTTCGAGGCTTGCTCGTGTGATCACGCCCTTAAGAAGGACCACGTTGTTTCATGGGGTGCAAAGTGCATTGTTGATACGTGCGTGTGGGTGCTTGCTTATTCTAAGTAAGTACACTGAGGTGTCCCGTGTGAGAAGATTCCTAAATGGGAAAGAAAGTTTCTATTTCTGGAAATAGAAACTTCCAGATTAGGAAATATCTCACGAGTCATTGATGTGATTAAGTGATCCTTAGACTTGAGGTTCCATTGATACTTTGTGAGCTAACTCTGTAGTCTTATGTGTGAGCTTTAAAGTGTGTCACCCTAAACAACTGATTCAAAGCTTATGCTGGGGCTGCACAAGTGACATATGAAAGTATATGAGAATCGATAAAGGACCTACACTTGCATTAGCAAGTTGATCTCTTATTGTGTAAGTCATTCATATGCCAGGAGTCCTTGGCCAAGGCAGTGGATCGAGATCAAGAAATGGGTTTCTTGGATTGAGATCAAATGGATATGAAATGCACTTAACTTTAAGATCAAGATTATTAGGGTTCTAATTATTCCCTAGCCCTAGATCTTGATTGAGAGATGAGACGTAGGAGGATTTTATCTCACATATGTCAATGACTTAAAGGTTCTTTCAAATTGAGACATTCTTATTCAGCTAGGGGTCATACATCTGTTGCTAGACTATGGTCGTATGATCTGTGGACTGATTAATTAATTAGGGTTAATACTAATTGAATTAAAAACCTAGAGGGTCACACATAACAACCCGGTCACGTGGGTTAAGGCTTGAAATCGATTAAACGAGTCGATCGGACCAATAGGAGATTGGTGTGGGACACGTGTGGAACACGTGTCACGTATGTATATGCCATTAAATAATTAGTCTTGATTAATTATTTAATGGACTTTAAATTAATTATGAATTAATATTAAAGTTCTAATTTGGAGAAATAAAGTCTAATAAATAATTAATTATGAATTAATTAATTATTAGCTTCAAGTTATTTATCATAAATAAATAAAGTAAAATAAAATATCTAAGAGAGTTAGATATTATTCTTGCTTGACAAGTTGGTCAAAGGGAGACTTTTGGTCAAAGTAAGAGTCTTTCTCTCCAAGCAAGAAATCCCTTACGAAAAGGGTTTTGGAATTCTTATCCAACAAGACAAAGGGGTTCGAACTCCTTATGCTATAAATAAGTGGGGTTCGAACCCCATTAAGGGTGATAGACAAATTCTCCTTCTCCAAATATTATACACTAAACCCTAAAGCTTAAACACCGAATATAGAACTAGCATCCTCCCTATTCGGATAGTGGTCGAGGTTGGTGGACTAATTCTCTAGAGGGCTACTATCGTAAAGTCTTGAAAGATTTGAAGGAGCCTTTGGGGACAAGCCGCGTGAAGAGCATTCTTGGGCGGCTAGAACGTGTCAAGAAAGCTTCTATCTAAGTGAGTTTCTTGATCTCTACGAATTTGGGAATAAGAATTGTAAGATTCGATTCTATCTTATTGGGAAAATTTTCAAATTTCCGCTGCGTTTCTGTTTCGGTTTCCCAACACAAGTATCACCGAATTGTCGGTCATCCTATTGAAAAGTGCTTCGTGGTCAAGGAAATAATAATGTCGTTGGCCAGTGAAGGAAAAATAATTCTTGACGATGATGACAGTGATAACGAGAAAGATGAAGATGTTGCAGAGGTGAATCATGCTAGCCTTTTTGCAACCAAGAGCCCCTTGCACAATCTTCAGAGCAAGAAGGTGATCTTTCCTCCATCAAAACTCTCGGGGGCATGGATAACGCTTCAATTTGGGAGTCTAGACCCGTCTTTGGTGAAGACCTTGCTTGTTGACAAAAGAACCAAGCAAGAAATAACTCCACCCAACAAAACTACTAATGATGATACGTGGATTCTTGTGACTCAATGAAGAAGTCCAAAACAGCGGGTTGAGGTTCATCCGCCAATATCAAAGGAAAAGCCCAGAACCGAGATCCGTAGACAAAATCCATCAAGAAGTTTGAAGAATTCTTGATCAAGTCAGAAAAAATCAGAAAAGATATACAAGCCAAATCCTGCGACTCTTGGGGATTTCTTTCCACCTGCGTTTCTTGGAGAGGCCGATATTGTGTTCTCAAATAGCACCAACAAATTGACAGATAAAGCCAAGTTATGTGTCAACATCCGAAAGTCAAATTCCGAAAAAAGATCATCCTAAATGAAGGAGTTTGCTCCTTAACGCACGAGCCTAAACTGCATTTTACTCCTTGTGTGCATGAGTATAAACTGTGACCAAAAAAAAAAAAAGAAAACAAATTGAACTACGTGATGACTTGATCCTTTTTGGGGGTACGTAGGCAACTTGAATACTAAATTTTCAAGTTCAGTCATATTTTCAAACAAATCTAAATTGTTCGTGAGTTTCGACAAGTGCTGAAAATTCTAACATTGGGGGGGGGGGAGGGGGGGCATATATTGGAGTCTTTCAAGATCAACATCAAATCAAAGAATGGTGAACAAATGCACAAGATCAAAGAGGCACAAAAAGATATGAAAGAACAATTTTATTCCACAAATTGGTATTCTTTTACATCAAAGTGACAAAAAGAATACAAAAACATGACAAAGCTGCTGCAACGTGTTTATATTCTTCATATGGTGCCTTCAAGTTCTGCACCAACTTAATTATTTGGTCGGAGTGTTTCCTATAAAATCAATTTCTTGGTCGAAGCAAATTTCTCAATAGTTGCCAAAAATATGTTAGCAAGGCTTTGAGAGTGTGACTGCCAACAAGAAGCACCACCAGACCGAAGGGATTGCAATCTCTCTTGGAAGAACTCCAAACACAAATTTCTGCCTTCCGACATAAAGACCAACTGATACAATGCAAATTTCTGCTTGCCGAAAGCCAAGGGTGGCAAGAATGTAGCGAAGGCAAATAGCTCCTCTCCTAGCTCCTCTCCTAGACGGTCCCAACTAGGGGTGAACAAAAAACCTGAATCGAACCGAACCGAATCGAAACCGAACCGAACCGAAGCTAACCGAACCGAACCGAACCGAAGTGGTTTGGTTTCGGTTTCGGTTTCGGTTAGTATTATTTTGGAACTTCGGTTTCGGTAAAAACCGATCGGTTATTCGGTTTTTACCGAAACCGAAAATTGCTGCCTTTAAGTATAACGTTTATATGTTTCTCATTTATAATATAACGTTTATAGGTTTTAGTTTCACGATTTTAGGCTTTTAGTGTTTGATTTCTCACCTTGGCTGATTTAGGAACGTAAGTTTTGTGATTTTAGTTTGAAAATTGGGCAGCCCCCTTTATCGCCTCGTCTCCGCCACTGCCCTACGAGGCCGCCGGCGGCGGCTCCGTTGCTCTGCGCACCCAGCCCACCCATTGGCCTCCACCAATCGACGCCATCGTCAAGTGCTATTGCCTCCACGAGTAGCCAATAGTTAGATCTACCACCATCGCCTCCGCCACTCGCCAACAACCCAGATCCACCATCGCCGCTGCCAGATCCACCATCACTGCAAGTCCCATCACCTACATCACTAGCCAAAAACTCAGATCCACCACCACCGGCCACCGCATCCAGTACCCATCGGAAACTCTCAGTTCTTTTTCCTTTAATTATGCACAGAAAGAAAAAGACTTGGATTTTGTTTCTTATTTCTCTTTAGAGGTTCGAAAACTCTTGGTTCTTTTTCTTTAGTTATGCACAGAAAGAAGAAGAGTTGGATGGATTTTGTTTCCTTATTTCTCTTCATAGGTTGGGATTTTGAATGATGTTATGGTTTTGGTTCTTAATTAACATGATCACCATGTGTTCGATTAAATGTCTGATTAGATTTGGATTTTTATTATTATTATTTTTAAATTTCGGTGTTTCGGTTTTTAACCGAAACCGAACCGAAAAAATTCGGTTTTTACCGAACCGAAACCGAGCCCTTTCGGTTCGGTAAACGGTTAGCATTTTTGCTAACCGAATTTTCGGTTAACCGAAACTGAAAAACCGAAATGTCGGTTTTTTACCGATTGAACACCCCTAGTCCCAACGGCAGAATAGGAGTCCCTTTTTGGCTGATCCTGAGCTCTCTGCTAATTAGGAGAAAAAATCCGCTTCGACTTCGCTTTAGTCGGCTCTAGCCCATCTAGGAAGCTGGTCTGTCTGAAGCGTCGGTAACAATAGTCTGAGTGGCGTTCCGTCTCATCTAGTGATGCGGTCGCGCGTCTGATTTACTGCTCCGCCAGTCAAGTTAAGTGTGAGAATATGGTGGCAACTTCTTCTCATTGCGGCCGCATCCTTTGTGATATAGAGCTTCCGGCGCTGCATATCCTGTAATTTGTCTGTGTCAATGTGGGGATGAGGAAATCCCGAAATCGAAGGCAATTGTTCCCTTGGGCTTATAAGTTGGCAGCCAATCAAAAAGATAAGGTAATGACAAAGGCAAACTTGGGATGGCCCAATTGATTGTTTGCATGGCCCGACAATCATCACATCCAAGAGGCATCATACTTGGTGCAACAATTAAATGAAGGCACCATGAGCAGAGCTATCCCCTCTGTAGAAAGGGGTTCATAAAGCCTCAAACGCTCGCATATTCATCAGTTTATTCCCCTACTATTGAGTGCATTTTTTTTTTCGTCGTGGCAAAGATCGAAGGGATTGGCGTGGACTGGGGTCCCGGCGTCGCACCCGTTGCAGCCCCAGAAAATGGTGGAGCTCCCAAAAGCCAAGACCATTCTTAAAGTGAAGCTCCACACACTCGTGCTTCAGTCACCAATTGGAATTAAAATTCATGGCACTGATGGCAAATTGATCTACAGTGCCAAGATGAGACCAATTCCAGAAAAAACCAAGGCCCAGTTCTAGAAAATTTTTCTTCATGAATGAAGATGCCCAGTTCCAAAAAAGGGCACCGACGGGGCCTTCACGGCGTTTTGTTCCATCACAGCTCCAGTGGGAGTTCGAGTTGCTACAGCTAATCGAATCCCTCTTTTGCATCAACATGGCCACCGTTCCGCTGCCGCCGTCGGAAATGCCTACAGCGTGCCAGGTTCCGAAAAGAATATGGTTCCACCTTTCAACTCGTTTTTGTCGCCTCTGCTATGGTTGAAGTGGAGAGTTGTGGCCACTGTTATATAGATGTGGATGAGAATTTTGAAAAAAGGAAAACAAAATCAAAGATTCCAAGGATCAAGATGGGAGCCTGATTTGCAGCGGATTTGTCGTTCGTAGATTTGAGAGAAATTAAATCTCAACTTCTTCCACAGCCTCCGTTGCCGCGAAATTGGCTTTAATTTGCTGCTGGTGCCAATTTCCACACGTGAAGAAAGTCTAAATGTGAAGAGTTATTTGGGCAATTTGATGGCCCAATTATTATTTTTGCTCACATATCAAATTGGATGGCCGGAGTTTGCTGCTCAAAATGTGAGATAAAAGCATTTTAGCTTCCTATAATTCTCAAATCATCTCCTACTTGTATTATTTTTTAAACACCATGTTTCCTCCTTTTTAATTTTTCCATGTTGATTAGTAGTTCTTTTTAACTAAAATGCCCCAAATATTTTACCTCCATTTAAAACTTTATTTTCTGCATGCATTATTTTTCTCTCTCAACCAAAAACCATAGCTAAAACACTTGAAAGGAAGCTAAACGTAGAAGAAATCTACTCGATGAAACAATCAATTGAAGACAAAAATATAAAAGATGGGTAAAATAGACTATAAACTCATTTATTTAAACATGAAAAAGAGGTAAAATAGATTTTATACTCGAAAAAAATAAGAAAAAATGAAAAAAACGATGCAATCAATGCGAACACTACTGTGCGAGGGGTGAATATGTTTATTTTTTAAAAACTTGGGGAGGATTTATGCTATTTAATTTTTTACGAGGAGGTAATTTAATAATTGTTTTTTTTTCATAGGGGTGCTTGAGTTTTTTTCCCCTTTGTGAAAAAAAAAAAAAAAAAAAACACACGAAAGGAAAGGAATTGGGTAGCCCAAAAATGGTTGGTCCAGCAAACAAGTGATTAAATTGGAAGTTGGAACAGGGTCCACGTGAGTTTGTCCAAAGAAAAAAAGGTCCTTTGTGGTATGGCCAACTCAATTTCAATTCAACGTGGGTCCCTCAAGTCAAGAAGGAAAATGGAAAAATATGAGTTGCAGCTTGGCGGAGAGAATTTCTCGTGACAACCTCAATTTCTTTAAAAGGACTTATGGGTAAAAACTAAAAAGTATGGGCAAAGACGAAAATTTAGCTACTTCAAGGCCCGGGTTTCACAAATTTTTCGTATGTTCTCCATCGAACCTTGAAGTGGGAATATTTGTTGACACTGAAAATTCGACACTAAATTATTAATTGGTGGTCCAAGTAAATCGGCTATTAATTATTAATTTTGGTCATGAGTTTATAATAAATTTGGGCTTAAATATTTAATTCGGGATAAAAATTATGGGCTTATATTCTTATCCTTGAATTAATTAAATGGATTAAAAAATGATCCATTAAATAAAATAAAGCCCACTCTGAGGAAGCGATCTTCAAGTTCAGACTCAAGCCCATGAAACCCAAGAGAACAACCGAAAGCCTATAAATAGAGGCTCCAAGGTTCACAAGTGACAAGTTGATACAATAAGTCAGATTATCACAACACAAAAAGCAAATCATCAAACTCTCAAGAGCAAAAGCGATTCAAGCTCCCAAATATCATCAAACTCTCAAGAGCAAAAGACATTCAAGCTCTCAAATCTTTGAAACTTTATCACTTGTAATCCGGAAGTGCTGTCCGTGCAATGAGCTAACACTTTTGGCCAAATTCTACAAATTCAACCAAATCCTACATTTGATTCGAGATCACGCATCAAGCCATCGAATCCACTATTTGAGAAGAATTAGAGGATTTTGCGGAGATTGTAACACATTTTTTACAATTAAATCAATTAATTCTTTGTTTTGCTATTTTCTTGTATTTTGCATTCATTTATTGTAGATTCAACGAAAATTTGTGTAAATAATAATTATTATTATTATATGTATAATCCCTCAAAACCCAATAAAAATGATGAATTGTTACGTTTCCTATTCCTCTAATTATTCTTTATCATTAATTTATTTATTTGTAGGGTTAGTTGTGAACATCCTAAAAGAATTTCCGGTGGAAAAAATTAAAAAAAAAAAAAAAAATCCGGTGGAATCAAATAAATATTTCATATAAATGATTTTTTGCAATCAATGCATTTTCTCGAATACTGATGATTTCTTCCTCATTTGTCTAATCCTTGTATCCATATAATTGTTGAGCCAAACGATATATTAACTAACAGAGAAATTGAAGAAAAATCAAATGTTTCAGAACTGTCGCATTGTGAGGTGTTATTGAGGGTTAAGATGTAATTAAGTTAATATTGAGGGTTAATTCTCAAAGGCAATGACCCGAGTTCAAATCCTTCTGAGCGCTTGGGTTGTATGTGTTTTTAAAAAAAAAAAAAAAGTAATTAAGTTAATATCTTTTTGTTAGAATATATCCCTAATTCTAGGACAGATTATTGTTACCTTATATAACAGATTAGAGTATCCCTGACTTGTAGGGATGATTAGCTTAAATACACGGTCTTTTGTGTACTTTGATTCATTCAACCATGAGCTTAATGAAATCCTTTTCTTCTCTACATGCCTTAACATGGCATCAGAGCAGCGTTACAAATCCTTGGGACTCAATTTCAACATTATTGTCCTAAACCTTTCCCAAACCTCTTGACTCGATCAACCATGTCCTCTCTTACAGAACCAAAAATAAATACAGAATTAACCCTTCAAATAACAGATCTGTTGCGCAACAATATGTAACAACCGACCATTACCAACCCACAAAATCTGTCAATAGGCATCAAACTGAACAACAAGAATTACCCGGTATGGGCCCGATTGATGAAGATGGCAATCGGAGGATGGGGTTGTCGCTCGTACCTCATCGGAATTCCACCAGCACCAAGCATCACCGATTTAACATATGATTAGCGGGAACAAATCGATCAGAATGTGTTCACATGGATCATACAAAACATGGAAGCAAACCTGATAAATAATGTTTTGCAATACCCGACTGCGAAAGCACTTTGGGACAGCCTTGCCACGACATACGGCAGTGGCTTGGACCCCCTCCAATTGTTCGACCTCCGCAGAAAAGCAAACACACAGAAACAGGGCCTCGATAGCCTGGAAGATTTCTGGAATAATCTGCAAGTAATTTGGATGGCGATAGATCGAAGACAGCCAAACCCGATGAAATGCCTTGAAGATATTACAATTTTCAATCAAATCATACAAGAATAAAGGTTGTATCAATTTCTCACCAGAATTGATGACAAGTATGATCCCATAAGGCGAGATTCGCTAAAACTTGAATCAAAACCTTCAGTAGAATCCGCCTAGGCCACTATCCGAAGGGAGACTACCCGTCTTCAGATTCTAAAGACGGCGACCGATAGTGAAGGGGACTCGTCATCATCGGGCATCGGGACGGGGAGTTGCGAAAAGTGGAAGGGACGGTCGGATGAAATTACAAGGGAGCAAGCGTACCGATAGCATCGGCCGACGATACCCACCTCGAGAAGACAAATCAGATCTCGAGTGCTCTCACTGCGGGAAGAAGACACACACGAAAGAAGGTTGTTTTGAAATAATCGGCTACCCTGATTGGTGGGAGGGTAACCGAAAAGAAGAAGGCTCCGGTACGTCAGCAAAAGGAGGACAGTAGCGCGCCAACGCTGCCGCCAGAGACGGTCACAGTTGGGCGACTGAAACAGAGGAAAATCACAGCGCCGCTGTAGGAATCGTCCAACACAGAGACGCCGATGCAACGGTGTCGGGAATGGTGGCCACGGCAACAACGGCAACGACGACAGGCGAACAGAGGGCTAACGTCGCCGCCGCTATTGGAGGAGGAGCAACAACACAGACACAGACGAGAGAAATAGGTAAATAGCTCTCTTGAATATAACACCCCCTATTTTTCCTTATTTACAGATCAACCCCCCAACTTTGGTAAATTACAAACTGGTCCATGTACTTTGTATAACTCACACAATGACCCCTAAAAATTATCACAGTGGATAATTGATTGTGGGGCGATAGATACAATGACGTTTGATCCCTCTGATGCACTTGAATTCACTTTCCGGGAAATTCTCATATTCAAACTGCTAGTGGGGATTTAGTAGAAGTTAAGGCGGAAGGGACAATCACTATATCACCAAAATTGACACTGAGAAATTATCTTCTTGTTCCATCTCTTTTGTGAAAGTTGTTGTCTCTAAGTCATGTGACGAATGAATTAAATTGTATTGTTCTGATATACCCTCGTTTCTGCCTAATATAAGATATTCATACGAAGGAGATTATTGGGCATGGTACTGAGCGGGATGGATTTTGTTATGTGGTTGAACTGGAACAACCCTCTTAAGCTTTACTGACCTAAGGCACCCCGGACACCCCAATCTGGCTATGGCACCAGCGTCTTGGACATCCTTCGATTGGGTATCTGCAAATGTTATTACCTGCACTTTTTCAGAATAGTCAGAACTTCAAGTTGTCTTGTCAAACTTGTTCAGTTGCAAAGAGTCATAGAACCTCTTTTAAACCCACAAACACTTGGGTTCAGTTTGTTTTTTCATTAGTACATTCAGATGTTTAGGGACCAACCCCAGTTACTAATCAGAATTAGTTTCGTTATTTTGTGCTATTTATTGATGATTTTTCTCGTATGACATGTGTATATTTTCTTCGGCACAAATCAGAGGTCTGAGATACTTTTGTCGCATTCTTTACCATGATACAAACCTAGTTTAATCAGAAGGTCAAAGTACTCAGATCAGACAATGGGCGTGAGTATGTTAACCAACAAATGCATGATTTCACAACCAAACAGGGTATCATTCATCAAACCACCTGCCCTAATATACCTCAGCAGAATGGAGTCACTGAACGAAAAAGCAGAACCCTACTCGAAATGACCCGAGCCCTTTTAACTGAATCCCACGTCCCGAACCATTTCTGGCCCGAAGTTGTAGCCACCGCAACCTACCTTACAAATAGGCTACCCACAAAAATACTTTTCCACCAAACACCTCTGTCTGTCTTCCAAACACAAGCTGTCATTCCTCAATCACATACTATGCCCACACGGGTCTTTGTGTGCACGGTGTTTGTGCATATTCCCAAAACTGAACGAATAAAACTGGATCCTTGTGCCATTAAATGTGTCTTTGTCGGATATGCACCTCATAAAAAAAGGTACCGGTGTTATAATCCCGTCACTCGACGCCTTCATGTGACCATGGATTGTGAATTTTTGGAAACTGAGTACTACTTTCAGGCCTAACATAGCTCTCAGGGGGAGTATCCGAGTAACTCTCTATGCTGGCTTAGTGATTCAGACGATACTGGTCTTCTTTCTTCGTCCGATCCCGATCAACGCAGCAGCGAGCTCAGTACCACCACCAATCAATCTCCTCCGCATGATGTCCAAATTGAGGTAACTGATTCTGATCCTTCTTCGACTATACATGAGATTGATCCTGTTCCAGACATAGTTAATCCTGTTTCAGATGACGCAGAGAATAATAGGTACTTCTTGCCTTAGAGAAGTACAGGGGGGTTCCTCCAAACTGATATTCACCCAAACAGAGGTCACGGTCTTCTAGGTACCCTGTGGGGAGTATGGTAAGGGGGAGTATGTCTGATGTGGCTAGAGCCTTTATGAGCAACCTTTACTAAGAACAGGTCCCTAGAACGGCTCAGGAAGCCCTGGAAATTGAAGAATGGAGAAATGCGATGGTTATGGAAATGGAGACGTTGTCAAAAAAACAAAACTTAGGAAAAATGTGAATTACCCCCGGGCACGAGACCAGTTGGGTGCAAGTGGGTATTCACTATTAAATACAAGGCAGAGTGAACAGTGGAGAGATATAAAGCCCGTCTCGTAGCAAAAGGGTACACTCAAACCTACGAAATTGACTACTCTGAGACGTTCTCTCCAGTGGCGAAGATTGACACAGTGCGTGTTCTTCTCTTTGTAGCAGCCAACTAGGATTGGCCACTTCATCAGTTTGATGTAAAGAACGATTTCTTGCACGGAGAATTATCAAAAGAAGTGTATATGGAGGCTCCTCCCGGGTTTTCTGACCGTTTCAAAGCTAATGAAGTCTGCAGGCTCCGGAAGGCATTGTACGGACTTAAACAATCTCCACGTGCTTGGTTTGGGAGATTAACTGTAGCTATGAGGAAGTATGGGTACAGACAGAGCAATTCGGACCAAACCTTGTTCTTGAAAAACAGGGGAAGCATGATAACCTGCCTAATCATTTATGTAGATGACATGATTATTACCGGAAGCGATAAAGAGAAAATAAAACAACTCAGAGAGAACCTATTCAAAGAATTTGAGATGAAGGACCTAGGGGGCCTAAAATACTTTCTTGGCATAGAGGTAATGCGATCTAAATAAGGAATCTTCATTTCACAAAAAAAGTATGTTCTTGACCTCTTAGCCGAAGCGTGATTACTGGATTGTGATCCGGTCGACACTCCAATCCAAGTCAACCATAGATTAAGGATACAGGAAGATGGAGAATCAGCCGAGAGAGAACGATATCAGCGATTGGTTGGGAAACTGATCTACTTATCCCACACTAGACCAGGCATCGCCTATGCCGTGGGGATAGTTAGTCAGTTCATGCACCAGTCTCAGAAGAGCCACATGGAGGTAGTGATAAGGATAATCCGGTACTTAAAGGGCTCCATAGGGAGCGGGATCATTTTAGGAAAACATGGACACTTGGATACTGAAGCATACACAGATGCTGATTGGGCGGGAAACCCAGACGACAGACAGTCTACTTCAGGGTTCTTTACCCTTGTAGGAGGGAATGTGGTAACATGGAGAAACAAGAAGCAGAAAGTCGTGGCTCTCTCGAGCGCTGAAGTAGAATTTAGAGGTATCGCGAAAGCTGTAACGGAGATTATCTGGCTGAGAAATTGATGACAGAAATTAGAATGGCTCCAATGGAGCCCGGGCGGTTAAAGTGTGATAATAAGGTCGCTATTAGTATCTCCGAGAACCCGGTATAGCATGATAGGACTAAGCACGTGGAAGTTGATTGACACTTCATAAAGGAGAACCTAGAGGATGGCACCATCGAGCTTCCGTTCGTTAAGTCAGAGGACCAATTAGTTGATATTCTGACTAAAGTTGTTACCGGACAGGTGTTCAAGATAATTTTGGACAAGCTGAGAATCGGGGATCCGATTACTTAGCTTGAGGGGGAGTGTTAGATTATATCCCTAATTCTAGGAGAGATTGTTGTTACCTTATAACAGATTAGAATATCCCTGGCTTGTAGGGATGATTAACTTAAATACACGGTCTCTTGTGTACTTTGATTCATTCAACCATGAGCTTAATGAAATCCTTTTCTTCTCTACATGCCTTAACACTTTTAAAAGATTTTCAGCCAAACTTCATCCTTGTTAGATTATGTACTTTGCATATCATATACGTTTAAAATGCTTGGTATCAGGGCGGAGGTCAGATTGCTCGCCTGCTCGTGACCCCAATACAGGGTTGTAGTAAACCTTTTGATCATTTATAATGTACAAAAGTCGTCAACTGAATTTTGAGGAATGGTTGAGACTTTGAGGATGTTTTAAGAAGAAAAATAAAAAGAGAATAGGAAATTAAAAGAGATTGTATCGATTGTCAAATATCTCACATTGAAAATTTAAAGTGTAGTCTTCAACATATAATGACTTAGCAACCCTCCTCTCAATAGTTAATTTTTGGAGTGAGTTAGGTCAAATACATTGATGACTTTCAACAAGAAGGATAGAAACTTAGAGTTAAATAACTGTCTTTATATTTTATGCAGTCCTTGTTCTTGGACTTAGGGATTTAGATTAACAAACAGGATAATGGTTTATGATGCACGGACACTTCTGAAAATATTATTTTGTCGTGTCGTGTCGTGTCGTGTCGGACAACGTGTCCGACACTCTTCATGTAGGAAATTCAAGAAAAAACCTATGTCGCTGTATCTATGTCGTGTCGTGTCTGTATCGCCGTGTCATCATCCATGCATCATAGATAATGTTTAATTAGGGGAACCACCAAATTCAATTCTTTGAGACTGTTGCACTTTGTTGTCAAGCCTTTAATTTTAAGGGTTTTAATTAATATTTTGTTTTTTCTTTTTTTTTTTTTTAATTTTTTTGTTGAAAAAATTGTAAGAGCTAACGATTTAACTATTACATATTCTCATTGACAATCCATATCAAGAAGGATATCAACATAGCTAACAAAGATATCTATAGCCTCTAGATAATTTGTAAAATCGAGAAATCAATCAATTAAGAAACTTGAAAAACATACGAATACAAAGTTACACATTGACTTATTACCTTTTTAAAATTACATAAAGATTACAAAATTTCATGATCATGGAAAAAAGGGGATACCAACTACACTCCATTTGCAATTTAGGGGTGTCAATTTCGGACCCGACCCGATAACCCGACCCGACCCACCCGTTAAAATATCGGGTTAGGGTTAAGATATTTCGGGTTCGGGTCGAATCGGGTCGGACCCGATTTCAACCCGGGGAAGAGAGAGGAAATCAGGTCGGGTTCGGGTACAACCCGGGTCAACCCGAAAAGTTCCCCGGGTGACCCGATAACCCGGCCCAACCCGATAACCCGGCCCAACCCGATAAATAAATGTATTTTGAACCAAAATATGAACCTATGGGGGATTGAACCTTCAACCCTCCATATAAGATGGAGGTGCATCAACCAGCTGAGCTAGCTAATTTTATTGTCATTTCATTGGTAAAAATAAATTTTATATATCAGTTTAAAATTTGTAATTATATCTAAACGTTAATTTCTTGGAAAAATATGAATTAGGATTAAAATATTATAATTCATCTTAAGAATTAATGTAAGTCCTAAATAAAATAATGTGGAACATTTTATTATATATATTGATGGTGCAGGAATCTGAGCTTCCCAAATGTAACAACACTTTAATATTTGTTAGAAGGGGAAGACCATCACAGGCGTGAAAGCCTCAGGAACTGGGTTTCCTTTTTGTGCGTGGGTTCTTCCAGCTAGGATAACACCAAGAGTGCAAGAGGTAATGGTAATGCAACTGTGGTGAGGTGATCACGGAGCTTAGGAAGATGCAGAAAAAAAATGGAAAGAGGGAATGCCCAGTGTGAAATGTATGCAGAAGATTGCTTGGGGGAGAAAGCACGCGTTCTCCTCTATTTATATGTTAGGGGTGAGGGTAAATGGGTAATTTGACCAGGTGGTCCCAAACCTGTGTTGCCCTAACACGTGGCATCCCGTGATGGTATGAGAATGACGTCTCTGAAAAGGGGGCGGCGTGTCAGGTACAAAGTGTGCACTACCTTTGTGTCAGAGGTTGTTGGCGAGGGTCACGTGAGAGGAAGGCCCAAAGTCCTCCTTGCTAAGGTTCGGGTCCCTCGCCGGGGAGGTGGGATCATTTACGAGCGCGATGACGCTCGAAGAGTGCACGGATGGATCCTCCGCGGCAGATGACCTTTGAGCGTCAAAACCCCGAGCACCAAGAATGGGGTCCCCGCGTGGGCGCTTCCCTGAGAAGGGTAACCCTGAGGGCGGTCGGCTCTGGCCCTTTACCTGACCAATTATCCGAGGCCCAATGGCCTGACTTAGTTGGCAAGTGAGTGGGCTGGATTGGCTCACGAGCCCATCAATGCGAGCGTGTAGTCTTCTAGGCAGTCGATGGCGACACGTGGACGGCTCTGATTCGAGTGCGTTTCTGAGTCTCATCATTTTGCGCCCCAAATTCTGTAGTATCGCTTGAGCGTACTGTAGAATTTCCAAGATAATGGAGCGTTGGATTTTTGAATGTCCGAGGGTCATGCCTTCGCTATAGAAGTGACCTCTTGACTTCTGCAACGGGCACAGTCTGACACCGCATTAATTGCTGTCGTGTCCGCATTTAATGCTGAGTGGGAACGTGGGCGCGTGCACTCCGGGAGACGTGAGGCGGTTACCAAAAGTGGGGAGTTTCCTAGGCGGGAAATGATTGCCATTTGAAATCTTACACCCCAATTAATACCAGCTCCCACCTCTATAAATAGGGTTCTGGAAGGCTCTTTGACACTTTTCACGCCTTCAACTTCTTCAAGCATACGCAGCAAGAATTTTCCTCCACTCCCACAGATTTCGGCGAGTTTCTTCTTCAATCTCTAGGTAAAAACTCCACAAATCTTGATATTCTGATACTAACTTTTAGGTTTAAGTTGTGCGTGAGCGATCCTTCTAAGCAAAGGATCCCTTCTGCCTTTGGACTCATTCCAGAAATTTTCTCCTTTATTGAGTTTTCTGCGAGAAATTCCACCTTCAAAAACCGAAAAGCAATCATGGCCGGGTACCCAGTTGATGATTATGTAAGGGAGATTGACGAGATGTCGGTGGGGAGTTCTTCCCCTCACGGCAATGTTCCCGCAGCTGTTCCCTTGGCTAGGACGTCCCCAGGTGAGGGGATTCCCATGGCGATCCCAGTGGCCCAGGCTCCGGCTGATGCTAGGGATGAAGAGGTTGACGCCGCCGTTCGAGGGATGAACAAGCGTGCTCCTGGGGGGGTCGATGATCTCTTTGAAGAGATGGGCAACGTGATGGAAATGCAAAGGCAGGGGGAGAGAGTATTCCCAGTGTTGAATAGCGCTGTGAGACCCCAAGATCACAGGATCACAGTGACTGTGATGGCTCCCGAGGGCGAAGCAGGGCCATCCGGGCGTCAATTTGAGGCTGAACCCTCCAGAAGGCGCCATAGGAGAGGCAAGGAGCCTGTCACTCGAGTGAGGCAAGATAACCGCCATAAATCTGATAGATCTCCGGATGAGATTAAGAGTATTTTGACGCTCGACGATTTGGTGGATTTGAGGGCGAAAGCTTATTGGGATGAAGTAGTATTTCCCATGCGACTTCCGGAGGAGGGGGAGAGGGCCAACCGACCGCCGCCTGGGATGATGACGGTCTATTGGGATGCAGTCCTGGCTGGGGGTTTGAGGTTCCCCATCTCGCCCGTCACTGCCAACATCTATCACCACCTGAGGCTTTGCCCTTCACAAATTCTGCCGAACGGCATAACATTAATCAACACTTTCGTGATTATGATGGTTGCGCTAGGTCGCGAACCCTCGATCGTCAATTTTGATAGCTTGATACAGGTGGCCCGCTCGCCGCGCTCATCACCTATGGACGAGTTTTATTACGCCCAGGCCAAGTCGGGTTTTAAGATGATAGATTCCCCATCCACTTCCTATGGCGAGCATTGGAAGGAGAAGTATTTTTTCGTGGGGGCTCCAGGGGGGATTTTTAGGGTTCATCGCCAGTGGTTGATACATGGCGAGGGTCCTTTGATTAGGGAAAAGATGAGGAATAAAGCTTTTGAGGATTGGGCACAGGGGTTAGCCTTCGAGATGAGGAGTGAGAAAAAGTGGATTAAGGCTGATACCCTGGTGAAGAACGAGGGAGTGCTGTTTCGTTATGGCTTGTCTTGCCCTCCAGACATGATACTCAACCCTCCAGCTGACATCATGGCCCTCGATGGTTAGATTCTAGGAACTAACCGCTCTAACTTTTAGAATAGCCTTCTAACTTGGTGTGATTGCTGTATTTTTTGCATCTGCGATCCAAGCAACCAACTTCTGATGCTCGTTTCTTCTTATTTGCAGGTGTTCAAATACTATCGCAAGGCATGAATGCTGAGGCTCTTTCCCGCATGTTGGGGGCCCAAGGACCCGCCGCTGATCCTCAGCCCCCGCAACAACAGCAAAACCGTCCTCCCAATGCTCCGAGGGGGAGGGGAACCCAGCGAGGAGCCGATCGAGGGAATAACGGCGCTCGTGGTCGCGCAGGGAATGAAGCTCCCCTTAGGGGCCCCATCGAAGATTTAACAGTGGAGGGTACCCGTGGGGCTACTCCTCCGCCGGTGGCCCCCGAGGGTCCGATTTCACTGAGTTCGAGCGGATCCCGGAACCGCTCGGGGGAACATATCCGTATCCACGAAACTCTCCGGGCCGACCGTCAAGGGAAGAGGAAGAGGATGCCGGATTCCATTCCAATTTCTGGCAAGGGGAAAGAGGTGGTCGTGGGGCACAGAGGCAAGGGCAGCGACACTTCTTCATCAGAGGATGAAGATTTCTGGAAAATAGGCTGCAAGGGCGACTCCCGCTACAAGCGCCAACGTATTGAGGGTCCGGTGCTTCTGAAAAAGAGCGCCTACTCCGTGAACCTAGTTTCTGACATCGTCGGGAAACTCCAATTTTTCGGCGATCATGATAAGCTGAACGAGCATGACGCCGCTCGTGTTGCTGACGATGCCTGTCATTGATCGCTCTCCTCGTTGGTTTAACTTCCTTGTCATATTTAAGAACAATTTATGTTTGTACTTAATCCTCCAGTGTCTTCCTGAATATTTCGGATCCTTTATGCCGCTTTCCCACATATTTGAACTCCTTTTCTTTTTTAAGGCTTGAATGTCTGAATACTTTCTCCTTTACTTTCAAATGATGAATGATGTTATTTCACTGTGCTTGCCGTTTTTAAACTGGTCTCTCTTGCTTGAATGTTTGCGATGAGCGTGTTTGTGCACGAGGGTGTTTCCTTTAAGGGTGCCTTGGCATCTATCACAATGCACCAACAGTTTAAAGTTTGGTAGCGTCTGGTGATTTGAGGGGCGCAAATACGGACGCGAGGGTGTTTCCCATGGATGTTCCCTGGCCGTATTCGCAATGACGCTCGAATTTGAGCTTAGGCAACCTTTAGGGATTTGCCTAAGTATTGGCCCAATAACGTGCACCCTCGTTTCGGACACTCCAGTGAGTTGTATGCACTTTAGAAATCAACAGTAGGATTTGCTAAGTGTGGGAAAGAATAGAGCGTAACCGTGGGGTTAGCGTCGTTTCGAGGGACCAGTGAAAGAATTGGTCCGGGATCCAATATTTTATGAGTGTGCTTTTACTCAATAAGTTGAGGGTCATCGGGGTTTTTACGAGCGCGAGCTGGAGTGGCGAGCACCCAACTGGCGTAAATTAAGCATTCTGCTCCCCGTTGTTCGACACGCTCATTTTTTAGGACTTTATATACTTACAAATCGTTCAAACTGTTCCGGGCGGATGGTTATCAACACCTTGATAATGTCGCTTTGAAACGATTGATGTATCGCGTAGGCCGTTCGACGCAGAGGATGCTCGACATGGAGTAGGCCTCTCGTCGCTCGAATCATTTGATCAAATAGGAAAGCAAACAAATAGCAAAAATAAAGAAATAAATACTTACTGTTGTATAAAATGCATTTTTGAAATGATTACAGCATGTTTTCCGTCAAAGGAAAGCACTCCATGCCGCAGACGGTCAATTACAAAAGAACTGATGTTTACACATAGAACCTTCTAAGGTTACATGCATTCCATGGCCTAGGGAGCCGCTCGCCTCGCAAGGTTTCCAATAGGTAGGTATTGTTTGCTCGTACTTGAATAACTTTGAAGGGGCCCTCCCACTTGGGGTCCAGCTTACCCACATGTTTGGAGACTTCAACTTTTTTGAGGACCAAGTCCCCCAGCTGGAAAGTCCTTTCCTTAACACGTTTATTGTATTGGCGAGCTACGGTTGCTTTGTATTTGTGGATACGTGCCCAAGCAGCATTCCTCTTCTCGTCCAACAAATCTAACTCTAGCGCTCGATTGTCTTCGTTAGCAGCAGGCTCGAAATAGGCAACGCGTGCGGATTCTTGAGCGATTTCCGTAGGTATCATAGCCTCGGAGCCATAGACGAGGGAGTAGGGAGTTTCCCCCGTTGCCGCTCGCGGGGTAGTACGGTGCGCCCACAAGGCTCCCTGAAGTTCTTCAGCCCATTCGCCCTTCTTACTCTCGAGCATCGTCTTCAGATGCTGGAGTATGGTTCTATTGGTTACCTCCGCTTGACCGTTGGCCTGCGGGTGCCCCACGGAAGTGAAACGTTGCTCAATCCCAAGTTCGTAGCACCAATCCCGCGTGTCAACGGCAATCAATTGGGATCCATTGTCTGAGATGAGTACTCTCGGGATGCCGTATCTGCAAATGATGTTCTTCCAAATGAAATCCCTCACAACCTTGAACGTTATTTTCGCTACTGCTTCAGCTTCGGCCCATTTAGTGAAGTAGTCCACAACGAGTATTACGAATTTCTTTTGTCCGGCCGCCATCTGGAGGGGTCCCACAATATCAATGCCCCACTGATCAAAAGGCCACGAAACGTCAATAGGGACCATTTGGGCTGCCGGCAACTGAGGGGTGTTAGAGTGAAATTGGCACTTAGAACATTTCTTGGAGTAGCTAATGGCATCCTGCAGCACCGAGGGCCAGTAAAACCCACTCCTTAAGACTTTCTTTGCCAAGATCCGACCGCCCGAGTGGTTCCCGCAACTCCCACCGTGTACATGTTCTAGAACTTCCTTGGCCTGCGAGGGTCTCAAGCATCTCATCGGTGGGCCCTGAAAGGATCGCTTGAATAGCCGACCCTCGGCGTCCAACGAGAACCGAGGGGCTTTGTTTCTGATTTTCCGAGCTTCAACTTTATCGCTCGGGCTGATCCCATCTCGGAGGAATCTGATTATTTCGTCGAGCCAACAGGGCTCGGAGGGGTCAATCATATTCACTTCCTTTGAAGGTCCGCTTCTACTTATCAACGGCTCCTCAGTTCTAAGAAACGTAACAGTACGCTCGCTAAAACCGTCCAGGGCGGATGCGAACTTTGAGAGAGCGTCAGCACGTTCGTTTTCTGCCCTTGGGACCTGCAAAAGGTGGAACTCCCTGAACTTGGCTATCACCTCCTTAGCGCTTGCCAGATACTGCACCATGGTGGTTTCTCAAGCCTCATAAGAACCGTTAATTTGACTCGCGATCAACTGCGAATCCACATATGCAGTGACCCGAGTGGCACCATTTTGGAGCGCGATCTCGAGCCCCTGGATGAGGGCTTCATACTCAGCTTCGTTGTTGGTGACTTGGAACGCCAGCTTGATGGCATAGTCAACTTCAGCTCCGAGAGGGTCTCTGAGGGTTACCCCGACTCCCCCCCCTTGTGAGGTTGAGGAGCCATCAGTGTGTAGCAGCCATAGACCATCCTCCGCCGAGGGCACAGTATCTAAGTTGAAACGTTCCACCAATAGGTCGGCTACGGCCTGAGCTTGTATCGCCGTGCGAGGCTCAAAGGTGATGTCGAATTGACTGAGTTCAATTGACTATTTAGTTAATCTCCCTGAGACGTCCGGCTTCGCGAGCACTTGTTTGAGGGGTTGATCTGTGAGCACCACGATAGAATGCGCTTGGAAATAAGGCCTTAGCCTCCGAGAGGCATTAACGAGCACAAAAGCAAATTTATCTATTTCCATGTATCTTTTCTCCGCGCCCTGTAGAGTCTTGCTCAGATAATATACCAGCATATGTTTACGCTCGCGGACAGCCACGAGGACCGCGCTCGTGGCCTCCAGGGAAACTGATAGATAGACAAACAGGTTCTCCCCCGGGTTAGGTTTAGTCAACAAAGGCGCGCTCAAAAGGTACTGCTTCATGTCCTGCAGAGCCTTTTCGCAGTCCCCGCTCCAGGTAAAGTTGCGAGCGTTACGCAGAATTTTGAAGAAGGGCAGATTCCTGTCCGCTGAGCGGGAGATGAACCTATTCAATGAAATGATCTTACCCACAAGCACCTGGACCTCTCTCAGATTGCGAGGGGAGGGTATGTCCAGGATGGCTTTAATCTTTTCTGGATTTGCTTCTATGCCCCGTTGGCTGACCATGTACCCCAAAAACTTGCCACCCCGCACGCCGAATGTGCACTTGGAAGGATTCAGTTTCATACCATAGCGACGCAAGATGTTGAACGTTCGTTTTAGGTCTTCCAGATGAGAATATTGACGTTCGCTCTTAACGATCATGTCGTCCACATATACTTCCATGGATTTTCCAATTTCTCCCTCGAACATCCTGTTGACGAGGCGTTGGTATGTCGCTCCTGCATTTTTGAGCCCGAAGGGCATAACCTTGAAGCAATAAATGCCCATGTGAACCACGAACGCGGTTTTGGGGCGATCCTCAGGAGCCATAAATATCTGATAATATCCTTGGAAGGCGTCCATCATGCTCATAAGTTCACACCCAGCGGTCGAATCCACCAACTTATCAATTCTTGGCAGGGGGTACGGGTCCTTGGGGCACGCCTTGTTAAGGTCCGTGAAGTCATTGCACATACGCCACTTGTTGGCGCTCTTCGGAACGAGCACCACATTGCATAGCCATTCGGGATATAGAATTTCTTCTATGTACTGAGCGTCAAGCAGTTTATTGACCTCTTCTTCTATGACCTGCCTTCGGAACCCATGAACGTCTCTCTTCTTTTGCTTTATAGGTTTGAAGGCCGGACCTACGTTTAGCCTGTGGACAATAACGCTCGGATCTATGCCAGTGAGGTCGGAAGCCTTCCATGCAAAGACAACAATATTTTCCCGCAAGAACTCAATCATCATAATCTGAGAGGGACCGTCGAGACTGAAACCTATTTGCGTGGTCTTTTCTCGATTCCCGGACTCCAATTCTATGGTCAGAAAGTTCTCCGTAGGTTCCACCCGCACTTCAGGCCTCGGCAGTTCGAGTGCTCGTTTCTTGCCTGTAATTTTCCCGCTGGTGTCCCCCGAGGGTATATAGTCCTCGTCTTCTGAGGAGGAAACCCCAACCTCTCCGAGGGGCGAATTCCTAACATCAACTGGTTTGTCTGTGTCCTTCTTCTTGTTCTTCTTCTTATAGAGCTTGGCCCTTTTGCGCTCGGGGCCATCTTCATCTAGCTTTGGGAAGTCAACAGACTTTTTGGTGGAGCCTGCTTGGATAGGTTGTTTGGGTTTGTGGCTTCGGAGGGAGAGTATGTAGCATTCCCAAGCTTCCTTAACATTACATAGTACTTCTCCAGTACCCTCGGGGGTGGGAAACTTGACTTTTTGATGATAGGTGGAAATTATAGCTTTGAAGTCGACGAGGGCTGGGCACCCAATGATGATATTGTATGGAAGGTCCACTTCGACCACCACATAGAGAACATTCAAAGTTTTTCACTGTGGAGTGCGACCGAAAGAGGTGGCCAAGCGAATTTATCCGCGAGGGACAATCTCGAAACCTCCAAAGCCGACGAGGGCTGTTCTGAGGGGTTCGAGCGGGATGTTCGTGATGTTCATTTTTTGGAATGTGGAGTAAGGCAAAACATTCACGGAGCTTCCACTATCAATCAAGACCCTCTTTACAATGTGATTGTGTACATCTAAGCTAACCACCATGGGGCAGTCAGAGGTTTCACCGACCCCATGGGGTGTTACAATGTGCTCTAAATCCTTTTCTGTGAATCCTAAGCTCCCATCCTTTTCCGAGCGTGATGGTTGATCAATAGAGAGCACCGGCTTAGGCTGGGAAGATCTTTGGTCATAGCTCCAAATGTAGCGACGTCGGGAGGCGTTAGAGTCACCGCCCGAGGGTCCTCCGGCGATCATGTGAATGACCGCGAATGGCTGATTTTCCATGTCTGAGGCTTTCCCTTTACCACGGTCGCTTGACTCGGTGTAGCGGTGGCGGGGGCTGCGCGAGCGCGAACGACTTCTCCCTCTAAAACGTGCTCGTTCAGCACAGTGTTCGTCGTACCTTTCTAGCACTTTTACGAACTCCTTGAGGTGCCCTCCGGCAATAAGCCTCTGAATCTCACTCTCGAGTTGGCGACACTCGTTGGTATCATGCCCTTTCTGCTTATGGAAAGCGCAATACTTTCCAGAGCGCTTCTGAGCTTCGGTCTCCCTCAACTTAGGTGGTCTTTTGAACAGCTTTTTATCCGCCATGGAATACACTTCAGCAATAGGGCGGTTGAGAGGGATGCGCTCGAACTTCCGAGGGGGTGGAGAGTTTCGTCGTGTGGAAACTGGGCTGCGGCGGCGACCCCTGTTAGAATCCGTCCGGTCCTCGGGTACTTTGCTGGGACAAGGGGCGTTCGCCATTTTCTGATCCCTTGCGATGTACATATCCTCGAGAGTAAAGAAAGAGTCCGCAATTTCCCTAATCTCCATCAGCGAGCGTGGCTTTTTCTTGGCCACCTCTTCCACAAATTCCGTGCTGACGTAATGCTTCATGTTGATAGCTCCAAACAGAACATGCCTCAAGAAGTCCATAGAGGGCTTTTCTACCAACAAGATCTCCTTGTTGAATCTTCCCATGAAAGACCGTAAAGTTTCGTTCGACCCTTGGACCAAACTGTAAAGAGCGGTTGCGGCTGGGGCCGGTGCCTTCAAAGAGTTAAAGTGGCTGATGAAAGCATCCGTCAAGTCATAATACCCCCGAATTGAGCGTGGGGGAAGCTTTTTGTACCAGTCTTGGCCATTCCCGTGAGAGAGGTGACAAACACCTTGGCCCAATAGTTGCTTGGGTGATCATACAAGTGCATAAGATGTACAAAATGATCCAGATGCTCGGCTGGATCTGTGGTTCCATCATACCTGTTGACAGCTGTGGGGATTTTGCCTTTCCCCGCACGGGTCATTAGCACCTCCTCGACGAGGGGTGAATCGCCCGTCATGATTCTGTAATCCCTGTCCTCGAGATCTTCATAGCTGGCTTCTCTCCTGCGGCGGGAAATTGGGCTGCGTGGTCGGCGAGCGTCTCTGGCCTTGGACCTCTCGTCCCCATCACGGGGGACTTGAGACCTTGCTCGAGAGAGCTGCTCTACCACATTCTGGAGCCCTCTAATTTGGTCCTATACCGCGGCCAGCTGAGGGTCACCAACATTTCTGCAGTTTGCCCTTCCTGTGGCCCTCGATTGGACCTCTTCATTATCTCCGGCCGCCTCATTTTGAGGGGCCCTTTCATCTCCTACAGGCGGTTGTTCTTGCTGGACCCTCGGTGGGGCCTCATTTTCTTGATTCGGTGGTGGTGGAAGCTGTTGGGCCCTTAGCGCATTTTGAGCCATCGTCAGGGGGTGTGCTGGGAGTCCTCCCAGGGGTGGGGCTATTCGAGCGCCCGCGTGTGAAGGGAAATAAGCCGCAGTGAAGTGTTCCCAAGCATTCTGCAAGGCTTGACTCTCGCATTGCGCATACAGCGCCTGAAGTTGTTGTGTAGTGATTTGGGGCATCTCTACCCCCTGTATTTCCCTTGGCATCGATAAGGGGAGGTTCAACGTCCCCACTTGATACGGCTAGACCAAAGATACCATTCCAGACATCATTCCAGGCATTACCTCGGGCTGCGTAAGAGTGTACCCTGGCGGCGGCATGGCCATAGGGTACATGCCAGGATGGGAGGCAGGGATATTTGGGGCGAAAGCTGGGGGGGGGGGGGAGGATTGGAGCCCGATCCTCCTACTTCATTTCCAGTTGGGGGAGGAGTGGCAGTGGCGGCATCAACGTCTCCGGCGACACGCGGAGGTACGCCTCCGGCGGGGGTGGGGCTTTCAGCGTTCTCTCCATTGGCGGGAGGAAGACCTCCTCTATTCCCCAGACGGATCTTGTAGCAGTAACCATGATGAAAGACTTTGGTGTCACTTTTCAACTAGCTTTTAAAGGAAGAAACTGGTAACGACGAAGATGGTGGTGATGGATTTCCCACAGACGGCGCCAAAAATGATGGTGTAGGAATCTGAGCTTCCCAAATGCAACAACACTTTAATATTTGTTAGAAGGGGAAGACCATCACAGGCGTGAAAGCCTCAGGAACTGGGTTTCCTTTTTGTGCGTGGGTTCTTCCAGCTAGGATAACACCAAGAGTGCAAGAGGTAATGGTAATGCAACTGTGGTGAGGTGATCACGGAGCTTAGGAAGATGCAGAAAAAAAATGGAAAGAGGGAATGCCCAGTGTGAAATGTATGCAGAAGATTGCTTGGGGGAGAAAGCACGCGTTCTCCTCCATTTATATGTTAGGGGTGAGGGTAAATGGGTAATTTGACCAGGTGGTCCCAAACCTGTGTTGCCCTAGCACCTGGTATCCCGTGATGGTATGAGAATGACGTCTCTGAAAAGGGGGAGGCGTGTCAGGTACAAAGTGTGCACTACCTTTGTGTCAGAGGTTGTTGGCGAGGGTCACGTGAGAGGAAGGCCCAAAGTCATCCTTGCTAAGGTTCGGGTCCCTCGCAGGGGAGGTGGGATCATTTACGAGCGCGATGACGCTCGAAGAGTGCACGGATGGATCCTCCGCGACAGATGACCTTTGAGCGTCAAAACCCCGAGCACCAAGAATGGGGTCCCCGCGTGGGTGCTTCCCTGAGAAGGGTAACCCTGAGGGCGGTCGGCTCTGGCCCTTTACCTGACCAATTATCCGAGGCCCAATGGCCTGACTTAGTTGGCAAGTGAGTGGGCTGGATTGGCTCACGAGCCCATCAATGCGAGCGTGTAGTCTTCTAGGCAGTCGATGGCGACACGTGGACGGCTCTGATTCGAGTGCGTTTCTGAGTCTCATCATATATATTTATTAATGTATGTGTTAATTTCTTTTTCAATAAAATATATGGTACTTGTTAATTTAATCTTTTATTTATTTGGTTGATGTTGATTATTTTACTATTTAGTTAGATATTTGATCTATATATTTGTAAATTTATAATTTGAAATTTTAGTTTTAGAGATGTTATTTGAAAATTAATCAATAGTTGAAAGTGATTTAAAATTATATTTTTTAAACATAAATATAATAGAAATGATATACATAATGGCTATTTTTAAAAATCGACTAGTAAAATATATATATAGATTTATAAATATATGATTTTTGTTAAACATAATTAATTTATTTCTATATCTTATTTCTTACTCCCAAAATATCTTGAAGATCATTTCATAAATTATTATCATTAATTTCTACATTTATGTTTATTATATATATATACACACATTGCAATTACTATTTTTTTTATAAAATATATAAAAAATATGTATTGGATATGACTGCTAGTTTTAAAAAAAGATTAGTAAAATATATATATTTTTTTTATAAATATGTGATTTTTGGTATACACAAATCATTCATTTCTATATCTTATTTCTTACTTTGAAAATATTTTGAAGATCATTTTGATCAATTTTCATGTATCAAGATGTTATCAGCTTCGTTAATTTTCTTAATAGTTATAGTGATAGCTTTCACTATAATTAACCTTATTGTAGATATCCGGAGAGAGAATTGAAATTTAATTACCATCATTATATTTCTCATAAATTCCATTATGATTAAACTTAAGCAATTAGAATTGCATTATGATTAGTTTACTGAAAAATATATAATTCGTTCTAAATAATTTTTATGTATCTAATTTATATTTTACATAATTGCCCTATTGATTGAATTTTATTATATTTTTATAAATAAGAATTTAAATAGAATTGATATAAAACTTAATTATAATTACACTTAGAATTAGATCTTAATTAAGATTATAAATTTTTTTTTTAATGTGGGTGCAATTTATTAGAGTTAGATTTAGAATTTGATTAAAATTAGACTTGTAACAAAATTCTTATCCCATAATTAAGTATTTATAAAATTTTAATAATAATTTATAATACATATTGGTTTACATAATCAACTTAATTAAACACTAGCGAAATAATTATTGTAAGGATATTTTGGCGATCAATAAATTTCAAAAAAAAAAAAATCAAAAAATCAACTCGTATTTTTATAATATAATATAATAGACTATTAAAAAAAGGGTCAGTGAAATAATTTTTTTCTATAAACTTGTGATTATTATATGAGAATAAATGTCAATATTATATGATTTTTCTAAATTTATAGTTTTTTTAATTAGAAAGACATATATTGATTGTAATATGATTAGAATTAAATGGAGTTTATAGACAAAAAGAAATATCTTTATTTGGACTTAAAGAATTAGAATTGCATTATGATATGATTAGTTTAGTAGAAAATATATTATTCGATCTAAATAATATTTATGTATCTAATTTATATTTTACATAATTATCCTATTGATTAAATTTATACAAATATAGAACTTAACTATAATTACACTTAGAATTAGAACTTAATAATATTTATATATTAATTATTTCTTTCATCTTATATTAATTACAATTATGTCAAACCTTACAAGCTATATATTTTTATATATTGTTATCAAGTTTTACAATAATTTAAACATAAAATAGAATTTAAAACCTTACAAGCTATATATTTTTATATATTGTTATCAAGTTTTACAATAATTTAAACATAAAATAGAATTTAAAAAAATTCAAAAAAAAAAAAAAAAAGAAAAAGAAAAAGAAAATCAAACGGTTCGGGTGGGGTTAGTTGCAAACCAACATGAAAATATGAATACTAGATAAATAGAAAACCCTAACTTTTGAGACATTTCAGCCTCTTCTCTATGCTCTCTTCTTCTCTGCATCATCGCCGTCTGTTCTCCACCGCCTCGCCGCCTTACCTCTGCAACTCTCATCGCTCCGCCAGCACACCGCCATCATCAATACCCTCCACCACACCGCCACGGCAGAAATTGTCTGCTCAGTTTCCTTTCTTCTCAAATCCGCCGCCTCGCCTCCGCCATCGTCAAGGCCCGGCCACCACACCGCCATCATCAAGGCCCGCCACCACACCGACACGACGGAACTCGTTTGCTCTGTATCCTTTCTTCCGTTGCTTGCTTGCAAATATACTTGTCTTTTATTTTAAGATTTCTCCCTCTTTTTGTGTCCATTTTTCTTTTCTTTTTTCTGATTTCAATAACTATTAGTGGTGGGTTAATTTCTTCTTGTTCTGATTGAATGAATTTGAGATTACGAGGATCAATGGTAAATAACATTGAAAGGTGTAGGTAGTTATTGTAATGTGCTTGGCCTGCAAAATTTTTTAATTTCTTCTTGATTTTCTACAAATTTGCTTGCCTTCGAAATCTTCTTGATTGTCTACAATTTTGTATACTCTACCTCGATTTTTTCTTGAAAAGTACAGCAAAGATTCCCTCAATTTTATCCCATTTAAGTCAATTAATTTGAATGTTCTTCTCAGGCTTAAGCAGAAAAGGGAAGCAGATAGGTTCAAAATCAAATCGGGTCGGGTTTATCGGGTGGGTTCAGGTTATCAGGTGACCCGAAAATGAATCAGGTCAACCCGAACCCAACCCGAACCTTATGGCATCAAGTTAGGGTTGACGGTAATGGGTTCAATTCGGGTTCGGGTCGTGTTCGGGTTGAGATTTTTGCTGTTATCCCCCTGTTTCAACCCGACCCGAACCCACCCGAATTGACAGCCCTAATTTGCATTGATCCTCTTTAGAAAAAATAGAAAAAAAAAAAAAAAACATACACTCCATTTGTAATTTTGTGACATATTTTTTTCCGTTGAAAAATTTGGGACCATAACCGAAAAGATTTTGCAATTTACGGATTTTGGTCACCGAAATCGGTTTTAGCTGTTGGAAAAACAACACGTGTGAAATACCTGCTTACCAAAAATGTTATACGTGTCACAAATGCTTGAAGAGTTTAAAGTTATATGTCATTCCACATATCTCCTTTTTAATTGGTGGTCAATGTGATTAGGTACACGTCAAGCATTTGTGATACGTATGTGTTTTAGTAAGCAATTATTTCGCATCCGCTGTTTTTCGACGCCTAGCTAAAATCGGTTCTGGTGACCAAAATTCATAAATTACAACAATTTTTTAGTTATAATACTAAACTTTTCATCTTGAAAAAATATGTTTCAAAAGTGCAAGTAGAATATAGTTGGTATCCTCATTTTGCATTTTTCCAATGATCATGAGAATATAACAAACACTAGGCGCACATAAATCTCAATGCATATAACAACATTGAAACTGCATTGAATCAATTACGTACACAACGATCGACAAGTACACTCAGTATAATTACTTAATCAATGCTTATTGTAGGCATGTAACAATGGACTCGTCCAATTAAGAAGCTAATCAAACAAGTATACATGGTCAATCACCATTAGATGGCTGCACATCTGGATGCACAAGTGCTGATCTCTTGGGTACAATAGGCGAGGCATCCTGCTATGTTTGCAGGTTCCCGGTCGGCACTCATGCGGCCGCAAAGATCCCGACGACAATCCGATCCTTCTTGAAGACAGTTACCTCGGCACGGATCGATTGTTGTTTGATTACATTGGGAGAAACACCTGGAGATCACATGAATAGTTAGTGATCATATTACATTACATACGCGTGGTGATCTCATACGACAAGAAATGACAGACCACATTCGACCGTGGTCCCGTACCTGGTGAAATAACGATCGTTGCAGTTCGTGGTGCATTCTGTGAGTTCGGTGCTGCTGGAGACACCGACACAATCACGCAGACATCGCGCTTGGAGATCAGTATAGAGTTCTAGCCGCCGGCACCCCGGACCATTCGAAAATTGTTGTCCATCAACTGTGTGGATATGATGATAATGAACAACAAAGAGAAGGAGCATAGCAATGGTCATGGAAAGCATTGGAGACTTGTTGACGGAGCTGAAAATGGATGATGAGGAAGCCATATTATACGATATTTAATTGATTTATCTTGTGGTTTTGATAGTATAAACTCGTGAAAATGTGTCGTATTTATAACATTATTGTGTCGTGGTCCGTTCAAGAAATGTGTACTTAGCCAGCTCGATCCATGTGACTGATTTCAATTTTTAATTCATTCAAATCGTTTGATGTGTGTACTGTATAAATCTTGTTAAAATAGTTTATTTATATTGGGTCCTTGCAGGTAGGGACGCAAACGAGTCGAGCCAGTTCGTGATAAATCCGAACCCATGCTAATTTGTATCTGACTCTTTGGCTCGCGAGCCTATATATTTAAATAAAAAAAATTATATATATATATATATATATATATATATGATAAGGGGAAAATCGGGAGCTTTGACTAGACGCCACATCTCCTCACCGTATTGGGAGATCTGAGCTAGGTCAGCACTTGCACTCGACCCATCCGTCACTCTCTCGTCGAGCTAGCACTTGGCTCCTTATCAGGAAAGGCAACTGTACCCACCGCGTTAGGTGAGATTCGACCCAAAGAGGTCCTCAACCGCGGCCTCTCGAGCCAGGCAAGGGACCGACCCACGCGCTACAGTACAAGTGCATTAAATGCTATTACCACCCACTGCTGGCAACATTAATTGCGGCCGCACCAAGTACGGTGTCAGGTATCTCTGCAAGAATATGTGAATAGTGCTTTAGCTGTAAACCACTGTTCCGGTCGCAGTTGGTCTCTCTCTCTCAGCAGACAAGGTCCACACCTTTCTGATGGTGTACTGGCACGTACCAAAGCCTTCTTCCCGCTATATAAACCCCTCACCATTACTTACAGAAGGTAAGCTTTCCTTTATACACAAAACTCTCGCCACCTTTGCATTATCGACCCAGACCATTGTCTGACTTGAGAGTTGGAGTGCCAAAACGGGTCTAACCCCCATATTCCCCCGCTTTGGCCTTTGAGCTCACGTTTGTTCTTCTATCCCAGTTTAGGAAAGCATCAGAGTTGCCTCACACAAACAAATATCTTGGGTGATTGGGAGTCCAAGTCTGCCGTTCCGTACATAGTCAGATTTAGACACCATCATCTTGGCGCTGTCTGTGGGAAACTCTGAACGAAAAACCCAATTCCTTTCCAGGTTTTTTGTACATCTTCAACCATGGTGTAGATCCGTCACGGGCGCCGAGTTTACGGCGAGAATGGCGAAGAGATCTTCCCTGATCTCAACACCCCCGGGGGAAGCTTCCCACCTCCGGTGGTGGGCATAGATGCTGTGAAGGCAGGCCCCAGCGCACTTGGCCGGGTGATATTTTCTGAGGTGGATTTGACCGCCTACGTTGAACGGTGCAGGGTGGAGGCCCTGGCGACAGCCAGAGATAACAGGGAACCGAGAGAAGATGATCGAGAGGCCCGCCACATCGCTGGGACAGCGAGCGAGATAAATAGAAAAGCTTCGTCCTGCGGAACGTTCCTATGTTCGACCCTTTAGGGGCTAGGGTCCATCTCGATACCTATTTGCACACTAATCGGGGACACTGGGTCGGCCCCGACGACCTCAGGAACCAGCTCCCCAGGAGAGACCAGCAGCAGCAGCAACAACAACATTTGCCCGACCCAACACGTGGGTCGGAGTATTTCGATCTGCAGGAGGAGGTATGCTCCTACGTCCCTCGCGGGCGAGCCCGTGAGGCCCATCAGCCCGTAGACCAAGAAGATCGTCCTCCCCAGTGTCAGGTGAGGGCGTATCGTAGCGAGAGGGAGGCGAGGTCCCCCTTTTGTGATGCCATCATTGACACTAAGGTGTTGGATAAGGTCCCCACCAATCTGCCCACTTATCACGGGAACACTGATCCCATGAAACACTTTTCCAAGTTTGAAGCCCAAGTCAGCCTCTATGGCCACAGGAAGCTCATCTGGGCCAAGATCTCCGAAACCACGCTCGAGGGTCCAGCCCAAGACTGGTTCGAGAGATTGACCCCCCATAGCATCAGAGACTATGCCCACTTGGCCGAGAAGTTTAAGGTCCATTTTCCCTCCATGGCTGGAGTCAAGCTCCCGTCGACCTACTTGTATAACATCATGCAGGAGGAGTAGGGGTGGGCATTCGGGTCGGGGAATTCGGGCCCCATCCCAACCCGATCGGGTATTTCCCAATCGGGACAGGGAGTTCGGGGAATTTTCAATTCGGGAAGGGTACCCGAATCCCGATTAATAGTCTGGCTCGAGAATGGGTAGTGTCTCGGTACCCGAATTCCCCGACACATTTAATAAAAAAGTTCTTATATATATAATAATTATATATATATATATATTATATAAATATATAGTAAATCTTTTAAGTTTTATGTATTTCACTTTACAGATATCAATCATTTCATTTCTTCATTTCTAAATTAGAAATTGGGAATTAGGGTTCTGCACTTCTATTACTTCTGCATCTCAATTCTCCAGTTCAAATCTCAAGTCTCAAGACTCAAGAGTCAAGTCACCACGCCCTTCTCCAGTTTTCCTCACGAAGTATTCACCAAGGTTCTGCACTTCTGTCTTCTGCTGTTTCTCCAGTTCGATCCCTCCGTCGGACCGTCTCCCTTCTCGTCCCCACAACGCAAGTTTTTTATAAATATTTTGATTAATTATTCTCTATTTCTTTCGATTCTACTATTTTGCTATTTTGATTAAGGGCAAATTACACCAAAGTCCCCTGAGGTTTGGCATAATTATAAATTTATCCCTCTACTTCTGAAAATTACAGATGAGTCCCTATAAATACTGTTTCAATTGAGATCCCTAGACGCTGTTAGGATTTCGTTAATTTTGACATTTGAATTTTCGAAAAATATTACAAAAGAGTCCCTGAACTATGAATTTTCTTACAAAACGACCCCTTAACTAAATCACATCAACAATGTAGTCCTATCAAAATTAACGGAACCATAAAGGTGTCTAGGGACCTCAATTGAAACAGTATTTATAGGGACTAATCCATAATTTCCAGAAGTAGAGGGATTAATTTGTAATTATGTCAAACCTCAGGGGACCTTGGTGTAATTTGCCCTTTTGATTAAATATTTTTCTCCAGGCCTCCATTATGCTATTTTGAATAATTATTCAGCCACAACTCAATTCTTTCGATTCACTTTTTTTATTTGTAATTCAGAAATTTTGATTAATTATTATGCTATTTGAGAATAATACATGCTTATGATTTATGAAAATTGAAATGGTGGTTGCTAGATGTCAAATATACATGGTACCGAAGATATAAGGGATGATATTCCGGATTTAGGTGCTGAAGATATTGATGTGGATGATATTGGTGAGGATGATATTGATATTGATGTCGATGAGGGGAAATCGAAAAAAAGAACTAAGAGGGAAATTGTACTAAGGTCCATTTATTGGGAACATTTTGACAAATTCTTATGCCCAGTTATAAAATTCAAAAGGCTAGATGTAAATATTGCAAGAGAGAGCTTAAAGCAGATCCAAAACTTCATGGGATGAAGGGTATAAAAAATCATTGGGAGGCATGTAAAAAGAAACCTCACGAAGTCGAAACCAATCAAGCCCGGATCAATGTACAACCAAATCGAGTAGGTGAGAAGAAGGGAACTACTATGTCTTGTTAGAAGTTTGATCACGAAAAAAGTAGATAAGCTATGTGTTATTGGTTGATACTTGACGAACTTCCTTTCAAAACGATTGAGAATCCGGGTTTCAACCATTTTATGTCGGTTGTATGTCCGATGTTTATAGTTCCTTCACGAAGGACTATAACTAAGGATATCTACAATTTATATGTGAGTGAAAGGTCGAAGTTGAAAGCATATATAAAGAATCACTCACAAAGAATATCAATCACTACCGACACTTGGACATCGATTCAAAGAATGAACTACATAGTTCTCACGGCACATTTCATAGATGATGATTGGATTCTTCAAAAAAGAATTCTAAATTTTTGTCCAATCATAGGACATAAAGGTGAGGAAATTGGTAAAGGGGTGGAGAAATGTTTGGTTGATTGGGGTATTGATAATATTTTTACAATCACGGTTGATAATGCTTTATCGAATGACCTTGCAATTGTATATTTGAAGACGAGGCTTGAAAATTGGGGGGCAAAATTATTGGGAGGGAAATATGTTCACATGAGGTGTATTGCACATATTGTGAATCTTTTAGTTCAAGATGGGTTGAAGAATCGTGATGAACGTGATTCCATTTCTCAAATTAGGGGCGCCGTGAAGTATATTCGCAATTCTCCATCTAGGTAAAAGAAATTTTTGGCTTGTATAGAGCTGTCAAAAATAGAATCCAAAAAATTGCTTTGTCTTGACGTACCTACTCGGTGGAATTCTACTTACTTAATATTGGACACGGCATGTACGCTTAGGAGGGCCTTTGATTATTATGGGGATCAAGACCTTAGCTATGTTAATGATCTTAAACATGAACCTTTTGTCGGTGTACCAAAATGGATAGATTTTGAGAGGGCCGAGTTGTTGTGTAAATTTTTGGGGCACTTTTATAAGCTTACTTTGGCAATTTTCGGTTCTTTATATGTCACATCTAACACCGTTTTTGTTGAAATAAGTGCCATTGAATTGTTTTTGAATGAATGGGAGAATGGTGATGATTTTCAATTGCAAGAAATGGCAAAGAGGATGAAATCCAAGTTTGAAAAATATTGGGGTTTGATTGATAAAATGAACATGATCCTTTATTATGCTGTCATTCTTGATCCACGTCACAAGCTTGGATTTCTTGACTACATGGTTGAGCTTTTGTATCCTAGTAAGGAGGGAGGGGATGTGAATCCAAAGTGTGCATTAATGAAGGAGAATGTGAGGCACGACATGCAAGAATTGTTTGAAGAGTATAAAAGGATGTATGGAGGTCCGCCGAGCCCGATTTCTTCAAAAACTTCATCTACATCATCTAGTTTTTCTTCTACTACATCACTTGATTCTATGACCAGAGCATCATACATCAAAGATCAATGGAATAAGAAAAAGAAAATAGGAAAAAGTGATCAAGCAAGATCCGAGTATGAGAAATACTTGGCCAAAGAAGTTGAAGATGATAACGAGGACTTTGATATATTGAAATGGTGGAAACTAAATAGTCCTCGATTTCCTATTCTCTCAAAGATAGCTCGTGATGTGTTAGCCATCCCAGTCTCCACTGTTGTTTCGGAGTCGGCATTTAGCACCAGTGGGCGTGTCCTTGATGCTTTTAGGAGTTCTTTGTCTCCTGGATAGTCCAAGCTTTAATTTGTGCTCAAGATTGGATTCGTCGTGATTTTAAGCTAATGAATATCGAGGAAGATTTATATGAGGTTGAAGCAATCGAAAAAGGTATTTTAGAACGGTTTATCTATTTTAATTTTAGAATCTTATTCTCTTTTTTAGTTTTATATGTCTAATATTTTATTTTTTCGTTGTAGAATTGACGAAAGAGGGAGTTGATTCAACCATTATTAATATTTGATGATACATCGATTTCTGTGATGGTTAGTTTAAAGCTTTTAATGTTTGGAGTTCCTGTTATGTTTGAAGACTTAATGTTTCTGTAATATTGTTTCTGTGATGCTTGGATAGTTGGGTTTGTAATGGTGATGCACAGACATGAGACATACAGTGGCCAGTGATGTGCTGATATTGTGATGCAATGGGTGGGACTAATTTTATTTCTTTCTGTAATGTTTGTAGTTTGGAGTTTGTTGAACTTGATGCACAGACATGTGTGATGGTGCAGTGATTTTAAATTTTAATGGACTTTTATTGGTGGGAAATAAAAGTCCTCAATTATTTATATTATTTATGCATCTACGCCCTACAGTCTACTAATTAGTAATTACTATGGTATAATTTAATTAATCCTCTACTATTTCTTTCTGTATAATGCTATTGTTGGAGTATATATTATCAAATAATATTTTCCCACACAATAGCAAATCCAAATAACGTGATTATGGGGATAATTAATTAATTATTATTGTGATTATAACTTATAAGGATAATAATTATAGGCCCGAGCCCAACAAGTTAATGGTTATTTGTTACAAAAAAATTAGGCCCAATAAGTAATCGGGCTCCCCAGCCCAAAAATCAAAATTAATTAATAAAAAAAAATATAGAATATAAATCGGGCTCCCCGTTCCCGTCCTGATTCATGAATTCCCAGATAGGCCGGGTACCCGACATTTCTCGGGACGGCTCGGGCTCCAAATTTCCTATCCCGATCCCGAACTACCCGACCCCGAGCTTCCCGAAACCTGAACTCCCCGTCCCTCGCCCACCCCTAAGGAGGAGGGCGAAACCTTGCGGAGCTTCTTCGCCCGCTTTAATGAAGCCTTCGTTAAGGTTGAGCACCCGAGAATAGATGTGCTGACTCAGACACTCCACAAGGCTGTTTGACACAGAGAATGCGCCGACGAGCTCATCCTCCAATCTCCGCAGAACATGGAAGAGATCATGGCCATTGCCAGCCGGTTTATGCGCCTCGAAGAAGTAAAGTCAACTACCCAAGCGCAGGCGCGACGGAACGAAAGGAGGCGTACGAGCACACGGCTGACCGCCATCCCCTGTTTGACCCACCAAGGTCTGAGCCTTCTAGGCTCTCTAGCCGGATGGAGCAAAGGCTCAAGAGGGAGATGCCCTCAGGCAGTGGAGCCAAAAAGGCCTACACCCACTAGTCTGCCCCATTGAGGAGATTTATGAAGTCATGGATCGGGGGCTGCTCAAAAAGCCTAAGCAGCTAAAGGAGACTAAGAAAGCCAAAGAATCTGGCAAGCACTGCGCCTACCACATGCAGTTCGGGCACTGGACTTCCGAGTGCATCGCCAGGAATGGGGGCTATCTGATGGAGTTCGTCAAGAAGTTGGACGAGCGGGCCCGCCAGGCATTCGACGCAAGAGACTCCCCACCTCCTAGGAGGGGGCACAAGCTACCCCTTGAGAAGCCCGAGGAAGGGAACCCCCATAATCTGCCTACCAATGAGATATTCATGATAGTAGGGGTCCCAACAGGAGGAGATTCAAAGACCGCTCGCAAGCGGTCGCGGCGACAGATGGGTCAAGAACTCTATGGGCCTGGGAGGTGATACACGTTGAGCCCGGGAAGGAGTGGCTGGAGCAAGAGATCTTCTTTAGTGATAGGGATTTTGTACCGGTGATGCCGCGGTACGGCGAAATGCCGAGTTATCCATCGGTAGTCACATTAGATGTTGTAAACCATGTTGTACACAAAACCCTTATCGATAGTGGAAGCTCAGCCAACATTATCTTTTACTCGACTTTGTGCGAAATGAACATCCATGATAAGCTTGATTATGAACCAATCAAAACACCTTTAACAGATTTTGCTGGGTCGAAAATCTATTCCAAGGGGCGAGTCAAGCTCATCACCTCCATGGGGAAGCTACCAAAGAGGGTCACGCAAACGGTTGAGTATTTGGTGGTTGAAGGTCCCTCTGCCTACAACGTCATTGTGGGGTACCTTGCCCAGATAAACTTCCGAGTGGTGATCTCCACGTATCACCAAACCGTCAAGTTACCTACTCCGCATAGGATCGGGGAACTCAGTTGGAACATTCCAGAGTCTTGGGAATGCTACTCCATCTCTATGGAAAAGGTAAAGCTCTCCAACAAAACCATAGTCCCCTTGCTGAATGTTGATGACTTCCTGGATACGGAGTTAGCCGACCCAGATAACCCCACAGCCGAGATGTGCTCCAAGTAGATAACTTCCACCATCACTAGGAAAAAGAGAAAGTTGGATGACAGAATGATCGTGGCCGCTGGAGCTATTGTCCCCATCCAGCTGATGCCTGAGGATGATGAAAAGACCACCAACATCAGAGCTAACCTGAAAGGTAAGCAGCAGAGTATGCTCATTCAATTCTTGCAAGAAAATACGGATGTGTTCGCCTGAAGAGCCTCCAACTTGGTGGGGGTCGACCCAAAAGTCATTGAGCATCATCTAAACGTCGACCCAAATTTTCGACCCATCAAACAAAGGTTGAGAACATAGAGTGACGAGCGTAACAAGATAATCGAGCAAGAAGTCAACAAGCTCCTAGATGTCGGGTACATCACACCGGCCAAATATGTCGATTGGCTTTGCAATGTTGTTTTGGTTTCCAAGACGGGAGGAAAATGGCAAATGTGTAACAACTTCACAGATTTGAACAAAGCATGTCCCAAAGATCCCTATCCTCTTCCGCGGATTGACCAGCTGGTTGATTCAACCCCAGGTTGTGAGCTCTTAAGCATGATGGACGCCTTCAAGGGCTACTATCAAATATTCCTGACTCAGGAGGACAAGAAAAAGACTGCGTTAATCATGGTCAAGGGGATTTACTGTTTCGAGGTCATGCCTTTTGGGTTGAAGAATACTGGGGCCACCTATCAGAGACTGATAAACAAAGTTTTTGAAGATGAAATAGGAAAAACAATGGAACTGTACGTTGACGATATGTTTGTCAAGAGCGAGAAAGTGGAGATGCACCTTGGGGACCTGGGTCAGACTTTCGACCTCCTTCGCAAGAACATAATGAAACTGAACCCGAACAAGTGTTCATTCAGCGTGGAGGGAGGAAAATTCCTTGGCTATATTGTCAGCCAGAGGGGGGTTGAAGCCAACCCAGAGAAGATCTTAACGCTTAAAAGCAACAACAGGCCCCACACTATCAGAGACGTCCAGCGTCTAGCGGGTCGAATCATCTTCCTAAATAGGTTCATCTCTCGCTCTTCTGAGAAAAACCTTTCGTTATTTAAAATTCTTCGTAATATTAAGAAATTTGAATGGACTGAGGAATGTGATGAGGCCTTTGAAAGGCTTAAAGATTATCTTGCCTCCCCTCCATTGTTAATTAAACCAATTGCAGGGGAAAGCATGTACGTGTATCTAGCCGTTACTGAAGAGGCAGTCAGCTCAGTACTGCTGGTTGCATTATGCGAGAGAAAGCATATGCCAATTTATTATGTGAGCAAGATATTGCATGGCGCGGAAACACGCTACCCGAAAATTGAGAAGTTCGCTCTGGCACTTGTACACACTTCCAAGAAGCTGAGGCCTTATTTCCAGTCTCATTCGATTTTGGTCCTCACAGAACAATGTTTACCCCAGGTCCTAGAGAAGCCCGTTGTTGCAGGGAGGATAGTAAAATGGGTGATAGGATTGAGCCAGTTCGACATCAGCTACCAGACTAGGGCTGTGTACCAAGCCCAGATCCTCGCAGACTTCCTTATTGAAAATGACGGCCTAAATAAGAAGACCCATCACGGTTCTGTAGACCATGTCGGTCGATGGCTCCTCAACCTCTTAAGGAGGGGGCATGGGGATATCCTTGATAAGCGCAGAGGGTCAAGAGCTTGTCTTCGTCATCTCTTTAGATTTCCTAGCTACCAACAATGAAGCAGAATATGAGGCGCTTATAACAGGCCTCAAAATTGCCAAGAATCATGGGATTGAGAGAATCTCGGTGGTCACGGATTCGCAACTAGTTTCAAGTCAGGTTGAGGGCTTCTACGAGGCACAAGAGGACTCAATGTTCAATTACCTGGCAAAAGTCAAATCTCTGATATTCGGATTCAAGAAGTTTAAGCTGCAACAGGTGCCTCAAGGAGAAAATACGCGAGTAGATGCCTTGTCCAAGTTTGCAAATGGGATGAGAGGCTCCAAGGACCAGAGCATCACTTAACTTTCAAGCAAAGGCCGAGTGATTGACGGAGAGGCAGAAACGGTGTGCTCGATCGACCCAGCTGAACCTTGCTGGCTCCATAAGATCATACAGTACCTCAGAAACGGGGTCCTGCCCGCAGATAGGAATGCAGCAAGGTGCCTCAGATACAAGGCAACGAGTTACTCCCTTGACTTGTAAGGAAGGTTGTACAAGAGGGCCTAGATGGGGCCAACAAAGAGGTGTCTCTGCCCATCCCAAGCCCGGGACGTCCTTAATGAAATCCATAGCGGGCAGTGTGGCAACCATGCGAGTGGCCAATCCTTAGCAAAAAAGGTCTCTAGAAGTGGTTTCTATTAGCCCACCCTTAATGAAGATGCTAAGGAATACGCCCGCAAATGTGTGAACTGCCAAAAACATGCTAACATTCCGCACCAGCACCCCGCGGAGATGGTCCCAGTTGATATTTACTGGTCTTTCAACCAATGGGGGATTGACATAGTGGGACCACTCCCACTTGCAACCGGTCAGAGGTAATACTTGATAGTCGCGGTGGAGTTCTTTTCTAAATGGGTCGAAGCCCAACCAGACGCAAAAATTACAGACAAGGTCATCCAGAATTTCCTTTCACGTAATATCATATGTAGGTTCGGAGTTCTAAGGGTCCTAATTTGCAACAATGGAACACAATTCCAAAGCGCCAACACTAGATCATACTGTTCAGATATGGGTATCAGTCAGCGTTTTGCATCAGTTGGCCATCCATAAGCAAACGGCCAGGTCGAAGTCAGCAATCGCATCATCATTCAGAACCTTCAGACCAGGCTCAAGGGCAAGAAAGGAGTCTGGGTTGATGAACTTGATGGGGTTCTTTGGGCCTATCGCACCACCCCAAGAACCGCGACAGGGCTAACACCCTTCTCGATGGTTTATGGGTCGGAGGCCATGATCCTCGCGGAGCTACTCCAAATCGCCAGAGTATCCAACCACCAGCTCGTTAGGAATACGAAAGACCGAGTGCATGAGCTCGATACAATTGAAGAAGTCCGACAGAAGGGTTTCCAACATATGCAACAATATCGAGCCATTGTAGCTCAGAGCTACAACAAGGCATTAAACCCCACGCTTTTCAGATAGGTGACTTAGTCCTTAAGAAAGTTGAAGTAACTAAACACGTGGACAAGCTACAACCTAACTGGGAGGGTTCGTTTCATGTCACAGAAATAGGGCGAAACAAAGCTTATCACCTAGAAGACATGAACGGGAATCCCATTCGTAGGTCTTGGAATGCCCACAACCTTAAGAAGTTTTATGTTTAAGTTGCGTTTGGGTATAAATGTTCTGTAATCGACTCACTTGTATCAATAAAAGAGTTTTCAGTCAATCTGAATGTCTTTTACTTGTTTCATTTATTGAGTACTTCAAAATTATTTCCCAAATTTGCATTCGATATCCTATCAATGCTATGGGGGGGAGGGGGTAGTTCCCCCAGGAAGCCCCATAAAAACCATGGGCCAGCTGAGGGATCGCAAGTCTGCTTAGCAGATGGGTAAAAGACCCACCTCGAGCCAGGCCTTGTGCTAATCCTATTACCGCAAGTTTACTTGACCGATGGGTTTAAAATTTCGCACTATAACATGAGTTGAGAATTAGCAAACATCAAGTAAAAGACACCAAAATTAAACACAAGCGCGAACAATTTAAATGAGAAATTGTTTCATTTCAAATCGGGGTAAAACCCTAGTAAGTTACAAAGAAAAAGGAAAATCTACAAATAAGCCTTGGCTCAAGAAGTTTGAGCGGAAGGGTTCTCGGTTCCAACAGGAGGATTTACTTCGGTCGGATTGGTTGGGGTCGACTTAGTCGTCGGAACAGGATCCTTCTGGGTCAAATCGGTGATGGCAGCGTTATCGTTCTCATTAGCGGAAGGAGCTCGGGGGAGAGCGGCTAGCGGAGGAATGGGCAGGGAAGGAGCGCCGGCTTCGCCATCTTGAATATGGGAGGTTTTCGAGCCATTACTCGATGGATGGAAAGCTAGAAGCAGTGTCTCCTTGGCTTTTTCGAGATCTACTAGCTCCGGAAGCTCCAGTTCTGATTCCGGGGATTTGAAGAACTTTGCCTCGGCCCCAATCGAAGGGTTTTTTGCTCCATTCAGGTTTCTCTTCGTCATCCCCCTCGCCCTCGTCCTCCTCCCTAGGCCCATCCTAACTAGCCATGAAGTACTCTAGAAGTGACTTGGGAACGACAGCCATGGATGCACTTAGCTTGGTTTTATCTTCTAGTAGCTCGCGGGGAAGGGGATGGTGGAGATTAACTTGCGATAGGCACCTCATGAAGCCCAGCTAAATTTTGGATGTGCCCAAAGAGCCGGAAACGGTGTCGAAAGAGTCAGACCGGAGGAATTCGAGCACGACACTATCTTTGATCTAGGCATCATCTTGTCAAGGGTCCAGAAAAGCTGTCTCCGTCCCATTCTTCTGCCTGTCAACATAACCCTTGCATCATTCGTCTTGCACCCCCTTCTTGTAAGCCTTGTCCTTCTCTTGCTCAGACACTTCGAGCAGGCTCTGGGTCGTGGCCAGCCATGTCTCCAACCTCTCCTTCTCAACTCGAAGGCTGACCAACTCCGCCTCAATCGCAGACTTCTCCCTGGTCAAATTCTCGACCTGTTGATTGAGCCTTTCCACGTTACCCATATACAGAGTCTTCATATCAGCCATCTCCTTTTTCAATTTGGCGGCTTCATCTTACCAACTCTTGGCCTCCAAAACCCCGGTCCTCTCCGACAGCAGCTGGGGGCGAGCTTGCTGCGCTAACTCCAAGTGCGCTTGTGAATGGTACTCCCTCACGATCAACTGAAAAAGAAGGGGAAAAGTTTACACAAGCAAAAAATGATAATAGTACGAAAGAAAAAGGATGTCGGGGGCAATTTCATACCGAACATAGGAGGAAGATCTTCCTTAGCCATCTCCTGGTGGTCTGTAACCGTTTGCAGAGAATGATAGATTGCCCCTAGGGCGTCTTGGTCGATGTCCCTCGTAGTGATTTTTCGTTTCGACCCATCCTCTCTGAGGTCTGGAATGTTGAAGGGATATTTGGGGCCCTGAAAGCTTGGAACGTTGGCGATCTACTTATAATCTAACCTCAACATCTTAAACCTAGGAGAACTACCGGATTGGAAGGTGGGGGATTTTCAATCCCCTGGGTCGTTTCACCACCATGGGGGTGGTCCTTGCGGTTTTCGGAGGGACCTTGTCCCCGGTCCTTTTTTGTGCCTTTTTCTTATTAGTTCTGGTCCTCCTTGGGACCTCCGTTGGAAACGACTTAGAAGCGATCTCTGAGTCCGAATCTTGAGACCTCGAGATGGAAGCAGTCTTCGTTTTTCTGACCGGGGGCTTGGCGATTTTCCCTTTCATCGTGGGAGGGGCTGGCTTCCCACTAGCTGAAACCCAAGTAGCTCCTCGAGCATCTGTAGGCCCTCCCTAGGTTGGTTGATTTGGGTCGATCCACTTCACGCCTACCGCTTTTTCCACAGCAGTAATCTTGGCCTTGGTATGTTTGTCGGTAAAGCCCTACGTTTGGGCAATCTCCTCAGCCGTAGGTGCAGGGCCCTCGCTTTCACCCTGCTGGACCTTTTTAGCTTCTTCAGCCTCACGTTTCCTAAGCAATCAGTCAACGGCCTTCCCTCGTACATCAACCATGATTGATTCTACAAAGTACATAGAAAGAAAAGAAAAATGTTAAGGTTGCAAGTTTAAGATACATCAAAACCCTATCAAGCGTGGTCAAAGGAATAATAAATACAAGGAGATGGGGGAACATGCTTGGCCTAAGTGAGTTGATGACGTAGTTACCCATGCTGAAGTCCTTGTGCCTCACCGTACCCGGAGCCAACCCAACGTTCACTAATAGGTGCGAGATTGTGAAGACACCCGTGTCCAACGGAGACACACCTCTCAAAGCGGCCAATAGAGTATTGGGCCAAATTACAGGACCTCAATCTAGGCGGACTTCTTTGACATCATTCCATGTCGTATACTCCAAACCCTTCCAGCCAATCGTGAATTATACAAACACATACTTTTGTTTCCAATGTTTCCCATGAGAACTCTTAGCGGTGTCAAAGATCTTGTTACCGGAGCGAGACTGAAGTTTTACAAACCCCCTCATATTTGGGGAAGCCGCTGCATCGACCGAGGTAACAAATAATTCTGTGAAATGCTCCACGTATTCAACTTGCCCCAGCAATTTCATTAGTAGCCTGAATGTCGTCACCATAGCCTGACCGTTGGGGAGCAACTGGATCGGATTAATTTGCAGATGATTGAACAGTCGACCTGGAACGGAGAGAGTGGGAATCAAAACCCATACTCTATGGCCTGTAATGAAATGGCAATATGATCCTCAGGAGGGGAACCCATGTGTTCATCTTCTTTTGGGACTATGACGTCGCAATTTAATTCCAAGTCCCTCCACCTAGTCAACCATTTCTCTGCCAATTTCCTCTCCGACTCAGTCACTTGGGACCTGAATTCGTGATAATACTTGGTGCACTTCTAGGCCCATTTCTTCTTTCCCGTTGTGTTTTTTGTCTTCTTCCCCAATTCAGTCTCGGATGTAGAGGCGGCACCGCCTTGGTCCCGAGAATCATCCCCCAGGGACATCTCCTCTATCTCTGTGGCCATACCCTCCACCGCGTTGGTGTCGACTTCGTCCCTTCCCTCCATTGAGCCGCAATCTTCAATAGCATACTCTAAAGCTGGCCCGATAACCTCTTCGACTGCTTCTGGGATGTACATCTCCGCATTAGGATCTTCCCAACTAACCTTTCCAGGGCGCTTCACCCCAATGATCTCCATTGACACCTCCGAGTCAAATTTTTCATCCCTTGGTCCATATTCCTTCTCATGTGAAGCTCTAGATTGGCTTACGGGGGGCGAGGCAGCAAACTTCTTGGGGCCCATTTCTTTTAGAGAGAATTGGGTAGATAAGAGAAAAGAAGAGAGATTTCAAGTACAAGGGACGTACCTCTAAGGTTTTCGCTTTAGATTTTCTTAAGAAGTGGTTACTCTTGAATGCTTGAGTCTCTTCAAGATTTAGGGTTTCTAGCAGATGGCGTGAAAAGGGGAAAAAACCGTCTAAGTCTGCCCTTTTATAGCTGGACTCAATCAAGTCGGAATTAATGCCTCCCACACGTCAATCTATTAACTGGTATTGGGAGAAACATGGCCCATTACCCCAGCGGCGGCTCCAAGTAACCGCCTCTCAGGAATAATACCTAGCGCCCCCAAAATTCAAAAAGCGCAACCATTACCCTGACGCAGTGAAACCTAGCGTTTCCCGCCCAATGAAGTCTGGCGCTCACGCGGGCGTGAGGTCACCACACGACCATCGAACCCCGGGGTCGGGGCCGGTAACCACACTTGCATGGCTCGATTGCTTTGGCTCGACAATTGGTGGCGCGACCCAGCCAACGCATGGACGACACAACGCTTCTAGCCCTCTTCTTTCTCGAGCAGTCAAACGTCTTTCTCAAGGTCCCCTGCCACATAAATGTGCCACTCGACCTTTGGGGGGGGGGGATGATAAGGGGAAAATCGGGAGCTTTGACTAGGCGCCATGTGTCCTCACCGCATTGGGAGAGCCGAGCCAGGTCAGCACTTGCACTCGACCCAGTCGTCACTCTTTCGTCGAGCCAGGCAAGGGATCGACCCATGCACTATAGTACAAGTGCATTAAATGCTAGTATCACCCACTGTTGGCCGCATTAATTGCGGCTCCGCCAAGTACGGTGTCAGGTATCTCTGCAAGAGTAGGTGAACAGTGCTTTAGCCGTAAAGCATTGTTCAAGCCGCAGTTGGTCTCCCTCTCTCAGCAGACAAGATCCACACCTTTCTGATCGTGTACTAGCACGCACCAAAGCCTTCTTCCCGCTATATAAACCCCTCGCCATTACTTACAGAAGGTAAGCTTTTCTTTACACACAAAACTCTCGCCACCTTCACATTATCGACCCAGACCATTGTCTGACTTGGGCGTCGGAGTGCCACAACGGGTCCAACCCCCATATTCACCCGCTTTGGTCTTTGAGCTCACGTTTGGTCTTCTATCCCAGTTCAGGAAAGCATCAGAGTTGCCTCACACAAACAAATATCTTGGGTGATTGGGAGTCCAAGTCTGTCATTTCGTACATAGCCAAATTTAGACACCATCATTATATATATTGATTTATACAAAATTCCTAAAAAGTAATATATTTATATATATACTCAATTAATATATATTATTATATATAAAAATATATTTAATTATTACAAAAAATTATTTTTTAATAAAATTAATATTTTTTAATTTAGCTCGACCGGAGCTCAAACAAAAAGAATCAAGGTTCGGTTGGACTCATTTACGTCCCTACTGGCAAGTATATGAAATAATAATCAGATTCCTATTAATCAACATATAATTTACTAATAACCTGTTTCACCTCTACAAAGGGCACGTATCAGTAAATTACATGCACTTCCAAGGGACTAAATGTATTAAATAATGAATTTGACAAAGGTGGGTGGAAATACAATTGTTTTGACTAACTGGGGTCTGGTTGTAATTTCATACATTCATAATGTAATTAAGGCGAAAATTTAAAATATGATTTGAAACTTGAGTGGTTCTCCCGTTTTTATATTGTTTAAATTACACGATTATGAGGTTTTACTTCAAAAAAAGAAAAAAACATGATTTGAGGTTTTGTTTGTATTATTTAAATAAAATGACGGGCATAGTGGCATGTCTATTATTTTATTTAATTGATATTCAAAGTCAAATGGCATGGGTATGTACATACTTATATGTATCCACTGTGAATATCACTAGCTTCCTTCTAACTCGTTGAATTGTTTAACGTTCCTAAATTTTCTTAAGGTATGGCTTTATGGCTTGATATGATTCCCATAATTTATTTATTTATCTTTTTTAACTCACACAACCCCAAGTACTGTAAGGGATTCGAACCCAAATCATAGCCTTCGAGAATAAACCCTTAAACCACTTGGACAAACTCTTGTTGACAATTTATTTGTTCTGGTTTACAAAGCTAAATAATGTTTCTTTTTATTTATTTATGCATTCTATTAATTGTTATAAGTGTCTACTTTTATGTGGCTGACCAAAACCGGTTAAAACTGATTTAACCATATCCAGCTCGAGCTAAAAAAAATTTCGGCATCCAGCACGACACATACACAGGGACGACTTCAGAATTGTCAGATAGTAGGGTCAAACAATTTTAACGATTAATAAAAAAAATATATTATTAAAAAATAAAAAATTTTATTTAAAATATTTATTTTACAATTATCCTCTACAATTTTTTATTTGCACTAAATACATCTATATCTAAGGGGGTGTTTGCATACTCTACTCCATAAGTAGAAGTTAAAATAAAAGTGAGAACAGAAGTTAAAAGAGTAGAAAAATAAAAAACAAAAGTGGATAACCACTTTCAATTTTTATGTAGTTACTAATTTACCCTAAAATATTTTGAAACAGTTTTGGGTATTACAATATGATTTAAGTATTATATTAATATAAAAATTATTATATATTATTATAATTTTTATAAAATTATTTATAATTAATCAAATATAGAATTATTTTATATGTACCTTTATTTATAAATTTATAAAAATTAAAAAAAAAGAAAAATTTACCTTGCAATTGAGATTTTTTAGTTATGAGCCTTTTTTAAATAACGAATTGTGATGAGAAGAGAAAAATATATATATATCTATAGAAAATAGAAAAAGAAAAATGTAATGAACAAACCACATAGTTGTATTTGTATGTAAAAAGTTAATTTAAGAATGTTAATGTTTTAATAAGGATATTATCGTCAAGATAAAATTTTAAATAAATTCAGAGAAAACTTTATCATCTATAAGCAGAATAAAGTATATCGTAGGTTGAATTTCTAGCTTATTTTTGCTTAATTCAAGCAGAACTTGGAAAAGAAAAATCTAAAAGTATATCCTAGGCTGGATTCTAGCTTATTTCTGCTTAACTTAAGCAAAAATAGATTTTTCAAATACTTCAAAACTGTTGAAATAATTAATTATCTCATAAATGCTTATTTTTAAAGTTTATTCTTTATTATTAGAGTATCATTAAATAGGCTTTTGTTTTTATTTTTTGGGTCATGAACTTTTCTAATTATACTAATTTTAAATTTAAGGGGTCAATACAATTTTTTTCATATTTATATGGAGTCAAAATAACTATTCTTAAAACAAAACATATAAAAACATATAATTTCGGATAGAGTTAGAAGGTTTACCCACAAGATGTACTTAGTTTGTTATCTCCATGGACACTCTAACATGAAAAGTCTTTAGGATCCTTGGATCATGAACCGTTGTATTTATTTTGGGTTTAGTTGATTTATTCATGAGGTGGGAGCCTCAGTAAAAAAAAATAAAAATGACATATAAAAACATATAAAAAATATATAAATACATAACTTTTTTTATTTTTTTAGTGGGATCGATTGACCCACTTCTCCATGGGTGGAGTCGCTCTTGGACATACAAAAAAAGATGGTGTTTCTAGAATATTCATGCATCAAAGATACAACATGAGAATATGATATTTCTAAAAATATTCATGCATCAGATGTAGTTTGTTAAATAAGATTAGTTTATGTAATTACATGGTATTTTTTTATTTTTTTCTTTAAACATTAATAATCCACGTCATATGCCAACTCGGATTTTGAAGGGAAAATCAGCAAAACTCACCAAATTTCTGCCACGTAGGATGCGGAAAACTAAATGATGAGGCTAAAATACGCTCGAGCCGCGTAAGTGCCACATGGCCCAATCTCCGCCTCGCAACGTAGCGTTTCAAGAGCGCTTTAAACCAACCCTAACGTTGGGGTATTCCCCTCAAGGAAATGACCGCCCCCAACTTCCTAAGGGACCTTGGCCCTCCCGAGCGAAGGAACTAGACTCCAGATGCGAGCTTCATTTCGCCCTTGGGACTGTTCCCAAATTGGCGCTCGAAATGACCCCCTGACTTCACAAGAGTAAGGCTACTCTTCATTATCATACTTGTTGCTCGAGCGTCCCTTCTGACCAAGCAAGCCTACAAAGCCCCCAGCCAAACCCGAGCATGCATAGCCCTTGGTACAACCCCAAAAAGGCTCTCTCACATACAGTACATGCCCGCACACCTGCTACTATTGCCGCCACCAACCTTTTCACAGGCTTTTGTAGGAGATCCCTTTCACAGACTCCTCATTGCCCCACGTGTCTAGGACGACATTAATGCAGAACCACACTGTTATAATTACCAAAAGGGCTTTGACCCTTAACTATAAGTAGGCAGATCTCCCATATGCTCTGTAAGTAAGCTTCCATTACTTGAGCTCTGTTTTACTTTCCTCCATATTCACCTGAGTCTGTTCAACTGACTTGAGCGCCGGAGAGCCAAATTGGGTTTCACCTCCATTTCCCCAGCTTGGCCTTCTCACGCTTTGCTTGTGTTTGTTCCTAGAAGGTAGACCTCAGCCTTCCGGTGATCCTTGCCAGAATCTCTCACCCCAGTTATACAAATTCTAAGTGTTGAAGTTTGACATCTCAAATTAGACCCCGTCATTTTGGCGCCGTCCGTGGGAAACCATTTCTCTTTCCTTCTTTGCTAGAGAGAAACAAACGCTTTGACTCGCTATGGTGACAATAAGGTCTGGATCGTTTTGGGGCGGAGGCAACCCCCCTCCTGGCGGTGATGGCAGTGTGCCTTCCGCTGAGGTCGTAGGCGCCCTGCCCAACACCGGAGTTGTCCCTCTATTGAAAGGACCTGTTGAGCCAGAATAAGTGATCAACAAGAAGCCGGTTACAACTGGAAGGGCCGGAGGATCTGATCCCAACCTACCACTGAACCAACCTTCCACCACTATCGCCAACTTGGGTGGTTATCCTTTGGTGATGCCGCCACCAGGGTACGTGTACGCGCCACCCAACGTGATTCCCACCACCCAGGGCAGATACAGCTTCCAGTCGTGGTACCCAAAGAAATTAAAGGGGTGGAAATACCCCCCATGGCGCCGAGGAAACTTCAAGCCATATACACACAGTGCGAGGTTCAAGCAGCCCAGAATGCTTGGAAGAACTTCACCGCTACCTACTTCCCTGTGGGGCAGGCTTTCCAGATTACTCCTCCCATGGGGGGAATGGAAAGTCCATTCCTTGATGGTCACTCAAGCCGTCCTACGGGCTCGACCACCACCCCCACCGCTTATCAACACAAAAGAAGCCCACCCGAGGGGAACGCAGGGCTAACCGCAAGCTGACAAGGAAAAGGGACCTATTGATAGAATCAATGTGGACGTGGAAGTCCGTTCAAGAGTCTCTGAAGGAGGCAGCAAAGCAGATGAGGAGAACCCAGACCCACTCGTGGCTGTGCAAGACCAGCTGCAGGGTCTGCAGGACATGGTGGAGCAGCTCTCTCGAGCGCGATCTCAAGCCCCTCGGGCAGGGGGCGAGAGAGCTAAGGCCAGAGACGCTCGCCACCAAGCTAACAGGAATCACGCTCCAAGACATCATGAGCAGGAGGAAAATTACAAGAACTACGACAACGAGGGAAGATACCACCATCTCCTGGCGAGGGGCTCCCCCCTCGTTGAGGAAGTTTTGATGGCCCAAGCAGGCATGGGCCAAGTCCCCACCTCCATCAATCGCTACAATGGGACTACCGATCCTACAGATCATTTTCTGCATTTAATGCATCTTTATGAGCATTCCAGCCATTACTGGACCAAGGTGTTTGTCACTTCACTCGTGGGGATAGCCCAGGAATGGTACAAGCTACTGCCAGCCCGCTCGATTAGGGGGTACGAAGACCTTACCAATGCTTTTCTGAATCACTTCAACTCGCTCAAAGCCCCGGTCACTGCGCCTACGGCCCTGCACAACTTGGTCCAAGGTGAAAATGAGTCCCTTCGATCCTTCTTCACTCGATTCAACAAGGAGGTGCTCTTAGTCAAACTGCCCTCAATGGATTTCTCAGTCCATGTGCTCTTCAAGGCCATCAACCACAAGCATTATGTGAGTAATGAATTTTCTGAAGTCATTATAAAAAAGAGGCCCAAGTCCCTCATGGCTATGAGAGAGATCGCCGAACCGTTCTTCGCGCTTGAAGATATGTACAAATCCAACGATCCTCGCCCATCGGGTCATCATAAGGGTGAGCGAGGGAGAGAGGATACACACAGGGACCGCCGCAAATCTCTTCCTCCCCCTCGCAAGCATCAGAGAATCCCTCTCAACTGGCCCATTTCCGAGATCTATTCTTGTAACGCCCCCACCCGTACCAGAACATGAGGAGAGCGGCGTCTCAACCCCTGCACTGAAGCACCTCTCAAGTAATGGTGTGAGCCATCACTCAAGAAATACTCCAGCGAACGGCTGTTTATCTCAGAACTATACATGTATAACGATGTGGCTATGCAGCGGAAAATCAGAGTATTTTAAAATGTTTCAAAACATGTGCGTGATGGCATGTAACAAGCAAGACCATATGGATCGTGCAAGAGAGACTTGGCATATCAGAACATATAACATATTCACATATAAATACTGATACAACAGAGTTGAAAATATCGATAGCAGAGTAGCAGAAAGAGTATAACAAGGATACTCAAGTATTCAGGAACATATAGTGATGCAGCCATATAACGTATGCAGGACACAAAAGAGGAATAATACTAAGTCCTGACTGAAACAAAAATGATAATCTAGAGCTTCAAGATACCTCTAGACTGTGGCTTCAAGACCTGAAACCATGAGGCAAGAAAACGGGAAAGGTATTAGTCAAAAGGACTAAGTGAGGGAATACTTTAAAGAAAGTACTAAATTAAAGAACTTGAAATGATACAGAACCTTTGAAATCAATTCGTGATTGAAGAACTTAGAACAAGTTCAGTGATAAAGCTGTTTGAGTGCCATGCTATAAAAGAATGGAAGTTTCAAAACATTTTCATGAATGCTGTCACACGCGCACACATATGCTATAGATGGTTCATAATACTTTTAGAAACGGGATAAGGGTACAGTGAACTTTTCCAAATATGAACCATCATTTATGAAACAGATTTTTGCCCGCAAGCTAGGCTTCTCCACCCTTACTCCAGAAAACATGATGAAGTAGAGTATCGGACCAGGATCAACAATAGCTCCACACATAGTAGAGTATCGGACCAAGGTCAACAATACCCCACCAATACATAACATGCACCATCCTCCACCGGTTGTCACTTCGGGTAGTTAGCCCTAGGCGACCTGTAAACATGTAATGGGAACAGATTTGTGGTCCATTCCCAGACAGATTGTCCTGACTTAACAAACCTCCAGTTAAAAGTCGGTGTCAATAGTCTAATTGTGGTGGCCGGTATTAGTGATGTCGTTGGCGCTCACCTCCCGAGCATCACCTCTACACATAACCACCGGGCCCAAACTCTAAACTGTACGCTTGCATTTCAGATTAACAGTGACCAGAGTACCACTCCGGGTGCTAACTATAAACATGTGAAACTGTAACTGTAACATGTGATGTTGTCTGTAAAACATGTGATGTTGTCTGTAAAACTGTACTTTGAAAACATATACAGAACATGTAACTGTCTTTGAACAAGAATGCAGAACTTTGGAAAACATGTGCTTTAGATCAAGGTATACTATTAAAGTATGCATGATCCTTTCAAGAGAATGTCCCGATAAAAGGGATAGTTCAAAACGAGGTTTAGTTTTGAATTTTAAAACGTATGATACTAAAGTAGAATCATGGTTCCAGTTGGAAAACATTTTAACTTCACCTCACCTAATAGTAACAAAAGGTAGGTCGACAGATTACCCGGTGCCCTGGGGATCCCAGTGCTCAACTTTAACTCCTGTAGGTGGTGTACTAGAGTGAGCTGAAGAACTAAGACCCACCACTAACCATGATGCATATGAAATGCATGAAACAAATGAACACGGAACATGTAACACAAGAGAGTAATACCATTTAAGGTATTCAAGAAAGGTAACACACAAAGGAATACGTTAAAGTGAGTTACTCTCAACGTGAGACTATGATCTTACTATAACCGGATAAGGATTAATCAAATTATGAATCCTATTGCAAACCTTAGGTTATGAAAGAAGTCCACGAAACAAACTCATTTTGAAAACACATTTTAGACCCTGGATATGGAAACCCTAGGTGCAAATGTCTATCAAGAAAACACAAGTTTTATTTCATTTTTACTATTTAAAAACACTATTCAAAATTACTATTTAGGATTACTATTCATAGTTACTATTCATATGTCGGGTCAAAGGGTCGGGTCAAACCCTTACTATACACACACACACACACACACACGCGGCATGCACACACACACATACGCGGCATGCACACGCACACACACACACACACCCTAATTAAATTATGATATTGATTATAACCTATAGTTTCACGTTCATGTTATATAGTCAAAAGTGATCTAGGTTAAAGGTATAACCTATAGCTAAGAGGTCCAATTAAAGCATAACATCAAGTTATGAAACACTATTCTATCTTAGGTTATAACGTATGACACTATTAAAGTGTATAACATATGATCAAGGTTCTATTCCATTAATCCATATCATATAATAAGCTCAATTCATAATTCATGAATCATATAATCATATAAGAACATGTCTCAACATATATCATATCATATCATGAACTTTTAGGCATGTAACATGTAACAAATTAAATTCAATTCCAACATGTAACAAGTTGTGACATAATTAATTGTAAATCACTATTCCATTAGCTAGCATGCTAGAACATAATTCAAATTCCATAATCATGCATCAATTCTCATAATATAACAATCATATCACATGATCATAGCATATACTAGAGCATTTCATAACATATTCAAGCATATACTAAACAATTAAAACATATGCCCAACTATTCAAACATATCATAAAAACTATATAATAAATGCATAAAATAAAATCCTATATGGCTTAGGGAAGACCCTAAGACCCAACCTAAACGTAATATAAACATACGATAACATAAAAACATAAACTAAACTAAAACATAACATAAAATAAAACAACTAACCTAAGAGAGAGGGGGGTGGCCGACGGCAAGAGGGGGAAGAGAGGGAGAAGAAAGGGTGTTGTCAATACAACTTTGAGCAAGGATTCTAATGCCTCTTGCCCTCTATTTATAGTTGAAGAGAAGCCCCTCACATTGGAAATAAACTTGAGGTAAGGGTATGAGAGAAAAAATGGAGTAGCTTCCCATGGAAGCTTCATACTCTTGAAGCTTAAAAAATGGGGCTGCTGGGGGTATTTTGGTAATTTCACTTCCAAAACGTGAAGGTAAGTGGCCGGAAGTATAACCATTCCATCTCCAAGAAAATTAGCTTCGAAACGCATATTCATACGTCGAAATCGGATTTACCGTTTAAAAGATACATTAGTTTTAGTGAATAAAAGTTTTGAGCTCGAAACTCAACATGAGTGAAAAATGACTTTCGGGAATGATTTTCAAGTCCGGAACATTTTGAAAAATCATAAAATAAATCGAGAAGCGTTTTGAATCCAATATCGACTATAAAACGTTTTACCGTTAAAAAGTTGAAAACGTAGAATGAATAGTGAATTCTCACGTACGAACATACGCTTCAAAATTTCAAGCTAGGGTTTGAATCAAGAGTTGTAAAACATGTCAAAAATCTTGAAATAGCTCAAGTAGTGCAAATCCAGAGAGAAAACATTTTTCGAATGAAAATCGTTCGTATAAGGAATAGTGAACTAGGGTTTTCGAAAACATTTTCAATGAAACAAAGCTCCAGATTAGATTTCCAAGTCAAGAATAACTTCAAAAGACTCGTCTCGACTCAAGGATCAATTTGACTGTAACTTAGCTAGGAAAAGATATCAGAATCAAAAGCTCATTTTTAGATGAATAGTAACTTTGGTCGGTAAGTTCTAGAAATGCCCTTATGGTTCAAGAAAGACTCTCTGAGCTTGGGAAACAAGTTCAAATGATTGGGAAACATGTGTTGTGAACCTCTAGGGTTCGAGTGGCAATATGAACAAGGTAGGCTCGGGTTATGAATAGTAAACTGTATCAAAGGTCAAGAATTCCCCCTTAAAACATGTCAGATCATATATAAGCACTTTGATCATGTAAGAATGCAATGCATGAAGGTTTAAAAAGTTAGATCACGGTCTTTAAACGCTTTACCAATGCCCTTAGCTTACCGTTTTCATCCAGACCCTGTTTTGGGCTGTTACAATCACCCCTCCTTAAAGAGAATCTGTCCTCAGATTCTTCCGCTGTAATCACAAACAACTTGGGGTGATGCTTCTGCATTTTCTCTTCTCTCTCCCAGGTTGCCTCTTCTGTCCCATGTCCCTTCCAAAGGACTTTAACCAAAGGAATCTTCCTATTCCTTAACTCTTTAAAATTCCTATCTAGAATCTTAGCGGGCTTCAAAACATAAGTCAAATTTGGTTCCAACGGTATCTCCTCTACCGACACAACCTCTGTCTCATCCGTGAAACACTTGCGAAGCTGAGATACATGGAATACATTATGGATTCATGTAAGACTTGCAGGCAAATCCAGTCTATAAGCAGTCGGTCCGACTCTCTCCAATATCTCAAACGGTCCAACATACCTCGGGTTTAGCTTTCCTCCTTTTCCAATTGGGAAAACTTTCCTTCGCGATGCCTTCAGAAATACCTTTTCGCCCACTGCGAATTCCAAATCTCTTCTTCGTCGATCGGCATAACTCTTCTGCCTGTCCTGGGCAGCTTTCATTCTCTGGCGAATGATCTGAATCTTTTCTTTCGCTTCTCTTATCCACTTAGCAGAATTCACTCTGATTGGTCCTTCTTCAGTACATCTCGCTTCATCCAAATCCCAGTACAACGGGGATCTACATTTCCTTCCATAAAGGACTTCACATGGGGCAGCTTTAATAGAAGCTTGATAACTATTGTTGTATGCAAACTCCACAAGAGGTAAACACTCTTTCCAACTTTCCTAGAAGTCCATAGCACAAGCTCTTAGCATATCTTCCAAGTACTTAATCATTCTTTCTGATTGTCCATCCGTCAGAGGATACGCTGCAGTACTGAAGTTCAACTTGGTTCCCATCAAAGTCTGAATCTCTTTCCACAATTGCGATGTGAATTTCGGATCTCTGTCCGACACTATGCTGTTCGGAACTCCATGTAGTCTGACAATCTCTTGTTGGTATAGCTTTGCCAACATGCTGACCTTATCTATCGTCTTTATTGGCAAAAGGTATGCTGACTTAGACAATCGATCAATGATCACCCAGATAATATCATGTCCTTCTCTGACTTTGGGTAATCCAGTGATAAAATCCATCGTGATTTGCTCCCATTTCCAAGTCGGAATCGGTAATGGTTGCAACTTCCCACTAGGCTTCTGGTGCTCAGCTTTAACTTTCTGACGAGTTAAGCACTTCTTGACATAGTTGGCTATGTCTCTCTTCATTCCATTCCACCAGAAATGCGTCTTAACATCTTGATACATCTTAGTGCCTCCCGGATGTATCATGTACTTAGTCTTATGCGCTTCATCGAGAATCTCTTTCCTCAAAACAGTTGGTATGCATACTCGACCTTTGTACCTCAATATTCCATGTTCATCAATCCTGAACTTAGTCTCATCATCTTTCTCCTTAGATTCGAGACATTTCTTGACCCACTCGTCGTTCTTCTGTGCTTCCAACACTTGCTCCTTCAACGGTGATATCATCACAACGTTCGCGATTCGAGCTTCAGTTATCTCCTCCATTCATTCTCTTCGATCAGTCTCGGGATTGGCAGAAATCTGTGCTAAACGAACTTTCCTGCTTAGTGCATCGGCTACAACATTCGTCTTTCCTGGATGGTACTGAATAATGCAATCGTAGTCCTCCAGAAATTCCATCCATCTCCTCTGTCGTATATTCAACTTCTTCTAAGTGAATAGATATCGCAGGCTCTTATGATCAGTAAAGATCTCAAACGTAACCCCATACATGTAATGTCTCCACTTCCCAAGAGCGAAAATTATCGCGGCTAACTCCAAATCATGTGTCGGGTAGTTAACTTCATGCGTTTTGAGTTTCCTTGATGCATACACAATCACTTTTCCATTCTGCATCAAAACTCCTCCTAGTCCTTCTTTTGAAGCATCGGTGTAGACAGTATAACCTTCTTTTCCTTCTGGTAACGCTAACACGGGTGCAGTCGTTAGCATCTCCTTCAATCTTTGAAAACTTTGATCACACTTCTCAGTTCATTCAAGTTTTCCTTCCTTCTTTGTCAACTTAGTGAGAGGTATAGCTATCTTCGAAAAATCTTTGACAAACCTTCGGTAGTAGCCAGCTAATCCCAGAAACTCCTCACTTCTGAAGGATTCTTCGGTGATTTCCAATGCATGATCGTTTTGATCTTCGAGGGATCTACTTCGATTCCAGATCCTGATATGATGTGTCCGAGAAACGTAACTCTCTCAAGCCAAAATTCACATTTGCTGAACTTTGCATATAGCTTGTGATCCAGCAAAGTACGTAGCACGATTCGAAGATGTTCAGCATGTTCCTCCGGTGTCTTTGAAAACACCAAGATATCATCGATGAAGATCACTACAAACTTGTTTAGAAACGGCTTGAATATACGGTGCATCATATCCATGAATGCAGCTGGTGCGTTCGTCAAACCAAACGGCATTACTACAAACTCATAATGTCCGTATCGACTGTTGAAAGCAGTTTTCGAAATATCTGCTTCCCTGATCTTCAATTGGAAATATCCTTGTCTAAGATCTAACTTGGAGTAGACCTTCGATCCTTGTAGTATATCGAACAACTCTTCGATATGAGGGAGAGGATACTTATTCTTGATCGTCATTCTGTTCAGCTCCCGATAGTCAATTCATAAACGTAATGATCCATCCTTCTTATTAACTAAAAGCACAGGCGCTCCCCACGGCGATGTGCTCGGTCGAACATATCCAGACTCTATCAGTTCGTCTAATTGCTTTCTCAACTCTTCTAATTCAGCTGGAGCCATTCTGTAAGGTGTCTTGGAGTACGGCTCAGCTCCTAATATCGTCTTGATTGTAAACTCCAACTCTCGGTCAGGAGGTAACGAATTCAAGTGTTCGGGAAACATATATAAGAATTCATTCGCCACTTCCACTACCTCAATCTTCACTTGATCTTTCGGTCTATTCAAAAGATAAGCAACAAATCCACTAGCTCCTTTCTGAAACAATTTCTTAGCTTCCATCGAAGAAATCACTGATAACTTCTCTACTTTTCTTTCTGATGTCCCACTTTCATCTTCTTCCAAGATGATCTCTTTCTTGTAACAATCCAACTTAGCTCGGTACTTAAACAACCAATTTGTACCAAGTATAACGTCGTATCTTGTCATCGGCAGCTCAATAAGATCCGTCAGGTAACAACGGGTACCAATACATATAGGGCAGCGTTTATATACTTGATCCGTAACAAGGCAAGTTCCCAAAGGAGAACTCACTTCAAATTTATATGGCAAGTATTCAAGTGGAAACTGTAAATGCGAACATAATTTAGATGCAACAAATGAATGCGTAGCACCAGGGTCATACAGGACCTTAATTAGTGTGTTAAGAATGTGCACAATACCTTCCACAACAAACGAAGGATTAACCTCCTCATTACCATCCAAAGCATACGCTCTGCCTTTGACCACTGGTTTGTTCGTCGTACCCACCATTGTTTTTCCTTTATCTTGGACCCCAAATCTCCTGATCTTGCTAGGGCAGTTCTCCATCTGGTGCTCAGGGGAACCACACACGAAACACTATCCAGCTTTCTTACAACAGTTCTCCTCAGTGTGTCCCGTTCGGCGATAATATCGGCAAACAATTTCCTCTTGACCTGGTTGAGGTGCTCTTTGCTGTTGTGGCGTCCTCTGTTGTTGCTGTGGCGCCCTCTGTTGTTGCTGTGGCACTTTCTGTTTCTATGATTGTTGTTTCTGTGGAGCCTTCTGCTGTTGATGTTATGGTGCTACCATTGGCTTCTTTCCGGTTCCTTGGGGAAAAGATCCGGAAGGTCGCTTATTCCCTTGATAAGGCTTAAGGTTAGAAGGTCCTTGACGTACAGCAGTTATCTTGATCTCCTTGTGTGCAGCTTCAACCTTTAGTGCCCTATCAACAGCCCGGTTGTAGGTTTCAATGTCCAAAGAAGCAAGTGCCCACCGAAGTTCGGGCTTCAGTCCATCGATAAACCTTTTTGTCTTGCGACGCTCATCATTCAGAATATGAGGCGCATACTTGATCAGCCTCTCAAACCTAGCCTCATACTCCATCACATTCATAGTTCCTTGAACCAAACTCATAAACTCAGCCTCTCTTGCATCACGAGTTACTTGAGGGGTGTACTTCTACTGAAACTCTCTGATAAACTCAACCCAACTTCCTTCAACGTTGTTCTCAATCCACATGTGCTGAACATGTTTCCACCAATTGTATGCAGCTCCTTCCATAAAAAAGTAGCATATCGAACCCGTTCACGATCCGTTGGGTAGATTTCCATAGCCTCAACAATCTTCTCAAGACTAGTAATCCAATTCTCAGCCTTTAGGTCGTTCGGTTCTCTATAGAACTTAGGTGGATTCATCCTCAGAAACTTTTCCAGTGACCTTTCATTAGGAGGATTATCTCTCGGTACGTAAGCCCTCATAAATTGTCGTAGCACATCCCTTAATTCTGGAGTTCCCTCCCATTCAGGGGGTGGCGTGACATCTCTTTGGGGTGACGGTGGTGGTACACAATTTCGGGGTGCTCTTCTCGGTGGCATGTTGTTACTAAATTCATAAGCATTCAGATATATATTCGATGCATGACATATAATGATTCACAGAATCCGTAACCATGTATTCACATTTCCACGTAGTCACATATAAGTATGAGAACAACACATTCCCATAACAACATATCAACAAGGATTCCAACATATCATGTAATCAGAAACATCTGTCAGACAACATGTAAACGGGAACAGAAGCTCGTGTAACATATCAACATATCAGAAACATGTATAACATATCCTAAAACATGATCAACATGTAAACGGGAACAGAGCATGTACTATCATATCAACAAGAACTGTAACATATATAACATGATCAGAAGCATCATCAATCCAATAACAAGAATATCAGTATGCTAACAATAAATGAAATGGCATGATACTACTGTCGGCCCTAATGGTATCTTGAAGCAACTCTAAGACTCATGCAATGACAATTATGGAAAGCAGTAAACAGATATCCAACATAAAACTGAAAGTGTTATAACTGTGCAAGGTTTGGTAAAATTTTACTACAGGTCACATGTTAACAATATCAAACCAAAATGGGGAGGACCCGATACTATCGAGTTAAATCCCATACAGGCCTTACCAATCCATCCAACCCTGCTAAAAATAACCTATAGTAGGTACCAAGTCATCTGAACCGTCATCCGTGGTGCCAAAAGTTGGGGATCATCTACCATAGCTATATATCCCCTCATCCAAAAGTCAGCCCCGAACTGTCCCGGCTATACGTCCGCCATCCATAGATAGATATATATGCATCAATACTATATACAGAAACCTCACATCAGCAATCAACCCTGATAACTGTGGTCCAAAAAACCCCTGGTGGTGTCATCAGAAACAACAACGACCTCGCCCTATCCGTGTCCTGCTGGGTCATCTCCGCCATCGTCATCATCATCATCACAACCTCCATCGCCTCTATCAGACTGCTCCTGCATAGGCTCGGGCTCCTGAGAGGCCTGATTGACGTCCTGACCCTCGACCTCCTCAACTGCCTGCTCGTCGGACAAGTGATAGGTATCATACAGGCGAGCTCTCACGCGTGCACGGTAGTGCTGGTGACGCTCCATAGAGGTGTCGCGGTCGATAGTCATTTGCATAAGATCTCCCTCCAGCTCAGCAATACGAGCAGCTCTCTGCTCAGCAACATGAGTCATCTCTGCAGCATGCTCACGAGCAATGTCCCTATCAATCTGGTGCTGCAGTGACTGATCCTGATGACGCATAGACTCCAACCTGACCTCACAGGTCCTCTGATACTCCTGAAAGTAACCATCTCTCTCAGGCACGAGATAGTGCACAACTCTGTTAGGATAGGAATATCTAGGTCTACCATTGTTCCTAGACCTGCGCCAAGTATAGAAACGAGTGCCTCCACGGCGAGAAACTACCACAGTACGCGGGGCCTCAAACTGCTCAAAGAAAGCCTCATCCATCTGCTGATTAGGATCCTGGTATGGCTGAACTGCCATAGCTATACAGAAGATACCACAGATATGAAATCCAGATAACACAACCATGCCATCCCCAAACATCCTGTCTCGATGCAATATGAGAATGATCCTGGATGCAATGCGTGAACAATCCATGATGCAACATGAAAGCAATCTAGGTTAAGTATCTTCTTACTTAACCCGATACTCGGACACCACATCAGGCTGTAACGCCCCCACCCGTACCAGAACATGAGGAGAGCGGCGTCTCAACCCCCGCACTGAAGCACCTCTCAAGTAATGGTATGAGCCATCACTCAAGAAATACTCCAGCGAACGACTGTTTATCTCAGAACTATACATGTATAACGATGTGGCTATGCAGCGGAAAATCAGAGTATTTTAAAATATTTCAAAACATGTGCGTGATGGCATGTAACAAGCAAGACCATATGGATCGTGCAAGAGAGACTTGGCATATCAGAACATATAACATATTCACATATAAATACTGATACAACAGAGTTGAAAATATCGATAGCAGAGTAGCAGAAAGAGTATAACAAGGATACTCAAGTATTCAGAAACATATAATGATGCAGCCATATAACGTATGCAGGACACAAAAGAGGAATAATACTAAGTCCTGACTGAAACAAAAATGATAATCTAGAGCTTCAAGATACCTCTAGACTGCGGCTGCAAGACCTGAAACCATGAGGCAAGAAAACGGGAAAGGTATTAGTCAAAAGGACTAAGTGAGGGAATACTTTAAAGAAAGTACTGAATTAAAAAACTTGAAATGATACAGAACCTTTGAAATCAATTCGTGATTGAGGAACTTAGAACAAGTTCAGTGATAAAACTATTTGAGTGCCATGCTATAAAAGAATGCAAGTTTCAAAACATTTACATGAATGCTGTCACACGCGTACACATATGCTATGGATGGTTCATAACATAACATGCAGCATCCTCCACCGGTTGTTACTTCGGGTAGCTAGCCCTAGGCGACCTGTAAACATGTAATGGGAACAGATTTGCGGTCCGTTCCCAGACAGATTGTCCTGACTTAACAAACCTCCTATTAAAAGTCGGTGTCAATAGTCTAATTGTGGCGGCCGGTGTTAGTGATGTCGTTGGCACTCACCTCCCAAGCATCACCTCTACACATAACCGCCGGGCCCAAACTCTAAACTGTACGCTTGCATTTCAGATTAGCAGTGACCAGAGTACCACTCCGGGTGCTAACTATAACCATGTGAAACTGTAACTGTAACATGTGATGCTTTCTGTAAAACATGTGATGTTGTCTGTAAAACTGTACTTTGAAAACATATGCAGAACATGTAACTGTCTTTGAACAAGAATGCAGAACTTTGGAAAATATGTGCTTTAGATCAAGGTATACTATTAAAGTATGCATGATCCTTTCAAGACAATGTCCCGATAAAAGAGAAAGTTCAAAACGAGGTTTAGCTTTGAATTTCAAAACGTATGATACTAAAGTAGAATCATGGTTCCAATTGGAAAACATTTTAACTTCACCTCACCTAATAGTAACAAAAGGTAGGTAGACAGATTACGCGGTGCCCTGGGGATCCCAGTGCTCAACTTTAACTCCTGTAGGTGGTGTATTAGAGTGAGCTTAAGAACTAAGACCCACTACTAACCATGATGCAAATGAAATGCATGAAACAAATGAACAAAGAACATGTAACACAAGAGAGTAATACCATTTAAGGTATTCAAGAAAGGTAACACACAAAGGAATACGTTAAAGTGAGTTACTCTCAACGTGAGACTATGATCTTACTATAACCAGATAAGGATTAATCAAATTATGAATCCTATCGCAAACCTTAGGTTATGAAAGAAGTCCACGAAACAAACTCATTTTGAAAACACATTTTAGACCCTGGATATGAAAACCCTAGGTGCGAATGTCTATTAAGAAAGCACAAGTTTTATTTCATTTTTACAATTCAAAAGCACTATTCAAAATTACTATTCAGGATTACTATTCCAGATTACTATTCATAGTTACTATTCACATGTCGGGTCAAACCCTTACTATACACACACACACACACACGCGGCATGCACACACACACATACCCTAATTAAATTATGATCTTGATTATAACCTATAGTTTCACGTTCATGTTATATAGTCAAAAGTGATCTAGGTTAAAGGTATAACCTATAGTTAAGAGGTCCAATTAAAGCATAACATCAAGTTATGGAACACTATTCTATCTTAGGTTATAACATGTGACACTATTAAAGTGTATAACATATGATCAAGGTTCTATTCCATTAATCCATATCATATCATAAGCTCAATTCATAATTCATGAATCATTTAATCATATAAGAACATGTCTCAACATATATCATATCATATCATGAACTTTTAGGCATGTAACATGTAACAAATTAAATTCAATACCAACATGTAACAAGTTGTGACATAATTAATTGTAAATTAGTATTCCATTAGCTAGCATGCTAGAACATATTTCAAATTCCATAATCATGCATAAATTCTCATAATATAACAATCATATCACATAATCATAGCATATACTCGAGCATTTCAAAACATATTCAAGCATATACTAGACAATTAAAACATATGCCCAACTATTCAAACATATCATAAAAACTATATAATAAATGCATAAAATAAAATCCTATATGGCTTAGGGAAGACCCTAAGACCCAACCTAAGCATAATATAAACATACCACAACATAAAAACATAAACTAAACTAAAACATAACATAAAATAAAACAACTAACCTAAGAGAGAAGGGGGGTGGCCGACGGCAAGAGGGGGAAGAGAGGGAGAAGAAAGGGTGTTGTCAATACAACTTTGAGCAAGGATTCTAATGCCTCTTGCCCTCTATTTATAGTTGAAGAGAAGTCCCTCACATTGGAAATAAACTTGAGGTAAGGGTATGAGAGCAAAAGTGGAGTAGCTTCCCTTGGAAGCTTCATACTCTTGAAGCTTAAAAAATGGGGCTGCTGGGGGTATTTTGGTAATTTCACTGCCAAAACGTGAAGGTAAGTGGCTGGAAGTATAACCATTCCATCGCCAAGAAAATTAGCTTCGAAACGCATATTCATACGTCAAAATCGGATTTACCGTTTAAAAGATACATTAGTTTTAGTGAATAAAAGTTTTGAGCTCGAAACTCAACATGAGTGAAAAACGACTTTCGGGAATGATTTTCAAGTCCGGAACATTTTGAAAAATCATAAAATAAATCGAGAAGCGTTTTGAATCCAATATCGACTATAAAACGTTTTACCGTTAAAAAGTTGAAAACGTAGAATGAATAGTGAATTCTCACGTACGAACGTACGCTTCAAAATTTCAATCTAGGGTTTGAATCAAGAGTTGTAAAACATCTCAAAAATCTTGAAATAGCTCAAGTAGTGCAAATCCAGAGAGAAAACATTTTTCGAATCAAAACCGTTCGTAGAAGGAATAGCGAACTAGGGTTTTCGAAAACATTTTCAATGAAACAAAGCTCCAGATTAGATTTTCAAGTCAATAATAACTTCAAAAGACTCGTCTCGACTCAAGGATCGATTTGACTGTAACTTGGGTAGGAAAAGATATCAGAATCAAAGGCTCATTTTTAGATGAATAGTAACTCTGGTTGGTAAGTTCCAGAAATGCCCTTATGGTTCAAAAAAGACTCTCTGAGCTTAGGAAACAATTTCAAATGATTGGGAAACATGTGTTGTGAACCTCTAGGGTTCGAGTGGCAATATCAAAAAGGTAGGCTCGGGTTATGAATAGTAAACTGTATCAAAGGTAAAGAATTCCCCCTTAAAACAAAGCATTTTGATCATGTAAGAATGCAATGCATGAAGGTTTAAAAAGTTGAATCACGGTCTATAAACGCTTTACCAATGCCCTTAGCTTACCGTTTTCATCCAGGCCCTGTTTTGGGCTGTTACAATTCTCTCTCAGATAAAAAGCTCTTCAAAAGGCCCCCAATATTGAAGCAAACCGAAACTCAAAGGCGCTCGGGGAAATACTGCGCCTTTCACATGCGGAAGGGGCATGACACGGACGAATGCCGACAGCTGGAAAGTGAAATACAACAACTCATTGCTGGGGTCATCTGAAGGAGTTTGTTAGGATCCTGGAACGATACGATGAATATTGTAGCAAATGAACTAAAACTCGGAGGAGGAGTACGTCACGCTCGCGAAGCCCCCGAGGGTGCCAAACAGAGAGTAGCAACAAGGGCAAGCAGAAGATTTCTAGCCAGAAAACACCCTATTTACGGTCATCCACATGACTGTTGGGGGCTCCTTGGGGGGAGATTCCAATGCCTCTCGCCGCTGCTATGTTCGCAGCTATGATCAGCAACACTCAATACCCAAACATGTTTATGCTATCAAAGATTCAGGCTCTCTCAGCTCCAAAGAGAATGAAGTGATAGGGTTCAGTGATAGGGACCTAGGGCATGTTGTAACGCCTCATGGAGTCGGTGAAACCTCTGACTGCCCCATGGTGGTTAGCTTAGATGTGCATAATCACGTTGTAAAGAGGGTTCTTGTCGATAGCAGAAGCTCAGTAAATGTTCTCCCCTACTCTACTTTCCAGAAAATGAACATCACAAACATTCCCCTCGAACCCCTCAAAACGGCCGTTATAGGCTTTGGGGGTTCTGAGGTTGTCCCTCGAGGACAGATTCGCTTGGCCACCTCCTTTGGTTGGGCCCCATGGCGGAAGACTCTGATGGTAACGTATGCGGTAGTGGAAATCGAGATCCTTTACAATATCATTGGGTGCTCGGCCATTGTTGATTTCTGGGCGATCATTTCCACCTACTACTGGGAGGTGGGCCCAGAACAGTAGCAGTCCGGGACCACATTTTACAATTTTTATTATAATACAAGTATTAAAATATTTTTAAAATATTTTAATACAAAGCTGAAGACTAGCCGGATCTACTCAAGTATATACATGCAATTGCTAATAAATTTTAAATCACTTAAGCAAATAAATATCTAACATGCAATTAACACTTAAGAGCACATAATTTATCATGCTTAAAATAAAAGAACTGAAAAATATTACCGTACTGCAAACATGGCTATCTAACGGCATTTTTCTAGCTCCTCGAATTCACCTCCTGAGAACCCGATACCCGATCTCCTCGTGAAACCGACAGAGCTTCCCTGCAATAACCCCAGGGACACCCTCGGAGTGTGGGCTCCGAAAGTATTTCTCTAAATACTTAGAGAAAATAAAACTTTAAGCTAGAACACCCTTTTCAGGGTTTATTCTCCCGAAATTAGGCGTTTTATACAAACACCTAATTAAAATTAATTCCAAAATAAATCGGAATTAACTAGAAGAAAAGCGATATGGTTTCAAAGCCGAAAGTTCAGCCAAAACCTCTCCTAAACTTGTGAATGAAAAAATGAAGGCCAAGACCCCTATTTATAGGGGAAAAACCAAGGACACGAAAATCGAGGTGACCACGTCGAAGATCTCAGTACCACGAGTCCAACGCCACCGGCCGATCGCCGAAATTGGCCCGCATGCGCCACCTGAAGGTGATGCGTGTGAAATACACGCGGCTAGGGTTTGTCTATGACGTGGCTGATTCTGATTCGGCCACGTGTTCGGATCGGTCCAGTACTGACCCTATCCGCGACCCTAACCGAATGACCCGGCTTGACTCGACCCGTTTCCCGACCAGGTTGACCGAACTATCCGGCCCGTTGACTGACCCGCTCAGCTCCAATCTGAGCCGTTCATTGGCCCTGACGTGGCGTGATCTCGGCCGTACACGTGGCGCGCCACGCGGCCGCCTAATCAGCGCCACCTGGGCCCCACCCTGCTGATGTGGCATGACACGTCAGGTGCCACGTCAGCATTTTTTTTTTTTTTAAGTTTTAAAATTGTATTTTCTCCAAAATAAAATTCCGGGCATTTCCAACTCTTTGGAACTTGATTTATTTTCTTAAAATAAATCTCTTTGCTATTTTCAAACACTTTGAAAATCATTTCTCTTTCTACTTTTAGTAATTTCTCTTCAGGTTTTCAATTGGGGTTTGCAGGGGGACCTGCAGGACTAATTAATTTTAGCTTCAAACGGGTTAATATATTATCATCTCATGACAATAATTAATTTCCGTTTAACAATATTTAATTCCACTAAATAAATATTGTTGCACTCTAAAATTAATTAAATTATTCACAAATTTCTCGATCTAGAATAATTTTGTATTTCACTCCTCCGTGTAGATATCTATGAAAAATAAATTGATACTACTATCATTTATTTTTCATCTCTAATTTGAAATTTATTGATTTACCTTAAGTTCAAATTCTCTGTATATGAAACACATTCATCATACAACTTCGGTGACGTATCACGCGAAGTGCTTTGGCCAAAGCCTTAATTCGAACTTTTGTAAATCTATTTCAGGGATATCTTTGACCTTCCAGCAAGGCCATAGATTCCTTGATCAATATAACTCTTTAGCACATTTCATGTTGTCATCGAACGTACAAAGTATTTTGGCCACCCATTACCGAGGCCTCACTTCGAGTATATTACAGTGACTAACACTACATGCCTAAAGCCGAAATGTTGCCAGGATTAAGAGTACAATGCTTCCTGAGATTTTATTCATTTTAGATAGCAGTATAAAATGAATAATCTCAGTGGTCCAATTCGATGTTTCCAATCCTATTGAAAATCATCAACGTGTTATAATTGGAATCACCATTTCCTATGACGAAAGACTAATCATCTTATATAACCACGTTACAGTCTTGATAAGAATACCGACTAGAACTTTAATGACACATGATTTCGGTATTCAAAGTCTTTTCCTATGAAACACATTTCATATAAGAATACCATCACATGCCATTAATTATCAGTATGTGAAATACTCACAACTTGCTGTAAATCTAGTTTAATTAATTCAACAAATTGAATTTTTAGGGCACTATTCCCAACACCTACCACCAGAAGATCAAATTCCCCACTCCCAAGGGGACGAGCGAAATCCTGTGCAATTTCAAAGAGGGAAAAACATTGATGTTTTTACATGGAAAGCTTTTGATCTTACTGGGATTGACCCCAGTGTCATCGTCCATAGACTCAACGTGGATCCCGACTTCAAGCCCATCAAACAGAGGAAAATAGATGTCCACGGATCCCGAAAGTAAGTTATTGAGGAGGAGTTGAACAAGCTCCTTGAGGCTCAGTACATCGAGCCCATTCTGTACCAAGAATGACTGTGTAACGTTGTTCTTGTTCCAAAAAGTTCCAACAAATGGAAACTGTGCAATGATTTCACGGACCTCAACAAAGCGTGCCCCAAGGACCCATACACCTTACCCCGAATTGACCAACTGGTAGACTCAACAGTGGGCTACGAATTAATGAGCATGATGGAGATCGTCAAAAGCAAGCGAGAACATTCCCACCTGGAGGATTTGAAACAAACCTTTGATATAGAGCGCCGGTATGGCATGACATTGAATTCCTCCAAGTGTACCTTTGGAGTCCGAGGAGGCAAGTTTCTGGGATATGTGGTCAGCCAGCGCGGAATTGAGGCCAACCCTGAAAAAATCAAAGCCATCATGGAAATCCCTTCCCCACAGAATGTGAGAGAAGTAAAGGTTTCAGTGGGGAAGATAGTCTCTCTTAACAAGTTCATATCATGCTCGGAGAATAGAAACTTACCCTTCTTCAAGATATTGTGCAATGCTCGAAACATCGCATGGACGAAGGAATACGAGAAAGCATTACAAGACATGAAATCTTACCTCTCGTGCGCGCCCTTTCTAACAAAACCAATAGAGAATGAAAACCTCTTCATCTATCTCTCGGTTTCCCAAGAAGCGACGAGCGCGGTCCTCATGGTTGTTCGCGAGCGCAAGCACCTACCAGTATGTTATTGGAGTAAAACTCTGCAAGGTGCAGAAAATAAATATTTAGCGATTGAAAAGTTCGTATTCACCCTTGTAAATGCATCACGACGGCTGAGACCATATTTTGAAGCCCATTCCATTACGGTAGTCACCGATCAACCATTGCGGCAAGTCCTATCAAAACCTGATGTTTTGGGAAGGTTAATTAAATGGGCAATTGAGCTGAGCCAGTTTGACATCAGCTACGAGCAGAGGACGGCCATAAAAGCACAGGCGGTTGCTCACCTGCTAGTTGAGCATTTTGGACTGAGAGCCTCTACCAACGGAGAATCATGGTTTATGGCTCCTGAACACCGATGGCTCCTCGACCTCTCAAGGGGGGAGGGAGCAGAGGTGTCCCTTAGAGATCCCCACGGAGTTGAGTTAGATTTTTCTATCAGATTGGATTTCCAAATTGCTAACAATGAGGCAGAATATGAAGCTCTCATCTAAGGGCTGAAAATCGCCCTCCAAAATGGAGCTTCTCGGATCACTGCCTACGTTGACTCACAGCTGTTCGCGAGCCAGATTGAAGGAACATATGAGGCTCGAGAAGCCACCATGGTGCAATACTTCGGAAAAGATAAGGAAATCATCGGCAAGTTTCAAGAGTTTCATCTATTACAGGTTCCGAGGGTAGAAAATAAAAGCGGGGACGCCCTCGAAGGATCAAATGATCGCGCCATTACTTTTCTAAGGACAGAAGAACCGCTGATAAAGGAAAGGACCAGCGCCCGTGAGATAACCATGATTCACCCATCCGAGCCTTGCTGGCTCAATGATATCGTCAGGTTTATTAGGGATGGTGTCAGCCAAACGAACAAAGTGGAAGCAAGGAAAATCAGGAATAAGGCCCCTCGTTTTTCCATTGATCAGGAAGGAAGGCTCTTCAAACGATCGTATCAGGGTCCTCCACAAAAATGTTTGAGGCCCTCCCAGGCTAAAGAGGTTCTGGAGCATATTCACAATGGAAGTTGTGGGAATTACTCTGGCGGGCGTGTCCTCGCCAAGAAAGAGTTGAGGAGTGGCTTCTTTGGCCCATGGTCCTACAGGATGCCATTAATTTTTCCAAAAAGTGCTCCAAGTGCCAGTTCCATTCCAGCATTCCATAGTTGCCTGCGGCTTAAATGATCCCTATAGATGTTGTCTGGCTTTTTGATTAGTAGGGTATTAACATTGTAGGGCCGCTGCCAATTGCGCTACGGGGCAGAGGAAATTTGTTATTTTGGCAATGGATTATTTCACAAAATGGGCAAAGGCAGAGGCAGTTGCCAAGATCACTTTCCTTGTGGTCAGAGACTTCATATGGAAAAACATCATCTGCCGATATGGTGTCCCGAGGGTGCTGATTTCTGACAATGGATCCCAATTCATCGCAGCAGATATCCGAGAGTGGTGCTTAGAGTTGGGTATTGAACAACGATTTACTTCTGTAGGGCACCCTCAAGCTAACGGTCAAGCAGAGGTTACTAACAGAATCATCCTACAACATTTGAAGACAATGATTGAAACTAAGAAGGGTGAATGCATAGAAGAGCTACAAGGAACCCTATAGGCTTACCGCACGACTCCTCGAGCCGCCACGGGGGAAACTCCCTATTCCCTCGTATACGGTTCGGAAGCTATGATACATGTGGAGATTGCTCAAGAGTCCCCGCGCGTTGCTTGCTTGGAGCCTATTGCCAACGAGGAAAAAAGAATGCTCGAACTTGATTTGCTTGAAGAAAAAAGGGATAACGCTTGGATGCGTATCCACAAATACAAAGCCTCAGAGGCTCGACAGTACAACAAGCGTGTCAAAGAGAGAACATTCCAGTTGGGGGACCTGGTGTTGAAGAAAGTTGAAGTGTCGAGGCACGTGGGCAAGTTGGACCCAAATTGGGAAGGGCCTTTTAAAGTTATCCAAGCAAGAGCCAATAACACCTACATACTTGAAACACTCCAAGGCGAGCGCCTCGCTCGACCATGGAATACATGCAACCTTCGACGGTTCTATGTATAAATTTTTTGAAGAACACATTTTGTAAAATCCCAATTCTGGGCTCGCTGTAATCTTTTATTGAAAAATGAAAGCAAAGGAATCTATTTCTTTTAGACAAGAAAGTTACATAAAGCGTACTGTACAACATGATATTCAATTACCTCTTAGGTACCTAGGCAGGTAGCTACACAGGCCCTAAGCGAGCGGATTCCCTGAGAAGTGATCACACCACTCTTGCTAATCATCAATTCTGCCTCAAGCGCCCTCCGCGCCACGATGGTTAGCGGGCATCGGCCCTCGCCCCAAGTGGCCAGGTAAGTCCAGGGTAAGGCCAGCCAGGTCCGATGCCTAGTCTGCACTCAGTAGCCCAACCAGACCATTAGAATCTGTATCCAGCTAACGCTCGGAACAGTAGAACGCTCAACAAATTTCTTAGGAAGATTTCCACACAAGAAATTTACTAAGTAACCAGGGCACCCTCGGAAATGGGTCCCTCGCGTTTCTTCATCAATAAATTTCTTAGGGAAATTTCTACACAAGAAATTTACTAAGTAACCAGGGCAACCTTGGAAATGGGTCCCTCGCGTTTCTTCCTTAACAAATTTCTTAGGAAAATTTCCACATAAGAAATTTACCAAGTGACCAGGGTACCCTCGGAAATGGGTCCCCCACGTTTCTTCCTTAACAAATTTCTTAGGAAAATTTCCATGCAAGAAATTCACCAAGTGACCAGGGCAACCTCGGAAATGGGTCCCTCGGTTTTCTTCATTAACAAATTTCTTAAGGAAACTTACACACAAGAAATTTATTAAATAACCAGGGCACCCTAAAAAACGGGCCCCTCGAGTTAATTCACTGATGAAATTCCCCGTAAAATTATCCTCGTGGAAACTCTCTAAGGAGTAGGGCGCCCTCGAGAACGGGCCCCTCGCGACTCCTTTCAATGAAAATTTCCAAGAATAATTTCCTTAAGGGATTATCTAAGTAATTTTGTAATCTAACCAGGGTACCCTCGATTGTAGGCCCCTCGTATTTCTTTACTTAGCACGAGTAATGCTATCCTTTGTGCTAACTTTACTTACGTCCCACTCTCAAGTTTTCCATTTCAGAATTTAAAAATGGAAAAGCATACAAAGTGAGTATGAGGGCAAGAGACAAAGATATTCATGGCAAAACGAGGATTCATTCATTAAACAAAAAAAGAGAAAAAGGAGTTCACGCTCCAAATACAACTTGAAGGGCAATCTAGCCCACAAAAAGCATAAAAAGTAAAAAGATTAACAGATCATAGGAAGAAATTACAAGTTTTTTCAAAGAGGAAAGCATATCAAGATTGAGCATCCTGACCCTGACCACCCTCAAGATCAACCACTTCATCTGTTGAATTGGGTGCTTGAGCGCTTGGCATTTGAGCAATAGGCGTGGGAGCACTCTGAGGCATAGCGGTCTCGACCGTGGGAGCGCGAGTACCCTTGTTAGCCTACTTCTGAACTGTGGCAGCAGCTGAACCCTCGAGGGTAGTTACAGCATCAGTGACCCCCCTCATTAGTTCCTTCTATCATGGGCGCCTCGGTAGATTCGTGAGCCTTCACAAATTCCTCTTGAAGAAGAGCCACCAAATCACCATACTCCGGCTCCGTCAGGCTATCTTCAGGATTCTCGTCGCTCGCCGCTGGGGGATTCAGACCTTCATCGTACTGCAACCCCAGGCGCCAATGCCCCCGAGCCTCAGGCTTGGCCAAGCCCAGCGAGATTAACTGAGCAACTGCCAGGTTGAAGGCCTTTTAAGCCTCGTCATAACAGTGCAAGTTAGCCGCAAAGTTGAAGGCTTTAGAGTGACAAAACTTGAGTAAAGCCTGGCGGTTGGCCTCGGATATACGCTCGAGAAGCAGCCTTTGGAACTTCTCTTCACAGGCCTTCTTGATGGCCTCGGTGTATTGCTTCTTGGCGGCGTTAAGGTGCTTGTTCTGCTCATCCAGATCCTTGGACAGGCCTTCGTTGATATCCTTATACCTGTTCACCTCAGCACGATCTTTTTTGCATGACTCCTCCTTCTTCTCCAGTTCTTTCTTGAGCCTGGTGTTCTCAGTCTCGAGGGAATCAAGTTTAGCCCTCAGTACCTCATTTTCTTCCTGGAGCTGGGTAGGGTTGGCAGCTCGGACCATCTTCTTGTACTTTGCTTTGCTCTCGAAAAACGCCAACTAGCCCTGCTTCAGGTTCTTGACCCTGGGGAGGACTTCTTGAATATTGGTCAAAGCAACGCTTAGGCAAGTAAAGAAGCAGAAAGCATGGAACTGAAGAACTTGTATACATTTGGGAAATAATAAGACACTTACTGTTATGAGAGCGTGGCAAAGGTCTTCTACAACTTGATTGGTACTCTGGCCAAACAGTTTCTTGTGATCGCCCGTAAATTGCAGCCTCTGGAACACCCCATACACCAAGTTCCTTGTAGAGGGGCAATCGACCAAGAGAGTGGGACCAGAGGAATGGAGTCTTTAGTAGGACGTATTGCCAACACGCTCAAAGGCCCATATGTGCTCCCCCTCAGAATAGGAGGTTTCGCCATCCCCGGGCTCGCCTACCATTACTTGTTTTCCCTTCCCCATCACCGGTACAGAGTTTGAGAACCTTTTTCTCTTCCTCGAATGGGGAGACGCACCCTCGGGGAGCTCAGTGATGACCACTCCTGAGCGCTGCCCTGTCCGCTCGTTGGGGCCTATCTGGAGGGGCCGGTCCCTGCTTCTTTGATTGACATTATCCCCCTGGCGAGGGACAATTCTTGTATCAGGGAAGGTCCCTCTGCCTTCCCCTCGCCCCCTTCCAGGGGTGCTCGAACTTCCCCCTCCCCCCCTGCAGATTTCTTGGATTTCTTGGTCCTTTTTCTACGCTTGGCAGAGGGTTCCTCTGAGGGTCCAGCCATTTCTTCCTGAATGGGGCCCGAAATTGCTACAGTAACCCTACTCCTTAAGGGCTAAAGGAATTCTCTATTAAGGGCAGTGTGACACCTTGTAGTTCCGCCTCGAAGACCAGGTCCATTTCTTCAAAAATGTGGTCAACACCACCGGGTTCCTTTCTCCCAGGGCCGACCCGGCGGCGTCAAGGTCTTCATCTCTGGTCTCGCCAAACATCTCTTCCATTGTTTCATGGTGTGAAGTGGGATTGGGGGAGGAGGAACTAGAACTAGCCATTTCGTCAATCTCCCTCACAGTTTCTTCTATGATTCTTTTAGAAATTGCGGATTGATGGGGGGTGGAAGAAATAACAGTGGAGAAGGGTAAGAAAGGAGTGCCTACGGATCTAAAAGTTAGCAGAAAGGAAAGTTAGAAAGGAACAAGAAATTAACCGAAGTTCTGAAAAGCCTTAAAGTTGCTTGAGGATGCTTTGAAGGATGCTAGAATTTCTCTGCAAATGCTTGGATACTATGAAGAAGGGTTTCGTGAAGAACAGAAGTGAAAATGAATGAAATCCCTATTTATAAGGACAGGAGTTGGTGGGATTTGTGCAATAAATTCAAAAGTTATAATCATTCCCGCCTAGGTAACTACCCACTTTTGGGAACCGTCGCACACGCCCCAGAACCACGCGCCGTTTCCTGAAACGGCACACCCACTTTCCCCATCAGCATTAAATGTCTGATGTTTCGAGCGGTCAAGGTGAAAAGACCGCATTAAATGTGCCTGCAGGATGGAGTTCTCGAGCGTAAAGCTTCCCCGCCAAGAATAGACCCTCGAGATTTAAAAGTTAGAATTCTGCAGTCCACAATAACCGTGGACTACATAATTAGGGGCAAAATAATGAGGCTAAAATATGCTTGAACTGCGTAAGTGCCATGTGGCCCAATCTCCGACTTGCAACGTGGCACTTCAAGAGCGCTCTAAACCATCCCACATGCTAGGGCATTCTCCTCGAGGAAATGACCGCCCCCAACTTCCTAAGGGACCTTGGCCCTCCCGAGCGAAGGAACTAGACTCCAGATGCGAGCGTCACTTCGCCCTCGGGACTGTTCCTAAATTGGCGCCCGAAAGGACCCCCTGACTTCACAAGAGTAAGGCTACTCTTCATTATCATACTTGTGGCCCGGGCATCCCTTCGGACCAAGCAAGCCTACAAAGCCCCCAGCCAAACCTGAGAGTGCATAGCCCTCGGTACAACCCCAAAAAGGCTCTCTGGCACACAGTACATGCCCGCACACCTGCTACTGTTGCTGCCACCAACCTTTTCACAGGCTTTTGTAGGAGATCCCTTTCAGAGACTCCTCATTCCGCCACGTGTATAGGGCGACATTAATGCAGGACCACACAGTTACAATTACCAAAAGGGCCTTGACCCTCAACTATAAATAGCCAGATCTCCCACATGCTCTGTAAGCAAGTTTCCATTACTTGAGCTTTGTTTTACTTTCCTCCATATTCACCTGAGTCTGTTCCACTGACTTGAGCGTCGGAGAGCCAAACTGCACTACAAGAAAATGTTTAATTACCTACGGATTCTTTCTACGAAAATTTTCCGTAGGTAATTTCCAATAAATAGCCACGGATTTCTGATAATTTATTGACAGATTAAATTTTTATTTTTACTGACGAATTACTTACAAAGTATATTGTCGATGAAATTTGCAGACAAATTACTTACAAAATATAGTGTCGGTAAGACTTGCAGACAGATTATCTACCAATATTTCTGTCAATAATTTATTAAGAGTAAGATATGTGTAGCTATAGTTTTGCCTACGAATTAGCTACAATATATCCCGTTAGTAAATTTAGTTTAGAATCTTGTCTACAAATTAGCTACGATATAGATCATCGGTAAATTTAATTTAAAATTTTCTAACAAAATACCAACAAAAATTTTAGTCAAAATAATATTAAAAATATATAATTTTAAGTTGAAAAAAAAAATTTTTTTTTTTAACGATTCTATCCATTAAAAATATAAAATTCTAAGTTGCAAAAAAATATTATTTTTTAATGTTTAAAATATATTAACAAATATGTTAAAAATGTATGAGCAAATTATCCACAAAACCCCTATAAAATTTCTAAATTGTAGGTGTCCTTTAGTCACGTGAAATATTTAAGTTTCAATTTTATTTTAATAAATTTTATTGGTAATATAAAAGTATTTTGTATTCAATTTTATTCTAGAAAATTCTATTTCTTCTATCCTCTCTTATTCCCACAGATTTAGTGTTATTAACCACTCCACTACCCACTACACGATCTTTTATTTTTATATTATCTAATATTATTAACAAATTACTATTAGTAAAAGATATTTAGTATTAATAAAACTCTATCACGTACTAAAAAATTTCTTTTCTTTAATAATATCTTTATTAGTTAAAAATTTTATTATTATTAAAACTAAAACTAACAAATCTTCTATCCACTAGACCCACGTACAACATGAGATATTTAACTTCTTCAAAACTCTTTTACACTCACTTATTTCAAGAACAATAAAAAACTTCTGGTGATAATATTTCAGAAAGATAGAATTCTCATATGAATATGCAAGCATTGAGAAGTTCCTCAAGACCGACAAGCAAAGAAATATGTAAGGTGAACTTGTAACATTTAAATTATTTTTCCGTATTTATTGATCGGCTAATCTCAAATTAAGTTATTAAGCGAATTTACTCGTTATACTTTTTTGTTTTTGTTTTATAGATTGAAGATTCTGGTAAAATGAGAAGGAACTACCAAGAAGGAGGAAGTAGTACGAGACAATGGAAGAATCAATAGAGTTTTGGCAATGTATGAAGTAATAGTGTTCTGGCCATGTACAATAAAGAAGTAATAGAGTTTTTCAGATTATAAGATTGTGGTTTTGTTATTTTATAGTTTCTTTCAGTACCAATTATGTAAATTCTTTGATTTGTATTATTAATGCCTTGAATTTGGAAACAAATTTAAATTTATTGATGATCATGTTTAATTGTTAGAAATTGTGATTTTTTGAGTTTTGTTATTTTGAAATTTTTTTAACAAAATCCCCGAATAAGTAAAAAAATAATAAACAAACTAAAGATAATTGCATGAATTTATGAAATAATCCATTATAAAAAAATATTTATACAAATTTTACATAAAATTTTCGTAACTAAAAACATTCATAAATAAATTAATAAAATTATTTACAAATTTTTAGTAGAAATAATATTTAAAAAATTAAACAAAAGAAAAATATTTTCTATAGATTTTCAGTAAATAATCCGTAAAACAATGTCAATAATTGACAAAATCAATTCGACAATGTTTTTGACACATTTTCTACAATTTTCCTACGAAATATAATTGTGGAAAAATATTGTCGGTGATCTGTAAATAATCCGTAGATATATTTTGCTACGGGGTCTTTACCTACAGAATGTATTCCATAGATAATCCGTAGAAAATGTGTCGGTAAATGAGTTTATTTACTGATTATCTATGAATTTTTTCGTAGGTAATAAGCAAATTTTTTGTAGTGCTGGGTTTCACCCCCATTTCCCCAGCTTGGTTTTCTCACGCTTTGCTTGTGTTTGTTCCTAGCAGGTAGACCCCACTCCTTCCGGTGATCCTTGCCATTTGAATCTCTCACCTCAGTTTCCCCACTAATACAAATTCTAAGTGTTGGAGTTTGACACCTCAAATCAGAACCCATCACTAAAATTGAGATAAATCGAATAAAAAAATATGCAATATGAGAAAAGGTAAAAGTTCAGGACCAAAATCGAAATATGGCATATTTAGAGGACGAAAAATGATATTTCCCCCTTTTTTTTTTCTTCTTGATCCTCCTAGATACCATGTTATCAGAGGACTAAAAGCTAAATATTATTAGAGCAATTTACATCTGGGTCCCCTGAGATTTGGTGTAATTACAAATTAATCCCTGCACTTCCAGAAATTACATACAACTACCATATTGTTTCCTTCCCTTAGAGGTCCCTGGACGCCGCTATATTTCCGTCCAAAAAATTATCCTGAATATTACAAAAAATCCCTGTATTTTACAAAATGTTACAAAACGAGCCCTCAAGAATACCCAGATTTGGACGGAACTATAACGGCGTCCAGGGACCTCTAACGGAAGGAAACAGTAGGGTAGTTGTATGTAATTTCTGGAAGTGCAGGGATTAATTTGTAATTACGCCAAACCTCAAGGGACCCAAATGTAAATTCCCCATATTATTATTAATGTAGTGTAGTATATGTACATTGTAAATAGAGTCCAACTAACCTTTATATATAATAGAACATATATAGATAGAAAACTATTAGATTAAAAATCCTAATTTTTATCACATAACATAAATCAATCCTATCTAACGTCAAATTCCTAACCTACTGGATATCAACTATCTAAGCAATTCTAACCGTTATAGTTGAGAGTCACATGGTAGGATCTAAAAGGATTGTTCCAAAGAATTGGCAATTGTTGGTGGAGCCTTACGAAAAAGTTAATTATGATGGCACACTGGTTGAGGCAGAAAATAATGTGGGGGTGAAGATCATGGTCAAAAATAGAAATGGGGATGTTGTAGGATGGTTTTCTAGATAGGATCGGACATCTTTGATCCTGAGAAGTGGTGGACATCTTTGTCTCGCTGTAGGCAGCTAAGTTGGCAATTAAGAAAAGTTGGTTTTACATGGAATTCTAGAGCGATGAGTAGAATGTTATTAAAAAACTTAGGGAAGAGGGGTTGGATTTCCCTATTGTGGGAGTTATTATTTGTAGGGGTGTAAACGGATAATAAACGGATCGGATGTATGATTACCATATTCTTATCCGTTTATGATTCGGACGGATACGGATAATATCCTTTTAAATCGAATTCGGATAATATCCTTTTTATACGGATACAAGGCGGATTCGGACGGATTCGGATTTTAATCGGATTTTCAACTATTCAAAATTTGACATAAATTATTTATTTATATAACTTCGAACTTTTAATCAGATTATCAACTATTCATTTATAGATAAACTATTTAATAATTATATAACTTTGAATATATATATTTTAGACGAATAGAGAAATAATAAGTATATCTATATAGATCATTTTTATGTTTTAGCGAATGTATAAATGTGGTGAAATTATAAATTTTATCATTTAATTAATTTGAAATATAATACTTTTATTAATAACATAATATATGTTAATTATATTATCTCTATATGAATATTGACGTGAACATATAGTTACTAATAAAACCTAACGTTTTTCTTTAATAAATGCGCTAAAAAATTTACTTAATACTAATAATCTATCATACATACACAGTTTTGTGTATATATTTTAATATAATACATTATTTATCGGATACGGATTACGGATAAATCGGATAATGGATATATCTAACGGATAATGAAACGGATCGGATGTTAAACGGATCGGATGCCTTATTACCGTATCCTTATCCGTTTATAATTCGGATGTCTATAATCGAATACGGATAATATCCTCTTGAGACGGATTCGGATAATATCCTCTGTAAACGAATTCGGATGCGGACGGATATCGGATTTTCGAATATCCATTTACAGCCCTAATTATTTGTGATATTTTTTAGATCCTTTCATATATTTCTTTTGTATCTCTTAGTTGGGTTCGAAGAACAGGGAAATAGAGATTAGCTTAGTTTTAGCCACAAAAGCTTCCCTCTTTTAAGAAAGAGATTTTGACATTTCTAATTATGCTTCGACTATTGAAGTTATTTACACCATACCTTCTGTGTTAGGTGAAATGGGGAAAAAAAATTCAGTGTTACAAAAATTAATATAAAAAACCCTGTGTTTTTAAAATATTTGCATGGCGAACCCTGAAAATTTCTGGCGTTGGACACGTACTAAAAGCACGACTAGAACACTAATTTTTTCTATTTATTGGACATGAAATGACTAATTTACCTTTTATATTCTGATATACATCATCTCAATTCTCTCTATATACCTCTTTTTATACTTGTTTATAGGGTTGTTTATGCAACTTTTATTTTGTATAGGGTTTCTGTGCATATAAAAAAGTATTGAACATATATTTGTTTATATGGGTCTTCATATAACCTTATTTTGTATAGAGTCTTGGTGCATATAAAAAAATATTGAATAATATAGAGAGAGGTGAGATGATGTATATCAAAATATGAAAGGATTACCTTTTTATAAAAGTGTTACTTGCTTCTCAAAAAATATATATAATTTATGATGACATTATTAGTTCGCCTGCGATTAACTCAATGGTTGAACTTGAATCGATAAATAATAACCCTAAAAACAGTTAATTTTCCAATTCCATTTAACGGACTTAGATTTCAAAACATGGACTCAAATGGAAATTCAAGAGAAGTATTGAATTTAAATTATTTCATTTTTATGAATACAAGTTTCCCCATTATTGATCAACTTCCCTTTCTCCATGAGAATGCCATTTTCCTTTGGCTTAGTTTCTTCTTCTTTCTTCACAGTTCCGCCTTCATTTCTGCTATTTTCTTGGAGGAGTTCCATAGTCCAATTGCCGAGTTTCTTAACACCATCTTCATCTGATAGTTATGCGTGAAGAAATAGTATTATATTACAAAGAATATATTATATACATATAATAAAAATATACATATATATACAGCAATTTGCTATTAAGCCATGTAGCTACTAGCTAGCTACTACTTGTTCAATTTTGGTCCAGATTTCACTGGAATTTGCTGAGATGACATATTCTGGTAACATATTTTGCAAGAAAACCTATATAAAATCTATATAGATTCAAACGAGACGACCACCTCTACGAGCCCGAGCCAAACAATAACTCCATGGACTATATTGACAAATACAAGCATATATATATATATATATATATATAAGGGTTAAAGACTTAAAGTTGCACGTACCTAGCCTTGGCACAGTGTGGCCTTGGGGATGCCGTATAATGAGAGGGTTCTCAAATGCAGCGGCAAGCTCCTGAGAAGGTATTTTAAGCCAATCTTTTTCTCCAATGAAATGAACTGATTTAGTTTTGATAGAGTCTTTATAAGCAACCTCACATATGGTTGGATCCCTAAACTGTGAGCCTGATATGGATACAAACAGCTTGAAGGGGGGATGCTCCTTCAGTATCTTGCCCTAAACCAATCAAATCCAACATCAAAATATTGTACTTCAAACTGCGTGGTGTTTTTCGTCAGGATAGTTCTGATACTTCGGGTGTAACCCAATTATTAAAAAAATCCTGATAGCTGAGAAATTACATAAAACACCTTGACCAGGCGTCATAGGTAATTTCTTAGTGTGTTCTTCGTAATCCATGTTCAAAGTTGATGGTATTTTTCGTAATTTTTCCCATTTAAGATGGTAGTTTATCATAATTGTCTTATTTTGTATACAAATGTTCGAATTCATGCTTATAAATTAAAATTTCCGACTCTATTCTTTGCTGCCGAATTATGAAAATGGAAGCACCTGAGCTTGGTACCCGAGCAGAAGGGCTGACAAAGTAGCTCCCTGAGGATAGCAAAAACATTGTATCATTTAGATACATAAACACATAATCAAGAAAATCATAAAACAAAGCAGAGAATTTGTACCTGAGAGAAGCCAAGCAAGCCATCAAATGGACCTTTTGTTGTAATGTACTCACACAGGTGATTCACACATTTTTCCAAGTTGGTGTACTCTGTAAATTCCTGATCAAATTTATCACATAACAAATATATTCAGCAAAACCGCAGTTCAAACAAACTTACATATTGTCATTAATTACACTACTGAAAAACATCATTTTTACAACGGAATTTCACAGATGATTTGGTAAAATTTCGTTGCAAAATTAGGTTTTTCAACGGGCAGTTGTCTGTTACAAAAAGTGGTGTTCCAAATTTCCGTGCAACAGATTTGCAACGGATTGACTAGCAACAGACCATCTGTAGCAAATATTCAAAGGGAAAATTCTTATATGGATCAAGTGTTTTGCCAACAATTTGCCATCCAGGAAAGGTTAACTTCTATTGCAAACCTTAAACGTGGTTATGTTAAAGGTTCATAAAAGAATTTGCCAGTAAAAACAAAAGATGTAACACAAAAATATGACAAAGCAATTCGATGCATATGAAATATCTATACCTTGTTGAATTGAAACCACTCGAAATAAGGGGGTGGAAATATGCCCTCAATGTCTGATTTTCCCCCAGCAGGGAAAATTCCATCTGGGAAATCCTGCAAATGTTTTATATATGGTTCTTGATACACATTCGAATAATATATAACAAGAAAATAATCAATTTTTATAATTTTTCTTGCATACTATAGCTAGGTTGAAGGACATTATTTTTTTGTATTCTAGTTTAATATGTTATCCGTTCCACGGTAAATAAATAATAAACCATGTTTTGTATATCATTATGTTTCACTAAATTTTACTAGAATGTAAATAAATCTTTTTACAAAAATCCATCAGCTAATTTGACTAGACCTATGAGTACCATAATGTACTTATTATTCCAAAAGTAAGAGAAAATGTATGTATAATTGAACACAAGAATGTTTCTTTATTTGAAAATGCAATTACCGTCACTAATGAGAATATTACATATAAGTAGTTCGATGCGAACGAAAAATAATATTAAGACTATGTGCTGGAAATACCATGTCAAATTGTGCGAAAATAGAAGGATCCCATTTGCTGATTTGCTTTCTGAGGAAGCTCCCACTTGTTCTGAATCCATGCAGACATAGTATCTTCATCTTTACACCCTCCATTCTCACCTACTCAATGACTGAATCATGCAAGAAATGCCATAAAAAATTAACTATATAACTTATAAATTTGAAAGCATGATTTCAGATAGGTTTCTCTCAACAATATTGGCCTTTAAGGCCAACTAACTTTTTGGGTGTTTGGTAGATCGGTTGGCTGAAATGGTGAGCACGTGCGTCCTACAATAGGATATGAATAATTGTAACTATTTCACAATTCACAAACATTGATTGACATAAATGAATGATGAGCGTTAGACTGATGTACCGGAATTGTTTTGAATGACATTAAATTCCGATCATCATGCAGGGATACGGACAAAATATTTAATATATAAATATAAATTTTTTTTAATTCACCACTTGATAGATCCTCTATACAAATATTTAATAGGGCAAAATTATATTTTTATAAGTGTTATTGTAGTTTATAGAACTTATCAATTGGAAAAGAGGTCATGTGAGGAACATATTTTGGTTGGTTTTCATATTTTAAGAAATTTGTTGAAAACCCACCGATAAACCTGACAAACTAATTTTGTTGGTTTTCTATTAGAATTCCTAGTGAAAAACCCCGAGGCATATTAATTGGCTAGCTGTAATTATCTTATATAATTGTTGTAATCTGGATATTATTAAATAGAGAAAACAATATACATTTCATGGTATCAGAGCCTAGTTTTTTCTCCCTCCCAAGTTTTGCCTTTTGAAATTGTCTAGTTTTTCTCCCTCCCAAGTTTTGCCTTTTGAAATTGGGTTTTTTTTTGTGATGCTCTATCGATCGTCACCATCACCGAGACTCTGTCTACCATCACCTCAACCCTGCCGTTGGGATCTTGCGACGCTCTGTCGACCATCAACTTTTTGAGATTGGGATCCTCCTATGACGCTCTGTAGACCGTCAACTCCATGACGCTCTATCGACCGTCACCGGATCTTTCTCTTGTGATTGGAACTTACTCTGGAAGTTCGGTTGGAACATTCTTTGGTAATTCCACCAGAATCTGATCTGGAACATCGGTGTCCTCTGGAAGTTCAACCAGAAGTTCCACTGGTTGGCTGGTACTTCATCAACTTGTTGGAATTCTTTCTACATGATTAGAGATTCATGTCAAGCTCTATGTCTTCTACCCGACTAGAGCTTTGCGGGGCGTGTGAAGGTAATATTAATATTACGTATATTTGGTAGAAGATATTATGTATATCTTGTAGAGTTTTGTTATTTTGTTATTATCTTTAGGATATTCTTTTGTATTATATTTAGGATATAATTAATTGTAATTATCTTATAGAATCGTCTAGGTTTTCTGTATAGGTTCTTTGGTTTTCTGTACTCTATATATTCCGTTGTACTTTGATATTATTATATGGAGAAAACAAAATATACACTTTTGCTGTACTCTGATATTATTAAATGGAAAAAACAATATACACTTTCAATTTTGACGTAAAATTTGTCTCAAATTTCATCAATAATTATGCCAAAACATTGACGTTTTATGAGGTATTCCATTAATATTCTAATAAATAAAAGAAATTAATCATGAAATATATCCTCAAATTGTCATTTTCTAAATTGTTGCTTTAGATTTAAGTAATTGTCTTTTTTTTTTTTTTTTTTTTTTTAAAGGACCAAACACCCAAAGCGAGAACAACTACGACAAGTCCGACAAAGCAAAACAGAAATAAAGGAAGGAAAATCTGAAGAACCAATGCAGGTCGAAGCTACGTTTCTAGCTAACTTATAGGCCACTCGATTGGCGCCATGCCGAATGACATAGAACCGGACGTCCACAAAGGAAGAGCAAACAGCGCGAACATCTTCAATAATATTCTCGATAATCGATAGATCCGTAAAACCATTCTGAAGCTGATTAATCACAATAGCATTATCTTCCTCTATGATAACTCTTTGCCAACCAAAGTCTCTACCCGTTTTAGCAGCCGAGAGGGCTGCTAGGCCTCGGAGATGTAAAGATCAACACTCTAACGCCTCCGATCCGTTTCCCAACCAATGCACTCACCCTCCAAATTTCTAGCAATAATTCCAATACCTAGCGTCTGAGAGTCGTTAAACATAGCGCCGTCAAAGTTGATTTTGATCTATCCCGCCGTTGGCCTAGTGTTAGGAATAGTGCCCTAAAAGCCGATTGTATATCCGCTTTGTGCTTTTCCTTATTGTAATCACGGACAATCTTTGAATGAAATAACGAATTGAGGCAACACTTCTTTATATGCTCTTGTTTGGTATGCGTTTACTTTAGCTGTGCATGTATGAGAACTCCCCTAATCCTGATGACTTTAGGACTCTACCATTTAGGTGAAATGGTTCATGAAACGGGCCCTATATCACATAAGTCATGATTAGCAAAATACTCCAAGCCGATGAGTCCTACATACAGTGGGAGTGTCAACCTGACTCCTCTAAGGCTTGCTTGTGGGTTCATGCCCTTAAGAAGGACCACCTTGTTTCATGGAGGTGCAAAGTGTATAGTTGATACGTGCGTGATACATGAGGGTGCTTACTTTAATAAGTAAGTTCACTGAGGTGCCCCGTGTGAGAACATTCCTAAATGGGAAAGGAAGTTTCTATTTCAGGAAATGGAAACTTCCAGATTAGGAAATATCTCACGAGTCATTGATGTGATTAATTGATCCTTAGACTTGAGGTTCCTTGTCACGTTATGAGTTAACTCTGTAGTCTTAGGTATAAGCTTTAAAGGGTGTCGCCTTAGACAACTGATTCAAGGCTTATGCTGGGGCTGCACAAGTGATTCATGAAAGTGAATGAGAATCAAGAAAGGACCTACACTTGCATTTGCAAGGTGATCTCTTATTGTGTAAGTCATTCATATGCCATATGGAGTCCTTGGCCAAGGCAGTAGATCAAGACATCAAGAAAAGGGTTTCTTGGATTGAGATCAAATGGATATGAAATGCACTTAGCTTTAAGACCGGATTATTAGGGTTCTGATTATTCCCTTGCCCTAGATCTTGGTTGAGAGATAGTAAGTAGGAGGATTGTATCTCACATAAATCAATGACTTAAAGGTTCTGTCGAATCCGAACATTCCAATTCAGCTAGGGGTTAAACACCTGTTGCTAGACTATGGTCGTTTAATCTGTGGACTGATTAATTAATTAGTGAATTAATTAATTAGGGTCACTGCTAATTGAATTGAGAACCTAGAGGGTCACACACAACAACTTGGTTACATGAGTTGAGGCTTTAAAATGATTAAACGAGTTAATCGGGCCAAGAGGGTTCCACACGTGTGAAATCACACGTGTGGCTCACGTGAGTGACACGTGTCACTGTGACACGTGTCACACACGTGTGAATATATATATATTATATATATATGTATTAAATAATTAAATGTGTTAATTATTTAATAGACTTTGGTTTAATTTTGAATTAAAAAGAAAGTCTTATTTTGGAGAAAATAATCTAGTTAATTAATTACGAATTAATTAATTAGATAAAAATAAGTTATTTATTTTATAATAAATAAAGTATAAAATTATCCAAAAATAGTTTGGATATTTTTTTGGCTCTCTTAAAAGTTGACTTGAATTAGAATTCAAAGTCAAAGTTGGAAAATACTTGATGATCAAGTAATAAGAGAGAGAGGAACCAAATCCTTGCCCAACAAGGATTAGGATCGGCGCCCCTCTCTCTTTTCCTATATATAGGGGAGCTCATGCTCCCCTTTAGAGCTAATTGGCAATTCTTTTGGTTCATGTGTTGAACACCTTCCTTTCTCCAAGATAAAATAAACCCTAGGTTAAGCCTAAACACTAACTAGAGAACTAGCATCCTTACTAGTTAGATTGTGATCAAGTTGGTGGACTTTCTCTAGAGACTTCAAGTTAGAAGTTTGAAGATTCGAGCTTTACCAAGGAGAGGGGATCAAGCCGCGAGAAGAGCGTTCTTGGGTGGCTTGAAACGCTTCAAGAAAGAACAAAAGAAAAGTAAGTTTTCTATCTCTACGAATTTGGTTACACGATTGCGAGTCCAAGGTCCTTTTGTTGGGAAAAATTTTAAATTTCGCTGCTTTCTGATTCGTGTTTTCCAACAAGTGGTATCAGAGCCACCTCGTTAATCGTGTTTCTGATTCGTCTCCATTATTCTGAATTTGGTAGAAATTCTTAGGCTTAGATGCGAATTGAGTATTCTTGAGTTCTTTTAGAAAGCCTGAAATACGAAACTGTAATTTTTTCTGAATTTCTAAAACTGTTTTTGAAAATCGTTTTAGTTGAAATTTATCAAAATCGAATTTTTAATTTTGGATTGAATTGGTTTTAAGAAACCTAGACATGAAACGAGACGCGAAACAAACGCGCGGGATTGGGACGTGCCAATGTGTAGCACGCCCCAGGCCTGTGCGCGCACGCCGCCCAGCCCTTCCCGCAACCGCGCGGGAGCCATCCCGGGCGTGCCTAGGCACGCCCGCCCAGTCCGTCCCGCAACCGCGCGGGACGCCTGCACAGCCCGTCTAGTCGCGGCGGGCGCTGCTGCGCACGGCGCGCGCATGATGCACGCCCAGCTTGCGCACGCGAGCGGCAACTGTCGGGCGCTGTGCGCGCTGCTGGCGCGCGGCGGTGCCTCGCGCGGCTAGGCCATTTTTGGGCTCATTTTCGTGTTTCGTGTTTCTCGTGTTTTCGGTCCTTAAAATCCCGATTTAATTTTATTTTAATTTTATCTTTTAAAATCAGTTTTGATAAAATAAAATTATTTTAAAATTTTGATTAAATTGGGATTTTTTTAGAAATTAAGGCGATTTGAATTTTGGAAAAATTACAAATTTTATTTTCTGAAAATAATGAAAGAATAAAATTATTGATTTTGGAAATTAATTGGAATTTTATTGGTTTATTGTTTTTTCGGGTTTTATTGAAAAGGCTCTTGAACAAGAATTGCATCTAAGTCGTGTTTTAAGTCATTAGGACTTGAAACGGGAATTTTAATTTATTGGTTAAATTTAAATTCTTGCAAAAGCATGTTAGGTGATCATGGGTTTAGATCTATATATGGTTTTAATTTATGCACATGGATGGTTTAAATTGGGGTTGAAGCCCTATAGTTGCGTTTTTCAATTGAGGTTGGAGCCTCACTTATGTGCGTACTGTTATGTGATTTATTATGTGGCTTTCCATATTACTGTTTTTGAGGTCGGGGTATGCCCCGTGTAATTGTCTAAGGCCAATATGAAGATTGAGCATTATTACTTTATGTCTTTTTCTTTTTATTGTAATTTGAGAGTAGAGATAGGTGGTGAGGTTTTATTTTCATTTTGGAGACAATGCACCCATGGAGTAAGATGGACCACATTCAAGTAACAAGGAGGCCATAAGTGAAGACCCCTCAAAATGTTAGGGAGGGGAATCTCAATTGTTAAATGTAATAGAGATAGGGCTCGTATTTTGTTACCGCTTTCCCTTATGTGATTTGAACTGTTTATGTGGCATGTATGTTAGAACTTGTGATTGTGGAGTGGCTCCCACATATCACGCATAAGATAGGTAGAACCCATGATCATTACATGTTAGTATCATGCTAGGACATGTTATCTGTTTATGTGCTTGTTTGGAATGCATTTGAGTGTACTTGCATAAAAGTGGATAACATATATGTTGGTGAGGTCGAACCGGACAACTCTCCGGTTGATTCGAAAATTCCCATTAAATATTAAGCTAATTTCGAACAAATAGGTATTTAATTCGAGATGCAAATTTTGAATTAAATTCCTAGCATTCCATCAATAGGTTTCAAGTTTAGTAAGTGAAGCTAGTTATTGTCCGCGAGTTGTGGGATAGCTAGTGGAGCTTATTAGTTCTTAGTTACCTAATTGATCATTTTAAATGATCAATATTTCATGATCGATTTTAGCAAGGGCGATGTCCGCGAGTCGTGGGTCGTTCGAACTAAGTTTTGGTCATGATCTTATGATTGATGGGTCTAGCTTAACGCCTAAGTAAATATGGATGTCGCACGAGTCGTGGGTCCATATTGAAAGATAGGTGATGCAAAAACAATTACTAAGAGTTTTAAAGGTGTTAGAATTGGTAAGTTGTACATACCTAGGGTTCTTACTGAGAATGTCCGCGAGTCGTGGGTTCGAGGTAAAATGCCTAGGATCTTAGTACCCACTGGGAAACGTGTTCCTCTTAGATCTTTGGGAATTATAGATCTTTGAAAAACAGTGGGAGCTACAATAGATTAAAGACCTTATCTTTTGTATATCGTTATAATTCAGCATGCTCACTAGTTCTCTGTTTTACCATTTAGGTCGTAGATTCTGTGATTCTCTACGTGTTTTGAAATGGCAACCAAAAACCCTCTTGTATCGATCCTCGAGTCAAACAAGTTGAATGGTCCCAACTATTCTGATTGGCTGAGGAATCTAAAAATCATTTTAGATTCTGAGAAGAGAACTTATGTTCTCTTCGAAGGGGAGCCCAGTCCCGAAGGGGAGGCTCCCACTCGGGCCGAGCGGGATACGATTCAGAAGTGGAAGGATGATAATCTCCAAGCCCGTTGCCTTATGTTAGCTAACATGTCTCCGGACTTGCAAAGACAACATGAGGCCATGGAATTTGCTTGGGAGATTTACGACCACTTAGAGCAACTTTACCGCCCTCATGAACGTGTTACAAGGTATAACACTTCAAAGGAATTATTCCACTTAAGAATGAGGGAAGGTTCAAGTGTCCATGAATATGGACTCAAGTTTCTTGCCCTTACTGAGAAACTTGCTTCCATGGACATGCCACTGAAAGATGAGCTTTCAGTGGATTTGTTGCTAGCTTCACTCCCACCATCATTCAACCCATTTGTCCTTAACTTCAACATGAATCATGCTGGTGCTACTGTAGCTGAGCTGATTAGTCAGCTTGTGACTGCTGAAAGCACGATCAAGAAGGACAATAAGGTTTTGATGGTGAATGCTCCATCTTCCTCTTCTGGGCCTTCTAAAGGTAAGGGCAAGAAAGCCCAAAAGAAGAAGAAGAAACCCCTTAGGCCCACTGGTGGCATTTCGAAGGGAAAGGCCCAAAAGAAAAAGCTTGATCAGAAAGAGGATGTTCGCTTCCATTGTGGCAAAGCGGGACATTGGAGGAGAAACTGCCCAGAGTACAAGGCTACTCTAAAGAAAGGTATCTTTCTCGTTGAAATAAATCTTTCTATTAATTCTAGTTCTTGGGTACTTGATACCGGTTGTGGAACTCATATCTGTAATGATGTACAGATGCTAAGTGAAGTCTAACAACTAAAAGAAGGAGAATGTGTCTTGAAGATCGGCGATGGCTCAAACGTTGAAGCTCGAGCTTTAGGCACAATTAGATTAGATTTAGGTAGTTTTGAGTTAGTCTTAAATAAAGTCCTTTATGTACCAAGCATTATTCGTAATATAATTTCAGTTCCAATATTGGATTGTGAAGGTTATGAAACTTATATTAAGAATGGTAAATATTTTATCAAACGGAACAACTCTTCCGTTCACATCGGTACTCTAAGTAATGGACTTTACCTAACTCAAAATATCAATATTATGAATATACAACGAGAAACAAAGCGTAAGAGAGATGACAAAGTTTCAGCTCCCTTATGGCACGTTAGATTAGGACACATTTCCCAAAAAAAAAAATAGAATTAGCAAGATAAACACTTTAGGATCATTCTCTGAAAATGATCTCAAAGAGTTAACTTCTTGCGAATCCTGTCTCAAAGGAAAAATGTCCAAAGTTCATTTTAAAGGAACTGTGGAACGTGCCACTAAGGTTTTGGATTTGATCCATACTGATGTTTGTGGACCGTTAGTGTAAGCACTAGAAACAATCATCAGTATTTCATAACCTTTACTGATGACTTTAGTCGGTATGGTTATGTATACTTAATGAAGTATAAATCTGAAGCTTTTGAGAAATTCTTAGAATTTCAAAAGGAGGTTGAGAACCAAACTGGTCACAAGATCAAAGCACTTCGATCTGATCGAGGAGGCGAATATCTTATTGAAGAATTCCTTAATCATCTCAAAGATAATGGGATTATCTCTCAGTGGACTCCTCCGGGAACTCCTCAGCTTAATGGAGTTTCTGAGACAAGGAATCGAACCTTACTTGATATGGTTCGTTCCATGATGAGTTTCACTGACTTACCACCTTCTTTCTGGGGTTATGCCCTAGAAAGTGCAGCAAAGATTTTGAATCTAGTTCCCTCTAAGTCAGTCCCTAAAACGCCCCATGAAATGTGGCATGGTAAAATCCCTAGCTATTCTTACTTAAGAATTTGGGGTTGTCCTGCTTACGTGAAGAGGACAGTGGGAGATAAGTTAGAATCTCGTTCTAACTTATGCTACTTTGTAGGTTATCCTAAGGAATCCATAGGATACTACTTCTATGATCAATCTGAGCAAAAGGTGTTTGTTTCCAGAAATGCCATTTTTCTTGAGGAACCGTTCCTTAAAGAAAAGAAAGGCAAGATCATAGAATTAGAAGAAGTACAAAGTAACCCCACGCCACCCACTGAAGAAACGTCCCCTACTGATCAACCACAACCAATCACGAATTTCGATACACATGTAAATCCTCCTCTAAGGCGTTCTGAACGCACTCCTAGACAGCCGGAGAGATGGTATGGATTCTTCCATGAAATCTCTCAAAAGGATAATGATCCTTCAACATATGAGGAGGCACTTTCAGATTCTGACTCTGAACAGTGGATAGAAGCCATGAAATCCGAAATGGATTCCATGAACTCCAACCAAGTTTGGACCTTGGTAGATTTGCCTGATGGGGTCAAACCCATAGGTTGCAAATGGATCTTTAAGAGAAAGCTTGGAGTTGATGGAAGCATTGCAGCCTACAAAGCAAGACTGGTTGCAAAAGGATTCACTCAAAGACCCGGCGTGGACTTTGACGAAACCTTTTCACCAGTTGCAATGCAAAAGTCCATTCGAATCATGCTTGCCATTGCTGCATATTATGACTATGAGATATGGCAAATGGATGTGAAAACTGTCTTTCTCAATGGTGACATTGACAAAGACATTTATATGGAGCAACCCATAGGTTTCACATTCAGTGGGAGTGAGCAAAAGGTTTGCAAACTCCAAAGATCAATCTATGGATTGAAACAGGCTTCTAGGAATTGGAACATTCGATTTGATGAATCGGTCAAAGCGTTTGGCTTCATCCAAATTTCGAATGAATCATGTGTGTATAGAAAGGAATTGGAGACCTCAGTGCAATTCTTAGTACTTTATGTTGATGACATCCTTCTTATTGGGAATTCGAAGGATGACATGAAAGTGACTAAGTTATGGTTATCGAATCAATTCGAGATGAAAGATCTTGGTGATGCGTCCTATATCCTTGGAATTAAAATCTATAGAGATAGATCTAGAAGGTTAATAGGACTATCACAGTCCATGTACATTGACAAAGTATTGAAGAGATTCAATATGGAGTCAGCAAAGGTTAAGAACCTTCCTATGAGTGTAGGAACATGTCTTTCAAAGAAGATGTGTCCTAAGACTAACCTTGAGAATGAGAGAATGACTCGTACACCTTATGCGTCAGCAATAGGTAGCATAATGTATGCAATGTTATGTACTCGACCGGATGTGGCTTATGCACTTAGTGTGACAAGTCGTTTCCAATCTGACCCTGGAGATGGTTACTGGGCTGCCGTGAAGAATATTCTTAAGTACTTGAAAAGTACTAAAGATTTATTCTTAGTTTACGGAGGTCAGAAAGATCTTACTGTCGAAGGATACTACGATGCAAGCTTTGCATCAGACTTAGATGATTTTAAGTCAATGTCAGGATACATTTTCTGCCTAAACGGCGGAGCAGTGAGTTGGAAGAGTTCCAAGCAAACAACCACTGCAGATTCGACCACTGAGGCCGAATACTTAGCTGCAAATGATGCAGCTAAGGAAGGTGTTTGGATTAGAAACTTCATTCAAGAGTTGAATGTTGTTCCTAGCATGAAAGACCCCATTACTGTGTTTTGTGACAACACTGGGGCGGTTGCTCAAGCAAGAGAACCAAGATCTCACCAACGGACCAAGCACATTATGAGGAAGTATCACCTAATCCGTGATATTATCAAAAGAGGAGATGTGCAAATTGAGAGGGTCACATCAGCAGAGAACGTGGCAGATCCACTTACTAAACCCCTTAGTCGAGAAGCTTTCCAAGGTCATCTTCAGAAGATGGGACTTAGAGTAGCTCTAGAATGGCTTTGACGGGCAAGTGGGAGATTGTTAGGAATAGTACCCTAAAAGCCGATTGTATATCCGCTTTGTGCTTTTCCTTATTGTAATCACAGACAATCTTTGAATGAAATAACGAATTGAGGCAACACTTCTTTATATGCTCTTGTTTGGTATGCGTTTACTTTAGTTGTGCATGTATGAGAACTCCCCTAATCCTGATGACTTTAGGACTCTACCATTTAGGTGAAATGGTTCATGAAACGAGCCCTATATCACATAAGTCATGATTAGCAAAATACTCCAAGCCGATGAGTCCTACAGACAGTGGGAGTGTCAACCTGACTCCTCTAAGGCTTGCTTGTGGGATCACGCCCTTAAGAAGGACCACCTTGTTTCATGGAGGTGCAAAGTGTATAGTTGATACGTGCGTGATACATGAGGGTGCTTACTTTAATAAGTAAGTTCACTGAGGTGCCCCGTGTGAGAACATTCCTAAATGGGAAAGGAAGTTTCTATTTCAGGAAATGGAAACTTCCAGATTAGGAAATATCTCACGAGTCATTGATGTGATTAATTGATCCTTAGACTTGAGGTTCCTTGTCACTTTATGAGTTAACTCTGTAGTCTTAGGTATAAGCTTTAAAGGGTGTCGCCTTAGACAACTGATTCAAGGCTTATGCTGGGGCTGCACAAGTGATTCATGAAAGTGAATGAGAATCAAGAAAGGACCTACACTTGCATTTGCAAGGTGATCTCTTATTGTGTAAGTCATTCATATGCCATATGGAGTCCTTGGCCAAGGCAGTAGATCAAGACATCAAGAAAAGGGTTTCTTGGATTGAGATCAAATGGATATGAAATGCACTTAGCTTTAAGACCGGATTATTAGGGTTCTGATTATTCCCTTGCCCTAGATCTTGGTTGAGAGATAGTAAGTAGGAGGATTGTATCTCACATAAATCAATGACTTAAAGGTTCTGTCGAATCCGAACATTCCAATTCAGCTAGGGGTTAAACACCTGTTGCTAGACTATGGTCGTTTAATCTGTGGACTGATTAATTAATTAGTGAATTAATTAATTAGGGTCACTGCTAATTGAATTGAGAACCTAGAGGGTCACACACAACAACTTGGTTACATGAGTTGAGGCTTTAAAATGATTAAACGAGTTAATCGGGCCAAGAGGGTTCCACACGTGTGAAATCACACGTGTGGCTCACGTGAGTGACACGTGTCACTGTGACACGTGTCACACACGTGTGAATATATATATATTATATATATATGTATTAAATAATTAAATGTGTTAATTATTTAATATACTTTGGTTTAATTTTGAATTAAAAAGAAAGTCTTATTTTGGAGAAAATAATCTAGTTAATTAATTACGAATTAATTAATTAGATAAAAATAAGTTATTTATTTTATAATAAATAAAGTATAAAATTATCCAAAAATAGTTTGGATATTTTTTTGGCTCTCTTAAAAGTTGACTTGAATTAGAATTCAAAGTCAAAGTTGGAAAATACTTGATGATCAAGTAATAGAAGAGAGAGGAACCAAATCCTTGCCCAACAAGGATTAGGATCGGCGCCCCTCTCTCTTTTCCTATATATAGGGGAGCTCATGCTCCCCTTTAGAGCTAATTGGCAATTCTTTTGGTTCATGTGTTGAACACCTTCCTTTCTCCAAGATAAAATAAACCCTAGGTTAAGCCTAAACACTAACTAGAGAACTAGCATCCTTACTAGTTAGATTGTGATCAAGTTGGTGGACTTTCTCTAGAGACTTCAAGTTAGAAGTTTGAAGATTCGAGCTTTACCAAGGAGAGGGGATCAAGCCGCGAGAAGAGCGTTCTTGGGTGGCTTGAAACGCTTCAAGAAAGAACAAAAGAAAAGTAAGTTTTCTATCTCTACGAATTTGGTTACACGATTGCGAGTCCAATGTCATTTTGTTGGGAAAAATTTTAAATTCCGCTGCTTTCTGATTCGTGTTTTCCAACACCTAGTCCATTTCTCCACTGCCACTGGATCACCGAAACTGGTGACAACATCTTCAATTGTCGGGACCGGTGCTGCAAAGAGAGCAGCAGAATTTGACACCTCAACAGGCTCTTAGACCTCTCCTTCCGCCTTACGTACGTTTTGCGCACGCCAAATACACCATAATACTGTCGCTTAGCGGTGACACTGCTCCGGCGGAAGATATGTTACGGCGTGGAGCAGGCCATCTTTGAAATCCATTTCCAAGTGCTGCACAGCCGAGAGTGGAACATTTGAGAGTGTCCATACCTGGCATGTAAAGTTACAGGAGAGTAGAGCATGGCGCAGATCCTCAAACTCGCAATCACAGTGAACACATGCAGCCTCATCCCCACAATTACGTCTAAGAAGGGTAGCACCTGTAGGTAAGAAATTGTGGCAGCACCTCCAAAGTAGGGATGTAAACGAGACGAGCTGGCTCACGAGCTAAGCAAGCCAGCTCGTCCAAAGCTCGCGCTTAGGTTCATGGCTCGCGAGCCGGCTCGCGAACCAAGCTATTTTTTAAAAATATATATATATATTCCACATATATATATATATATATATATATAGAGAGAGAGAGAGAGTATACACAAATCGTTCATAAAAAACCTAAAGGCCTAAATCCAGTTCAGTGTTTTCTTCAAGTTTCATACGCCGACAGCCAGACCACTTCCATACCTGACGCCACAGCCAGTATCTCACTATCTCCGTCGGCCCCACCAGGCTTGAGTCTCCACCGCTCGCCACCGTGCCTGACTCCACCATCACTTCCAGATCTCACCATCATTACTTCCAGATCTCGCCACCATCACCTGAGTCTCCACCTACCGCCACCATCACTTCCAGATCTCGCCTTCGTGCGGCCACGTCACCACCTCTTCCAACTCCTGCCGCCGTTTTTTTTTTAATCCAATTCTTGGATGCCATTTCTTTTTTCTTGTTCTTCCGGCAAGTTTGTGTACCACTAATTAATCTTTTATCTTTGTGTGAATTGTTTAATTTTTATTTAACCATCTAGATGTTTATCTTCAGAGTTACTGAATATAGATTTGTTGATAATTTCATGGGTGTTTAACTTTAGAATTTTTTAATGCACATTTGTTGATTTTATGATTTCAATTTGGTAGATCTGTATTTTATTTTTTTTTAATGATTTTATAGAGCAATTGATATAAATAATTGTATGCATGATTTTGTTTACTTTGAGAGATTGAGTTTGTTGAAATTGTTGGCACCCATTCTAACCAGAAATTATCGACACCCATCTGTCTTCAGTTTTGTGTTTTGTGCTTAGTGAAGACATCCTCCGTTGGCTTGCGAGCCGAGCCGAGCCAGTTCGAGCCATGGGCGAGCCAAGCCCGAGCTAGGTTTTTAGTGGCTCGCCGGCTCGCAAGCCAAGCCCGAGCCTGAACCACAAAAATTAGCCAAGGCTCGGCTCGGCTCGGCTCGGCCCGGCTCGTTTACATCCCTACTCCAAAGGAAGGTGTGAATTTTTGGGGCTACATCCACTCGCCACAGCTTTTTCCACACCTCACACAGGCTATTGGACGAAGAAGAAGAAGAAGAAGGGAGCGTACGCTCAACCAGATGCACCGCAAGGTGGTAAGCTCTACGGACCGAAAAATTCCCATTTTTGTTAAATTACCAAATCACAGAATTCGGTCTATGAAACTCGCCCAAAGGAATACTCAGAATGGTCCGAGCGTCCTCCTCGTGGAAGGAATTAAAAATAAGCTCATCATCCCATTTCAATAGATTTGTTGTCAAAAGATCCTCCACCCATTCCGACTTTAATGTCGCATCGCTTCTGAACCTGGGTCTAAACTCCAGGGGTTTCAGGATCCACCTGTCGCACCACACATGAACCGACTTCCCATTGCCAATCCGCCAATGAGTACCCGCGGCAAGATGATACCTCGCCGTATGTAAGCTCCTCCAAGTAAAAGAAGAAGAACAACCAAGCTCAGCATCCCAAGGTTGAGCATTCGGAAAGTATTTAGCTTTTATAATCCTACCAATCAAACTGTTAGGATTACAAACAAATCTCCAAAGCTGTTTCGTGAGCAGTGCCAAATTAAACAGTTTAATGTCCCGGAATCCCATGCCGCCCGTCCCCTTACTCGAACACATTCTCTTCCAAGACAACCCATGAATTCGGTTTTTATCGTTATCATTTTACCAAAATCTCGAAAATCGCTGAGTCAATCTCATTGATCAGATAGTCCGAGAGCAAAAACCAATTAAGAGAGTATGAGGGGATAGCTTGCAGCACCGCTTTGATCAAGACCTCTTTCCCTGCTTTAGAAAGGAACTTTTCCAAGAATCCCTGAATCCATCTCTTCACCTTATCCACAATGTCCGAAAAAAACCGCTTTTCTCGATCGACCCACTGAGGAGGGGATACCAAAATAGCTATCCAGCCTCTCCACTTTATGTACCCTAAGGGATCGCGCCAAATCCAACCCCTCTTCTACCTTAACATTAGGGCTAAAATATATAGAAGACTTAGGCGCGTTCATCACCTGACCCGTCACCCTTCCATATCTCTCCAACACTGATTTCATAGCATCAATTGCCCTAGAAGATGCTCACCAGCATATCAGGGTATCATCCGCGAAGAGGAGGTGAGACACTCTTGGAGCCTCATGGCAAATAGCAACCCCCACGATATTACCAGTGGTTTCTTGCTCCTATAACAAGGGAGAAAGAACTTCTTCACAAAAGAGAAACAAATAAGGGGAAAGAGGATTGCCTTGATGAATTCCCCTTTCCGGGACTAGGAAACCAAATTCAACACCATCCAAAAGGAAAGAATACAAAACGGAAGAAATACAGGTCATGATGCGATTAACAAACAAAAGTGGAAAACCTAACCTGGATGACTCGATCGATGAACCACCATTCCATTCGATCGTACTCCTTGCTTATATCGAGCTTCAAACTAAAGAAACCATTCCTTCTTGAACTGTAATGCTTGATGAAATGGTTAATCTTAAAAGCTACGAGCACGTTATCACTAATGAGATGGTTAGAGATAAAAGCAGATTGGGTTGGGAAAATGATGTGGTCTAACAAGGGTTTAATTCTATTAGCAAGCACTTTAGAAGCAATCTTATAAATAACATTGCACAGACTAATGGGACGGAATTGGGTGATCAACTCGGGGGATTTACACTTGGGGATGAGCACAATATGGGTGTAATTCAATCTCCTATCAAAATCCCCCCCCCCCCCCCCCTAAAGAAGTCCAACACACAGCCTACCACATTATTACCAACAATATCCCAATAACGCTGAAAAAACAGAGGGGCAAGACCATCCGATCCAGGGGATTTAAGGGGCTACATAGACTTAGGAGCAGTAATTACCTCATCATGCGCAAACGGAGTAAGCAGTTTGTGTCCCATATCATCCGTTACTCTACGAGGAACCACCTGCATGACCGAATTCAGCTCTTCCAGGGAACACCTCTGAGACTTGAACAACTGTCTAAAATAGTCCTCAATAATATGCCTAATACCATCTTCCAAATTATGTACCACTCCGGAGCTGTCTTAAGTGAATCGATATGATTCGTTTTTTGTCTGATCGAAGCTTTTTGGTGGAAAAACTTCGAGTTTCTGTCCCCTTCTCTCAACCAATGAACCTTAGCCCTTTGTTTCCACATGATCTCTTCCTCCAAAAGCACCTTTCCTATTTTTTGTCTCAAGCAGATCTCTTCAGCTTCAGACTCAACCGTGATTGAACCGAGCCTGATCTCTTTCAACCGGTTTTCCCAGGCCTCCAACTCCCCCTTTTCATGTCTTCTTTGTTGCCTCCTGTTTAAAAAAACCAATCTTACACTTCTTTATGCTCTCCAACACTCTATCAGAAGCTGAAGCAGCCAAGGAGGATTCCCAAGAACTTTCCACCAGCTCATGACAAACCGAGCTTTTGATCCAACAAGCCTCAAAATGGAAAGGTTTAAGGCCTCTCCTATGTCTTCTTAGCGGGCCAGATAATTTTGTGAGAATCAGTTAATGGTCCGAGTAGAAAGCCAACAAATGCATAACTTTAGCTCCCAAAAAACACATTCACCAAGCATCCGAGGCAACTGACTGATCAAATCTTGCCCTAAAAGTAAGCGGGGTAAGTCTGTTCTTTGTCCAAGTGAACGGTACCCCCCGTGAAGTCCAAATCCGAAAATCCCGAGTCATTAAGCGCCTCTACAAAATTTGCCATTTGAGAAAAACTTCGATCATTGCCGCCCTCCTTTTCATCGTTGGATAAGATTTCATTAAAATCACCTGACAATAACCACAGAAGGGACGACTGTCGGCTGAGAGTACGAAGCAAGTTCCAAGAGAAATCCCGATTGTGTCGATCTGATACCCTATAAAAGCAAGTAAAACACCATTCAACACCTTCTTCCAACTCTGAGATCTTAACATCAATATGATTTCTGGAGAAACTAAGAAGAGAGACATTAACGTCTCTATGCCAAAAGAGAGCCAAACCACTACTCTTACCAATAGAATCAATACCAATGCCTTTTAAATTAAATAAAAACTTCCAATTCTCAATTCTCCGTTATTTACACCTAGTCTCCGACAAGAAAATAACTGAGGGGTTATGTTCTCGAATGAGGGAATGGAGATTATGAACTCGCCAGGGACCCCCCTGCCCTGAAAGTTCCCAACTTAAGCAACTCATTGTCCTCGGCGTGGCTGCCCTGTAGCCTCCACCATTTGATTAGTGATGTCCATAAGAGCTAAGTCGCTGGACGCAGAAAAATGTATGGAAGGGGTAGTAAGGTTTGGATTGGCTAAGGAAGGGGTGTTGATCAGGCTGGGGTTGTTCTTGCTTTGAAATTTAAGCTTGATTTGGGGAGGTGGTTCGGCCATGGAGATGTTCAGGGATAGGGGGATGTTTATTAAGTTTTCATCGAGGTAGGTGTTGTGCTGGGAGGACTCTTTGGATTGAAGAGAGTTCGGGTAGATGTTACTGTTATGGGTTGGGGTCAGGTTCTCAAAGTTTCAGGGAGAGGTGTGGCTGAGTTTAGGACGTTATTTGGAGGGGCTATATTTGCTGCTAGGGGAGCGAGGCCGAGTGACCCCACTGGATTTGGAGTCAGTAGTGGGGTGAGGATAAGGAGAGCTTTGATGCACTTCTAATGAGGGTTCAAGGTAAGCAATGGGTGGGAACAGGAGTAGTGCTTATGACTTGCAGCTGCGTTTGCATAGAAACACCTGGGGGGATCGTTTGCTTTAAACGTAAGGAATTTCAGTTTCTGAGTGCGAGGAAAACTGGAGGTTCCGGTAAAAGGTATTGTGCAAACTGGTTTGTGAGGTTTGATGACTTTCGGCAATCCGAGTGACTGCGAGTGAGTTTGTGGAGGGATAGATGATTGAGGCATTACTCGGGCTGCGAATGGGGTCTATTTTTTAGTATACGTAGTCCCTCTTTTTTCTATTTATTCTCTCATTATTTTATATACTTTCCTTTTCGTTTATTATTCCATTATTAATATTATAAATTTTATTTCTAATCATTTCTTTTTCTAACAAATATTAATTATTTCAATAAACCATCTTTTGTTTAAATGTAAAATTATATTGCATTATTTTAATTATGCAAAAGTATCGATCGTTGCTAATTAGCAAGTTGTTATTGATAATACAAAGAATAAGATAAATGGTTTAACAATGTTCGTTGCTACATCCTTTCACTTTGCGTTATCATTTGCTTTGTTCTTTATTTTTATTTTTTATTTTTTTTCATTTGCTTTGTTCTTTATATGTCCATATATATTATATATTCAAATTCAGTATGGCCATCCTTGGACAGTTTTTACCAGTTGCTTTAGGTGTGAATCCGACTTCTCCAAGCTCAACTACCCATCATAAACTATTACCAAGTTGCCTATAACAATGCTTCACATTATCAGGAATGGACATTATCAAGCATTAGGAGTGTAAAAGGATGTTAAACGGATAGAATGTATGATTACCATATCCTTATCCATTTATGAATCGAACGGATTCGGATAATATCCTCTTTAAGCGGATTCGGATAATATCCTCTTTACACGGATATAAGGCGACGGATTCGGATGGATGCCGGATTTTAAGCGGATTTTCAACTATTCATTTATAGCATAAATTATTTAATAGTTATATAACGTTAGATGTATGTAATTTAAACCGAGGAAGAAATAATAACTATGTCTCTCTTCATATATATTATTTTCATTTTTCTTAGTGAATGTAGAGATGCGGTGTGATCGATTATAAATTTTTTATATAATTGATTTGGAAATATAATAATTTAATCAATATTATACTATATGGAACTTATCTTATTTTGTTAAATAGAGAGAGAGAATAATAATATAATATATATGTATATACATATATGTGTATGTATATTAAGAAAAAACATGTGTGTTTATATATATGTTTAATATAGTATATTAGGGAAAATATCATTTTTAGTCCTCTACAATTGCCATTTTTCGCTTTTCGTCCTGAACTTTTCACTTATCTCAAATTGCATCCTCTACGTTTCCAGAAATCTCATTTTTAGTCCTTTTAGTAATAGGTGTTAAATTTTGGACGGAAAAGGTCACGTGTGACACACGTGGCCTGAATGAATCCCGAAATTGACATAACGGGTTTGAGTTAAAGCCCTAATTTTATTACCTAGGGTTAAAATTCAAAAAATCACAACATTCCTCTTCCTCATCTCTCTTAACCGCCAATTGTGAATCTCTGATTTCCCTCAAGAAATTGCTTGCTTTGGAGTTTGCATGGATGAAATAGAATCCATAAGGCAGCATGAGTCTACGAAATGTGAAGCTAAAAGGGTTCCCACCACCTAAATACAGTAAGCAATCTGATCCTTTTTGGTTGTTTTATGGTTTGTGGCTTGGGTAAATGTGCATTGTCTTGTATTGTGACGAAATATGTTGAAGTATGTGTGCTAATTTGTTTATTGATGAGGTCCCTTGTTGTTGTCATAATTTATTTGCATGATATGTTGAGTGGGGCATCGATGTTGGTAATACATTTGTTTAATTTTTGTGTTTTGGTGTGTGCTCTGTATTTTTCAGATGATTTGGACCCAGTTGTGACTATGATTTTTCATCATGGTGGTAAATTTGACAATATAGTCGCTACGTATACTAGTGGTACATTTAGTGTCTTTGATTATGTAGAGTTAAATGGGATGAGCTTGGATTATATTGATCAAATGGCTAAGAAAATAGGTTTTGGTGGTCCTAACAAGTATTACACTAAGAATGAACATGGTTTTGTGTTGGTTGTGGATGGTAAACAATTTCTAAGTAAATGTCTTCAACATCATAAGGATAAGGTTGTGCATGTCTACTTGGATGGGTGTTTGTATCAGTTAGATAGTGGAGATGTTGTAGATGATTATGGTGAGAGTGATAATTCAGAGGACTATGATGTCTTTAACGATAGTGACATAGAAGTGTCTATTGATGAAGATGATAATCAATTCTCTAAAAACATAGACAAAAGGGCTGAATATGGGGGTGTGACTAATGAACAAGATAAAGGGAAGAGAGTTCAATCTGAAACAAAGTCTGATGATGATGAAGTAGTTGAGAAAGAGTCTAGGCCTGTTGTCCCTGATCATTCAGATGACTTTGACAATGACAAATTGTCTGATGAGGAGGAGAATACTGAAAAATATCCTAAATTTAATCCTGAAGATGTATTGAAGCCTAAGTTTGTTTTAGGACTAGAGTTCTTAAATAAGAAATTGTTGGTGAAGTCTGTTCATTCTCATGCTATTAACACTAGAAGAAATCTTAAGGTTACAAAGAATGACAAACTTAGAGTACATGCTAAGTGTTTGGAACCAGGTTGTAAATGGAGGTTACATGCTATATCAATAGGGACTAAAGGGGTGTTCAGAATTAGGGAATATCATAAGAAACACAGATGTGCTCCTGATTATCACTGCAAGAATGTTAAGCTAGGTTGGATTGCAAAGAAATTTGAAAAAATGTTTAGAACAGATGCTGAAAGAAAGGTTAAATGGTTTAAAAGATATGTTTCCACCAGCCTTAATGTGAATGTTTCTAGGAATCAAGCTTATAGGGCAAAGTGGAAAGCTTTAGAGAACATTGAAGGTGAAATCAAAGAGCAATATGGAATGTTATTTGACTATTGTAATGAGTTAAGAAGATCAAACCCTGGTTCCAATGTTGTATTAGAGATGCAGCCTAGTTTGCTTCCAAATGTGAAGGTGTTTGATAGGCTATACATATGCTTTAATGCAATGAGACAAGGATGGTTAAATGGTTGTAGGCCAATCACTGGGGTGGATGGTTGTCACCTCAAAGGACCTCATGGTGGGGTAATTCTAAGTGCAGTTGGTGTTGATCCAAATAATGATCCATATCCAATTTATTTCGCTGTTGTGAATGGTGAAAATAAAGACACATGGGTATGGTTTATGCAATTATTAAAGATGGACTTGAATATTTATGTGGGGCATGAATACACTTTCATAAGTGATAAACAAAAGGGCTTGGTACCAGCTTTTGAGTTAGTGTTCCCAACTTCTGAAATTAGATTTTTTGTTAGACATTTGCATGGAAACATGAAGAGTGCAGGGTTAAGAGGGTCAATTCATAGAAATGCATTGTGGAAGGCTGCAAGGGCATCCACTGTCCCTGAGTTTGAAGCTGCAATGAGGGAGATAATTGAAATTGACAAAAGCATGGCTGAATGGTTGAATGACAAGCCTCCTTCTCAATGGAGTAAGTCACACTTCCATACTTTCCCCAGATATGACTTACTATTGAACAATATCTGCGAGTCTTTCAACTCTAACATACTTGAGGCTAGGGATAAAGAAATTTTTGCTATGTGTGAGTGGATCAGAAATCACTTCATAGAGAGATTACAGGAGAACAGGGACATGGTTGCAAAATAGAGCAGGAAATTGTGTCATAAGATCAGGAAGTTGTTGTTGAAGAATGCAGAGAGGGCTAGTATTGAGTGCAGGGTTGTGAAGTCAAATGATGTGCACTATGAAATCCATGGATATGTTGGTAGCATATGTGCAGTTGATTTGTCCAATCACACATGTTCATGTAGAATGTGGGACTTGCAAGGTATTCCTTGCAAACATGCAATGAGTGCCTTTCAAGCTCAAAGGTATGATGGTGAAGATTATGTAGCTGATTGCTATACTGTGGAATGTTTCAGAAGGGTATATGAACCCTTTATTTATCCTATGAATGGGCCAGAGAAGTGGTCTTCTACATGCTCAGTTAAGTGCATACCTGCTCTTCCTAAGAGAGGGGTTGGCAGACCTAAGAAATCAAGGAGAAGGGAAAAAGAGGAACCACCAGCTGGGAAAGGAAAGAAAGGGACCCAAAGGTTGAAGAAAAGATCTCCTGTGATAAAGTGTCGCCTCTGTGGTGAACCAGGACATAACAAAAGAAGTTGCAAGAAGAAGAAGATGGCATCCTATGGAGGTAATGTTCAGGACTTTGAGCCAGTTGATCCTCATATTGACAATTTAATGCAGGAGGCTGAAGCAGAATACTATGCACAAGAGGAGATAGATGTGTCTCCATCTATCCCACCAGTTGACTCTCAAATGCAAGAATATGAAGGATTGGAAGCAACAGAGCAAGTTTTTGGTACAACAAATCCAGTAGTGAGGATTGATGTTGTTGCAAGCTTAAATTTACAAGAAGGAAGCAAACTGTAAGTCTGTTATTTGTGTCTTATGTCAGTTATGTATATTGCTTTCAACTTTATCTATTAAAAATCACACCTTAAATGTTATACTTGTTTCTCAGGCAAGAAAGAAAATGACAAACAATAAGGGATTCAAAGCACCAAGACAACTAGCTGACTCAAGTTACATTGATGAGGTTGAGCCTTCAAACAGGAGAATTCCATTTTCCCCAGACCATCCCAGAGTGGCAGTGTCTTTGGTGACACAACCAAACAAGCCCACTAATTGCAAGATCATTGAGAAGGATGGAAAGAAGTATGTTACCATGAAGAACCTTGGTGTAGCACTAGACAAGATTAGAAAGGGACCTGCATGAAGTTCTAAGTGATCTAATTCTGTACTGATGTAAACAACTTTTGTCCATGGCTTTAGAACTCGTTTTTGTTGTTTAATGTTTAAAGATGATCACATTTGCAGAACCAACTGCAATGTTTTGGAAAACATGGTATATGCACACTTGTTATGTAGTAATTTTCCTTGTTCAATGAATGAATGTTGATCTTTTTGCATCAGAATTGGTATTGTTTGATGAATAGGTGCTTATTGGTTAATTGATATACATATTCAGTACAGATTGAAGCAACCACACAAATTGACACAATTTTGGAAATACATAAAAACCATTACATTAGCATTACAAAACTAAGTACAATATCAGTACATTAGCATTACATTCCGATTAGTGTGGGAAATTACATTGAGCCACAAAGGATCCCAAACTACATAAATATGCAGCAAACTTTAGAAAAGACGCGTGAAAATTGAGAATAACACAAGCACAACAATGATGTAAATCAAGCGACCCTCTCTCTTCTTCAACCTAGCAACCTCAACTTCATGGTCATTGATCTTGTGTAGGAGCCCAGGGATGATAACTTTAGATCTTGCACACATAGGAGGATCTTCCAAGACAAAGAACCCACATGCTCCATCGTTGTTATTGCAGATGTAGAATCTTCTCCCTGGGTTTGATGGAGTCCACGACGTGCGCAATGGTGAAACCCGCCCACAGAAACACATTATAGCACCATTTGCAGCAGCCATGGAGTAGAGACAAGCCTGACCCCTAATTTTTGGGTTTTTTTTTTGGGGGGGAGGGGGGGTTGTAACAACCTATTTATACCCCAAATTTCCCTCCTTTTTTGATACAGCTGCGTTTTGGCTCCATTTCACAGGATGGTGGGCTGAAAAAATTAACCCCAGCGAGCCACGTGCATCACAGGTGACCTTTTCCGTCCAAAATTTAACGCCTGTTACTAAAAGGACTAAAAATGAGATTTCTGGAAACGTAGAGGATGCAATTTGAGACAAGTGAAAAGTTCAGGACGAAAAGCGAAAAATGGCAATTGTAGAGGACTAAAAATGATATTTTTCCAATATATTATTTATCGAATACGGATTACGGATAATGGATATGTTAACGGATATTTATACGGATCGGATGTTAAATGGATCGAATGCGTGATTACCATATCCTTATCCGTTTATTATTTGGATGTCTATAATCGGATACGGATAATATCCTCTTTAAGAGAATTCGGATAATATCCTCTTTAAATGGATTCGGATGCGGACGGATATTAGATTTTCGAATATCCATTCAGAGCCCTATCAAGCATATATGAAGAAAAATAATATATACATGTGTGTGTGTGTGAGTGTGTGAACGGATTTTGACTGTTTTCCACAATATTATATGCTTTATGGGGGTGCCAGATAGCGAAGCGGATTCGAGTTGGATCATAAGTATCATTTTTTAACAGGGGTGTCAAATCTCAACCCGACCAGACAACCCGACCCGACCTAACCCGAAAAACATCAGGTTCGGGTTGGGGGTTTTCGGATCGGGTTGAAATCGGGTCGGACCCGAAGGAGATATATCGGGTTCGGGTGGGTTTCGGGTTGACCCAGGTCAACCCGAAAAGTTATGCGGGTGACCCAATAACCCGAAACCACCCAACCCAACCCAACCGACCCGAAAATTAAAAAAAAATAATTAATATATATTTAATTTATTTAAATTATATGATGTATTTAGATAAAAATCTATGAAATGATAATTGGTTTAGGATTAGATATACTTAAAAAATAATAATTAATTTATTATTTGAAAATAACGTGATTTATAATGTTAATATTATATAATTTGTCTAAATTATATAATTTTGTTAATTAGAAAGACACACATGATTGTAATATGATTAGAATGAAACGGAGTTCACATGAAAAAAGAGATGTATTTATTTAGGCTTAAACAATTTGAATTGCATTATGATTAGTTTAGTAAAAAATATATTATTTGATCTAAATAATTTTTATGTATCTAATTTATATTTTACATAATTGCCCTATTGATTGAATTTTATTAAATTTATATAAATAAGAATTTAAATAGAGTTGATATAAAACTTAATTATAATTACACTTAGAATTAGAACTTAATTAAGGTTATAAACAAGTTTTTAATGTCGGTACAATTTATTAGAGTTAGATTTTGAATTTGATTAAGATTAGACTTGTAAACAAATTCCTATCCATAATTAAGTATTTATAAAATTTCAATAATAATTTATAATACATATTGGTTTACATAATTAACTTAATTAGACATTAGTGAAATCATTATTTTAAGGATATTTTGGCGATCAATAAATTTCAAAAAAAATTCAAAAATTAACGCGTATTTTTATAATATAATATAATAGAATATTAAAATAATGGTTAGTAAAATAATTTTTTTCTATAAACATGTGATTATTATTTGAGAATAACGTGATTTATAATGTTAATATTATATAAATTTGTCTAAATTATACAATTTTGTTAATTAGAAAGACATACATGATTGTAATATGATTAGAATTAACCAAAAGTTTATGGACAAAAAGATATGCGTTTATTTAAAGTTAAACAATTAGAATTTCATTATGATTAGTTTAGTAGAAAATATATTATTCGATCGAAATAATTTTATGTATCTAATTTACATTTTACATAATTGTCATATTGATTGAATTTTATTAAATTTATATAAATAAGAATTTAAATAGAGTTGATATAAAACTTAATTATAATTACACTTAGAATTAGATCTTAATTAAAATTATAAACAAGTTTTTAATGTGGATACAATTTATTCGAGTTAGATTTAGAATTTGATTAAGATTAGACTTGTAACCAAATTCCTATCCATCTCACCCGTTTTTCAACCTGTTCGACCTATTTTGGACTCGTTCTACTTGTTTTAGGCTCGTTTTTTACCTCTTTACCCACTTAAATCCATTTTATCCATTTTACCCATTTGGATCCAATTTATCCATTTTGGATCCATTTCACCCATTCGGATCCATCTTACCCATTTTGGATCCATTTTATCCATTTAGATCCATTTTACCCACTTGTATCCATTTTACCCACATTTTACCCATTTTGAATACATCTTACCTACTTGGATCCATTTTACCCATTTAGAACCATTTTACCAATTTTAATCAATTTTATCCATATTTTACACATTTTGGATCCATTTTACTTTTTTTGAATCCATTTTACACATTTGGATCTATTTTACCCACTTACTTGGATCTATTTAATCTATTTGGATCCATTTTACCCATTTGGATCCAATTTACCCATTTTGAATCCATTTTACCCCACTTGAACTCATTTTATCCATTTTGGATTCATTTTATCCATTTAGATCCATTTTATCCACTTGGATCCAATTTACCCATTTTGGACGCATTTATCAATTTGGATCAATTTTATCAATTTGGATCTGTTTTACCCATTTTGGATTTATTTTACCCATTTTAGATCCATTTTACACATTTTGGATTTATTTTGTGCATTTAGGTTCATTTTACCCACATGGATCCATTTTAGCACATTTTAGCCATTTTGGATCCATTTAACCCACTTGGATCCATTTTACACATTTGGATCCAATTTACCCATTGTGGATCCATTTTACCCACTTGAATTCATTTTACCCATTTTGGATTCATTTTATCCATTTAGATCTATTTTACCCACTTGGATCCATTTTACCCACATTTACCCATTTTCAATCCATTTTACTCATTTAAATCCAATTTACCCATTTTGGATCCATTTTAACAATTTGGATCTGGTTTACCCATTTTGAATCCATTTTGTCCATTTAGCTTCATTTTACCGCTTGGATTCATTTTACCCACATTTTACCCATTTTGGATCCATTTTACCTACGCGGATCCATTTGACCAAGTTGGATCCATTTTACCCATTTTAATCAATTTTATCCATATTTTACCCATTTGGATCTATTTTTACCACGTGGATGTATTTAACCCATTTGCATTCATTTTACCCATTTGGATTCAATTTACCCATTTTGGATTCATTTTACCTATTTGGACTCATTTTACCCATTTTGTATCCATTTTACCCATTTTGAATTCATTTTATCCATTTGGATCCATTTTACCCAGTCCGGATCCATTTTATCCATTTGGATTTATTTTATCCATTTTACCCATTTTTGATCTATTTTACCTACTTGGATCCATTTTACTTATTTTGATCAATTTTATCCATATTTTACCCATTTTGGATCCATTTTACATATTTGGATACATTTTACCCACAAAGGGAAAATCAAAGTAACGCAGGCTCGAGACTGCAATTCTAACAAATTTGTGGGCAATCATTATTGTAAGGATATTTTGGCGACCAATAAATTGCAAAAAAAATCCAAAAATCAACTCGTATTTTTATAATATAATATAATAGACTATTAAAAAAAGAGCTAGTAAAATTTTTTTTCTATAAACATGTGATTATTATCTGAGAAAAATGTGATTTATAATGTCAATAGTATATAATTTGTCTAAATTGTATAGTTTTGTTCATTAGAAAGACATATATGACTGCAATATGATTAATAGAATTAAACGGAGTTTATGGACAAAAAGAGATGTATTTATTTGGACTTATAGAATTTGAATTGCATTATGATTAGTTTAATAGAAAATATATTATTCGATCTAAATAATGTTTATGTATCTAATTTTTATTTTACATAATTATCTTATTGATTGAATTTATATAAATAGGAATTTAAATAGAGTTGATATAGAACTTAGTTATAATTACACTTAGAATTAGAACTTAATAATATTTATGTATTAATTTTTTTTATCTTATATTAATTGCAATTATGTCAAACCTTACAAACTATATATTTTTATATATTGTTATCAAGTTTTAAAATACTTTAAACATAAATTAGAATTTAAAAAAAAAAAAGGAAAAAAGAAAATCATTTCGGGTCGGGTTATTCGGGTTGTCCGGGTTATCGGGTGACCCGAACAGTGTTCGGGTTGGGATTTTCGGGTTCAAATTCAGGTTGGGTCGGGTTCGGGTTGACACTACAAGAAAACAGCGGAATTCCGACGTGTCAAGGGTCGCCCGCGCTCTAGGGCCCCTTGACCCGCAACTCAGCGTGGCCGCCGGGCCACCCCGCAAGCAAGACCGCACCAACGACAAGTCCAGCTACTATCTAGTCTTAGGTGCTAGGGTCTTTGTACATGTATATAGTTAGTTAGTCGGTAGTGGGCAGGTAGTTGCCCTTTTGTCCCGTTTTCTGCGCGGTGTAACCCCCTGTAATAGGTACTGAGGTCACAACAGAAATATTTTTTTTAAGTACTTTAGGCGAGAGCAGTGAATCGAAGCAAGGTTAAGCAAAGTTAGCAAGCAATCTATTGTAATCTCGGGCATTCTCCCCGGTCCTTTGTGGACGCCCGCATCAGTGTACTATATTCTTGGTGAATATAATGAAAAGTTATTTCCCTTCAATGTTGCTGTCCCTCTAAAGCGTTCCATCGGGTTGGGCGTGAGTGCGACGTACAGCGTACATACATTGTTGGTTAGGCGGACGTAGCGAGCAAGGAGCCCGCTACTAGTCGCACGGTGCACAGTTCCTAGCAACCTACTCGGTGCCCCGTGAGAGGTGGTATCAGAGCCTCGGCTCTTGATCCACAGGACCGAGGCAAGAATCATGGCGGAAGAATCGGGGGCCGCAGAGCCCGTAAAGAAAAGTACTAAAGTTCGGTTGGACGAAGTGGAAGAAGAAAACGGAAGGCTCTCTTATGTGGTTGCGAGCCTGGAGGAAAAGGTTGAGATGTTGGAAGCGGAAGTAGTAGACCTTCAAGCCCAGCTTGGCGAGAGCAGAGAAGCCTGCCAAGGTTTTGCGGAAATAATTAGAACAAGCGACCTCGTGGGAGTGAGGCGCGAAATGGAAGAAATGAGAATACAGTTGGGTATTCTCCAAAGAGCTGTGGGGAACGGAGGGGCCGTGAACCACGATCCTATTACAAGGCTTCGGATTCCTGAACCGAAAGCGTATGAAGGGGCAAGAGATGCGAAGGAAGTCAAGAACTTCCTCTTTGATATGGAGCAGTATTTCCTCGCTGCGCGTATAGACGACGAGGCAAGGAAGGTGATGACGGCCACAATGTACTTGGCTGGGGATGCTAAATTGTGGTGGAGAAGGAAACATGCTGAAATCCAAGCGGGAGTGGTGCGCTTGGACACGTGGGATCACCTCCGAGAAGCAATCAGACAGCAATTCTTCCCGGAAAACGTTGAATACATTGCTCGCAAGGCACTGCGTGAACTAAAGCAAACTGGTTCGGTAAGAGACTACGTGAAAGCTTTCTCAACGCATATGCTGAGCATTACCGACATGTCAGAGAAGGATAAGGTCTTCACGTTCATGGAAGGTTTGAAACCATATGTGAGGAATGAACTCCAGCGCCAAAGAGTGATGGACCTCAATGCCGCGATGGGAGCGGCCGAGAGATTGATGGATTTCAACCCCGAACCTCGGCGGGTGCCGCCAACAACAAGCTCGGCACAAATGAGAGGAGGGGTCGGGGGAGGGTCGAGACCCTTCCGAAGCGGTTCATATAACAGTGGGGGAGACAGACCATCCCCAAGCACAGCTAGCTCTCAGGCAAGTTTTAATAGGAGCAGACCTACAGAGAGCAGGCCGTTCACAACCCCACAAAGGAGATGCTTCCTTTGCGGCGATACGGCACATTACATGCAAAACTGCCCCCAGAACAAGCAATTGGTGAACGCCTTGGCAAGCTTGTCAAGACTTGCCGAGAAAGTGGCAGAACCGGCAGGAGATGCGCCACAGGTTGTGGCGGATAACGGAGGAGAAGCATACGATGGCGAGGTAGAAGAGAATTTGGGGGCCATTTCCCACCGATGCAACCCCCTGATTCATCAAATTGCAGCACAACGAAGAGTGCCGATGAGTACGGTAAAACATACACCGGCTCTGCTTGGAAATAAAATTGAGGAAAAGGATAAGCCCACAAAGAAGAAAGGGCTAATGTTTGTGGATGTGAAAGTAAATGGGAAGCCCGTAAGGGCGATGATTGACACGGGTGCTACGCACAACTACTTGGCGAGCACCGAGGTGGAGAGATTGGGATTGGTACTTGAAAAAGGAGTTGGTCGGGTGAAGGCAATCAACTCGGCAGCTCAGCCCGTGGCGGGCGTAGCTAGATCGGTACTCATTAAGGTTGGACAATTTGAAGGAAGAACCAACCTATCAGTGGTGACAATGGATGATTTCAAGCTCATCCTCGGGCTTGAATTTTTGCGGGATACGGGCACGGCAGTTATGCCCCATGTGGACTCCCTGATGATGATGGGAAGTAAACCTTGCATTATCCCGACGTTATCAGAGAAGACAGCAGAGAAGGGTATCTCCGCCATGCAATTCCAGAAGGGTTACAAAAGAAATGAGCCCTCATTTCTGTGCGCTCTGAAATTTGAAGAGATGGAAGAAACATCAGGGCCGATCCCTAACGTGATCAAAGGAATTTTGAGTGAGTTCGAGGACGTCATGCCTGATGAACTACCGCAAAAGCTGCCACCGAGAAGAGCGGTTGACCATGAGATCGAACTAGTGCCTGGCACGAAACCCCCTGCCAGGGCTCCATACCGGATGACACAACCGGAGCTTGTAGAGCTCAGAAAACAGCTGAAGGAGATGTTGGAATGTGGGATCATCAAACCCGCTAAGTCGCCGTATGGTGCTCCAGTATTGTTTCAAAAGAAATCTGATGGATCCCTACGGATGTGTTGCGACTATCGGGCCTTAAATAAGATCACAGTGAAGAACTCATACCCGATTCCTCTGGTGGCAGACTGCTTTGATCGTTTGAGTCGAGCACAATACTTCTCGAAAATTGACCTGAGATCGGGGTATTGGCAAGTGAGAATCAAGGAGGGAGACGAACAGAAAACAACGGTGGTGACGAGGTACGGAGCATATGATTTCCTAGTCATGCCTTTTGGCCTGACCAATGCCCCGGCGACGTTCTGTACTCTGATGAACCAAGTGCTACGCGGGTTTCTGGATGAATTTGTAATAGTGTACTTGGATGATATTGTGGTGTATAGCGAGACCTTAGCAGAGCATGCGGAACATCTGCGAAAGGTGCTGAACAGGCTTCGCGAGCACGAACTCTATGCTAAACCATCAAAGTGCTCGTTTGCTCAAGAAAGGATAAATTTCTTGGGCCACATTGTTGAGAGGGGAAGGATCAGGATGGATCCAAAGAAGATCACGGCCATCAAGGATTGGCAACCTCCAAAAGATGTGCATGGGATAAGGTCATTCCTTGGATTGGCAAATTACTATCGGAGATTTGTTAAGGGGTATTCTGAAATAGCCCGACCCCTCACTGACTTGACAAAGAAGACGGAGACTTGGAATTGGTCCCCGCAATGCCAGGAGGCATTTGAGGAACTGAAGAGGGCTATGGTGTCGGAACCGGTGTTGGCGCTCCCCGATCTATCAAAACCTTTTGAGGTGGAGACGGATGCGTCAGACTTTGCTTTAGGAGGGGTGTTGATCCAAGATAAGCACCCTGTGGCGTTCGAAAGCAGAAAGTTGAAGGACGTAGAGAGGCGCTACTCAGCGCATGAGAAGGAGTTGTTAGCTGTGGTCCATTGCTTGAGGACATGGCGTCATTATCTCCTGGGATCTCCCTTTGTGGTAAGGACGGATAACACTGCGGTAAGCCATTTCATGTCACAGTCAAAGCTTACTAGCAAGCAGGCGCGTTGGCAAGAGCTGCTATCGGAATTCAACTTCATGATCGAGTATCGTGCTGGGTCCAGCAATCAGGTGGCAGATGCCCTAAGTCGGAGGGCAGATCTAGCAAAACTGGGGTGGGTAGCTACTCTTACCTCGAGTAAAGTTGCTACCTCAGTATCGGACCAGATACGAGACATGTTGCCGAACGATGATGCTGCGCAGTCTCTGATGAAATTGTTCGAGCAGGGTAAGACTCGACAATTTTGGGTGGAAGATGGTTTGTTGAGGACGAAAGGGAATCGTATCTACATTCCAAAGGGCGGAAAATTAAGGAAATCCCTCATCACAGAATGCCATGATACCTTGTGGGCCGGCCATCCGGGAGTGGAACGCACTTGGGCCTTACTGAACAGGGCTTATTATTGGCCGCAAATGAGAGATGATGTCGAGACGTATGTCCGCACTTGCCTTGTGTGTCAGCAGGACAAGGCGGTCCACCAAAAGAAGGCGGGACTATTGGAACCATTGCCGGTGCCCACAAGACCGTGGGAAAGCGTATCCATGGATTACATATCTGGATTGCCTAAGGTGGGGGACCTAGGCAACATCATTGTCGTGGTGGATCGCTTCTCTAAGTATGCTACCTTCATCGCAGCTCCCAAACATGTAACGGCAGAAGGGACGGCTCATCTCTTCTTCAAGCATATTGTGAAATACTGGGGACTGCCGAAAGATATTGTCAGTGATCGGGACTCTCGGTTTACTGGCGCGTTTTGGACCGAACTTTTCAAAATCTTTGGGTCCAAACTTAATATGAGCTCGAGCAACCACCCACAATCCGATGGCCAAACTGAGCGGTTTAATTCTATGTTGGAGGAGTATCTTCGGCACTTTGTTCGGGGTACTCAGAAGGATTGGGTGAAGCTCTTGGATGTTGCTCAGTTGTGCTTCAACGCTCAGAAAAGCTCTTCCACAAACAAGAGTGCTTTTGAGATTGTTACCGGGCAACAACCGCTACTCCCGCACACCGTTGACTCCCCGCAAGGTGTAAAATCTCCTCTCGCATGGAGTTTCTCTCAGGAATGGAAACAGAATGTGGAAATTACTCGAAGTTACCTGGAGAAAGCTCAAAAGCGGATGAAAAAATATGCAGATATGAACCGGCGCTTCTTGGAATTTGAAGCGGGAGATAAAGTCATGGTTAAGGTCCCTGATCCTAGACACTCCAAATCATCGAGGGGGAGGGATCCCCGCTTGATGCAAAAGTATATCGGACCTATAACAGTGATCAAACGCATTGGGAAGGTGGCCTATAAACTGGAGCTACCCCCTTGGTGGAAAATGAATAACGTTCTACATGTAAGTCAGCTTAAACCTTATTCTGCAGATATGGACGATGATTCCCGCAACCAGCCGAGTCGTCCCCAATTGGAGCTGAAGAAGACGGAGAAGCATGCCACAGAAGCTATCCTTGACCACCGGGTTGGACGCACAGCGAACAAGACGTATGACGAGTACCTGGTGAAGTGGATGGGATGCAGCGAAGAGGAGAACACTTGGGAGCGGGTGACAAACCTCAAGGCGTTTAAACAGTTGGTCGATGCTTACCATGCCTTAATGACGCCGAGGACATCGCCATCTCAGGTGGGGGAGGATGTCAAGGGTCGCCCGCGCTCTAGGGCCCCTTGACCCGCAACTCAGCGTGGCCGCCGGGCCACCCCGCAAGCAAGACCGCACCAACGACAAGTCCAGCTACTATCTAGTCTTAGGTGCTAGGGTCTTTGTACATGTATATAGTTAGTTAGTCGGTAGTGGGCAGGTAGTTGCCCTTTTGTCCCGTTTTCTGCGCGGTGTAACCCCCTGTAATAGGTACTGAGGTCACAACAGAAATATTTTTTTTAAGTACTTTAGGGGAGAGCAGTGAATCGAAGCAAGGTTAAGCAAAGTTAGCAAGCAATCTATTGTAATCTCGGGCATTCTCCCCGGTCCTTTGTGGACGCCCGCATCAGTGTACTATATTCTTGGTGAATATAATGAAAAGATATTTCCCTTCAATGTTGCTGTCCCTCTAAAGCGTTCCATCGGGTTGGGCGTGAGTGCGACGTACAGCGTACGTACATTGTTGGTTAGGCGGACGTAGCGAGCAAGGAGCCCGCTACTAGTCGCACGGTGCACAGTTCCTAGCAACCTACTCGGTGACCCGTGAGACGACGGCACTGTTCGTCGGAATTCCATCGGAAATCCGTCGGTATTTGATGTTTCCGACGGATTTCTGACGGAAATTTTAACGAAATGTTAAAAATAATAAACTACTTTCCGACGGGAAATCCGTCGGAAAATATATTTTCCGACGGACAATCCGTCGGAAAATAGAATAAAAGTAAATAATCTAAAAAAAATAAAAAAATCATTTGTGAGACCCGAACCACCCCCGAAACAAGCCACACCAACACCTCAGACGAGCCACGAACCGAGCTTAAGCTCGGCGAGCCAACCCAATGCGAGAATTAATTCCCACTATTATTGCGCTCGTGGGGATTCGAACTCGGGTCTCCAAGAGAGAATGGTGACTCCCTTACCAACTTGGATAACTTGCTTATTGTTAATATTTTGTCTTTAAATATATTTATATACTTATTTCAAATAATTATTTAAATCCGTTTTGTTATTAATTTAAAATATAAAATTTTAAATATATGATTATATGAATTAAATATAATCATATTTATTGGAATTTTTTAAAAGTACTTATTCAAATGAAAATAAAACTCATTAGAATTAAGAGTTCTCCGATCTATTGAAAATATATAGAGTATGATAATAAGAATTTTTTATAAAATTAATATATTAATTATAAGTTACATTATAAGATATTTGTACATTTAAAAATAAAATTAGTAATTAGAAAAAAAATTATTTAATTAAATTTAATAGTTTCCGACGGATTACCGACGGAATTTCCTTCGGAAAATATTTATTTTTATTTTCATATTTTTATATTTTCCGACGGATTACCGACGGAATTTCCGTCGGGAAATATTTATTTTTATTTTTATATCTTTATATTTTTATAGTTTCCGACGGATTACCGATGGAATTTCCGTTGAAAAATATTTATTTTTGTTTTTATATTTTTATATTTTCCGACGGATTACCGACGAAATTTCGGTCGGAAAATATTTATTTTTATTTTTATATCTTTATATTTTTATAGTTTCCGACGGATTACCGACGGAATTTCCGTCGGAAAATATTTATTTTTGTTTTTATATTTTTCAACAAATTCCGTCGGAAAATATTTATTTTTATTTTTATTTTTATATTTTTATATTTTCCGACGGAATTGTCCGTTGGAAATGTTTCCGACGGATTACCGACGGAATTTCCATCGGAAAATATTTATTTTTATTTTTATATTTTTGAACAAATTTCGTCGGAAAACCGTCGGTATTCCGTCGGAAAATAATAATTTTCCGGACTTGATTCCGTCGGAAATTGACAGTTTTCTTGTAGTGTGAGAATTTTCATGTAATACCCCTACCTCAACCCGATCCACCCGAATTGACACCCCTATTTTTTAATTTTGATCAATTGGTTTAAAAAATGAGTCATGAGTACCAATCGGATTTCTCTTTTTCTATTCTCTTCTATGTTTTGATCTGGCGATTCATTGATGTGCTCTTTATTCATTCTGATCATCAGAAAGGAAAAAAGAAAAGTTTGAGAAAAGAATCGGATATCAACTAGTTTTCAAGAATGCAATTTTGTCCAATGCTAAGTACCAATCGAATCACTTTCTTCTTCTCTTTTCTGATCTGATTTAGCAATCGGTTGATATCTATGATGCACGGATACGGATACGGACACGAAACGATACGGATACGGCAAGACGATTTTTTTCTTGAATTTTCCACGTGAGGAGTGTCCGATACGAGTGTCCGACACGACGCGACACGGCATAATGATATTTTTAGAAGTGTCCGTGCATCATAGGTTGATATGCTCTCTAGTCATGCATTCTAAAGACCAAAACAAAAGAAGAGAATAGGAAAAGAGCGATTCGATTGCTACTCATTAACTATGATTAGACTGACTTTAAAATTAATGTTATATATGTATTATATACTTTCACTGTGAAAATACAACTCCAACTCAGGAATTATGGCTGCGATACTAGATCTTAAAGGAAATTACAAATTTGGTACACTAACTCGATCAATTCAACGATTTCGGAATATTTCATTTTTCGGTGATAAAATAGGACCGAATCTTAAAACTCATGCAATTTAATGTACGTTTTGACCGGAATCCAATTTTCCCCTACGGAAATCCGACCTGGTTTTACACGTGGTAAACTTCTAATTTGTCAACGTGTAAATTCCGAGAAGCAAAATTGGCCTCGGGCAAAAAATATGCACTGAATTGATTGATTTTCTAAATACAGTTCTATTTTGTTACCGAAAAATGAAAATATTGAATTGGTCGAGTAGTAGATATACCAAATTTACGATTTTCACGAGAACTGGATTATAATGTTATAATGGACCAAAATAGAATATAGTTTACCTAAAAATTGCTAGTTGCTTAGTATTTAACAAAAGTTGTAGTATTCATGCGTTCTAGTTTACTTGAAATTAAAGCTAAGTTGCAAAGCTGATCGAGTACTTAAGTCTTCAACTAGTGGTAATTAATTATTCCAAGTTGTCTGTTTTTAACAATAAACTGTTCTTGGATATCCTACTTAAAAACTATTAACTTAAAAAATACTAAATACAAATAAACCCATTTTTATTATTATATGGTAATGAGTACCCTTTTTTAAAAAAGAAATATCTCTAGATACTAAATATTCACACCGTCCAAATTTTGCACGCTGATCAAAAAATAGGCAGACTGGCCGGGAAGGGATTAAATAATACAAGTGGCATCTAAAATTGTCCATACTTAAATAATAGTCTAGATCCAAATATATATTTATAGGTTAATTAAACAAATAAAGACAAAAACTATAGGTTAATTATGCTAATTAAAAACATAATAGACTCACAAATAAATATGATCAGATAATTTTGTTTAATCATATCATATCTTATAATAATTAATTATAAGTAATCTGTATATAGTTAACAACTAATGCAAGCTAGAATGGACTAATATATCAAAATTACAATAATATAAAGAAATCTACAACTAAATTGTTTTTGTATTTTCCTATATTTTATTTTGAGTTCGATCCGAATAACTATTAAAGTGTTATTATTTAGTCTCTTATCTGTATTAATTACATATCATATAGATTAAGTTAGTACGGTAAGGGACGCTATTTATTTATTTATTTATCTTTCATAAACACAACCCACAGCAATATAAATAGTTAAATACATCTGACCAAAAAGAAACAACAATATAAATACACCATAAAATAAAAACCCTAGCTTATCTTGTCGGGGAATTATAATATCAAATAACCTGTATATATGTAGGTTATTAATTAATTAATCAAGATAATTAACACCTTACACCAAACTCAGCAATATATATAGAACTATCCACAATCTGAAATCCAAACCATAAGCATAACAATAATCAACAACACAATGTTCTCAATATCATCCATCGTCTCCAAAACCCCCAAACATTTCACATTCATTCTTCTTCTTCTTCCTCTGATCCTGCTGCACCAGCATCATCCTTTTGCAGACGCACAGTCGTCCCACGACTCGTGCATATTAGACTGCACTGGCATCCAAAAAGACTGCGTGGGTGCGTGCAGGGTTAATAACTCCACCAACCGCGAAAGGCAGAGGACCTGCAGCGTCCGGTGCGCGTTAGCCCTGCCAAACTGTTTCATACGATGCGACAGAAAGAGTCCGTGTTTGGCGAATACCCGGCGCTGCGAACCCCTTTCGTGCAACCGTGGGTGTCTTCAGAATCAGACCTTGCCCGATCAGTCGCCTCAGCTGATAGAATGCTTCACGGAGTGTTCGGAAGGATGGATCAGTTGCATGACCACCGGATGTATTGGTGGTTCAGCAACTTATTCTAGCAAGAATGTGGCTGAGCTCGTCGGTACCAGTCGGCTCAACTACGTAGAAAAAGCAATGGTTTAATCATATGGGCTCGGGCTTTGGAAGAGGGGTGTGGGGGTGGGGGTTATTTGTGTGGTTTGTCTGTTGTATTTCTGTATTTTCTGATTATGGGATGGTCTCTTTTCCCTAAAAAGAATTATAATGTTAAGAAACTTTAATTTTGTTTATAATAATATAATATGAACGATAGGGGCTAAGGGGGTGGCAGCCCCCCAAAACCCCCCTTCTCTCATTCTGCAAGCATGTGAAATATCTCGAATTTAACTCGGACAAATCGGTATAATAAGGAGATAAATATTTTATATTTATCGCGTGGTTGATGAAAAATATAAAAGAAATTACAAATCATGACAAATCTATTACATTTACCCAGTTAATTTATTGGATTGACCGAACTAAGCCCGGACTAAAAATTTTCACAAAAGACTTTGATTTTCTTTCCACATATTTATCATCTTAATTAATAGGGGAAATTAATGAACATCAAGTAAAATTAGAAATGTGACAAAATTCATTGCTTGCCAAATAATTGTGGCGATTTCTAACGATTTTAAAAAATTTTGGGATAATTATAACTAGTATATGCGAAATTTTTGACATAATCAGACAAACTTCCTCCAATATAGTAAAAACTAGCATATGCCCCGTGCGATGTACGGGCTTGATAATAATACAACTTATAATATTATTTATGAATCTTGTAAACTAAAATAATTTAAAATAAATAACTTAATCATATACAATGAAAAATATTCTATGTAATATATATTTTTTATAACTAATAAATAAATTGCCGCTAAGTATTTATTTATTACAATTTTATTTAAGTATTAAGTAGAGACGTTGTAAAAGAAAAATACTTTCAGAAAGAATATATAATTATCATCCAGTTCTGAACAATAATAATAATAATAATAATAATAATAATAATAATAATAATAATAATAATAATAATATAAAATGAAGTGTTGAGATTGTATAAATATCACATCCTTTTTAAATATAAAATATGATAATTTACAAAAATAAAAACAACTCTTACCTTAAGAGATTAAGCCCAAAATTGCGAAATCTTTTTAGACCCGGCAAGAATTTCAAACTTTGTTGATCTTGTCAACGAATCGAATTGCAACTTGATATTCTAAAATAAATTAATTCAAAAAATAAGATTAAATTAATACAATTAAACTTTGAATTAATTTTCTAAAAAAAAAAAAACGTACCTTATGAGATTGAGCCAAAAATCTTGAAACTCTTTTAAACTCTTTCTGGGATTTTAAACTTTGTCAGCCTCATTAAGAAATCAAACTAAAATCTCAAATATGATAATTTATAAAAATAAAAACAACTCGTACCTTAAAATATTGAGTAAAAAATTAATCTAACCGATGGACATTTTGCTAGTTTGCTCTCATGTATCGTAACATATAAATCTAAAATAAAATATTTTTAAAAAAAAATTTAACATTATACCAATTTATAACATTAATAAATATAATTAGTGTGAAAATATATACATATTAACTTATATAGTTAAAATTGTATTTGATGGGGTCAAAATACGATCGTCCCACGTTAGGACACGTGGCATCACCGAGATGATGACATTAGTCTCCCCAAGGTTGCACCCATCAGTGCACGAGCGCTAAGCGCAACGAGCGCAATCCTTCTTCATGAGTTAAGTCCAACGAGCGCTGTCACTCTCACGAGCGCCATTCATACTGTGTGATTGGCACGTCCACGTGCCAAGGGAGCCCTCTTCGAGCGTCACACTCCCTCAGAGTGGCCTCCCCTTTGGCTCGTCACTTGAACTGAAGCCTTCATTCCCCTCAGCGGATATCTTGGCTTCCAATACCCCAGGTTGTCACGAGCGCGCTCTCAAGCCCTCGTTACCAACCACCCAAACGGCTCTCTGACACAACGTACATGCCCGCGCACCTGCCACTGTTGCCAGCACCAACTTTTGGCCGCTTTTGCAGAAGATTCCTCCTAGGTTTCTCTCTCATGGCGCCACGTGTTAGGGCAATATTCGGCCAGGACCACTTGAGGCAAATGACCAAAGGGCCCTTGACCCTCAACTATAAATAGCTAAAGTCATCTTCTACACTGGTAAGCATTCTTCATCACTGAAACTGTGACTGAACTTACATTTCTCCTTCATACCTTGAACTGACTTGAGCGTCGGAGAGCCAAACTGGGTATCACCCCCCAGTTCCCCCAGCTTGGCCTTCTGACTTTTATTGTGCTTGTCCCAACAGGTAGAACCCCCTTTCTCATTTCCACCGAATCTCCGGTGGTTTCCTCCACAACTACAAATCGTAAAGTGATCGGATTCGGACCCTCACATTCTGAACCCATCATTTTTGGCGCCGTCTGTGGGAAACCGTTTCTCTATCCCTTTCTTTCTTTTTGTTGGTAGAAGAGCAAGCACACTCTTACCCTTTCCAGTCATGGTCGCTACAAGGTCTGGAGCTGTGGGAGGAGGAGATAACGTCTCCCAGGATGCCAATATCATTATTCCCTCCACCGCTACTGGTGGAGCCCCGCCTCCTTCCGTCACCGTTGGTGGAGCACCTCCCGCTGCAGGAGTGACTCCGCAAGCAGAGTCTTCAGTACCTCCACCTACACCGCCGGCACTGCCGTTTCCCACCGCCGCTGGAGGAGTCTCTCTCTCTGTTCCTCCGCAGCCTGCTCAGAACCCATGGGTCCATCCCCAGGTGATTCCCGGAATGCAGGGTTACATGATGCCCCCACCCGGATATACCCTCACCCCGTCTGTTATGGTGCCGCCGGTCCAGCCGTATCATGCTGGTCAGATCCAGCTCCCGGTGGTGATCCCCAGGGAGATTGAAGGAGTGGAGTTACCTCCACTAACCACCCAGCAGTTGAGGGCTCTCTATGCCCAGTGTGAGGTTCAGGCGGCCCAGGGAGCATGGGAGAGGTTCCACTCCATGTACTTTCCCTCTGGGCAGGCCACTCAAGTTGCAGCCCCTTTGGGCGGACAACAAAACTTTCCCCTCAGAGAAGCCCAGGCTGTCCTGAGGGCACAACCGCCACCACCACCAGCCAGAGAAGTGCCCCTGCAGGAGGGCAACGAGCGTCCCTCCATGGGCAGGAATAAGGAGCCCACAGAACGAGTGAACGAGAATGAAGGGGACTCTCATGCCTCCAGGAGGGGGTCACATGCCCCCAGACAAGGGGACAGACAAGGAGACGTGAATCCTGACATCCTCGCGGCTGTGCAAGACCAGCTACAGGGTCTAAAGGATATTGTGGGACAGCTCTCACGAGGGCGTTCAACTCAGATCTCCCCTAGTCGGGATGAACGGGTTGACGCCAGAAGCGCCCGTACCAAGGACCCCCCACCAAAGGTCCCCCACCGCAAGGAGCCGAAGGAGAACTTCGGCACGTATGAGTACCACCCGTTGGCGAGGGGCTCGCCCCTCGTGGAAGAAGTTTTGATGGCCCAAGCAGGCATGGCCAAAATCCCCACTTCCATCAACCGATACGATGGGACGACTGATCCAGCTGAACACTTGGATCATTCTTTGCATCTCATGCACCTCTACGAGCATTCCAGCAACTACTGGGCCAAAGTGTTTGTCACTTCCTTAGTGGGAATGGCTCAGGAGTGGTACAAGCGACTGCCGCCGCGCTCGATTCACTCGTATGAAGAGCTGGCTCATGCTTTCCTCAACCACTTTAATTCCTTGAAAGCTCCAGTCACCGCACCTACTGCCCTGTACAACGTGGTGCAAGGCAAGAACGAGTCTCTGCGCTCGTTCTTCGCCCGATTCAACAAGGAAATCCTACAGGTGGAGAGGCCTTCTATGGATTTCTTGATCCCAGTGCTCTTTCAGGCTGTGGATCATAAACAGTATGTGAGCAAGAAGTTTGCCGACGCCATTGTAGAAAGGAGGCCAGGGACCCTCATGGCCTTAAGAGAGGTAGCCGAGCCGTTCTTCGCGCTCGAAGACATGTATGGGACGAATGGTCCCCGGCATCACAGTCCAGCCAGGAACGAGCGACCCCATCACGAGCGGGGACGGGAGGTGGTAGTCAAGAGGGAGCGCCCTCAAGAGCGCAGAAGGTCGCCGCCACCCCCTCGTCGACTCGAGCGAATTCCGCTCACCAGGCCGAATTCAGAAGTCTACAACCTCTCCGATAAAAAGCTCTTTAAGAGACCCATCAAAATGAGGGAAACGGACTCGCTCAGGCGCTCGAACAAATACTGCGCATTCCACAAGCAGAGGGGGCACGACACAGATGAGTGCCGCCAGTTGGAAGCTGAGATTCAGAGGCTCGTCGCAGGGGGCCACCTGAAGGAATTCGTCTGGGTGCTCGAGTGTTACGATGAACGCTGCAACGAGCGCGCTGGAGGAAGAAGGAGGAGTCTGTCCCGATCGAAGAGCCCAAGGGGTAGGGGACCCCCTGAAAGCAGCAGCCGCCGGGGCAGTAAAGGAAAAGCCCCTGTGCAAGAAAACGAACCTTTCGCAGTCATAAATATGATTGCAGGAGGCTCATCAGGAGGGGATTCCAACGCCTCTCGGCGGAGGTATGTCCGGAGCTACAACCAACGCCCAGCAGTGCCTAAACCCATCTATGCCATCCAGAGTCCAAGCGCTCAATGGTCAAGAGAGAATGATGTAATAGGCTTCGATGATAGGGATTTAGAGCACATTGTAACACCCCGTGGGGAGGGTATAACCTCTGATTGCCCCATGGTGGTTAGTGTAGATGTTCACAACCATGTTGTAAAAAGGGTGTTGGTGGATAGTGGAAGCTCTGTTAATGTTTTGCCTTATTCTACATTTTTAAAGATGAAGGCTGACCTCCCGCTCGAGCCTCTCAAAACAGCCCTCATTGGCTTTGGAGGCTCGGAAGTTGTCCCACGAGGGCAAATACGCTTAGCTACTTCATTCGGCCGAGCCCCTCAGCACAAGACACTCTTGGTAACATACGCGGTGGTGGAGATTAACATCCCTTATAACATCATAATTGGGCGCCCCGCCCTCGTGGATTTCAAAGCCATCATCTCCACCTACCACCAGAAGATTAAATTCCCTACCTCCGAGGGTGTGGGAGAAGTACTATGCAATGTGCGAGAGGCTTGGGAATGTTACATGCTGTCCCTTAGAAAGCCTAAAACGGAAAAAACCTTCCAAATTGGTTCCACCAAGAAGTCAGTGGATTTCCCCAATCTAGATGAGGACAGCCCTGCACGGAAAAGGGCGAAATTGAACAAGAAGAAGAACAAGAAGAAGAAGGGAGACAACGTGGAGAATCCCCTCGAGAATGCTCCACCAGGGACCGTTGGTGGATCGTCCTCGGAAGGAGACGAGCCAGTAGAGGGTGGACCCGCGCTCGGTGATCGCTTGACAGGAAAGAAAAGGGCGCTCGAACTTCCTCGCCCTGAGATAAGGATCGAACCCTCGGAGAAGTTCCTTACCATTGAGCTGGAACCCGGAAACAAGGATAAGACTACTCAGATAGGATCTAACCTCTCGGGGCCTTCTCAGATTATGATGATTGACTTCCTCAGGGAAAACAGTGATGTATTTGCGTGGAAAGCCTCCGACCTCACAGGGATCGACCCGAGCGTCATTGTCCATAGGCTTAATGTGGATCCCTCTTTCAAACCCATCAAGCAGAAAAAGCGGGATGTACATAGCTTTCGGAAAAAAAAAGTCATTGAAGAGGAAGTTAATAAACTCCTAGAGGCTCAGTATATCGAGCCCATCTTGTATCCGGAGTGGTTGTGTAACGTTGTCTTGGTGCCCAAGAGCGCGAATAAATGGCGCATGTGTAACGATTTCACTGATCTCAACAAGGCTTGCCCTAAAGATCATTACCCGCTGCCTCGGATAGACCAATTGGTGGATTCGACCGCTGGCTGTGAGCTCATGAGCATGATGGACGCTTCCAGGGATACTACCAGATCTTTATGGCCCCAGAAGACCACCCCAAAACCTCGTTTGTTGTCCATCTGGGGGTATATTGCTTCTTAGTCATGCCTTTCGGACTTAAGAACGCCGGAGCTACGTATCAACGGCTCGTCAACAAGATGTTTGAAAAAGAAATGGGAAGGTCCATGGAGGTTTACGTGGATGACATGATTGTCAAAAGCGAGCGCCAGGACTCCCACTTGGAAGATCTCAAGCGCACTTTCTCAATCCTGCGTCAGTATGGTATGAAGTTGAACCCTTCGAAGTGCACCTTTGGAGTGCAAGGGGGAAAGTTTTTAGGGTACATGGTCAGTCAGAGGGGAATTGAGGCCAATCCGGAGAAGATCAAGGCCATATTGGAAATCCCCTCCCCTCGAAATTTGCGGGAAGTGCAAGTCCTAGTAGGAAAAATCATCTCGTTGAACAGGTTTATTTCGCGCTCGGCGGACAGGAACCTTCCCTTCTTCAAAATTTTGAGGAACGCACGTAACTTTGCTTGGACAGAAGAATGCGAAAGGGCGCTGCAAGATATGAAGGCTTACTTATCGAGCGCACCACTGCTGACTAAGCCCGTCGAAGGTGAGAGATTATTTATGTATCCTTCCGTTTCTTCCGAGGCCACAAGCGCGGTTCTGATCGCTGTACGGGAGCGGAAACACTTACCGGTCTATTATCTGAGCAAAACATTGCAAGGAGCCGAGAAGAAGTATCTGGAGATTGAGAAATTCGCGTTAGCACTCATCAACGCCTCGAGAAAGCTGAGGCCTTACTTTCAAGCGCACTCCATAACGGTCCTCACCGACCAACCCTTGAAGCAGGTGTTGTCTAAGCCAGACGTATCTGGTAGATTAATCAAATGGGCCATCGAATTGAGCCAGTTTGACCTATGCTTCGAGCCCAGGACCGCGATACAGGCTCAGGTTGTAGCGGATTTGTTGGTTGAACGCTTTGGTTTAGAACCTACAGTTGAGGAGAGTGAGGGGTTATGGGTCCTGCACACAGATGGTTCCTCAACCTCTCAAGGGGGAGGAGTAGGAGTGGCCCTTAGAAACCCCGATGGGATTGAGCTGGACTTTGCAATCAAGCTGGATTTCCAAGTTACTAATAACGAGGCAGAATATGAAGCCCTCGTGCAAGGATTGAATATTGCTTTTCAGAATGGAGCCTCCAGAATCACCGCTTATGTGGATTCACAGTTAATTGCGAGCCAGATTGAAGGAACTTATGAGGCTCGAGAAACCACCATGGTGCAGTACCTGAGTAAAGCCAGAGAAATCATCGGGAAGTTCAAGGAATTTCATCTACTTCAAGTACCACGGGAGGAGAACGAGCGTGCGGATGCTTTGTCAAAGTTTGCGTCAGCTTTGGAAGGTACTTCTGAGCGTTCTGTTACGTTCCTTAAGACCGAGGAACCTTTGATCAGGGAAAGGGTCGCCATTGGGATAATCGCTATGATTGATCCAAACGAGCCCTGTTGGCTTGACGACATCGTCGTTTTCCTTAGGGATGGAATTCCCCCCATTGACAAGGTGGAAGCTAGGAAAGTCCGAAGTAAGGCCCCTCGTTTTGCTTTGGATCACGAGGGGAGGTTATTCAAGAAATCATTTCAAGGACCCCCAATGAGATGCCTGAGGCCCTCACAAGCAAAGGAGACGCTCGAACTCATCCACAATGGAAGCTGTGGGAATCATTCCGGAGGGCGTATCCTGGCAAAGAAGGTTCTGAGAAGTGGGTTTTATTGGCCTACAGTTCTCCAAGATGCCATTGAATTTTCGAGGAAGTGCCCCAAATGCCAATTTCATTCAAATCTCCCTCAATTGCCAGCCGCACAGATGATCCCAATAGACGTCTCTTGGCCTTTTGACCAGTGGGGAATAGACATCGTGGGCCCCTTGCCTATGGCTGCGGGACAAAAGAAGTTTGTCATTTTAGCCGTCGACTACTTCACCAAGTGGGCTGAGGCCGAAGCCGTTGCAAAAATCACTTTCAGGGTTGTGAGGGACTTCATTTGGAAAAACATCATTTGCAGGTACGGCATACCGAGGGTGCTTATCTCTGACAACGGATCCCAGTTCATAGCAGCCGACACACGAGAATGGTGCTCTGAGTTGGGGATCGAGCAGCGATTTACCTCTGTAGGACATCCTCAAGCCAATGGGCAAGCAGAAATTACCAATAGGATTATCTTGCAACATCTGAAAACCATGCTTGAGAGCAAGAAAAGTGAATTGGCTGAGGAACTGCAAGGAGCGCTTTGGGCTTATCGCACTACCCCACGAGCGGCCACTGGAGAAGCACCTTACGCGCTCGTTTATGGATCAGAAGCGATGATGCCAGCGGAGATAGTAAATGAATCCGCTCGTGTCGGCTATTTCGAGCCTCAACTCAACGATGGCAACAGGAGCTTGGAGTTGGACTTGCTGGATGAAAGGAGAGACAAAGCCTGGGCTAAGATCCACCACTATAAAGCCTCTGTGGCCCAACAATACAACAAGCGTGTGAGGGAAAGAACTTTCCAGTTGGGAGACTTGGTTTTGAAGAAAGTGGAAGTATCCAAGCACGTGGGGAAATTGGACCCCAATTGGGAAGGCCCATTCAAGGTCGCACAACTCAGAGCTAACAACACTTACACCCTGGAGACACTTCAAGGTGAGCGCTTGCCTCGCCCTTGGAACGCATGTAACCTCCGGCGGTTTTATGTTTAAAAGCTCTTTGCGGAACGTGATGTAACGACCCTCTTTGTTGGGTTCCTCTGTACTTCCAATTGTGAGTAAGTTCCAGTATAACTTTTTCTTAAATTGTTCTAACATTATGTTTCTTTGATCGCTTGATTGGATGAGACCCATGGCCCTCGTTTTCACGAGCGTGGTTGGCAATCCCCTAATATATGTACGCTGGTACTTCGCACGGGTTACGCTGACCAGCACTCTACTCCGCTTGGGGGGACGCCCTCAGAAGGATAGACTGGTTACGCTCATAACCAATTAAACGAGATGGGGAAAATCCTAGTAGGCCTTGGCCGTTCCTTGCAACGCCTTGCGCTCGAAAGTGGGATCCCTTGCAGACGGAACGTCACAAGTCTTGAACGAGGGCAACCTCTAAGTAAGACCCTCGTAAATACTCAAGACTTAGTATAATTTCCGAGAATAAGAAGAAGGTCCCCAAGTCTTGAACGAGGGCAATCTCACAATAAGACCCTCACGACCGCTCAAGACTTAGACAAATTTTCAAGGCTTATGACAAAAGCAAAAATTTATACAAGTCTTGAATGGGGGGCAATCTCACAATAAGACCCTCACGATCGCTCAAGACTTAGACAAATTTTCAAGGCAAATTTATACAAGTCTTGAGTAGGGGGGGCAATCTCACAATAAGACCCTCACGATCGCTCAAGACTTAAGCGAATTTTCAAGATTTACAGAAGTTAACAAAATTTCTCAAAGTTCTAAAGGCTTATCAGAGAAATAAAACATCCACAGGGTATGCTACACACAGTCTTATTATTACAAGATTTGTTCCAGCAAGCTCTAAGTATGAGTTCTGATTCATAAGTAAGCAAAAGAACAAAGTCATGAAAAATGGGATGTATATTCACTGCAAGATTACAAAATAAGGGCTCAAAGGCCTCTGAACATTGTTTCGAAAGAAAGAAAAGAGACAGAAAAGCAGGAAAATACATAGAGAATTTATAAAAGAAAAGTCTCAGGCGGCTGGAGCAACGTCTTCATCAACGATCACCAGTATATTCTGAGCCACGGGACCATGAACTGGGCCCTCAGGCTCTTGCGGTTGGGCTTGGAGATCGTCGGGCTCATTGGCACCAGGGACGGGGGCATCCTCTACGAGGGGCGCTTGCGGTTCATCTTCAGGCGGGTCATTTTGAGCGGATGAAGCAGCATCTCCTGACGGATGAGAGTCCGTGTATTCATCTTGGATAAGTTTCACCAAGAATTCATACTCCAACTCAGCAATGGAGTCCGCAGGGTCATTGAGATCTTCATCTTCTTCCTCACAGCGCTTGTTGAACATGAGCCCTGTGCCCTCGGCTCCCCTCATAGCCGGGTCAGTCAGCCCCTTGTGGATGCCCTGCTCAACGGCCAAGTTGAAGGCATTCTGGGCCTCATCCAAGCAGTGCAACGAGGCTGCGAAGTTAAAGGCTTTGGAGTGGCAGAATTTGATAAGAGCCTCCTTATTCGCACGTTCAAGACTCCGAGGCCACTCGTTCACGGCGTCATTGAATTTCCTCTCAGCTTCCAGAACCCTCGTCTTCCAGCTCTCCCGTTCGGTCTCCGCCTTCTTGTAGCGCTCGTTAGCCTGGGCCAACTGGTCGCTCAAGCCGCTTCGAGCGCTCTCCACCACCTGGAAATCCTCCCTTAGTTTTCCCAGCTCCTCCTCCGTTTTATTGTACAAATCCTTGAGGGATTCATACTTTGCAATCTCAGCGTCCAGCTCCGCTTGAATCTGAGCCGGATCGTTGGAACGAGCCATCTTCTTATACTTGGCTTTGCGGTCAGCATAGATGGAGGCTCGCATCTGCACATTTCGGAGCCGGGGAAGAACTTGCTGCATAAGTGGGAGGAAAGGGAAGTGTTAGCCAAAAAAAATGCTAACTTACAGAAATTAGCAAAGAAAGCGAGGAGTGAAGACTTACGGAGATTAGAGCGTGGGCCGCGTCATAGGTCACCTTCTCCACAGACTCACTGAAGAGATGCCGGTGGTCCGCCGAGAACTGGGCCTTGCTGTAGAGATTCTCGGTGACAGCTTGAGCGAGCGTGCCAGGCCTCAGCAGAACTGGCCCACCGTCGGGGGCACCTGTGTAGTCTTTGTCCCCTCGTCGGGAGAACTCCCATAAATGTTCCTCCTCTGAAGAGGAAGTCTCTCCCTCGCCCTTGGGGCCCTCGGCCACCTGCTTGCCCTTGCCTCTTATTGCCACTGAATCGGGCATCCTCTTCCTCTTACGGGAAGGCCTACTGGCGCTCGGTGGGGCCTCGGTTATTGCCAGGGTGGTTATTGGCCTCGTTTGTTCCGCAGTCATAGGGGGTTGAACGTCTCCCGCTCTCTCTGTATTCAACTGCCCCCTGGGTACTCTGTTGGCTAGTCTATTCTCCCCTCGGCCATAAGGGGGTTGAACCTCTGGATTAGCACTCGAACTGGTGCCCTGACTGCCGCTATGAGCGTCTCCGCGATTGCTACGATTGCGAGGGCGCTGTTGCTTGCGCTGTTGGTCCCCTTGCTGGGCTTGATTCCTGTTTGCATGAGCAAAGCGAGCGGCTTGTCTGATTCCTCCTGCCATCTCTATTATAGCAACTCCTGCAAAAATGGAAAGTACAAGGGTTATAAATCCTTAAACAGAATTGTTAAGTGTGCAAATTACAAGTGCAAAGATACAGTTAGTATTCCTATCTAAAGGTTAGCGCCCTAAGAATCTAACCATCTCTCTCTATATCCCGAGCCGGAGGGTTGTCAAGGAAATAGGGATCGTCAGAGAGGCCACACAGGAACATGAGCTCCTCGTCATCTATCCAATCTTTCGCTTGAATGAGGTGGCCCTCGTCCCTCAGGGTTGCTGCCAGGCTCTTGGCCCAATCTTTGGGGAGTGCGGGTGGCAAGCGGCTCTTTGCAAACGAGCCCCATTGCGTGGGCACCCCAAAGCCCTCTTCTGTTGGAGCCTTGACGAAGATAAACTTCTCCTTCCAATTGGGGCCATAGGTGCTCGAGGGCGAGTTGATCAGTTTCATATGGGCCTTCGCCTGAACATAGTAAAAACCAGCCTCGGGAGATGACCGAGAGGAGCTGACCACTTGAAAGAGGGCGTTGAAGTTCCGCAAGAAGGGCTCGTAACCCATGCTCCTCATCAGAATCACAAAGCAGGTTAATAGAGCCAAGCCGTTGGGCACGATTTGTGATGGACAGAGGCCCAGATCATTCAACAAGTGAGCCATCGAGATCGAGACAGGGAACCTCAAGCCTCCTGAACTCACTGTGGCCACGTATACAGCCATTTCTCTGGAGGCGGATTGTTGGCCCGCTCGTGGCTTTCTGGAATTCTCCACGTATACTGCTCGTCCCAGTAAATGGGCGCCATCATCGTTTTCACTTCTCCCACGGTAACTGTGCTGGGAGTCTCATCGGGCGTGCGCTCGGTAGCCTGGTAGCCTGATCCTTCACCCTCGTTAGGCCCTTTGGATTTCTGGGATTTCTTGCTTTTTCCTTTATTACGGGCTCTTTCTGAAGGCCCTGTTATGGCTTCAGCCACTGGAAGTGGGGTCGAGACGGCCACCGTCACTGTATGGCGGTGAGGGTGAGTGGCACTCTGAGTTATGGGGAGAACAACCCCTTGCCTTTCCGCCTCCATTACCAGATTCATCTCCTCAAAGAGAGGGTCCACTCCGCCTGGATTCCTATCCTCCATGGCCATCACTGCCGCCCCCAACTCCTCATCTCTGGGGGAATCGGGGGAAGAGGAACTCTCAGTGGCCATCTCATGGATTTCACGGGCGAATTCCTCAACGTGTTGGTCAGCCATGGCAGAGGCTGAGATTTGGGAGAGATTTAATCTGGGTTAGAGAATGGGAGTTTTCTGGAAAGAAATTAGGATTCCCTAAAGGAGTGAAACCTAAGGGATTACAAAGTCCTAAAGGTCCGAATCTAAAGTTAGCAGTGTTAGAAGATTACGCTGGAAGTTTACCTTGAAAGTTTCTGAGAAAATCTGGAAGAGAGGTTGAAGATGCTCTAAGAACTGGTGTGCGAGAGAATTCTTTTTGCAAAGGATGCTTGGGAGTTCTGAATGCGTAAAGAGTAGCAAGATTTCTGAATCCCGTACTTATAGGGATGGGAGTTGGTACCTTTTTCGGCAATGAATTCAAAATGGTAATCATTTCCCGCCTAGGAAACCGCCCACTTTATGGAACCGTCACATGCTTCCCAATGCTCACGCGCCCCACGCGCGCCCGCATTTAATGCTCTGACGTTTCGGATACTCATGGATAGTACAACGCTCAGTGCAGAGGCATTACGAGCGGTCGGTTGAAAAGACCGCATTAATGGCACAGTCAGAGGAAAAATTGCTCAACACGCCAAGTCCTATACGAGCGTTACATGCGAAAGATAGAACGTGTCAAAATTCTACAGTCCTTATCACTAAGGACTACAGAATTGGGGGGCAAAATGATGGGGTCAAAATACGATCGTCCCACGTTAGGACACGTGGCATCACCGAGATGATGACATCAGTCTCCCCAAGGTTGCACCCATCAGTGCACGAGCGCTAAGCGCAACGAGCGCAATCCTTCTTCATGAGTTAAGTCCAACGAGCGCTGTCACTCTCACGAGCGCCATTCATACTGTGTGATTGGCACGTCCACGTGCCAAGGGAGCCCTCTTCGAGCGTCACACTCCCTCAGAGTGGCCTCCCCTTTGGCTCGTCACTTGAACTGAAGCCTTCATTCCCCTCAGCGGATATCTTGGCTTCCAATACCCCAGGTTGTCACGAGCGCGCTCTCAAGCCCTCGTTACCAACCACCCAAACGGCTCTCTGACACAACGTACATGCCCGCGCACCTGCCACTGTTGCCAGCACCAACTTTTGGCCGCTTTTGCAGAAGATTCCTCCTAGGTTTCTCTCTCATGGCGCCACGTGTTAGGGCAACATTCGGCCAGGACCACTTGAGGTAAATGACCAAAGGGCCCTTGACCCTCAACTATAAATAGCTAAAGTCATCTTCTACACTGGTAAGCATTCTTCATCACTGAAACTGTGACTGAACTTACATTTCTCCTTCATACCTTGAACTGACTTGAGCGTCGGAGAGCCAAACTGGGTATCACCCCCCAGTTCCCCCAGCTTGGCCTTCTGACTTTTATTGTGCTTGTCCCAACAGGTAGAACCCCCTTTCTCATTTCCGGCGAATCTCCGGTGGTTTCCTCCACAACTACAAATCGTAAAGTGATCGGATTCGGACCCTCACATTCTGAACCCATCATTTTTGGCGCCGTCTGTGGGAAACCGTTTCTCTATCCCTTTCTTTCTTTTTGTTGGTAGAAGAGCAAGCACACTCTTACCCTTTCCAGTCATGGTCGCTACAAGGTCTGGAGCTGTGGGAGGAGGAGATAACGCCTCCCAGGATGCCAATATCATTATTCCCTCCACCGCTACTGGTGGAGCCCCGCCTCCTTCCGTCACCGTTGGTGGAGCACCTCCCGCCGCAGGAGTGACTCCGCAAGCAGAGTCTTCAGTACCTCCACCTACACCGCCGGCACTGCCGATTCCCGCCGCCGCTGGAGGAGTCTCTCTCTCTGTTCCTCCGCAGCCTGCTCAGAACCCATGGGTCCATCCCCAGGTGATTCCCGGAATGCAGGGTTACATGATGCCCCCACCCGGATATACCCTCACCCCGTCTGTTATGGTACCGTCGGTCCAGCCGTATCATGCTGGTCAGATCCAGCTCCCGGTGGTGATCCCCAGGGAGATTGAAGGAGTGGAGTTACCTCCACTAACCACCCAGCAGTTGAGGGCTCTCTATGCCCAGTGTGAGGTTCAGGCGGCCCAGGGAGCATGGGAGAGGTTCCACTCCATGTACTTTCCCTCTGGGCAGGCCACTCAAATTGCAGCCCCTTTGGGCGGACAACAAAACTTTCCCCTCAGAGAAGCCCAGGCTGTCCTGAGGGCACAACCGCCACCACCACCAGCCAGAGAAGTGCCCCTGCAGGAGGGCAACGAGCGTCCCTCCATGGGCAGGACTAAGGAGCCCACAGAACGAGTGAACGAGAATGAAGGGGACTCTCAGTCCTTATTGTTAATAAATATTTATATAAATTAAGTAGTTAAAATTTTATATTTATAACAAATGAACAATCTCATACATTATTTGTATTTTTAAGTTGTTCGGTAGAAACGAACAGGGTACAAAAACTTCATCTTTTAACTCCGAAAATTCACATTCTTGACCCCCTAATTGGTAGTACGTAATGTTATGATAGATATATAAAAATGCTTTAATTTAAAATAAAAAATAAATTGCGGCAAATTAATATAAAATACATACTCTATAAGTTAGAGTCATGCTCCTCAGACCAAAGATAATTATTTTCTTTAATTACTATTTATTTTCATAAAATATTATACAAAATAAAGATCAACCTATCACATTTTTTTTATCTAATTTAAAATCTCAAAAAAACAACAAAATTACACATCATCAAAACTACACAAAAAAGTCAAACATGGTTTTCAAATATATAATAGTATAGATACATTTGCAAAATAAGTGAACATATATAACTAAATAATATGATCAATGCCTAAAAAAATTAAATTATACCGAGTAAAATAGGAACAAAACAGAGTCCTTGTGAATTGAATTGCTCATGACCACCACCACCAGCTTGTACTTCCCCTATATTGAATAAGTATAAATATTATGATGTATGGCAAAAGAAGTAATCACAATTCAATAAAATATATATCAAAATTCAATAAATATACACCAATATATATGTAAAATAATAATGAGCATATAATTCGAAATAATCTAACAATCACGCATTAAATCAGTTGTGTGAGATGATGACCCTCGTCTTGAACGCGTTCTTGAACGTGTCGATGTTCCTCGGGCTATTCGTCTGCCTCTTGATGGTGGGCTTTAGATATTACAATCGCATACTTCTCTTGGAGAATTATTATGGAGTCCAGATAAAAATTGATATTCTGTCTGTAATTGTGCCAAACGTTCGGCCACTAAACCTTCATTTACTCCTCTATGCCGTTTAATCGTGAAAGCTTGTAACTGATTTGATTGTTATTCGTTTTATCCCTGCTCAAAATAAAATAGATAGTTAAATTTATTTGACCTAAATTAGATATTACAAAAATATCACTTTTCGTAACTATTTGCATCGCATAAGCATAAAAGAAAGTGGCCGCGTGATTTCTAATGTAATTATAATTACAACATTTTCTAATGGTACTAAATTTTTTGGAATTCTATTTAGTTCTGTTATTAGTTCATAATTTGATAAATTATTTTCAATTTAAAATTAATATAATTCTAGCCTAGAGTTCTATCCTACAAACCTTAATCACGACATCAACCTCATAAATATAAAAGAAAGCGGTTATTAAAACCTTAATCATAGCATCAACATTTTCCCAACAACATGACATCGACATTTTCGCATCAACATGGCATCGACAACAGGAAATAATCAAGTATTGTCTAAGCATTATTTTTTCATTTTAAAATTTTCATTAATAACATATTTTAATAATAGCAATACAAAATCGGTTTGCATCTTGATATTTTTAAAATTTTTTTTTGGTCTTCAAAGGAGAGCAGCCAGCAGGCTTAACCGTTGTCCAGATTCTTCATCTTCTCCCTCAGTTCCACGGGGGATCTTCCCAGAATTGGTTGGTACCTTCAATACCATGGCCAAAGTCTGGCCAAGCAATCAGCGTCTCTGTTGTTTTCTCTATAAACATGACACAACCGCACCTCCCAAGGTTGATGCAGGTACACACTGCAATCTTCGACAATTTGTCCCAAAGGGTGCCACTCAGTTGCACCTGCAATATGAGATTAACCACTGATTTCGAGTCGCATTCAATTTCCAGTTTTTGGAACCGGCGCTCCCAAGCCAACCTTAGACCCTCCCTAATCCCAAGAATCTCTGCACTCTCAATCGGTATCCTACCAACTTGATGGAGAAACCACTGACCCATTGACCATTCTAAAACTAATGAATTTAGAATATAAGATTAAACCTATACAATTAAAAAAACAAAAACAAAAATAATTCGTACCTTATGAAATTGATCCGGAAATCTTGAAAGTTCTTTAAACCTCGTTAACCTCATCAAGATTTTCAAACTTCATCAGTTCTGTCAAGGAATTAAATTGCTACTTGATATCCTAAGGAAAATAATTAATTCAAAATATAAGATTCAAATAATATAATTAAACTTTAAATTAATTCGTTTGTTGAATACCATATTTTTAAAATTTCAAATATGATAATTTATAAAAATAAAAATAATTCGTACCTTAAGAGATTGAGTCAGAAATCACAAAATTTTTTGAACTCCCTCAGCCTCATCGGGGATTTCAAACTTGAAAAGTCTCACCAAGAACTCGAATTATAATTTAACATTCTATAAGTTTTGTTATAGTTTTTTTTTTTTTTAATTTTTTTTTATGAATATCTTTTTAACCTAATTTATAATAGTAATAAAGATCTCTCAAATTATGGAATGAATGCCCTACTGGATATATAAAAGTTCTCAACTTAAACTTTATTAACGTAAGTTTCGTTAATTATAATAATAATATTAAATACTAACCCAATTATTGGGTGGATGTCAATTAAGTCTCCTTAATTATGGGTGCTAAACACATATAAAATTTATATATTCCTTTCTTAAATATATATATCTAATTTTTTTTTTAAATCCTTACATGGAAAGTATATTATGAATCTGACCAAAGATAATTATTTTCTTTAATTACTATTTATTTTCATAAAATATTATACAAAATAAAGATCAACCTATCACATTTTTTTTATCTAATTTAAAATCTCAAAAAAACAACAAAATTACACATCATCAAAAATACACAAAAAAGTCAAGCATGGTTTTCAAATATATAATAGTATAGATTACAAAAACCTATTGTCTGTTTTAGAAGCAAACAACTCATTTGTTAATTAGAGGAAATATCTAATATTATAATAGTCAAAACATAATTAGAAATATCAAAGTTCCCTTGATAGGTAAAAAAAAGATCACTTTCCTATCTATGTACTACATTATTTCCTATTCCACGTACACATTTGAAGAACACAAAAGGTATGAGAGAACCTCCCAACTCCCAAGTCCCAACCATCACAATTTTTTGTTGACTATTTATGCATCTTCCTTCTTAGAAACTAAGTGAAGAGAGAAAATATCTGAAATTCATCTTATTAGAATTGAAGAACTAAACTGTACAAGCTCATTACAGGTTTATATACAGTGATACATAAATATCTCATCCTCTAGATCTTTCCTCACCACGTGGCAACTCAGTACCGTAACTCACTCAACAACTAAAAGCACTTAACTAACTTAACAAAGTTCTAATATCCACACTTTGCAGATATTACAAAATACCCCCCTGAATGTGAAGATATTACAAAACTCCCCCTTCAAGGTGGATGGAACAAATCCTTGACTGTCAATTTGCTCATCACAATCTGAAGTTGAGAAGCAGGTAATGGCTTGGTGAACATATCTGCAAGCTGATGTGACGAACGAACTGGGAGTAGCTTCAAGAATCCATTGGCTATCTGATCACGCACAAAATGGCAATCCACTTCAATGTGCTTAGTTCTCTCATGGAACAAAGGGTTGTTGGCAATATGTAGTGCTGCGAGATTATCACAGAACAGAGTAACTGGAGTAGGAATATGAATTTGAAAATCACGAAGGAGCTGAGAAATCCATACTAATTCACTTGACGCAACCGCCAATGCACGGTATTCGACCTCAGCAGATGATCTGGAGACAACCTGCTGTTTCTTGGACTTCCAAGATATTAGAGCTGTTCCCAAAAATACACAAAACCCTGTTGTAGATCTTCTAGTATCAGGGCATGAGGCCCAATCAGCATCAGCAAAAGCACTTAATTTGATCTCAGCATCAGCAGGAAAATAGATTCCTTGACCTGGAGTGGATTTCAAATATCTTAACAACTGATGCACAGCATCCATATGGGGCTTCCTTGGTTGAGATACAAACTGACTAAGTTTGTTGACAGCAAAACATATGTCAGGCCTAGAGAGAGTAAGATATAGGAGTTTGCCAATGAGAGCCCTGTACTGAGTAACATCCTCCAAAAGATCCCCTTCAAATGTGTTAAGCTTCACATTAGGATCCAGAGGAGTGTTGCAAGGCTTTGCACCAAGAAATCCTGTATCTTCCAACAATTGTAAAGTATATTGTCTCTGACATAGAAAGATACCAGATTGAGATCTTGCAATTTCCAAACCAAGGAAGTACTTGAGGTTGCCAAGATCTTTCAACTTAAAACGGGAATGTAAAGACTCTTTGACCTCAGTGATTAACTGCTTATTTGGCCCTGTAACCACTATGTCATCCACATAAACTAAGACTGCAACAAATGTGGAATCAGATCCCTTTGTGAACAAAGAGTAATCAGCCTTAGATTGTGTAAAACCATCCTGGATTAAGGAGGCTGAGAATTTGGCATACCACTGCCTGGAGGCTTGCTTAAGTCCATAGATGGACTTATTTAATCTGCACACTAACTTCTCGGATGATGGAATTGGTACAGAAGGTATATATCCCAAAGGAAGTTCCATATACACTTCTTCAAACAGATCCCCATTCAAGAATGCATTGTTGACATCTAGTTGAGACAAATGCCAACCTTTGCAGCTTGCGAGAGCCAATAGAGTTTTAACTGTAACCAGCTTAGCTACTGGGGAATAGGTATCCAAGTAATCAATTCCCTCCAACTGACTGTAGCCCTTAGCTACAAGCCTAGCTTTGTGTCTTTCCAAAGAACCATCAGAGTTAAACTTCAGCTTATAAACCCACTTACAACCTATGACATGAGAGCCAGGGGGCAATGGAACCACTGTCCAAGTATTGTTATCCTCCATAGCACCCAATTCTGCTTTCATAGCTACTTGCCATTCTGGAGAGGAGACAGCTTCTGTAAAAGTTTGAGGCTCTTTATGAGAAGAAACTGTAAGAACAAATTGCTTATAAGAAGGATTCAGTTTGTCATAAGAAAGATGATGGGAGAGTGGATATGAACATGTAGTGGCAGGAACATGGTGATGTTGAAGTAACTGGCAGTGATAATCTGCAAGATAAGATAGCCTTCTAATAATTCTAGAAGGTCTGGTAGATCCCTCAGAAATAGATGGAGCAAGAGGAATGCCATTAGAATCAGAAATCCCATCCTGATCAAGGTGAGATGGAACAGGTAAAGGGAGTGAACTATCATCAGTGAAATCTGGAAAGGGAGTATGGAGTGAGAGATCAAGAAATGGAAATTGATCTTCATGAAAAATGACATCCCTAGATATGAAAACCTCCTTTGTGTGAAGATCAAACAACCTGTATCCCTTGACACCAGGAGGATATCCAATAAAAACACAAGGCCTGGCTCTTGGAGTAAATTTATGTCTCTGTGACATTAAAGTGGAAGCATATGCCAAACAACCAAAAACTTTGAGTTGGTGAAAATCAAATGGCTTAGAATATAGTAATTCATAAGGTGACTTGTATTCCAAGTGCACTGATGGTGTCCTGTTGATCAGGAACACAGCTGTCAACACACAATCTGTCCAATGATGTAAGGGAATTCTAGATTGAAAGTAGAGGGATCTAGCTACATTAAGCAAGTGTTGATGCTTCCTCTCAGCAACTGAATTCTGTTGCGGAGTTTCAACACATGAAAACTGATGAAGGATGCCATGTTCCTTGAAAAAATCAGTGAAACTCAACTCAGGAGCATTGTCAGACCTGAACTGCTTAATATGCTGACCAAACTGATTCTTGATCATCTGGAAAAACTGAGGGATGATCCGTAGAACATCTGACTTATGTTTCAATAAAAAAATCCAAGTAAACCGTGTAAAATCATCAACTAATGTCAAGAAGAATCTGTATTCATTTGAAGGAGCCTGATTAAAGGGTCCCCATATGTCAGCATGGATCAAATCAAAAGTATGTGAGGATCTAGTATTGGGAGCAGGAAAAGGCAACCGTCTTTGTTTTGCTAAGGGACATACATTGCATGACTTACATGACAAATCCACATTAGAATGTATATCCAAATTTTGCCTAAGATGTGCAAGAATTGGAGTGGACACATGTCCCAATAGATTGTGCCAAATGTTTACTGAAACCTTATTAACAAATTCAACTTTGGAATCAGCGAGGAAAGAACTATGAACATCAAGAATATAGAGGCCATCTTGAACTTTAGCTCTGCCAATCATCTCCTGCCCCATTGAATCCTGAAGAACACAACAGTCATCCGTGAAGCACAAACGAACATTAGAGCTCCTCAACATGTGACTGACTGAGATCAAATTAAATCTGAAATGAGGGACTAAAAAGACATCCTTGAGTGTAATGTATTTATTCAGTGTAACTGTCCCTTTGTGAGTGACTTGAAAAGAAGAACCATCAGGAAGTATCACACTAGCATCATGAACAGGTTCAATAGCATCCAAAAATACCATATCATAACATATGCTGCGACTTGCGCCAGAATCCAATATCCATTGACCGGAATGCAATTGGGAAAAAGACAGAGCAGACAAGGAAATACCTGTAGCAGGCTCTGTTTTCCCAGGCTCAGATTGAAGAGTGAGAGTAGGCTGCACCTGAGAAGATAAGAGAGACAACAGAGACTGAACTTGTTGATTAGTCAATGTGTGTAGAAAATCAGATGAAGATGAAGCTTGAGAAGGCACAGCAGTAGAAGTAGATGCAACATCTACATGATTCACAACAGAATGTGAAGCAGATGGCTGATGAATGGAGTTGTTGTTGCGTGGACGATTAGCAGAGTTGGTAGCAGCAGGATGACCCGGAGGGAAACCATGAAGGCGATAACACCGATCCACGGTGTGGTTGGGGCCATGACAGTAGCTGCATTCAATTTTGTTCTTCCCTTTGTAATTGGAGTATGGAGGACGGGGAGAGAAACGACTAGGACCAGTGCTAGATCGTCCTGTTCCAGATGAATCACGAGTAGCAAACGCCATGGGAGTAGATCTGGCGGAAGAATCGCAAGGAGAAGCAAACGATCCAAGGCCACGCTGGCGTTCCTCTTGAGACACCAGAGCAAAAACTTTGCTCATCGACGGAAGCGGATCCATCATCAGGATCTGGCTGCGAATAAGAGCATAGGACTCATGGAGGCCCATGAGGAAGGCCATGATGTACTCGGCCTGGTAGTAAAGGCAGAGATCTCGGACACCGTTGCAGGTACAGCGATTACAAGTGCAAGCCGGACGATAGTTGGATAGCTCTTCCCAAATCGCTTTGAGTTTGGTGAAGTACACACTAATTGAAGTGTCACCTTGGCGAGTGGAAAGCAGAGCATGACGCAATTGGAAAATGCGAGGACCATTACTCTGTTGGAATCGGTCACGCAAATCAAGCCATATTTCTCTAGCAGAATCGGAGAACAGGATACTAGCAGCAATATCCTTGGAAACAGCATTGAGGATCCATGATATGACAACATGGTTATTGCGAATCCATGCGTGATGACGAGCAACAGGCTCGGTCGCGGCTGGCGGAGTAAGAGAACCATCAACGAATCCGCGCTTGTTCTTCGCAGAAAGAGCAATTAACATGGAGCGAGACCAGGTAGTGTAATTATCACCTGTTAATTGCTGGGAGACAAGTAATGATGTGTTGCCATCCGATTGCTGCAAAAACAAAGGATCATCTGAAGAAATCACCGGAGCGATGGACGAATTCTCGCCGGAGGAAGTCATCGGAGAGATCAGAAGGATCGATTAACGAACGATCAACCACAGAATCAACAACAAAGCAAGGAGATGCGGAAGCAATCAAAAGTCTACTGATACCATCTTAGAAACTAAGTGAAGAGAGAAAATATCTGAAATTCATCTTATTAGAATTGAAGAACTAAACTGTACAAGCTCATTACAGGTTTATATACAGTGATACATAAATATCTCATCCTCTAGATCTTTCCTCACCACGTGGCAACTCAGTGTTGTAACTCACTCAACAACTAAAAGCACTTAACTGACTTAACAAAGTTCTAATATCCACACTTTGCAGATATTACAAAATACCCCCCTGAATGTGAAGATATTACAAAATTCCTCGAATTCCACATAAGACCAACTCATCATCTCCGTGAGCTTAGCCACCTCCATCGAGGCAAAGATTTCTACCATTTCTGGTATAAGCATGCTCGGCCTTGCCTCGAACACCATTCACAACATCCCTACTTTCATTTTTGGTCATCATCTCCATTCCAAACTGTTTATCAACTTCAAGCAGTACTGTTCTATCAAAATTAATCTTTACATAAGGCAGTCGTCAAAGCACTCCTCTCAATTCTCACTGTATGAGTCTCAACCCCTACCTCCTGATAGGATTGCTAGTAAGAGCGGGCATAACAGATATCAACGGTTAAAAATATTATCCCTGCATAAAGCATCCTTATCGCACAACTTGCTCACCACCGATCTCATCCAACCTTCTGAGCTCCCCCTCCAAACCCTAACAACCGTCCAAGGTAAATTACTTATGGCCAAGTAAAACCCATAAATTTCAATAACGACATCTTCTTTCATAATGAATTATGTTGTTTAGTCTTGATGTGTTAGAGGTACTTTTACAAAATTTTAAATTTTAGAGGAATTTGGATCTTAAAGTGTATTCGTATAACTATACCTGATCTGGCTCAAATCTGGTCGATCTGACATGGTCGATCTGACTATTAGATATGGGTCAATCAGTCAAGAATTTGTTTAAGCGAGCTCTTTATCGACCTGAAAGCACTAACATACGTGAGCTAAGTACCAGCTTGGGGGACTTGGGGCTTTACCCAAGTTTAGCACTCCGACGCTCAATTCAGTAATGAGGCTCTTTAGAGAGAGAATAAATGCAATTAAATGCGGAGTAAAGGCTTACCAACTACTGTTCAAAGGGCGAGTATTTATAGCCATGGCCAAATAACGCAGTAATGCGTGTACTGTAGGTGTGCATTAATGGCGTTGCCAGTCGTCGATCTGGATGTCGGATGATGAAACCGGCTTGAGGCGGGTCGTTCGTACCTTCTTTCCCCTTTGGGTAAAAGCAGGGACTGACGGTCATTAATGAGCCGTAGTCTATGATGCACGGACACGGACACGACGACACGGACACGACACGACACGGATACGACGACACGGATTTTTTCTTGAATTTCCCACGTAAGGAATGTCGGACACGGACACGACACGGCATGACACGACACGGCAAAATGATATTTTTAGAAGTGTCCGTGCATCATAGGCCGTAGTACGCCTGTTCCAGGGAATGGGAGGGATACACGTATCCCGACAGGAGTGCTTTACAGTATTCGGATGTCCCGTGACATATGTAATCGATCTGAAGATCGACGTTGCCTACCGGAATCCTGAGTCCTGCTTGGGTTTCCTCATAGGAGGGGAGCAGATCGATCTGATGACCAGGCTACCAAGAATCGATCTCACGATCTGATGATCTCATGAAGATCTGAGGATCTGACCTAGCATCGAGTTGATGATCTGTCCAAAAGGCCGTTTCTGATTTGTCCAGGTTGGCGCGGAGTCCACGTGGCACCAACTAGGGGCGGCCACGTAGCCATATACTATTATGCCATGTCAATACCCAACAAACTTTATTTGTCCAGCATATAAAAAAATATTGAAATTCGAATTCGCACCCGTAACCCACCCACGCAAACACAAAATGCACACATGAAATTTTTTATTTATTGGTTTGCCAATTTTGACGACTTCTGCAGTTTTAATGTAGATGCGTTATTAGTTAATTAAAAAAATTGCAATTTTTGTTTGTATTAATTTATTAAAATATATACTTAAAACTTAAAATCAAAGCAAGCTGCAAAGCTGAGACAATTTTCTTGGACCGAGTTGAGTGATCTTAAACTAATACTAATTAAAGATTTCACGTTCTCGATGTTTTCTGCATAAAGTTGTATAAGATTAAATATATTAAAGTGTTCATTGATTTCAATGAACAAAAGGCATCTCTCTGTGTCTATCGAGGAATCGTGAGGGCCAGTCTTGATCTGTGTAATATAAACAATTTTCTCTTTTAGATAAAAATTGCATTTATCTATGAACAAACTTTAATTTCATGTGCAAACATTAATTTAATGTCTGAAATATAAGGAATATATATTAATTATATACGTTTAACCCGTATATAGCATGGTATGTGGAATTTGAGATCCAATACGTATAGGATTTAGGAGGAAGATTTTAATATTCGAGTTCGTTCTTGAATAGTTGATACCCAACTATTTCAGAACGGTCTTGAGTCAGGTTCAGAATTATCCAGTTTTTCATTTTTGCTTTTTAATAATGTCAAATCGATCAAATATACCATGAATACAAGTTGTTACATTATAAATATTGTTCGAATGTAACTAAAAAAGTTAACTTTCCAAAAATTTTAACTCAAATCCATTCACCAATTACATTAACAATAATTCAAACATTTCTCTACAATCTAAAGATTACAGAGTTTCTATCTAATTACCTTCGAGGCAAGACCTAATCAACGTATAATATATGTTCAAACTGGCAAGGCCTTATCTACTCAAATAATATCCTTAGGAGGCGTTTGGTATTGTTACTAGGTTAAATAGATATGAACTGTGGGGGTTAATACTCTGTTTGGTAGTGTATATTAACATATTTGGGCCAATGAGCTTTAATATTTGGCCCGCTCCAAGCCCGCACTGTAGACGAATTAAGTGTGCTATCTCATATCTATTTTCAGCCGCTATTAAGTTGCGTTGAATTGCTTGAGTATTGTATCGGCACTGTACACTTTTTTTTTGGTCAAGTAATACCCCTGCACAAAAGCTTATCATGTTCTCTTCAATCATTCATCTGCTGTTGTTCTAGGGTTTGCGAAATTGGGGATCCCCGTCTTAGCGAGAAGCGCAACAGGCGAAGTGGGTAGTGGTAAGAATTTCATGCGATATATTTCCCAATACCATTATGCACCTCATATCCCTTTTCTGATTCTTCACAAATCCTCTGTCTTGTGGAGACCTTTTTTTGTTGACATCAGGCAAAAGCTACCCCGCTCTTGAGAAGGTAAACCTTCGAACTCCTACACTCAAGGCTGGTAAACGAATTATTGTTCCTGTAAACTTGTATTTCTAGCTTCTTAGTTAGATTTGTAAATATGAGCGTTGCTTCCTCTGCCTTTGTCTTGGTTGAAAAGCTGCACATTGGTACATGTAATATTTATGGTTTCCTCTTTGGCCTGTTAGCTGGGTTTGTGTATGTGTTCATGCGTAGTCATTCTGTTTATGTCAAAGAATTCTTTGCGTTTGTTAAGCTCGGATGCCCTTTGCAGATTTGTTGTTATACTACCTTCAAATGGACCCAAACTCAAGGTTACGCTATTTAGCTTGGATAGCATTTGTAATTAAACGCACGGCTCTGACCCTAACATTGCTGTATTTGTTGAATGTTTGGTATGAGCAAACCGTTCAAAGTGAGAGGTGTTCACGTAGGCGTAGATATTCAATCATTGCTAAACAGCCTGATCAGTTAAAACATTTGCGCCGATTTACTGAAGTGAGCGATCAGAACTGCATTGATAATCTTAGAATGGATAGGAATGCATTTTGCCGTTTATGTTATCTTCTCGAGCATTTCGGTGGTCTGACACAAGAGAGGTTTGTGAGTATTCCATGTAAGGTTGCCATGTTTTTGAATATCCTAGCACACCATAACAAAAACCGAACCATCAAGGGTGATTTCTATTGTTCCGGTTATACCGTAAGCCGGTATTTTCGGTAAACTTTGAAGGCAGTGCTTCGGATCAGCAACGTGCTACTAATCGAGCCGGTTGGGGTCCCACAATCTTGCAACACGGAACCTTGGAAACATTTCGGTAAACCCTCGGAATTCGTTTTGTCCATTTCTTTAATTTTGCTTTCCGAGGGAATTCCCTCGGAAATCTTTTTGTTCATTTTTTTTTAATTTAACTTTTCCGAGAGAAATTTTCCGAGGGAATAACTTCAATTGGTATATTTCGAGGGAATTCCGAGGGAAATAAAAATCAATTTATTTCCCTCGGAATTCCCTCGGATTATTTCCCTCGGAATTCCCTCGGAAATATTTCCCTCGGAACCAATTCCGAGGAGGGTTTTTCCGAGGGAATGATTTCCCTCGGATTTCCCTCGGATTTCCCTCGGAATTCGCCTGTTTTCTTGTAGTGCTCCTAAATATGACTAGAATTGGTCGCATATCACCTAAAACACAAGTGGCGGGAGGGCTCTACTGACGACCCACGTGAAGTGACAAATCTTTTTCATCAACAAAATTAACATCCTATGGGACTAAAAAGGTTTTATGTAAATATACAACCAAATGCTTTATACCCTACAATATTAAAATTATACTGTTTCAATATAAATTTAATAAAATTATACTAGAGCAAATGAACATAAATATTAAAAAATAAAATTTCTATTATCCATTGAGATTTATTGTCTTTCTAAATGCAGAAATGATCATGTTTAAGAAAAATTAATCGTTAATGGATTATAGACATAATCAAACGTAATGATGGCGACATTAATATTGAGTGAACTATCGAAAAATATTTGAGTAGTTGGGGGGGGAGAGAGAGAGACGAAACGAGAAAGAGATGTGATATAGAGTTAAAGGGTTTGGAGGTGATTTAAAATATAACATAGAAGATAATTAGTACAAATTATTGTTGAAATAATGACATCTAACTATCCAGTATTTAGGCTTAATTACAACGCAATCCATCATTATCGAGAAATTATATTTTAGTCCCTAACTTTGAGAACCGTTTGTGGTCCCTAGGAATCCGTTATGTCATTCCAAAAATAACCCTGATTTGTTGTTAAATTCATAATTTGTACGGATCGTTTTGTTTACATTTGTAAACTTTAGGGCTGATTTTGTAATTTTGATCATATATTCAATGTAACACTCATAAAATAGTTAGGGGCATACGTGTACTTTTACAAATTGCGTTAAGAGACCTCAGTCCAAACAAGATTTATAGGGACTAAAATGTAACTTTCCAATAATGATTGACTTCATTGTAATTAGACTTAAATGCAGCTTATAGTCAGATGTAAATCACCCATTTTTATTACTAATTTTTTGTTATAATTAATTAATAGATTATGACTTATATTTTGTCAATACAATATGCTAATATGAAAAAAATATTTGTTATATTATAATTAATGTTATAGTATATGATCATGTCTGAATTTGGTGGCTGATGAAGTTGCTGAATCGACCAACTTGATAACTCAAGAATTTATTTAAAAGAAAGTCTTGTCGACCTGAAAATGGGACAAGGGAAAAAAATAGTGAATTAGGTCGGGTGATCATGACGTAAACCCCCAGATGCCTAAATCAACAATTAGCTCGAGAATCTTATGAATAAATTAAGGACTCGAAAAGTGCAATAAATGTGTTTACCAACTGACATGAATCTAACGAGTATTTTGGTAGTGGGTCTTTATACGTGCCTAAGTACACATACTTAATGTGCATTAAATGCATCTATAGAATTGGTGGTTGTAGATATTGTGCACTTGAGTAAAATAAGTTAGGAGATTATTTGCATTTAATGCGCATCTTGCACGATCCTTGATTTGCATCTCAATTGGGGAGGTCGAGGGACCTGGTCATCCGATCATTTCCTCATGCATAAATAATTAACCCCTCTATCCTAGGTCGGGAGAAAGGTCGAATGTGCAACTAACTAAAACTGACGCATCATGCCTTGTGTCATTCCACGTCGTGCTAGGTATCTTTGTGACATTATGCCACGTCATAAGCCCCTAAAGATCATCAAGTAGGGCTGACGTGGTTGATGGTCTTCCGACTTATAAGCGCCATTCACGCGCAGATCACGCCAAACAGTAATCATGAACGTATTATTTTTTTCATTCCATGAAAATAAGGCTTCTCAATTATATTTGGAAGTTATTTTTACTGAAGAGCATATTGAGTGAGTCAGAGCAAGTATCGTGCAAAGAGTTGATCTTAATCTGAGTTTCGAAAGACAAGCTCGAGAGAAGTTGGTTGAAACACCTTCTTACTTTCAACTTCGGTATTAGCTCGACCCAACTCTGTTCGTGTTTCAAATTTTTTTTATTTCCATTTTTATCGACTTTTAAGATGGCATCGGGAAAGAAGATCTTAATGCCTACCCATAAGACAATCCTTCCTGAGCTTTAAAGGCCTCTAATCATCAACTATAAGCTTCGGGATGAGACAGAATTGGAGGAAGAGCAGTTGGAGACTATAAATATTTGTCTGAATGTACTTTATGCAAAACAATTTTAAGTTGGATTCGAGATAATTTGAGCAATATTATAATTCTTTAACTTGATGGAGACAAATGTTATTAACACTAAATATCTCTTATAAAGTATTACATTCCTTAAAAATACTTATTTAAGTAAATTATAATAACTTAAAAATTAAAAATAAGACTCATTTAATCTAAAAGAAAAGATGAACGGGTTACAAATCAAACTAAGTATATAAAGTCAAATAAAAATACGTACAAATTATAATTTATTTTGTCATGCTAATTTTACAATATACCTTATAATTTTTTGTTTATAACATGGTGTCTACTATGCATGAACACAAATACAATACAATACAAATTGATTTTTAAGTTTAATAGGTGTGTGTGTGTGGGGTGGGGGGGAGGGGGGTATCTGACACAGTATTCGATACAAATACACGATAAAATAATATTTTTAAACGTGTTCGTGCATCATATGAGGAGTGATACTTTGAAACTATAACTTTTTTATTTGTATAGTTGAGAGTTATATTAAAAAATTAGATTTCAATTAAGGACTAATTATTTTAAAAGGTTAATAATTTAATAAATAAAAATAATTAGATAAATCGTATATTTAATGTGCAACGCATATTGTTTTAACTAGTTAATTTAAGTGTGGAGCACATGGTAAATATACCATATCTACCAAACTATTTTGTTAGCACATGTGCTATACCATATCTACCAAACTATTTTGAGTGTGGAGCACATGGTACTATACGATATCTACCAAACTATTTTGATTGTGGAGCACATTAAATAATTGCAGTAATAATAATGAATCCTAGCAACTCACATTGGCGTTCATTAATTCATTAAAACAATTTAACTCAAAATTATTCTCTTTTGGTTATAAGCTTCAACACAACAATATAAATACATCCTCCCTCATTCTCAAACTCACACCATAAGCAAATCATTTCCTCTCAATTTCTCTCCATACACAACAATGTCCTCAACTCACTCCACCTTCATCGCCCTCCTCCTTCTTGCCCTTATTCATCATCTTCCTCATTTCGCCGACGCCCAATCGGAACACGACTCGTGCATACTGAACTGCACTCGCGTCCAAAGAGACTGCGTGAGTCCGTGCAGCTACTCCACCGCCGACCGTGAGCAGCAGCGGTCGTGCTTTGGGAAATGCGAGATAGCGCTTCCCCGATGTTTCCGCACGTGTGATCGGAATAGTCCCTGCCGGGAAAACATCCGGCGCTGCGAGTTCCTATCGTGCAACCGGAATTGCGTTCAGGATCAGAGTTTGCCCGACGGGTCGCCTGAGCTGACGGAATGCTACACGGGGTGTTCGGAGAAATGGATTGGTTGTATGACTACCGGATGCATTGGTTTAGGCTCTTATAAGGATGGTGAGCTCGTGAAGCTCATTTACGAGCAATAAGCTTTGATGTAGTTATAAGGGTTGTGACTTAGTTTTGGTTCTTGCTTTCTTCTGATCTTCTTGTTGACATTGTAACTTTGACTGTTGTTGAGTTTCCATGTTAAATTTCCCATTATGGGATTGTGGGTGCGTTCCTAATTTCTCTTCCATGATTTTTACAAATTTTTAAACGGAAAACAAAAATATTGTTACTCGAGAACAAACCCCTCGGATACAAATCGAGGGAACAGAAATCAAAGATATCAAAGTGCCCTTTTAGTGAAAATAAGCGAATTTTTAGCTAATATATGGACGCTTCATGCTCTATGAAAGACAAAATAGGGACATCGAAGATCTTGGAATATGAGATAACACTTAATATCAATGAAATCGAAAGTGATTTGAGGTCACAAGTAAAATATCCCGAATTTTGAAACAACTCATAGCATATGTCAAGGTTGTCTGGAGAATGGTTTCATAAGAACCTCCTTTTCCAGTTCGGAACAACGATTTTTCCTTCCACACGTACCAGCTCGAACTAAAATTCAGTGGTGGGACTGAATCGAAAAGTTTTGAACCATACAAGATCAAATGTGACACAATTGCCATAATAGGAGTTAAAAATTCTAATGCACCAACACTTTTAAGGATGTCATTTTGCAATGTTATACCATGTCGAACCCTCATATCGAACATCGTATACAATAAAAATTCAAAAAAAACTTCATACCATCGGTTAAAACTAATTTGTAAAATCCATTTATGGGATGAAATGTGTAAATTTGAGCAAGTTTATCTATTTTTTTTTTTTTTAAACGATTATGGCACATAATGTACCACCTATTACTTATTAGTGTGTGAAAACACAAAAAATTTGTAGCAAAAACAAATACTAAACTCGCCAGAAGTACGAACTACACAAAACCACAAGAAAGAAATCAAGAATCCACCACCATTACAACACGCCACAACTGACACCTTTCAAGAACTCAAAAACCCTAAGTCGCAAATGATGAAAAAGGAAACCAAACTAAAGCCCAATACACACTAACCAACCCTATTCATCATGCTTTGCTTCATTTCCATAGATTGTTTCTCATCATATCCCTAACATCCCTAGATTTATTGCACGCTGGAACGTAAGTACATCACTTCGCCATCATAACCTTGACAAACTCCTCGTAATTAATTTGCCCATCACCATCAACATCGGCCTCCCTAATCATCTCATCTACTTCCTCATCGGTGAGCTTCTCGCCGAGATTTGTCATCACGTGGCGAAGCTCAGCAGCAGAGATGAACCCGTTTTGATCCTTGTCGAACACTCGGAAAGCCTCTTTAAGCTCTTCCTCAGAATCGGTGTCCTTCATCTTTCTTGCCATTAGGTTCAAGAACTCGGGGAAATCAATGGTTCCATTTCCATCAGCATCGACTTCATTAATCATGTCTTGGAGCTCTGCCTCGGTTGGGTTCTGACCAAGGGATCTCATCACGGTACCAAGCTCCTTTGTGGTGATGCAGCCTGCACAAGAGGTTCTTCATAGTTAGGTGTATAGAAGGGTCAAATTACACCGTCACTCCATGTCACTAATTGTGTAGTTTGCAAACGGTAATAAACACTTCATTTTCTGTTTTTCATTAAGCGCTTCAAGAGTGTCTGAAAAACCAACTTATGCTTAAAAAGCATAAATAGCTAGAAGCATCTACGGCGTCTGAATTATTTTTGTAAATAAATGGAAGTTTTTGTAATTTAAAGTGTGTTTCAAGTTTCAACTTCTTTTTCCAAACAACTGTTTTTGTAAACTATGAACTTTTTTTCCAAACATTTTGCAACTTTTCCTATACCACAACTTTTTTACAACCTTAGTTTCTACTTCTACCTCTCGGAAAGCAAAAGCTTTTGCAAACACCTGTTAGATATGAGTACAAACTTCCCCTATTAGTTCCATAATTACAAGTAAACCATTTTTTGACCAGTCGAAATTCGACTGAATCTGACCAGAATTCATTCAAAACTCGAAAGCATCCATAAATGCAAGAAAAACAAAGCAAGAAAGTTGATTAGAATTGCAACAATGAAACTACTTAACTATGCGTATGACCCAAGAAATGTGCTGGATTAGGTACCAAAAGTAAGCTTCACTTCACATGCTTCATATCAACAGATTATATCAAAACAATTAATAAAATACAACCCCAACGTATCCACAGTCTTCACACTTCAAAATCCACAAGTCTTTCAATTAGGATAGACTCATCCCCATGAAGCATATTCCATATAATTTTCCGTAACATGTTAAACCAAAACTAAACGAACAATTTTCACAAGATCATACCAAAATACAACATCCAGGATTCAAGCATCATAATATTTGGCTAGTTTCCAAGCCATAGTTATAAAACCAAATTCGAGCAAATCCCTTAAATTCAGCTCAATTACGAGCTGAAGTGAGGAAAAACATCCCTTTTTCCATATTACTTCTTAGAGAAAAGATCAAACTTCGCGTAAAATTCATGTTCTCTCCAGCTATATCAACCAAAATCACACACACGCACAAGCAAATACACGCCATATCTAAGATCAAGAAACAATTTTTAAACTTAGATGCTCAGAATTAGAGTGAAAAGCAATCAGATCTGACAAAAACCATCAAAACCCATATCAGAAACACAAAAATCAGCATAAACGAACACAAGAATCCAGAGACAATGAAAAGGAAAGAGATCGAACCATCTCCATCCTTATCGAAAAGGCTAAAAGCCTCCTTGAACTCAGAGATCTGGTCATCCGTCAACTGATCCGCCATTTCTGCTTCTTCAAGCTCAGAAACTCCTCCCTAAAAATTCCCCTGCTTTTTTACCCCTTTCCGGGCTTCGAATTCCTCGATCGAATCAAACAGAAGAGCAAAGATTTTTCCGGAAAAACGAGACGGGCTCGCTCTGATTTGACGCAAAACCAACCAAGTCAGCGTTATATATCAGCTAGACAAAAGGAAAAATCAAGAAAACTGTACGTGGAGAAGAAAAGTTCACATAGAAGGCCCCTTGACAAATTTAGTATTATTTAAGCTGATCATCCGATATTATTTCCTCTTTAATGCTTGCATTTAATCACTATTTTGATATTTTCCATGTTTCTTGTCCGCTTGTGCCCGAAGATGGCGATGGCTTTTCTTCCCCGCCTTTACCGCTTTGCCCTTGGCTTTGAGTTATCTTATTTATGCAATTGTATTATGAGGAAGTATTTCATTTTTGGAATTTCAATATTTTGCAAATATTTCTAGTTAAAAGCTAAAATTTATGATGCACGAATACAAACAAGAGGATATAGATACGATATAATATGAATTTTTTCTTAAATTTTCTATGTGAGGAGTATTGGACATGGTATCAAATACGAATGTTCGATACGACATGACACGATAAAATAATATTCTTAATAGTGTCCGTGCATCATAGGCTAGGAAATTGGGTATTTTGTCTCATAAGATATCTCATTTTGTAAGGTTGGGTCCTATATTTTTAATAATACTTTTAATTGGTACTTTAGATTTCGATTGCAAACTGCAAAGTATATTTTCGAAAATTTTGGATGAAAAAAAACCTTTTATGGATGATATCGATTTAATATGCAGGACAAAAACTTAAAAAGTTAATTAAGAAAATAAAATCATCGATTCAAGCTCGGAAATGTCAAAAATCAAATTCTTTCACTAATTTGATATTAAACTTGTAAATGGGCTATAAATTGAAACTAAATATGTGAAATTTAAGAATGGACATTAAGTGAAAATGTTGTTTTTATTTAAAAAGAAAAAAAGAAAAAAAAAAAGAAGAAACGAAATGGAAAAGAAAACCATATTTGCAAGGGAGACTTGAAGTATGGGAACAAATGGTTCAATAATTCAAAATTTTCCCTTTCATGTGCTTCTTATTCAAAATAATCTAATTTTCCAAATATTGTTTATAGAAAACTATAAACTTTAGCTTACGTTCAATGAGGGACTTCAATTAACCCTATAGTTAATGTATTAATTTATCTTGAAATAAACATTATTCAAAGTACATAACAACTACATAATAAGCGTAATATAACAGATGTTCAAACTTGACTGACTAGCTTAATTCTTCGTAACCTAATCTTTTAGTAATTAAGTATGTATTCATGCGTCCAAAGTTTTTGATTCATGTAACAATTTTCCAATATAATTAATGACGAGAATATGTTAAATAACTATTTGACCTAAAAGTTTAAAATGTTAAATATACGTATCATTAAATATTTAAACATCTCTAACACACTACTTCACGTGCAAGTCATCTTTTTCTTTCTTTATTAAAACGTATCATTAAATATTGGGTTAATCTCAGCCACCCTATGTCCTTTGGAGGTTAATGCGTTTTGTACCCGAACCTTTAAATCGGTGCGATTGTCCCATTAACTTTTGTAAAATGTAACACTTAACCCTTTTCTGGTGGAATTTTAGGGAATATTCTGTTCAATTTTTTTGGACGTGATTTATAAAGTTAAATTTGTACAAATTATGATGGTGCAGAAACTTGGGGAGGACTTGAACACCAAACACTTTAGAATTTGTAGGTAGGAAGGAAGACCATCACAGGCACAAGAGCCTCAGAAACTGGGTTTCCAATGAGCGTGGGTTCTTCCAGCTAGGATAACACCAAGAAACCGTGCAGCGAAAGTGCAGAAAAGGGTGAGATACAGGAAGCTTTGAAGAAGATGCAGAGGGAAATGGTGCCCAGTTCAGTACGTGGTATTTTTGGTGAGGAAGATGACTTGGGGGAGAATGTATGGGTTCTCCTATATTTATATGTTAGGGATGGGGGTAAATGGGTAAATTGACCATGTGGTCCCAAACCTGTGTTGCCCTAACACGCGTCAGCCTTTGGTGGGGTGAGAATGACATTCCAGAAAAGGAGATGGCGTGTCAGGTGCGCGGTGCACAGTACCTTTGTGTCAGAGGTTGTTGACGAGGGTCGCATAGGATGAGGGACTAATGTCTTCTCCTGAAGGCTAGGATCCATCGCATGAGGGGTAGATTCATTCCCGAGCGTTGATGACGCTCGGAAAATCCACGGATGGGCTCCCCACGAGAGATGACCTTTGAGCGACAAGATCCCGAGCGTCAATCATGGGACCCCCATGTAGGTGCTTCCCTGTGAAGGGTAACCCTGAGGGCCGAGACGCGAGCGTCAGACTCGTCGGATCTGGACTTTTACCGGAGTAGTCGTCCGAGGCTTGACGGTCTATCCTAGCTTGCAAATGGGTGGGCTGGGAAGGTCCACGAGCCCTCCAAGGCGAGAGTCTGGGATTTAGTCAGCGACATGCTGACACGTGGACGGCTCTGATCCGAGAGTGTTTTTAGGCCTCATCATTTTGCCCCCCAAATTCTGTAGTATCGCTTCGAGCGTACTGTAGAATTTATAAAGAAGGAACTATGAATTTCGAACATCCGAGGGCTAGGCCATTTCCAGCGAGGAGACTGCTGGCCTTCCGTAACGTACACAAACTGACACCGCATTAAATGCTGTCAAATCCGCATTTAATGCTGAGTGGGAACGTGGGCGCGTGCACTCCGGGAGTCGTGAGGCGGTTACCAAAAGTGGGGGGTTTCCTAGGCGGGAAATGATTGCGTTTTTGAATTTTCAACCCTAATCCATGTACCATCTTCCCTATAAATAGGGGTTTGCAGGGCCTTGGTACCTCTTTCACGCATTCAAACTCTTTCAAGCACATACATAGCAAGAAATCTTTGCCAGTTCTACAAGCTCCGGCGAATTTCTTCTCTTCAAATCTTAGGTAAAAATTCCTTACCTTCTTCTTATTTTCCCCGTGCTAACATTAGTTTTAGGTTGTGTGAGTGAAAACCTTGAGGGCAAAGCCACTGTCCACCATTGAATTTGTTTCAGAAATCTCATCCTCCCTTGAGCTTTCTGTTAGAAATCCCGTCCCCAAAAATTGAAAATTGAACATGGCCGGAAACCAAGCTGATGATTATGTGCGGGAGATTGAGGAGATGTCGGTGGGGAGCTCCTCCCCTCATGGCGATGTCCCCATAGCTGTTCCCCTAATTATGGCGCACCCAGGTGAAGGTATTCCCATGGCGATATCGGTGGCCCAGGCTCCGGTTGACGCCGGGGAGGAAGAGGTGAACGCTGCCGTTCAAGGGATGAACGAGCGTGTTCCCGGTGGGACGGACGATCTCTTTGAGGAGATGCATAATGTGATGGAGATGCAGAGACAAGGGGAGAGAGTATTCCCAGTTCTGAACAGCGCTGTGAGACCCCAAGATCACAGGATCACAGTGGCCATGATGGCTCCCGAGGGTGAAGCGGGGCCATCCGGGCGTCCATTTGAGGCTGAACCTTCCAGAAGGCGTCAGAGGAGAGGAAGGGAGCCTGCCACTCGAGTAAGGCAAGACAACCGCCATCAGACTGACAGATCTCCGGATGAAATTGAGAGTATCTTGACCCTCGGTGATTTGGAGGAATTGAGAGCGAAAGCGTACTGGGATGAAGTCGTGTTTCCCATGCGACTTCCTGAGGAAGGGGAGAGGGCCAATCGACCACCGCCTGGGATGATGACGGTCTATTGGGATGCTGTTCTTGCTGGGGGTCTGAGGTTTCCAATCGCTCACGACGCCGTCATCATTTACCATCACCTAGGGCTTTGCCCTTCACAAATTCTACCCAATGGCATAGCCCTAATTAACACGTTCATAATAACAATGAGGGCCTTGGGCAAAGCACCCTCGATAATCAACTTTGACAGCTTGATACAAGTAGCCCGCTCGCCACGCTCGTCGCCTACAGACGGATTTTACTACGCCCAGGCCAAATCAGGCTTTAAGATGATAGATTCTCCATCTTCCTCCTATGGCGAGCACTGGAAGGAAAAATACTTTTTTGTGGGGGCTCCCGGGGGGATTTTCGGAGTTCACCGGCAATGGATGATTCATGGCGAGGGTCCTTTGATTAGGGAAAGGATGAGGAACAAGGATTTTGAGGAGTGGGCGATGGGGTTAGCCCTCGAGATGAGGGCTGAAAAGAAGTGGATTAAGGCGGAGACATTGGTGAAGAACGAAGGGGTGTTGTTCCGCTACGGATTATCTTGCCCCCCTGGCATGATACTCAACCCTCCAACTGACATCATGGCCCTCGACGGTTAGATTCTAGGAACTAACATCTCTAACCTTTAGAATAGCTCTCTGACTTACAGTTATCATTGTTTTCTTGTTTATACGATTCAAACAACCAATCTTTTGACGCTCGTTCCCCTTTCCTTGCAGGCATCCAAATACTATCTCAAGGCATGAATGCTGAAGCCCTTTCACGTATGTTGGGTGCCCAAGGGCCCGCAGACAATCCTCAACACCCGCAACCGCAGCAGAACCGCCCTCCCAATGCTCCGAGGGGGAGGGTAAACCGACGAGGAGCTGGCCGAGGGCAAAACAACGCTCGAGGTGGAGCAGGGAATGTGGCTCCTCCCAGGGGCCCTATCGAGGATCTGACAGTGGAGGGTACCCACGAGGCCACTCCTCCGTCGGCGGCCCCCGTGGGCCCAATTTCACTGAGTTCAAGTGGGTCACGGAACCTCTCGGGGGAGCCTATCCGTATTCACGAAATTCTCCAGGCCGACCGCCAGGGGAAAAGAAAAAGGATGCCGGACTCCCTCCCTATTTCAGGCAAGGGAAAAGAGGTGGTCGTGGGCCACCGTGGCGAGGGCAGCGACACTTCATCTTCCGAGGATGAAGAATTTTGGAAGATAGGCTGCAAGGGCGACTCCCGTTATAAGCGCCAGCGGACTGAAGGCCCGGTGCTCCTAAAGAAGAGCGCCTACTCCGTCAACCTTGTCTCCGACATCGTTGGGAAACTACAATTTTCCGGCGATCATGACAAGCTGAACGAGCATGACGCCGCTCGCGTTGCTGATGATGCCTGCCATGTCCTTCTGACGGTAAGTCTGTACTCCTCTTTACCAAATTCTCCTTTCTTCCTTCCACGTTCGGATTATGACCCTCGTTTACGGCTTCCCAGGAGGTAATCCCGAGGCTGAAAAACTTGCAAGGGCGAGCGCAAGCCTATTCTGAGCATAAAGCTAAATACAAGAAGTTGCTGCGCATTTCAGACCCTGTTCAACTGCAGGAGGATTACAACCATGTCAGCGCTCAGCTGAATTCCGCCAACATTGAAAACACTCAGCTGAAGGAAAATCTGAGGAAATCTGAAGACGCCTTTCTGGTGCTAAATGAGCGTCACAGGAAATTGAAGGATGAGCGGGACCAGTTGAGGGCACAAAATGTGGAGCTAGGTGAGCAGCTGGCGGAGAGCACTCGCCAGAACGAGGCGGCCAACAAGGCCTTTGCTGACTTGCAAAGCAAAGTACAGGGCTTGGAAGCGAAGGTATCCTGGGAGGCGGTGCAGAAATTCGTGCGCTCCAAAGCCTTTGTGTTTGCGGCCAACATCCAGTGCTTTGACAACGCTCGACGCTTCTTCCATAAAGCGATTGGGCAAATGGTGAAGTTGGGACTGGCCCCTGAAAGCGCTCGATCCGACGCTCGTTTACGCATGGATCTTGATGAGAATTGCGAGCCAATGGTCCAGGAGGAGGATCCCACGGATAATCTGGCGGAGCCTGAGTATCAGGAGTTGGTGGAAACACTCCAAAGGGAGTTTATAGCTGCCAACAGGGTAGATCCCGAGCCTCTCCTGATAGAAGATGAGGGCACTGTCATGGACGTCGCGGATGCCGAGGAGCCTGGTGAGGCCCAAACCTCTGACGCTAATGTGTTGGCCCCGGTTCCCCTTGCAACTGCTCCTCCCGAGCCCAACGCTCCGGCCCAGTGAAACTCTTTACACTGATCCCTTTCCTTGTTGATTTAAATCCCTTGTCATAATTATGAACAATTTATGCTTGTACTTAATCTTCCCGTTATTCCCTTAACATTTTGAGTTTCTTTTCATACTTTAGCACTCTTTCTCTACTGCTTTGATGTCTGAATGCTTTTTCCTTTACTCTTGGATGGTGAATGATGTTAATTTGTTGAGCTTTGCCACTTTTACATTGTCTCTCTCATTTGGACGTTTGCGATGAGCGTGTTTTTGCACGAGGGCGCTTCTTGCGAGGGTGCCCTGGCATTCATCACAATGCGCCATTAGTTCAAGAATTGGCAGCGTCCGTCGATCCGAGGGGCGTAAATACGGGCGCGAGGGTGTTTTCCATGGATGTCCCCGGGCCGTATTCGCAATTAGGCTCGAATTTGAACTTAGGGAATTTTTAGGGATTTGCCTAAGTATTGGCCCAATAATGCGCACCCTCGTTCCGGATGCCCCAATGAGTCATACGCACTTTAGAAATCAACAGTAGGATCTGCTAAGTGTGGGAAAGAATAGAGCGTGACCGTGGGGTTAGCAACGTTTCGAGGGACCAATGCAAGAATTGGTCTAGGATCCAATATTTCATGAGTATGATTTTACTCAATAAGTTGAGGGTCATTGGGGTTCTTATGAGCACGAGCTGGAGTGGCGAACACTCAGCTGGCGTTAATTAAGCATTGCGCTCCCCGCTGTTTGACACGCTCATTTTTAGGACTTTATATACTTACCCATCGTTCAAATTGTTCCGGGTGGATGGTTATCAACACCTGGACAGTATGGCTTTGAAACGATTGATGTACCGCGTAGACCGTTCGACGTGGAGGATGCTCGACACGGAGTAGGCCTCTCGTCGCTCGGATCATTTGATCAAAATAACAAAGCAAGCAAATAATAAAAACAAAGAGTTAAATACTTACTGTTATATAAATGCATTTTTGGAAATGATTACAACACGCTTTCCGTCAAAGGAAAACCCTTCACGCCACAAACGGGCCACTACAAAGAAACTGATGTCTACACGTAGAACCTTCTGAGGTTACATGCATTCCATGGCCTAGGGAGTCGCTCGCCTTGCAAAGTTTCCAATAGGTAGGTGTTGTTTGCTCGTACCTGGATGACTTTGAAGGGGCCCTCCCAATTAGGGTCCAACTTACCTACGTGTTTGGAGACTTCAACTTTTTTGAGGACCAAGTCCCCTAGCTGGAAAGTCCTTTCCTTAACATGTTTATTGTACTGGCGAGCAACGGTTGCCTTATACTTGTGAATACGCGCCCAAGCAGCATTCCTCTTCTCATCCAGCAAATCTAATTCGAGCGCCCGATTGGCCTCGTTGGTGGCAGGCTCGAAATAGGCAACGCGTGCAGATTCTTGAGCAATTTCCGCAGGTATCATGGCCTCGGAGCCATACACGAGGGAATAAGGGGTTTCCCCCGTTGCCGCTCGCGGGGTAGTACGGTACGCCCACAGAGCTCCCTGAAGTTCTTCAGCCCATTCTCCTTTCTTACTTTCGAGCATCGTTTTCAGATGCTGGAGTATGGTTCGATTGGTCACTTCAGCTTGACCATTAGCTTGAGGATGACCCACGGAAGTGAACCGTTGTTCGATCCCTAGTTCATAGCACCAATCACGTGTGTCAGCAGCGATAAACTGGGAACCGTTATCCGAGATGAGCACCCTCGGGATGCCGTATCTGCAGATGATATTTTTCCAAATGAAGTCCCTCACAACCTTGAACGTTATCTTAGCGACCGCTTCTGCCTCAGCCCACTTGGTGAAATAATCCACAGCAAGTATTACGAACTTCTTTTGCCCGACCGCCATTGGGAGAGGTCCCACGATATCAATGCCCCATTGATCGAAAGGCCAGAAAACATCAATAGGAATCATTTGAGCTGCCGGCAACTGAGGAGTGTTGGAATGGAACTGGCACTTGGGACATTTCTTGGAATATTTAATGGCATCTTGCAATACCGAGGGCCAATAGAACCCACCCCTTAAGATTTTCTTTGCCAAGATTCGTCCACCTGAGTGGTTCCCGCAACTTCCACTGTGTACATGCTCTAAAACTTCTTTAGCCTGCGAGGGTCTCAAACATCTCAACGGTGGGCCCAGGAAGGATCGCTTGAATAGTCGACCCTCGGAGTCCAATGAGAAACGGGGGGCCTTGCACTTGATTTTTCGAGCCTCAACTTTGTCGCTCGGGCAGGTTCCGTCCCGGAGGAATCTAACAATTTCATCAAGCCAACAAGGCTCGGAGGGGTCAATCATGTGCACTTCTTTCGAAGGTTCGCCTTTACTTATCAGTGGCTCCTCCGTTCTCAGAAATGTAACAACGCGTTCGCTGTGGCTGTCCATGGCGGACGCAAATTTCGAAAGAGCGTCAGCATGCTCGTTTTCGGCCCTTGGAACTTGCAAAAGATGGAATTCCTTGAACTTGGCTATCTCCTCCTTGGCGCTCGATAGGTACTGTGCCATGGTGGCTTCTCGAGCCTCATAACTACCATCAATTTGACTTGCGATCAACTGCGAATCAACGTACGCTGTGACACGAGTGGCCCCATTTTGGAGCGCAATCCTGAGCCCTTGGATGAGGGCCTCATACTCGGCTTCGTTGTTGGTGACTTGAAACGCCAGCTTGATTGCGTAGTCAACTTCTGCCCCGAGGGGATCCCTGAGGGTCACCCCGGCTCCTCCCCCCTGAGAGGTCGAGGAGCCATCCGTATGCAAAAGCCATAAACCCTCATCCGCCGATGGCACAGTCTCCAGATTGAAACGTTCAACCAACAAATCGGCCACTGCCTGAGCCTGTATGGTTGTACGGGGCTCGAAGGAGATATCAAACTGACTAAGCTCAATCGCCCATTTAATTAACCTTCCCGAAACATCCGGCTTAGATAGCACTTGTTTGAGTGGTTGATCTGTGAGCACTGTGATGGAGTGAGCCTGAAAATATGGCCTCAGCCTTCGGGATGCGTTAACGAGCGCAAAGACAAATTTCTCAATTTCCATGTACCTTTTCTCGGCTCCCTGTAGAGTCTTGCTCAGGTAATACACCGGCATATGCTTACGCTCGCGGATTGCTACGAGGACAGCACTCGTGGCTTCCAAAGAAACTGATAGATAGATAAACAAATTCTCCCCCGGGATTGGCTTGATCAACAAAGGCGCGCTCGACAGGTATCGTTTCATGTTCTGCAGGGCCTTTTCGCAATCCTCGTTCCAGGTAAAGTTGCGAGCGTTGCGCAAAATTTTAAAGAAGGGTAGATTCCGGTCCGCTGAACGGGAGATGAACCTATTTAGTGAAATGATCTTTCCCACGAGCACCTGGACCTCTCTCAGATTGCGAGGGGAGGGTATATCCAGGATTGCTCTAATCTTCTCGGGGTTTGCCTCTATGCCACGTTGGCTGACCATGTATCCCAGGAATTTACCGCCTCGAACGCCAAAGGTGCATTTTGATGGGTTCAACTTCATTCCGTAGCGACGAAGGATGTCGAAAGTCTGCTTGAGATCCTCCAGATGGGAGCGTTGGTGCTCACTCTTGACTATCATGTCGTCTACATATACCTCCATAGATTTTCCAATTTCACGCTCGAACATTCTATTGACGAGGCGCTGATAAGTCGCTCCCGCGTTTTTGAGTCCGAAGGGCATAACCTTAAAGCAATAAACCCCCATATGAACCACGAATGCGGTTTTAGGACGATCCTCAAGAGCCATAAATATTTGATAATATCCCTGGAAAGCGTCCATCATGCTCATAAGTTCGCACCCAGCGGTCGAATCCACCAACTGATCAATTCTAGGTAATGGGTATGGATCTTTGGGACATGCCTTGTTGAGGTCTGTGAAGTCATTACACATGCGCCACTTGTTGGCGCTTTTCGGAACGAGCACCACATTACAGAGCCGCTCGGGATATTGGATTTCTTCTATATACCGAGCGTCAAGCAACTCATTGACTTCTTCTTCTATGACTTGCTTCCGAAACCCATGAGCATCTCTCTTCTTTTGCTTTACCGGTTTGAAGGCCGGATCCACGTTCAGTCGGTGGACAATAACGCTCGGGTCAATGCCGGTGAGGTCAGAAGCCCTCCAGGCAAAGACATCAATATTATCTCGCAAGAAATCAATCATCATAATCTGGGAAGGGCCGTCGAGGCTGGAACCTATCTGCGTGATCTTGTCGGGATTCCCGGGTTCCAATTCGATGGTCAGGAAGTTTTCTGTGGGCTCCACTCTTATTTCAGGCCTCGGCAATTCGAGCGTCCTTTTCTTTCCTGTGACCCTTTCGTTGGTATCTCCCGAGGGTACCTGACCCTCGTCTTCCTCGGAAGACACCCCAACCTCGCCGGGGGGTGAGTTGCCAGCACCCTCGGATTTATCCGTGGCCTTCTTCTTATTCTTCTTCTTATAGAGTTTGGCCCTCTTGCGCTCGGGGCCATCTTCATCCAGCTTGGGGAAGTCAACAGACTTTTTGGTGGAGCCCGCCTGGGTGGGTTGTTTTGGCTTGTGGCTTCGAAGGGAAAGTACGTAACATTCCCAAGCTTCTTTTACATTGCACAGTACCTCACCGGTTCCCTCGGGAGTGGGAAATTTGACCTTTTGATGATAGGTGGAAATTATCGCTTTGAAGTCGACGAGGGCTGGTCGCCCAATGATGATGTTGTATGGTAGGTCCACTTCGACCACCACGTAAAGAACATTCAAAGTCTTTCGCTGTGGGGCGCGACCGAAAGAGGTGGCCAAGCGAATCTGTCCGCGAGGGACGATCTCGGAACCTTCAAACCCTACGAGGGCAGTTCTGAGAGGTTCGAGGGGGATGTTTGTTATGTTCATTTTTTGAAACGTGGAATAAGGCAAAACATTCACGGAGCTTCCACTATCAATTAGGACCCTCTTTACAACATGGTTGTGAACATCTAAGCTAACCACCATGGGGCAGTCAGAGGTTTCACCGACCCCATGGGGCGTTACAATGTGCTCTAAGTCCTTTTCTGTGAAACCTACGCTTTCATCCCCACCCGAGCGCGATGATTTATCAACAGAGAATACTGGCCTGGACCGAGAAGATTTCTGGTCATAACTCCGGATGTAGCGGCGACGGGAGGCGTTAGAGTCACCCCCCGAGGGTCCGCCAGCAATCATGTGAATAACCGCGAAAGGCTGGTTCTCCATGTCAGATGACTTCCCTTTTCCACGGTCACTGGGCTCGGAGTGATGGTGTCGGGGACTTCGTGAGCGTGAACGACTCCTCCCCCTGGCGCGTGCTCGCTCTGCACAATGCTCATTGTAACGTTCCAACACTTTAACGAACTCTTTAAGATGCCCTCCTGCGATCAGCCTCTGAATTTCACTCTCAAGCTGCCGGCACTCGTTGGTATCGTGCCCTTTCTGCTTGTGAAAAGCGCAATATTTTCCCGAGCGCTTCTGGGCCTCGGTTTCCCTTAGTTTCGACGGCCTTTTGAACAGCTTTTTGTCCGCCATAGCATACACCTCAGCTATAGGGCGGTTGAGAGGGACTCGCTCGAATTTTCGAGGGGGAGAGGCGTTCCTCCGAGCAGCAATGGGGCTGCGGCGACGGCCCCGGCTTGAATCTCCCCTGTCCTCATAGGCTTTACTGGGACGGTGGGCGTTCGCCATCTTCTGATCCCTCGCAAGATACATATCTTCGAGGGTGAAATACGAGTCAGCAATGTCCCTTATCTCCATCAGCGAGCGGGGCTTTTTCTTGGCCACTTCTTCCACACATTCTTTGCTGACGTAGTGCTTCATGTTTATAGCTCCGAAAAGAACATGCCTCAAGAAATCCATCGAGGGCTTCTCCACTAGCAAGATCTCCTTGTTAAACCTTCCCATGAAAGACCGAAGGGTCTCATTCGGACCCTAGACCAAGCTGTACAGGGCTGTTGCGGCTGGAGCCGGTGCTTTTAGGGAGTTGAAGTGGCTGATGAAGGCATCTGTTAAGTCATAATATCCTCGAATCGAGCGCGGGGGGAGTTTTTTGTACCAATCTTGGGCCATTCCAGTGAGGGAGGTGACGAACACCTTGGCCCAATAGTTGTTGGGGTGATCATATAAATGCATCAAATGTACAAAATGATCCAGGTGCTCGGCTGGATCAGTGGTTCCATCGTACCTATTGACAGACGAGGGGATTTTGCCCTTCCCTGCGCGAGTCATCAGCACCTCCTCAATGAGGGGTGAATCGCCCGTCATGATTCAGTAATCTCTGTCCTCGGGATCTTCATAGCTGGCCTCTCTCCTTCGGCGGGAAATTGGGCTGCGTGGTCGGCGAGCGTCTCTGGCCTTGGACCTCTCATCCCCATCACGGGGGACTTGAGACCTTGCTCGAGAGAGCTGCTCTACCACATTCTGGAGCCCTCGGATTTGGTCTTGGACGGCAGCCAGCTGAGGGTCACCAACATTTCTGCGGTTTGCCCTCCCTGTGGCCCTTGATTGGACCTCTTCATTATCTCCGGCCGCCTCATTTCGAGGGGCCCTTTCTTCTCCTACAGCTGGTTGTTCTTGCTGGACCCTCGGTGGGGCTTCATTTCCTTGATTCGGTAGTGGGGGAGATTGCTGTGCCCTTAGCGCATTTTGGGCCATCGTCAACGGATGCGCCGGGAGCCCACCAAGTGGCGGGGCCAGACGAGCGCCGGCCTGCGAGGGGAAATACGCTGCCATGAAATGCTCCCAGGCATTCTGAACGGCCTGGCTCTCACACTGCGCATACAGCGCCTGAAGTTGCTGGGTTGTAACTTGGGGCATCTCCACCCCTTGTATCTCTCTTGGTAACGACGTGGGGAGATTCAGAGTCCCCACCTGATAAGGCTGGATCACCGGCATCATCCCGGGCATCATCCCAGGCTGCAGAAATGGGTACCCCGGAGGGGGCATGGCCATGGGATACACCCCTGAGTAAGGGTAGGAAGCGTGGGCAGTGGGAGCCGCTGGTGGAGCAACGGCACTGGGCCCTCCGTCAGTGTTCACACCTGGTGGGAGAGTTGCCCTTACCGGCTCTGTGTTCTCGCCCCCGTTTCCGGCCGCTGGGGGGTTTGCTTCTCCGGCGGGGATGTTACCTTCTGCGTTCTCCTCGTTAACGGGGGGAAGAGCGCCTTTCTCTCCGACTATTCCAGATCTCGTCACAGTTACCATGATTAAAGACTTGGGTGTTACTCTTCAACTAGCTTTCGAAGGAAGAAACTGGTAATACCAAAGATGGTGGTGATGGTTTCCCACAGACGGCGCCAAAAATGATGGTGCAGAAACTTGGGGAGGACTTGAACACCAAACACTTTAGAATTTGTAGGTAGGAAGGAAGACCATCACAGGCACAAGAGCCTCAGGAACTGGGTTTCCAATGAGCGTGGGTTCTTCCAGCTAGGATAACACCAAGAAACCGTGCAGCGAAAGTGCAGAAAAGGGTGAGATACAGGAAGCTTTGAAGAAGATGCAGAGGGAAATGGTGCCCAGTTCAGTACGTGGTATTTTTGGTGAGGAAGATGACTTGGGGGAGAATATATGGGTTCTCCTATATTTATATGTTAGGGATGGGGGTAAATGGGTAAATTGACCATGTGGTCCCAAACCTGTGTTGCCCTAACACGCGTCAGCCTTTGGTGGGGTGAGAATGACATTCCAGAAAAGGAGACGGCGTGTCAGGTGCGCGGTGCACAGTACCTTTGTGTCAGAGGTTGTTGACGAGGGTCGCGTAGGATGAGGGACTAATGTCTTCTCCTGAAGGCTAGGATCCATCGCATGAGGGGTAGATTCATTCCCGAGCGTTGATGACGCTCGGAAAATCCACGGATGGGCTCCCCACGAGAGATGACCTTTGAGCGACAAGATCCCGAGCGTCAATCATGGGACCCCCATGTAGGTGCTTCCCTGTGAAGGGTAACCCTGAGGGCCGAGACGCGAGCGTCAGACTCGTCGGATCTGGACTTTTACCGGAGTAGTCGTCCGAGGCTTGACGGTCTATCCTAGCTTGCAAATGGGTGGGCTGGGATGGCCCACGAGCCCTCCAAGGCGAGCGTCTGGGATTTAGTCAGCGACATGCTGACACGTGGACGGCTCTGATCCGAGAGTGTTTTTAGGCCTCATCAAATTAGATTTCAAACGTGTTGATATTATACATGAAATCGAAGGTCCCGACTCAAAGAACAAAATGGTGGTTTTAAAATCTAAATCGGACAACCAACGAAAGAGAGACCAGCGATGATTTGCAAGTGAATTTCAATGCTTTTGACGACCAATAAGGTCGAATATGATATATATGGGTTTTGTTCTTACTGGAGAGAGAAACACGGTGGTAGTGGTCTTGACTCTTGGATCGTCGTGACGGAGGAGAAATCGACGATCAAAGTTCAATTTGAATGGAATATTCCGTTGGAATTGTCTAAAAGGGGCTAAGTGTTACGTTTTGTAATGATTAGAGGGACAATCGTACCGATTCAAAAGTTAAAAGGTAAAATACACTAAGTTCTACATGATGGGGGTGTGTCTGAAATTAACCCTTAATATTTAAATACCTCTAACATGCCCTCTGACGTGCAGACGGTCTTGTTTTTTATTTAAATATCTCTAACACTCTCCTTCATGTGTAGACAATATTTCTTTCTTTTTTGCCATGAGGATTTGATTACATAATCCTTAATTTAGACTCTAATATTATATTGCATGATCACTTAATTTAAAAATTTAACTGGATAGAAATATCTTTAAATATATATAAATATTTTTGATAAAATATTATCTTTAAATGGTTGAATGGTCTTCGGTCTTCATTACATCACAAGATAAGTAGACTTGGACTTGTATGAAGTCGTGCATGATTTATATTATGACAACAAAGTTATACAAAAGACCAAGTATGAAAGTCCTAGAGGTGCCTTCATCACTATTCACTAACTATAGCCATCATTTATGACTTGGTCAAATTGTTCAATTTATGCTAGCAATTTATAGAGTAAAAGATGAGATGGGGTAAACACGAAGTAAAAGGTTCAATTATTTCTTTCGTTTCCCATTCCCAACGTAACGATTCTTTAACAAAATTCATCAATCAAATCCCCATTGATTTCAGAAACTAAGCCGGAGGAAGAGCTTTGCAGCTATGGCCGCCATTGATTTGCTGGTGTTTGTAGCTCTAGCTTTCTTTTCATACTCGCCATTTCTGCCGGTGGCGCGTGGGAATTCCGAGGGCGACGCGCTCTACGCGTTTCGCCGGAGCTTGTCCGATCCGGATATGGTGCTCCAGAGCTGGGATCTGAATCTAGTTAATCCCTGCACCTGGTTTCACGTCACCTGCAACCAAGACAACAGCGTCACACGCGTGTATGTAATTTCCGTCTGTATCTGCGGATTTATTTTGATGGAGTTGGTGTTATTGTTTGTGTTTTGATGGTTTTTGGTTCGGATTTGGGGAAAATTTTGGAGTTCGTATGAGCTAGTTGAGAATAGGAGTTGGTTTGATTGGTGCTATTTGGTGTTTGTTTAGTTAGTTCTTGGAGAAATATGCAGCCAATTTTGTGCTTAAGTGTTTTGAATTTATCTAGTTTGGCTGAACTTGGTTGATAGAGTTCTTTGAGGATTCTTGGGTGCTTGATTCGGATAGGTCTCGGATTTTTCTGGCGTTATACTGAAAAACATGATCAAATTGTTATGTGTTCTCATTATTTTCATTTGCTTGATGGATTTTTCTCTTTGGGGATAGAGGAGGTGGGTGGTTATGTTGTTTCCTCTAGGAGATTGCTTGATGTACTCTTTTGGTGTTCGTTTTGGTTGCGAATGGACCATCCTAGGGGTGCTGTTGAGCATTATATCTTCGAAGATGTTGCTTTCCTTTCTGTTACTCCGAAAGTAGCTCTCTCATATATATGGGGAGGGTTGCAAGCTCTAAAAGGAAGTGTTTTTCTGCCTTTAGCTTAGAAGTTTTTTTGTTTTGCTGCTTCTGCTTAACATAAGCTAGCACTAGGAGCATCTTTGGGTGTTATTTTAAGCTGCTAAGTTCTGTTTTGTATTACTTGAGCGTTCGACTTTATTATCCAAATACTATCAACTTGCACTACTACAACTTATAACTTTAATTTCTATATTTTAGCTTGTCCGAAAGCAGAAGTTTTTATAGACAACCTCATAGTCTTCCCTAGCAAAGAAATTTGATCCTTTTCCTTTTGAGAGTCTGATAAAGAAACTGTCATGACTGTGTGGAAGCTCATCCTCATGTGGGAAAAGGAGAATAACATGTTAAAATGTGGTAATTGTTTGTCAAATAGAAAAAAGATAGTGGTTCACTTCCTGCATAAAACTTTACCATTCTTGGTTAGTGAACATTTTGCTGGTCGTCTTCATTTTTTTGGCAATGAAAATTGTCAAGTCTTCTTAGAAGGGGATGGAAACGGAGGATGACTTAAATGACATAATCTTTGTGTCATTTAGCCTTGCACTTTTCTAGCTCATAGTTTACTCAAGGATGAATAACTGCTATTTGGTGTATTCTTTTTATTTATGTTCTTTATGGATCGAGTTTTGAGCTGCTTTCCTTTTTATTGTGTTTGTGTTTTACCTTTTCTCCTTTTGTTTTCCCCCTTCTTCGCGATCCTTGTAGCACTTGAACTTATTATCTGTTGATTTTAACTTGAATAGGGACCTTGGCAACTCAAATTTGTCTGGTCATCTAGTGTCCGAGCTCGGGAAACTCAAAAATCTCCAGTATCTGTGAGTATCATTTAATTCAGTTTTTGATTCCCATGGGTAGATGCATTTTGTGCCCATTGATTGTGTTTCTGCATATATTGTCATGTTATTGATATTCTGTATGTTAAAACCTGGCATCTTTCTGCTGTAGAGAGCTTTACAAAAATAACATTCAAGGGTCAATTCCAGCTGCACTCGGCAACTTGAAGAGTCTAATAAGCTTGGATCTATACAACAACAATATCTCAGGAAAAATACCTCCATCACTCGGAAATTTGAAAACCCTCGTCTTTCTGTAAGTTGGTTTGCATTTACTCAGCATCTTTTGTAGCACTTTATTGTGAAGCGAAATAAGTTATGTTTGATTTGGCAGGCGCCTTAATGATAATAAGCTAACTGGACCTATCCCGAGGACACTTGCTAGTATATCTAGCTTGAAAGTTGTGTAAGTTTTTATAGATTGAAGTGTACCTTATGTGCTTTCTCCCTTAATTAATGTAAATTGGTTATTAATCATTTGCATTTCTTTTGTTCCAGTGATGTGTCGAATAACAATTTGTGCGGTCCAATTCCTACTAGTGGTTCTTTTGAGCACATCCCCTTGGACAAGTAAGAACCCCTCTTTGCATCTGTTGTTGTTGTTGGTTGTTATTGTTGTTCTCCAAATTCCAGAAACAACTAGGATGTTTGAGTCGTTTAACATCGAGTTTTTTTACTCTCTCTCTCTCTCTCTCGATTTTATTCAGTTTTTGGTGATTCATCTTCCGTATTTGCAGTTTTGAGAACAACCCTCGATTGGAAGGTCCAGAGCTGCAGGGGCTTGCTGCTTACGATACTAACTGCTCGTAAAGATTGGAATGGTAATGCAGACAATCTGCAACTATTTCTTGTTGTCCCGAATGGTGCATTTCCTTTTAGAAGTTGTGTTTTAAGTTCGTCATTTTGCTCTCTGTATGTGGTAAGAAGCCTAGGGATGTAAACCTGTTATAGTTGCCCAATGTAGATGATGGTAGTCAACCGTGAAACAAATATGAAATCTCTGTAAAATTTCTCATCTTTAATTGGAACTGTATTTCACATGAAATGTAGAGGACATGATTTCAACTTTCCTATATATTTGTTATTGAATTTTCACCCTCTTGGTGAGCCTCAGTAGGAGAAGTCGGTTAAATTGGGAAAAACATAATCTGCAGATGGTAAAAATCTTTTGCTCAAGTAAGTTTATTCCCAGAAGAACAAAACATAACAGGGAACTTCTCATTCTGCATTCAGAAGGACAGTATACAATGTCGAAGGTTGATGATAAACCTTATAAACCAGACATGAAGGCACCAATGAACAAACGTAGCATCTAGGTGCGTTCTGCTAACTGCCAGGTAATAGGTCGAAAAGGGCTTTTTCAACTTGCTAAAACTGGAAATCCTCGTGTTAAAATTACTGAACTGTGACAAATTTTCTCAGAAAACCTCGGTACTTCAAGTAAATTAACCGAAAAACCTCATTCTTGTAGCACCAAACCATCCTGATAGAAATATATATGAAACAAAGTCTAATGAGGCAGATGTGGAGGTTATTACTAGGACTCCACTTGGGAGTGCTAGTAATGGAGAGATCTTTACGTGGTATCGCACAAATAATGAGAGGTTTTCAGTTAAGAGCGCTCACCGGGTGGCCATTTCGCTCAATGAGGAGGAGCGCCCATTTTGAGACGGAGGATAAAATGGGTGTTGGTGTGGTAGGAAGAAATGAACATGTAAATTGTGTAGAATGATTGTCTTATAAGCGTCAAGGCGGAGGGGGATCAAGAGTGGTGGATTTAGAGGCAACTCTGGTGGTAGCTAAATTAGCAGTGAGACGAGAATGACAGCATGTAGTTCTTGAGAGTGATCGTAAGTACTTTATTGATAGACTGAATGCTCACTTCTCAGATGGAGGATCGATCAATAGTTGGTCATATTATGTCAGATATTAGAGTCATCCTTTCATGTGTTTATTGGACAATAGAGTTGTTCATGAATTAATTTTCGAAAACGAGATTTTGATATTCCTAAAGTGGTTTTAGCCATTGTAATGACCGACTTGATAAATTGATATAATTCATTTGTTGCTTTTAAAAAAAGTATTTCTTTTTTAAAAAATTGAATATTTTATTTGTTAAATTATCATGTACAAAGATTAACTCAAATCTTTTAGAAAAAGAGCATATATGATAAAATTAAGATTTTATGCAAATAATTGAAGGTATTAAGAAAGCAATAATACAAGTAAATTACAGTATAAAAATCTTAATTTATCAAACTTTTTGAATTTGAAAAGGCCTTGATTTTAAAAAAAAAAAAAAAAGTCATTAAATTAAAAATCAAATCTTTGAATGCATAGGCTCAACTCAAGCAACATAAATACTTACCAAATGTTTCGAAAGGACGCAACATGAAACTTGGCTGTGTTAGCGCCACGGCAGCGCCGCCGCTCTCCGCCCCTTTTCCACCGCCAAACTAACTACCGGCAGATTTTCAACTCCCACAACCAAGTACAATCCAGAGAACGAACTACAGAACAACCCAGAAAAAAGAACAACAGAAAATGGATCATTACAAGGTTTTAGGGGTACACAAGACTGCGAGCAAGGAAGAAATCAAGCAAGCTTTTCGGAAATTGGCGATGGAATTCCACCCTGACAAGCATTCTCAATCGTCCAAGCATTTGAAAGATTCGGCCACCCTTAAATTCAAGCAGCTCTCGGAGGCGTACGAGGTTCTCACCGATGATCGCAAACGTGCCGATTATAATCTCAAAAGAAATGCAGATGGGTCTCAAAGTAGAGGATATGGCTACCACGGCGGCGGCGGTGGAGGTGGCGGCGCTTATAGCTACAGAAATCCTTACGGTTACGGCTATGGGTATAGTCGGTCGCCGAGGAGAAGCGGCGCGGATGGTGTTTTTACCAAATTCGAGATGGGCCTTAGGTATCTAACTACGAAGAGTTTTCTTCTAAATGCCACATTCATCGGGTAATTCAATTTCTTTGCTTTTTAGTGATCAAAATACTATCTTTACTGGATTATTTTATGTGTGTGATTAGTTTGGATTGATTGTGTATGTATATGGGGTGGTTGTGAATACTGGATTGAATTGATGGAATACATCTTCATGATGGATAAATATAGCTCGAAAATGGATAAATTCTTTGCGATTTTAGGTCTCAAATTGTTCGAGTACTGGTGCAATGAGGAATTAGTTCGCGAAATGTTGTTCGTTGATGGACATTTGCCTTGTCATTGAAGATTATTGAGTATTGAAGATGAGGAAGATCGGGACAGATCTTTCTTCTTAGAGTCGAAAAGCCTAATAGCGCGATCATCATTGTCTTTGTCTGTTTAGGGTTGTTTTAGTTCATAGATTAGGATGTGATTTGATAAGTGGCTGATGGGATAGAAATGGGATACTGCAAAGAGCAATCTTTCTGAGTCGAACAAGCCTGAGCTCGAGCCTATTGATCAAACACAAAAGTTACTGTAACTTTTCAACTTCAAACTCAAGCCTAGGATTTGTTTGTTTGAGCAAAATTAGCTGAACGGAGCTCAAACCTTAATTTTCTTGGCAGTGATGAGCTCAAGCTCTCTTCGTTCGATTGGAGCTTCAGCTTGAGTGTAGTTTCTCTAATGTGGCATTATGTCTGAACTGTAAAGTTCAAGTCTGCAGCAATGTGAGGAAGCTTCGCCCATCAAGGGTCGAATCATAGTTTATTTGGAAGAAATTCGTAGTTACTTTTCTGAACTTCTATGTATATATTCTGGCGTACTTTATGCATTTAGAACAAAAATATAATAACTAAGAACCACAGCAGAAATATCCATGTTAGCCTTTATTTTTTGGGATAATTACAGTGCCATTCCCGAGGTTTGACCTAATTACACAAACTTCCGCTGAAGTTTGGAAATTTACACACACTTTCCCTATCAAAGAATTTATGTTACATCTTTATTGATGAATTTTGACGATTTCATCTGGCACACTCTTATCAATATTTGCCTTTAGAATCATGACTATAATTGCATGCATTAGGCCCATATCTAAGAGTATGTTAGGGGAAATTTTTGTAATTGCTCAAATCTCCGGGGTGGTGTTAGGCCAAACCCAGGGTATGCCATTGTAATTATCCTTTGGTGTCTTTGTTTTTGTGAAGGAACTGTATTAATGCTTATCCTTGCACCAGTGTGTTGTTAGGTGGGATGTACATTGTCGATGCCAGCGGCAAGGCGCTATGGAAAATGCATAATCCCGGGGTAAGGTCTCGAGTTTCTGTCCTTACTGCTAATTTTATAATTAAATTTTCTATTCCTTTTCCCTCGTTTGTGCAAAACCACGCACGAGATAATTATACCACACTCGATATTTTCATTTCCACTCATATTCACGATGTGTGATTGCAGAAATCTTTTGAAGAGGCAATGGAATCCGTAGAAAAAGCTAAAACACGCAAGGATAACTCTTATTGATCTCTTCATCGCTGTACGGTACATACATACGGAAGTGCATCTACTCATACCACAAGTATTAGTCGTATAATACATATGAAAGTGTATCTACTCATATTGATCTCTTCATCGCTGTACGGTACATACATATGGAAGTGCATCTACTCATACCACAAGTATTAGTCGTATAATAATATGAAAGTGTATCTACTCATACCGCAAGTATTATTTGTATGCTAAGTCGATTCCGGTTAATGGAGAAATTCATAGCCACATAGTATGCTTTGAAGTAGTAGCTTGTATATTTAGGAATTGTATTTTCATTACCTTAGTATGTCTCCATTGTATGTCTGAGAATAAATTTAATGCTTGTCATAATCTAGGCCAAGAATTTGTGGATTCTATTAACGTTTTGTATTCTTTTTCTGATGTACAATGTATAGTTCAATGAGAATTTTGCAGAATTGTTAAAAACCAACATATCTCTCTCTAACAAATAGGTTCACAAGAAAAAGCTGGAAATTACACGCATCAACATTCATTAATCTGAATAAAATTATACAATACCTCAATCAAGACTTCAGCTACACTAACACTAAGAACAACGCCTCGATAATAGGCTACATATCGAAAGCCGTTCGTTCATCGATAATATACAACGCCATACAATCCATATCGAAGGCCTCGTTCATCGATAATATACAACGCCATACAATCCATTGTCCCATGATGCGAGTCAAAAACAAGAACAGGGTTTTCAAAAGGGAATTAACTTATTTCTCAAAGAATACAGACACAAAATTAGATAAAAAATAGAGATACTAGCAGCTTCGGGTTCTATGCGGAAGGATTTCCTCCAACAGACATAAAGGTTCTACGCAAAAGGATTTCCTCCAACAGATGCAACGGGGCCATTCCTGCAAAATGCTAACTAAATTAGTAAGAGTGCTACTTTTTTCAACTAAACCATGAATCTTTTCATACTGGGTATCAAGTAAACAAATGGTACAAACACTTTCAGGTAAACCTTGATCCGTTTCGTTCCTACATAAAATTGGTAATAATTTTCACTAACTCATCTATTGCTTAATACAATCAATTAATGTAAACTCTACCCTAAGCAAAAGGAAAGTTCATTGATTCCTTTCAAGAAACACCATTGCGTCTTATCCGAGAGGTTAAGCACTAAGGAGGTGTTTCAAACTTCTACTTAAAATAAGTAGAAATAAGCTAGAAACTCGTAAGGACCAACTTTTAGCTTCAACTTCTGGGTTATTTCATAAATAAATAGAAGTCTGTTAGGTTTAATAATAATAGAAGTAGAAAACTGCTTTTCTTTGTACTTTTAACTTCCGGAGATACTCTCCTAATTTTACAACTTTAACTTCTACTTATCCAAAAGCTGAAGCTTTTGTAAATCACCCCTACTTCACTTCTTGAGAAGTCCCTGTATAACTTTATCTGAGCTGGCCTTAGCCCACTTCTTGAAAAGTCCCTCAAACTTTATCTAGTTGAGTTCAAATTCAGGATTCCTCAAACGGTGCATCAGAAATAAGTAAATTGCAATCTGCTACCAGAACAAACGGAGACAGACTTACGGCATTTGTGCTCCCGGTGCTTGCCCAACTATGAATCCCAAAGAGCCTGCTGAACAAATCATGGGTTTAGTGTGATGAATAGTCGGAAAGAACTCAATAGGAGTACCAAGAGTATAAGAGAAACAGAAATTATACCAGTTGGAGGATCAAATGTAACTCCACCAGGTACATAGGAAGGAACAGAATTTTGGGAAAACCAGGACTCGTTCACATCACCAACATAGGAAGTTGGAGCCGGATTATTCGGCAAAGCTTCTTGCAATGAGCTCATGTCCCAGAACTGAGTCTAAACAACATAGAGCCGTACAGTTAAAATAGTTCTCAAATGCAACAGAAACTTCTGGATTATTGTATTTCCTATGAGAATTTTGATATTATTTCCTACTTTTTCTAGTAATCTCACCCCATTTCGCATGTCAGCAGGATTGCACGCAGAATTGGAAAAGAAAAAAAAGCCAGACCATAAATGAAATGTGCAATATCAAAACTCAATATGAAAAATATATATTTTATAGATTAACATTTAGAGACATAAAAGTAAATACGTGCATGCTTGTGTCAGTTTAAAGTCAGCATACAGAGGATTGAACAAAACTTACCATACTGCTCGATTCCAGGTCATCATCACCAGGTAGATCAAATGGATTTGTAGGCTTACAATCAGTTGCAAGCGAATGTACTTCAGCCTATTGTTAAAATCCAGTCAAAAAAAGTGTAAATTTATACAAAAAACGAGTCCTCTTTAGACTATCGGTCCCAAGAAAAATATGGAACTTACCAACGCAGGAGGCATGGAGAAATCATGCAACGCCAAATCGAAAGATGAAGACATGCTTGAAAATGGAGGTTCGATCTGATTAGCAGTTCCTACATTTCCAATGTTATTCAGAGCCTGCAGAACAGAAGTTCGAAAATAAGCCCAAGCCGAGCAAAATTTTCATCAAATTTCAAAAGAGATGTAGCAACCTCGTATGCACCAAAGGGAAGAGATTTATCAACTTGATCACTGCTTTCTAGTACATTCTGGATTGGCTGTACTCCAGGAGAATCATCAAAGGCATTCCAGACCTGAGAAGACATCAAAATATCAAAGACTATCAATTCCTGAGAACAAATGCAACAACTTCGATAATTTTCAACTCCTATATAATTATTTGGGATAATTACACTGGCCTCCTATGCACAAACTGCTCCTGAGGTTAGAAAAATTACAAAACTTCCCTTGTCAAAGAATTAACATTACACCTGGATCAATGTTGAATGATGAAATATTTAAATTTTTTTCCCTTATGAAAAACACTATTTTCCATTGGGACTTACTGACCAATATTTTTTTATTTTAAATTCATGGCTATAGTTACATTTGTTAGGCCAATAGCCAGGGCATGCTAGGGCAAAGTTTTTGTAATTTATCAAACCTCAGGTTATACCAGTGCAATTATCCTTGGTTCAATTTTTTTTTAAAATACTTGAATTCGGAAAGTGCTTACCTGGGTGTTATTTGTTGTTTCAACATTTTGTAGGTCGCCATGCCAAAGCGTATGTATTGATTGTGAAGTTCCATTACTGGCCAAATTCTTTTGACTTGAAGAATTCTGGTCAAGTGAAAATGGGTCGAAACTTTCTAGATTATTTCCATTCGATGATGGCAATGTTACAGGTTTCGTTTTTTCAGCAACCACAGGCATATCAAATGTGGCCCATCCTCCATTGTTTGGCATTACCGCATCAGAAGTTTTCTCATTGGAAGAAGCAACCGATAGTTGGAATAGATCAACCAATTGAGGCAAATGAGAATTGCTACTGCTCGTAGATGTAGAATTAACATTTTGTGGTGCATACGGTTCACTAAAGAGGTCCAAGCCATTGAAGGCGGGGGAACTTGAAGACTGTGGTATATAGGAAGATGATGATTTGTCACGAGTGGCCTCTAAGGATTGTTCTTGTTCAGAGGCAATTTCCTGTAAGCCAGTCGAATGTACTGATTTGAAAGATGTGGAATCAAATGATCCAAAGCTTCCGGAAGAACCAGATCTCTGCATACAAGAATTTATGTATTATTTAGTCAGGCACTTGATATGGATGAAGCATAATCACGATAGATCAACATCAGAAACCTAGTGACTCAAAGACACACTATACTTAACTGTTGTTTTTTTCGGTAGAAGAGCTTATAAGCATTTTTAGTTCAAAAGTTTATAAGCTCATAAGAAAAAAATGTAGGCTTGCAACTTTTTTTCTTTCAAAATAGTTATAAGCAGTCTAATTAAACATTAAAATAACATTCATGTCATTTCAATTCCTTCAATATTATATTTCTATCATCTTAAAAAGTAATTATTTACGTGAAATTCAATCTTCATCATTAAAAAGAAATTATAAAGCTCTCATTTTAACCAACACGATTACGACCTATTGGCTACCAAAAAATCTTATACGCTGTTAGATCTTATTTTGTCCAAAACATCTTATGAGCTCTCATACACTGAGACGGATGATGAGCATACAAGCATGACTAAACTACTTGAGCTGAAACGCAGCTACTTCCCATTTTAACTTAGGTAAAATATTGAAGAATTAGAGAATCATGACCTTATTTCTTCCGACATTGGTTCCATTTCTTGCTTCTGAATTCTGCATAACCGACTGGCGCCCTGAAATTTCGCTTGAGAAATAACTTGAAGTATCACTCAAGGGACTTCCAATGTCTCTTTGAGATCTAGGTGATAACACATCCGATCTGAATGGATCAACTCCACTAGAAACAGAGAAGTCTGAAGCTCTGGCATAAGACGCCTCATTTGCAAACCTTTCATCATTTACATTATCACTAGAACGGCTAGAACTCAAGAAACCAGAAAGCTTTCCCTCATAAAAGCCACGATCAGAACCAGGCTTTCTGGTTAGTGAGGGTAAATTTTTCCCATAGCGCCGTTCTTCATACTGAAAATCATACGGAGGACTTTGAGAGTAGGAGTGGTATGAGCTTGCTCGTCTTGTCTCATCTTCATGGCTTCTTGCCATCTGAAAATATCGTCAATGATCACCACTTTAGTCTATTATTCAAATTTGATGTATCGTGACAACTAATTATATCTAGTAATACTAATATCCACACTTGGGATGTAATCATTTCCACACTTGGGATGTAACAAACTGAGATTCCATCATTACCAATCAGATAATTGAAACACCATCTAATCAATCGCAAGTCCAAGCTGGATTGATTATCACTTCATCGAGGAAAAGAAAATGAAGAATAAGTACAGTTTGAACTCAAGAAAAAGAAAAAGAACACAAAAGAGAAGATAGAAAGTAACTTCAAGAATATATAATCAACGAAGAAATGCTCAACCTCTCTTCTAAAAGGATCTTCACTGAAAGAATATGCAAAAAAAGAACTCCATCTTTGTGTATTCTTTCACTCTCAGAGTATTAATAACAGATAAAACTTACCCCTTTTTAAGAAAAAAATCATTGAAAGAATATAAGAACGGCCGAGCCGAGGTCAAACATGAACTTCAGCTATATGTTTCTTGGCTCAGAACTCGGATCGTTAATATCCCTAATTCACGCAAACATCTCTTTTTCTATATATTTTCAGTATTGCTGTGGTCAAGAACTATAACCTGTGGATCTCTTGGAGGCCTATCAGCCGACTTATCAACAGCATATCTTTTGTCTACATAAACACTCTTTATAAACTCACGAACTTTCTCAACATTGCTGCAACACAAAAAATTCACTTGTTAAAGAAAAATTAACAAAACAAAGCAAAGAGAATTTGAAATTCAAACCTATTATCTGGAAGTCTCTGCTTTTGTGGGTCCCAGGACACCAAATATAACTCTCTTGCACGCTGGAAAGGTAATATATAATATTAGCATGTGTGCCTAATTACAGAGGAATACAACCGAAGTACAGAAAGCAGGAATTTATTTGTTTTACCTGATTACCACCTTTTTGAAGTGCATCCACTTCTTGGGAAGTAAATTTAGCCATGGAAACCGACTTAACACGGTGAGTAAACTCACGACTGCAACATAAACAGGATAATTATGTTTTGTACTTCATATTGTCTAACTACACACCAAACCAATTTGTTTTGAGGGAGAGCATAGAAGGGTTAATGAAACATTATTTAACTTGGCTTCAAAACTGGAAAAAAGAGGTGGATACTCACTGTATTCCACTGCATGTCATACAAACAAATGTCCAGAAATTTGTGCACACATACTGAGGAGCCTGCAACCAGAAAATAAATCAAAAACTCATGAAATTGAACACAAATGGAAACTCATAACAGTGGCATATGAACAATTAAAGCTGCAAAAACTGAACCAGAATGATATAATTGATATATTGAATCCTCCCTAAGATCAGTAACAAGAAAGCTCAAGACTCCCACAACTCACTGATTCAAAATTTCCATAAAAATGAAGTAAAACATAAAACTCAAACATCGAAAAAAACCCGATAATCATCATCCCGAAACGGAATTAAATCGTCTTCAAAGCTTTCACAACTAAACAAAGCTCAGAAATCACGTCAGTTAGCATAGCTAAATAGCTGGCACTTCTACAATATCACCATCACTCGTACAAAATTAAGTTACACAGAAATGTAAAATCAGTAAAAATAATCGCAACAGAACACGAAAGTTCCAATTTTTATTACCAAACTGTTGCAGTTAATGCATCGGCGATTCGGAGGGAGCTTCATCAAACCCCTGATGATCTTCTCGTTCCTCTCTTCTTCTCTCTTGCTACCCATTTCCCCCACAAACACTTCAATCCACCACCGACAACGAGAAATCAACCCACAAATATTTCCCCTAAAAGATTCAAGAAAGGCAACAAGTGATGAGCTGTAATCCGAGTAAGAGAGAGAGCAGTTCAAACTTCAAAAGGGATTTGAAAGAACGAAACTTTGAATCAGCTCGCTCTCTCACTCGTCCCTTTCTCTCTCTAGCTTTCACAGAGTTTTCAATTTTTTTGTGAACGATGATGATTGTCACATTATTGTCCTTTCGGAAATGCTAACGCCAGGAGGGTTCACGGCGGTGGGGCAACGCGTTTCACTGTGTTCTAGTGTGGAAGGACGGGAATTGTTCTGGTAATAGGAAAATAATAGTGTTAATTTATGGCCAAGCCATTGGAGTTTGGGCTATTTCTGTGACTTCCCCAATAACTTTTGAAGATTGTAGTATTAAGCCCAAGGTGTTATTACAAACTGAAATATGTTTAATTTATTTGGAACAATAGAGCGGTTTAATTGCTTTCAAGGGAATCAAAAATTTCTAGTAAGTCTTGTTGCGTCCAGCCCGGGACACATTGATAAAATAAAGGATTAATTCTTTTTTTTTTTTTAAGAAATTATGGATTAACTCCTTCCTCTTTTCTCAAGAAATTATCGTAGTAATTTAAGATTTTAGATAGGTTAATCAAGAGAGATCGGACCAATTTCTTGCATATTCATATTTCAATAGCCGTTTTTATAGTCTTCAGACCTTTCTCTAGTCTAGTTATGCACATTTCCTTCTTTAAGCATGATCTTCTCTTCAATTTGTTATGGTTATTTTTCTTGGGCTTATCCTCATATTGAGCTGAATTTTGGGTTAGATAAGAGGATACCATCAAGTATTTTTTATGTTCTTATTCCCTTTGTATAGTTATAACTCTTACCATGCATTTAAATAAAATATCACAAACCTTAGCCTTAAAATTATCAAAAGTTACAAATTATCTCAATTTATTAGAGTTTAAATTAATCTGATAAGGTAACACATCAATTTATCTCAACCTAATAATGTTAGAAAAAGTGAGAATGGTTTAAAAAATTGAAAAGATACTCAATAACAAAGATCAAAAGAAAGGCATGATGAATAAGAGATTTAGAGTGACAATTGTGGAATACGAGTTGAGTGAATTAGTCCACTACCTAAGTGATTAAACGTAGGATTTGGAGAAGAAAAAGTTTGTTAAGCTCAGACAAATATAAAATACAACAACAACTGGAATCACCCCAATACCTATGCAACTATAACTATGGTACCAATACAAAGTGATCAAGACCCAAGCAAGATCAATTGAAAAATATTATGAGAGTATTTTTATGTGCCTAACAAAGTGTAAATTGCTTGAATGAATCAGACGTAGTATCTTCTTCTCCTTAAATAGGTTGCACCCCAAAAGAGACATCGAGAATCATTTGAAATTTGAATGTTTAAGAAACTCGCTTTTTCGAGGTGCTTGAGATATGCCAACTTTCAGCTTTTACATTGTACACAAAAGTTGATATCTGATTAGTCACTCTTTGCACTCCTGAAAACCTACAAATAGGACTGAATTGGCTTAATTTAATAATAAATCGGTGTAAAGTCAGGCCTTTGTCATTTGCAGGAAAGTAATTTTTTCAACAATCAAAATACGTAATATCATCAGTCAGTTCCGATCAAGTTCCAGGGGCTAACAATCTCCCCTTTTTTTTATAATAACAAAATGTAGTTCCTGTCCTTGAAGGCTCCCTCTGTCAAGATTAATCAAAAATAATTTAAGGAGTCGCATGGCTCCCCCAGACATGCACCTCCCCCTGTCAATTAGCATAAGTTCATAGATTTTTGATATAAAATCATGTTGGCAGGTAGTCAACCACCATCAGTTTTTAGTACCGCACCAATACCACACCACGCAGAAACATAAAAACAATTTTATAGTAAAAACCCTGTAAGAAGAATTTAGAAATTAGACAGGAAAGTCATTCAATGTTTTCTCCCCTTTCATAATCAATAATGGAATGAGTAACCGACTTTTTAAAGAAAGATTTGTCTCGTGTCATGTGGCAAGTCGATCAACTGTCTAGCATCTACTTGACATTTTTGATTGAGCTCTCTTGTACCTGCAGAATCTGATTGGGTTCTAGGTATCCTGATTTTGGAGGATCCTTCATTGTTAATATAAGGAAGTGAATTTTTAGGAACCCATACCCACTTGGTTCGAGACATCTTTTGAGGTCGACATTTATTGGTAAGGTGACCGTTTTACTACAGTTGTAACACCTTCTTGGTGTGTTGAATCTTTGTGACAGATCAAGTTTTAGCCTATTAACATTATAATGGAGACTGAAATTGTCTCAGGTTAAGCATTCATACTCTTTTCCTAGAACATCTTTTTTGCATCTCAAGATGTCGAAGATTTCATTATATCGTTGTTCTGAATCCTGTTTTTCTTTGAGAATTTTTAAAATATTTCCTTTAAGAAATTTATTTTTATCAATTAGCTTTTCAAGATTTTCTTTGCATTGAGCTAGAAAATAATTTGTATCATTTTCAGAATTAGAAGAACAAGACGCGGTAGAGTTAGTTCCAGTGCTTACCTGGTTGTTTGCCAAGAAGCCAATGTCGTCTTCATTATTGCCACAAGCTCAAAATCAAAGTTACTCCATGAGTCCTTAAAAGAGGTGTATTTTTTTGTCTTGCCTGGAGTTACCATTTAACTTCGGGCACACAGGACGCTTATGCCCTGGCTTCTAACAATTGTGACAAATAATGATGTTATCAGAAGGGCTGGTATTGAATTTGGGAAAAATGCAAAATCAGGATACCAACTCTCCCTAACTAGCGTTTTCGGGACACTAAATTTTCCGGCGACAAAAAAGTCCACTAACTCTAGAAATCTGTCAATTTTGGGACAATGCTCGCCGGATTCTGCTGATTTGGATAAAATTGCTGACATGGAAATAAAACAGAACACATTGGCAATGACATGTCAAATGACTCTAAAAATTTGTCCATATATTGTACAAGTGGCATACCACCTAATACACTTTAAATATTATAAAAAATAAAAACAAAAAAACAAAATGAATCTAATATATATATATATTAATTATTATAATGAATCCTATATTATTTATATATTATTAATAAATATATGAATTTATACTTTATCTTTCTAATTATAAATTAATCTTTTTGGTTAAGAATTATAAATTAATTAGACACGTAAACAATGCATGTAATTATGTATTTTAATATCTTAGCTTATGTTTTATCTAATTAATTAACATGCAATAGTTATATGTATAAATGTATATATGTATATTATATATATAATCAAATAATTAAATCATTAATAAAATCAAAACTTAAAAAAGAGAAAAAGATTAATAACCTTCAAACCCCAAGGCCCAAACCAACCTTCTGCAAATCTGCCACAATCGAAGAAAAGATTAAATCATTAAATCATAACCCCCAACCCCAAACCAATTTTCTGCAAATCTATATCTCAATCGAAGAAGACCCGCCGGTCAAGGCCTCCGCTCATCACCGCATCTCTCCCAGCACCGCCACAACCACCACCATCCCATCCCCCCACCCCATCGGTGTTCCTCTTCCCCAACAAATCCACCGTCGCCGCCACTACTATTGTGCCCCCACCAACGCTCCCTTCCCTAACAAGTGGTGTCCCAAACAAATGGAAGGTATTTTCCCTCACAAAAAACTACTTATAAAGGTTACATCGCAACCAAAACTTACAAATGTCCAAAAAATTCATACAAGAACATATAAAAAAAATCCAGATCTAGGTGACTAGGTGTGTGCGCGTGATTTGGTGGTTGTTCAATTTTGTTTATATGCGCGATGCGGATAGTGGTGCAATTTTTTTCCTGCGGTGGTGGTGCAATTTTTTTCCTGCGGTGGTGGTGTGTGATTCTGGCGTGTGTGCGCGATGGTGGTGGTGGTGCGATTTGGTGCGGTTGATGATGGTGGTCGGAAGAAGGTTTGGTGGTGGTAGTGTGAAGCAGACGTCGGTGGTGGTGTTGGAAGACGTTGAGTGTGGCGGTACCGCCTGCCGCTGAGGTAAAGGAGCAGACGATGATTTTTTTTTTTTTTTTGACAAATTAAACTTTGTTTCTAATTAGTTGAGATTACGAAATATGGATTTTAATTTAATTTAATGTATATATTTCTTTTTTGGTGAACATAACTAATTTATAGAGAGAGAGATCCATTGTATGTATATTATATAATCATTAAGGCCATTTGTGATATTTAAATATTTAATTATTATTAATTAGTTATATAAATTATAATTTAAATACAAAGTCTATTTTATATATTTATTCATAATGTATAAGTATAATGTAATTAAAGGGAAAATAATGAATCAATATATTTTTTAAATAAATAAAATTTTAGAAATGAGGTTATTGCCACATCAATGCCAAGTTGGAGCAATTTAATGATGTGGACATGGTGGTTTTGGGCCATGCCATAATTTTTGACATGTAGGATGGTTTTGGAGTGTTGTCATCATCCACATCATCATAAATGACACTTGTCCATAGTCTCCGGTAGTACACAGTGGAATCCGGCGAGCATTGTCCCAAAATTGACAGATTTCTAGAGTTAGTGGACTTTTTTGTCGCCGGAAAATTTAGTGTCCCAAAAACGCTAGTTAGGGAGAGTTGGTATCCTGATTTTACATTTTTCCCTATTGAATTTCTTAAAAAGTGGTTCCGATGAAGTTCGTTTTTGGCATAAGCAAGTTGTTTCAGCCTTCTTATGATCAGTGTAACCTCTTCATTTATTTTGTTTTTAAGCTCATCATCATTGTTGCTTGCAACATCCAGATTTGATATGAAATCAACATTCTTCTTTTTCTCTAGAGTCTCCTCTTTTGGCAGGAGGACAATTTCATGAGATGTAAGAAATCCAATTAGTTAAGTAATGGTCATTTAACTAAAAGTTTTTTGCTTCATGAATGGCAATGACTTTGGGATTCCATTCTTTAGGGAGAGATCTAAGTATTTTTCGAACTTCGTCTTCCTCGATAACGGGCTTCCTAAGAGCAAATATCTTGTTGACGATTTCCATGAAGTTAGTATACATTTGGGTCATGGTTTCACCTTCTTTTATGACAAACATCTTATATTGGTGAGTAAAGAGAGCAATTCTTTCTTGTCTGACTTGAGATTAATCTTGAGTAACTTGTACAATCTCCCACATATCCTTCGTTGTAGCACAAATACTTACATAGTTAGCTTCGTTCTTACTCAAAGAACATGAAAGAAAATTCTTAGCCTTGGTATTCATGGACAACAACTTTTTATCTTTTGCATTGAACTCTTGTTTTTGTTTTGGAACAACAAGTCAATTTTCTCTTTTCGTAGGAGCCTTAGCTCCATCTAGGGATGGCAATGAGTCGAGCCGGCTCGCGAACCCATCGAGCCGGCTCGAACAGAGCTCGGGCTTGGATTCGAGGATGGCGAGCCGAACCGAGCCATGGCTCGGCTCGTGGCTGGTACGAGCCAAGCCCGAGCCCAGTATTCTCTGTTCGAAGTTTTTTAATAAAAAAATATACATATATGTATATATTTAATATACTTAACATTATATATATAAATCAAGAAAAAAGATATATTATATATATATATATATATATATGTATGATGTGTATGTCGTCATTTGTTGGAAGAAAGAAAATCCCCAATTTCAGCAAAAACCTAACCCTTCTTCTCCAACAAGCCGCGTCGCCGCCAGCCCGCCACATCCTTCTCCAATCTCCCCCACTCCACCGCCTAAAGCCGCCAGATCCACCACGTCTCCGCACACCATCCTTCACTCAGGCAGTCAACCCTTTGCACCGTTCCTTCTCCGACCTCGGCATGCCTCCATGCGCAACGCTCCATCGCCGCGCGCCACCACCTCCGTGGCTCACCTCCACACAGCGCCACCACCTCCGTGATTCTCCCCCAAGCAGCGCCACCACCTTCGCTGGGTTTCTTCTCAGATCTAGGGTTTTTTATTTCATTTTTTGATATAGTGCGATCTTATTTTTTTGCAAAAGTGTAATCCATTCTCTTTCTCAATTCTGGAATTTGGCTCCCTATGGAATTTATTGTTTATGGTTTAATTGCAGTTTTGTATGTATGGATTTTTAATGTTCTTAGACTTCTGTAATTGGATTTGGAATGAAATGTGGAAAAAGCATTTCTGGGCTCTTTGGCGGAAAAGAAAATGAAATTTGTGCAGCCTATTCCTGGTTCGCGAGCCGAGCCGAGCCCTCGCGAGCCAGGCCTCGAGCCAAGCCCGAGCCAGAAAACCCTGGCTCGCTGGCTCGCGAACCAGGTTCGAAACCCTTCATTTTTCCGCGAGCCCGAGCCCGAACATCTAAAAATCGCCAAGGCTCGGCTCGGCTCGTTGTCATCCCTAGCTCCATCTGTAACAATCTCTCATAGGTCATAATATGAAGATGAAGTAAGCTTCTATTCGATTTTTCCATGTTGAATAATTTGTGTTGTCGAGAAGTGGGAGATAAGTATGCGAAAATCCTTCAGAGTAGATATCCCTTTGCACAGTTTATGGTTCGATTCTATTGGTTGTTAGACCAAATATTACGAGTATAAGGCTCTGATACCATCTTGTTAGAAAAAGTGAGAATGAATTGAAAAACTTCAAAAGATACCCAACAACAAAGATGAAAGAAAGGCATGATGAACAAGAGATTTAGAGTGGTTTGCTCACTATAACTGTGGAAACACAAGTTGAGAGAGTTAATCCATAAAAACTTAGGATTTGAAGAAGAAGAAGTATGTTAAGTTCAGATAGATACAGAGTACAACAACAACTAGAATCACCCCAGTACCTATGCAACTATGACTATGGTACTATTACAAAGTGACCAGGACCCAATCAACATCAGCTGAAAAATACTATGAGAATAATTTTTTTGTGTGTCTAACAAAGTGTAAATTACTTGAATGAATTAGAAGTAATATCTTCTTCTCCTTAAATAGGCTGCACCCCGAAGGAGACGTTGAGAATCATTTGAAATTTGAATGTTTAAAAAACCCGTTTTTCAAGATGCTTGAGATCTGCCAAATTTCCGCTTTTACATAGTACACAAAAGTTGATATTTGATTAGTCACTCTTTCCACTCCTGAAACCTGCAAATAGAACCTAATTTCCAATGCTCAATGTAATAATAAATTGGTGTAAAGTCGGACCTTTATCATCTGCAAGAAAGCAATTTTGTCAACAATCAAAATACATATTTCATCAGTTAGTTTCGTTCAAGTTTCAGGGGCTAACAAATAATAATAATAAGGGATAATTACTAACAACTCCCTGATGTTTGCAAAAATTACAGATTTCCCCCTTAAGTTTGAGAAATTACGAACTCCCCCTTGGCCTATTATCTCCTCCGTTAAATTTAATGGAATGTGCAAAATTTACTATTTTGCCCTTAGTATACTGAAACTCAGGGAGGTATATGTAATAAAAAGTCCAAAGGTAACGGGGCTAAAGCAATGACTGAAATTCTTAAGGGGTTTAATGTAAATACTTGGGTTTTGTGCCTACCTAACATATATTTTTCCAATGAATACTACTTAATGATATTTTGATATTTTTATGATAAACTAATTTCATACATAGAGTTCTCTATATGGATGCCTAATATTTTAGTGTAATATTGATCATGCATGTTCAACATTTGAAATAATTGTTTAAATGACTCTGATGGATATTTATGTGAATTTACTAATGCATTTATTGATGTTGGTATGGTTGTTATGATTTTCAATTTTGAAGGGAAAATTTGGTAATGCACTAATTGATACTTCTTGTGTGGTTTTTTTATATGAATTTTTATTTTGAGTAAAAATTATTATAATTGTAAAAAAATTATTTTAAATGAACTTGTACAAAATATATTTAAAAACTGAGATATAAATATAAGAGGGAATTTATAATTTTCTATCATACTTCATAAAAATAAATATGATGGAATATCTAATTTAATTTATAAATATTAAATTTAAATTAAATAATAATTTTTAAAAAATCTAAAATTAACTAATATTACAATTATATCATTAAACTCTTAGTAAAATTATAATATACCCCCTAAGGGTATTTTTGGAATGTAAATATGAGTTTAAACGGTGTGATTAACGGTGGTGAAATTTGTGTTAGAGAGTGTAAAGGTCGGGGGAGTTCGTAATTTTTCAAACCTTTGAGGGTAATCTGTAATTTCGTCAAATCTCAAGCGGTTGTTTGTAATTATCCCTAATAATAATAATAGATAACCGAAACAATAACAAATTTAATTTTAGTGGAATCTGACACCTGTCACTTTTTCTATTTTTTTTTAATTTTTTAAGGGACATTTGAGTCTTAAATTGATCTAAACCCTGACATAATTTGTAATTTTCGGAACTCTTAAGAGTATTATTTATAATATATTATCTAAGTAAATATGAGGCAAAATTCCACATAGAGTCGGGGGGGAAAAGGATGACTCTTTCTTCAGTTATAAAAATGGCCCTTGTTTCAGCCTAATTTCACGAAGCGGACATTCAAACGTAACCTTCACACATTATGTAAGCAAATTCTTTCTTTTTTTTTTTTTTCTTGAATTCTTTAAAGATCATTTTTGAAAGTAAAACTAAGCAATATTATTGAGTTAGTCAACTCTCTATTTGCAAGGTCAAATGATAAGTTATTCTTTTAATCAAACGGTAAGCTATTCTTTTGAGAATGGTCATATTTCTTAGTGTATAGGTAGCTAGGTACTCGCCTATTCTTTTTCTAACTTTTCCTATAAAAAGGTAGAACGAATTTGTAGCTTTAATTTCTTGGTTCATGGTTTAATATTCTAATGTGTGACGCATATAGGTTAAGGTATCTATCCATCCCAAACTTTGTGGCTGAATTTTGTAGTTAATTATATTTTGATAGGTTTTGCGGGAGAAATAGCTTGAGCCCATGATAATGAGAGTCAAGTACAACTCCCATTTCTACTTTCTATCCTTTCCAAGGAATTTAGTGTAATTCCAAAAGGTTGTCTTATTCAAAACTTCAATTATGACATCCCTTTTTCTTATTCTTCTTCCAACTTCGACGTCGGTCGTTCTTATAGACATAAATGCCCTTCCCCAACGTATTAACCTGAGATGGTTGGGGAAGGGACAAATTCTTTTTCTTTTTGAAGGTCCTTTGAGTAACAAATTTAGTAGGAAGGGTTGTGACTATGAAGCATGGGGTCAGGCGTTAGAATTTCGCCTGACCCACAACTGGCCCAAAAGGAAAGAAGATGTACCTTTCCTTCTAGAGGTATGAAAATCATGATAGGGATAACGAACCAAAAGCTATGAAACTTGAATGTGTGTCATTGCACATTTTATTTGTTATTAATTGTAAATAGGGAATTAAATCATGTCATAACGTATGCTCTTGATCCATCCCACTGCAAAAAAAAAAAAAAAAAAAGGCAAAAATCAATGGAAATTTCTAACGGAACATATCAAGAACTTTTATTAACTTATTTAAAATCTACACTCTATGTGTTTTGTTTACGGTGAATTGCATTTATTATTCTGAGGTTAAGTGAATTTATATATTAATTCATCTAAATTGAGAAATTACAGTATAGTAACTGAGTTTTGCAATAACTGCATGCAAATGTTGTATTGTGCCGTATCTATCTTTATGGCAGAAGATGAAGACATAGAATATTTAAAACCATGCGTAACTGAAGAGGAGGTCGACAAGAGACCATTGATTTATGTTGCTGAAGACGACGATGGTACCAAGGAAGAGGCTTCCAAGAACAAGATATGGGAGGAGTCGAAGAAGATATGGATCGTCTCCGGCCCTTCGATCTTAATACGAGTTCCGTCATTCGGAATAGGCGTGATAAGCCAGGCATTCATCGGCCATATTGGTCCTACGGAGCTCGCTGCCTACGCTGTCATCTTCATAGTCCTCTTATCAGGGGCGACTCCAAAATTATCGAACAGTGGGGTCAAAACAATTTAACTACTAACAAAAAAATTAAAATATTTATTTACAATTATCCTCTACAATTTTTTATTTACACTAAATACATTCATCTCTAAGGGTGTGTTTGCGAACTTTACTCCATAAGTAGAAGTTAAAATATAAGTGAAAGTTGTAAAAAAATGAAGTAGTAAAAGCATTAAGTGGTAAAAAAAAAAAAAAAAAAGTGATAAGCAAAAAAATAATAAGTGTAAATAAAAGTGGATAATCACTTTTAACTTTTGTGAAGTTACTAATTTACACTAAAATACTTTGAAACATTTCTAGGCATTATAATATGATTTAAGTATTATATTAATATAAAAATTATTATAAATTATATAAGATTATTTGTAATTAATAAAATATAGAATTTTTCTATATGTACCTTTATTTATAAATTTATAAAAATTTTAAGAAAAGAGAAAAAATTTACCTTGTAATTGCAGATTTTTTAGTTATGATACGTTTTGAAATTACGATAAGAAGAGGAAAAAAAAAAAGATTTAAAGATAGAAAAGGAAAATATGTAACGAACATATAAACCATAGAGTTGTATTTGTATGTAAAAGGTTAATTTAAAAATATTAATATTTTAATAAGAATATTATTGTCAAAATAGAATTTTAAATAAATTCAGAAAATCGTATAATTTATAAGCAGAATTAAAAGTATATCATGGACGGCTGGTTTTTCAAATACTCCAAAACTGTTAATCACTTATCTCGCTTATTTTTAGAGTTTACAAACACTCTTTAATTATGCGTATTTAAATTGAAAAAAACTACAATGTCCATATTATTTAGAGTTCTTTAATATTTGGAGTATCATTAAATAGACTTTTATGTTTTTTTTTTTTTGGGTCATGGACCTTTTTAATTATATTCATTTTAAATTTAAAGGATCAATACGATTTTTTTCATTTTTATGTGGGATCAAAAAGACTATGTTTAAAACAAAAAATGTAAAAACATATAAAAAATATATAATTACATAACTAATTTTTTTTCTCAGTGGGGTCAATTGACCCCACTTCTCCTAAGGTGGAGTCGCCCTTGCCTCTTACGATTTGCTAATGGAAACTTGTTAAAGTGATTACAACTTTTATTTGGTCGTTGTATGACTTAATAGTGACATTGACTTAGTGGTTTAAGTTGTCACTGTTGTCTGATGACAAAATAATTTTAACTTCGTTTAATGTATATAATCAGTTTAATGTATATAATCAGTAACGATTTTTAAATTATCGTCACTGAAACGTGTCATTGTCACTAAATTATTCTTCCGTTTAATGTATATAATCAGTGATGATTTTTAAATTATCATCACTGAAACGTGTCGTTGTCCACTTGTAGTGCAGTTGGGCATGACAAGTGGATTAGGAACTCTATGCGGCCAAGCCTACGGGGCAAAAAAGTATTCATCACTTGACATATGTCTCCAACAATCTTGGATTGTCTTGATTCTAACCTCAACATTGTTGTTGCCCCTCTTTGTTTTCGCCACCCCTATCTTGAAAGCCTTAGGCCAAGAGGAACACATTGCTAACACAGCAGGGACTATTGCTAGATGGTTTATTCCGGTGGTTTACTCCTATGTCATGTCGTTCAGCTGTCACATGTACCTTCAAGCACAGAGCAAGAATGTACTTGTTTCATTTGTAGAGGTATGTTCGTTGTTGCTGCACGTTTTTCTCTCGTGGCTTCTAACCGTGAAGTACAAGTTTGGTATCCCCGGTGCCATGATTTCCACTATTGTGGTGTACTGGATGACGAATGTGGCTCAGTTGACATACGTAATGTGCAGAGGGTGTCACGAGACATGGGGAGGTTTTACGACGTTGGCGTTTAGGGATCTCCGACAGATAATCAAGCTTTCTATATCTTCCGGCACAATGATTCGGTTAAGCTTATTTCTTTCACGAGATGAATTGTTTTCTGCCACCTAATGGTGTATTTGCACTCATCAATATAAGATATTATACTTGTTTCGTGAAGCTCCAAACTCAACTAGCAACTCTTTGTGTATGTGTATTGGCAGCCTAGAACTGTGGTACAACAGCATACTTATCCTCTTGACTGGACACATGAAAAATGTTGGGCTATCAATTGATGCTCTTTCTATCTGGTAATATATATCACTTTTGGTTACTTACACTTTCCTCCCTTCAAAATAACAAAACTACCGACTTCTCTGATCATCTCTTTCATAATTACTGACACCTCTCCTAAATTTCAAAACTTCTCTTGTTAGCAGCCTTAATATTAGCAACTGTGCGATGACGATATCCATAGGTTTCACGCATGCATCAAGGTACTTTTTGCAGTTCTTCTTCCTTGTTATTTCCCCTCAAACTTTATGAAAACTAATTAATATGTTTATTTCGTGTCACGGTTTGCATTTTGCAGCGTCGCGTGTCGAATGAGCTGGGAAGGAAGGATGCCGAAGCTGCAAAGTATGCAATTGTGGTAATAGTGCGTAAATCATTTTCCTGTGCTGTTCTTGTTGTCCCTATTCTTTAGGGGAAAGTTGGGTTACCTATTCACTAAGAGCAATGATGTCGCGAAGGCGGTAGCTTATTTATTGCCTTTTCTGAGTTACCGGCTTTTCTTGCGTTTACGCTACTTCTGAATGGTGTCCAACCAGTTCTTTCAGGTGATCGGTGTGCTAAGGGGGCGACTATACCTTCTTAGGGACCCCTCCGGCCCTGTTTTTACTTGCGCGTGTGTAGACGAATTATTTTCGTCGAATTAAAATGTGACGTGCGTAAATTAAATATTAATTATCAAATTTAATTCATTCTATTTTTATATTTTTTGGGTAAATATTAAATCAAAAAAATCCATAAAATATTAGAATAGATTGATTTAATTGATAATTTTAATATTTATTTTGTCATCAAATCAAGTATCGACATGTGTCAAAATTGAAGTGTTCCGGCGAATCAAATCAAGCCTTGCAGCTCAATTGGTTATGACCAATCAAATGATGACACGTGGACCAATCAAGTCAAGACATGTCATTTATTTATTTTTCTTTAATATAAATCTATATTAAAGTGATAAATGAATAAATAAGTTTGATATTATCCTTTTAATAAATAAATTAATTAATTAAGGGATAATTATCACAAAGTTCCACCCTACGCCTATAAATAGAGGCATTCTACAAACAAGTCTCACAATTTGGAGAAGCAAAGAAGCAAGCCACAAAGCAAGGAGAAAGAAACTCTCTGGTGTTCTTCAGCATCCTCGGTGTTCTTCGGCATCTTCAACGGCTTTCTTCGTAGAAGTCGGCATCTACGGCGTTTGATCCGGCATCAAGGCATCGAAGTGGTGTTTCGGCGTTGCTCTCCTCAAAGATCGAAGCGAGATTCAAGGCGTTCTTCGTGGAAATCAACCAAATCGAAGCGTCCGATCCGTAACAAGGCGTAAAGTCCATGAATCGGGTGTTTTTCTCAAATCAAATTCGAAGGTGCTCCAAGCGTGTTCTTTGGCGTTCTTCGAGAAAGTCAACAAAACTGAGGGGTTCAATCCGCAATCAAGGCATCAAATCTAGATTTCGGCGTTGCTCCTCAATAAATTCAAATCAAATTCAAATCAACATCAAAGGTGTTCATCCGCGTATTCTTCGGTGTTCATCAAATCAAGCCGTTTAATTCGTGATTAAGTCGAAAGACCCGCAATTAACATTTTCAGAAACAAATCAAATCCAACGGAAGATCGAAGCTCCAAAGTCAACCAAGGCGTTTCAAACCTGCTGAACTTCGACAACTTCTTGTAGGAAAAATCAGAGGAATAAATTAGAGATTGTACCCGCAAGTTCAAATAAATCAATAAAATTCATTTGTGATCATTTTTCTTGTGTTTAATTATTTAATTAACAAGAAATTGAGTTACAAATTTTGGCACGCCCAGTGGGATAATCTCTACCTCTCATCTCCTCCTACTCAACAAACTTGAAGCACGAAATGACCAACAACAAGATCGTCGATCTCGAGGCTATCATCTCCAAACTTGTTGTCGAAAGCTTCGTCGTTGTAACAAGAAGTATGTCTAAGAAAGGGCAGACGTCTTCCGGTAAAGCTCGATCCCTCCAAAGCGATGGAAAGAATGCTCGACTTCTCAACTACGAAAGTGAAGGGGAAGAAGATGACTTGGCCTCGTCCACCCCTCGTTCAAGTTCTTCAAGTTTTGCGCCCACCATGACAACAAGTGCAACAACTCTAGAAGAACAACTTGCGAATCTGACAAAGGTCATCGAGGGACTCTCCAAGCATATTCAAGAGCAAGACTCTCGCATTTCAAAGTTGATGGACAGAGTAGACGGTGACAACGCTAGCCAAGTGAAGAGGAAGGGTTCGGATGAGCAAGAAGAGTTTGAAACTTAAAAAAGCTCAATCAAGTGGAACTGAGAAGCCTTCAGCTAAAGAATTTCAAGTTTCATCGGACGAACTTATCCCGGTGGAGCAATTGAAAGAGTTCATCATGGGGACAATCAAAGACAAGATCGAGGGAGGCTCCAAATCAACCTTGGTCTACTTCAAGCCCTACACCCAAAGAATCGATAACTTGAATATGCCGATTGGTTATCAACCTCCCAAATTCCAGCAGTTTGACGGCAAAGGCAATCCTAAACAACATGTAGCTCACTTCATCGAAACGTGTAATAATGCCGGAACTTACGGGGATCACCTAGTCAAGCAACTCATTCGATCACTAAAAGGAAATGCCTTCGACTAGTACACAGACTTAGAAGCGGACTCGATTGATAGTTGGGGACAACTCGAGCAAGAATTTCTCAATTGCTTCTACAGCACTCGTCGGACAGTTAGCATGATTGAACTCACCAACTCCTGACAATGGAAAGAAGAGCCCGTCGTCGAATACATCAATCGGTGGAGAAACCTTAGTCTGAATTGTAAGGATCGATTGTCAGAGGCTTCGGCAATTGAAATGTGTATTCAGGGGATGCATTGGGGTCTCCACTACATCCTCCAAGGAATCCAGCACAAGTCATTCGAAGAGCTTGCTACTCGAGCCCATGATATGGAGTTGAGCATGATTGCTATCGGAGTCAAGGGACCACCTGTCCAAGAGTTCCGTATGCCCAAAGAAAAGCAAGATTTCAGGAAAGGGGGCAAACCTTTCACCAATCCACAAGCCAAATGGTCCATGGAGGTAAATGCAATTCCTGTCAAATTTCGGGCTAAGACAAACAATAAGGCGGATGAAATGAAGGAAGTCCCCCAAGAAAGAACATTCAGAAAATTGTCCTTAGCAGAAATGCAAGCCAAAGAATACCCATTTAAAAACTCTAATGTCTCCGGAATTTTCGACGACCTGCTCAAAGCAAACCTCATTGAATTACCCGAAATGAAGAGGCCCAATGAAGCCGGAAAGACTGACGACCCAAAGTATTGCAAGTATCATCGTCTGCTCGGACACCCAATCCACGATTGCTTTATATTCAAGGATAAGGCGATGCAGTTGGCACGACAAGGAAAGATCGCACTCGAAGATGTTAGCGCAACGTCTAATGCTGTAACTTGCCTGATGATAAGTGACGAAGAAGTTCCCAAGCAAACTCACTCCAAAGGCGATGAATGCATGTGTGACACCCCAGTTTCTTCGGCAAACCAGGTATGACGTCACTTAAGGGTTTACCGATGTTTTATTTCCTTTTGATTTAACTTATGTGTTTATTTAATTGTTTAAGTGATTTATATGCTGTTAACGTTTGAGTTTTACACTTTAATTTCCGTATTTAATTTCTACTACTTGATTTTTTAATTCCGAACTTCGTAAATATGTGATATACTTGAATTATGTGATTTATAAACTTGTTAACGTGTTTATATTATTCGTTTACTTGTTTGAATTGGTCGGAGACCATTCTTTGTCTTTGGGGATTCGAGGGCCTAACGAGTTTTAGCGCGCCTTGTGTTCCGGAATTTATATCTTGAGCTCGGGAATTCGGATTTGAATTTTGGAAGTGGTGCCGGACTCGTAACGAGATTTGAAAGCTAATGAACCTAGCCTTATATTTTTCTAAGCCCATTTGATACTCCTAAATTTGACCGAAACAAGCTACGAGTGCCTAAAGGACCACCTTTCACTAAATTGCCCATAAGTCCTTCAATTTTAAACCTTTTTACATGAATCTTGGTCCCACTTAACCCCATCTCGGCACACTATCACTCCATTCTCTCTCCATTTCGTTCAACCCAAGGAAAAAGGGGAAAATAGCTGCAAACTTTGGAGAAACCATTCTCATCTCGTCACTATTCACCAAGGAAGTGTTTGGAGCTCAAATCTTCATCAAACTCAACCATATTCAAGGGGTAAGTGTATGATTGATATCTATTTCCTTTTGTAGTCTTATTACTTCTAGAATTTCTGAATTTGAACCATTATTGATTGAGATATGATGTATGGAGTGAATAGTAAGGGTTATGTGTATATATATGAGATCTCTTGCCATCTTTGGGTTATAGCTTGAGTTGATGTATGATTTTTGATCACTTGAACTTCATTATTGGGTATATGAGCTTAAATTTCATGGTAGATGAGTATTATATGAGTTTCCATGATTTAACCTTACATTTCTTGAAGTTTAAGATGCATACATGTTGATCCTTTTCATCCCCTTTCATTTCCGGTTGTTATGTGCTTTTGTGTGAAGAATTTGCTCATGTTTTATGCTCCATTTCATGTCTATATGTGCTGCTTTGGTTTCCCTTCTTCCTCCATCTTGTAACAGCCCTGTTCTTGCTCTTTTTCCCGCTGTAAGCCTCTACCCGGGTGGGTAGATTTTGTGAAGAAAACTCCCCGGGTAGGTACCCCTTTATGCAAACTTTCTGGACTGTTTTACCCGGGCGGGTAACTTTTGTCTTGTGATTTACCCGGCCGGTTACCCCTTCATACGAACTCCGTTTGAGCTGATTTTTGGATACGTCTAACCTTCTTGAGTCTAGAACAATCTCCAATTTGAATCACCCCAAAATCCGTTCTAGATTGTGAGATATAATCATTTTAATTTGGTGTCGCCACTTCGCCGAGAGTCTGCACTCGTTCAACTTCAAACCTACGCCATTTTCGGCTCGCTTTGAACCATGATTCGAGCCACCTACCATTTTATAGATGTATGTGTCTAGTTTCATTTACAAGAAACAAAACTCAATTCCCATTCCTGAAACTCAAGATATTCCTGTTTTCGTACAGCTTGTCCGTTTTGGAAATCTGTCAGCTTTGGCCCCTTTTCACTCGATGCCCTATTTTGTGCTTTTATTTTGTTTTTCTCATTAATTCCCACCCCGATTGTGATCCTAATATGTTAATATGTTGTAATATGTTATGTTTCATTAATTATTCTAAGTTTATGACCTTGTTTGCTAAGTGTAATTGTACGTGAATTTATGATCAATATGTGAAACGCTTAACACTTTCTTGCATCTCTTGTTATTTTTTTGAACTTCAAGCTTATGAATGCATATGGTATGTTAATATATGATACATTATGAGCTTATTTAATATGATATGAGTTTAATCCTTGAATTCCTTATGTGATATTTCATTATTTGCTCCGATACACCTAAGTATGAATCTATATGATATGCATTGCATCCGTTTGCATTAGTATGAGTCACCGTGCGTCTAATTGGTTCATGATCGAGTCTAAGTCTTGAGTATGTATTTGTTTGTCCCAGATTTGGGTTCGGTAAGTGTCAGATCCACCATTTAGCTTCTTCTTGGTCGTCAACGCTCACTCCTGAGCACTTTCGGTAAAAGGTGAGGTTTTAGGATTTTTGTTTTAGTTAAAGCGACCTACAACCCTATATGTTCGTTTTCAAGCCCGCATGCGAACATATACTATATTTATATTAAATATGTGTCTTACGATATGTTATGAATTTTGTTAATTCGATTTGATATGAATCCTTCTGAAATTATACGTATGGGCGTATATAAGCTTAAAATGGTTTTGCAACGAGGCTATGCTCCAAACCGTGTATCGTTAAGCAAACTATGGATTTCCCTCAGCATATTGTGAATTAGGAAGACACGGAGAGGTATGTGTATAGCATATGTCGAGTTGCACGGTAAGGTATGTTTCTTATGGTATGTTTCTCAAGTACAAATCGTATGTTTCTAGGTTTTGCGAGTTAGGTATGAATCCTTATGAATCTTACAAATCCTTATGAATCTTATGAATCTCTGGGCCCTGGAGGCGTGGGTAAAGGAGACCCGGTGCGGTTGTTGGGGTAGCCGGTTATCACCCCTGTGCACGTGCTCCCTAAGGTACGTTGCGGGATCGCTACCCCACGTATCGGTATCGAGTTACACGATGTGGGCCCGTAACCCGCGTGCAAACTTTCGGAGAAGGTGGATGGAATACGGGAATATGTGTTTTATGAATTTTATGTATTTATGTTTCATTACGATTCTTATTAGTTTTTTTTGTTAAAGTTGACCTGTACTCACCGGGTATTTGAATTCTTTTGTTATTTTGATTATGAAACGGGATAGGATCTTTCGATTTCAATAAGAGATTTTATGTTAAGGTTTGAATTATTATGAATATAAGAATCCATATGAGTTTTAATATGAATCCCTATGAATTTTAATATGAATCCATATGCGTTTTTGAATCTATGAATCCTTTCGAGTTTTCAAACTCAAGAAGATATGAACATACGTATAAATATGAGATCTTTTTGGAAAATGGTTTTGGTATGCAAAACCCTACTCCCGGTTCATAATCTTTTGTTTAATACGTGCTTTGCTCTATGTATTTATATGTGTGTGGGTGTGCGTTAGCCCCCTCACTCAGTCGGTGGACTGATCCTCTCCTTTCAACTTTTCAGTTTGCAGGTTGGGCTTGCTAGGCAGAGTCTTGAGTCGGTCGGGTTCAAGTCTTCTAGTTCGAGTTGTATTTTCATTTGCATTCAGTCATGCTTTTGTATATGATTCGATTGTGGTAATTGAAGTATGTATATGTTATGCATTTGTTAATGAATTATGTACGAATTTCTATTTTGTATATTTTGTGGATTTATCTTCTTGGATTTTATTATATGCTTCCGTTCCTTTTTTCTTGCGAGCTCTGGTCCTGTCTTAGCTCCGCCTGGCCTAGCGAGTCAGTGTAGGTTCCCGTTCGCTTAGTCTTGGGCTCATGTATGGATTTCTATTTCATATGTGGGTTCGAGGCTAGGTGCGGGGGATGTCGTGGCTCGCCGCTTCGGGCACTACAGCATGGCAACCATGACCTTCTCAAACGAAGATTTTCTACTTGGTTCAAAGCCTCACAACAGACCGCTGTTCGTGACAGGTTATACCCGCGAACAAAAGGTGAATAGAATGCTCATCGATGGAGGCTCCGCAGTCAATATCTTGCCTTTGAGAGTGATAAACGGGTTAGGAATTTTGAAGGATGAACTAGGGATGGCAATGAGCCGAGCCGGCTCGTGTAAGGTTCGGGCTTGGGTTGGCTGGGGACGAGCCAAGCCGAGCCTGAGTTCGGCTCGCCACTCCTGCGAGCCAAGCCCGAGCCCATACACTCCTGTTCGTGGGCTCGCGAACCTTAATGTTTTAATATATATATATATATATATATATATATTATATATACTCTATATCTGATATATAATAATATGTTAGTAATATACATATATAATAATGTATACTAAAAGTTAAGGTGAATAATAAAAACAATTTAGCAAAACCCTAAATCCTCTCTTTCTTCCAGAACTTGCAGCCCGCCACCCCTCTCTGCTCTCTCTCGTCCTGCGTCGTTATCTTCCAAGATCACCATCGGCGAGTTCCACCTCCGGCGGGTGCCCTTCTCCGCATAATTCCTTCCTCTCCAAGGTTCGACACAGCGCTGCCCATTCTTTCTCCAACGTCCGACGTAGCTCCACCTCCAATCCACCACGCAATTCATCATTCTCCAAACGCCACCACGACAGAACGCCACCATGCCTACGGCCCACCAGTTTAGCACCTCCACTGTCCACACTCCCCATTCCAAATTTAAAGGTAATGGCTGAAATCTAGCACCTCCGTTGTCCACGCGACTCATCCTTCATGGCTGAACTTTAATTTTAATTGATGAAATTGAAGAGTAATGGCTGAAATTTAATTTTAATTTATGTTTCATGGCTGAATTTGATATTTCATAGCTGAATTTGCTGTTTCAAGTTTAATAGCTGAAATTTGTGTTTCGTGGCTGAAAGTTTAGTCATTTCACGATGATTAATGGCTGTAAATTGATTTTTATTGGCTGTAAATTGATGTTCATTGGCTGTAAATTGATGATTTATGATGAAAATTTGATTTTTATTGGCTGCCCTGATGAAAATATGATGAAAAATTGATGTTCATTGGCTGTAAATTGATGTTCATTGGCTGAAAATTGATGTTTAATAATGTCAGAATGTCAACTTCTGCTTCTGCTTCAAGATTGGAGTAAGAAGATGAGTCAATTCCAGTGACTCCTACCACTCCCGTGACTCCGGCTTCATTTACGGATACAACTCATACAACTGATACGACTGATGGAGATGGGACAGACACACCATTTCGGACACCATTTACGGATACTCAACTTGGTATGGATATCCCTTCTGAGATCGAGAAGCCTAAGAGACCGTTGAAGTCGAATGTGTGGATTGGGATGGATAGAGTTTTGGATAGCAACGTACATTATGTTTACAAGTATTGTGGTACAACTTTTGCAAAGACAAAGTGGGGTGCAACCTCTCACATGAGCCGACATCTCAAAAAATGTGCCAAATATATGGAGATGCAACGGGCAAAGAATGCCGAAGCTGCCAAGCAAATGTATTTGAATTCCGGGCCTGTAACTTCTGGAGAGCAAATGCCTGTGTTATTTGATGGGAAATTTGATATGGATAAAATGAAAGAGGCTTCTTCAATTTGGATAATGATGCATAATCATCTATTCTCAATTGTCGAGGAGCAGAGATTTAATATGTTCTGCAGGCGTGGGATGCCCGAGTGGAAGAGTTTCACGAGAAACACAGCAAAGAAGAATTGTTTTGCGGTGTATGAAGCTGAGCAGAAAAATGTTAAACAAGCATTGAAGATGATTGACAAAATCTCTTTAACAACGGATTTGTGGAGGTCCAAGAGTCAAAAGCTTGAGTATATGACAATCACTGGGCATTGGGTCGATGCTAATTGGCATTTGAACACGCGTGTTCTAAACTTTGTTAGAATTTCACCTCCACACAATGGCGTGGCTATTGCAGACATGGTGATTAAATGCGCAACTGAGTGGGAAATTGACAACAAAGTGTTCAGCGTGTCGGTTGACAATGCAAGTTCCAATGACATGGCAATTAGCATTATGCGGGATTCTTTTATTAGGACAAACCAAGTTTGTGATGGCAAATTGTTCCATGTCAAATGCACTGCACACATATTGAATCTTATAGCACAGGACGGTCTCGGAGAAATTAAAGAGATCACATCAATAATTCGTGAGAGCATCGACTTTGTTAGGAAATCAGAAGCACGAGTGGCGATATTTGCCGAGGTTGCCAAACAGCTGAAGTTGTCTAATAAACAACTGATATATGATTGCAAAACACGATGGAATTCCACATATGAGATGCTTCAGTGTGCATTTGATTTCAAAGAGGTTTTTCCATGGTTCCAAGTCCGAGATTCATCTTACAAGAGTTGTCCAACGGAGGAGGATTGGAAGAAGATGGAAAAGGTAATCAAAATCTTGAAGGTTTTTTATGGTGCCACTCATATTATTTCCGGGAGTGATTATCCAACATCAAACCTCTTCTTGAATGAAGTTTTTATGGTGAAAAATGTGTTGGATAATAGAGCATTTGATGAAGATGATTTTGTGAGGGTTATGATTATTAAAATGAAAACAAAATTTGATAAGTATTGGGGTGAAACGAATATGTTGATGGTTATTGGAGCTATTATGGATCCGAGGTGCAAGTTGAAAACTTTGGAAGTTTTTCTCCCAAAATTTTATCCTAAGTAGGAGGTTCGAGCGAGGTGTGAAGAAATCAAAGGAACTTTAACTAAGCTCTATACGAGCTATTGTGAAGTGGAAAATGCAAAGAAATCTGAAACTTGTGGAAATAAAAGAAAACATGAATCGAATCAAGCAAGTGGTATTAGAAGTGGATCTTCTTCAAATGCATTTGGTGGATGGAATTTATTTAGTACTTTGGTTCGGACCACCGAGACGGAGTTGCCAATAAAAAGTGACTTAGATGTTTACCTTGAAGAGAGATGCCACGAATATGATCCGAGTTTGGCCCCTAGTGCATTCAATGCATTGGGATGGTGGAGGCAAAATGCATACAAGTTTCCAATATTATCCATTATGGCCAAAGATATTTTAGGCGTGCCTGTTACTACCGCGGCATCCGAGGCTACATTTAGTGCCGGTAGTCGGGTGATTGACAAATACCGTGCTCGGTTAGCTCTAAAGACCGTGGAAATGTTGTTGTGTGGTGGAGATTGGTTGAGAAAGCGTTACGGTGTCAAGTGTAACATCGATGTAAGTAATTTCATAATAAACTTTATAAATCTTTTTATATGACATTTACTAACTTTATTAATGTTTTATAAATTTTCAGGAAGAAGGACCAATAACCATCGACTTACCGAACATAAGACTTGAGAAATGATTAAGTGAGGTACCTTTTATGTTGGACATAAGCTATTGTTTTTAATTATCCAATATTAATGTTTTATAAATTTTCAGGAAGAATGACCAATAACCATCGACTTACCGAACATTAAACTTGAGAAATGATTAAGTAAGGTACCTTTTCTATTGGACATAAGCTATTGTTTTTAATTATCCAATACTACTGTTGTCAACTTCTCTAATTGTGGAATATAAACTATTGTTTCAATTAAGTGTGTTGTAAACTTCTCTAATTTAGTGCTTTGTTTTACATGCATTTATGCAGGATTGAAGCCTGGCAGGAGAGATCAAGAGAGATGTCAAAATTGTTCATTGTTGTTGTTTTTATGTTTTATTCGAATGAATCTTGTTAAATTTATGTTTATTAGACTGAATGACTGTTGGACTGAGAGATGCTAGTTTGAACTCTGTAATGATTGTTTTAATTCTAGAATTCTGGATTGAATTATTGTTGTTTTAATTCCGGCATTAAAAAAAATAAAAAGAAAAATCCAAGCAGGATACCTGGTTCGAGAGTCGAGCCGAGCCCTCGCGAGCCAAGCCCGAGCCAGAAAAGCCTGGCTCGCTGGCTCGTGAACCAGGTTCTAAACACTCAAATTTTCCGCTCGCCCGAGCCCGAACCCCTCAAAAATGTCAAGTCTCGGCTTGGCTCGGCTCGTTGCCACCCCTAGGATGAACTAGCAAACAGCCGTCTGATGATCCAAGGCTTCAACCAGGGGGCACAAAGAGCTCTCGGTATGATTCGACTAAAACTGTTGATAGAAGACATGACGTCAAGTGCGCTGTTTCATGTCATAGATGCCAAAACCTCATACAACATGCTTCTAGTAAGACCCTGGTTACACGAAAATAGCGTTGTCCTATCTACTTGGCATTAATGTTTCAAGTACTGCCGGGAGGGTGTGATAAATAAGGTTCTTGGAGATAGCAAACCTTTTACCGAGGCAAAAGCCCACTTCGCCGACGCTAAGTACTACCTCAAGGAAGTAGAAGAAAGTAAAGGAAAGGAAGTTTCTGATCCACAACACGATTGCAATGGTGAAAACAAAGTTGGAGCCTCAACTTCGATCGATCGCCAAGAAAAGGGGGAATCATCACTTACAAAGTCCGAGGCACTAGAAGGGCTAACATTGCCGCTCACCAAACTAGATATTGTGAAGCCTTCTTCTCCACCACTCAATGGATTCGTTCGTCCGATTCAAGGAAATAAAATAGAGCACGGAGAAGTAACCAAACTCCAAAATGCAAAGGAGTATGATCCTAAAGCATATAAACTTCTCGTCAAAGGCGGGTACAACCCACAAGAGAAGTCAAAGTTGGGAAAACTTATTCCAACGGCAAAGGCAAAAGAAACAAAGTCAAGGTCATCAAAAGAAGATGCCAATGTCACCCCAAACTCGCGAGTAGGACTCGGGTTTACCGCACAAGGCCCTGTTCGAATCGCCATCAATAGAACGACAAATAACTATATATCTGAAGAACTCTCATCAACCGAAGATGCTTTTGATGAGGATGGAAGAAAGATTCGGCGGAGGTCGGTCTTTGATAGGCTCAACCCGCCCAAGGGAGCCAAAGCTAGTCACTGGTTGAGAAGACGAAAGGCACGACGCTTTCCAAAGTTTCGAAGTGCAGTTCCATCTCGTATAAAACGATGCACCAATTTGATCGTCTCATGCGATAAAGTATTGAAAGTTAGGTGGGAGACGATCATCTTCACACTTGACAAAATCGAAGACGAAGAAGATAGAGAAAGTGTGGCGTCATCTTACCACATCACCTCGTCTGAAGAAGTTTCAGCTGAAGAGGATGCCAAAGACACACCACCTGAGCTTGAAGAAGGAGTTAAGGCAACCGTGGACGATTTCAAAGAAGTCAACTTAGGCAACACCGACGATCCTCGCCCGACCTACATCAACACCTTATTAACCGGCGACGAGGAGAAAGCTTATGTCGAACTCTTGCTTGAATTCAGGGATGTGTTTGCATGGTCCTACAAAGAAATGTCGGGGTTGAATCCGAAAGTTGCAGTACATCACCTCTCCGTGAAAAAAGGCGCTCGTCCCGTGAAATAAGCTCAGCGACGATTCCGACCGGACTTAGTTCCGTTAATCGAAGTCGAGGTAAACAAGCTCGTCGAAGTCGGGTTCATTCTAGAAGTGAAGTATCCTACGTGGATCTCTAGCATAGTACCAGTAAGGAAGAAAAATGGGCAGATTAGAGTATGTGTCGACTTCAGAGACTTAAATATCGCTTGCCCGAAAGATGACTTTCCACTGCCTATAACCGAGCTCATGATCGATGCTACCGTAGGCCATGAAGCTCTTTCCTTCATGGAGGGCTCATCGGGATATAATCAAATACGAATGGCGCCCGAAGATGAAGAATTAACAGCATTTCACACTCCTAAAGGGATATACTGCTACAAAGTGATGTCTTTCGGCTTGAAGAACGCAGGTGCCACGTATCAAAGGGCAATGTAGAAAATCTTTGATGTTTTACTTCACAAGAACATCGAATGCTACAAGACTTAAGGAAGATCTTCGAACGATTAAGAAGGTACCAACTCCAGATGAATCCGCTCAAGTGTGCTTTCGGAGTTTTGTCAGGGAAGTTCCTCAGGTTCATAGTCCAACATCGAGGTATTGAAATCAAACAAGCAAAGATAGACGCGATCTTAAGAATGCCGCCACCTCGAGATATCCATGACTTGAAGAGTTTGCAAGAAAAGTTGGCTTACATCCGAAGATTCATCTCGAACCTGGCCGGTCGGTGTCAACCATTTAGTCGGCTTATGAAGAAAGGTGTTCCCTTCGAATGGGATGAAGCGTGTCATAAAGCCTTCGAGAGCATAAAGGCGTACTTGATGAGGCCAGCTGTCTTGGTCGCACCTACTCCGGGACGGCCATTGATTCTCTACATCGCAGCTCAAGAACGATCCGTTGGAGCCTTACTCGTCCAAGAAAACAACGCGGGGAAGGAAAGTTCTTTGTACTACTTAAGTAGAACCATGATGCCAAACGAGCTGAAGTATTCTCCGATCGAGAATATGTGTTTGGCCTTGATCTTTGAAATTCAAAAGTTGAAGCACTATTTCCAAGCACATACTGTACATCTCGTCTCCAAGGCAAACCCTCTAAAATACGTCATGTCAAAACCGGTGCTTTCGGATAGACTCGCAAGATGGTATCTCCAACCTCAACAGTTCAAGATCATTTATATCCCCAAAAAGCTGTGAAGGGACAAGTTATGGCTGACTTCTTGGCAGACCACCCTATACCCGCCGAATGGGAATTATTCGATGACTTGCCGGATGAAGACGCACTTCTAGTCGAGGTGACTCCCCCTTGGAAGATGTTCTTTGACGGAGCTTCACATAGAGAAGGAACCGGTGTCGGAGTTGTATTCATCATGTCCGATGGGGAGGTTCTACCATATTCCTTCACCTTAACACAGAAGTGTTCCAACAACGTCGCCGAATATCAAGCCCTCATACTCGGGTTGGAAGTGGCGGTCGACATAAAACAGTTGCATCTCAGAATATATGGAGACTCAAAGCTGGTGGTCAACCAATTGGAAGGCTCGTACGACGTCAAAAAGCCTGAATTGATCCCCTATGTTAACTATGCTAAAATGCTGATGGGATGGCTCGGAGATGTGACGATCGAACACGTGCCTAGAAAAGAGAACAAGTAAGAGGATGCGTTGGTGAAACTCGCCTCTACATTGGCGATGCCAAAGAAGGAAACTCGAGTGTCGGTTTGCAAGAATTGGGTTATGCTGTTAGGAATAGTGCCCTAGAAAGCCGATTGTATATCCGTTTTGTACTTTTCCTTATTGTAATCACAGACAATCTTTGAATAAAATAACGAATTGAGGCAACACTTCTTTATATGCTCTTGTTTGGTATGCGTTTACTTTAGATGTGCATGTATGAGAACTCCCCTAATCCTGATGACTTTAGGACTCTACCATTTAGGTGAAATGGTTCATGAAACGAGCCCTATATCACATAAGTCATGATTAGTAAAATACTCTAAGCTGATGAGTCCTACAGACAGTGAGAGTGTCAACCTGACTCCTTTAAGGCTTGCTTGTGGGATCACGCCCTTAAGAAGGACCACCTTGTTTCATGGAGGTGTAAAGTGTATAGTTGATACGTGCATGATACATGAGGGTGCTTACTTCCATAAGTAAGTTCACTGAGGTGCCCCGTGTGAGAAGATTCCTAAATAGGAAAAGAAGTTTCTATTTCAGGAAATGGAAACTTCCAGATTAGGCAATATTTCGCGAGTCATTGATGTGATTAATTGATCCTTAGACTTGAGGTTCCATGTCACTTTATGAGTTAACTCTGTAGTCTTAGGTATAAGCTTTAAAGGGTGTCGCCTTAGACAACTGATTCAAGGCTTATGTTGGGGCTGCACAAGTGATTCATGAAAGTGAATGAGAATCAAGAAAGGACCTACACTTGCATTTGCAAGGTGATCTCTTATTGTGTAAGTCATTCATATGCCATATGGAGTCCTTAGCCAAGGCAGTAGATCAAAACATCAACAAAAGGGTTTCTTGGATTGAGATCAAATGGATATGAAATGCACTTAGCTTTAAGACCAGATTATTAGGGTTCTGATTATTCACTTGCCCTAGATCTTGGTTGAGAGATAGTAAGTAGGAGGATTGCATCTCACATGAACCAATGACTTAAAGGTTCTGTCGAATCGAGACATTACAATTCAGCTAGGGGTTAAACACCTGTTGCTAGACTATGGTCGCTTAATCTATGGACTGATTAATTAATTAGTGAATTAATTAGTTGGGGTCACTGCTAATTGAATTGAGAACCTAGAGGGTCACACACAACAACTTGGTTACATGAGTTAAGGCTTTAAAATGATTAAACGAGTTAATCATACCAAGAGGGTTCCACACGTGTGGGTCACGTGCTATGGACACGTGTGCACCATGCGTGTATATTTATTTATGTATTAAATAATTAATGTGTTAATTATTTAATGGATTTTGGTTTAATTTTGAATTAAAATGAAAGTCTTGTTTTAGAGACATTAATCTATTTAATTAATTAGATAAATAAGTTATTTATTTATTAATAAATAAAGTATAATATTATCCAAAAGGAGTTTGAATATTTTAGCTCTCTTAAAAGTTGATTTGAATTAGAATTCAAGGTCAAGGTTTGGAATTACTTGATAATCAAGTAATAAGAGAGAGAGGGACCAAATCCTAAGTCCATAAGGACTAAGTTTCCGGCCGCCCCTCTCGATATTATATATAGGAGAGCTCGAGCTCCCCTTAGAGAGTAATTAATGATTTTTTTTGGTTCATGTGTTGAACACCATCCTTTCTCCAAGATCAAATAAACCCTAGGTTAAGCCTAAACACTAACTAGAGAACTAGCATCCTTACTAGTTAGATTGTAGTCAAGTTAGTGGACTATCTCTAGAGAGCTTTAAGTTAGAAGTTTTTAAAGATTCGAGCTTTACCAAGGAGAGGGGATCAAGCCACGAGAAGTACGTTCTTGGGTGGCTTGAAACGCTTCAAGAAAGATTATTGAAAAGTAAGTTTCTTTACCTTACGAATTTGGATTCATGATTGCGAGTTTCGATCCTTTTGTTGGAAAATTTTAAAAATTCCGCTGCTTTATGATTCCGTTTTTCCAACATATACCTCCAATTTTCAATGATGAAGACTTTGAAGAAGAAGAAAATCACGTTGTTGAAGTATTCGAAGTCGAAAAGGAGGATTGGCGACAATCCCTTGTTGACTATCTCAAATATGAAAAGTTACCCAACGATCCGCGATAGAGAGTTGATGTAAGACGACGCTCAGCTCTATTCATCTACTTTAAGGGTACACTCTACCGACGCTCGTTCGATGGAGTCTTCTTGAGGTGTTTGGGCGAAGACGAAGTAAACCAAGCCATGGAAGAAGCGCATTCCGGAGTCTGCGGTGCTCATCAGTCGGGCCCAAAGTTATACTTTCGCATAAAAAGAATGGGATACTATTGGCCAACAATGGTGAAAGACTGCATAGAATACGCGTAAAGATGTCAAGCTTTTCAGTTTCATGCTAACTTCATTCACCAACCGCCCGAACCGTTACATCTGACGGTTGCCTCGTGGCCTTTTGATGCTTGGGGATTGGATGTGGTAGGCCCCATAACGAAGTCTTCTGCCGGTCATCTCTACATTTTGGCTACGACCGATTACTTTACTAAGTGGGCGGAAGCAGTTCCTCTAAAAGAAGTGAAGAAGGAGAATGTCGCTGATTTCCTCCGAATAAACATTATCTTCCGCTATGGAGTGCGTCGTTATATCATCACGGATAACGGGAAGCCATTTAGCAATAGCCTGATAGATAAACTCTGTCTGAAGTTCGGATTCAAGTAAAGGAAGTCTTCGATGTACAACGCCGCTGCCAATGGTCTTGCCGAAACTTTCAACAAAACTCTATGCAGTTTGCTGAAGAAGGTGGTTTCCAAGTCGAAACGAGATTGGCACGAAAGGATTGGAGAAGCTTTGTGGGCTTACCGAACCACTTATAGAACACCTACCCAAGTGACCCCTTATGCGTTGGTGTACGGTGTCGAAGCCGTTGTCCCCAGGGGCGACTCCAAAATTATCGAACAGTGGGGTCGAAACAATTTAACTACTAACAAAAAAAATTAAAATATTTATTTACAATTATCCTCTACGATTTTTTATTTATACTAAATACATTCATCTCTAAGGGTGTGTTTGCGAACTTTACTCCATAAGTAGAAGTTAAAATATAAGTGAAAGTTGTAAAAAAATTAAGTTGTAAAAGCATTAAGTGGTAAAAAAAAAAAAGTGATAAGTAAAAAAATAATAACTGCAAATAAAAGTGGATAATCACTTTTAACTTTTGTGAAGTTACTAATTTACACTAAAATACTTTGAAACATTTCTAGGCATTATAATATGATTTAAGTATTATATTAATATAAAAATTATTATAAATTATATAATTTTATATAAGATTATTTGTAATTAATAAAATATAGAATTATTCTATATGTACCTTTATTTATAAATTTATAAAAATTTTAAGAAAAGAGAAAAAATTTACCTTGTAATTGCAGATTTTTTAGTTATGATACGTTTTGAAATTACGATAAGAAGAGGAAAAAAAAAAGATTTAAAGAATAGAAAAGGAAAATATGTAACGAACATATAAACCATAGAGTTGTATTTGTATGTAAAAGGTTAATTTAAAAATATTAATATTTTAATAAGAATATTATTGTCAAAATAGAATTTTAAATAAATTCAGAAAATCGTATAATTTATAAGCAGAATTAAAAGTATATCATGGACGGCTGGTTTTTCAAATACTCCAAAACTGTTAATCACTTATCTCGCTTATTTTTAGAGTTTACAAACACTCTTTAATTATGCGTATTTAAATTGAAAAAAACTACAATGTCCATATTATTTAGAGTTCTTTAATATTTGGAGTATCATTAAATAGACTTTTATGTTTTTTTTTTTTTTTTGGGTCATGGACCTTTTTAATTATATTCATTTTAAATTTAAAGGATCAATACGATTTTTTTTCATTTTTATGTGGGATCAAAAAGACTATGTTTAAAACAAAAAATGTAAAAACATATAAAAAATATATAATTACATAACTAATTTTTTTTCTCAGTGGGGTCAATTGACCCCACTTCTCCTAAGGTGGAGTCGCCCTTGGTTGTCCCCCCTGAACAAAAAATTCCATCGCTAAGGATAGCGATTCAAGAAGATTTAACCCAAGATGAAAATGCTCACCTACGACTTGAAGAATTTGAGGCGCTCGATGAGAAGAGGTTGGAGGCTCAACAAAGACTCGAGTGCTATCAAGCTCGTCTCTCCAGATCATTCAACAAGAAGGTGAGAACTCGTTTGTTCCAAGTTGGGGATCTGGTGTTTGCTGTGAGAAGACCAATCACCACTACTTATCGAACGGGGAATAAGTTTGTCTCCAAATGGGATGGTCCATATGTTGTGAAGGAAGTTTACACAAGCGGTGCTTACAGGTTGATCGCCGAAGATGGTCTGAGAATTGGTCCCATAAACGGGAAGTTCTTGAAGCGCTACTACGCATAAGTTGAAGATTGCTCCTTGACGACGAGCCTATATTGCATGTCACTCATGATCCGCATGAGTATAAACTGTGTACGGTACCCACCAATGGTTAAGCAAGTGGCTAAACTGCTAAGTTACTCCACTGATGGTATTTCGTGTGGCTAAAACAGAAATTCCCCACTCTTGTTCAGGGTGGTTAAAATTTGAGTACTCTTGGCATGCATGAGTATAAACTATGAACGGTCCCCCCTAATCTTTTCAAAAGAAGTTGTCTCCTGAACTACGTTATGACTTGATCTTTTCACCGGGTACGTAGGCAGCTTAAAAATTAACTAAGTTCAGTCAAGATTACCCGTTAAATTATGTTTTTCTTGTTGAAAACTTTATTCTTCAAGTTAAACGAATCAAAAGAAGTGCAAAGAAGTTATGGACTACTGAAGCAGAAGAAAATGCATACGAGATTGGAATAAAGCAAATAAAGTCTTTATTAAATAATCTCAAGATTGATAAGGTTCATTAAATTAGACAATGAATCAAAAAAACGAAAAAAAAAAAAAAGCATCCTAAACTATCAAGGGGAGGGGCTCAAATTCTTCAAGTCTTCTTTCGCCACCTTCAGAAGTGCTAGAGAATCTTCCACAACTTTGAACGCCTTGAGACCAGTGTTGTCATCCGATGGAGGAGTCTTCTCAAGGGTCTGGATCTCTTGGCTGATGGTCTGAACTAGCGATTGAGCATTCTGGTAAAGGAGTTGATGCTGCCCCAATGAAAGTGACAAATCTTCCTTCTGTTTCGTCAAGTTAGCAAGTTTCTTCGTAACAGACTTCATCTTCTTCTCAGTTGCCTTAACTTGATTCGCCCCAACTGCTTCATCGGCTTGGGCATCAGCGAGTCGATCCCTTGCTTTGCTCAATTGCTAAGAAAGTCAATCTTTTGAAGTCTCTCCAGAAGCTGCAGACCTCGCCTCATCATAAGCAATTGCCTTGGCGAACAAAATCGCCAATGACTTTTCGACGACAGAAATGAAAGGCTCGTCAAAAATGTTAGCAGCATTCAACACTGATTGAACTTCGCCCTTAAGGGATGAAATGAAGTCAAGTGGAGTGTTCTCTATCTTCTGGAGGAGATCGCCCCACATCATCTTGACAAATTGTTGCTTCTGAGTGGCGATAAATGTGGATGTTTGGAACACTGAGACTGCGGGATGTTGAGGCATTTGCTTTTCTTCGGATATCACAAGTGTTTTGGACTGCGCCTCTCCTCCAGAAATAAGACCTGTCTCCAAAAGAATCGGCCTGAGGATCGATCCTTGAGACTCCACATCATCAGTTTTAAGAGGTTCTTCTTCCAACTGCAAGTGAAACATGTTCGATGTTTAAAGAAGAATAGAAAAGTATTGAAGAACAATGAAAAGAAGAAGAGAGAAAACTACCTTTTCACCAGACTTGTCACCCGAAATCTTATCACATCTCTTTGGCCTCTTCCAATAGCGATCTGCAGTGCCACTCTCACTCTTTGCCAAAGGGACCCCGGAGGGGGGGGAAGGGGGGTCTTTCTCTTTTCTCCTCCAATCGAATCAACTTTCTCAACTTGGATTGGGGCGACTTTCACATTGATCAACTTCACGATGTTGTCATCAAAGAAGCTGTTGTGAGTTCTCGACCACCATTCGATGTAGCTCTTGGCACACAACTTCTTAACAGCCGCAGTCATTGAGGGAAAGACCACTCCATCCATAGAATTCGATAAAGTGCACACGCGCCAAAGGTTGAGTCCTTCATCTAGAGAAGCATCACGAAAGTCATTCTTGAGAACTCCAGGCACCACTTGATAAAACCCGAACTGACGAGCAAAACGCTGAGGACTGTATGGCTCGATGATGAAACGTCCCCTTGTCTCAAAGGTAGGTAGCAAGATCGAATTGACATAAAGTAGTTGTGCTCCTCCTCTGAGCCTTCCTCATTGTCGGTATAACAGAACTTCTCGTGGAGCGTCATCATATTGCAATTCCAAGCTACGAATTCCGCCTTGTGGATTTTCTTACGGGCCTCTCTCGCATCATAATCCTTTGCCCCTCTCTCACCGGAAAACCGCATCATTTCCGGACCACGGATGTCTTGATAAGCTTGGTGATGCGTCTTGAAGTAGTGTGCTAGCCAACCATAGACGAAGTGGACGGGAAATGGAGCATGAACTTGAGTCGGTCGGGCGGATGCTGATAACTTATTCAAACCACGATACATGTTTTCCAAGACCGGAATAGCCAAATCAACCTTGAAGTCGCTTGCTATGACACTCGCCATCTTGAAAGTACTTGGACGTATCCAGCCGACGCTTTCTGTTGGAAGAACGAAGAGATAAAGCCAACAAGCTATGAACACCGCCAATTAAGTATTTTCCCTTTTGTTCCCGGTGAGTCCAAATCTCGCAAACAACCTCTCCTCTACGGCATTCCAAGCTTCATGAGGTCCGAAATCACCAAGTGGGTATTGTGTCGACTCGTGAGGGGATGGCTGGACATACTTCTTGGCCTTTTTGCACCAAAAGCTCACCCAAGCCTCGATGGAAACTTGACCGCCATGAACATCCTTTCGCAGCAAGTGATAGGCGTGGAACAAGTACTGGCAACTAGAGAGGGCATATCTCCTTCCCCTTTGTATCGGGGACCACTTCGTCGTAGAGAAGACCTGTCATAGGAAGACCCGCCAGAGCATACAAATCCCAAAGCGATATGGATAACTCGCCGTTTGACGTCAAAAGAGTGTTAGTTGCAGGACACCACGCTTCGCAGAACGCCTTCATGATCTCCGAGTTGCCGTCATAAATGAACAGTGAGGCGCGCACCGAGCTGTATATTTGGGCTGACTGCAGCTTGTCCTTGCACTGGCTTAGTATGTCCTTGTTCCATTCCCAATAGCCGGCAACATAGTGGAACTCGTCATTGAACCGAAGGTCGTCTCTCCACTTCACATTGCCTTCGATGATGCTTTGCCCTAGCGTCGGTAAATGAGCCGGTTCATTTGAGTGTTGATGATGACCCGCTTCCAGAACCCACACGTGCGACGCTTTGCTCAACTTCATTCGGTATGACCACTCCTTGACTCGAAAAGGCACCGTCATCTTTCCCCGATCACCCGCATATGGTCCGGTGAGACAAGGATGAACCGTCAACTTCGTGCCCGTCTCAAGCTCTTGCTTCTTGTCGTAGAGAATCACCAATTGTTTGACTCCGAAGGCGAGAGTGATATCTTTGAAGTGCACAATGATTACCTACAAATCCAAACAAAGAAAAAAAGGGAATTAAGCGAATTGTTGAATATACGAAAAAGAAAAAAAAAAACAACAAAAGGAAATAGATTGGCACGACAAATCCCTGTTGACAATATGGTGGTGCTGATTACAAGGAAAATATCATGGTGCTAATTAAATGGTTACTGTTGGTTGCAAATTAATTGAGACCAATTAAGATTAAAGCTTCAATACTTTAATTGAAATTGGGGTGCACGTGTGTTACACATATATATATATAAAACGTGTTTTATATATCTATATATATATGTGTAATACAATAAAACAAAAACCAATTTCCCTTGTATTTGGTAAGCTGCGTGGGTTGAATTTGTTTGTATATATATATATATATATATATATATATATATAAAATCACGGAAAATAGGGGAAACAATTTTGGCAAAGGGAAATATTGTCCCGTTCCGCTATCAAACCAAGAACAGCATGAAATTCGATCAGCTTCAGTGAAGCAATACCAATTCGTGGACTTTTCTTTTCACCCAAATTTCAACACCTGCAAAGCAAACGACAAGTTTCGTTCAGCAAAAAAAATAATAATAATAAGAGAAGAAAGTTCTGTAGTTTTCCCAACCAAATTGACAGCAGAGCGGTGTGCGGCTGAAGAAAACAGACGATGAGCAACACGAAGGCGGAAGAACTGATGTCGTTATAGATGGGAGCCCCTCTTCACACAATCTCTCTGAGGAAATTGAACAGACACGTTGTGGGCAGAAGATTTGCAAAGAAGAGATATGCAATGTTTGTATGAAGAAACAGCCGACCACAACACAAGAAGAAGAAATAAGCCTAAGCTTTGATGGTTTTCAACCTGAAGCCTCGGTAAAATTACCACAGCTCTGAATTCTCGCCGATTTTGATTGCTACGCACCAAGTTGCAGCCCGATAAGAAATTCCAATTATGAGTGAGTATGAGCTAAGTTCAAGGTGCTTATATAGATTCTTTGAACAGAGAGTCCATCTGCGTTAAGGAAATATAGTCCGGATAGAACTCAACTGATCATAGCTTTAATTCAGGATTGGAGTGAATCTTCATCCAAGATATGAGAATCGGCTGCTCAAGTAAGATTTTTAGATAGCAGAGTTTGATTGAAAGAAGGATTCTGTATATGCTCATCTGTTGTGTTTTAGAGTCCAGCTTGAACTCTTAAAATTGCTGGAAATTAATAAAATAAAAAAAAAAGGAAAAGAAAAGGGGAAAGTGTAGCCGCGTCGCCGTCTGTCTACTGGTTTCTTGCTTGCCCTGCAACTTTTGCCTCAAAAGGAAAGTGACGATTTCTTTCCAGACTTCCAGAGCTTAATTGAATTGGCCTAAGTTCAAAATTCAATTTGGCTCAAGTTAGGACCAAGAAGGAGAAAAGCTTCATGCCCCAATTTCTCTTAATAAAGAAAGACCAGAAAAGAAGGGATGGGACAACGTAATCAACCAATTTCCTCATATCAATTCGTGGGCCTGTATGTTTCCAATTAGCTGGGCTGCGATTTGTTTTAAAAAAAAATGAAAGGTAAAGAGCCTTCCAAATTCATGTGTAAAAGCTTAGTCTCTGTTGGGAAGTGGGTTTTGGCCCGATCAAGTTGGTCACCCAAATTCAAAGTTTCGTATTAATTGTGAGATATTTAAGCCCAAAATTAAAAGTGATGGGGGATTCGTTATTTTGGGGTTGGATTCTAAATCAAGTACTTCAAATCCCACCGACGCGACCGCTTGGCACGCCTTTCACCGAGCTTTGAAGTGTGGATATTTGTAGACGAATTATTTTCGTCGAATTAAAATGTGACATGTATAAATTAAATATTAATTATCAAATTTAATTCATTCTATTTTTATATTTTTTAGATAAATATTAAATAAAAAAATCCATAAAATATTAGAATAGATTGATTTAATTGATAATTTTAATATTTATTTTGTCATCAAATCAAGTATCGACACGTGTCAAAATTGAAGTGTTCCGACGAATCAAATCGAGCCTTGCAGCTCAATTGGTTATGACCAATCAAATGATGACACGTGGTATGTTTCAACACGTGGACCAATCAAGTCAAGACATGTCATTTATTTCTTTTTCTTTAATATAAATCTATATTAAAGTGATAAATGAATAAATAAGTTTGATATTATCCCTTTAATAAATAAATAAATTAATTAAGGGATAATTATCACAAAGTTCCACCCTACGCCTATAAATAGAGGCATTCTACAAACAACCCTCACAACTTGGAGAAGCAAAGAAGCAAGCCACAAAGCAAGGAGAAAGAAGCTCTCTGGTGTTCTTCAGCATCCTCGGTGTTCTTCGACGTCTTCAACGGCTTTCTTCGTAGAAGTCAGCATCTACGGTGTTTGATCCGGCATCAATGCATCGAAGTGGTGTTTCGGCGTTGCTCTCCTCAAAGATCGAAGCGAGATTCAAGGCGTTCTTTGCGTTCTTCGTGGAAATCAATCAAATCGAAGCGTTCGATCCGCAACAAGGAGTAAAGTCCGCGAATCCGGCGTTTTTCTCAAATCAAATTCGAAGGTTCGCAACAAGCGTGTTTTTCGGCGTTCTTCGAGAAAGTCAACAAAACTGAGGCGTTCAATCCGCAATCAAGGCATCAAATCTAGATTTCGGCGTTGCTCCTCAATAAATTCAAATCAACATCAAAGGTGTTCATCGGCGTGTTCTTCGGTGTTTATCAAATCAAGGCGTTTAATTCGTGATTAAGTCGAAAGACCCGCGATTAACATTTTCAGAAACAAATCAAATCCAACGGAAGATCGAAACTTCAAAGTCAACAAAAGCGTTTCAAACCTTCCGAACTTCGACAAATTCTTGTAGGAAGAGTAAGAGGAATAAATTAGAGATTGTACCCGCAAGTTCAAATAAATCAATAAAATTCATTTGTGATCATTTTTCTTGTGTTTAATTATTTAATTAAAAAAAAAAATTGAGTTACAGCGTGCACACACACGACTTAGAAATGATTTAACATATTTCTATCAATAATTTCTTTATGGATGAGTCCCCTAATTTCATTGTTGAGTTTCTAATTTCTATTTGCAGGAGTTGCCAATGGGGCTGGATGGCAAAGCAGTGTAGCTTAAGTTAACATTGGAACCTGTTACTTCATAGGAATTCCTTTGGGAGTCACACTTAGTTATGTCCTCAAATTAGAAATTGAAGTCAGTCATGATATACTTATTTCTTTTATTTCACCGGACATCCCACTTGTTACGAATTCGATTTGGATCGGATCACTTTGATGTAATATTATTATTATTATAACAATAGCTATATACTCAGAGACTGGACAACACGAAAAGTTATTATAACATCGAACCCGTAAGATACGCATTACAAGATATGATTCAAGCCTCTTAAATTAAAGATGCTAAAATTGCAATCATATTTGTGATTGTTCAACCGTTTGAACTTTGAACTCAATTATAGGAAGATGATTGAAAAGACCATTTTTTTTATTTTTTTTTTCCATGTAGAATTTCAAAGTTATTCTCTTTGTTTTCACATGTTTGGTAGGGTGTTTGGATTGGAATGATAATTGGCACAGTGGTTCAAACTATTACACTTGTTATCATGACTTACCAAACTGACTGGCATACACAGGTATATGTATATTTATATATAGAAAATTCAATCATTTTCTGTCAAGTTCAATGTAGATGATTTAATTTACTTATTCATGTATTTGTCACTGTGTCCGTCTGTTTCTTTTCTATAGGTATCCCTTGCTAAAAACGAGTTAACGGTTGGTTTGTGGAAGCTGAGAGACCGATGAACTTAAACAAATCAATCGATGATTTGATGAAATGAATAATAACTTAAGTATCAAGAATTTTGAAGTTCATTCGTTTTCCTCGTCTTCACAAAGAGGGCCAACTTACCTTGTCTGCACAAAGATTGTCAACTTAAAATTTTGTCCTAGATTCTGACTTTAGACGGTCAAATTCAATATTACCAAACTTTTTTGGCGAATAAATATTCTTATTTTATATTAATATTGGTAATGTATCATATTTATTATATGGATAATTATGATGCATTATCAATATATATAAAAAATCATTACAAAATTGACGGATAAAATCGTTGGAAAGCCACCGGTTGACCTGAAAATAAAAGATAATGATTAAAAGATTCCAACAGCTATTTGTAATAATATGGCTAAAAATCAAAGTAAAATTATTATAGATATATTTTACATGGATCAAAACCTTCAAGATACCTTCACTTCATAATAAAATATTGAAATAGTTTTTCAATTAAAATATTGCAGCAAAAGAGAAAAAAAAAGAAAACCTAATTAGTTTAATATATTATTTATTGGATCTCGACAAATTATTATATACCTAGAATAAGAACACCGCAATACGGATACAACGATATAAATTTTTTTTTTTGAATTTTTCACGTGAACAGTGTTGAATAAAGTATCCAATACAAATATTAATGATAAAATATGATACGATAAAATAATATTTTTAAAAATTTACATGAATCCTAATACATCATTAGAAATCGATTGTACAATCAATAAAATGTTAAATATGCGTGAATATGAACTTAAAAGACAATTAAAAAAAAAATCATCCCCATATCAGCCAGTTGTATTCTTGTCGGATGTGAAACAATTTAATACTGCAGCAATAAATAAATAAAAATATGCTAATATGTACCTAGACAAAGTTGACTGACCAACGTTTCACAAATTACGGGAGATCATTTGGTTATGGGGCCGTATCAAATAATCGAAATACGTGCAAATGAAGCTACAGTCATGGAGTAATATAAAAAAATCTAGTTATTTTGTATGGTTTCATACGTTACAACTTACAAGCCACACAAATACTTTTGAAAAAAATTATTTTGTAATGTCATATTTTATTGGGAATTTATTTTCAAATATTGTATCAAATGCGATGCGAATATGATAGTTCATAGTTTAACTCATCATGCAGTTTCGACCTATATTGGTTCTTTTGATCAATGATAGAGTCAAGGAGAGGCATATGGTGGTCCCTTCCCCGTTAAATTTTGGAATTTTTTAATTTTTATATGTATATTTTTGATATATTTATATTTTTGTCCTTTAATTTTTTAATATTCTAACTTTTCGCTCCCCGTAATTAAAAATTTTATCCCTTTATTTTTTATATTTTATATGTTCGCCTCCCTCTCAACAACATTAAATTCTGTCTCCGTCCCTGCTTTTGATATTTTCTTATTTGTTTCGAACTTTGTTGATATTGATTTGCAATAATTGGTCCTTTCAGGCTCTTTCCCTTAAAAAAATACTGTATCAGACTTCTTATATGGTGAAATTAAGAAAAAATTTAAAAAATTATACTCATCGAGTGACGAAATAAAAAATTCAGGATAAAATAACGAATTAAAATAATATTCGTTGTGAACTAATGTTGGCGAAATTTTAAAAATTTATACATAAAAATAATCTGAGAATACTGCCATTAGCCTCAAAAGTTGATGCCATATAAAAGAAAAAGTCCGAATTGTCATGCTCGTTGTGCCTTATTCCTATTCTCGTCTTCACGAATCAAAATTCAGAATTAAAAAAGAAAAATTATTTAATTCATCCACTATAATTAGTTACTTATAACTTTACACATGCCAATAGGGATTGATTCAAGTGATTAAAGAATTGGTTCTCGAACGCAAAGACCCGAGTTCAAATCATTCTAACTGCTTGGGGGTGTGTGATAAAACCAAAAAATAATAATAATAAAAAAAAAATTATAACTTTACACATACTTTTTTTGAACTAAAAAATATAAGTATATAATTTTTAAAATTATGAAATAACTGAATAACTAGTATCTGAAATTTAAAAATTTTGGTCGGAATCGATCATCTGTGCCCGCGTGTTTGTCGGACGGATATATAGTTTGACATGCAATCTATTATTTTCCTACGTGTCGGTCCGACAAACATGCGGGTGCAGGTTATCAGCTCCGACAAAATTTTGCAAATTTCGAGCACTAGCTATACAATAATTTTATAATTTTGAAATGTATATGTCTGCATTTACAAATTAAGAAAATTATATCAAAAAATTGTAAGTGGGAATGACTAATCAAATGAAATAAGAAAAGAGCCAAACGATTTTATGGCTAAAACAATGTGATCAAAACAATAATTTTGTTAGTTACGCAGTCGAAATTCGAACATTTTAAAATTTTATACATATAAATAATAATTCGGAAAAATAATTCAAATAAATTTCATTAGCCGCAAAAGTTGAGCCCCCCGGCCCCGCCCCCACACCCCCACTCGTCCCTTTTTCTATGGATGGACACGAAGAAAAGTAAACGGCAACGTTTACTTTTTCACATAAGAAGATGGCGTGTTTATAATCAAATTTGACGAGAATATAATATACTGACGATTGACAAAGGAGAAAATACGAGATTCTGCAATCATGCAAAAATATATATTAATATATTTCAATCGAATTAGCTTACTCACAATTCTTTACTATTTATAGTCTTGCATCGACAACTCGAGCAAACATACACGATCAAATTGCTGTTTCTCAGCACACTAGATTCTTGGATTTCATGCATGCTTGCAAGGCTTTTGTTATCTCGTCTGTAAGTATTCTTGTCTCTCACCAGATTTCTAAGTTCGAATACGATTGGGGATTGAGCTAGCGACAAAGGGTGCTCGAGTCTATAATTTGTAATTTCACCTAATTTCAGAATAGAAGATATAAGATATTAATCGTGTAGATTGTTTTAGCCAGCTATTCACATCATCCGCTACATGGTGATGTTACGGTTTTTTCTGTTGCATATATTATAAGAGATATTTAAATCTGATTAACCTACATTTAGGTCTAATTACAAAGCAATCTATCATTATCGAGAAATTATATTTTACTCCCTATAAATCTTGTTTGGTGTGAGGTCCATTAACGGAATTTGTAAAAGTACACTTATGCCCCTGACGGTTTTAAGAGTGTTACATTGAATATATGACCAAAATTACAAAATCATCCATACAGTTTACAAACATAAACAAAACGATCCCTACAAATTATGAATTTAACAACAAATCAGAGTTATTTTTGGAATGACATAACGGAACCCTAGGGACCACAAACGGTTCTCAAAATTAGGGACTAAAATATAATTTTCTAATAATGATGAACTGTGTTGTAATTAGCTTAAATATAGGGTAGTCGGATATAAATTTTCGTATATAATAATGACAAGGAAAAAACAGGAGAGTTTGAAATCATGCACGAAATATGGATATCTTTCAATCAAATTAGTTTACTTGGTGTAAACGTTTCACCTCCATATATATAACTAGATTAAATGCATGTTACTAAGAATTAAGAGTCGACTATGATTAGCTGTCACATATTTTGATGATCGAAAGTATCTATAATTTAATGGGTGGATTAGTAAATATAGCCGAGAGTAGATACGTGGGTCAAAACAACGACACAACTATGGCAAAATTATTACTTCACAAGGTTAGAACAGTGAAATAGTACAAAAAAGTTTAATCTACTTCCTCGTCAGCATGATTACTTTGTAGGGTTAAATAGGAAAAGCGGTGGGTTTGCAACTTAAGGCAAATCCCGCACGAATCCATCTTCATTTTCAACCAGAAAATACATCCTTAATTTCAAACACCTTCTTTACAAGACTTTGACTTTTCTCCAACGATTTTTTTTCGAAACTTAGATAGTTCCTTTGAAGCTATTTCTCTCAACAGATTCTTATGTTTGCACGAATTTTGGATCTTGTCTTTAAGTATCCGTGCACCTATCAATGATTCCTTCTGATCAACTGCTCTTACGTGCTTCCGAAGTTCTTATACGATCCGAGATGGAGTGAGGAGGGGTGCTCGGGGTTTGTAAGTTTGAACTTTTTTTATCATCCTATTGATTACTTTACTTTGTACTTACTACCTTAAAACGATTAAGCAACTCTCGCCTCATTAGTTACCTTTAGGAATGAGTTCCGTCAACGCATATACTATCTTTGCATCAAAATATGTTGTATCATACATTTTATTTTCACAATGCAGGCTCCTTATTATTTTAAACTACTTAGCCAACTCTCATTGCATCAACTAATTTTTATGATGAAGTAGATCAAGCATATATACTACTTAATAAAATTTAACCGAATCTCAGAATAGTAAATGTTAATTTTTCTATTTTGGTTGCCACAATTGTGCCGATGGTTCTAGCAATTCGGATCTTTAGGTGCATATTGATATTGCTGTCAAGTGTTATTTTATTGGCCACTCTATTTAAATTTTATACCAATTATACGATAATCGTAAAATACTATTTCTCTCATTATAGTGATTGGTTAAAACTAAGTTTGGAGTAGAATTACCAAGTAAATATGAAGTTGGTCAGATCAATCTGAGTCATTTTTAAGATAATTGTACTATATTTGTTTTCAGCTTATTGGCTGATCTCCCTAAAATATAATTATACTACAATAAGACGAGTGTTTCTAGTGAACTATATTTGTCACTTGATTGGTGTTTACTGTTTATAACATGACAAGTGTAAATCCCCTACTTCGAAGTGATCAACCAAATCCTGGCACTAATAAATTAAGCTAATGAATTCCTAATTAGTTAGTTAATTTTCTTAATACCATTAGGGTTGACTCTTTGAAGCTTTCATCTCACGGACTAGCCCGGCTTCCAAGAAGAAATTAAGGCTCTAGGGATTTTGTAGATCCTCTAATTTAATTAAATAGATTCTGATGTATCCCATTTGACTTGAGTTAGTACATATAAGTACGACTTTGAAAGTGTTGAAATATTTAAATAGAAGAGTTAAACCATGAACAATATTACTCATTTTCATGCATGTTTGCAGAAGATAAAAATGGAGGGCGGTGTAGACAGGAGACTAGCCATTGTAGCCGACGATCATGGTACAAAGGACGAGACTATGAAGACCAAGATATGGAACGAGATGAAGAAAATATGGATCGTTTCTGGCCCTTCGATCTTAATACGAGTTTCATCGTTTGGAACAGGCGTTATAAGCCAGGCTTTCATAGGCCACATCGGTGCTACACAGCTTGCAGCCTATTCTCTCGTGTTCACAGTCCTCTTACGATTTGCTAATGGAATATTGGTAATGCATACAATCACCTTACTTTATTATTAAGAAGGAGGTTTTATTTTTGAGTTACAAACATTAATTCTTAATTGACATTCATAGAATCTCTCTTTGCAAATGGTCCTACAATATGTTCCATTTCATTTTATACACTAGGTGTAAGTAATGGTTACAATTTGTAAACCTAGGATGGTTATATTCACACCACCAGAAGCATCTTGTCTTCTGCGTCCTTCCGTTTTTGTCCTCGTGATGTTTTATTATATACGCATGAGAAACCCTATGTTATATATATATATATATATGCACCAAAATTCCTATATTTACAAATTTTGCAATGTGAATCCTGCTTACAGACAGTTTGAAAATATAAACCTGTATAGAAAATGATAACGTTTTTACCTTCGATTCACAATAAAATCACGGCTCTTGGAAAATTGCGGTTAGAATTTTTGCTTAGGAGAAAATCATTTGAGAGTATCCTTCAAATTTTAAGAAAAACAATCGGTTGGTAAGAGAAATTGAGAACTTTTCATTTTCTTTATGTACAATTAAATAAGGACAAAAGGGTAAAATCATATTTTAAATAAGAAGAAACGGGATTAAGGGGAGGTGAGCAAAAAAAATATATTAACATAGGGTTTTATCAGTTAAACTTTTATTTATATAAAGTTTAAAATGCTACTTTTAGTTAACATAGTGTTTATAATGTAAATAACTCAAAAAAAAGTAGGATTTAATACTAGCCAATAAAATTTGGTTCAAGTGGTTAATGAATTTATTTTTCAAGTTAATGACCCGGGTCCGAATCTCATCTGGGTGTGTGTTAAAATAAATAGATAAAAAAAAAATAGAGTTTAATACTAAGGGTAAAATAGGAATATCAAGTTTTAAATACGATGAAGTTAGTTCAGGGGGTGATGGGCAATAGTTTTAAAACATAGAGTTTTTTATATGATTTTTTGTAAGGGCTAATCACAGAACCCCCCCCCCCCCCCCCCCCCCCCCCTCCTTTGGGGGTTTTGACACTTTCCCCCCTGTCCTTTCATTTTTGGCATTAAACCCCCTAACCTTTGAAAAATATCACACTTAACCCCTTGTAACAAACTTTAGCAAAGCAAATCTATACGAAGTTGATCTCAAATGTGTAGATATTATATATCAAATCGAAACTCTCGACGCAAGGAACACAACAATGGTCTCGAAATCAAAATCCGACAACCGACCAAGTAGAAATCATCGGTTAGAGACGACGCACGACGAACGAAGCTTTTGGCGGTCAATAAGGTTGGCTGGGGTATGGGCTTTGTTCTCCTTAGAGAGACGAACACGATGGCGGTGGTCTTGAAGCTTGGATCGCTATGACGGAGGAGAAATCGATGAAGGGGTTAAGTGTAATATTTTTCAAAGGTTAGGAGGTTTAATGCCAAGAATGAAAGTATAGGGGGGAAAGTGCCAAAACCCCCAAAGGATGGGGTGTTTCTGTGATTAGCCCTTTTTGTAATATCATGTATATCTTGTTCTTTTCGTGAAATACAAGGTTTATGGTGCATGTAGATTTATAATGTTCATTTTGCGGCAACTTTTATATCATCACTTCATATCTTCTCCTGCAGTTGGGCATGACGAGTGGATTGGGAACACTCTGTGGCCAAGCATACGGGGCGAAAAAATACGCATCACTAGGCGTATATCTACAACAATCATGGGCAGTTTTGATCATAACCTCGATTCTGCTACTGCCCTTGTTCATTTTCGCTGCCCCGATCCTAAAAGCCTTAGGCCAAGAGGATCGAATTGCAGACATGGCAGGAACCATTGCATTCTGGTTCATCCCGGTGGTGTACTCCTACGTCGTGTCGTTTAGCTGCACTATGTACTTGCAAGCACAGAGCAAGAACTTGATCGTTTCATGTGTAGCAATATGTTCGTTGTTCCTGCACGTATTGCTCTCGTGGCTTCTAACCGTGAAGTACAAATTTGGTGTCCCCGGCGCCATGATTTCCACTATCGTGGCGTATTGGATCACAAGCGTAGCTCAGTTAGTGTACGTGATGTTTGGGGGATGTCCCGAAACATGGAGAGGTTTCACGATGTTGGCCTTCAGGGATCTCGGACCGATAATCAAGCTTTCTATATCGTCTGGTGTAATGATGTGGTTAGTCCCTACTTCGAGCTAACTCTACTTTTGGTTTCATAATTTTGCCTTTTTTCGATTTTGGTCTCATACAGATTGACTTTTGCAATTCGTATCCTATATTGATGTGTGTAACAAGAGATATATTATAAGTCCTTTGATGAATATTGTAGTCCAGAAGAGCAATTTCATACTCTAATTGTTTTCTTTGGCAATTTTTTGGCAGCCTTGAACTTTGGTACAGCAGTATACTGATTCTCTTGACTGGCAAAATGAAAAACGCTGAGGTCTCAATCAATGCGCTTGCTATCTGGTAATACATACTTTGTTTAATTACACTTTGCTCCCTTCAAAACAGCATAAAATTACCCGCACACTCCCTGTAATTCGAATTTGTTCTTGTTTGCAGCCTTAACATTAGCCTCTGGACCATGACCATTTCCATTGGTTTCATGCATGCTGCAAGGTACATACTCTTATATTATGCTGATTGCGGTAGGAAGCGTTTGATATAGGATATAAGTTTCGTAAATTTAATCTGGTCAACATTGATGAAGTTAAATGCGATTGACCAAAACTGTATATCATTTTTGATATAAAAGATAATTCATTCAACTTTGTGAGATTTTAGTCTCACCCCTAGCAATGAATATTAGTGAATAGTGTCGGGCTAATAGAGTAAGTGCTACGCCGGCTCCAGAAAAACTAATCTTACATATCAAACGTGAAATTAGAGCTGGTCAACGCTACTAATCAAAGTTAACTAGGCACATCAAAAACTTTTTTATTTGTTTGAATCGAGGGAAAAACAAGAACATTTATTGTACGTATATTGTTGGATTCTACAGTGTTCGTGTGTCGAACGAGCTCGGAAGGCAGGACTCGAAAGCCGCGAGATTTGCGATTCGGGTGATAGTTCTTCAATCATTTGCCATTGGATTTCTGCTGTTTATGTTTTCCCTAATCTTTAGGAGAGACTTAGGTTACATTTTCACAAAGAGCCATGAGGTTGCCAAGGCAGTAACTCATTTATCGCCTCTTCTTGCGGTCACTATACTGATGAACGGTGTCCAACCAGTTCTTTCAGGTTAGCGGAGATTGTATTTTGTTGTGGAAAATAGTTTTTCTTAAAAAGTATAATTTTTTGTGTTTCTGTGGTCTAATTTCAATTTTTCTTTCATTAATGGCACCCTTCTATTAAAATCCCGACTCTGTTACGGTACGCACGAACAAAATATGTATATGCTATTTAAAAGTTGTAATATTTTGTGCTTCCCTTCCCGAAGTTGTTCATTTTTGTTAAAAGTGATTTACATACATTTAAACCTAATTACAACACAATCTATATCGAAAAATTACATTTTAGTTAATATAAATCTTGTTTGGTCTAATTTCCTTAATGAAATTTATAAAAGTATACTTATACCCCTGATGATTCGTATGCGTGTTATATTTAATGTATGCTAAAACTACAAAATTATCCCTAAAGTTTATAAATATAAACAAAATCATCTCTTATGATGAATTTGACAATACAGTCCCTGAGGTCACAAATCAAATTAAAAAAATCGGAAGTATTTATGGAATGACATAACGGAACCCTAATGGATGTCAAGGATCACAAACGATTTTCAAAAGTTAGGGACTAAGATGTCATTTCTCGATCTTAATGGATTGGATTGTAATTAAGTCTAAATACAGATAATCAGATGTAATTATTTCTTTTATTTATTAATCATGCCCTTGATTAAAATCCTAACTCCATCGTTGTGGCTCTGAGTGCCCAAACGTGGGCACACGATCTATATATGAACTATATCATATGCCCTATTTATATTGAGTTTGTGTATGCAGGCGTTGCGAATGGGGCTGGATGGCAAACCATTGTAGCTTATGTTAACATTGGAACTTACTACTTCATAGGAATTCCTTTGGGAGTTGCACTTGGTTATGCCATCAAATTACAAGTTGAAGTGAGATCATGGTTTCTCATGCTATGTATTATTATGATAACTATAAAATGGTTAAAAGCGTATAAATGCAAAGTATTTGGTAAAATTTTCATATGAAACTCTTAATTTCTTTTACACTTTCTTATGTTTCTTAAAAATAAAATTTTAATTAAAGTTTTAATATCTCTTAATTAATGTAGTTTCTTATGATGATGATCAAATGTTTGATAGGGCGTTTGGATTGGAATGACAATTGGCATAGCAGTCCAAACTCTTACGCTTATTATCATGACTTATAGGACCGACTGGGATAACCAGGTATATATACATACATACATACATAATTGTATTTTTTTTTCTTGAGTATTTTAGATAACTTATCTACTTAATATTGATCTATAGGTATCCCTTGCTCAAAAAAGAATCAATCGGTGGTCCGTGGAAACCGAAGCTAACAACACTTCATCAGAAAATCGTGCATAATTGTTAAAAATTTTGAAGTACTTTTGCTTAAAATTGTGCCAAAATGGGTGTGATTTTATTAGAAGTAAAAAATTTCATAGAAGGTAAAGAGAAGGATTAAATCTATCATTATTAAATGAGGTTTAATTAGCAACCATACCGTCAGAAGAAGGGTTTAATTCATCGTTGTTAAACGGGGGTTTAATTAGCAACCATACCATTAGAAAAATTGTATACCGCTTGTATCAAAACTACAAAAAAGATATATGTAATTTTTTCGCTAAATCGAGCGTTTACTAAAAGTCATGATCAATCTTTACAACAAAGGAACAAATTAACATTGTATTAAATCTCTAGTCCATGAGCACCAAAGTCTTGTGCATATAACATAATCAATTGAAGTTCTTCTTCCACCATCAAGTGACGGTGTTTAATCTGACAATACAACATTATATATTAGATTAATTAGAGATCTTGTGTTCAAGTTCTTGATTATGTACTTATTATTTGCTTTATATTTTAGCCTTTAGACCACGATTTAATTAAAACCCACGATGAGATATATAATAGAACAAAAAAAAAAAAAAAAAAGCTAAAGTTCTTCACTGGGTCAAGCAATGCACTTGACATACACCAAAAAAGTCAAGTTCCATGTGAAGTTAAGTGGATCACGATATAATTTGCTTTGGGAAAAACGAGTCCTATATAAATTATGCATCTTATAACAAACACATTGAAATCTGTATCTTTAATTTCTTTTGTCACATAATAGAGTTTCTTTTAGAGTTGGCAGTACCTGTGCGAGTTCATTGATGGCGAATGAAGTACATATTCATTATACAGTTAGTTATATGGTGTTGTACATAACTATATATATAGCTAGATAAATTTCTTTATTAATATAATGGCAATATTTTAAACTTCATAAGTGATATTTCAATTAAGTTCTAAAAACAAAATAAAAAATAATGTTAACATAATAACTACACTTAAATTGGAGCTCATCTGATCATCGCAAAACGCCTTAATGATGACACTTATTATTATAATTGCCACCGCCGTTGTTGTTGAAGCTTAGGATGTAGAGCTCGAAACATTATCTGTAAAGTTTGTATGATTATATTAAACGTCATTGTTGAAGCTTAAGATGCAGAGCTCGAAACATTGTTTGTACTATTATATTAAGCGAGATACATTTAGAATAATTGTATGGTCTTGTACTATAAAGTTCTTTTGTTTTTTTTTGTTTTCCACTACTTCCGCAAGGTATTGTGTTATTTTTCATTTACCCCTTTTACTCCCTTTTTTATCCTAAAACATCACTCCTATTTTTTATTATATTTTTAATCTTTTACCCCATAATTTTAATTTTAATTTTACTTTTAATTTTACTAATATAATATTATTTTATTTTATTTACTAATTTATTTATTATAAATTTATTATTATATTAAAAATAATTATAAAATATATATTAACCTACATAATTCAATTCAATATATATTTAATAACAATATTTTTTTCATTTCCACACGCATCGAATATGCAAAAATATTATTAATTCCTACACACACTCTAGCCCAAACTATCACTTGTGACAATATAATCACTTATAAATTAAACTGTAATCATTTGTCATCACCGGATCATGTATCATGCATGTCAACTACTATATATATCACACTCTACGGATACTTAAAGAAAGATAACGTGTTCACTCTTATTATCTTGAATTATTTGCTTGAACTTATTTCTTGATTTGATTTGAAAATCGAAAGATTTTCGCTGAGTTTATCTTCAACGTGTCTCCTCACGACTTTAACCCTCGCACATTCCATTGAATCCAATTGCTCCAATTATTTGTTTCTCATGTGATGTGCGTGTGCGTGCGGAACAATAGAATTGATTCATTCGGATTCCAGTATTTGGGGAAAATGGACCACAACAACTAAAGCCAATACTTTAATTAATTTTTATTGCCCTATCTTCTTCTTCGTCACCATCCAAACCTAATCAAGATTTCCACCTACTTACATACACGTGAATATGTGAACTCAATTTTGCTCACCTAACTCCCATTTCATGTTAATTTCCTTCAATTATTTCAAGAAAAATGGGGGGGAAAATGGGCAAATATGTCACGATTCCCTCATTTTTTGGTTGTTATTCCTCAATTTGGTCTCGTTGCTATACACTCGGACTCCAAATTTGAAATGATAAATAAAAATTCAAAGGTTTATTTTTACTTTTATGAAATAAGAAACTTTCCAACACACCATTCTATTTTTATTTTTATTTTTTGTTTTATAGTTCCATTTATGAATTCGAATCGAGTTGTATTCCTACCAATATGAGACATTTGATTAAGCTAATACACACACTTTGGCTCGTTTGGCTCTCGATGCTAATAATAAAAACTTTGTACTCGCTGATGATGTTTCTCATTGTCAATTAAGTATCCCATATCAAATAATTAAATATGTAGAGTTCAATATAATGGTTTGACAACTCTCCCTTCAACAACTAAATTTTGGGGATGAATTAAGCCAAGTTGGGCATCATGGGGTGTGAAAAGTATCCCATATCGAATAATCTAAAATGTGGAGTTTAATATATAATGGTTTGATAATCCCCTTTCAATAGCTAATTTTGGGGGGTGAGTTAGATGTATCGCGGGAATTCCGCCTTGATCTTAGGGTGAGTGAGGTGTATGATATCACGGGAAATTCCGCCTTGATCTTTAAAAAAAAAAAAAAAAAACTATTTTTGTGTTGGAAAAACTAACCCCTCTCAAATTTCATAATTTTATCACAAAGAAATTACAAAATGGTAACGCATTTTGAAAAAAGTAAAATAATTATATATGCTAGCTATATATGTTTAACCATTGCCATTTGTAAATAATTTAAAATTTACTTTATCTAATGGTTATAAGTTATAATAAATTAATAAGCTATAAGTCAAGTAATTTCGCAAATTCTAGGCCATTAATTATTGTTCCACTTATTATTATTTTCCTAAATTTGAAAATAATTTTTATTTTAAATTGTGGCAGCTAATGACTACGTTAGTTACAACATTCTAGAAAGTCTAGAAAATAAAATAGAAAAAGGGGGCTGCTGCACACTGGTGAGTGGTGACGACTAATTAACTCTTTTTAGTCTGTCATTAATTATTAAATTTAATAACATTTTTTCTAGGGTTAGGTATACTATAAGTCCATAAGTATAAATTAATCTTATTTTGAAGTGGATCTTGCACAACAATTATGGGACAGAAAGATCTCCTAACACGTGATAATCAATCCATATTATATATTTTCTTAGGAGGCGTTTGGTATTGTTACTAGGTTAAATAGATATGAACTGTGGGGGTTAATACTCTGTTTGGTAGTGTATATTAACACATTTGGGCCAATGAGCTTTAATATTTGGCCCGCTCCAAGCCCGCACTGTAGACAAATTAAGTGTGCTATCTCATATCTATTTTCAGCCGCTATTAAGTTGCGTTGAATTGCTTGAGTATTGTATCGGCACTGTACACTTTTTTTTTGGTCAAGTAATACCCCTGCACAAAAGCTTATCATGTTCTCTTCAATCATTCATCTGCTGTTGTTCTAGGGTTTGCGAAATTGGAGATCCCCGTCTTAGCGAGAAGCGCAGCAGGCGAAGTGGGTAGTGGTAAGAATTTCATGCGATATATTTCCCAATACCATTATGCACCTCATATCCCTTTTCTGATTCTTCACAAATCCTCTGTCTTGTGGAGACCTTTTTTTGTTGACATCAGGCAAAAGCTACCCCGCTCTTGAGAAGGTAAACCTTCGAACTCCTACACTCAAGGCTGGTAAACGAATTATTGTTCCTGTAAACTTGTATTTCTAGCTTCTTAGTTAGATTTGTAAATATAAGCGTTGCTTCCTCTGCCTTTGTCTTGGTTGAAAAGCTGCACACTGGTACATGTAATATTTATGGTTTCCTCTTTGGCCTGTTAGCTGGGTTTGTGTATGTGTTCATGCGTAGTCATTCTGTTTATGTCAAAGAATTCTTTGCGTTTGTTAAGCTCGGATGCCCTTTGCAGATTTGTTGTTATACTACCTTCAAATGGACCCAAACTCAAGGTTACGCTATTTAGCTTGGATAGCATTTGTAATTAAACGCACGGCTCTGACCCTAACATTGCTGTATTTGTTGAATGTTTGGTATGAGCAAACCGTTCAAAGTGAGAGGTGTTCACGTAGGCGTAGATATTCAATCATTGCTAAACAGCCTGATCAGTTAAAACGTTTGCACCGATTTACTGAAGTGAGCGATCAGAACTGCATTGATAATCTTAGAATGGATAGGAATGCATTTTGCCGTTTATGTTATCTTCTCGAGCATTTCGGTGGTCTGACACAAGAGAGGTTTGTGAGTATTCCATGTAAGGTTGCCATGTTTTTGAATATCCTAGCACACCATAACAAAAACCGAACCATCAAGGGTGATTTGCCGGTATTTTCGGCAAACTTTGAAGGCAGTGCTTCGGATCAGCAACGTGCTACTAATCGAGCCGGTTGGGGTCCCACAATCTTGCAACACGGAACCTTGGAAACATTTCAAGGTCAGTTTTCGTCGCTTCTCAATGGAATCCTTTTATGTTTTGGAAAATAATTGTAAGTTCATAATCACTCTATTGGAATACATATGTTTTGTTTGCTGTTAATGTATATGTACCTGCTGTGGCAATTAGTTTTTTTTTTTTGTCCCTCCCTTTTTTCTTTTTTTTTTGGGATAGTTTTTTGTTTTTTTTTTTGTTTTTCCTTTTTAAGTATGCTTTGTTGTACTAATGGTTAAAATTGTACTCAATAACCATTGTCCCACGTGAATGCTCACTGTTCTAAATTTTTTGCATTCGTCCAGTTTTTGTATCATGCTTCGATGCTTTGTAGTAAATTAGAATTTTTTTTTCCAACGGCAGGGTTGCCTTGGTGCGTTAGATGGAACGTATGTCGAAGTGATTGTCCGGCAAAAGGATCAACCTAAGTATCGAACGAGGAAAGGAACCGTGTCTGTTAATATCCTTGGAGTTTGCAACCCGCAAATGAATTTCATTTATGTGCTTGCGGGGTGGGAAGGATCTGCTGCTGATAGTCGTGTATTGCGTGATGCGGTAAACCGTCCCAACGGACTTCGGGTGCCCAGTGGTACTAGGTTTAATATAGTGTGTATAACTTTTATCCATTTTTTACAATCACAAGACACCGTAACGTAATGTTTATGTCAATTATTTTAGGTTCATATTACCTTGCCGATTGTGGTTATACCAACGCTGATGGATTTCTAACGCCGTACCGGGGGACTCGCTACCATCTAAAAGAGTGGGGTGCAGGTACGGCTGCTCCACAAACTCCAAAGGAACTATTCAACCTACGCCACAGCAAAGCAAGAAACGTGATAGAGCGAGCATTTGGTCTCCTGAAAGGACGTTGGGCTGTTTTACGCAGCCGATCGTGGTATCCAATCAAGGTCCAAAATTGGACCATCCTGGCATGTGCGATGCTCCATAACTTCATCCGTGCCCAAATGGAGGTTGACCCCATTGAGGAGGAAGTTCTACGGGACATGGTGGAGAATGTAGGGGACGATAGTGATTACATCGGGAATATCGATGCCACTCCAATGTGGACCAATTTCCGAGACAACCTGGCCAACAGCATGTTCCAGTCATGGAGACACCATTAATCTGTTTCTTTACGTATTTGAATTTATGGAGTCAGAGTTGGTGTGGTTTTTCTTTAGTTTATGTTTTTCTATTTCTGTTTGGTAATGTTGACAAAAGGAAATGGATATTAATTATGGGGCTGACTTTGATGTTGTTGGTTTGTAATCCAAACTTTGATCCGTTACGTAAGCTACACTGTCATGTCATTTGTTTAATGTTAAGCTCCTACTACATGAATACTCAGCACTTGACTGTTATAAAGCAGGCCCTTTTTATTGGTTTTGAATAATGCATGCCTTTTTTTTGTAATAGACCATCTTATTGGCTATGTTTGATGTTATTTGGGTGTCCTTGTAGGAAATGGATGCCTCGAGAGCTACTTCAAACATGCGAACTGAAACAGGCAAGGGTGTAAATGTTCCTCGGAGATTCTGGACTAACAAGGAGGAGGAGTGCTTGCTAGAATCGCTGGAGGTTTTATACGGTGAGGGGATAAAACTGGACAGCTCGTTCCGTGCACAGTATATGATAAGGCTTGCAAATATGATTGGTGGAATGCTTCCGGGATGTGGGATTGAACCTAAGCATGTGAAGTCAAAGTTAGCAGTTTGGAGACGAACGCATACCGCCATAGTAACTATACTTGCAGCAAGTGGGGGGGCTGGGTTCTCTTTTGATTCGGGCAGCCACATGATCGTACCGGAGAAACCGGATGCCTGGGCGGAACAGGAAAAGGTTATGATTCGGTGAACTGATTATCTATGTTTCTTTCAATCATGTTTTTCATCCCGAATATGATGATGGTTTCTAACAATTTTAAAATGCCATACGTGGTTGGTTAAACTGACAGGTCTACAAAGAAGGGGTAAAGTTGGTCCGTGGCAAAGCGTTTCCATGGCTAAACCGATGGAATGTTGTATTTGGGACGGACCGGGCCACCGAAAATGCAGCCGTAGATGTTGGTGATGCATATATTGACCTTCATAGCCCTTCTACGCAAGCTGGCAGCAGCCGAGGAAAGGGTGTAAATGACAACAACACACCTCGTTCTAGGGCCCATATTGACTTGGACGACGAAGGCGACGATGCTACATCAATAACCCCACCAAGCATCGATGGCGTGGAGTCCAGGAAAAGTAACACGAAGCGTCGTCGTTCGTCAAACATTGACGCTTCCCAGATTAAGGATTTGATGCATGATTTAATGGAATCTGCTCAAGTGTCTATCAGCTCATCCGCCGGGCAGTTTGCCCCTACTGCTCCGAGTAACCCCTACGCGCCCGTAGATGATATCGCTGCGAAACAGGACGGCATATATGATGCTTTAATATCGCTTGGAGATCTCAGCAACGAAGAAGTAATGTGGGCTGCACATCACCTTCCCAGCAATCACGGCGATCTTCGTGCATTTTACGGCATGCCGGTCGATGTTCGCAGCACATTTGTCCGGAGCTTAAGGCATTTCATAAATTAATAAGTTTATTTGAACTTGTTTGTAAGTTGTGTTCCGGGATGGTCTCTTTTCTGTTTCCAGGTTGTCTGTACGATAAATTAATAACTCTGTGACTTTAATTAAGTATGTTGTTGTTGAATTAGAGCAGGTTTGTTTTGGAAGTAACCAGGAGCAACTCAGTTTATTTTGGCTTAATCATGTGTAGAGTTCACCGTAGGTGCTTAAGATTTTGGGTTTTATGTGTAGCACTAGCATCACATAACAGACAAAGGCACATCTTGGTTTGTTTAAGGTTTAGTGAGTTTAATCTATAATAACTTTTAAGTTTTGCAGCCCACTTTTGATACCATATTAAACATTGAGTTTAATCTGCAATACCTCCACAGATCAATTTGAGATGAGATGAGTTTAATCTAAAATAATTTTTCATATGAAACATCTAACGGAAATAGTCATTTTTCTATTTAAATGGTTTCCTATCCATTTCGAGAAGCACAACATAAACATGAATAAAACTTCAGTACTTTGTTTCCAATGGAAACTTTTTGAATTAAAAAACTGAACACACAACTGAACAGGCAAAAAAAGAACATGACATCGAGCAGCTTAAAATACAAACAAACAGCAGCCTAGTAACTCAGTACAATGAAGGTGAGTAACACAAGTCCATAGAAGATGTCAACAGTCGATCGGGCCTAATATTCGTTATCGGAGAACACATCCGGGTCTACGTAGTTCGTTTGGGGCTCCTCTGGAAGCAGTGCTGCCTTTGAGGCCCGAAACACAAAGTGAAGCTCATGATAGTAAGGGAAGCCGCGACTGCGGAAAAGACGATCCTGCTTACTCTCCTGATAAACCAACATCAACGAAATTACAAAAATTAGTATTACAGCAGGGTATAAATGTGAATTATTCCTGCTATAACATTTGGTTGATTTGATGAAAGTCATTACCCGAACACCAAAATAGCGATAATATTGGTCATCGACTCGGACCACGTTACTGAGTCCATGGTACGTGACCCCGACCTTGTAAGTAAACAGGCGGAATTCGATGTAGATTTCTCGCAATTTCTTAATGTGACGACTAACGTCTTCAGTGGACATCTCGATATCCAATCTTCGGCTTACATTCCGTGCAATTTCCTGAACCGCGAGATTCATAACAGGTGGCTTACTCATAAAGTTTTGGCCGGCAAAATCGTAGAGCTCCATAATAAGAATACGCTCTGTACAGGCGCAAAATGGCTCAATGTCGGTCAAGAAAACGGGAACACACTGGCGGGTGGAACGGGGCATTACGAACACAATAAAGATGATATGATCAGTGGGTTTAATATCTGAATAAATGAGGACAAGTAGCAACCTGTATGGCCATTATGTATAGGTTCCATTGGATTGTAGGTATTGCACAATTAATTAGACGTCGGACATTGCATGAAAAAGCATGTCAGCCTTCACCTTGCCAAATGCATGCCGACAGCAGAGATCCTTTGAGCATGGCTACTTTATTGCACGCGCACCTACTTTGAGATAATAAGCCAAAAGATTGTTGACTGTTTAAGGCCAATACAAATTGAAACATGTCCATTCACGTGAAGGGGCTAATTTGTAGCCCACTGCTGAGGAGAATCATTCAGTGCAAAGTCCCGTCGTTTAGAGAATCTTACAGAAGGGCTGTTTTTATTATGACCAGGTAGAAATAGGCAAATTCACCATAACATAACAAACGCAGTAGATCCTCAAATCTTACGCAGTTAAGATTCTTGACTAACAAAGTTCCCTTTTCCAGAGATGATTCTTCTTTTACAGAGATGGTAATTTTAGCATGGCCTTCGGCATAGTTGCGTCTCTTCATGTCGTACTTTACATTATTGACTCCCATATACAAAAGATTTGCAAGGAGGTTCAAGATGTGTATAAATAACACGCAATGGAAACTTCAATAACTAAACTCTAATTGTCAATAGTAAAAAAAAATATTTAAAAAAATTAACAATGAATGTAAACGAGGGACAAAACCGAAGAAGGTTTCCATGCTCAGCGTGTTTGAAGCAAATCATAATTGGGGAGCTCCACGATTATGTTGGTAATCACGTTGTGGTGACGGACGTCGAAGCTATGATGGCGTGTGGTGTGATCGCAAGTGATCTGGGGCGTAAATTACGAATTGGAATTACCCCAACCCGGGTCCGCAGGGGAATCACAAGGTTGCGGTCTGAGTATATCGCTTTTCGAAATTTTATGAAAATTCCAGGGGTTACGTATGATGTGGACGAGAACCGAATTGAAATAGCTCCGGAATACATTTCCCAACACATACCACAGGTTTAACCAAATTATTTCTTTTCTTAATTGTGGTATAGCCATTACCGGTTAACGTACAAATCTTTTTATGCTTAACAGGAAAATGTAATTGAAGCTAACTTTCGTGTCAATGGATTCGAAAATTGGTTGGAACTTCATGAAATATTCAGGAAAAGATTATTTCCAAACTTTGCGAACGACGCGCCGGCATTGTTCGTTGACCCTGAAATATACTCTGACTCCGATGGAGATATCCCGTAGTCGGCGAAGTTCGATGGGCAAATACCAAGTTAATGGCGCGATAATGTTGACTAGTGACTTGTGGTCTTTCTAATCTTCAATGTCACCGTCATGTTATGTGTTAGTTTCCAGTTGAATAATTCTAGAAATGTTGCCTGCATGCCTTTTGCCATCGACTTCAATAAACATTCACGCTATGATTTAAATTTCAAATGAATTCTACCAATTAGCTTTGTTTGTTCATGCAATGTTTTCTGCGTAATGATGCCATAAAGGTTGAACCAAACTGCAAAATAAGTATCAACATATCAACAATAATCCACTCACTCCTGAAAACATTATTTATATCTTGGAAGCTCCATGTTACAGAAATTGTAAACATCCACAACTGACCATCGCGAGAAGTACAGATTAACAAGCTGATGAAGGCTTATCAATTTATGTTGATTATGGCCAGTACACAAAAGAAAAACATGAAATAACGAAAGATGCACACAAGCGAATTCCAAGCAACCGCTCATAATAAGAATCTACAGCTGTTGACCGAAGATGCGCACAAGCGAATTCCAAGCCGGCTCATCTCGGTGATAATACCAGAAGCACCAAACATTCCCCTGCCAAATGTCGAAATGAAATTGTCACTCAAAGACCACAAGTCCCGAAAATAAAATTATACAATGTAAATGAGTTCACGAACAAGTACCAACCATACCTCTTCGCGGATTACATCCCACGTGGTGCGAGGGACATTCAACACACCCTCGTCCGCTGAATGACTAACACCAGACAACGATTTCATATACTCGAATGTCTGAAACCGCTTTCGTAACACAGATAGTCTACCAAGATAGTATTTTTTGTCATGAGACAAACAGAAGACATTATTAAGAACATTGGTTAAACCAGCCACAACTTCATGATTCACTTTTGGCCATTGGCTATGTCCCCTTTGGGCTTCATGTTCAAGCAGAGTTATGAACATAGAGTCCTCCGAGCTTGACCATCCATTATTGTAAAAACAATTTTCTTGGCTATATATTTCTGCCAGTTGTTCAACAGAGTGGGGTGACATAGCTCACAAAACTATGTATAAACAGAAAGTGTGGGGGCTGAATATTTTTGAACTTCAATTCCAATTACAAGGAGTACATATATAGACACATAGCAGCATAAAATATGCATATTCCAAGTGGGACCTCGCTATTGTACGTTTGTGTTACAAACCAAAACAGATATGCTTCTTCTGGACAACATGAATAATTTCCATAGAACCGGGTTGCTTCTATGGATCCCCTCATGGTTGCCATCTTGACAATTCAAATAATTATACAAAGCAATAGGCAAGCTGTAAAAAAAAAAATTAACAGAAGAGACCATACAAATATAAAACGTTCAAATAACATGTTAAATTCATCACAGTAAGGCCAAACATCATGCCATATCAAACATAGAGGGGGCAAACACTGAAGTCTTTAGCGTACTCTCGGAGCTTAATGTTACATACAACAAAGGAGAGAGATTACTTTAATACACGAGAGCCGATAAAATAAGAACGCATACAAAACAACTAACTTATAATTAAGAGTCAGATTCCGCGAGCAATTACGACACCCATAATAATACCAACTAGCAATACAACGACATAGGAGAAAGCATAAACATGAACAACATGTACGAGAAAACGACCTCCTTCCATCTCCCAGGGCTGGTTTACCAAGTGGCCTGTGTCCGAGGTACCCGTATTACGTATGTGATCTGCATGTACAACAGATGGACAGGGGCATTTGCTCGACACATGGTCGTCTTCCATTTTACACCTTATACCTTGCTTCTTCGAATCTGTGTTCGAGTAATTGGATGAGCATGCATCGCCGGCATAGCGACGACCACCGGACTTTTGATACACATCCCACCAAATAAAGAATCCCTCGTGCTTCAATTCCAGAGGGCAGATGTAGTACATCCTTCCGGGATTGTTAGTTGAGTGCGAAGTTCGGAGGACCATCTCTCCGTGCCCTTTCGGGCACTGCGGAGCAGGAAGTAAGCTCATGTCTCTGTAATCTGCACAACAAGTCCAACAAATGTCATAACAACTACGTGGCGATCAACACACTCACCTACAAATGAACGGAGCAGATGGCCTAGAAATAATTTTTACTGAGGGACAGAGAGTGCTGATCGAACAGCAACCAAATACCTAACTCCTACTCCAGCCCCCATCTTCGCGAACGAGTTACAATGATATTGGCCAACTATACCAGACAATTTAAGTCACGAAAAAACAAAAGAATGACCAACAAAATAAGCACCGACAAACAATTAAAAACTTTTCCAATTGCATTCACCACAAAAGATCACAATTCATTGTCAGTATCATGGGCTTAGCATACGATCTATTCATCTCGGTAAACAAAATCAAATATACATAACTCTCTACAATTGCTTTCCACAAACTCACATACACATACCTTCAACAACGAAGCGTGCAACGACAACCGATTCTTGATAATGTAATCCGCACCTCAGACGAAACCCTCGCGACCTTGTCCTGTGGGGTGGTAGAATGATTTTCGAAATGGGCACTGAATGTGTTAACTCTGCCCCCTTTACCACTTAAATAAAGGGCAAATTGGTAATTGCCCACTTTCACTAGATTTGACTAATAACGAACCAAACAGAATATTAGATGCCCAGTATAACTGTGTTGCATACGAAAATACCTACCAAACAAAATATTATCCACTACTTCAAAGACTTAATATAGGCGAATAAGCCCGATTTATATTAAATCGAATTAGGTTTGAAAGGATACCAAACGCCTCCTTAGTAAATTAACAAAAGAATGTGGACAGAGATAATGGTCCCATACTCCCATGTCTTGGACCATATATTGTATTGAACAGATAAATAATACAATTTACAAGTAAAGCTCATTTATGAGGAAATTAATTTGAGTTAAAATGCTTCTAATTCATTATCCGAATTATTTTGTTGATTAATAATGACAATTAATAATTTCATGACATGTGTGTTGCTCGGAACACTAAGCGTCTCATATAGATCCAAGAGAATGTTTTGATAGTTTCGACTTTCGATGTGTAATAAACATTGGTACAATGTTGTTGTCCGTTCAATAATGTTATGTTATCTTTACGTACTTTTGCGTTAATAGTTTGAGTGATATGTGGATTATGTCTCATTGTATAAATATATGAAATTTTCGTTTTCAATACATATCTAAAGGGGATTCTCAGTAGTCAAGTTACTGACTTTTTGATTAGTTAAAAAGAACAAAATGAAAAGATAAGTTGGATTTTTCATTTCAATTTTATGTTTTATTCCATGTTATACTCATGTATACACATTAAATGTATTGATAGAAAATTGAAATTAGGAAAAAAATAATTGTGATTAAAGAAAAGTTCTAAATATTCTCGAGGAGTGTGGATGATTCTCACTTGTCTGTCAGTACACGTGGCGTGTGTGGAGAATTTTTAAATACCTATTAATACATGTATAGCATATAATGAGTTATACGGTGAAATGCATAATTAAAGCATACAATAACGATCAAACTTATGGTTCCAACTTCCAAATTTGCACTGACGTAGGATAAGGTTTTATTTTCTACCAAATAATGTCACATCTCTATAATGGCGATGTCCTTCAATCACGAAAGTTACGCCCTCTCATTTTGTATAAGTGTGATAGGAATTGTTGTGTTAAACTTAAATGTGGTATTTATTGGAGAGATAAAAGAGTCCCGGGTTTTCTATCGAGTATCGACATGCTATATGTATGAAATAAATTAAAGATTAAAAAGAAAAACTAAAAACTAGAATTTAAAAACACACGCACGCACACACATATATGTATATATATAATATAATTACATACTACCCTGCTGGATAGCCTAATTACAACGGAAATTACATTTTAGTCCCTAATTTTTTAGAACCGTTTATGGTTTCTAGAGTTCCGTTATGTCATTTCAAAAATACCCCTAATTTATTGTTAAATTCATTATTTATAGGGATCATTTTGTTAATTTTTATAAACATTCGGGATAATTTTATAATTTTGGTCATATATTCAATGCAATACTCATACGATCTTCAGGGGCATTAGTGTACTTTTACAAATTTCGTTAAGTAACTTTAGTCCAAACAAGATTTATAGGGACTAAAATGTAATTTTTCAATATAGATGAGCTGCGTTGTAATTATTCTTTCTAACAGAGTAGTCAGATGAAACTCACCCATATTTTCGCAATGTAGTCCATCTTTATCAGAAAATTACAATATAGTACTTATAATTTATGTTCTGTTAGTAATCCCTCCATTCCGTTAGGGTTCCGTCATGATTTTGCCCTCTGATTCCGAAAATATTCTTAATTATTTTCGTAATTTCTGAAATTGAAAGGATCCTTTGTTGGAGTATGTAATAAGTAGAGATGTTTTTGTAATATTTTTCAAATATTTCATATAAGAGTATTTTGATAACTTCAAAAATTGTGAAAATACTTAAGGGTATTTTTGGAATTATAGAGAAAAATCGTGACGGAACCCTAATGGAATGGGAGACTATTAACATAATATAAATTAGAGGGACTACATTGTAAGTTTTAATAAAAATGAATTACATTATAATTAGGCCTAATAACAGGATAGTCAATTTCCATATATATATATATATACACGTTGCTTTTTATAGTAGAAATTACAGCAAAAATATCACTTATGGTCCCGAAAATTTTATTTTATCAATATGTAATTTTTAATATAAATAGATTTTATAAATCAATGAATTTATTCAATTATAATAGAATCAATGAAGGGGGAATTTGAGAAAACTCCCCAATTGTATAGTCAATTTTTAGTTTACTCCTCAGGTCTAAAAAAATTTTAGTTCACTCCCCAATTCACATGCATAATTTGAGTTAACTCCCCAATTTTGAGGGCAGATACCACATATGGCGATTTAGATACACCATATGACGAATTAGGTACACGATTCTTGAGTTTATCTAAATCGCCATATGTGGTATCTAAATCGTCATATGATGTATCTAAATCGTCATATGTGGTATCTGCCCCCAAAATTGGGGAGCTAACTCAAATTATGCATATGAATTGGGGAGTGAACTAAAATTTTTTTAAACCTGGGGAGCAAACTAAAAATTTTTCAACCTATGGGGAGTTTTCTCAAATCCCCCATGAATGAATGAACAATCAACAATTAATTATGTTCATTTGTAATTATGAAAATAGAGAATTAAATAATGAATGTACATAAAAATGTGGTCGTAAAGTTTAAACTTAATAATAATAATAATAATAATAATAATAATAATAATAATAATAAGGGGAGTTATTCAAAAGGACCAAATATCCTCAAAAGTTATCTTAAACCCCCTAGTTTGGAAAATGTATGTTTTAGGTTACCAATACATAAGTTATTTTTTCTAAATCCCCCATGACCCTGAAATGTCTGTTTTGCCCCCACTTTTTCTTGTTTTTTTTTTTTCCCTTTTTTCCCCTCGTCGAAAAAATGGATTCCCATTTTAGGAAAGATTCATCTCATAATCTGCAACCACATTTCCACTTCGTCGGCAACGAGATCTAACTGCGACGACAGCAGGATAAAGGTAGGCGGTGGCAACGGCAACGAAGACAGCAGGATTTTGATAAGCGGCGGCAACGGGAGTCGATTTAGTTATCGTGCCCTATTTCCTGTACTGCTATAAGGTATTGTCAGCGTGTGAATGTTAATTGAATGTATTCCTGGCGTTAATTGAATGTTAATTATGTAAAATAGACAGTATAATTCACTGATAATTTGTATCGAATTGAATTGTTGATACTTTGTATGGACTCGAATTATTGATCCTCTGTAAACTGATACTTCAAATTGGTATTCTGAATATGGCGTTGGCCGGTGACGAAGCTCAAGACAAGCAAATCCTAGGAAGTTGTTGGTTTAATGGCGAAATTACGGTATTTCCAATTCCGCGGAGTGCGTCAGTGGAAGAGATTCACGCGCAAATTGGTGAAGAGTGGTCAGACTTCAACTCTGATGCTTACGTAGTACAATACCGCGCACCCCATAAAAAAGGTTTGTGGGTTAGTTTACGACGCGACGGGCAGATTCCGACTATGATCCAACCGCATGAACTTGCCAAACTCAACATTGTTGAGATGAGGGATTCGGCCTCCTGCCTATTTAGGTGGGAAGCAAGCATCGAAGAGAAAGTATATGATTTTTAATTTATTCGTTTCTGTATTAACACTATATTTATTAATATCTGGTCAGTAATCTCATTCTGTGTCAGGAAGAGAATATATAACCCCTACGCTGATGGTTCATACTTGGCCACTCACTACAAGAAATTCTGCAAATTCTGCCGGAATATTCCGAGGGAAACAGGCCGTCGGAATTCCCTCGGGATTTCCCTCGGGAATCCCGAGGGAATTCCGACGGAATTTGTTGTTTTTTTTTTAAATAAAAATTAAATAAATCCGACGGAAATTCCGTCGGAATTCCATCGGATTTAAAAAAAAATAAAATTAACAAATAATATTAAATAATTCCGACGGGATTCCGACGGAATTCCCGTCGGTTTTTAAATATAAAATATAAAAATTAAAATTAATTAATTCCGATGGGATTTCCGTCGGATATTTTAAAAAATAAAATTTAAAAATAATATTAAATAATTTCGACGGAATTCCGATGGGATTCCCGTCGGTTTTTTTAATTATAAACTATAAAAATAGAAATTAAATAATTCCGACGGGCATTCCGTAGGAAATCCGTCGGATATTTTAAAAATAAAAATTAAAAATAATATTAAATAATTCCGACGGGATTTCCTTCGGAATTCCGTCGGATTTTTTAAAAATAAAAATTAAAAATAATATTAAATAATTCCGACGGGGATTTCCGTCTGAATTCCGTCGGTTTTATCTATGCTTAAATTGAATTCTTATGACGTATTATAATATTTGTAGTTATAATTAATATTTTCTTAGAACTCAATTTTAAATATAGTCTACAAAATTTGTGATTTTATTATTTCAAATGATATATAAATATTTGTATCAAACTAAACCAATGAATTGATCTAGCTCAACTGGTTTTCCTTGGTTTCCGTAATATCTTCCTACCGCGAGGTTGGGTGTTCGAATCCCCAGTGGCTCATTAAGTTTTTATTTTTCCAGTAAATTCCGAGGGAAATTCCGTCGGAAATAATTAATTAATTTTTTTTTAAAAGCAAATTCCGACGGAATTCCGAGGGATATTCCGTCGGGAGATATATTTTTTTTTTTCAAAAATACGATTATTCCGACGGGATTTCCCTCAGAATCCCGTCGGAATTATTTTAATTTAAATTTTTTTTTTTTTTGGTTTTGTCCCTCGGTTTTCCGTCGGTTTATAAATTCCGAGGAGGGTTTTTCCAACGGACTGTGTCCCGTCGGAATTCCGGGAATTTCTTGTAGTGACTGTTCGTTCTGAGGTTGAGAATTGATCAGATCCACTGCGTGTTCTGGAGTTGATGATTGATTTTATTCACTCTTTTTTAAGGAACTTTATTTGTTGTTGTAATCGTATACACCCCTTTATAATTGTTTCTATTTGTTTGAAACTACGTCGATAAATTGCTTGATGTTGTTTTCTCAATTTGATCTAATGGAAACGTTAAGAATGGGTGATAATGGCAGATTTTGTCATAGAAATGCGTGATTAAAACAATACTTTGTCCAGTGAAACGTTAGAAATGCTTAATTAAAAGAAGATTTTGTCCAGTGAAACGTTAGAAATGCGTGATTAAAAGAATACTTTGTCCAGTGAAACGTTAAGAATGCATGATTCAATAAATCTTGATTCTCTCTATTGTAATGTTGTGGTCATGATTCAATAAATCTTGATTCTCTCTATTGTAATGTTGTGTTCATGATTCAATAAATATTGATTCACTCTATTGTAATGTTGTGGACAAAGTTTTCTTTTAATTTCTAATGTTTCATTGTACAAAGTCTTCTTTGAATCACGCATTCTTAACGTTTCACCTGACAAAGTCTTCTTTTAATTACGCATTTCTAACGTTTCACTGGACAAAACATTCTTTTAATTACGCATTTCTAATGTTTCACTGGACAAAGTCTTCTTTGAATCACGCATTCTTAACGTTTCACCTGGCAAAGTCTTCTTTTAATTACGCATTTCTAATGCTTCACTGGACAAAGTCTGCCTCTAATCACGAATTTTTCTAACGTTTCACTGGACAAAGTCTTCGTTTAATTACGCATTTATAACATTTCACTGGACAAAGTCTGCCTCTAATCACGTATTTCTAACGTTTCACTGGACAAAGTCTTCGTTTAATTACGCATTTATAACATTTCACTGGACAAAGTCTGCCTCTAATCACGCATTCTTAACGTTTCACTGGACAAAGTCCACCTTTAATTACGCAATTCTAACGTTTCACTGGACAAAGCATTTTTTTAATTACGCATTTCTAATGTTTCATTGGACAAAGTTTTCTTTGAATCACGCATTCTTAACGTTTCACCTGACAAAGTCTTCTTTTAATTAAGCATTTCTAACGTTTCACTGGACAAAGCATTCTTTTAATTACGCATTTCTAATGTTTCACTGGACAAAGTCTTCTTTGAATCACGCATTCTTAACGTTTCACCAGACTTTTAATTACGCATTTCTAATGTTTCACTGGACAAAGTCTTTTTTTAATTACGCATTTCTAATGTTTCACTGGACAAAGTCTTCTTTGAATCACGCATTCTTAACGTTACACCAGACTTTTAATTACGCATTTCTAATGTTTCACTGGACAAAGTCTTCTTTTAATTACGCATTTCTAATGTTTCACTGGACAAAGTCTTCTTTGAATCACGCATTTCTTAACATTTCACTGGACAAAGTCTGCCTTTAATTACACATTTCTAACGTTTCACCTGACAAAGTCTAATTACGGATGACCACACCAATAATCAACAATCTGCACTTTTAGTTCTATATATTTCATCAATTTATCTGTTTTCATATATATAACTGTCATATATTTCATATGGTTCATCAGTTTGTCTGTTTTCATATATAACTGTTATATAGTTCATCAGTTTATCAAACTATCTCTTATTCTTCCAACTAAAACAGACTTCCTTGCAGGATATATACTAGAATCAAACAACAATAAACAACCAACACTAAACATTTCATTACAGAACAAAAAATATACACTACAATCAACTAACAGTAACATTTAAACTACTATAAACAATCCACAAACAACAAATTTTGGAGAAGCGCTGTCTATATCATGGGGGAGGAAATTGATTAACCTCATCCGGATCTTCCTGAGGGATGTTAGAATTAACACTCTCCTCAGAGTGTTCATAGCCTGGGTAATCCGCACTGTCAAAGGACTCGGGGTCCGAGTCCCTATCGTCAATGTAGTATGCGTGGAGGTGCTCCTCTTCGCCCTCCAAAAGGTGTGCCCGCCGCACTTTGAAGATATACCTAAGCTCATCGTAATAACAACATCCAAATGCCCCGGCGTTGGAATCCCGACGAATAACCTATGTAAAATTAAACATTGAATAATGAACAATTCAAAAAAAAAAAAAAAAGGGGACACGGATGAATTCGACTTACCTCAATGGTATTCACTTCATAATATACTAGGGTCTCAATTTCGGCGTGAATACGATTAACACCCATTTTAACTCCAGGACACGCCAATAATCTACGGAATTCGTAAAATTTTATCCGCAGTTCTTTCACCGCTGCTATAACATCTCGGCCCCAGAATCTTGTTTTGAATCGCTGAGTCAAATCACACGCCACATTAAACAGCACTGTGTCGAAGACTTCTAGCCGATCGATTTCGTTGTCTCCGGCATATATCCGAAGACGTTCAACCATGTACGCTTCCACCCATGCCAGAATAGGTCTTAGAGGGGGATTCATGACTTTGTTTATCAAGGATTGAGATCTGGGAGAGAAAGAGAAGTAGGGCTTCTTGCAGGTGATGAAATGGGGATGGAAATTTTGCAGCTGTCTGCGTACAGGGCAAGATTGAAGATACTAATAAAGGTGATTGAACGGTAAACCAACCGACGCACACCTTCGTCGCATTGTAAAGTTGATTGGCCAGTCCAAATTCCGGGAAAGCGTGCAAGCAGCTTTTCATTTAATTCAAGCGTCTCATCGGGAATGCATAATAATCTATTAAGTTTATAGTGTAATTATTCATTTTATTAGTTATTGGAAGGTCTGTTTGTCTAGTTAAAGAAAAATAATTCAAGAAATTATAAAATAGCGTTTCGAAACAGAGTTGCCGGAAACCCGTTTCGAAACAGAGTCGACGGAAAGGCCATTCGGAAAGACTCGCCGGAAATTGGTTGCCGGCATAGAGTAGCCGGAAAGATCAGACGCGGGAAGAAGAAGCAAAGATCAGATGTGGGAAGAAGACAATGAACATCTATGTTCTTCTTCAATTTATTAAGGGTATTATGGTACTTTTACAAGATTTAGGGGGTTTACAAAAAATGAAAAGAATAATAGGGATAAAATATATCTATTTATTGAATTGGGGGGTTTAACAAAAGTTTTCAACCATATTAGGGGGTGTTCATTAATTTATCGTAATAATAATAATAATAATAATAATAATACACTCTTAATGCTAGTGGTCAAAATATGAGCTTAATTGTTGCAATGACATTGGTAAATGTAAAAGGGAGATAAGTGGATACTAAGTGACACATTTTTTGAGATATATTCTTAAAAAATTCCAAATACAATAATGTCATCACATCACATATATCATTATCCATGTTAGACCATCGTAATATATTGACAAGTGAAAGCAATAATTACTTTTTTTTATTTATTATTAGGGATAATTATTCAACCTTATCAAATATCCCTTATACTTATTCAAAATCCCCCATTTCAATTTTTATACATTTACAATCCCCAATATACAAAATATTTTTTCTAAACCCCCCAATCACCTAAAAAGTCTATTTTACCACTATTTTTTTACTTTTTTCACTCCATTTTTACTTCTTCCACACCATCATCTTCTTCTCAACGGAGCGTCGCTGCTGCTGCCACCGCCGGAGGTGGTCCAAAAAATCCCAAAAAATTCACCGGATACGTACTCCTCGTCCTCGTTCCATATATTCGGTTAGTTTTTCAAAATTCATAGCCATTTGTTCTCAAATTCAAATAAAAAATTTTAGATCTAAAAATTTCAAAAAAAAAAAAAAATGACAATAACTCCAAAACCGATTAACGAATATCGATTCCGTAAATTGCAATGGACTCTCCGTATCAAAATCTTCAAGATCCATATAAAAATCGTTCAAGAAAGTCGCCGGAATGACGCCGACAGAAAACCCGTTTTGTATTGAAAAAACCAAAATTTTGGGGGAGCTCCGGCACCTTCTCTGACCACTTTCCGGAGACGGGATTGCCACGAATGAAGTTGCGACGGTGAGTTGAGTTGAAACACGTAAGCGCCGTCTCGGGAAAGTGGCCGGAGACGGCGCCGGACTTGCCCAACAAAAGCCTGCGTTTTTCCTGTGAAAAACGCATGAGGAAGAAAGGAAATTATATATAAAAAAAAAAAAAAACGGGGGGAAAAGATTGGGGGCATTGGGGTAATTTTTTATATTTTTGGGCATTTTAGTATTTTTATACGATTTAGGGGGTTTAGAAAAAGTTTGAATTGTAATTGGTACTTAAAACACAAAAAAAAAATGAATTGGAGGGTTTAGGATAAGTATTGATGGATGGTTGGGGGGCTTTGAATAATTTGCCGATTTTGCCAGAAAAATTAGAATATACTTTTTATAGTTGACCTAAACTTCATAACAAAATATCACCTTAAAGATACCAAATTAAAGTAACAAATCGAGTATTTACAATATTCTAGTTCCATTACATCCAATTATGGATTCGAGTCTGGTCGAAATACCTAAATTTAATATTTTAAATATTCAAAACTTGACAAAAAGAATATTTAATTAAGGGAAAAAGATTTTTTGACATCTGAACTATGCCCGTTTTTGCAATTTACCATCAAAATAATTTTTCATTGCAAATCGCCATCCAACCTTTGCATTTTTGACAAACCGCCATCCAACCCTTGGTCCGATGTGTATGTTTTAAGAAAATACCACGTGTCAATTTTTTTCCCCAAAACCACCAAAAGAAATGGTTTAGATGGCGTTTTGTAAAAAATGCAAAGATTGGATGGCGGTTTGCAATGAAAAATTTTTTGGATGGTAAATTGCAAAAATGAGCATAGTTCGGATGCCAAAAAATATTTATCCCTTTAATTAAATTGAATTAACGTAACACTCAGCTAAACGTTTTTTACTTGGTTGTAAATGAACCAATGTCAATCCAATATCATTATTAAAATCTGAAATTGTCTTAGCACCAAGCATTTATACCAAAAATTATTTTGAAATTCTTCCTATTAAAATCAAATGGAACAACTTAAAGGCCATCGAGTGCTGATCTATGATGCACGACACTTTTAAAAATATTATTTTCTGATCGTGTCAGATTTCTGATACAATATCTAATACTCCCAACGTTGAAAATTTTAAAAAAAGTCTATATTATTGTATTTGCATCATATCTTGTATATGTGGTCGAATTCGTTTCCCTGCATAATCTAGAAACAGTTATGCATATGAAAATGTATGTGAAAAATGCCTTTGATAAACGGTAGTAAACTCTTTGTTTTCCCCTTTCAATGCAATAGTCATTTTTTAAATATTTTTAAATATTTTACAGTAATTGCTACAGTGAACGGGTGCTTTGGAATGATCTGGAGAAATTACTAGAATATTTAAAAACGACTTTGGAAACAGAGGTCTTTCATAGTTTCATGCACGTTTTGGCCTCTGTTTGGCTGTGTGAGTAGGTGGTTTGCAATATTTTGTTCTTCACCTGCCTCTCTCTCTCTCTCTCGCTTCCAAGAACGCAGCTATATGCATCCTTTAACTTTATTTATTTTATTTTATTTTATTTTATATAGGCTTCCCTCCTGTTAGAATCACTCATTTGTAGCCTATCAACTCTCTCTCTCTGTCTCTGGTATATGTGAGAGAGGAAAAGTGTGTATGTATGTGTGAGAGAGGCAGCTTAATCAGCAGCTGAATTGTGGGCTGAAATTGGTTGAGCCTTGGAAGAAGAAACTTCTTTTTTTCTAGAGAGAGAAGCTCATAGAAGGATCTTGATTCTTGTAAGTATTCATTTCAAGATTCAACCTTAACTGCGGGCAGTGTGTGTCTCTGTGTTTCCTGTTATTAAGCTACAAAATCTGGGAAATTTTCACTAATTACTTGGTTTGTGATAAGATTTCTGTATTCAAGATTAAATCTTGTTAGCTATAGTCTCTAAAATCTAAATATGTGTGTGTTTTCTGTGTTTAGTGGTCTATTTCTGACCTCTGAAAGTCTTCATGTTTTCTGCAATTTTCTCTTGACTCAGTTTATGGCCCCCCCTCTCTCTCTCTCTCTCTCTCTCTCTTTCTTGTTTCTACAATTTCTTCCAGCTTTACACGTCTACAAAATAGAACTCAAAAATTGAATCCTAATACTTTTTATAATTTTGTTGTTTTTTCCTCACAACAATTTAAGAATGGCCTTTGTCCTAAACTCCTTATTTTTTCCCCATTCTTTTCTTTTCGAACTCAAATCTTTATCCTAGTGTAAAGACTGCAACTCTGGAGTGTTTAAGCCGCACGTACCACTCTCCTTAGTCTCTCTGCTTCGTTATGTGAGGCCGCGTCTTCAATCACGATTACGTTGACGACGAACTTCTTCGGCTTAACCTTCGAGACTCTTATTATGTCAGCGTGACTCTGGATAATGGTATTTGACTTTAGACACTCAGGTTTCCGAGTGCTGTTGCCTTGGTGCTTTCTCCGCTTTTCTCTGTCCTCTGTAAAATTTTGGACACTATAGATTCATCATCTTTTGTAATGGGTTATGCTCAGAAAAGAGATTAATTTCAGAGGATCTCGTCTTGAACAATTTTAAATCAAAAAGTTGTGAGATCTTTAGGCTAAAAAGCAGTCTTGAAAAGCTGAAGTGCAGTAGGTAATTCTCCACCACCACACAAAATAATGCTTGTTGGGGTCCCCAATTAAAGTGGGTACTTTTCATTTCTTGTAAACAATCTCTCAAAAAGGTAAAAAGAAGAAATTAAAAAGGGTTGTAAATTTGAACCCATTTTGGGGGAATTTAGCCCTAATTATGGAATAAGTGTTAATTGCACGACAGATATTTTATAGTGTTGGTTTAAACTTTAATGACCATATATTTCATATTCTTATCCTAATTTTTTCTTGCAAAGAATAAATTACAGCCAGACCTCCGAGGTTTCTGCTAATTATAAATCATCCCCTCTTGTTGAATATTACCAAATACATCGAAGCTATGTTGTATAATTAATGCATTTAGCTTTTTTAAGGGTGTGTTTTGTAAATGTTGAATTTAATAACTTAGCTATCTTGATCAGTGTTAATCCGTAGATGTTCATAACTTATGTAAAAAGAATGAAAAAGATTGGATTTTCAATGGTTTCATGTTAGGAAACTGATTGATTTTGTTGAATGTTGTTCTGTGCAGAGCCATGGATAATGGCATGCGTGAGAAGCTGCTGAGTTCAGAAGGAAAGGAGGTTGCTTTGAGAGAAAGAGTTTACGACGAATCAAAGAAGATATGGAGAGTTGCATTGCCTGGTATTATTGCAAGAGTGGCATCTTTTGGAACTATAATAGTCACTCAATCGTTTATCGGTCATATTAGTTCCGTTGATCTTGCTGGATATGCACTTGTTCAAACTCTTACTGTTCGTTTTGCAAATGGAGTGCTTGTAAGTGATTGCTTTATAGCCTTGATTGTGTATGTTAGAACTGCAATTTCCACTTGTTTGTAGTTTCAGAGCTTGAAGATTTTGTGTTTTGATGGTTGTAGTCTACATACGGACCCTGAAGTTATAAATAGCCCTCTGTTGTTTCAGAAATCACTGAACTCCTGTTGACATACGTGTTTGTTGACAATCTATAACAATCTCGACGTTGTGTTAACTATAAGCGATGAACCAATACCATGTATAAAATGTTACATATTTACCGTTGTTGAATCCAGCTTATGTTAACATGCACCTAAGTTCGTAATATTAAGGTCTCAAACCATGATCTGTTTACATAATGATCTTTTTTCCCTCTAAAAATATAAATTATTTATCTGCAGATTGGAATGTCGAGTGCGACAGAAACTCTATGCGGGCAAGCCTATGGAGCGAGACAATACCACATGATGGGCGTTTACTTGCAGCGATCATGGATCGTCGATTTCCTAACACTAACCCTCCTCCTTCCTCTCTTCATCTTTGGAACCCCCATGTTTAAACTTCTAGGTGAGGAAGCGGGCATTGCGGCATCTGCCGGTTACATCTCATGGTGGTTCATTCCGATGATCTACAACTTTGTTTTCACCCTCACGATGCAAATGTTTCTTCAAGCGCAACAGAAAAATAGTATCATAGCATGGATATCCATCGCCCAACTCGTGATACACGTGCCTTTGTCTTGGTTGTTCGTGTACCAATGGAATTGGGGTGTCGACGGGGCCATGGGCGCACTTTGCATATCTTCTTGGTTGGTAGTTTTTGCTGAACTTGGATATATTATGGGGGGCTGGTGCCCTCAGACGTGGATGGGGTTCAGTATGGCGGCTTTTAAGGATTTGTTACCAGTGATAAAGCTATCGATATCATCAGGCGTCATGGTTTGGTTAGTATCTTTACTACTCGTCTATGAAATGTTTTAAGAAATCTTTGTAAAGATGAAATCGTACTCCAATTTCGATCCTTACGGTTTTGTGGTTGCTTACAGCTTGGAATTATGGTACAATTCCATACTCGTCTTATTGGCCGGCTACATGAGGAACGCCGAGGTCGCCATTTCTGCCTTCTCAATTTGGTGAGTGTATTTTATTACGAGCTTGTTAAGTATTTTCTGCTACTGTAATGATGATTTTGACTGACTAAGATCTATTTGCAGCCTCAATATCAACGGTTGGGAATTCATGATCTGCCTCGGATTCCTTGGTGCCGCATGGTATGCGTGTTTTACCGCCTCGAATGAGTTTAACCGGCAATTTTTCCAATTATTATTTGTTGCGACCTTTCATTTCAATTACTTATCTTTGCGTGTAGCGTTCGGATTGCGAATGAGCTTGGACGAGGAGATGCTAAAGCTACGAAGTTTTCGATTAAAGTCCTTATATACACTTCTGTCATCATCGGTGTATTCTTTACGATCCTTTGCTTGGTTTTCGGCAACAATATCGGGTACTTGTTCACGAATGATGTGGCGGTTGTGAAAACAGTCTCTGATCTATCAGTTCTGCTCGCGATCTCGGTCTTGCTCAATAGCATTTATCCAGTACTTTCAGGTTAGCTACATTTTATCGTACTTGGTTTTATGTCATACGCTAGTGCAATCGATAGGGGTGTAAACGGATGTTAAACGGATCGGATGTATGATTACCATATCCTTATCCGTTTATGAATCGAACGGATTCGGATAATATCCTCTTTAAGCGGATTCGGATAATATCCTCTTTACACGGATATAAGGCGGATTCGGACGGAAGTCGGATTTTAATCGGATTTTCAACTATTCATTTATAACATAAATTATTTAATAGTTATATAAGGGTAAATGTATGTATATTAGATCGAGGGAGAAATAATAACTATGTCTCTCTTCATATATATCATTTTCATTTTTCTTAGTGGATACAGAGATGTTGTGTGATCGATTATAAATTTTTTATATAATTGATTTAGAAATATAATAATTTAATCAATAATATACTATATGTAATTTATATTATTTTGTTAAATAGAGAAAGAATAATAATATAAAATACATGTATACACATATATGTATATGTATATTAAGAAAAAACATGTGTGTTTATATATATTTTTAATATAATATATTATTTATCGGATACGGATTACGGATAAATCGGATAACGGATATGTTAACGGATATTTACATGGATCGGATGTTAAACGGATCGAATGTGTGATTACCATATCCTTATCCATTTATTATTCGGATGTCTATAATCGAATACGAATAATATCCTCTTTAATCGAATTCGGATAATATCCTCTGTAAACGAATTCGAATGCGCACGGATATCGGATTTCCGAATATCCATTTACAGCCCTAGCAATCGACATGAATCGTTTATGCATCTCAGTTTCAAAATTACATATACCTCCCTTTTGATATATCTTACGTCTAAATATCACACTTTTCTGTTAATCAATTCATGTCTTATTTCAAGGTTATATTTTGTTTAATTCCCCAATCTCGTTCTTGCGAAAACAGGTGTGGCGGTAGGAGCAGGTTTGCAAGGAACCGTAGCAATAATCAACCTTTGTTGCTTCTATTTGATCGGAATACCAGTCGGGGCTCTACTCGGATACGTTGCTAAGCTTGAAGTTTCGGTAAACACTACATCAACATAAGATGTTTTATAGTCGAATTTTTGACATATTTCTAAATAATAATGCGATTTCATGTTTTTCACAGGGTATCTGGATTGGAATGAACATTGGCATTCTTACACAATCAATTGCACTTAGCTACATGGCATGGAAAACGGATTGGGACCAACAAGTAAAGATCGCTGCTGAACGTCTCCAACGTTGGTACCTTAAATCTTCTGAAGAACCTGGGAATGAAAACAGTAACGGTAACAGCAACGGTAACAGACATGCTTGAAGCGAGGTCTTCTGACAAAATGGTAACGGTAACATCAACGATATCGGACTTGCTTGAAACGGGGTTGACCTGTATTGAAGCTAACGTGGGAGAGTTTGATGGGATGTAATAGAAGTCAGTTGATGTAGGATTTTTGAATTGTTTTGGACAGTATTTCAGAAATGCATTTGATCTTTTCTTACACATTTCTTGTGCTTCTGCTCTGTATTAAGAAGTTGGAGAATTCTTTGTAACTGGGATTTCTATTGGTTTTTGGTTTATATTTCTCAGCAAACTACCTGATACACTTTCGCTATGTATTCCTAAAAGAAATCAACGAGATCGATCAGCTTCATATTATTTATGTACTTACATGAATTTCGAACATCACAAACCATACGTCCGAAGAAGAAATTGATGGCACGAAAGAGGATAGCACCTCGACTTAGAATGACGAATTTTACAATGTATCTGGTATACAATGAGAGGTTTCTCCAGTGTGCAACTCTAACAGTAGGTTAACAATGTATGTACAGATCTCAAAGTAAAGATTGTGACATTACTTGCATGAATTTTGAACATCACAAACCATATGTCTGAAGAAGAAATCGATGGCACGAAAGAGGATAGCACCTCGACTTAGAATGACAAATTTTACAATGTTTCTGGTATACGAAGAGAAGTTTCTCCGGTGAACAACTCAAACAGTAAGTTAACAATGTATGTACAGATCTCAAAGTATGATTGTCACAGTATCATCAGTACTATCTTTGCAGTAAGTTATAGGCCGGCAAATCTTTCACGCTTGAGACATCTTCCAGTGCCATCTCGCGCTCCAATTGCAATCTCGTCGACTTGAGAACATCCTACACACTCGTTTATCAATATTGAAATCTTGAATAAAATTTATTATCTATATGTTATGTAATAAATTCAATAAAAGGAGGATATTCTTACATTGAATTCCATATATGAAGCGCGCTTTGCAAGCCATTGTGCGTCCAATAATTTAAACGCCACGCAGAAGAGGTTGTCGAACGCCATCTCATCATCACTGAGTAATTCAAGAAAGCGGTGTCCTGATACACTGCTAGGATTTCCTGCTTATATAAATCATGCCTCAAAACATTAGGGTTTTGAACAAAAGATTTGACAATTTAAACAATCAGTATCCCTATAATCATATATAAATAAGTCCGTTTCCTCTGCTACAATCACTAAAACAAATTTTCCATCTGGGTTCCATAACCACAAATACCCCCTTGGGTGGTCAGCTTTGAGCAAAACTGAAGCAAGAATATCAGAAAGTTAAGCAAATTCATTCATATATGCTAAATCAACTAGCAAATTCACTAAAATTTGAACAATGACATCATTTAACGATTTGTAATGAAGCGAAGATAAGTTACAGGGGGGTATATGCAATTGAAACAAAAGAGGAGTAGTTTCTTCAGATGAACCGAGGCATGCTGGGATTCCGAATGAGATTTTTGATTAAGTAAAGACAAAACTCTGTTCAATTTTCTAGCTTATTTCTAGCGAACTGATCAATGGAGAAAAGCTAGTAGATAACTTAATCACACACCTGACTGAAGATCTAACATTTGCACCAGCATAAAGGAAATATTGATGCCAGCCACCGCAAACGGATACTCCCATTCAGATCGGTCTCCATCTCTTTTATTCAATAGGTTCTGAAAAGATTCCTGCCAACATAAATAGTAGCCAGAAACAAAAACAAAGGTGATCTTTATCAGTCAATCGAAAACAATTATATTTGAATACATAATCATCTAAATGGAGGGAAAAAAGAAATACGAACCGGGTATGTTTTGGCAAAAAAGATAAGATTTTCGAGCGATATGAATCCTCCACCCCTACATATAATATCCATAAAACAAAAATAAATACTAATTCTTACAATTTTACCATGAGAAAAAAAAAAAAAAAAAAAAAGGTAAGAAAAAAAATATACCCCATACCTGAAATCGGTTGAAGGGTCAGTTCCTTGCCAGCCCATATCTTTCCAAGCCTCTGACTTAAGAGCTGGTAGTTGTCTATCAGGATAAGACAACCTCCAAAGATGTCTAAGAGCATCCTGCCAAAACAATAATCAAAATTTCTCAGAATTTTTCATAATTGACTACACTGTCTGCAGTTAAAATGAGGGGGAAAAGAAAGAAAACAAATCCCTCAAAATAGTCATATTTTTCGGAAAGACAAAAATGTATACATACTTGATGTTCTGAAAGAGTTCCATCAAAAGGAACTGACAGCCTCTGCTTTAGATCTTTCAGCCTCGCTTCCTATTTTCCAACAAACTCAAGAAAATTAAATTTTTTTTGGCATACATGGTGAAATTCAGAGAAAAATGCATAGTAGAAATCAAAAGGAGCAAACTTATCAATACCACATCAGTCTAAGGCATACAGATGAAAGTTAATAATAAATTAATCAGTTAAGTAGCTGGAAACAAGTACTTTATATCCATCTAGCATAAGGATTTATTAAGATAAAAATTGCTCTGAGAAATTTCTGGAAGATACCTGCAAGGGACTAAGTAAAACAGGTGTATGGTTGCCGTTTGCATTTTGAGAGCCAGAGATGAATGGTAGAATTCGCCCAAACAGCGCTCCGGATCCAAGGACAATATTTGCTGTATAAGGAAAAGATAGAAATAACTGATCAGCAGATTTTTTAAGTACAAGCGCGTCTATCTGAACCCAAAGAATGATACTAAAACTAGAAATTTTCAAATAAATATACATGCTATGTTCATTACATTTTCTCCCAAAAATAACAAATGCTCCAGAAATCGGATCCTTATTACATGGAAAATGTTACCAAGCCCATTTCAGCAGACCAAAGTGCTATCTCCAAGTCACATCCTTGACCTCAAATCAAATCATACCATATTCCTTTATCTCTTCAGCTATATATCATATATGTGACCTCAATTCCTTTTTGTCCCCCTTTCTATACATGAATCTTCTAAAACAGCTACCAGCCCCGTTGTTTCAGAAGATGAACAGGCAGCATATGACTAAATTCATATTCTCAAGGAAAATCAACTATAATTTCAAAGCATAATTGATTTGAATTATTTCCCAACGACACGGCACAGCCAAATAATGCCCAGGTGTAGAAATGCTCAAGTTGAAATCAAAGTATCGACTAATATAAATGCACCACACTCAAACTACAAACAAGCAACAAGAAGAATTAGAAGAATAGTTCAATAAATGCTGACCTAACCATTGCGCCCATTGCGCGATTACATTAGAAAAGAGCAGCGTCCAATGCAGCTGCACCTTATTCCTTTCATCATCGAAAATATTCGCAAGTGCACGGCCCTTTCACACCACAAATCACACCAATATCCATACAAATTAGCATCCCAACCACCAACTCAATTGAAGATCATTGCAAATTCTTAACTTGTGATTCAATTTTCATAGTTATCTAAAAATAAAGTACCTCAGAGGGCCTATCATTATCAGAATCTCTACCTCCCAGCAATGGCTCATTCAAGGAATCAAATCCCGAACTCTCATAACGATCATATCTTCCTCCACCAACATCCCCATGGTGGAGCCTCCTCCTCAACGTCCGGGAAGTCATCAAGAATCTGTTTTACCTAATGCAAACACATGAAAACAGCAAGAAATCCCAAATAAGAAAAACCCATCTCTACAGAAACCAGAAAAACGAAGAATCCAACATAAAACCCCCAAATTTAGGGCAAATTTGACCCAAAAAAGAAAAGGGGAATTGAGAATTACCAACGAGTATAATCTGATAATAGGAGAATAATACTGCTCTGACAATTGAGAAAAACCCTGAATAAATACTGATTCGGAAACCCTTGTTTGATCAATTCCTCAATATTATTTTTGTTTCTCTTTCTCTCACATGGGGTTTTGCCCGCAGCTAGCGTATCTTACTCGGTTTACTTTCTTCATAACTAAGGCAGCCATTAAAATTTTGATTGCAAGATAGTTGAAATCATGACACATTGTTTGTTGGGCTTGGTCTGGGGCTTCAAAATATTAAAATAATGGAAGCCAGCCTAATTCAACTTAGATCCATTTATTTAAAATTTTGAAAGAAAAATATATCCAATTACCCCCTTTTTTTTTTTTTTTTTTTTTGGTTCTAGGCCATTTATATAAGTCGAGATGGATCGGACCATTAAGGGGTAAAACTCCCCCTACCCATGATAGTTGTATTCCCGAATATTAGAATAGGAGGTATTTCCGAACATATATATTCTTAATTTCTTAAATAGAAATATTACAAACTCTACCTCCTTGAGTTATGAAAATTATAAATAACCTCATTTCTGTAGGGCTTAGGTTAATTAATGGACAAATTGATGTTTACACCCTTAGTTTAAAAATTAAGAAACTAAAACTAAAATGTTTAAAAAAATTAATTCAATGTTAAAATAACTTTAAAATTAAATTTGATTTGAATATTTTGCAAGTTTTTTTTTGGGTTTTTTTTAATTTTTTCAAAAAATTTAAATTGTAGGTAAAATGTCAATCTATTCAAAATCAATTAGACCCTGATGTAAAATTTGAAACTCGTAAGTGTGGAGTTTGTAATATCTCCATCTAAGCAGGTATCAGTTGTAATTATATAATTTTGTAAGGGTATAAATGTAAAAAAAAATATATATATAGATATATAGGAAAATTTATATTCGACTACCCTTTATTTAGGCTTAATTACAACGCACGATCTCTTATTTCAGTTTTTACATGTAGAACGTGTTTGACTTGAGGTCCAGAGGAAAAATGCGAAAAGTTTTAAATATCCTTCACGGTTTCTATTCCATTTTTGATTAAAAAATTATACTAGAAATTATAAAAGACCGATACACCCTTTGTAAAAGGGTTGTACCTCCAAGGCCGGTGATTCATACATCATATCAAAAAAAAAAAAAAAAAAAATTTAAGTCCACCACCTTCCATTCTTGAAGAACCCACTGAAGACCCTATTGCCCAAACGCCATTTTCCTTGAATCTGAGCTCAAAATCAGTGCTAATACCGTTTGTTGGTTGGTGCGGGTTCCGTTGTAGGCCATTCATTACGTCGATTTTTAGGAGGGGTTGAGATAAGGGCTTAGTTGGTCATGCACCGTATTCCCTTTTTTAGTTTTCTGTTTGAGCCATTTTTCCTCAATAAGCTAGAGTTTTGACGTCGAAAACAAGTGTTATTTGTTTGTATTGAAACATTTTTGCTGGAAGAGTTGTATTTTGGAAACAAAGAAACTATTTTGTTTTTCTTTTCTAATTTTTATTGTTAAAAACCCTTGTCTTCGATTACTTGGTGTTTTATTTTATTTTTATTGGGAAATTTCTTGAGCACAATGCCCTAATTTTTAGTGTAGTTCTGCTTTATTTTTTGAAGCAGTTTACTCTTTCTTTCTTGAATTTAATTTCTTTTAATGTGGTATTTTTGTTCAATATGCTTACTTATATAAGGTTTATTTATCTACAGGTTCAATGGTAGACAAAACCTACACAGTGGTTGTTCATTTTAAGGACCAAATAGCCAGCTTATATGACGTAGATTTAGATAAGTACAACATTATTAACTTTTGTGCTGATATAAAGAAACTTTTGGTTTGGAAGATGATTAATTTAGGATCATGGAAATACTTTTAAGGGGTAGGACTAAGATGTCTCTATTGAGACTGATTTGGATGTGTTGAGAATGTTTGAAAGGAACTCTGATTTCATGTGATTGATGTGTTCGTTGTCTCTGCACTGATTCATGCCACTGTGAATATTAAAAATATTGATACTTGTGTGAATATTGAAAATGTTGATGTTAGGGTCCAAGTTCAAGGAATGTCTGGGACAGTGAAAGTTAACAATGCGGTTGGGTCTAGTAGGCAAAATGTTAGTAAGGATAAAGGTGTGGGATCTCAGTGTAGGGCTGATAAAAATAAAGTAAAATTTGTTGATGCTGGAGGAAGTAAAAAAGGCAAAGTAGACACTGGTTTCAATCTAGACAATGAGGTTCCTGGAATGACAACCACTAAGAAAAGAACCCTTGCTAAGTTCAACAGAGATAGGTTATGTAAAGATATATTCAATCCTATATGTTACTTTATTGATCTGAAGTAATTATTGAAATGTGTTTTTTAATTCAAGTACAATTAATGTCACAGAGCCACCTCTGAAGAAGAGTAAGAAGACTATGCAAAAGGCTTATAGTAAAAAGAATACCCCTACCAAAGTATTTTAGATCAATGAACAAACTCCATGACAATCAAAGAAAGTCAGAACTTCTAAAATCAAAGAAAAGGGTAAGGGTAAGGGTAAGGTTGTGATGTCCCAACCAACCCAAAATGAAGACTCAACAAAATTTGTCAAAACTGAGCAAGGGAGATGATATCAAATCCTATAGTCAGCCTACAATAAGTTCAAAGGAAAGCAGGAGAGAGGTGTTTCAGAGGCATCTATTAAGAACAAGGGAGCTGGAGTTTCAAAAAAAGATCATACAAAGGGTTAAAAAGATCGAGACTTTCTCACATAGTCCAGCATTGTTCAGAAAAGGTATGGAAAACCCTCAGTCTCTTCAAGTAAGAAGAAGTTTGACTTTGAGGTGGAACAATTAAAATATATCTGGAGGTTGTAGATGGTGAATATATGTATCTTTTTTATCTGTAACTATATTTTGGTAAGTGGTATAATTATGATGTACTGGTCATTTGTTGAGGGCTTGCAAGCCATTTAACTTCAACCGTTGATGTGTAGGCAAACAATCATATGCTTATGGAGTTAACAACCTCAAACACCCTGTGTTAATCGAAAGTATCACAAAAAACCCCGACAAAAAAAAAGTGCTCTAAAAAACCTTGTGTTTTTTAAAAGATGCTCACCGCCCCCTAATTCCAAATGGTCAACAAAAAAACGTAAAATTCCTATTATAATCTTATACACTGTTTCATTAAAAATTATTTTTTAATTCAGAATAAATATTATATTAATAAATAAAATAAAATTTAAATTATATTGTTATATCTATTAAAAAGGGTTATAAATATATAATATATATAAATATTATATATATGTATATATATATATTAATAATACTTATTAATAAATTAACAAATTTAATGAAATAATATTTCATATGTATATTATGTATAATAGTAATTAATTATATATATATATATATATATAATGAATTTATAAAAAAACATTTAATATATATGTAATTAATATAAATAATTATATATATATATATATATATATATATATATATATATATATATATATATATATAATAAAAATCAAAAACAAAATAAATAAACTTAAAGATCCATCCCATGCCTACCCCACCCCACCCACAGGCACAACCCTGTTTGAAAAATCAAAGATTTCTGCAAACCCATCTTCTCCAAGAAGACATCGTCTTCTCCGATGGAGATCCACCCTCGCGCCACCGCAGCAGTCGCCACCTTGGGCCACCGACACAATCGCGACACCACTTTCATGACCACGACAATCCCTGCGCCACCACCGTCACAAGGAAGAAGGGAATCGAAAAATGTGGCCGGCGGCTTGAGTTGAGTAGTCGCGCCACCACCCCGACGAGCAATTCCGACACTTTCAACCCCGATGAGAACCACCCTGAGTCACCGATTCTTTTATTTGTCAGATCCAGATCTAAATTTGGATTTGAGTATTTGTGTGTTTTTGTTTTTGTGCTTCTGTGATTTTTTGGATATGGAGAAAGGGGTAGTGGTTGGTGGTGGTTTGTTGGTGGCGGCGGCGATGGATGGTGGCTGCGGCGGTGTACATGGCGGGAGGTGGTTGAATTTTGTGTTGTTTCACGGTGGGTAGCCATTGTTGTGGTGGTGTGTGGCTGATGGAGAAAGAAAAGAGGGGGAGGCCCGGTGGTGGAAAGGCGGTTGTGCGCCGGCGGCGACGATGGCAGCTGTGCCAGCAGCGGTGATGGTGGTGTATTTATGTTATATATATATTAATTTAATAAATATATTATAGGGGTAAAATAGTCTTTTTTTATAAAAAAGTGAAAAAAATTTCAATCTCAGACACAGTCAACGCGCGTGAATTGCACGTACTCGTCTTAGGGTTTTTTGTGCATATTTTGAAAAACATAAGGTTTTTTACCGTATTTTTTTTTTTTTATCGGGGTTTTTCTTGCTACTTTCGAGTTACACGGGGGAGTTGGATAACATTTTCCCTATGCTTATGGGATGTGGTATATATGAAGTATGTTGGTATGTATGCAATCTTTCATCTGTTGATGAAATGGATCTTTGTTTACTAGTTGGCATTTTAATTACATAATTGATTTAAATATGAATGACAACAAAATCATGGCTAGTAAAGTCATGTTGCTGACTAACAGCTTATCTAACATATCTTTGAATGTATTTCATCTTCTCCAGCTTAAAGTGTTCCAACACTTGTGCTTACTGCTACATCTTCATCCCTTGGTGTTATTTCGAATTCCATATCCTCTATGGGTACACACTACACACCAACGGGAAAAGCCATAGCCATCATAACAATAAAATAATTTCCGATGATTGATATTGTTTTTCTCGACAAGTACCTTTATTTTGTTCTAGATTACAATTTGATTTCCGACACCTTTCCTCATAAGTGAATGAAGCTTATTACGTGAATATGAATAATTGTAAGAAATGATCAGGTTATTTGTGTGTTAGAGGCATGATAAAGGCACTAAAACTATATATAGAATCAGATTCAACCACTATAAACGATTATGTTGTAAAATATGTATTGTTGTTACAAATACATCCCTAACTATTATATTTTTTACGAAATGAGCCCTCAATTTGAAGGGAACCAACGAAACAGTCCCTAGGGGTATTTCGATAATTTTACAAATTATAAAAAAATGAAAATAGTATTATGAGAAGTACAATAGTTAGACCTGACAGAACTTTAACGGAATAGAGGGAACTCAAATAGAATATAACAGACATAGACTAATATGTAAAATTAAAAACGAAACAAGAGGCCCTACCTTATAATTAACCTAAGCAGAGGGTAGTTAAATGTAAATTTCCCCATATATAGATAGATAGATTATAAAAAGAAGATATCATTTATAGTGACATAATGAAACTTGTTCTCCACTTAAAATTAAACCATATAATATCATTTTATCTTGACGTATCGTTTATAAGACATGTTTTATGTGTGAATTAAAACAAAAAGAATGTATCACTCACTTTGTGTCATTTTGTATGCGAATTCTTACGTCCTTATTCATGGATCATATATATCTAATATTACAATACGAAATTCAATATATATCATTGACTTTATGATTTTTGTCACAAGATAGTAGAAATAATAACCTTAAAGTTTGTTAATTAGAATTTCCACTTATCTATTGACTTTTTTGGGGCAGAAAATACATGACAAGAGTTGTGAATAAAAACGTGCAAACTATTAGATCATAATTAATTAATGAATTAAAAAGAAAAAGTTTAGAAATTTTGGATTCCATATCCACTACAAAAAAAAATAGTTTATTACCTACAGAAAAATCTGTAGATAATTCTACGGACTTTGTCGGTAAAGGCTCGTAGTTTCTAGAGACCACCTTGTCGGTAAAGGCCCCGTAGTTTCTAGAGACCACCAACAATATTTTCCCAGGACTATGTTTTGTAGAAGAACTGTAGAAAATGAACGGTAGAAAATGTGTCAAAAACGTCGTTGATCTGATTTTTTCGATTGCTGTTCATTTTCGACGGACCATTTACTGAAAATCTGTAGAAAAATAAATTTATTTTGTTTATTTTTTTAAATATTATTTCTACTTCTTCCATTTTGCATTGCAATTGCATGTTTATGTACAACTTCATCCTTCTTGGTAGCTTTTTCCCATTTTAATAGAGTCTAGAATCCATCAAAACCTAACAAGAAAGTAAAAAATAACAATTGGAATCACTCCATAATTTAAAATTGAGAAAATTATTAAAATCATCCCGTAAAGTGAGCCACTTTTAGTTTTGGTCCAAACAATTGCCAATGTCTCACTTTTGATCCCATAAAGTCATATTTTTCTTAAATTAGGTCCTACTGAGCATTTTTCGTCAAAAACAAATGTTTGACCGTCCAAAAAATTGCTTTTCAGCCCTTATTGTTTATTTATGTTTCCAAACATACTCCAAACTATTTAAATTCTATATTTTAACCCTAAATTATTTAAATTATATATTTAATTCTATATATATATACATATGGTAAATTGCGGCAACCCCTTGTCCTTCGGCACGTTTCGCACTTTCCCCCTTAACCTGTAAATTTGCGAGATTTTTCCCCCTAACGTTTGTAAAACGTATCACTGTCCCCCTTTTGGACGGAATATTGGAGAATATTTCGTTCAAGTTTTTTTAAAAATTTTTGGCGTGATTTCTAAGGGCAAATCTATTCAAATGAATACATCAAATTGAAAATCTTGACGCAAGGAATACAATGGTGGCCTTGAAACCAAAATTCGACAACTGGAGAAAGAGAAATTATCGGTCAAAGATGCCGCGCGGAAGACAGAGCTTTACAGGCAAATTCTGGTAGCTTTCGGCGATCAATAGAATCGAATGGGTAATGACTTTTGTTCGTCTTGGAGAGAGGAACACGATGGTGGTGGTCTTGAGTCTTGGGTCATCGTGACGGAGGGGAAATTGACGGTCAAAGTTCATCTTGTATTGGTTTAAACAGAATATTGCGCGAATATTCCGCCGAAATCGTACAAAAGGAGTAACGTGCAAAAAATTTCACAGGTAATAGGAAAATCGCGCAAATTTAAAGGTTATGGGGGAAAGTGCAAAACGTGCCAAAGGATAGAGGGGTTGCCATATATATATACTTTATATTGTATATAATACGTATATATTATATATACTTATTGTGTGTGACGCCCCAGTTTTCCAGCCGTTTAGGTACGCTCGCTATGCGTGTAAGTTTTCGAGAGTTAGGATTTATTTAATTCTTTTACTTATTAAGTTCTTACATTTCATGATAATTTTGTAAATTATATTACTAAATGTTTATGTGATATTATGTGAATTTATTATCAATTTGTGAATAATGGCATGAATCGTATCTAATTGACACGTGAATTAATTGTCGAGCATATCTTAATTGTTATATGACTTTAATTGATAACTTTCTTAAATTGAGGACTTAATTGTATGAAATTGACAACTTTTCACAAGGTTAGCACTTAATTGCATGGACTTGAGAACTTGGGGACTTAATTGAAATTTTTTAGCATTTCTTTCCTTATATCTAATGAATCACGTAACATTCATACATAACACATACATACACTTTGCTTCTTGCTCTCTGTCGGTGAAGCTCCAAGGAAAGAGAATGAGTGGATTCATCAACTCCAAGCTTGAATTCCGGCAATTAAAACTTTCCGAAGCTCAAATTACCTCGTCTAACTTCATCTTCTTCATCTCTTTTTCTTCTAAGGTAGAGATGGGTTTATGTATGAATTCTTGAATTTATTGATTGAAGTTAGGGTTATGAATTGAAGTGAATAACTTATTTATTTGTTGATGGAAGCATGATTATGAGCTTTAGACTTGAAGTTTATGCATGAATTTGAAGTTGATGGAAGTTAGATGATATTAACATATGTGGGTTTTATGTTGGAATTATTGATGATCAAAGCATGAAATGAGTCTTTATGTTGGTTTTAATTGTGTTTTAAGTACCTAAATATGTTTCTTCATGATTTAAATGCATTTGGGAGTGGTTTTGTTGCTGTTTTGTTAATTGGTATTTTGGTCCGAGACCATCCCCTACTTCTGCTCTGTTTCGAGCCTTCTACAGAACGGGGACGACCCTTCCCATTTTTAACGTGTTTTCCAAACATCCATTCCCATGATTCTGAATGTTCTGGCACGAAGGCCGGAACGACCATTCCGAGTTCTGGCTTACGGCCAGAATGGCCATTCTAAAGCGTGAACAGTGTCAATTTCTTATAGACGTACGAGATTGATTCGGGGAGCTGGGAACGGCCGTTCCCAGTTTGTTCACTTTCCCAGAATGGCCGTTCCCGTTGTCTAGAAAGTTTCTAGAATTGCCTGCTTAACTTTGTGTAATTCAATTTCGTTCCTACGACTTTTGTATGTTAAATACATGCTAATAAATGTTAAGTGTACACCTGAGTATGTACATGATATTCCATAATTGTCAATCCATGTCATATCATTTCATGATTACGCCGTTCGTCTTAATTGGTTCATGAGAATCGTGTCTCACGTACACTTCTCTTTCTTGCACAGACCAGCTTCCGGGTGACGAGGAGCAGGCACCATAGGCCATGTTCTTTTCTTATTTTGTCTTGACATGTGAGGTTTAATTCTAGCTATCTAGTATTTCTCAAAACCTCAAATGTTTGCATGATACGTTGCATATTCTTTGAATCATTAAGCTTAAATTGTGATACCATATCCCGTAATTTAGTCTAATCACGAATGATTAATTGATTTAAATGTTTCCTTGTAGGAAATTATATTTTGTAAGAGTTGAGGACTAATTGGGAAATTAAAATCTGGAGCAACACGATATCTTGAGAAGTTTGTGATTTTTACAAGCAAGGCATGGGCTTTGAGGGATAAAGGAACTTGAGGTTTGCTTGGCCCATCAACTATTATTCCAATCACGCAGCACTTGGGAAGAGGCCATCTTAAATTCATTAGCTGCAAGCCCATTTACTTGATATTTCAACAAAGAGTCCATAACCTCCCACTTTGTCTTTGGACGTTAAATCACAAAGAAAGTGGCGTACGTTTTTGCAATTATAGATGGAATTAGTGGGCAATATTTTGGATTTACTAGCTCCAAATTAATGAGAGAACGTGGGATGAAGTAGTGGAAGAAGATCAGCCCCTTTACACTACAAAAGCACGTTGCAACAGCAAAAACAAGACACATCTTCACTCTCAAACATAAGAGGATACGCAGCAGCAGCAACTTCTGGACGAGGGAGAGAGAATTCAAGCTCCAATATAGTTTATCCTTTTTTTTATGTTTCAATTTCGTTCTTTGAATTCCGTTATGAATTTCTAGTTCGTTTTTAGTTGGGATTTTCCAAGCATGCTTTAGATGTTGTGAGACAATTTCTTTGGGTTGATTAATCAAAGTTATCCGTTTTATTTTCGATTTCGTGTCATTGAGTGTTGTTCAATTCTTTGATTAGTGCACGAATACTAGAGTTATCAACACACATACAACTATTAATTCGTTTGGTGGAGTCTAGCCGGGCAATTAACGAAGTGGCAATCAACACTAGGTTGTTAAGTTCGGCTGATTTTGTGTTGTGGAATATTACAATCTAATTAGGCGAAGTAGGAGTTTCTACTAAGTCGGTTAGGGTTAGTGTTTCTTTAGCTCGTAAAGCAACTAGCTAATTGAATCCTTGAAGGAGTTTCTAATAAGGGTTATTAGTTACTTAGGGAATAGTCTTTAGGAGTTTCTTCAGATTATTCTAAAAATACGAAGAAACGAGGGAGCCTAAGGTAATTGGTAACTATAGCTAGCCTAACAAGGAATTAATCACCCTATCCGTGATCATAGTCTGATGCATGCGTAGGAAAATCCCGGCTATTTGTCATCCATTGAATTTGTCTAGATTTAATCCAAGGTTACTTCTAGTTCTTGTTAGTTTAATCGTTTATTTTAAATTATTGTTAGTTTAATCTAAAACTTGACAAACTCCCCCTTTTTATTGTTCGTTTCGTTTCCTTTGCATAAAAAAGATTACAAACTCATCCAATCCTCGTGGATTGACCCCTTTTACCACTATCTACAATTTATTTGGATTAGGTACTTGGGAATTTATTCTTGGTGGTCTCGACACCCATCAATTTTTGGCGCCGTTACCGGGGACTGGTAACTAATTTTGTTTCTTTTTCTTATGCTTAGGAACCTTCGTGAGCAAGCAGCATTTGGCGAAAGTTCAGAATTGTTTGAAGCTGAAAACTGATACTAATTCTGAACAGCAGTTAAAAGTTGCAGAGCAGACTGATGAGAATCCTGACAGTGATCACGGACAGGATATGGCTCAGAACAGAACACTTCGGGAACTTGCCCGACCTACTGAAACACAACAGCCGCGGTGCATAACCTTTCCGGATCTGCAAGAAGGCTTTGAACTGAAGTCGGGACTCATTCATTTGTTGCCATCCTTCCGTGGGTTGGAAAATGAGGACCCGAACAAGCACCTTAAAGAGTTTCACCTTGTGTGCACATCCATGAAGCCACACAACATCACGGAGGATCAAATTAAGCTGAGGGCCTTCCCATTCTCATTACAAGATGCAGCTAAGGATTGGTTGTATTACTTACCTTCGGGTACGGTCACTACTTGGGCTGAAATGTCGAGACAATTTCTTGAGAGATACTTCCCAACTTCTCGCACTATAAACATCAGGCGAGAGATTTGTGGAGTTAAACAAAAAGATTCTGAAAGCCTCTACGAGTATTAGGAAAGGTTCAAGAGCTTGCTAGCAAGCTGCCCCCAACATGGAATTTCGGATCAATTGGTTATCCAATACTTTTACGAAGGCCTAACTCCAATGGAACGCCAAATGATAGATGCCGTAAGTGGTGGAGCTATTGTTAGCAAGACCCCCGCCGAAGCTAGAGAGCTTATTTCTACCATGGTTGCAAATTCCCAACAATTTGGAGCTTGGCAGGATACCCCTAGAAGGGTAAATGAGGTAAATGCGAATTCACTTGATGAAATTAAGTCGTTGCTAACAACTTTGGTTCAAAAAATGAATGTAGGTCCTACTCCACCGGCAAGAGTTTGTGGCATTTGCACTAGCCCCGCTCACTTCACTGATGCTTGCCCAACTCTACACGAAGAGACACCTCGGAATGTGAATACCATTGGATACCAACAAATGAAGTTTGACCCCTATTCGAACACCTACAACCTTGGATGGCGAAGTTACTCAAGCCACAGCTATGCAAACAACCAACCGATCAATCAGAACTTCCATCAGATACCACCACCACAACAGCCTTCGGGCTCAGGTACATCTCTTAGTGATATTATCCATATGCTAGCTACTAACACTGAGAAATTTCAACAGGACACTGCGACGAGATTTCAGAAAGTGGAAGAGAGTATAAAGAGTTTGGAGATTCATATGGGACAAATTGCATCGTCGGTCAGCAAAGTGGAGACCCAAGGCGAACTACTATCGTAAAAGCTTGACTTGAGGCACAATGTGAGTGCGATTACGGTGCAAAACGGAAAGGAATTATAGCCTCCAGTAGACAGGATTTGAAAATATGATCAGGTACAGTTATCTGATGCAGAAATTGAAAAAGAAATTGAAAAGGAACCTGTCCATGATCACGGCCAGAATTCCAGTCCAGTTGAAGTCTATCAGAAGCCCAAGCTACTGGTAGTACCGCCACCATTCCCTCAGAGATTGGTTCAGAGCAAGAAGGACAAAGAAGATAAGAGCATCTTGGCTCTTCTCGAGAAAGTTGAAGTCAACATCCCGCTCCTTGAGGCCATCAAACAGGTTCCACGCTACGCCAAATTTCTTAAGGAATCGTGCACCAATAAGTGTAAGTTAACAGGTAATGAGAAGGTGAATGTTGGTGAAAATGTTTCGGCCGTCGCGACAAAGGTATGTTTTCTATCCCTTGCAAAATTGGTAATGTTGGTATTGGTAAGGCTATGTGTGATTTAGGATCTTCTATCAATGTGACGCCTTTATCTGTCTATAATTCTTTGGGTCTTAGTCCATTGGCTAGTACCGGAGTCATTATCCAATTAGTTGATCGATCAATTGTCTATCCTGAAGGCGTTTTAGAGGATGTGTTAGTTCAAGTTAATGAATTGATTTTTCCTGCTGATTTCTTTGTGATTGATATGGAAAATAATTATTCATCCGAGTCCTCTGATATCTTATTTGGTAGGCCTTTTCTTAGTACAGCTAAGGCAAAGATAGATGTGCATAGCGGTTCATTAACCTTAGAGTTTGATGGCGAAGAAGTGATATTCAATGTTTATGATTCCACTAAGCATGTTAATGATGTGTCTTGCGTTTATAGTGTTGATGTCATTGAGAATTTGATTCATGAGGATCTTGGTTTAAATAATAACATTGAGTTGAATTCTACTATTTGTCATGACATATCTGTTGATGGTAATCTTGATAAGGTTCATACTCTAGATGGCAATAAGACTACAAGTTCAAAATTTGTGCCTATTGAGCTATCTCGGTCTGAAACTAAAATATTACCTTCCATTTTGCAGGCTCCAACTCTGGAACTCGACAAGCTACCTGCGCTTTTAAAATGCGCATATCTGGGTGAAAGGGAGACACTGCCAGTGATCATAGCTAGCACGCTTGACAGTCTAGAAGAGGAGAAATTGGTTAGAGCACTTCAAAAATGCAGAGAGGCAGTTGAATGGACCATCACAAATGTCAAGGGACTGATGCCTTTAGGGAACATGCATGATATTGTTTTGGAACGAGGATCTAAGTCCCGTAGAGCAACCCAAAGTAGGCTAGACCCACCTATAATGGAGACGATGAAAATGGAGATCCTTAAACCCCCTGATCGAATGATTGAAAATTTATATAGTGAGGTGAAGGGACGTGGACTCAAGCCGTTTTATGAAGGATTTGCACCACACATGGTTGAAGGGATTACTCTAGAGGACCCTCCTCTAGACACTTGAGTACGACATCGAGACACGTCGAGTCCGTGACGTTAAACAAGGGCACTGATTGGGAGGCAACCCAAGTTTTATTTCCTTGCTTTAGTTTTCTTTGTTTTCGTTTTGTGTTGTTTTCTCGTTTTCTCTCGTCCCATGGTGATAGTTTTCCCTTTGTGTTTGCAGGAGCATTTGGAGGTCATATATCTGGATAAGTGTGGGGGAAGGGGCAAGAACATTGGAATGAACAGAGTTGGTGCAACTGATCTAAAGGCTACTGTGAAGAGGTTTGACTAAGGTCACGGTCAGGGTCCCATCCCCTGTTCTGCATAAGACACAACTTCACCTGACTGGCGAACCATACCCATCACACCCCCTCGGGTTCAGGGAAGTCCTCGTTTTTTATTTCTGCTTTATTTTTATGTTGAGAAAAACATGTGCTTCAAGTGTGGGGGGATTGGTATTAGTGCTGAATGAGAAAATTTTTACATGCTTTCGGGGCATTTTAGTGCTAATAATGGGCTGAAAATATGCGAGTTTGCTGCTGTAGATGCATGTTTATGGCTATGAATAGTAATTTCAGTGTCGTGCCACCTTTTATGCATGATTAGGAGATAAGATATGGCCTAATTTGATTCTTATTTGATGGATTTTCACGATTTAGGCAATGAAGGATTATTTTTAAAAGGATATGGACGTATGGTTGAGTCTTGCATGCTTGATTTTGGCTAAGTGTTGGTGATATTCTCACATTTTTGGAAATTACATGCCCGGTTTTAAATGGCTAGAACGTTAAATCGCGTGATTAAAATGACACCATTTCTTGAATAGAAACTTATGAAGCTTAGAAGTTGAATTTGGTATGAACTTTGAATTTTCACTTGTTTTTGGGACATTGTGGTGGAGCTAAGGATTTAATTTAAGCTTGGAAATTACGTGGTATGATCTATTATGTGCAGCGCCAAAAATACGTCGAAAAGATTAAACGGGGCTTAGTAACCGGGTGACATTCATCACAAATGTTTGTGCTCGCGTCAAAAGGTCCCAAATGATCTCGACGAGTGAGGCAAATTTTGAATACTCTGCTGTTTACCCAACTAAATAAGTGATTTATCACAATAAAAACTGGTAATTATGAGTAAGGCAAAGCCACTTGAGGTTGTGATTGGTTGAGTAACCGGATGACATTCATCCCAAATGTTTGCGTTCGCGTCAAAAGGCCAATGACAACTCAAGCAATCCTAGCTAAGTTCCTAATTATTTTAATTGTGAATAACCCAAATTCCCCACAACTACTGTTTTCATTTGAAACTTCCTTGTGCATACCCTTCATCTAATAAGTCGAATATGATTTCTAAGATTAAATGGTTTATCATTCAACTTTGGTAAATCATGCGTGTGCTTAAGATGGTGACCGGATTTTGTGTTTTCTTATGTGAGACTTTCATTGCATTTGGTTCAATGTTTGGAAGTGTAGGGCGAAAATTATGCTTTCATTCCTAGTTTACATTGCCCATTTCGTGTTTTTATTAGAGTCGAATTTCTCTCTTATCTTTAATCCTAGTTTATGCTTGGGATTAGAGTCGAGACCACCATTGCAGGTGCGTGCTAGGCGGGAATTAGAGTCTGGTCGAGTCTTTAATTCGGCTCTAGCATAGGACACTTTCATATTGATGCATATTGGGTATTTCTATCTTTATTATGCTACTTTTGAGGATTGTACATATTTTTATGGATTGTAGGGCGTGTGGGCCATATAATTTTTTTGGGAATAGCTTTTGATCGATAGTGGTTATTATTCTTCCCCTTATATTGTATCGAATAGGTTTAATTAGTTGAGAGTTAGTTCCGCCTAGTTAGGATCTTGTTTTTTTTTTTATTGTCTCCCCGTTCGCTATATGTTTAGTTTATGTACGGACTTTCCATTTCGTATGTGGAATGAACTATAGTGCGGGGGATGTAGATAATTTGTATTTATCTGAATTATGTGCCTTAGTTGTATTTTGAGACTTTAATTGCACTCATTTCCACCTACTAATCTAACATGCATATTCAGTATATTGCCTACAGGACGCCTCGTGGTTGACCTTAATGTGAGCATTCTCCGGGTTGTAGGCGCCACCGTAATTGTTCTCCTCCACCTCCACCCCCTCAAGCTCAACCTCAAAACTTTCTTAATACGGTGTTTCATCTCATTGATCAAAGGCTAAGGGATTACGTTCCACCAGCACCACCAGTTCCACTGGTACAACAAGGAGGATAGATTTCTACGGTATATCGGGAATTTCAGAATCAACATCCTCCAAAGTTCTTTAAAGGCAATGACATGGAAGTCGAGCAATGGCTTAAGGAAATTGAAAGAGTTTGGGAGCTTTTCCAATTAGCTCGCAAGAGAAGGCTCGTTGTACTATTTCCTTGATTCAGGGCGAGGCTTATCCTTGGTAGGAGAGTACAAAGATTAGATTTGATGCCGCCGGTGAAGAGGTGGCTTGGGATGCTCTTGTTCGGTAATTCAGGAACAAGTATATTCCTCCATCATCACGTACCCGTAGGCTGAAAGAATTCACTGAATTAAAGCAAGGAGGTAGGACAGTTTCTGAGTATATAGCTGAGTTCGAGAGGTTGTCTCGCTATGCACCTAATATAGCCAGTGATGATTTCCATAAAGCTATGCAGTTTGTTCAGGGGCTTCGACGGGATATACAAGTAGCTATTGAAGCAGTTAACACAAGCACTTGGGTAAAAGCTATTTCAAAGGCTTTAAAGGTTGAGGATGGAGTTGTAACAAGGAGATCTACTTACCGTTCAGGACAGGCTTCAGGTTCGAGTTCGGGATTAGGTTCTAACTCTGACAAGAGGCCTGTATCTTACACTGCTCCGCCACCTGCAAAAGGTCCTTGGAAGAAGTCCCGACTTACGGGACCAATTCAGAAAGCTCCACCTATACCTGCTTTATCTCCACCTTCAGGGAAGCCCGTTTGCACTTATTGTGGGCGTGATACACACACTTATGACTCGTGTAAACGGCGTTTGAGATTATGTCTGATTTGTGGGAGTGCTCAGCATAAGGTGGATACATGTCCAAAGAGATGAGATCAGTCTGCCGGGGGCCAGAGACCACTTGTTAGGGCTCGTGCTTATGCTCTAGCTGGAGAGGAGTAGGACACAGATATAGATCCCACCGCGGTGGTAGAAGGTACAATATACATACATGGCACGAACATACATATATTGTTTGATCCAGGAGCTACACACTCCTTCTTTTCGAGTGCTCTTGCTGTTACTTTATCCTTGCCTGTTGTGTGCTCTTCTACTTTTTATGTGGTTACTTCTCCCTTTGGTGGTATTTTAGAGACGAATTGGGTGTATAAGGATGTTTCGGTGAGTATCGAGGATCGTGATTTTTTGATAGAATTCATTGAGATGCCGATGACCCGCTACAGATTAATTCTGGGTATGGATTGGCTCTACAGACATTGTACAACTGTTGATTGTCGGGCAAAGAAAGTCCAGTTGGGATCGGAGGTGTTTGTGGGTTGGAGTTCTAAGACTGTATCTTTACTTTCTTTTACTGAAGCTTAGAAACTTGTTCGAGATAGAGCTACGGGTTTTATTGCTTATATTCCTAATAAGCCCAAGGATCAGATAAAGTTGGAGGAAACAGAGGTAGTGAAGGATTTTCCTGAGGTTTTTCCCGAGAAATTGGATTCTTTACCTCCAGATCGGGAAATTGAATTTGTGATCGATTTATATCTGAATGCAAAGCCATTCCCTAAGACTCCGTATCGTATAGCTTCGGCTGAGTTGAAGGAATTAAAGACTCAACTTGATGCGTTGTTGGATTGGGTATATTAGACCGAGTTCTTCGCCATGGGGTGCACCGGTTTTGTTCGTAAAGAAGAAGGACGAAACTCTGAGAATGTGTATCGACTATAGGGAGTTGAATCAGATGACGATCAAGAATAAGTATCCCTCCCACACATCGAGGAGCTATTCGATATACTTTAGGGTTCAAAGGTCTACTTGAAGCTCGACCTACATCAGGGATACTATCTGCTGCGAATCTGAGCGGAGGATATTCCAAAGATAGGATTCAATACTCGGTACGGGCATTATGAGTTCGTAGTGATGTCGTTCGGGTTAACTACTGCCCCTGCAGCTTTTATGGATATGATGCACAGGATATTCAAGCCCTACCTTGACAAGTTTGTGGTAATCTTTATTGACGATATCCTAGTGTATTCAAGGTCCACCGAGGAGCATGCTCAGCACCTCAGAATCATTTTAGAGACACTCAAGGAGCATTAACTGTTTGTTAAGTTTAGTAAATGTGATTTCTGGATAGACAGAGTTTCTTTCTTGGGCCATGTTATTTTGGAAAATGGAGTAGAAGTTGATCCTTCAAAGATTGAAGCAGTGTTGAAGTGGGAGAAACCAAAGAATGCCTCTGAATTTAGAAGTTTCTTGGGTTTGGCTGGATACTATAGAAGATTTGTGAAAAACTTATCCAAAATTGCCGCTCCTTTAACCCAACTAACAAAGAAAGAGGTAAAGTTTGTGTGGAACGAAGTATATGAAAAAAGTTTCAACTTCTTGAAAGAGAAATTAATTACTGCCCCGATGTTGACACTTTCTGAAACCTCCGAGGGTTATGCAATTTTTACGGATACTTCAAAGGAAGATTTGAATACGAGGCAAAGGCGCTGGATGGAGTTTTTTGAGGATTACGAGTGTACCATTCGTTATCATCCAGGCAAAGCAAATGTGGTCGCCAATGCACTTAGCAGGAAAGCTAGTGTATCCAGTTTGGAAGTGGGTTCAGAGGGTTGAGCCAAGACTTTGGTTTTAAGGGCTTGAGTTTCTAATATTACCGTACAACCTGAGTTACAACAGAGGATTATAGAGGCTCAGAGTAATGATCCGGAAGTACATAGATTAGCTGAGAAAGCCCGGGCTGATCCAGAGTGCCCTTTCGGGTTTGATGATATCGGAGTTCTAAGATTCAAGACCAGAGTTGTGGTCCCGGAAGAAGTAAAGAGGATTATTCTTGAAGAAGGTCATCGGTCAGCCTATTCTATGAATCCCAAAGGTAACAAAATGTACCCAGACTTGAAACAATTTTATTGGTGGAACGGGAAAAAGAAGGATGTAGCCGACTTTGTGAGACATTGTCGAACTTGTCAGATAGTAAAGGCTGAACATCAGAAACCTGCAGGTTTGTTGCAACCGTTACCTATTCTAGAGTCGAAGTGGGAACATGTAAGGATGGATTTCGTATTGGGTTTGCAGAAAGTAAAAGGTGGTCTTGATGGTATTTGGGTAATTGTTGATCGCCTAACTAAGTCAGTGCATTTTCTCACAATTCGGATGTCTGAGAAAGTGAATAAACTAGTCGATAAGTATTTCAGAGAGATTTTTCGACTTCATGGGATTCCGATTAGTATCGTGTCAGATAGAAATCCGAGGTTCACTTCTAAACTTTGGCAAGAGTTACAACGGTCTTTGGGAAATAAACTCAATTTAAGCTCAACTTTTCACCCGTAAACGGATGGCCAATCCTAGAGATTAATTAAGTATCTCGGGATATGCTCAGAGCTTGCGTGTTGGATCTTCAGACGTCATGGGAGAAACACTTGCATTTAATTGAATTTGCTTACAGCAAGAGCTACCAATCGTCGATTGGAATGGCACCGTATGAAGCTCTCTACGACCGAAAGTGTAGATAGCCGTTGTTTTTCGATCTTGAAGAATGGAGATTGGCTAAGCGAGAAGGTGTTCAAAGAGAGAAAAATAAAGAAGAACCACTTGAGCCTATTCAAGCGGCGATTTAGAAAATTCAAGTTATTCAACAACGGATGAAGATAGCTCAAGATAGACAAAAGAGCTATGCCGATCGTCGCTATAGAAACCTCGAGTTTGAAGTTGGAGACCGGGTGTTCTTGAAGGCATCTCCACGCAAGGGGTTTGCTCGGATTGGGAAATGAGGAAATCTTAATCCTCGTTATTTGGGTCCTTTTGAAATTCTTGAAAGAGTGGGATAAGTAGCCTACTGGTTGGACCTACCATCGAGCCTCATAGGGATTCATAATGCCTTCCACGTGTCTCAATTAAGGAAATACTACCCCGATGACTTCGAGATTCTACCCGTGGAAGAAGCAGAGTTGGAATTGGATTTAACCTTTGTCCAAAAATCGATTAAGATCTTGGATATGAAGTTTTAGGAATTGAGAAACCGACGAATACCATTGGTTAAGGTTCTTTGGAGAAGTGATAAGATTGAAGAGGCCACGTGGGAAGCCAAGGACAAGATGAAGAGGTTCCATCCGGAATTGTTTCCTCCCGAGCAGTGAATCTGGGGACCAAATTCTTTTAAGGGGGGAGGGTTGTGACGCTATGCGTGTGAGTTTTCGAGAGTTAGGATTTATTTAATTCTTTTACTTATTAAGTTCTTACATTTCATGATAATTTTTTGAATTATATTACTAAATGTTTATGTGATATTACGTGAATTTATTATCAATTTGTGAATAATGGCATGAATCATATCTAATTGACACGTGAATTAATTGTCGAGCATGTCTTAATTGTTATATGGCTTTAATTGATCACTTTCTTAAATTGAGGACTTAATTGTATGAAATTGAATTGGACTAAATTGACAACTTTTCACAAGGTTAGAACTTAATGGCATGGACTTGAGAACTTGAGGACTTATTAAAATTTTTGGCATTTCTTCCCTTATATGTGATGAATGACGTAACATTCATACACAACACATACATACACTTTGCTTCTTGTTCGCTCTCGGTGAAGCTCCAAGGAAGGAGAATGAGTGGATTAATCAACTCCAAGCTTGAATTCCGGTAATTAACACTCTCCGAAGCTCTAATTACCTCTTCTAACTTCATCTTCTTCATCCCATGTTAGTGTACACTTGCACGATTGATTTTAACTGAAGTAGAACACAATAACAAATCACCAATCTCTTTCAATTCGGAGAAGACTTCATTTGATCTCATATTAATAATATAGTTCTCAAGTTGATTTTCAAGTATTAATATTTGGACATTAGAGAACTCTACTAGATAAAATTTGGTTAACTGAATTCAACGTTCTTTGTTGAAAGAGACAAATAAATCAACGGGACTCAAGTAAGCTAGATTAGTAAACAACTGTGAGTTTACCTCTGTAAAACGTTTGAATAGATTAGTATCCTCTTGTTTTTGTTTTTCACTTTTTTGAGGAGACCGAACTGATTGAATCGAATCTCTTGGCTTTATGATGAGAAACTTGATGGGTGCCGAATCCACCAAATAAAACCTTCACTTTCCAATATGCAACAAATTGAGTACAGTAGCAAAGGGTCGAACCCAAAGGACTAGCAGGTGTTATATTTCACACACAACCAAGTAAATAATCCACAAAAATGGTTCGGAACAAGGGGGGTTTTAGTAATTTAGCAAACTACGAATCTAAACACTAAACCAAAGGTAACAAGCAAGTAAAATATGATATTAAAGGTCTGAAATGAACTGAATAAAAGAAAGATTATCCTAGCCAAGTTGTTCTTATAATTCATGCCATTGGTTCGATCATTGATGCAAATTTCAACTTTAATTTCTTGATAGATTGGCTGCGGTGGACAACAAGCTCTGCACACCCTAGTCCTTTCTCGTTTTTACAATGATTATGAGAAGCTCATTAACCATCTTCTTATCACAAAAGCAGTCTTAAAGATACGATCCTAAGATTTAACTTTTTGACAACATTAATCATGAAAAGGACACCAATTCTAACCAACAAACTCAAGAAGCTTAGAATGTTTAAGTCATTATACATGCATCTCATCACTATCAAGCAAACATGGTGGTAAGCCTTCAATGATGTGTAACTCTTAGGCACATTTACATGACAATTACTGATCAAGTATTTGTGCAGTCAAGTAAAACAAGTTTCAAGATAATGATTGATCAGAAAATCATCTCAAAGACATGTTCAAACCATACATTCAAGATACATGCATATACCAAGAGATTAAAGCTGCATAAACTCATTTAGATCTCACAAATCCAAAGCAAGAATCAAAGAAACAACTTCACTAGGATAAAAAGAACTTAGCTGCTGTACATTCTTTCAAATATTCAGCAAATAACTGTCCAAAAACTAATATAAAACTGACAAGGAATTGTCTACAAAAGATGGTTCAATGTTCTTCACAATCTAAGCATAAACATTACTAAAAAGAGAAGAAAGGGAAAAGAGAATGCTTGCTATTCATAACAGGGGAGAAATCCCCTGTTTTCTTGCTGTTCTTTAGCTGCTTCAGCTGCTACGTTACTGCCTCCTTCAAGAGAAAAGCTCAGCTTTTTCTTTCCTTCATAACCCTTGCTTAAATTGTTGATAAACTCATCTTTGGAACACCCTTCAAGGCAAATATTCTTTAGAGTTCCTAAGTGTGATGAGTACCCTTCTTGAGACGCAAAAATACTGTGCAAAGCTGCTGCAAGTAGCTGAAGTTGACAAAAAGTGAAAGTCAGCCGCAACATTTGACTTGGTGTCTGCTACGTCATCCTTAGCTTAAGGGATGATCATGGCTTAAGGTCATAGCTCAGTTCATTTTCTTCTCTTGGCGACTCTTTTAGTCCAGATTTGTATTGATGATCCATTTTAGCTCCAATAAACCTACAAAGCCATAATTAAGCTTAATTAAGCACATATCCAGTCAAATGTAGGAAGAAGGTTAGGCAAAATAAAGCACTAATTACATACTAACAAAACTTATCCATATTGATAATTGATAAAATAAACCTTAGTTAAAATATTAAAAAAGTAAAATTAATTTTAAATTTATATTCAATTGTAAAAAAAAAAAAAAAAAAAAGTTCAGTCCACAAACAAGTTAAAAATAAATCTCTAACCAATCACTATGCATGCGATTGAAGGAGTTTGATTTTATTATTGTGTATATAGTGGAGAGGAGATGAAATATTGGTTGAAATATAACAGAATTTGATTAGAGGAGCTTGATTCAACAATTGGTTGGGTCTTGAGTTAGAAATTAAAGTCCAATTAAAATTGAAACCTAAAAATTTCAATTTGTGTGGCCTCAATTAACAATAATTTATTATATTGACCCCAACTAATGTTAATTTTAATTTCTGTGAGGGGGTCAATAATAAAAAAATTTCATAAAATTACATATACATATAATAATAAAATTTCAAGCCCAAAAATATATACATATAATAAAAAAAATAAAAAAAAGTTGAGGAGGGTCAAGTGTACCCTCTCAAGACAAGGTGGCTCCGCCACTGACTACATGCCATTCGTGCCTGTTAGTTTGGTCAAGGTTAACTCTGAATGCACCTTTATAAACGATTTCAGCTCCAATTACTAATTTTTCATCCAAAATTATTGTTTTTCTGTTAGGAATAGTACCCTTAAAGTCAACTTGTAATATCCGCTTTATTTATTTTCTTGTAAAACTCATATAATCTTTGAATAATAATAAATAAGATGATTAGATCAAAGGCAACAACTTCTTTTATGTGTTATTGTTTGATTAATTATGGGTGTTTACTTTTACGTATGCATGTATTAGAACTCCCCTAATCCATAAAACTTTTAGGGCAAGTTTACTTTACAAGAATAAATGAGTTTGCTAAAATAAAGGCTCATAATCTACGCCTTACTTTAATAGAAAAGAAATCTGCCCTTATCTTAGAGCCGGTTTGGGATAAAAAAAACTTGAGCATATAATCTTGATTGAAAGTGGCCGCTACATACCCAGCTTTTTCTGGGAGAGGTGTTTTCACTGTAATACCCTTTTTTTTTTTCTCATATCTAGATATCACGTTTTCCTTTGGAGATAATTTCGCTGAAAATTTTGCCAACTTTTTTCCTGATAATTTAGGTGTTTTTTCTTCTCCCTCCAATTCCCAAATCTAAGAACAAATATATCTGCTTCTCTTTTACAACACATTATTCTATTATTATGTTTACAAATATTCTTTTAGTATTAAATTTAGGATATAGTTGATTGTAATTATCTTATTATGTTTACATATATTATTTTAGTATTATATTTATGATATAATTGATGGTAATTATCTTACAAAATTGTTTAGAATATTTTTTATAGGTGGTTATATTTTCTATGCTTTATATATTCCGTTGTACTATGTTATTAAATGGAAAAAACAAATAATATTTTTGAAAAGAACATTAACGTGTCATTAATTTAGTTTAAAAACATAGATTATTGGATATCAGTTGCGGTTATTTTAGTAAAACAAGGTATGGACAAAAATAAAAAGATAATGATTATAAAATAGAAAAGTAAAAAGGTGAGAATTTAAGGATATTTAAACGGAAACTTATCAATTAAAGAAAATGAAAATTTGCTTAATATACCCAGAATTTTTATATTTCCTAACCAACTCTCGATGGTTTGCTAACCCCAAAGTAAACTCACCCTTAGGGTTTTGTTATTAATGAGTAATGACACATGAAATAAACCCTAATCTAAGCTGGATTAGAAATCACTCCAAGTCGATGATTCTAACAAACAATGGCAGTGTTGATTTGACTCGATTGAGCCTTGTTTGTGGGATTGCGTCCTTAAGAAGGAATCATCCTATTTCATGGGATGAAAAAGTGCACGGTGAATGCGTACGCAATACACGAGGGTGCTCATTAATAGAATGAGTAATTTTTTAGGTGCCCCGCATGAGAACATTTCTAAATGGGAAAGGAAGTCTCTACTTTTAAAGGTAGAAACTTCCAAATTATAAAATATCTCAAAAGTCAATGACGTGATCCATTAATCCTTAGACCTGAGATTCTATAGTTGTCTTATGTGAGTTAACTATAGATATAGGTCTAAAAGGGTGTCGCTCGAGAGACACCTGAATTATGGCTTATATTGGAATTGCAAAAGTGACAAGTCAAAACATGTGAAAATCAACAAAGGAACTATGCTTACCTTGAGCAAGAAGATCTCTTATTGCATAAGTTGTTTGTATTCCATATTGAAGTCTTTGGCCAAGGTAATTAATTCAAGATCAATAAAGGAGTTTCTTGGATCGAGATCAAATGGGTATGAAACGAACTTAGCTTTAAGATTAATATTATTAGGGTTCTATTTATTCTCTTATCCTAGATATTAATCGAGCGATCGAATTAGTAGGAGGATCGTAATTCACGAGTTGTCATTGAATGAAAGGTTCTTTCGAGTAATTCGTTATTCGGCTAGGGGTTACACATCTGTTGCTAGACTGTCGTTGGGTAATTTGTGAGCTGATTAATTAATAGGAGTATTAATTAATTAGGATCACCGCTAATCGAATAATGAACCTAGAGGGTCTCTTGATTGATTAATTTATTTGATCGAACCGGCTAAATATAGCCTGAGGGGGCTATACATGCATAGCAGATGTGGGACGTGAGTCACACGTGTGACATATGTCACACATGTGAAAGCTTTTAATTAATTAAATTGTTTAATTAGTTTTTGGCTTTAATTAACTAGGAATTAATTATTAAGCCCAATTAGAATAAAAAAGCCCAATAAAGAATTAATTATGAGTTAATTAAAAATTAGAAAGTAGTTTTATTGATTTATGAAATAAAAAAAAGATTATCCCAATTTATTTATTTGTGAAATAAATAAAGGATATTATCCTACTCCATTTATTTATGAAATAAATAAGAGGATAATATCAAGACTTATTTATTTATAAAATAAATAATTAAAGGATTATATCATATGATTATTGTTCTAGTTTATTTATTTATGAAATAAATAATAGGATAATATCATAACTTATTTATTTATGAAAGAAATAAAGGATAATATCATAATTATTTATTTATGCAATAAATAAATAAAATGGATAATAACCTAAAATAGTTAGGATAAATAGGTATTAATTGATAATGGAATTATTAATCAATTATCTCATATTGTCTCGTGACGTAAGTTGAGAAAGAAAGGAATTCTAGAAAAGACAAGAGCCTTCTCCTAACATAAGAGATGGATCATTATTTTTTCCTAGAAGAGTTTTCTTTTGTTCTCTTAGACCGACATTCGTGAAGTGCTATTCTCAATTCTGGAGAAAAGAAGAATCCCCAGTCTCTACATAAAATAAAGAACTAGCATTCACCTTGTTTTGATCGTGATCGAGGTGGGTGTAGATACTTCTAGAGGGCTTCAATGTTGGAGTTAGGGATGGCAACGAGCGACGAGCCGAGCCTTGGTATTTTTTTGAGGTTCGGGTTAGGGGTTCGGGCTCAGGCTAGGCCTAAAAATTAAGGTTTCGAACCTAGTTTTCGCGAGCTAACGAACCTTGAAAACCTAGCTCGGGCCTTGGCTCGGGCCGAGTCGTCTCGTCTCGCGAACCCAGATACTTCCAAATCTACTATTCCAGTAGCAAAAAAGAAGCCAAAAACATTTTACACCAACTCATACACAAATCTTTCCCCAAATTGAATCCTAAAAGCTACGGGATTCTCAAATAATCCAAAAAAAAAAAACCCTCACAGAGTAGCATATGCCTTTCCCCCAATTCTACATCATTCTTTTCAAATAATAAAAATTCATCTTCTCAATTATAAACAACAAAAATGACAAATAGATACTTTCTTTGTCACCATGCCAAGAATTAAAAAAAAAAAAAAAAAAGAAAAGAAATCGCGGAAGATGGGATAACGTTAGTGAAGGTCTAAAGGGTGGTGGCGTTTGGCGGTGGAGGAGTCCGGCTGTGGTGGCGTCTGGCAGTGGTGGAAATCGCGGAAGATGGGGCTACGTGAGTGAAGGTTTGAAGGGTGGTAGAGTTCGGCGATGGTGGCGCTTGGCGGTGGTGTGAGTGCGGTGGAATGGAGTGAGACTGTGAGAGATTGAGTGGAGCGTGTAGATATGGCTGCAGCTGCACTGAAACTAGGGTTAGGCAAATGAGATTGTGAAATTCTCTCTCTCTCTCTATATATAAATGTAATTAGAGAGAGAGATAAGTGTGTGTGTGTATATATATATATATGTAAGTATATATTTGAACGTGTATATATATATATATATATATATATATATATATATAATTATAATAACTATCCATAAGTTTGAATATATGTAAGTATATTATATATAAAAAATGGTTCGCGAGCTAATGAACAGAGAATATCAGGCTCGGGCTGGCTCGTGGATGCCACGAGCTGAGCTAAGGCTCGACAAACCCGAACCCAAGCCTTTCCTGAGCTGGCTCGAAAAGCTTTCGAGCAAGCTCAGCTCATTGCCATCCCTAGTTGGAATCTCATAGAAGAAGAAAGAACCATTCAAAGGTGAGGATTTAATACTGCTTGGAGAGCGTTATCCAATATTGGTGATCAAACGCTTCAAGAAAGAATCAGAAAAGTAAGTTCTTGAAACCCCATTTGGTTTTGGAGTAAAAAATTGCAAGTTTCACGATATTCTTTTTGGAAAAATTTTAATTTTCTGCTGCTTTACTTGCATGTTTACCATCTTCCTCACAAAAAAACTAAAAAATGCCTTCATATTCGTGCTCCTCCAAACGCAAAGAAGAACTCTATTGATTCTATGGAAGAAAAGCTCGGTTGAGGACATCGGCCACAGCTGCGAACCCAGGTTGGAGGTTTTTAAATTATAGTGACATTATTGTGGGTGGTTGTGACTTCTTTGTATGGGAGGATGAAGCATTAGGTGGAAAACCAATGTAGTGATTTTTGCAACTTTAACCTTTCTCTTCACACACAACATATATTCTCCCATCACACCATTCCTCTTTACACACAACCTATATTCTTCTTAAATCATTTTTAGAAAAATCAATATTTCTTCTGTTTTTAATAGCATATGAATCCAAAGCCATCTTAAATTCAGCTTTAATATCAAACCATTGACCTTTAAAAAATTTATAATCATACATATCTTTCATGCTAAACAATGTAGGAAAATTTTCACCATGTTCTACATCACTGTCCTTATCACTATCAAAATCTGATGAATAATCCCTATCCCCAACACTTTTTTCTGATTCTTCATTATCAACATCATTAACTTCATTGACATTTTCAGTGCTTCCCTTTCTATTCAGCTTTGTCCATTTAGCCCTATTATTAATGCTATTTTCAAAAGGTTGATTATCACATTTTTCATCCTCATCACCCTTACCTAAATTGTACTTGCTATCAGTGAACTCCTTATTTTCAGAGCTCTGCACATCTTCACTATATTCATCATTGTTTCATCTATTTTATACGAGGATTCTAAGTAAATAAGCACTTTTCTATCTAATTCATGCTCCATACACAAATGTAGAACACTATCACTCTTTTCCAAATGAATAAATCCATTTTCCTTAAGTTTATAGCACTTCTTAATCCCCTTATAACCCAAAGATTCACACAACTTATCCAAACAGTCAAAACCAACTTGATTTACGTCAACCTAGTAAAATTTACTCACCTTTCCCCCATACTACTCAGGACGTCCGTTCGAATGCTCAACAAGCCACCATGCGTGGTGCAACACAATAGTTACAATGGGCTCAAGTGGATCTGAAAAAAGACGAATTGCACATTATATAGTAGTAGAGTTGAAAACCCTAAAATGGGAAAGGACAACTCCTGTGCACAAGCAATGCCCGACAAGAAAACCTAACCCCACATGCATTCAAACACTTTCACCAAGAACATACATTAAAAAAAAAAAAAAAAAGCCCTTGGGACCACAACACTGTAAAAAGAAAAATGGTGGACTTACAATAAAAGGTAACCCGTTCATATTGTAGAGATTAGAGTATTTGAATGGCATTGATTGATTAAACGCAAGAAGGGGTACAAATGCATATACAAAGTATTGGAAGTAATTACAGTAAGAATCAATTAATTATATTAGCTGCCTAAATACAATCTTTTCTAACAGAGGGCCTTGGATGGTGCGATCTGGTTGTGCTGAGTGGTGCCTTTGATATTTCAATCCGTTACACGACCCCGCAAGATGGAGGATCTGTTGGAGACTCCAATCTTGTCCCGACAGAGCATGAATTGTTGACGGGGCAGGGCTTTAGTGAATGTATCGGCAAGCTGGTCCGTGGAAGAGACATGTTGGATAAGGAGGGTGCCGTTCTGTACTTGTTCCCACACAAAGTGGAAGTCGAGAGCAATATGTTTCATGCGACAGTGGAAGACTGAATTGGAGCATAGGTGAGTGGCCCCAATGTTATAACAGAGTATGGTCGGAGGCTGCTGGAGGTGAACACCCAGTTCAGACAGTAAGGAGCATATCCAACGAATCTCTGCAGAGGTGGAGGCAACAACGCGGTATTCAGCTTCTGTTGATGACCGCACAACGCCGCGCTGTTTCTTGGAACTCCAGCAGACCGGATTATGACCAAGATAGATGATATGACCGCTCATTGAGGAGCAATCATCCCTATTGCCCGCCTAATCAGCGTTGGAAAAGGCCAGGAGATTCAGCGGGCTATCGCGGTGGATGAATACGCCAAAATTCGATGTACCATGGAGATAGCAAAGCAGCCTTTTGACAGCTTGAAGGTGTGTTGAGGTGGGGCGATCCGATGGGTCGGACAGGGAGGTTCCCGTCCCAATTCTTAAGTCCGTGTCAGGGGAAAAAGGTGTGCTTACGGGATTGGAGCTGCCATGTTCATCCGATTTAGCAGGTCATGTATATACTTCCGTTGAGATAGCATCACACCAGCTGGCGAGCTGATGCATTCCACACCTAGAAAATAAGTGAGGGGGCCCAGGTCCTTCAGAGAGAAACCAGCCGATAGTGTGTTTATGAACATCGACACAACCACCAGATTTGGTCATGTGATCACGATGTTACCAACATACATAAGGACAAAGAGTAGGGTGTCACCTGAATTGAGAATGAATAGAGAAGAGTCGGAGAGAGAGTTGCAAAATCCTTGGCCGAGGAGGAACCCGCGTAATTCAGAATACCATGCGCGGGCCGCCTGTTTGAGACCATATAAGACTTTATGCAGTTTACAAACATGATGGGGCTGGTCTTTATCAATGAAGCCCGTGGGTTGGACCATATACACTGTTTCCAAGAGACGGCCTTGAAGGAAGGCATTGTTAACGTCAAGTTGGCGTAGTTTCTAGCCCTGCGTGACAGCAAGAGTGAGGATCACTCGGATGGTGGTCGGTTTGATGACAGGGCTGAAAGTGTCACGGAAGTCGATGCACAGTCGTTGATGGAATCCTTTGGCGACAAACCGTGCCTTGAACCTGTCAATAGAGCCATCAGTATTTCTTTTAATACGAAACAACCATTTTTAACCTACCAAATTCAGGGCATCAGAGGCCGGGACGAGGTCCCAAGTCCCATTGCGCACAAGCGCGTCGTACTAGGCTGCCATGGCCGCCCTCCACCGCTCATCTCGAAGGGCTTGGGTGACAGTTTTGGGTTCAATTTCAGAGCTTGTAATCATTTGAGTGGAAAAGGGCCAATTTTTGGGTGGGTTTGCGGATGTTGTTTTTGGCACGGGTGACCATCGGGTGGCATGGTTGAGGGGTAGGGCTGTTTGGGTAAGGAGAGGAGGTTGTGTCCGGCGGTGGTACTGCGCTGGGGAGAGTTGATGACGGCTGGGTGGTTTGTGATACCGGTGGCAGTGGCTCTGGAGACGGTGAGGGAGCTGGCAGCGGGGGGTTGTACGGTGGCTGTCGCCGTAAGACAACTGGGATATAGGTAACAGACGGTTCGGGTGATGTGGGTACAGATTAGGGTGAGGAACAGTTGGGGAGTTCGGTTTTACAGGATGCTAAGGACTCGGTAAACGGAAAGATGTTCGACGAAGCGAACGTGGTGGGATACATAGAGTCGGTTGGCGGGATACGGATGTTGTAGAACTTGGAATTGGGGACAGCGGAGGGCGGAGTGGCCTTGAACACCACAAAGCTGGCATGTGCCAAGGTATGGTCACTACTGCCGGGGTTGGTGGTGCTGGTGGCCCACCGGATGCTAGGGCCGCCATTGTTTGGGCCTGTGCTGAGTACTTGCAGCGTTGGCCGAGATGGGGAGTGGCGAGGCGATGACTGATATAGATTGTTGGAGGGAGAGTTCCTTGTTTAGGAGTTTCTCATGAAGCTCGGCAAAAGATATAGGGCTGTCGCGGGCATTGATTGCATCAATGATGGAACGATAAGAGTCATCGAGGGCAATGTCAGTATTGCCTCGTGGCTGAGAGGATGGACCAGTATGTAGATTAAGTTCATCGGATTTGGTGCGGATGAGGGTCATGTATTCGTTGATCGATTTGGGACCCTTGTTGGTGCGTCTGAGGGAGTCACATAGTTGTTTGATGTGACCCCTGGAGGCGTTGGCGAACGTGGCAGCGAGAGTGAGCCACGCTTCGCGTAAAGAAGTGGCGTTGTGGATGACCAGAGCAACGGTGTGATGCAGCGAGCCGACAAGAGCAGCGAGGATCAACTGATCTTGTTGGAACCAGGCCGCGAACTCTGGGGTAGCAGCCGTGTTGTCGGCGGAGGAAACAATTGGGTGGGCATAGTGATAGAGCCATCAACGTAGCCGAACAAGTTGTGGCCGCGAAGAAGGCTTGCATATGAAGCTTCCATGCCATATAGTTGTTGGAATGGAGCTTGACAGCGCTGGAGGAGTTGATCAGGGTGAGTTGGCAAATTGGTTCGGCCGGAAGTGAAGTAATGCGAGTGGTGGTGGAGGAATTGGAGTCGGTGGCCATGGCTGAGCGGTGGAGAAAAAAAGATTATTGTAGATCGAGGGCTCTGGTACCATGTAGAGATTAGAGTGTTTGAATGGCATTGATTGATTAAACGCAAGAAGGAGTACAGATACATATACAAAGTGCTGGGAGTAATTACAATAAGAATCAATTAAATCATTAGCTGCCTAAATACAATCTTTCCTAACAGAGGGCCTTGGATGGAGCGATCTGGTTGTGCAGAGTGGTGCCTTTGATATTTAATTCCGTTACACATATTACTTAGCTGGATTGCGTAATGGCATAGCAGGTAACTCTGAAATTTGAGGTCTACTAAACTTCAAACACCATGAAAGAAGAATTGAAGGAATTTCATGCGATAGAGAGAGGAATTGTGATTGAGAGAAAAGGGGGAAAATGTTCTTTTTGCAAAATTAGGGCTGAATTGGTTAAAAGGGGTGAGTTCAGAGTTAACTTTGACCAAGCTAACGGGCACGCATGGCGCCCGTGAGTTTTGCCATTTATTTTGGATGAAAATTGGACAATGGGGCTCAATTTAAGAAAATAAATGAGTTTACGAGATACAATTTAAGAACATGACAACTATTGGAACCAAAATTGAAATGAGGTTATATTATGAGACGAAAATGGTAATTTTCTATCTATCTATATCTATATATATATATATATATATATATGGGTTTATATATTTGAAATTCAATGTGCATGAGTTGTATGCCGTGGAGCCCAAAAAGCTTCTATTTCAACTTTCAAATAAAGTTATTATGCTATGATCTATAAGTACGTATAACTGCACATGTTAATTGTCTAGCTAGTTAAATTCTATTTTGCCAAGTAAATATATTTAATATAGTCTTTTTCTATATTTTATTTGTTATTTACTTTTAAGAAAATAAAAATTTTATATAGATATATATGGTAATTATAATTTACTGAAACGGAATAGATTATTATGAGTTAACATCTGTTTAATTATATACAAAAGTTCAGTAATATCTACATAAAAAGTTAACTAAACTAAACTAAAATAAAAGCAAAGCTAGTTATTAATGTCAAAATGAGACGAAAAATTATTTTCAAATGAAAAAAACAGTTGTCTAATGAAAAAGAAAACTACCTAAAAAATGTGTGGGTATAGATAATAAAATAAACATGATATTGTTTGTACCAAAAAATAGGTAAACATGATATTGTTATTTAAACCAAAGTAAATAAGAAAGAATAGCGAATAAAAAATATTTTTTTATGTTGTCAAGATAAAAATTATATTATTTAATAAAATAAGTAATAAATAAATACACTAAATCATTAATTAATATTGAAACAAAAAAGCGTGTTCTCAGATGCAATCTTAAATAGGGTTATCCTATTTCCATTTGTTCCCGTTTCTAATGCAATGCAATTATTTGTAAGGTTTGTTTAGTTTTGATTTTGGCATGATTCACTACTAAAAAAATGGGTATTAGTGACTGATTAGAAACCGATTAGTGACCGATACTACATATATATATATATATATATATATATATATATATATAATAATCAGTGACCGATTAGTGGTCGTATAAAATTTAGCCACAAATCAGTCATTAATCGATTATTGATTTTGTGTCCCGAATTTTATTGGTCACCAATCGGTCACTAATTTTGTGATTCAAAATTTAACCAGTCAATGATATTGTGACCAATTTTTTTGGGTCACAGATCGGTCACTGCTTGTTTGATTGTGGTATATTGCGGTCACTAATTTTATAACTGATATTTTACCAATCGGTCACTAACTTTGTGACTGATATCCTAATCGGTCACTGATTTTGTGACCTAAATCCTAATCAGTCACTAATCGTCCACTGATACTGTGACCCGATTTAATTTTTATAGGTCACAGACCATTCACAAATTTCTTAATTTTGGTATATTGCGGTCACTAATCGGTCACTGATTTTGTGACTGAAATTAAATCAGTCACTAATCGATCACTAGATATTTTAATTATTTTCGGAAAAAAATATGAAAAAGCATAAATAAATCAATTTTGAATTCATTATTGCTTTTTTTATTTTTTAATATTAGAGAAAAAAAAAAATCAAAAGTACCTAAAATACAAATAATGTATACATCAAACTATTTAATGAAATTATTTTTGGTTTTTGAACAAAGTATTAATTTGATCATTAACTATTTAATCAAATCTATATCAAACATTGACTTCTCGTTCTTTGAACAAAGTTAAACTTGATGATTAACTATTTAAATATGTTTTGAAGTAATCATTGAATCAAACCTGAGAATTGATTTGGAATTCATACTTTGGAAGAATATTAGAATAGATTCACGAATCAAATCTACTTTCATTTATTAAATTAAATTTAAAACTCTACTTAACTTTGTTAGACTAAATTTTAAAAAATATATTTTGAAGTATTCATTGTGCAAAAATGATCCACATGAGAATTAATTCTAAGTTCATACTTATTAAAATTATTTGAATAGATTTGTGGATCAAATCAAATAATTAACATTACATATTCTTTATTTAATGAATTTGAAACCGAATTTTGAAAAAGATATATTACGAGGTATTTATTGAATCAAAACGATCCAACTGCTGAGAATTGAATAGAAATTCATACTTCCGAAAAATATTTGAATCGATTTGTGGATCAAATCAAATTTCGTCGTTATATGTTCTTTATTTAATGAAATTTGAAACTCAAATTAAATTTATTATATTAACTTAATAAAAAATTATATGATTTTGAACATTTTGACCTCGATTTGGGCTTCGTTCAGTTGAAACTCGTTTGGGTTCGTTTTATATATTAATTGAATCAAACTTAATCAAAATTTTGGAGTTCCTACTACTTGAATAAACTAATTTTTCACTAAATTAATTAAATTTATAAAACTTAATACATTTATATATATATATATTATTTTTAAATGGGATTTATTTTTTCATATGTTAAACTTAAGAACATATTATTTATTATTGAATTAAGTGTATTTAAGATTATAATATTTATTTCTTAAAATTATTTATTAAAATTATCATTAAATTAAATATATAGTGTGTAAGATATTATATTATTATTATTTAATTTGAAAAGACTAATAACATTAGTTATTGGGTCCTATGGCTTTGGGGGAACTTTTTTTTTTTTTTTTCCCTCCAGGTTTGGGGGACTTTTTGGATAATTAACATTAGTGTATATAGATTATATAATAACATTACTTAAGACAAAAAAAAAAAAAAAAAAAATAATATTACTTAACCTCAAGACTATTTGTTGTTTTAATATTTTAAAAATTCATTAATTTAGTTTAAAAAAAAAAAAAGTAACTCTCCAATTTGAGCCTTTCATTTTTGTCAAATGTAATATTGTTATTTTAATATTTTAAAAATTCATTAATTTAGTTAAAAAAAAAAAGAAGGTAAATCTCCCGCTTCTCAATTTGAGCCTTTCATTTTTGTCAAATGTAATGCCCCCAAGATATTAGACTAAATTTAGAGGGGAAACCCTCTCGCAGCCAAATCTTATCCTCAGTTCTCACTTCACTCATCCCCAAAGCCGTTCTCCTCTCAAGGCGAAAAATCGACGGCGAAGGCGAGAATTCGACGGGCACTGAGGAGACTCGATATATGTGTGTAATGTTTTATTCTTACTTTTTTTTTTAGAAAAGATAATTTCTTTTTATAATTAAATATTGTTTATTTATTCAAATAAATATAAGAAAATATAATTTCATGGAGTTTCTAAATACTTATTGTTTATTATAATTAAACTTCGCATAAACATTAAAGGGAAAATTGAAAATTAAAATCGGGATACCAGCTAAGCCTAACTAGCAATTTCGGGACACATTTTGCTCTGGCAAAAAAACAGTCCACTAACTCAAAAAATGTGTCAATTTAATGATAAATACGTCGGAAACCGCCTAGTCAGCACTGGAAATCAGTTGAGGTGTTCAAATTGATGATGTGGCATTGACACTCCTTGCCACGTCATTTGCACATATTTGCTGATTTTTTTTTTAAAATCTACATAATACAACTTCAAATATTAAAACAAATAAAAAAGATAATCTAAAATAATCTGTCACTTTATTAATTACAATTGTATTATTTCAAAAAAAAAAAATTACAACTACATTAAAAAAATATATAAATATATTATATATTTATATATATATATATATGTTATAACTATATGTATATATTTTATACAATGACAATTGCACTAGCAGCACCATTGACCACCCCACCACTGTCACTGCCCATCGCCCCTCACCACCATCGCCCACCACAAGGCCGCGTCACCACCGGATAGTACCATCGCCCCTCTCTCCTAACCCCACCCCGCCACAACCTCCCGTCCGAAGTTAACCGTCTTCCCCTCCTCAAATTAGCTGTCGTAGCCGCTAATCCCAAATTCTCAAGTCCGCCGCCTCCGCTCCCAAGTCCACCGCCGCACAACCCCTCCCCATTTTAGTCACTTCTCTCAGTATTGTTGTGCGTGTATAGAGAATGGAGGCGAGGAGAGGGGGTTGACGGGGTTGATGCCTGGTAGTGGTGGTGTGTTGATGGTGGTGGAGATACAGGGGAGAGGGGTGGCGGTGGACTTGTGAAAGGGGAAGGATAGATGGTGGTGATGACGACGGATTTAAGGAAGGAGGGCGACGGGATTGGTTTCTGGTGGTGGTGGAACCGCAGGAAGGAAGGCGACAAACTTGGGGGGTAGAGGCGGTGGTGGTGCCATGGCGATGGCGGCGACTGGGCCGGTGGATGGAAGATAAAGATGATGTTGATTGTGATTCTCTCTTAAAGCTTCAAAGATTAAATTTTCTTTTTTTTTTTCTTGATATTCTTATTTGTTGGTGTTGGTGTTGAATGAAGGTTGTTGATTTTTGATGATGGTGATAAGTGGTTTTTGGATTTGGCGGATCTAGCTGTGGTGATGGTGTGATAATCCAAGTTATCCGAGAGATGTTAGAGTAGTCTCGAGCTCGTAATAGAAAAGAAAGGGAGAGATAGATAAACCGGTAGAGCCGCCAGCGGCATAATTAGGTAGAGAAGAGACAGAGAACGAGATAAAAGAAAACTGAATTACTGTATTGATAACTCCAAATCGTTCAACTTGCATCAATTAAATAAACCTACCCAACTTACGTACTCTTAAGAAACCTAATCCTATCACAAGACTAATAACTGAAAATGGAAACTAAATAACGGAATAATAAAACTAATTAACATAAGTCATAAGCAGCTTGCCAAGCGGGCTTCTTGGTTCGCCTAGAGTTGCCTTGATCAAGGGATCACTCGTGTCTTCTTCCTCAACATGCACTGACACACCAACTTCTTCACCATGCTTACGCACCACTTCATCATCACCAACCGTATCACTCCCCCGACCTTCAGAAATCACCTTGTCCTCAAGTTGTAAGTCCTGAAAAAAACGACGAACAACAGTTGCAGGTTCCAAAGAAGCATCATCCAAGGAGCCATCGGACCAACTCACTAACCACTGTTCCTCCGGAACCCCATTGCGTAAAACCGTGCACGCTTCATGCACCTTGATTGGCTGAGACGACACCTTCCCATCAAGAAGGTCACGCAGCAACAAAACTGCTGCATATCCCTAGCACTATTCTTAAACTTCATCAAAAGCGAAACATGAAATACTCGATGGATTCGGGAAGAATCCGGTAGCCGCAACCTGTAGGTGGCCCAACTAGCTCGAATGGACCAAAAAACCGCTTCGCCAAATTTTGATTACTTTTGCGAAACACGGAATGCTGCTGATAGGGTTGCAACTTCAACAATGGCAACTCGCCAACCTCAAATTGAACATCCGAATGCTTCCGATTAGCCAACAATTTCATCCGACACTGCGCCTCCACCAAGTTCTGCCCAATTTCTTCAAAACCGCATCCCGTTCACCCAACAAAGTATCCACCGCTTGGAGTTGACTACTAACCCGGCGATATGGAACCAAATCCGAAAGAGGACGACCATAAACTGCTTGGAATGGAGATATACGAAGACCCGAATGGTAACTAGTGTTCAAAGAAAACTCCGCCCAAGGAATCATGACCGTCCAACGCAAGGACTTAGCATGGCAAAACGCCCTCAGATATTGCTTAAGTGTACGATTCATAACCTCAGTCTGACCATCCGTTTGAGGATGGAACGCGGAACTGTGCTTAAGTGTAGTACCACTCATCAAATGAATCTCGTGCTAAAACTTACTAGTAAATATAGGATCACGGTCAGACACAATAGAAGAAGGAATGCCATGAAGCTTGACAACCATTTCTTTAAATAAGAAAGCCGTACAGTGCGCATCAAAGTTTGTTGGGAGAGCCCCAAAATACGCATACTTAGAAAGGCGATCAACCACTCCCAAAATCACAAACCACTCCCAAAATCACAGTGCAACCACGACACAGGGGTAACCCCTAACAAAATCCATACTGACATCTTGCCAAATTCGCTCTGGAACGGGTTAAGGCTGAAGCAAACCCGCAGGAGGCGTGGTGGAATAATTTGTTGACTGATAAACCAAACAAGCCACCACATGATGGCGCACGTTAGCCCTCATTGTCAGCCAATAAAACGACATAGCCAGCAGTTGAAACGTCCGATGAACACCGGCATGACCCCCAGATGGCGAATCATGATACTCACGTACCAAAAGTGCTCGCAGGTCCGATTTTCGACCAATACACATCCTGTGATTATGAAAAATCATCCCATCGTACACAGCGAACAGCGGTTGCAGATTGCCCACGGCATGGGCTGAATATAATGCCACCAAGTCAGGCTGACTCACGTTCTCTCTACGAATCACGTCCAGAATAGCGGGCGCAGGCTGCGATACGAAGCTTAATAATTGATGAGAACCCAGGCTATTTTCCCGCCGCAACAACGCATCAACAATCACATTCGTAGATCCCGGTTTATATTCAATTCGGAAATGAAACCCCAAAAGCTTATGGACGTAAAACTGTTGATCAAGCATCTGAATCATTTGCTTTAACAATTCCCGCAGGCTGCATTGATCAGTTCGAACAACAAACTCCTGACCTAAAAGATACTGCCTTTATTTCTGAACTAATTCCACAATTGCATATAACTCCTTGTGGTAAGTAGAGGCTATCACCGGCCACGGGCCCAGTTTCTTACTAAAATATGCAATGAGCTGAGCATCCCGTAACAGGACCGCCCCAATCCTCATCACAGAGGCATCCATATCTAAGACAAAGGTAACATTAAAATCTGACAAACGCAGCACCGAGGCCGAACTTATCACCTCTTTCCATTTCGCGAAGGCCGCACAGGCCGTCTCATTCCACTCGAACCCATTGCATTTCAACAAATCAGTAAGAGTTGCAGCGATGTGAGAGTATCGCTGAATAAAACGCCTATAATATCCTGTTAGCCCAAGGAATCCTTGAAGCTGTTTCAAATTCGTCGGCACTGGCCAATTTACCATGGTTGAAATCTTGTAGACGTTAACCTTTAAAAATTCACCAGAAATAATGTGACCAAAATACTATATCAAATCTGTTGCAAACAAACACTTGAAAAATTCTACAAAAAAATCATTAGAACCCAAGAGGGAAAGAACAACATCCAAATGGGATTCGTGTGCATCCGTGATTGGGATATAAACCAAAATACCATCACAGAACACAATAACAAACTTACGAAGGTAAGCCGCAAATAACCTGTTCATACATGCTTGAAAGGTGAACGATGCATTGGTGAGTCCAAATGACTTTACCCGAAACACGTAATGGCCCTTGTGTGTACGGAAAGCCATTTTGTATATATCCCGATCATTCATCCATATCTGATGATACCCCGAACGTAGGTCCAATTTTGTGAAGACCCGAACCAGGCCGAGTTCATCTAATAATTCATCAACGGTTGGAATAGAAAAATGGCCAGGCACGGTGACTGTGTTCAGGGCTCGGTAGTCGACACAGAAACGGTAAGAATTATCCTTTTTCTTGACCAAAAGAACCGGGGAAGAAAAGGGACTTCGACTAGGGAGAATGAAACCTTGTTCCAACATCTGTTTCACCAAGCGATCAATTTCATTCTTTAAGAACTGTGGATAACGGTACGACCTTACGTTAACCGGAGATGTCCCTGGCAGGAGCCGAATGCGATGATCACTCCACCTGGATGGTGGAAGACAATCCGGTTTGTGGAAAATCGTCCTGGGAATTTGTACAACAAAGCGCTAATGGTTGGTGGGACATCAGGTGGGATCTTATCTTCGCTCGTAGAGCTCTCGTCTGAAACTGCCCACAACTCAAAGCACGCGGCAGTACCACCCTTAAGGGTCACTAATTTTTCGTCCCAGTTGAACTCCATTATAAGGTTCGCATAGTCATGGCAGACACGTCCCAATGTTTGTAGCCATTGCATCCCTAAAATGACCTGCGGCCCATGAACAGGTAAAACGAATGTTAGGAATAGTGCTCTGAAAGCCGACGTAATAGTCTGCTTAGTACTTTCCTTTTGTAAATCACAGACAATCTGTGAACGATATAACGAACTTTGGTAACACTTCTTTATGTGCTCTTGTTTGATTACTTTAACTGCACATATATAAGAACTCCCCTAATTAATATGACTTATAGGACTGAACCATTTAGGTGAAGTGGTTCATGGAACGAGCCCTATATCACATAAGTCATGATTAAAAATCACTCCAAGCTGATGAGTCCTAAAGACAGTGGGAGTGTCGACTTGACTCGTTCGAGGCTTGCTCGTGTGATCACACCCTTAAGAAGGACCACCTTTTTTCATGGGGTACAAAGTGTATTGTTGATACGTGCGTGATACATGGGGGTGCTTACTTATTCTAAGTAGGTACACTGAGGTGTCCCGTGTTAGAAGATTCCTAAATGGGAAAGGAAGTTTCTATTTCTGGAAATAGAAACTTCCAAATTAGAAAATATCTCACGAGTCATTGATGTGATTAAGTGATCCTTAGACTTGAGATTCCATTGATGCTTTGTGAGCTAACTCTGTAATTCTAGGTGTAAGCTTTAAAGGGTGCCGCCTCAAACAACCGATTCAAGGCTTATGCTGGGGTTGCACATGAAAGCATATGAGAATCGATAAAGGACCTACACTTGCATTAACAAGTTGATCTCTTATTGTGTAAGTCATTCATATGCCATCATGGAGTCCTTGGCCAAGACAGTGGATCAAGATATCAAGAAATGAGTTTCTTTGATTGAGATCAAATGGATATCAAATGCACTTAACTTTAGGATTGAGATTATTAGGGTTCTAATTATTATCTTGCTCTAGATCTTGATTGAGAGATGGGACGTAGGAGGATAGTATCTCACATGAATCAATGACTTAAAGGTTCTTTCGAATTGAGACATTCTTATTTAGCTAGGGGTCATACACTTGTTGCTAGACTATAGTCGTATGATTTGTGGAATAATTAATTAATTAGGGTCACTGCTAATTGAATTAAGAACCTAGATGGTCACACATAACAACCCGGTCACGTGGGTTAAGGCTTAAAATCGATTAAACAAGTTGATCAGACCAATAAGAGAGTGGTTGGGACCACACGTGTGGCACACGTGTCTCATGTGACACGTGTCACTAAGTGATGTTGATTAAATAATTAATTTGACTAATTATTTAATGGACTTTAATTTAATTATGAATTAATATTGAAGTTCTAATTTGGAGAAATAAAGTCTAGTAAATAATTAATTGAGAATTAATTAATTATTAGCTTCAAGTTATTTATTATAAAATAAATAAAGTAAAATAAAATTTCGAAATTAGTTAGATATTATGTCTTGCTTGACAAGTTGGTCAAAAGGAGACTTTTGGTCAAAGTAAGAGTCTTTCTCTCCAAGCAAGAAATCCCTTAGCTTGATGGTTAAGGAGTCCTATTCCAACATGGAGTAGGGTTCGAACCCCTAGAGCTATAAATACAAAGGGTTCGAACCCCATAAGGGATGATATAAAAAAATTCTCCTTCTCCAAATATTATACACTAAACCCTAGAGCCTAAACAACGAATATAGAACTAGCATCCTCCTGATTCGTATCGTGGTCGACTAGAGGGCTACTATCGTGAAGTCTTGAAAGATTCAAAGGAGCTTTTGGGGACAAGCTGTGTGAAGAGCATTCTTGGACGGCTAGAACGTGTCAAGAAAGCTTCTATCTAAGTAAGTTCTTGATCCCTACGAATTTGGGAATAGGAATTGGATGATTTGATTCTATCTTATTGGGAAAATTTTTAAATTTCCACTGCGTTTCTGTTTCGTTTTTCCAACAAGTGGTATCAGAGCCACCTTGCAAGGTCTATTTCTGATTCGTCACTATTATTCGGAATTTGGTAGAAATTCTTAGATTTAGCTGCGATTGAGTATTCATGAGTTTTTTAGAAATCTAAGAAAAATTGAATTTATGTTTTTTCCTAAATATTTCTGAAAAACCTTTTCGAAAATTTTAATTAGAATCGTTCTAAATTAAATTAAATTGAATCTTGTTTTTAATTTCTGGATTGTTTTAGTTTTTGAACTGAAAATACGATACACGAAATCGTGTTACGAAAATAAGAGCCTAGATGTGGTAAGACATAGCACGCCTAGTCCCGCGCGACCCATCCAACCAGCAGTCCCGCAACTGCGTGGGACTGCCCGCCGCTACCGCCCGCCTGCGCCTGCCTGCTCCTCCCACAACCGCGCGACGCCGGGCGGCTTGCCGGCGGTCAGTCAGGGTGTTCCGGGCCCCTGTTTCACAATCTTGATTTTCGTGTTTAGTCAAATTCGATCCCAATTTAATTTCAATAAAAAAATTATTTTATAAAATTAATATTATTTTTGAAATAATTTTAAAAATTGGGATTTTTATGAAATTAAATGGATTTAATTTTTGGGGAAAATTCAAACTTGTTTTTTTTGAAATAATGAAGAGATAAAATTATTACTTTTCAGAAATCAATTGGAATTTTATTGATTTAATATTTCTTGGTTTTTTTGAAATGACTCATGAACAAGAATTGCATCTTAGTCGTGTTTTAAGCTATTAGAGCTTAAAGTGAGAATTTTGATTTATGGGTAAATTTAAATTCTTGCAATTTATGCATGTTAGGTGATCATGGGTTTAGTCTTATGAATGGTTTTAATTTATGTACATGCATGGTTTAAATTGGGTTGGAGCCCCATAGTTGCGTTTTTCAATTGGGGTCGGTGCCCCACTTATGTGCGTACTGTTATGTGTTTATTATGTGGCTTTTCATATTACTGTTTTGAGGCCGGGGTATGCCCCGTGTATTTGTCTAAGACCAATATGAAGATTGGGCCTTATTACTTTTTATCCTTTTCTTTTTATTGTAATTTGAGAGTAGATTTAGGTGGTGAGGTCTTTTTCTTTCATTTTGGAGACAATGTACCCATGGAGTGAGATGGATCCACATGATAAGTAACAATGGAGGCCATAAAGTGAAGAACCCTCAAAATGTTAGGAGGGTTTCTATTATTGTAATAGATAGGCATCGGTTTATTTCCAATTCCCTTATGTGATTTAAACTGTTTTATGTGGCATGTATGTTAGAACTTGTGATTGTGGAGTAGCTTCCATGTATCACGCATAAGATAGGTAGAACCCATGATCATCACATGTTAGTATCATGCTAGGACATGTTATTTGCTCCGTGCTTGTGTGAAATGCATTTAAGTTGTACTTACATTAATCATGACTAATTAAATTGGATAACATATATGCTTGTGAGGTCGAACCGGATAACTCTCCGGTTAAATCGAAAAATTTCTTATATATTAAGCTAATTTCGGAAATAGGTGTTTAATTCAATTCGTAGCATTCAATCAATAGGATTTAAGTTTAATAGGGGAAGCTAGTTGCTGTCCATGAGTCGTGGGGTGACTATGTGAAACCTATTAGTTCTTAGTTTTCTAATTGATCATTTTAATGATCAATATTTCGAGATCAATTTTAGGAAGGGCAATGTCCGCGGGTCGTGGGTCGTTCGAACTAAGTTTTGATCTTGATCTTATGATTGATGGGTCTAGCTTAACGCCTAAGTAGATATGGATGTTGCACGAGTTGTGGGTCCATATTGAAAGATAGGTGATGCAAAATATTACTAAGAATTCCACCGAGTTGGAATTGGTAAGTTGTACCTAGGCTTTATTAAGAATGTCCACGAGTCTTGGGTTCAAGATAAAGTGCTTAGGATATTAGTACCCATTGGGATAACAAGTATCCTCTAAGATCTTTGGGAATTATAGATCTTCTAAAAACAGTGGGAACAACATAGATTAAAGACCTAATCTCATGTCGTTATTATTCAGCATGCTCACTTAGTTCTATGTTTTTCCATTTAGGTCGTAAATTCTGTGATTCTCTACGTGTTTTGAAATGGCAACCAAAAACCCTCTAGTATCGATCCTTGAGTCAAACAAGTTGACTGGTCCCAACTATTCTGGTTGGCTTAGGAATCTAAAAATCGTTCTAGATTCCGAAAAGATACCTTATGTTCTCTACGAGGCGGAGCCCGTTCCCGAAGGGGAAGCTCCGACCCGAACTGAGCGGGATGCGATCCAGAAGTGGAAGGATGATAATCTCCAAGCCCATTGTCTCAATATGTATATATTTTATAAAATATCATAAGTTCTTTAATTGTAGGGGAAGTGCCTGGCTTTTGGGCGGTAAGTTTTGGCGGGTTTGGACCGAAAAAAATGAGGGAAATATTTGTTGGACCAAATGGGGAAAGTATCGGGTTCTTGAATTTCACTTTATCCAACAAAGGAAATTGAGACATCAATTAGACAATTACTCTGCAATTGAACAAACTCCAGAGCTTAGACATCTACAGAGTTCCGCCGTTGCCTCGATGCTCCGCCGCCGCATCGAAGTTCCGCCGTTGACTCGCTGCTCCGCCGTTGACTCGCTGCTCTGCCATTGCCTCGCTGCTCCGTTGCCGCATCGCTGCTTCGCCCGCTGCGTCGCTGAACTAGGGTTCGATGTCTAGATCCTGATTCTGGGCATTACTTCACCTGGTGTTGAGGTTAGCTTGGATTCGTAGTATTAGTCGCAGTTTAAATCTAGATTTCTTCACTTTATTTAGTTGTTACCTTTTTCGATATTCCACTCTAAATTTATTTTTACCCAAACCCTAGATTTCACTGTTCAACGTTGCAGAATTAAGAAGTCCGATTTCTTCGAATCACCTCCATTTTTTTTATAGTTATTGAATTTTTTTTTTAAATTTTGCTTATGTTTTGACTGAATTTTTCGTGATGATGGCTGCTAAATCCATACCAGCTTTTTGTGAGAAAGTTTTTTCATTGAGTAAACTTCTTCTTATTTCAAAATCTCCAACAATTTTGCTTGGGTTTTAGTTGTCCGCCTCCATATGTTTGCGATTGAGTATGAATTAGCTTAAATTGAAAAGGCTATTGGGTTTATTGTCGAGCTTTGTTATTCTGCATGCATTTATGTTGTATTCTGATTTTAATTTCAGAAGTTTTATAGGTGTTTTGAGTGATTTCTTCTTGAAAGGATTATGTTTAGTGCATGCCTGTATTTTGTGTTCAGTGTTGATTCCAATGGATAAATCATCCATTCTTTGGTTTTTCTGGGTCAAATGCGTTGAATTTAGCTATATATATATATAGACCCCAACAGAGTTTTTAGAATTTAAAAGAATGGAAAATTAGATGTCCATGCTCACTGGTAGTTATGCTTTCTAAAGGCGCATGCATGTTAATGCTTCTATTGTTGGTTAATTTGTTCCATTGGAGACATGTTTAACTATTTACATGAATTACTGATTGTTTCTTCTTTATAAAAAGAACAATTTCAGACTCCATTAAAGTCCGATCTTTTTAGTTTCAACAATTTGTTGTCTGTTATTGTTTTTCTCAAAATAATGTTAGTCTTTGGTTGTTCTTTAGTTATAATATTAAGCTTTTGTTTAGCTGCTAATTATTACCTGAACTTTATGTGGCTTTTTTATAAGGATAAAGAAAATCCATTGAGACTTCAATGAGTAATGTAGTTTGGTTCCTTCCCCGCGTCCCTCCTTTCCTTTTGCTTTCTTGTTCTATCATACAATTGTATGAATAAGAGTTAACAGGAATGTGGATGTCAAAATGTATGATCAACTAAACTTTAAACAACCACCTTATTTGTTAACCATGGTATCGCCATCAGTTGAAACCATATCATTTTCTTAATATACCCAACAGTAAGCTGATGAGAGTTAGATTGGGGACATCAAAGTTCACCTTGTTAGTAGTCAACTATAGCCAGATATGTGAAGTTCTCAGCTTGTACTTTCGATCATTATTATATCCAGTGGTAAGAAAGCTGATTTTGATCTTATGAATTTGATATAAGCTTAGCAGAGACAGAGAGAATCTATGAGATTGCTGTCAGTGGTATAGATGATGAGAAGATTTCTGCTGCTACAATATTATGTGGGGCTTCTCTTTGTCGTGGTTGGAATATACAAGTAATGGATTTCAAATTGTATGTATAAGACAAAATATAATATACTGATTAGTTGAGCCCGAAACATTAGCCACTTTTCCATCTTGAGTGGCTTCGTTATTAGTTTCCTGTTTCGATCCATGGAGGCTGGCAGTTGCTCAAGAATAAGTCATTGTTTGAGACGAGATGGCTTCATTCTCTTTGTCTATGTGTGGTATAGGACTATACGGTCGTGCTGATCACAAGGTTGCTTTCACCTGCTGTTCCTACAGATTTTTCTGGAAGTGAGAGCCATTTGATAACTTATGCTCCAGTTCTGAATGTTCTTCTTGTCGGATTGACAACTATCGATTGTATTCAGATTTTCTCCTTACACAGTTGGGTAGGTTCATGATCATCAGTTCACTCCATACTTTTGTAGTTACATACTTTTGTAGTTGGATAGGTCGGTTTTTGAAGTCCGACTTGTGCAGGTTAGTATTGTCCAACATCAACTTGTATGTTGTTGGGCGGATCTCTTTTATATTTCCTGGATTGAGCTGGAAAATCTAAAGTCGATGGAATGTTGAATCTATTTTCGAGTATGACCCTTCGTAGCCTAGTCCTCTCTTTTAATGTCTTTGAAGCCAATATTCCTAGTGACTGTCAAATTTGCTTTTCTTGAGCACCTCGATCTATCAGAGAATCAACTAACAAGTGGCATTCCAATGTCATTTGGAAATTTAAGTCATTTGCAGACATTATATCTGTCACATAACCAACTAACAGGTGGGATTCCAATATCATTTGGAAATTTAAGTCATTTGCAGACTTTAGATCTGTCACGTAACCAACTAACGAGTAAAATTCTGAAATCCTTAAGAAACCTGAGTCGTTTGCGAACGTTGAGTCTATCATACAATGGCTTATCGGAATCCCTTCCCGAATTATTTCTGATGGTTCAATTTTTAGAGGTTCTGGAGTTGCAGTGGAATAATTTGCATGGTTCAATGCCTGCAAGTCTTTGGCAACTTCCCAAGCTTGAAATCTTGGACGTTTCTTTCAATTCCTTAGAAGGAACAATCTCCATACCAACCTCTCTAAACTCCAAAACTTGAAAGTGTTGAGTTTGTCTTATAATGCATTGGTATTTTGATACTCTTAACACCTTTTGTTATGTTATATATGAAAATGTATTTTGTTATACATTTTAAGACATTCAGCTCTTGGTTGCTCTTTCTACAACTTTTGTTTCCAAATTTCTTATGTTTCTAGTTATAGGTAAGTGTGAAGTCTGTAGCATAAGAAATTCTATTTGATTGATTTATGGTGTTCATTATAATAATGGTATGTACATGAGATATTTTCAGAAATCCTGGTTTCAGATTGCAAATTAGATATCTTTTGGTAAATGCTAAGTAGAGAACATAAGTTGTTGTAGCATTAACCCAATAATATCAGATATATTTAAGAAATTTTATATGTTATGATTTTGATGGTGTTATTTCCTTTCCAGGCAGTTTTCGTGCTTTTGAAGTAGCTCATAACTTGGATAAAAATTCAAGTGGTCGTGGTGTTTGACAATCCAAAACTGCTCTGTTTTCAACGACTTGAACATGTAACATTTTACATTATAATATTTGAGAGAAAATATAGCAGTTAAATTCAAGTCGACGTGATGTAGGCTTGTTTTTGCATGAGTTCTTGGCCTAAACATGTAATTAAAGATGATTTTGTATTCTAATTTCTTAGGATGGAGTTATATAGTCTAAATAGGGTTAGAAGCATACAATTTCATTGAGTTTATCAGCTGGAATTTGCTTTGAAACAGGGTACGAAAATATTTTGATTGAATTGCTGATTTGACTAGCTTAAAGCATGGAAACCTGAGTGTTTATGTATTACACATGTTAAGGAACATTGTTGCTAAAATTTGGTCATAAGTTTTGATGTTTTTGGATGAGTTTTGCATGATCAAGAGTGTGGAATGCACGAACTAAACTGTGACAGCATGTATGCAGAGAATTCAGATGCAAAGTCAGAACTCATACGACCTCGGTTTTAAAAATTGTTTTAACTAGATATTACTAGAATATTAAGGTTTAGGTCTGTTAAATTTTATGTAAATCCGAGTCCATTTGATACCCGAGAAAAATTCGAAACGACTCAGCAGTCCCCCTGTTTTCTGGTCTACAATAATGGCTTGAGAAGAGTGGGTAAATGTATGAATTTCTCAAAAACTTTTTACAGGGAAATTGATGAATATATTGAGTATATTCCCCTAAAATTTCAGATTAATCCGACTTCGTTTGATAGAGTAAACGTAATTATCATTATTTTTTTAAAACCGTTGGTGCAAAGTTCTGAAAAACTTAAAATAATTATCACACAAGGCTTAAATTTACACCAAACGTCTCCAAAACTTGGATTTTATTCTTAATCCTCTTCCATGTGTCATTTACCTCTCATTACAACCTTGATGTACCGAGTAAACAATTAGATACATTCTCTAACAACACAATATTATTTCGAATTCAATCTCTTAAATCTAGATAAGTACATAAATAAATAACAATCATCATGACAATAGGATTCCAGCTTGTTGCCCACTAACTTATTTGACTGCATATATAATGCTGACACTTTTGGCGGGTATACATGTAAAGCACCCCTTAAATTGCATTATTTTTATGCGTTTCCTTGCCTTCTTAGATAGGTCCAATTCTAGTTTTTGATGAACCTCGAAATCTGAAGTTGTCAACAATTGGAAGTTAACTATATTCTGTCACTGAACAATATTATGGATAGAATATGGATGGAGCTGCCTAGGGCTACTAGTGAATATCGAAATGGGTTGAAATATTTTTTAGATTTTGCCTTTTCAAATTCAAATAGAGCAACAATACTATGCCCTTGCAAGAAATGCAAAAATGTCATATCCAAAAAAAGGAGCATTGTAGAAGAACATCTTCTGTGGCATGGATTTTTGGTTGGGTATACTAAGTGGGTATTACATGGGGAGTTGTCAAATAATAGTAGAACGACAGTCTTTGAGTATGATGGCCAAAATTCAGATAATAATATGCAGGAAATGTTATATGATGCTTTTGGAATGCAAGATAATATGGATAATATTCAAGGAACTTCAGGAGTTGAGGAACACGATAGACCTTGTAAAGAAGCTGAAAATTTTTATAAGCTTATGGAAGATGCAGAACAAGATCTTTACCCAGGATGTAAAAATTTTTCAAAGCTTTATTTCATCGTTCGAATGCTCCAAATCAAGTGCCTTGGGAATTGGAGTGATAGTTCTTTCACGTTGATGCTCAACTTATTAAGAGAGTCATTCCCATAAGGTGTACAACTACCAAAAAATTACTACGAAACAAAGAAGATATTAAAAGATTTGGGTTTGAATTATAAGAAAATTGATGCATGTCGGAATGATTGTATGCTATATTGGGGTGTGAATGAAGACAAAATAAAGTGTGATACATGTGATGAGCCGCGTTGGATATCATCTGCATCTGAAGGTAGCGTTGGTGATCGACAAGATTCAGATAAAACATCTAAAGGGACCAAGAAGATTCCTGCGAAGATGGTATGGCACTTCCCGCTAAAGCCAAGGTTACAAAGACTATTTATGAATAAGGAATCTGCAACTCTTATGAGGTGGCATGAAACAGAACGAATCCAAGATGGTATGTTGAGACATCCTGCAGATTCTCCAGCTTGGAAAACTTTTGACTTCTATCACCCAGAGTTTGCAAAGGATCCTCGCAATGTAAGGTTGGACTTGGCGACCGATGGTTTCAATCCATTTAGAACTATGAATGTGCAGCACAGTACGTGGCCAGTGATCTTGATTCCTTTTAATTTGCCCCCTGGGGATTGTATGAAAAAATCATACTTGATGTTGTCCTTGCTTATACCTGGCCCCTCCGGACCAGGTAATAATATTGATATATTTCTACAGCCGGCTATTGCAGAGATAAAAGAGATGTGGGAAGAGGGAATAAATACTTATGATGCATCATCTAAGGAAAACTTTCAGTTGCGTGCAGCTCTGTTAAGGACCATCAGTAATTTTCCCGGTCATGCAGCTATATCGGGTTGGAGTACTAAAGGAGAACTTGCATGTCCCGTTTGTCACAAGTACACAAATTCAGTATGGTTGGATCGATCTCGCAAGTTCTGTTACATGTGTCATCGTATCTTCTTACCCGAGGATCATCCTTATCGGAGGGATAAAAGCTCATTTGATGGAACTGAAGAGCATCGAACAGCAACCCCATATTTGAAAGGATCTGTGGCATTTGATGAAGTAAAGCACATTGAAAACAAATTTGGGAAAAAAGTGGGGGACCAGAAACTACCCTATAATTGGAAGAAGAAAAGCATTTTCTTCGATCTCCCTTATTGGGAAACGAATTTAGTGAGACACAATCTTGATGTTATGCACATAGAGAAGAACGTCTGTGACAAGGTCTTGTACACATTATTGGACTCGGACAAGTCCAAAGATAATTACAATGCTCGCTTGGATTTGAGAATTATGGGGATAAGATCAAAACTGCATCCTTTTCTTGATGAGCTTGGACAAGAATAGCTACCAGCGACATCCTTTGCACTGGATAAAACTGAGAAGGAAAGATTTTGCAAGATATTGAAAAGTGTTAAAGTTCCAGATGGCTATGCTTCAAATGTGTCAAGGTGTGTTCATATTAAACCACCTAAGATATTTGGCCTCAAGAGTCATGATAGTCACGTGTTGATGCAACAATTGCTACCGCTCGCTTTGCGTAAACTTCTTCCGAATCCAATTCGCAAATCATTGATTCATTTGAGTCGTTATTTTAAAGAATTGTGTTCTAAGATACTTCATCCCACTGATTTATCCCGATTGGAAAAAGAGATTGCTATCATACTTTGTCAGTTGGAGAAAATCTTTCCACTTCATTCTTTGATATCATGGTACATTTGACTGTTCACTTGGTCACTGAGGCAAAATTAGCTGGACCAGTTCATTATCGTTGGATGTACCCCATTGAAAGGTTAGTTTAAAGTTTAATAATTTTAAGTTAGTTCTTGTTTAGAGTTATACTATTATGTTAGACATTTTTAATCATATAACAATTCATATATGGAACTCTGTAGGTACTTGAGTACTTTAAAATCATATGTTCGTAACAGAGGTCGTCCAGAAGGATCAATTGCAGAAGGATACTTGGCCGAGGAATGCTTATCTTTCTGTTCTTTGTACTTTGATGAGAAAATTGAAACAAGGCATAATCGGGCAAGTCGTAACGATGATGGTGGTAGTGCGGGAGACACGTCAAGTATTGATGTTTTCTCGAATACTGGAGCTTCACTGTGGAAAGGAAAGCCAATTGTTTTGAATAATGAGCAACTAACAAAAGCTCACCGGTATGTCTTATTCAATTGCGACGACACTCAATAGTATAGAGCGTAAGTTACTTGAGTCTATAATTTATATTGCTAATTCTATTTTTTTTTATTTGAAATTCTTTAACTATATAGAACTGCAACATTTTTTCTTTTGTTAATTACACAGGGAGCATGAAGCTCAGGTAAGACGGAAGAAGCATCGCTCGAGGGAGCATGAAATCAAACGAATCATTAGTGATTCTTTTGCTACTTGGCTTAAGGGCCGGGTAAGTGATGTCTAAAATGATATAAAATGACTTTTATTATTATGTTACTTTCTCTAATATTATTATGAATAAATATTCGTGCAGGTTGAAGATCTAACTTCCGATGAAACTGATCCAAAGTTAATTGATATCAAGAAGCTTGCAAGGGGACTGATCCATGTGGGTACACAATATAAAGGCTTCAAAGTTAACGGTTTTCGATTCCATACCAAGGAAATAGAGAGGAAAAGAAAGACTCAAAATAGTGGAGTTGGCCGTGAGAGTATCCGAGAAACCCAATCGCAATCAACTAGAGTGCTCCATGAAGAAGACGAGGACATAAGTAAGTTTTTACGTATGAGCTATTCAGATTATTACATTTTCTTGTGATTAACTTTAGTTTTAACTTGACTATCCTGCTTTAAATCCCCAGTGTTTGTTTCTTCGTAATTGATTGGTGATGTCTGGTAGCTAGATTTTTGCCAGCATGTTGCTGTAGTTCATTGGTTATAGGTTCAAGTTGCAAAAACTTCTCAATTATGAAATATAACTGTATATTTTCAATAATTATAATTTAGAACACGAAATTTCTAATTAATTTACTATAACATCAAATCAATAAATTATGATTTAATTGCATGATTTTATAATATTTCTTCTAAGTTTATAATATTATGTTCAGAATCAGTTTTGAACTTAAAAGCTGAAAGCCGTTTACTTAGATTCTTAAATCACTTTTGCTTTTACCTAAAAATAAAATCATCTGATTTTTTAATTTTTCCAAACTTCTCAAGAATTGACTTATTAGTTTATATACTTCTGTTGCTTTAGTCAATATCAAGATTTTTCTAATTTTTATAAACATTGATGCCATAGAGACACAATCAAGACTTTCAGCTTTTTATAAACAAGTTCTTTTTTAAGACTTGGTTGGGCTGTCATACATGCATGAAGACAACTTTTGTGAGAATATTCTTTATATTAGTCAGAATTAAAATCCTAGTTAGTGAGAATATTCTTTATATAATTATTAATATTACTTTTGTCCACAAAAAAGGTCCATGGTTAGTTCAGTTTGTTGAATTAGGGGAAACAAACCTAATCTAGATAATTAACAAATTAAACTTAGTAACTTTACAAGTTATAATAATTTAATTAGCTTCAATGTGAAGGATTATTTGCTTAATTAGATGGTTCTTACTTATTGTTGTGTAAGGTCACATCATTTAGTTGTATAAAAGCACTTTCGTGCTTTTAGTGATGATTCTAGTAGAAGCGCAATACGACTTTAGCATAATAAGTTGCTAAAGTTGATGTTTTAGGGTCTTAAAAGTTCTTGATTAAATTCCACCTAAATCTCCATTCACAAAACAATAAAACAAAAGTTCGTTATATGCTTTTCATTTTCCTGACACGTAGTTAACTACCTAATGAACACGTGGAAGATAGGTTGCGAGCTTGGTTATATATAGCTTGTGAGCTTCTTGACAGTCCTAGCTTCTGACTAATTATATAAAGAATATTCTTTATATCAAAAACATAATCTATACTATTGATTATGAGATACCCTTTGTGAAGGTTATCATAGTATGTGCTTCCGGTAAAAAATTTTAGAATAGTTGCTTATTAATAGTCTTAATTCTGGTATATTATATAATGTGTATATGCAGGTACTTGACCACATCGTGTACAGTCGAATGTTATACACTTACAGCTTATTATTTTATAATTTTTAAACAAATGCTCTTTTCTCTTACTTCTTTGGGTAAAAAGAAACTAACTTCTATTTTTTACATATTATATAGTGTTGGATGCTGTCAGGCTCAATAAACGTAGTAGACTTGCTGCTGAAACTAATTCCGCTGACCTTCATATGAACGATGTGGACGCAGACTTGACCGACAATGGAGGTATTAGTGAAGTATAATATTTTGCACATTTTATAATTGGGGTGCTTTGTAATTTTGAGTTTGTTAACTGCTGTTGTAGGAACTAAGGTTAATGTAAAAACTCGTGGACCGACAAAGCTGCCACGTGTATGGGCTAGAAGAGACCAAGTTGAAGTGCAATTTGATAATCTTGGAAAGCCAATAGGTCCTCACAAAAGTCAATATGCTGAGTTCATTGGTACTTTGGTTAGAAACGGAGACTTGATTCCACTTGACTACGAAGATTGGCATAAAGTACCTATGTCTATTAAGAAGAACTTGGTCGAGCTAATTAAGGTGATAGTGTAAACCATCATGTTCATGGCAGGTTTTTTGTTATGTACATTATTTGTTAATATTTGTTATTTTGGTACTTACTAAAATGATTCTAAATTATAGGAGAAATTATGTGGAGCATTTTATCTCGAGAACGTATCTTGGGATATTTTATCAAAAAGTTGGAGAACTTGGAAAAGTCGAGTTAAGAGTAAACACTTTGATCCAAATGCATCAATTGAGGAAAACTTGAGGAAGCGGCCTGATACAAATGATGAAAGAGTTCTTCCTGATCAGTGGAAGAATCTTGTTATTCGGTGGAGTAGTGATAAATATCGGGTAAGATAATTTGGCATGAATTCTGGTTAAGCTTTATATTTTTACATTAAAAGATTTTTGGTCATTTCTTTTAATCTTGCTTTTAGAAAATTAGTGCTCAAAACAAAGACAATAGGGCACAAAAGACAATGATGCATATCACCGGAAAAAAGAGTTTCTCACAAATCCGAGACGAAATGAAGGTTCCTTTGTTCAATTTTCTTTCTCTTTACATTAATAAATTTTCTTACTTTAATGCTTAATCTATTTGGTATTTTTCCCAGAAAGAGGCAAGGGTGTTAAGAGCTGCAGAATGTGGAGATGGTGAAGGAACTGGAGACAATGAACAGAATGATGATCTTAGTAGGGTTGACCTATTTGTAAAATGTTACACAAAAGATGGACAAACTTCTAATGCTACTGTAGCTAATACGTTGGTAAGATTTTAATTTTTTTATTATGTTTTCTCTTGGGTTGGAGTAGGATCTGATTATATTGTTTTATTCTTCAATTGATAGGAAAAATTACAAGAGAAAAAAAGGGAGCTTGCTAGTAAATCGAAAGATGTTGGGCCTAATGATATTTTTTCTCAAGTTGTTGGAGAAGACAAATGGGAAAGAGTACGGATGTTTGGCTATGGGATCTCTACTTCAGATGTATATGTTGATATCCATGTGCGCGGTAAGTCTTCTCGAATGCACATGAGTTGCAAGAAAGATATTGATGAATTGAAGCAAATTGTACTTGAACAAAATAGACAAATACAAGAACTCCTAAAAAGTAACATGCAACGAGCACCAGATAACTCTCTTCCAGAAACAACTAGAGTCCCTTCATCATCGTCATCTCGATTTCATGATATAACATTTCGCCCATCCGCATCGTCATCCATGAATGTCACGCCTCTCCGGGTAAATCTTGAGATTGCTTCTCATCTACTTATGTTGAAAGATATGTTCTATTCTTTGGTCTTTTTCTTCTTTGACTTCCTTAGGAAATCATATGTAGAAACACTTTTAAATTCTTTGAAATCATATGCTTCGCCTAGCCCTAGGTAAGTATTCCTGCTTTTAATGCTTGTACATGCGCAAAACAGAATCTGTTATGTTCGTTTATTTCGTTTTGTGTTTTTCTGGCTGCCTGATTTCCATAAGCAAGAGATTCATTACAAGGTGGATTTGTTGATGTTTAAGAGAAGTTAAAAACGAGTCTGGTCGATGCCTGAAACTTGTATCCGTTGGTTTGCGCTTGAACTCTATTTCTGATGTGTTCGTCTTTGATTTTCGATTTTTTAGGTCGTTTTGCATCAGGCGTGAACATACTTTGAGAATTACATACTTGTATTCATTTTACTCAAGACTACTTCGATTTTGCACGAGAAATTTTGATCAGTAATTGAGTGCTTGCTGTTTATTTTTTAGCATGAATGCATGATTTGCAATTTCAGTTTCTGATTCACTCAAAATGAGTTGACCTAGGTGTGCATTCAGCAGTTTATCTCTCTCTTTTCCTGTTTTTTAGCTGCACTGTATCAATTGGAAGCCTCATGATTGACGTGATAAGGAACTCAGAATTGTAAATAATATGTGTCACCTTGGAAATATCTCCTGTTTAATTAGTTGTTAACTTGTTATGTTGATGTGCTTCACCTTCTCTTTGCATTTAAAGTATTTGAAACTGAAGTAATGCCTTACGTTTCCATTCTGTATTTTCATTTGATTGAGTGAGTCTACTACCTGTGTTCTATCTTGTATAGACTATAGTGAAACACCTTATGCATCTTATATGAAATCGAGTTCTGAGATCTGATCATTCATGTCAAGCTACTAAATGATAAGAATTAAATCTGTAACCAACATCCAGCTTTCCAACAATACAGTAGTACAAATTTGTTTGGCTAATGTTTTATTAAGGAGTGAGTTTCCATTTTACAGGGGAACTTGGAAAATTTCTCAAACTCATGTTTAATTAGTAGCATATTTACAGTCTACATATGTATCCTACGTAATAAATGTGCAAGTAAAATAGTTGAATGACTTCTCCATTCCATAATGAAGTATCCTATGTGGTTTGAAGTATCCTAATGAAGTTTTGTTGGTATTGATTTCTTATATGAAGCCATTTAATCTTGGTTTTCAATATTTGACACTCGAAATGCATCATCTTATTGTAGTTTTTCCCTTCATGTTTCGTTTGTTTAAATTATGTAGGTTGGATCAAAGGTGTTACTAAAAAGTGTGTTTGATTCATCCAAAATTGTGGCAATGGGTTGTCTTCAAAGTTTAGATCCATCAAAAAGAGTTGGGCAAGTATTGTTGGGAAATAATTGGTGTGAGGTGGTCATCAATGTTGCGGTCGAAGTTGATGAAGATTTAATTCGACCCACACCACAGTTCAAAACTATTGGTGACGCAATTGGAGAGGTTGTTGCATGGCCAAAAAATATGGTAATGGTTGCTCATTAGCTTATAGAAGAAGAATTTCTACCTACTTAATATTGACTACATTGATGGAATTTTTATATAGGTTGCTATCGCTCAAGATTAACACCATTGGTGAGACTTGGCTTCTTTTATTTTGTTACTCAATTGCTCCAAGTACTGTAATTGGCCGGTATTGACACTTAATATTTTGCCATTTTTGTTGCATTTGGCCATATCATATGTTAGGTACAAATTTTAACTAATTTTATGTTGGATTTGATATTTTATGAACTTATCAATATTATGTTATTTGATTTGGCTTTATTAATTATGTTGTTACGACTTATATTAGTTTGTTCTAACTAAATTGCTAAGATAGTATTAAAAATATTAGGGAAAATATAATTTTAATATTAATATTAATTACAAAATATTATTTACATATATGTTATCGTGACACCTTATTTCGTTATAATATATTTTATCATGACGTTTTTTTCAGTCATAATATACGTTTTAATGACACTTTATTTCGTCATAATATAATTTATAATGACGCTTTATCCACTCCTAATATAACTTTTTGTAATGCTTTACTCCGCCACAATATCACTTATTGTGACGCTATATTCTGTCATAAATAACTTTATGGTGACGCTTTTCTTTGTCATGATATAGTTTATTATGACGCTTTATCCCGTCATAATACACCTTTTTGTGACGCTTTACTCCGTCATAATATCACTTCTTGTGATGCTATATTACGTCGTAATATAATTTATTGTGACGCTATATTCCGTCATAATATACACTATTGTGATGCTATATTCCGTCCTAATATAACTTACTGTGACGCGATACTCCGACATAATATATACTATTGTGACGCTATTTTCCATCATAAAAAGTATTTTTTGTGACGCTTTTTTACGTCATATTATGGGTTATTGTGACGCTTTTAAACGTCCCGTAAATAGTTAGTTATGGTAGTTAAACTTTTCTTATGACGCAGAAAAGCATCACATTATCATTATATATGACGCTGAAAAGCGTCACAATAGCATGACTTTAATGACGCAATAAAGCGTCACAATATCAGCGCCACAATAACATATTGTAACGCTTACCTACGTAACGCTTTTATAAAGCGTCACAACATGAAAAACGTCACGAAAACCCCTTTTTTGTGACGCTTTTAGGCATCACAAAAACCCGTTTTTCTTGTAGTGTGGACTCAAGTTTCCAGCTCTCACTGAGAAACTTTCTTCCATGGACATGCCACTGAGAGATGAGCTTTCGGTAGTGATGGTGCAGAAACTTGGAGGGTTGTTTAAACACCAAACACTTTAAGATTTGTTTGTGAAAAAGAGGACCATCATAGGCGTTAGAGCCTCAGGAACTGGGTTTCCTTTGTAGCGTGGGTTCTTCCAGCTAGGATAATACCAAGAAATCGTGCAGCAAGGGAGCTGAGAATGGTAAGTTGCGTGAGCTTGGAGAAGAAAGAAGAATGGAGGAGAGAGTCCCAGTTCAGGTGCAGGTGATTTTGTGAAGAAGATGACTTAGGGAAGTGTGTACGTGAATCCCTTATTTATATGTTAGGGGTAGGGCTGATTTGGTAAAAATAACCGTGTGGTCCTAAATCCGTGTAGCTCTAGACATGTGACAGTGTGTGATGGTATGAAAGTGACCTTCCTGACTCATTCCCTTGTACGGGGTCGGTGGGTGTTAGGAATGGGTGTGCGTACTACCTGCAGGTGTCAGTGGCAGTTGCACAGCAGCAGTATGAGCACTAGGAGGCTCGAAGCCTGCCATGTGGGCGCAAGGAGGCTTGGGAGTGTGTTCCAGGGATGACCCCACTCGAGCGTTAATGAGGCTCGATGGGAATGGTTCCCCGGATTGGCGTGGCCGGGCACCGTGATGCTCGGGCTGAGCTTCGACCGCTAGGTTGTAGATACCCTCGAGGGGCCTTTCGACTCGCTGGGCCGGACCCAGGTGGATGACCACGTCCGCGCTGCGAGGGACTCGAGCGTCAGGACTACATCGAGTGTGGAGCGAGTAAGGGAACATCCCGGGCCGTTGATATGAGTTGGGTTGGCTTGACCCTGCGAGGCGAGGTTATGAGCGTCAGATGGGCCCTCGAAGGGTGCGCTTTGTGCTTGTAAGTGGGCAAGCCGATGGACCGGATCTGTTGTCTCGAGCCCATCATCTCGTTCGTCTAAGCCCAAGTGTTTCCAGTTGATCTGAATGAGCCGTCGTGATCCTGACACGTGTATGGGGATGAGCCGAGCGTGATTTAGCCTTATCAGGTAGATTTGTTGCTAGCCTCGCTCCCACCATCATTCAACCCCTTTGTCCTCAACTTCTACATGAATCATGCAAATGCTAGTGTATCTGAGTTTATTAGTCAGCTTGTGACTGCTTAAAGCACGATCAAGAAGGACGATAAGGTTAAGATGGTCACTGCTCCATATTCGTCTAAGCCTTCCAAGGGCAAGGGCAAGAAAGCCCAAAAGAAGAAACTTGATCAGAAAGAGGACGTTTGCTTCCATGGTGGCAAACCGGGGCATTAGAGGAGAAACTGCCAGGAGTACAAGGATACTCTAAAGAAAGGTATGTTTCTCGTTGAAGTAAACTCTTGGGTACTTGATACCAGTTGTAGATCTCATATCTGTAATGATGTATCGATGCTAAGTGAGGTTCGGCAGCTCAAGGGAGGAGAATGTGTATTAAAGATTGGAGATGGCTCAACCGTTGAGGCTCAAGCTTTAAGCATAATTAGATTAGATTTAGGTCATTTTGAACTAGTTTTAAGTAAAGTCCCTTTTGTACCAGACATTATTCGTAATATTATTTCAGTTCCAATACTTGATTGTGAAGGTTATGAAATTAATATTAAGAATTGTAACTTTTTCCTCAAAAAGAATGAATTTTCAATACATCTTGGTACATTAAATAATGGATTTTATCTAACTCAAAACAATAATATTTTGAATAGACAACGAGAAACCAAACGTAAGAGAGATGACGAAGTCTCAGAATCTTTATACCACGCTCGATTATGACATATTTCCAAGAACATAATTAGCAAGTTAACTACCTTAGGGGCACTATTTGAAAATGAACTTAAAAAATTGACTTCCTGCGAATCCTGTCTCAAATGAAAAATGTCCAAAACTCCTTTCAAATGGAGTGTGGAACGAGCCACAAAGACCTTGGATTTGATCCATTCTGATGTTTGTGGACCGCTCAGTGTAAGAACTCGAAGCAATCATCAGTACTTCATAACCTTTACTGATTCTTAGAATTTCAAAAAGAGGCTGAGAACCAAATTGGTCACAAGATCAAGACACTTCGATCTGATCGAGGTGTCGAGTATCTTAGTGAAGAATTCCTTGGTCATCTCAGAGATAATGGTATTATCTGCCAGTGGACTCCTTCGGGAACTTCTCACCTTAATGGAGTTTCTGAGAAAAGAAATCAAACCCTACTTGATATGGTTCATTCCATGATAAGTTTCACTGACTTACCACCTTCTTTCTGAGGTTAGGCCCTAGAAAGTGCAGCCAAGATTTTGAATCTTGTTCCTTCCAATTCAGTCCCCAAAACGCCTTATGAAATGTGGCATGGTAAAATCCCTAGTTATTCATACTTAAGAATTTGGGGTTGTCCTGCTTATGTAAAGAGGACAGTGGGAGATAAGCTTGAAGGTCATTCTAACTTATGCTACTTTGTTGGCTATCCTAAGGAAACCATAGGATACTACTTCTATGATTAAACTGAACAAAAGATGGTTGTTTCTAGAAATGCAACTTTTCTTGAGGAACCGTTCCTAGAAGAAAAGAAAGGCAAGATCACAGAACTCGAAGAAATTCAGGATAGTCCCATGCCACATTCAGAAGACACGTCTCATTCTGACATCCCACAACCAATCAAGAACTTCGATACACGTGAAAGTCCTCCTCTAAGGCATTCTGAACGCGTTCCTAGATAGCCTGAGAGATGGTATGGTTTGCTCCATGAAATCTCTCAAGAGGATAATGATCCTCTAACATATGAGGAGGCACTGTCAGACTCAGATTCTGAACAGTGGAAACAAGTCATGAAGTCCGAAATGGATTCCATGTACTCCAACCAAGTTTGGACCTTGGTAGATTTACCAGATGGGGTAAAACCCATATGGTGCAAATGGATCTTTAAGAGAAAGCTCGGAGTAGATGGAAATGTTGCAGCCTATAAGATAAGGCTCGTTGCCAAAGGCTTCACTCAAAGGCCCAACGTGGACTTTGATGAAACCTTCTCACCGGTTGCAATGTAAAAGTCTATTTGGATCATGCTTACCATAGCTACATATTACAACTATGAGATAGGGTAAATGGATGTGAAAACTCCTTTTATTAATGGAGACATTGATAAAGACATTTATATGGATCAACCCATAGGTTTCACATTCAGTGGGTGTGAGCAAAAGGTTTGCAAACTTCAAAGATCCATCTACGGATTGAAACAGGCTTCTAAAAATTGGAACATTCCTTTTGATGAAGCAGTCAGAGTGTTTGGATTCGTTCAAAATTTGAATGAGTCTTGCGTGTATAGAAAGAAATTGGAGACTTCAGTGCAATTCTTGGTACTTTATGTCGGTGACATCCTTCTAATTAGGAATTCGAAGGATGACATGAAAGTTACCAAGTCTTGGTTATCGAACCAATTCGAGATGAAAGATCTTGGTGATACTTCCTATATTCTCGGCATAAAGATCTATAGAGATAGATCTAAGAGATTAATAGGACTATCACAATCGATGTACATAGACAAAGTGCTAAAACGATTCAGCATGGAAGATGCAAAGAATAAGATTCTTCCTATGAGTGTAGGAACATGTCTTTCTAAGAAGATGTGTCCTAAGATAAACCTTGAGAGGGAAAGAATGACTCATATACCTCATGCCTCGGCAATAGGTAGCATAATGTATACGATGTTGTGTACTCAATCGGATACGGCTTATGCTCTTAACATAACAAGCCGTTTTCAATCTGACCCTAGAGAAGGTCACTGGACTGCTATGAAGAACATCCTAAAGTAGTTAAGAAGTACTAAGGATTTGTTCTTAGTATACGGAGGATAGAAAGATCTAATTGTCGAAGGATACTACGAGACGAGCTTTCCATCTGACTTGATGGTTTTAAGTCAATGTCAGGATACATTTTCTGCCTTAATGGCGGAGCAGTGAGCTGGCAAAGTTCCAAGCAATCAACCACTGCAAATTCAACCACTGAGGCCGAATGGTTAGCTGTCAATGATGCAGCTGAGGAAGTTATTTGGATTAGAGACTTCATTCAAGAATTGAATGTCGTTCCTAGCCTGAAAGACCCCATTACTGTGTTTTGTGATAACATTGGGGCGTTTGCTTAAGCAAGAGAACCAAGATCTCACCAACGGACCAAGCACATTATTAGGAGATATCACTTAATCCGTGATACGATCAAACGTGGTGATGTGCAAATAGAGAGGGTCACATCAGCAGAGAACGTGGCAGATCCACATATTAAACCCCTTAGTCGAGAAGCTTTCGAAGGTCATCTTGCAAAGATGGGACTTAGATTAGCTCATGAATGTCTTTGACGGGTAAGTGGGAGATTGTTAGGAATAGTATCCTGAAAGCCGATGTAATAGTCCGCTTAGTATTTTCCTTTCCTAAATCACAGACAATCTTTGAACGATATAACGAACTTTGGCCACACTTCTTTATGTGCTCTTGTTTTGATTGTTTGATTACTTTAACTACGCATGTATAAGAACTCTCCTAATCAATATGACTTATAGGACTCAAACATTTAGGTGAAGTGGTTCATGGAATGGGTCCTATATCACATAAGTCATGATTAGAAATCACTCCAAGCCGATGAGTCTAGGGATGTAAACAAGCGAGCCGGCTCGCGAGCTTTCTCGAGCCGAGCCGAGCCGAGCTCGAACCCAAGCTCCTTTGTTTTTGGCTCGTGGCTCGCGAGCCGGCTCGTGAGCCACTATTTTTAATTAAAAATAACTAAATATTAATTTTTATATATAAAAATACTTATATCATATATAATATTATTTATATATACACTTATTTTTATATATAAATATAAAAATAATTATTTTTTAAATAAAAAAATATGTTTTTCATGGCTCGCGAGCCGAGTCGAGCTCGAACCCAAGCTCCTTTGTTTTTGGCTCGTGGCTCGCGAGCCGGCTCGTGAGCCACTATTTTTAATTAAAAATAACTAAATATTAATTTTTATATATAAAAATACTTATATCATATATAATATTATTTATATATACACTTATTTTTATATATAAATATTAAAAATAATTATTTTTTAAATAAAAAAATATGTTTTTCATGGCTCGCGAGCCGAGCCGAGCCGCTCAAAAGCTTGGTCGAGCCGAGCTCGAGCCAAGAAAAAAGGGCCAAGCTCGGCTCGGCTCGGCTCGGCTTGTTTACATCCCTAGATGAGTCCTAAAGACAGTGGAAGTGCGACTTAACTCGTTCGAGGCTTGCTCGTATGATCGCGCCCTTCAGAAGGACCATTCATGGGGTGCAAAGTGTATTGTTGATACGTGCGTGATACATGTGTTGGAAAACACGAATCAGAAAGCAGCGGAAATTTAAAAAAATTTCCAACAAAAGGACCTTGGACTCGCAATCGTGTATCCAAATTCGTAGAGATAAGAAACTTACTTTTCTTTTATTCTTTCTTGAAGCGTTTCAAGCCACCCAAGAACGCTCTTCTCGCGGCTTGATCCCCTCTCCTTGGTAAAGCTCGAATCTTCAAACTTCTAACTTGGAGCTCTCTAGAGATAGTCCACCAACTTGACTACAATCTAACTAGTAGGATGCTAGTTCTCTAGTTAGTGTTTAGGCTTAACCTAGGGTTTTGTTTATCTTGGAGAAAGGATGGTGTTCAACACATGAACCAAAAGAATTCTCGATTAGCTCTAAGGGGAGCTCAAGCTCCCCTATTTATAATAAGGGAGTGGCCGAAAATCCCTAGTCCTTTTGGGCTAAGGATTTTGGTCCCTCTCTCCTATTACTTGATCATCAAGTAATTTTGACTTTGAATTTGAATTCAAATTCAAATCAACTTTCAAGAGAGCTAAAATATCCAAAGTATTTTTGGATAATTTTATACTTTATTTATTTAAAATAAATAATTTTATTTTTATCTAATCAATTAATTCATAATTAATTAACTAGATTATTTTTCTCCAAAATAAGACTTTCTTTTTAATTCAAAATTAAACCAAAGTCTATTAAATAATTAACACATTTAATTATTGAATATATATATATATATATATATATACATACAATATATATATTTACACGTGTGGGACACGTGTCACAAGGACACGTGTCACTCACGTGACCCACACGTGTGGCTTCACACGTGTGGAACCCTCTTGGCTTGATTAACTCGTTTAATCATTTTAAAGCCTCAACTCATGTAACCAAGTTGTTGTGTGTGACCCTCTAGGTTCTCAATTCAATTAACAGTGACCCTAATTAATTAATTCACTAATTAATTAATCAGCCCACAGATTAAACGACCACAGTCTCGCAACAGGTGTTTAACCCCTAGCTGAATTGGAATGTTCGGATTCGACAGAACCTTTAAGTTATTGATTCATGTGAGATACAATCCTCCTACTTACTATCTCTCAACCAAGATCTAGGGTAAGGGAATAATCAGAACCCTAATAATCCGGTCTTAAAGCTAAGCGCATTTCATATCCATTTGATCTCAATCCAAGAAACCCTTTTCTTGATGTCTTGATCTACTGCCTTGGCCAAGGACTCCATATGGCATATGAATGACTTACATAATAAGAGATCACCTTGCAAATGCAAGTGTAGGTCCTTTCTTGATTCTCATTCACTTTCATGAATCACTTGTGCAGCCCCAGCATAAGCCTTGAATCAGTTGTCTAAGGCGACACCCTTTAAAGCTTATACCTAAGACTACAGAGTTAACTCATAAAGTGACAAGGAACCTCAAGTCTAAGGATCAATTAATCACATCAATGACTCGTGAGATATTTCCTAATCTGGAAGTTTCCATTTCCTGAAATAGAAACTTCCTTTCCCATTTAGGAATGTTCTCACACGGGGCACCTCAATGAACTTACTTATTAAAGTAAGCACCCTCATGTATCACGCAAGTATCAACTATACACTTTGCACCTCCATGAAACAAGGTGGTCCTTCTTAAGGGCGTGATCCCACAAGCAAGCCTTAGAGGAGTCAGGTTGACACTCCCACTGTCGGTAGGACTCATCGGCTTGGAGTATTTTACTAATCATGACTTATGTGATATAGGGCTCGTTTCATGAACCATTTCACCTAAATGGTAGAGTCCTAAAGTCATTAGGATTAGGGGAGTTCTCATACATGCACAGCTAAAGTAAACGCATACCAAACAAGAGCATATAAAGAAGTGTTGCCTCAATTCGTTATTTCATTCAACGATTGTCTATGATTACTAAGGAAAAGCACAAAGCGGATATACAATCGGCTTTCTAGGGCACTATTCCTGACAATCTCCCACTTGCCCGTCAAAGCCATTCTAATGCTACTCTAAGTCCCATCTTCTGAAGATGTCCTTGGAAAGCTTCTCGACTAAGGGGTTTAGTAAGTGGATCTGTCACGTTCTCTGCTGATGTGACCCTCTTAATTAGCACATCTCCTCTTTTGATAATATCACGGATTAGGTGATACTTCCTCATAATGTGCTTGGTCCGTTGGTGAGATCTTGGTTCTCTTGCTTGAGCAACCGCCCCAGTGTTGTCACAAAACATAGAAATGGGGTCTTTCATGCTAGGAACAACATTCAACTCTTGAATGAAGTTTGTAATCCAAACACCTTCCTTAGCTGCATCATTTGCAGCTAAGTATTCGGCCTCAGTGGTCGAATCTACAGTGGTAGTTTGTTTGGAACTCTTCCAATTCACTGCTCCGCCGTTTAGGTAGAAAATGTATGCTGACATTGACTTAAAATCATCTAAGTCAGATGCAAAGCTTGCATCGCAGTATCCTTCGACAGTAAGATCTTTCTGACCTCCGTAAACTAAGAATAAATCTTCAGTACTTTTCAAGTACTTAAGAATATTCTTCACGGCAGCCCAGTGACCATCTCCCGGGTCAGATTGTTAATGACTTGTTACACTAAGTGCATAAGCCACATCCGGTCGAGTACATAACATTGCATACATTATGGTACCTATTGCTGATGCATAAGGTGTATAAGTCATTCTTTCCTTCTCAAGGTTAGTCTTAGGACACATCTTCTTTGAAAGACATGTTCCTACACTCATAGGAAGGTTCTTAACCTTTGCTGACTCCATATTGAATCTCTTCAATACTTTGTCAATGTACATCAACTGTGATAGTCCTATTAACCTTCTAGATCTATCTCGATAGATTTTAATTCCAAGGATATAGGACGCATCACCAAGATCTTTCATCTCGAAGTGGTTCGATAACCATAACTTAGTCACTTTTATGTCATCCTTCGAATTCCCAATAAGAAGGATGTCGTCAACATAAAGTACTAAGAATTGTACTGAGGTCTCCAATTCCTTTCTATACACACATGATTCATTCGAAATTTGAATGAAACCAAACGCTTTGACTGATTCATCAAATCGAATATTCCAATTCCTAGAACCCTGTTTCAATCCATAGATTGATCTTTGGAGTTTGCAAACCTTTTGCTCACTCCCACTGGATGTGAAACCTATGGGTTGCTCCATATAAATGTCTTTATCAATGTCACCATTGAGAAAGGCAGTTTTCACATCCATTTGCCATATCTCGTAGTCATAATACGCAGCAATGGCAAGCATGATCCGAAGAGACTTTTGCATTGCAACTGGTGAAAAGGTTTAATCAAAGTCCACACCGGGTCTTTGCGTGAATCCTTTTCCAACCAGTTTTGCTTTGTAGGCTGCAATGCTTCCATCAACTCCAAGCTTTCTCTTAAAGATCCATTTGCAACCTATGGGGTTGACCCCATCAGGCAAATCTACCAAGGTCCAAACTTGGTTGGAGTTCATGGAGTCCATTTCGGATTTCATGGCTTCTATCCACTGTTCAGAGTCAGAATCTGAAAGTGCCTCCTCATATGTTAAAGGATCATTATCCTTTTGAGAGATTTCATGGAAGAATCCATACCATCTACCCGACTGTCTAGGAGTGCGTTCAGAACGCCTTAGAGGAGGATTTTCGTGTGTATCGAAATCCGTGATTGGTTGTGGTTGATCAGTAGGGGACGCCTCTTCAGTGGGTGGCGTGGGCTCACTTTGCACTTCCTCTAATTCTATGATCTTCCCTTTCTTTTCTTTAAGGAACGGTTCCTCAAGAAAAATGGCATTTCTGGAAACAAACACCTTTTGCTCAGATTGATCATAGCAGTAGTATCCTATGGATTCCTTAGGATAACCTACAAAGTAGCATAAGTTAAAATGAGATTCTAACTTATCTCCCACTGTCCTCTTCACGTAAGCAGGACAACCCCAAATTCTTAAGTAAGAATAACTAGGGATTTTACCACGCCACATTTCATAGGGCGTTTTAGGGACTGACTTAGAGGGAACTAGATTCAAAATCTTTGCTGCATTCTCTAGGGCATAACCCCAGAAAGAAGGTGGTAATTCAGTGAAACTCATCATGGAACGAACCATATCAAGTAGGGTTCGATTCCTTCTCTCAGAAACTCCATAAAGCTGAAGAGTTCCCGGAGGATTCCACTGAGAGATAATCCCATTATCTTTGAGATGATTAAGGAATTCTTCACTAAGATACTCGCCTCCTCGATCAGATCGAAGTGCTTTGATCTTGTGACCAGTTTGGTTCTCAACCTCCTTTTGAAATTCTAAGAATTTCTCAAAAGCTTCAGATTTATACTTCATCAAGTATATATAACCATATCGACTAAAGTCGTCGGTAAAGGTTATGAAATACTGATGATTGTTTCTAGTGCTTACTCTAAGCGGTCCACAAACATCAGTATGGATCAAATCCAAGACCTTAGTGGCACGTTACATAGTTCCTTTAAAAGGAACTTTGGACATTTTTCCTTTGAGACAGGATTCGCAAGAAGTTAACTCCTTAAGATCATTTTCAGAGAATGATCCTAAAGTGTTTATCTTGCTAATTCTGTTCTTGGAAATGTGTCCTAATCTAGCGTGCCATAAGGGAGCTGAAACTTTGTCATCTCTCTTACGTTTAGTTTCTCGTTGTATAATCATAATATTGATATTCTGAGATAGATAAAGTCCATTACTTAGAGTACCGATGTGAACGGAAGAGTTATTCCGTTTGATAAAGTGTTTACCATTCTGAATATAAGTTTCATAACCTTCACAATCTAAAATTGGAATAGAAATTATATTACGAATAATGCTCGGTACATAAAGGACTTTATTTAAGACTAACTCAAAACTACCTAAATCTAATCTAATTGCGCCTAAAGCTCGAGCTTCAACATTTGAGCCATCGTCGATCTTCAAGACACATTCTCCTTCTTTGAGTTGTTGGACTTCACTTAGCATCTGTACATCATTACAGATATGAGTTCCACAACCGGTATCAAGCACCCTAGAACTAGAATTAATAGAAAGATTTACTTCAACGAGAAAGATACCTTTCTTTAGAGTAGCCTTGTACTCTAGGCAGTTTCACTCCAATGTCCCGTTTTGCCACAATGGAAGCAAACATCCTCTTTCTGATCTCGCTTCTTCTTTTGGGCCTTCCCCTTCGAAACACCACCATTGGGCCTAAGGGGTTTCTTCTTCTTCTTTTGGGCTTTCTTGCCCTTACCTTTAGAAGGCCCAGAAGAGGAAGATGGAGCATTCACCATCAAAACCTTATTGTCCTTCTTGATCGTGCTTTCAGCAGTCACAAGCTGACAAATCAGCTCAGCTACAGTAGCACCAGCATGATTCATATTGAAGTTAAGGACAAATGGGTTGAATGATGGTGGGAGCGAAGCTAGCAACAAATCCATTGAAAGCTCATCTTTCAGTGGCATGTCCATGGAAGCAAGTTTCTCAGTAAGGGCGAGAAACTTGAGTCCATATTCATGGACACTTGAACCTTCCCTCATTCTTAAGTGCAATTATTCCTTTGAAGTGTTATACCTTGTAACACGTACATGAGGGCGGTAAAGTTTCTCTAAGTGGTAGTAAATCTCCCAAGCGAATTCCATGGCCTCATGTTGCCTTTGCAAGTCCGGAGACATGTTAGCCAACATAAGGCAACGGGCTTGGAGATTATCATCCTTCCACTTCTGAATTGCGTCCCGCTCGGCCCGAGTGGGAGCCTCCCCTTCAGGACTTGGCTCCCCTTCGAAGAGAACATAAGTTCTCTTCTCAGAATCTAAAATGATTTTTAGATTCCTCAGCCAAACAAATAGTTGGGACCAGTCAACTCGTTTGACTCGAGGATCGATACAAGAGGGTTTTTGGTTGCCATTTCAAAACACGTAGAGAATCACAGAATCTACGACCTAAATGGTAAAACAGAGAACTAGTGAGCATGCTGAATTATAACGATATACAAAAGATAAGGTCTTTAATCTAATGTAGCTCCCACTGTTTTTCAAAGATCTAGAATTCCCAAAGATCTAAGAGGAACACTTTTCTCAATGGGTACTAAGATCCTAGGCATTTTACCTCGAACCCACGACTCGCGGACATTCTAACTAAAGCCCTAGGTAGGTACAACTTACCAATTCTAACACCTTTAGAACTCTTAATAATTATTTTTGCATCGCCTATCTTTCAATATGGACCCACGACTCGTGCGACATCCATATTTACTTAGGCGTTAAGCTAGACCCATCAATCATAAGATCATGATCAAAACTTAGTTCAAACGACCCACGACTCGTGGACATCGCCCTTGCCAAAATTGACCATGAAATATTGACCATTAAAATGATCAATTAGGTAACTAAGAACTAATAAGCTCCACTAGCTATCCCACGACTCGCGGACAATAACTAGCTTCACTTACTAAACTTAAAACCTATTGATGGAATGCTAGGAATTTAATTCAAAATTTGCATCTCGAATTAAATACCTATTTGTTCGAAATTAGCTTAATATTTAATGGGAATTTTCGAATCAACCGGAGAGTTGTCCAGTTCGACCTCACCAACATATATGTTATCCAATTTTATTAGTCTTGATTAATGCAAGTACACTTAAATGTATTCCAAACAAGCACATAAACAGATAACATGTCCTAGCATGATACTAACATGTAATGACCATGGGTTCTACCTATCTTATGCGTGATATGTGGGAGCCACTCCACAATCACAAGTTCTAACATACATGCCACATAAACAGTTTAAATCACATAAGGGAAAGCGGTAACAAAATACGAGCCCTATCTCTATTACATTTTTACAATTGAGATTCCCCTCCCTAACATTTTGAGGGGTCTTCACTTATGGCCTCCTTGTTACTTGAATGTTGTCCATCTTACTCCATGGGTGCATTGTCTCCAAAATGAAAATAAAACCTCACCACCTATCTCTACTCTCAAATTACAATAAAAGGAAAAAGACATAAAGTAATAAGGCTCAATCTTCATATTGGCCTTAGACAATTACACGGGGCATACCCCGGCCTCAAAAACAGTAATATGGAAAGCCACATAATAAATCACATAACAGTACGCACATAAGTGAGGCACCAACCTCAATTGAAAAAACGCAACTATAGGGCTCCAACCCCAATTTAAACCATCCATGTGCATAAATTAAAACCATACATAAGTCTAAACCCATGATCACCTAACATGCTTTTGCGAGAATTTAAATTTACCCAATAAATTAAAATTCCCGTTTCAAGTCATAATGACTTAAAACACGACTTGATGCGAGTCTTATTTATAAAAGTTTTCAATAAATCCCAAATTAACAAAACAAATAAAATTCCAATTAATTTTCGAAAATTAATAATTTTATTAAAGATGTATTTTCCCAAAATATAAACCGTTTCTATTTCTCAAAAAATCCCAATTTTAAGTTTTATTCAAAAATAAAATTCTAAAATTAAAATAAAAATTGGGACTGGATTGCACGAAATACGAAAACGGATTACGAAGGAAAAACGGGGCCCGTACGCGAAGAAGACCGCGCACTGCTGCTTGCGGTCCTCCCGCATGCTTGCGGGCGGGTGTGGGCGGGCGACGGCCAGCCTTGGTCGGGCTCGCCGGACGCCTCCCGCGCGGTTGCGGGAGGGAGTAGGCGCTGGGGCCTGCTCGCGCCTAGGACAGGCGGGCGGCGGCGCGCGACGCCTTCGCGCGCGGGGTTTCGCGTGTTCATAATCCAGGCTTTTCGTTTCGTGTTTTCGTTCAAAAGCAAAACCAATCTAAGAAATCCAAAAACAGTTTATACAGTTTCAAATCTAAAATAGTTTTCAAAAATTAAATTTTGCAAAAACCAATTTTCAGAAACTTTCAGGAAAAAATTACAGTTGCGTAATTCAGGCTTTCTAAAACAATTACAAATACTCAATCGCATCAAGCTCAAGAATTTCTACCAAATTCAAAATAATTGAGACGAATCAGAAACACGATTAACAAGGTGGCTCTGATACCACTTGTTGGAAAACACGAATCAGAAAGTAGCGGAAATTTAAAAAATTTTCCAACAAAAGGACCTTGGACTCGCAATCGTGTATCCAAATTCATAGAGATAAGAAACTTACTTTTCTTTTATTCTTTCTTGAAGCGTTTCAAGCCACCCAAGAACGCTCTTCTCGCGGCTTGATCCCCTCTCCTTGGTAAAGCTCGAATCTTCAAAGTTCTAACTTGTAGCTCTCTAGAGATAGTTCACCAACTTGACTACAATCTAACTAGTAAGGATGTTAGTTCTCTAGTTAGTGTTTAGGCTTAACCTAGGGTTTTGTTTATCTTGGAGAAAGGATGGTGTTCAACACATGAACCAAAAGAATTCTCGATTAGCTCTAAGGGGAGCTCGAGCTCCCCTATTTATAATAAGGGAGTGGCCGAAAATCCCTAGTCCTTATGGGCTAAGGATTTTGGTCCCTCTCTCCTATTACTTGATCATCAAGTAATTTTAACTTTGACTTTGAATTCAAATTCAAATCAACTTTCAAGAGAGCTAAAATATCCAAACTATTTTTGGATAATTTTATACTTTATTTATTTAAAATAAATAACTTATTTTTATCTAATCAATTAATTCATAATTAATTAACTAGATTATTTTTCTCCAAAATAAGACTTTCTTTTTAATTCAAAATTACACCAAAGTCTATTAAATAATTAACACATTTAATTATTTAATATATATATACAATATATATATTTACACATGTGGGACACGTGTCACAAGGACACGTGTCACTCACGTTACCCACACGTGTGGCTTCACACGTGTGGAACCCTCTTGGCTTGATTAACTCGTTTAATCATTTTAAAGCCTCAACTCATGTAACCAAGTTGTTGTGTGTGACCCTCTAGGTTCTCAATTCAATTAGCAATGACCCTAATTAATTAATTCACTAATTAATTAATCAGTCCACAGATTAAACGACCATAGTCTAGCAACAGGTGTTTAACCCCTAGCTGAATTGGAATGTTCGGATTCGACAGAACCTTTAAGTCATTGATTCATGTGAGATACAACCCTCCTACTTACTATCTCTCAACCAATATCTAGGGTAAGGGAATAATCAGAACCCTAATAATCCGGTCTTAAAGCTATGGTGCAAATGGATCTTTAAGAGAAAGCTCGGAGTAGATGGAAATGTTGCAGCCTATAAGGCAAGGCTCGTTGCCAAAGGCTTCACTCAAAGGCCCAGCGTGGACTTTGATGAAACCTTCTCACCGGTTACAATGTAAAAGTTTATTTGGATCATGCTTACCATAGCTACATATTACAACTATGAGATAGGGTAAATGGATGTGAAAACTTCCTTTCTTATTGGAGATATTGATAAAGACATTTATATGGATCAACCCATAGGTTTCATATTCAGTGGGTGTGAGCAAAAGGTTTGCAAACTTCAAAGATCCATCTACGGATTGAAACAGACTTCTAGAAATTGGAACATTCCTTTTGATGAAGCAGTCAGAGTGTTTGGATTCGCTCAAAATTCCAATGAGGCCTGCGTGTATAGAAAGAAATTGGAGACTTCAGTGCAATTCTTGGTACTTTATGTCGGTGACATCCTTCTAATTAGGAATTCGAAGGATGACATGAAAGTTACCAAGTCTTGGTTATCGAACCAATTCGAGATGAAAGATCTTGGTGATGCTTCCTACATTCTCGGTATAAAGATCTATAGAGATAGATCTAAGAGATTAATAGGACTATCACAATCGATGTACATAGACAAAGTGCTGAAACGATTCAGCATGGAAGATGCGAAGAATAAGATTCTTCCTATGAGTGTAGGAACATGTCTTTCTAAGAAGATGTGTCCTAAGACAAACCTTGAGAAGGAAATAATGACTCATATACCTCATGCCTCGGCAATAGGTAGCATAATGTATACGATGTTGTGTACTCAATCGGATACGGCTTATGCTCTTAACATAACAAGCCGTTTTCAATCTGACCCTAGAGAAGGTCACTGGACTGCTATGAAGAACATCCTAAAGTAGTTAAGAAGTACTAAGGATTTGTTCTTAGTATACGGAGGATAGAAAGATCTAATTGTCGAAGGATACTACGAGACGAGCTTTCCATCTGACTTGATGGTTTTAAGTCAATGTCAGGATACATTTTCTGCCTTAATGGCGGAGCAGTGAGCTGGCAAAGTTCCAAGCAATCAACCACTGCAGATTCGACCACTGAGGCCGAATGGTTAGCTGTCAATGATGCAGCTGAGGAAGTTATTTGGATTAGAAACTTCATTCAAGAATTGAATGTCGTTCCTAGCCTGAAAGACCCCATTACTGTGTTTTGTGATAACATTGGGGCGTTTGCTTAAGCAAGAGAACCAAGATCTCACCAACGGACCAAGCACATTATTAGGAAATATCACTTAATCCGTGATATGATCAAACGTGGTGATGTGCAAATAGAGAGGTTCACATCAGCAGAGAACGTGGCAGATCCACATATTAAACCCCTTAGTCGAGAAGCTTTCGAAGGTCATCTTGCAAAGATGGGACTTAGGTTAGCTCATGAATGGCTTTGACGGGCAAGTGGGAGATTGTTAGGAATAGTACCCTGAAAGCCGATGTAATAGTCCGCTTAGTATTTTCCTTTTCTAAATCACAGACAATCTTTGAACGATATAATGAACTTTGGCCACACTTCTTTATGTGCTCTTGTTTTGATTGTTTGATTACTTTAACTACAAATGTATAAGAACTCTCCTAATCAATATGGCTTATAGGACTCAAACATTTAGGTGAAGTGGTTCATGGAATGAGTCCTATATCACATAAGTCATGATTAGAAATCACTCCAAGCCGATGAGTCCTAAAGACAGTGGAAGTGCGACTTAACTCGTTCGAGGCTTGCTCGTATGATCGCGCCCTTCAGAAGGACCATTCATGGGGTGCAAAGTGTATTGTTGAAACGTGCATGATACATGTGTTGGAAAACACGAATCAGAAAGCAGCGAAAATTTAAAAAAATTTCCAACAAAAGGACCTTGGACTCGCAATCGTGTATCCAAATTCGTAGAGATAAGAAACTTACTTTTCTTTTATTCTTTCTTGAAGCGTTTCAAGCCACCCAAGAACGCTCTTCTCGCGGATTGATCCCCTCTCCTTGGTAAAGCTCGAATCTTCAAACTTCTAACTTGAAGCTCTCTAGAGATAGTCCACCAACTTGACTACAATCTAACTAGTAAGGATGCTAGTTCTCTAGTTAGTGTTTAGGCTTAACCTAGGTTTTGTTTATCTTGGAGAAAGGATGGTGTTCAACACATGAACCAAAAGAATTCTCGATTAGCTCTAAGGGGAGCTCGAGCTCCCCTATTTATAATAAGGGAGTGGCCGAAAATCCCTAGTCCTTATGGGCTAAGGATTTTGGTCCCTCTCTCCTATTACTTGATCATCAAGTAATTTTGACTTTGACTTTGAATTCAAATTCAAATCAACTTTCAAGAGAGCTAAAATATCCAAACTATTTTTGGATAATTTTATACTTTATTTATTTAAAATAAATAACTTATTTTTATCTAATCAATTAATTCATAATTAATTAACTAGATTATTTTTCTCCAAAATAAGACTTTCTTTTTAATTCAAAATTAAACCAAAGTCTATTAAATAATTAACACATTTAATTATTTAATATATATATACAATATATATATTTACACGTGTGGGACACATGTCACAAGGACACGTGTCACTCACGTTACCCACACGTGCGGCTTCACACGTGTGGAACCCTCTTGGCTTGATTAACTCGTTTAATCATTTTAAAGCCTCAACTCATGTAACCAAGTTGTTGTGTGTGACCCTCTAGGTTCTCAATTCAATTAGCAGTGACCCTAATTAATTAATTCACTAATTAATTAATCAGTCCACAGATTAAACGACCATAGTCTAGCAACAGGTGTTTAACCCCTAGTTGAATTGGAATGTTCAGATTCGACAGAACCTTTAAGTCATTGATTCATGTGAGATACAATCCTCCTACTTACTATTTCTCAACCAAGATCTAGGGTAAGGGAATAATCAGAACCCTAATAATCCGGTCTTAAAGCTAAGTGCATTTCATATCCATTTGATCTCAATCTAAGAAACCCTTTTCTTGATGTCTTGATCTACTGCCTTGGCCAAGGACTCCATATGGCATATGAATGACTTACACAATAAGAGATCACCTTGCAAATGCAAGTGTAGGTCCTTTCTTGATTCTCATTCACTTTCATGAATCACTTGTGCAGCCCCAGCATAAGCCTTGAATCAGTTGTCTAAGGCGACACCCTTTAAAGCTTATACCTAAGGCTACAGAGTTAACTTATAAAGTGATAAGGAACCTCAAGTCTAAGGATCAATTAATCACATCAATGACTCGTGAGATATTTCCTAATCTGGAAGTTTCCATTTCCTGAAATAGAAACTTCCTTTCCCATTTAGGAATGTTCTCACACGGGGCACCTCAGTGAACTTACTTATTAAAGTAAGGACCCTAATGTATCACGCACGTATCAACTATACACTTTGCACCTCCATGAAATAAGGTGGTCCTTCTTAAGGGCGTGATCCCACAAGCAAGCCTTAGAGGAGTCAGGTTGACACTCTCACTGTCGGTAGGACTCATCGGCTTGGAGTATTTTACTAATCATGACTTATGTGATTTAGGGCTCGTTTCATGAACCATTTCACCTAAATGGTAGAGTCCTAAAGTCATCAGGATTAGAGGAGTTCTCTTACATGCACAGCTAAAGTAAATGCATACCAAACAAGAGCATATAAAGAAGTGTTGCCTCAATTCGTTATTTCATTCAAAGATTGTTTGTGATTACAATGAGGAAAAGCACAAAGCGGATATACAATCGGCTTTCTAAGGCACTATTCCTAACAACATGGGGGTTCTTACTCTAAGTAGGTACATTGAGGTGTCCCTAGTGAGAAGATTCTTATGTGGGAAAAGAAGTTTCTATTTCTGGAAATAGAAACTTCTAGATTAGGAAATATCTCACAAGTCATTGATGTGATTAAGTGATCCTTAGACTTGATGTTCCATTGATGCTTTGTGAGCTAACTCTGTAATCCCATGTGTAAGCTTTAAAGCGTGTCGCCTCAGACAACCTATTCAAGGCTTATGTTGGGGTTGCACAAGTGGAACATGGAAGTATATGAGAATCAATAAAGCACCTACACTTGCATTAGCAAGTTGATCTCTTATTGTGTAAGTCATTCATATGCCATTATGGAGTCCTTGGACAAGGAAGTGGAACAAGATATCAAGAAATGAGTTTCTTTGATTGAGATCAAATGGATATGAAATGCACTTAACTTTAAGATCAAGATTATTAGGGTTCTAATTATTCCCTTGCCCTAGATCTTGATTGAGAGATGGGACGTAGTAGGATAGCATCTCACATGAATCAATGGCTTAAAGGTTCTTTCGAATTGAGACATTCTTATTCAGCTAGGGGTCATACACCTGTTACTAGACTATGGTCGTATGATCTGTGGACTAATTAATTAATTACGGTCACTGCTAATTGAATTAAGAACCTAGAGGGTCACACATAACAACCCGGTCACGTGGGTTAAGGCTAAAAATAGATTAAACGAGTTGCTCGGACCAATAGGAGATTGGTTGGAGCCACACATGGGGCACACGTGTGGGACACATGTCACTAAGTGGTGTAGATTAAATAATTAATTTGATTAATTATTTATTGGACTTTATTTAATTATGAATTAGTATTAAAGTTCTAATTTGGAGAAATCAAGTTTAATAAATAATTAATTGAGAATTAATTAATTATTAGCTTCAAGTTATATATTATAAAATAAATAAAGTAAAATAAAATATCTAAATTAGTTAGATATTATGTCTTGCTTGACAAATTGGTCAAAAGGAGACTTTTGGTCAAAGTAAGAGTCTTTCTCTCCAAGCAAGAAATCCCTTAGCTTGATGGTTAAGGAGTCCTATTCCAACATGGAGTGGGGTTTGAACCCCTGGAGCTATAAATACAAGGGTTTCGAACCCCATAAGGGATGATAGGCAAAAATTCTCCTTCTCCAAATATTATACACTAAACCCTTGAGCCTAAACACCGAATATAGAACTAACATCCTCCCTATTCAGATCATGGTCGAGGTTGGTGGACTAATTCTCTAGAGGATTACTATCGTGAAGTCTTGAAAGATTTGAAGGAGCTTTTGGGGACAAGCCAAGTGAAGAGTGTTCTTGGCCGGCTAGAACGTGTAAAGAAAGCTTCTATCTAAGTAAGTTCTTGATCCCTACGAATTTGGGAATAGGAATTGCAAGATTCAATTCTATCTTATTGGAAAAATTTTAAATTTGTACTGCGTTTCTGTTTCGTTTTCCCAGCAACAAAGACATCGACTGGGAAAGTCATCCTTTGCATGAGTAACCGAAATTCGGTGCATTGTTGTTTACACAGGAACGAGGCCCCATTCCCAATGTAAACTCGAAATGTTTGTACTGTAGTAACTGGAAGCTGGAGTTTCTCTACCACCTGGGGTTGCATAAAATTGTGCGTGCTTCCCCCATCTATCAATACTTCCACTACGATTTGGCTAATCATGCCTAAAACCCGGAGTGAACACGGAGTATTGGTCCCTGTGAGGCTATGTAGAGACGAGATGTCCACAGTAACCAACATCTCCCATTTCGTGGAGTCATCAAAGACCTAATCCTCGTTGTCATCACCCAACAGCAACAAGTATCTACCACACCGATAACCTTTGACCCACTTTTCGTCGTAATTATATCAAAGACGTTCTGCTCTAGACAGGCGTTGAATGGGCGGATTCAGTGAATTAGTAGGCTTCGCGGGTGGCGTAGGCAATAAGGGTAACGAAGCCGGTGGTGTGGAAGGTCTCCCTAATTATGTGAACGGACCGCGCCACAAGGCTGTAAGACCACCTGAGGGCCGCGGAGGCAGTGCCGAAGAGCAGGCATATGAAGCTTTGCCTCAAATTCTCTTGCTAAAGCAAAAGAGGCTGAAAGGGAGTCCGATTTCAAGAGCACAATCTCATGTTGTAGGTGCGGCTTAAGCCCCATGTGGAATAAAGATTGCAAATTTACCTCCGATACATCCGTAACATTAACCAACACCTTTTTGAATGCTACCTGATATTCCAATACGTACCTGATTGTTGCATCTTCGCCAACACCCCAAAATAATCAACGTAATTCAGAGGATCGAAGGGAAGTTTGAACTTCGTCACCAAATCAGGTCACGACGATAACAAGTGGTTACATTTTTGCCAACGGAATAATAATTGTCTATGGAAACTAAATAACGGAATAATAGAAACTAATTAACATAAGTCATAAGCTGCCTACCAACCGGGCTTCTTAGTTCGCCTAGAGCTGCGCCTGATCACGGGATCACCCGCGTCTTCTTCCTCAACATGCACTGACGCACCAACTTCTTCACCATGCTCACGCACCACATCATCATCACCAACCGTATCATGGTGGGTGGCCGAAATCAACCGGTGGTGGCGGTGGTTGCCGGATCTTCTGGCTGCTGCATTCATTTCCTTCTTTTTTAATTTTTTTTTTTTTATAATTAAAATTTTATAATTACCTATTGTTTGTTTATACATATTTTATATAATTTAATCTGTATTTTAGAATTAATAGGCCATATTAATCTCTATTGTTTCTTAATTAAGAAAATCTCTCTTTTTTGTATTAATCATAAAATATAGAACTTATAATTAATTGAAAATATTTATATAATATTAGAAATATTAGTAATAAATTATTGTATATATATATTAGAAAAATCGGCAAATATTGTCGTAGGGTTATTATCGAGCCCCACTCCTCATATATAACAAACCAAAAATGAGACTAGTTGAAAATATTGATACATAACAATATTTATATTTATTAAAGTTATAAATAATTTATATTTAATGAGTAATATTTATATACATATATATATTGTGGATATGTATATATATTGTATATATACACGTATATACTATACATGTAGTATGATTTTATTGTTTATATATTTATAATTAAAATATTACGTTTTGATGGGGTCAAAATGCGCTCGTCCCACGTTTGGACACGTGGCACTTCCAAGACAGCGACACCTGTCCTGCGATCACGACAATCATACACGAGCGTTGAAACCCTCGAAGTGCTACTATCCTCTCGGAACACGTGTCGTCTCTGTCACCTCTGCACGTGATCATTGTTACCGCTCTCCCACGAGCGCCATTCACACTGCATGGTTAACAATCAATGGAAGCCCTCTTCGAGCGCTACATTCCCTGAGAGAGGCTTCCGCTCCAATTCGTTACACAAGCCCTGGCCCTCATCCCCTAGCGGATTCCTTGGCCACCAAGGCTTTAGTTGACACGAGCGTGCTCCCGAGCCCTCGTTACCAACTCCCCAAACGGCTCTCTGACACATCGTAAATGCCCGCGCACCTACCACTGTTGCCAACACCACCTTTCACCAGCTTTTGCAGAGAATATTCCTCCTAGGTTTCTCTCGCAACTCCACGTGTTAGGGCAACATTCGGCCAGGACCACACGATGCAAATGACTAAAGGGTCCCTGACCCTCAACTATAAATAGGAGTCTTCATCTCCATCTCTGGAAGCAACCTCCATTACAGTAATTTCTTACTCAGCTTACCTTTTCTCTTTCAGATCTTCATCTGACTTGAGCGTCGGAGAGCCAAACTGGGAATCACCCCCAGTTCCCCCAACTTGGCCTTCTGACTTTGTCTGTGTGTTTGTCCTAGCAGGTAGAACCCCCACCTTTTCCGGCGAACCTTAACTGGCCCTCCTCCCCTCCTAAACAAATTCTAAAGTGATCGGACTCTGTAACCCATATTCAGAACCCATCATTTTTGGCACCTTCTGTGGGAAACCAGTTCTCTATCCCTTTCTTTCCTTCTGCTAGTTGAAGAGCAAACACCCAGAATCTTCTCAACCATGGTAGCTACAAGATCAAGAGCTGTGGGAGGAGGTTCTCAGGATGCCAACCTTGTTGTTTCCTCCGTCGCCGATAGTGGAGTACCACCTGCCGGAGGCGGGCCACCCCTTACCGAATCTTTAGTTCCACCGCTTACGCCGTCGGCGCCGCCAGTCTCCAGCACCGTTGGAGGTGTTTTTCTCCCCACTCTTCCACAACCTCCCCAGAATCAATGGGTTCATACCCCTGCGAATCCAGGAGGTCAGAACTACATGATGCCTCCGCCTGGATACGCGCTCACTCCCACCATCATGGTGGCACCGGTTCAGCCCTATCAAGCCGGCCAGATCCAGCTCCCGGTAGTGATCCCCAGGGAGATTGAAGGAGTGGAGTTACCTCCACTAACTTCTCAGCAACTAAGGGCTCTTTACGCCTAATGTGAGGTTCAGGCGGCCCAGGGAGCATGGGAAAGAATCCATTCCATGTACTTCCCCTCTGGGCAAGCTACTCAAACTGCCGCTACTTTGGGCGGACTGCAAACTTACCCTCTTAGGGAGGCTCAGGCCGTCCTAAGGGCGCAACCGCCCGCAAAGGAGACGCCCCGCTAGGGCGACAACGAGCGTCCCCCTGTAGACAGAAACAGGGAGCCCACCGAAAGGATCAACGAAAATGTAGGGGACTCTCATGTCTCCAAGAGGGCCTCCCGAGCCACCAAGCAAGGGGACAAAGAGGGAGATGTGAATCCTAATATCCTAGCGGCTGTGCAAGTCCAACTGCAGGGTTTAAAGGATATAGTTGGACAGCTCTCTCGAGCACGGTCTCAGATCTCCCACAGCAGGGATGAACGAGCCGATGCCAGAGACGCTCGTCACAAGGACCGCCAGCCACGGGTCCCCCACCACAAGGAGCAGGAGGAGAACTTCTGCACGTATGAACACCATCCAATGGCGAGGGGCTCCCCCCTCGTGGAAGAAGTTTTGATGGCCCAAACAGGAATGACCAAAATCCCCACTTCCGTCAACCGCTACGACGGAACAACTGATCCAGCTGAACATTTGGGTCATTTTCTGCACTTGATGCACCTCTATGAGCACTCAAGCAACTATTGGGCCAAAGTCTTTGTCACTTCCCTGGTGGGAATGGCTCAGGAGTGGTACAAGCGACTGCCGCCGCGCTCGATACATTCATATCAGGAGCTGGCCGACGCTTTTCTCAACCACTTCAATTCTCTGAAGGCTCCAGTCACTGCGACCACTGCCCTATACAACATAGTGCAAGGCAAGAACGAGTCTCTTCGCTCGCTTCAACAAGGAGATTTTGCAGGTGGAGAGGCCATCTATGGATTTCTTGATCCCAGTGCTCTTTCAGGTTGTGGATCACAAACAGTATGTAAGCAAAAAGTTTGCTGATGCCATCGTGGAAAGAAGGCCTAGAACCCTCATGGCCTTGAGGGAAGTTACCGAGCCATTTTTCGTGCTCAAAGACATGTATGGGACGAATGGTCCCCGGCATCACAGCCCGACAAGAAACGAGCGTCCCCCAGGAGCGGGGCAGGGAAGTCATTGTTAAAAAAGAGTGTCATCAGGAACGCAAAAGATCATCCCCGCCCCCTCGACGTTTCGAGAGCATCCCGCTCACAAGGCCGAACTCAGAAGTCTATAACCTCTCTGATAAGAAACTCTTCAAGAGACCCGTCAAGATGAGGAAAACCGAGTCAATGAGGCGCTCGAACAAATACTGTGCTTTCCACAAGCAGAAGGGGCATGATACGGATGAATGTCGCCAGTTGGAAGCTGAAATTCAAAGACTCATCGCTGGGGGCCACCTGAAAGAATTTGTCAGGGTATTGGAGCGTTATGATGAACGTTGTAACGAGCGCACCGGGGAGAGAAGAAGGAGCCCATCGCGCTCTAGAAGCCCGCAGAGACGGGGCCCCACGGAGAGTAGCCATCGGGGCAAAGGAAAGACTCCTGAGCAGGAAAATACCCCTTTTACGGTCATCAACATGATCGCGGGAGGTTCCTCTGGGGGAGACGCTAATGCTGCCCGGCGACGGTACATCCAGAGTTATGACCAACGCCCATCCGTGCCCAAACCCGTCTACGCCATTCAGGAGGCGAATGATCAATGCTCAAAAGAAAACGATGTAATAGGCTTTGATGATAGGGACTTAGGGCACATTGTAACACCCCATGGGGTCAGTGAAACCTCTGTCTGCCCCATGGTGGTTAGTGTAGATGTCCATAATCACGTTGTAAAGAGGGTGTTGGTGGATAGTGGAAGCTCTGTTAATGTTTTGCCTTACTCCACGTTCTTGAAGATGAATGTTACCAACATCCCGCTCGAACCTCTCAAAATAGCCCTCATTGGCTTTGGAAGATTGGAGGTCGTCCCACGAGGGCAAATTCGTCTGGCCACTTCATTCGGCCAAACCCCGCAGCGCAAAACGGTCATGGTTACCTATGCAGTAGTGGAGATTGATATTCCCTATAACATCATAATCGGGCGTCCAGTCCTCGTTGATTTCAAAGCTATCATCTCCACTTACCATTAGAAAATCAAATTTCCCACCCCCGAGGGCGTTGGGGAAATATTGTGCAATGTGCGAGAAGCCTGGGAATGTTATATGCTGTCCCTCAGAAAGCCCAAGGCTGAGAAAACTTTCCAAATCGGGTCCACCAAGAAATCTGTTGACTTTCCCAATCTAGATGAGGATGGGCCCATACGCAAGAAGGCCAAGTTAAACAAGAAAAAGAACAAGAAGAAAGATCCCAGCGCCAAAGTCTCCCTCGAAAACGCCCCGCCAGGAACTGTAGAAGAATCCTCCTCTGAGGAAGACGAGCGTGAGGGTGGCGAGCCCCTTGAAGATCGGCGCTTGACAGGAAAAAAGAGGGCGCTCGAACTTCCCCGCTCAGAAGTAAGAATTGAGCCCTCGGAGAAATTCCTCACCATTGAGCTAGAGCCAGGAAATAAGGATAAAACTACCCAATTGGGGTCCAACCTCTCTGGGCCCTCGCAGATCATGATGATTGATTTTCTCAGAGAAAACATCGACATCTTTACATGGAAGGCATCTGATCTTACCGGGATCGACCCGAGCGTCATAGTCCACAGGCTCAATGTGGACCCCGCGTTTAAGCCCATCAAACAGAAGAAACGGGATGTACATGGTTTTCGAAAGAAGGTCATTGAGGAAGAAGTTAACAAACTTCTGGAGGCTCAGTACATTGAGCCCATCTTGTACCCAGAATGGCTGTGCAACGTGGTGTTGGTACCCAAGAGCGCAAACAAATGGCGCATGTGTAATGATTTTACTGATCTTAACAAGGCTTGCCCCAAGGATCCGTACCCATTGCCCAGAATAGACCAATTGGTGGATTCAACCGCAGGGTGTGAACTCATGAGCATGATGGACGCCTTCCAGAGGTACTATCAAATCTTTATGGCACCAGAGGACCGCCCCAAAACTGCATTTGTCGTCCACCTAGGGATATACTGTTTCCTAGTCATGCCATTTGGGCTCAAGAACGCTGGAGCCACTTATCAGCGTCTGGTCAATAAGATGTTTGAGAAAGAAATCGGAGGATCTATGGAGGTTTATGTCGATGATATGATTGTCAAGAGCGAGCGTCAGGGCTCGCATTTGGAAGATTTCAAGCGCACCTTTTCGATCCTACGCCAGTATGGGATGAAATTGAATCCTTCAAAGTGTACTTTTCGAGTACGAAGGGGAAAGTTTTTGGGCTACATGGTCAGTCAGAGGGGAATTGAAGCCAACCCTGAGAAAATCAAGGCTATCTTGGAAATCCCCTCCCCTCGAAACCTCCGAGAAGTGCAAGTACTAGTGGGAAAGATCATCTCCCTGAACAGATTCATTTCGCGCTCGGCGGACAGAAACCTTCCTTTCTTCAAGATTTTGAGAAACGCTCGTAATGTTGCTTGGACGGACGAATGTGAAAAAGCGCTGCAGGACATGAAGGCTTACCTTTCTAGCGCTCCGCTCCTGACCAAGCCAGTTGAAGGCGAAAGGCTATTTATGTATCTTTCCATTTCGACCGAGGCAACGAGCGTGGTGCTAATAGCCGTGCGGGAACGTAAACACTTGCCTGTTTATTATTTGAGCAAAACATTACAAGGGGCAGAAAAGAAGTATTTGAAAATCGAGAAATTTGCGTTCGCCCTCATCAATGCATCAAGGCGATTAAGGCCTTACTTTCAAGCGCACTCAATAACAGTCCTTACTGATCAGCCCTTGAAACAAGTGTTGTCCAAACCGGACGTGTCGGGAAGATTGATAAAGTGGGCTATTGAGTTGAGTCAGTTTGACTTAAGTTTCGAGCCCAGAACAACTATACAAGCGTAGGTGGTAGCAGATCTGCTGGTTGAACGTTTCGGGTTAGAACCTGCTGCTCAGGAGAACGAGGGGTTATGGTCCTGCACACGGATGGTTCCTCAACCTCTCAAGGAGGAGGAGCAGGGATAGCCCTTAGAGATCCCAATGGGATTGAGCTAGACTTTGCAATCAGGTTGGATTTTCAAGTCACCAATAATGAGGCAGAGTATGAGGCCCTTGTGCAAGGATTGAAAATTGCTTTTCAGAACGGAGCTTCCAGAATTACTGCTTATGTTGATTCACAGTTAATTACAAGCCAGATTGAAGGAACTTATGAGGCTCGAGAAACCACCATGGTGCAGTACTTGAACAAAGCCAGGGAGATCATTGGGAAGTTTAAAGAATTCCATCTACTTCAAGTTCCACGACCATAGAACGAGCGCGCCGACGCTCTATCTAAATTTACTTCGGCATTAGAAGGCACTTCCAAGCGTTCGGTCACGTTCCTTAGAAAGGAAGAGCCTTTGATCAAGGAGAGAATTGCCAAGGAGATGGTCGCTATGATTGATCCGCATGAGCCATGTTGGCTTGATGATATTATCAGATTTCTTAAAGATGGTGTTTGTCCCACTGACAAGGTAGAGGCTCGGAAAATTAGAAACAAGGCCCCTCGGTTTTCTATAGACTCTGAAGGAAGGCTGTTCAAGAAGTCATTTCAAGGGCCACCGATGAGATGTCTAAGGCCCTCGCAGGCAAAGGAAACGCTCGAACTTATTCACAACGGGAGCTGTGGAAGTCATTCAGGAGGGCGTATCCTGGCTAAGAAAATTCTGAGAAATGGGTTTTATTGGCCCATAGCTCTCCAAGACGCCATTGAGTTTTCCAGAAGGTGCCCTAAGTGCCAATTCCATTCCAATCTCCCTCAACTGTCAGCCGCTCAGATGATCCCTATAGATGTCTCCTGGCCCTTTGACCAGTGGGGAATTGACATTGTTGGCCCCTTGCCCATCGCGGTCGGACAGAAGAAGTTTGTCATTTTAGCTGTCGATTATTTTACCAAATGGGCCGAGGCCGAAGCCGTAGCAAAAATCACCTTCAGGGTGGTAAGGGACTTCATTTGGAAGAACATCATCAGCAGACATGGCATTCCGAGGGTGCTTATTTCAGATAATGGATCCCAATTCATAGCAGCTGACACCCGGGAGTGGTGTTCAGAGTTGGGGATTGAACAACGCTTTACCTCCGTGGGCCATCCCCAAGCCAATGGACAGGCGGAAGTTACCAACAGGGTCATTCTGCAATATCTGAAAACAATGCTAGAGAGCAAAAAGAGTGAATGGGCAGAAGAATTGCAAGGGGCACTTTGGGCTTATCGCACAACTCCACGAGCGGCTACTGGCGAGACACCTTTCACGCTCGTGCATGGGTCAGAAGCAATGATACCAACCGAGATTGTAAATGAATCCGCTCGTGTAGCTTATTTCGAGCCTCAGCTTAATGAAGATAACAGAAGCCTGGAGTTGGACCTATTGGAGGAAAAAAGAGACAAGGCCTGGCCTAAAATACACAGATACAAAGCAACTGTGGCACAACAGTACAACAAGCGCGTGCGAGAAATGACTTTCCAGTTGGGAGATTTGGTTTTGAAGAAAGTGGAAGTGTCCAAACATGTGGGAAAATTGGACCCCAACTGGGAGGGTCCGTTCAAAGTCATCCAGATCAGAGCTAACAACACTTACACCTTGGAGACACTTCAAGGCGAGCACTTGCCTCGCCCTTGGAACACATGTAACCTCCGACAGTTTTATGTTTAAAAGCTCTCTAGATACGATGATGTAACAACCCCGTTCATGGGTTCTATGTACTTCAAATTTCAAGTAAGTTACAATGCACTATTTTCAATATCTCTGTACTTCAGCTTTTTTAATTACACAAATGGATAAGACCCACGTCCCGCGTCTTTACGAGCGTGGTTGGCAGTCCGTTCCAAGACGAACGTTGTTATTGCACATGGGTTACGCTTGCCAGCACTCTATTCCGCGTGGGGGGACGCCCTCATGGGGATAGATTGGTAACGCTCACAACCAACTTGACGAGTCGGAAGGAAAATACGAAGGAAATCCTAGTAGGCCTTGGTCGTTTGTTACAACGCCTTGCGCTCGAAAACGGGATCGCTGGCAAAATCTGAAAGGTGAACAGGAACAAGAACGCTCGTTTAGCGACAGCATCATTAAGAAGAAATTTTACGAGTCTTGAACGAGGGCAGTCTCTCAGTAAGACCCTCGTGATCACTCAAGACTTAGCAAAATTTCCCAAGGTTAAGAAGAAATTTTACGAGTCTTGAACGAGGGCATTCTCTCAGTAAGACCCACGTAGTTACTCAAGACTTAGAAAAATTTTCTAAGTATAAAAGCAAAAATTTACACAAGTCTTGAGTGGGGGTAGCCTCACAATAAGACCCTCATGATTACTCAAGACTTAGTAAAAATTTTCAAGTTTTCAAGATTTAACAAAATCTGTCAAGTGTCAAAAACCTATCTGAGTAATGCAATTTTTACTAAGCCTGTTACACACAATCTCATTACTACAAGATGTTGTTACAACAAGCGCAAAGTGAAGATTCACAATCAAGAAAAAGGTAAAAGATAATATTATGGATGGAAGAAACTTTATTTAATCAAAGGCCTTCACCAAAATTACAAAGTAAAGGCTCAAAGGCCCATAGCATTATTACAAAAGAGAAGCACTAGAGAGTTGCAAGATAAACTGAAGAAGAGGAACTCTAAGCAGCTGGAGCAACGTCCTCGTCCAAAACCACCAAAATGTTCTGGGCCACGAGGCCATGAAAGGGGCCTTCCGGCTCTTGGTGCTGGGCAGCTTGATGCTCAGGCTCGTTGTCTGCAGGCGCTTGAGGATCGTTGGGTTCATTGGCATCGGGCTCGTTGGCATTGGGGGCAGGAACATTGGTATTCTCAGCAACCAGAACAAGGGCATTTTCTGCGGCGGGCGCTTGAGGCTCGTTATGAGATGCTTGGGGGGCCTCTTTTGGAGGATGGGTTTCCATATACTTATCCTGGATAAGCTTGATCAGGAAGTTATATTCGGGTTCAGAAATGGTGTCCGCCGGATCATCGCGCTCATCATCATCCTCCTCGCAGCGCTCATTGAACATGAGCCCCGTGCCTTCCGCCCCACGCATGGCCGGATCCGTCAACCCTTTGTGGATGCCTTGATCAATAGCTAAGTTGAAGGCCTTTTGAGCCTCATCCAAGCAATGCAAGGAAGCCGCAAAGTTGAAGGCCTTGGAATGACAGAATTTGATAAGCGCCTCCTTGTTTTCCCGCGCTAGACTTTGGGGCCACTGGTTCATGGTATCGGTGAATTTCCTCTCCGCCTCCAGAGCCCTCGTTTTCCAGCTGTCACGCTCAGCCTCGAGCTTCTTATAGCTCTCACCAAGTTGGGAAAACTTGTCGCTCAAGCTGTTACGAGCATTCTCCGCGCTCATAAAGTCACCCTACAGCTTCTTCATCTCCTCCTCCATTCTTCTGTACTCTTCCTTGAGGGATTCGTACTTGGCCTTTTCCGTGTCCAGTTCCTCCTGGAGCTGAGCGGGATCATTCACACGCGTCATTTTCTTGTACTTGGCCTTCCGATCAGCATAAACTGAGGCGCGCATCTGAATATTTTTGGCCCTCGGGAGTACTTGCTGCACGGGCTCGAAAGAATGAAAGTGTTAGCAAGAATGTGGGAAAGTAATACCTACCAGAGATAGTGAAATTGCAAGGGAATGAGAACTTATGGAGATTAAAGCGTGCACCATGTCATAGGCCACCGTCTCTACGAACTCAGTGTACAGGTGCCTGTGGTCAGCGGTAAATTGGGCTTTATCGTACAAATTCTCGCTGACAGTCTGAGCGAGCGTCCCAGGCCTCAACAGAACCGCACCCCCATCCGCGGAGCCGGAGAAGTGCCTATCCTCTCGACGGGTGAAACGCCACAAGTGCTCTTCCTCTGAAGAGGAAGTTTCTCCGTTGCCCTTGGGACCTTCCACCACCTGCTTGCCCTTGCCCGTTATTGCAGAGGTGTCGGGCATCCTCTTCTTCTTGCCAGAAGTACGCTCAGCGCTCGACTGAGTCCCGCTTGTCGTCTGAATGATTGGGGGGCTCACTTGATTGGCAGCACGAGGGTCAGCTACCCTCGAATCCGTCAGAGGAGGTGGCCGCACCACTACCCTATTCTCCACATTGGCCGCTCGGTCGTCCCCTCGTCCTCGTTGCGTTTGGGTGCCAGGAGCCGCACTAGAGTTGGCGCCATGATGGTCGCCACGACCGTCCCCCCTGCCCGCTCCACGGCCTCGGGGGTTTCGCTGATCTTCTTGTTGGGCTTGACGCCTGTTGGCGTTAGCAAACCTGGCAGCGTGTCTGATTCCTCCGGCTATCTCTAAGATTTCTGCTCCTGCAAAGAAGGAAAAGACAAGGGTGAGAAACCCATAAGCAAATCTCATAAAAGAAGTTACAAGTGCAGAAGTATACAAGTTACCATTTCTATCTACACGTTAGTGCCCTAAAATCTAACCGTCTCTCTCCAAGTCACGAGCGGGAGGGTTGTCAAGGTAATGCGGGTCGTTAGTGAGACTACAAAGGAACATAAGCTCTGCATCGTCTATCCAGTCTTTGGCCCGAATCAGGTGGCCCTCATCCTTCAACGTCCTCGCCAAGTTCTTGGCCCAGTCTTTTGGAAAGGCAGGCTCTAGGTGATTCCTTACAAGTGAACCCTTCTCATGCGAGATCCACTCTGATGACACCCCAAAACCTTTATCTGTGGGGGCCCTGACAAAAATGAACTTCTCCTTCCAGTTCGGGCCATAGGTGGTAGAGGGAGAGTTAATTAACTTCAAATGGGCCTTCGCTTGAATATAATAGAAGAAGCCTGCTTCAGGTGACGAGCGTTGCGAGCTGACCACTTGAAGAAGAGCATTAAAATTCCGCATGTAGGGCTCGTAACCAACGCATCTCATGAGTATCACGAAGCTCGCTATCAGTGCAAGGCCATTGGGCACGACTTGTGAGGGGCAGAGGCCCAAATCGTTCAGAATATGAGCCATAGGGAGTGGAATTGGGAACCTCAGGCCCCCAGAGCTGATCGCATCAATATAGACCGCCATCTCACCAGGCGACGGGCGGTTGGCGCGCTCGTGGTTAGCAGGGATTCTCCATTGGAAACGCTCATCCTAGTAGACGGGGGCCATGGCGGAATTTATCTCCCCCAAGGTTATTGTACTGGGAGTTTCATCTGGGGTGCGGTCGGTCGCTTGCATGCACGAGCCTTCACCCTCGTTGGGCTCTTTGGCTTTCTTGGTTTTCTTGCCCTTGCCTTTTTCACGGGCTCTTTCGGAGGGCCCCTCTACTTTCTCTGTTTCCGGCGCCGGAGCGGCGATGGCCACAGTCACGGTATGGCGATGAGGGTGAGTCACACTCTCTGTTATCGGGAGAGTCACCCCCTGTCTCTCCGCCTCCATTACCAAGGTCATCTCTTCGAAAAGATGCTCTACTCCGCCTGGGTTTCTTTCGTCCATGGCCATAACTGCCGCGCCCAACTCTTCCTCTCTAGGGAAATCAGGAGGGGATGAGTTCTGGGTGGCCATCTCTTCGACTTCACGGGCAAACTCTTCTACATGTTGATCGGCCATGGCGATGTTGGAATTTGAAAGAGATTTGGGGATTTTTTCTGGGGAAGTGTTGTATATCTAAAGAGATTCGAGATTTCTGGGGAGTAGAAGCCTAAGGAATCGCTGAATCCTAAATATGATTCTAAGGTTAGAAAAGTTAGAAAGTTTCACCGGAGATTACCTTGAAATTTCTGGGAAAGCTTGAAGGAAGATTTGGGATGCTCTGAAACTGGAATGCAAAGAATTTCTCTGCAATAGGATGCTCTGAATGTTTGTTTGCGTAAAAGATGGAATGGATGCAGAATCCCTTATTTATAGGGATGGAAGTTGGTATGATTCTGGCAAAAATTCGAAATCGTAATCATTTCCCGCCTAGGAAACCGTTCACTTTATTGAAACGTCACGTACTTCCCAAGACTCACGCGCCCTACGCGCATCAGCATTTAATGCTTAGATGCTCCAAATGGTCCGAAAACAGGACTGCATTTAATGCTGGGACGTTACAAGCGGTCAGTTGAAGAGACCGCATTTATGGCGCAATCAGAAAGAAGATTGCCCAACATGCCAAACCTTATACAAGCGTCATGCTTGATGGATTACATTGGGAAAAATTCTACAGGCCTTATCACTAAGGACTACAGAATTGGGGGGCAAAATGATGAGGTCAAAATGCGCTCGTCACGTTTGGACATGTGGCACTTCCAAGACAGCGACACCTGTCCTGCGATCACGACAATCATACACTAGCGCTGAAACCCTCGAAGTGCTAGTATCCTCCCGGAACACGTGCCGTCTCTGTTACCTCTGCACGTGATCATTGTTACCGCTCTCCCACGAGCGCCATTCACACTGCATGGTTAACAATCAAGGGAAGCCCTCTTCGAGCGCTACATTCCCTCAAAGAGGCTTCCGCTCCAATTCGTTACACAAGCCCTGACCCTCATCCCCTAGCGGATTCCTTGGCTACCAAGGCTTTAGTTGACACGAGCGTGCTCCCGAGCCCTCGTTACCAACTCCCCAAACGGCTCTCTGACACATCGTACATGCCCGCGCGCCTACCACTGTTGCCAACACCACCTTTCACCAGCTTTTGCAGAGAATATTCCTCCTAGGTTTCTCTCGCAACTCCACGTGTTAGGGCAACATTCGGCCAGGACCGCACGATGCAAATGACTAAAGGGTCCCTGACCCTCAACTATAAATAGGAGTCTTCATCTCCATCTCTGGAAGCAACCTTCATTACAGTAATTTCTTACTCAGCTTACCTTTTCTCTTTCAGATCTTCATCTGACTTGAGCGTCGAAGAGCCAAACTGGGAATCACCCCCAGTTCCCCCAGCTTGGCCTTCTGACTTTGTCTGTGTGTTTGTCCTAGCAGGTAGAAGCCCCACCTTTTCCGACGAACCTCAACTGGCCTTCCCCTCCTAAACAAATTCTAAAGTGATCGGACTCTGTAACCCATATTCAGAACCCATCACGTTTAATTAATATCAAAATAATATCATACTTTTTTTTTGGAAAAAAATAATATTATACTTATTTTACATATAATAAATATTTTATACTAAATTTATTGCTTCGTTTTTTTGTTTTTATCTATGATGCACGGATACGGACACGGCGACACGAACACGACACGACACGGATTTTTTCTTGAATTTTCCACGTGAGGAGTGTCGGACACGTGTCCGACACCACACGACACGGTCAAATAATATTTTTAGGAGTGTCCGTGCATCGTAGGTTTTTTATATTTTTAAATATTTGAAGTTGTATTATTTAGATTTTAAAAGAAATCCAACAAATGTGTGTAAATGACATGACAAGGATTGTCAACGCCACATCATCAATTTGAACACCTCAGTTGATTTCCGGTGATGACTAGGCAGTTTCCGACGAATTTGTCATAAAACTGACACATTTTTTGATTTAGTGGACTGTTTTGTCACCGGACCAAAATGTGTCCCAAAATTGCTAGTTGAGGTTAGTTGGTATCCCCGATTTTGCAATTTTCCCAAAATTAAAAGTATAATTAATAAGGAACCATTAATTATACCAGACTACGTATGGTTAAAAAAAATTAAAAAACTAGAGATATCGTTAATACAAATTATGATAGAGGTGTATTATGACTTTAATAACATTATTAATGCATCATAAATGTCTCACTTACTAAAATAGAATGTGTCTATATTCACCAACCCTATCTCATTAACTATAGTTCTAATTTCTAGACATTTCATCAGATCACAATAGTCAATATGACTCATCCCACCTCCAACATAATCCCACCTCCAACATAACAAGTCTTGCCTAGATTAAGAAGCTTTCCACCATGATTCACCCATATTGTGGATTTCAAACTATTAGGGCCTGCATGGAATAAAGACCACATCTTTCTCAACAAAACGCATGAGGAATCTGAAAAATAAGCAAAGGGAAAGAACAGTCGGACAAGAATTTACCTGATACTCTGAAAAAATGTTGTCCTGTTCCCTCCGTACTGAACAAGCTATTTGAAATATCAAACTGTAAAGATGGAGTTACCTCTAACAATTACCGTAATCTAGGCAAAGCGTTCTTTTTGGAATTGTTGCCCTCTTTCCATAGACAGCATACCATTTCGAGAAAAAATCGCCCGTCTGAAGCTTTGTTATTTGAAAAATTGAAGCAGACATTGAGGATTTGGAAGAATTTGCAGAAACCCTTGGTTGAAAATTTTTGGGGAAGATGAATTGCAAATGAATTTTTAATGGGAGTAGTAACAAACAGGATTTGTTTAATTTTACCGAGAATAGTAACTAAGACTTGAAAGGATGAAAATACCCCTAAAATTCATGCTCCCACTCGCATGACTGAATTTTAGCCGAAAAATGTGATAAAAACAGAGCAATCTAATTTTGAAAAGTATAGATGACAATCTGCAATGTTTTAAAGTTCGGATAAAAATTAGAAAAAATGACCATAGTACAGGTGGCAACTTGTTTTTTTCCCCTTAAAAAAATCCATGTCATTAGTTGAGTAGATAATAATTTTCTTATGTGGCTAGAGTGGTTAGCCACATCATAAAAAAATAAAAAGCATAATAGTACAAGTAGCGTACATGTCATCCACACGTGGCGTACACGTCATCTTTCCGACGTACATGTCATTTTCTCAGCGACCATTGTCCCAAAAATGCAACTTTTTTTGAGGGGAATATTATAGTTTTAGTCATCCAATTATACGACTAATTAATTCGATTTTGGTCCCCACTTTCAATTTTAACAAAAATAGTCACCCAATTATCTTTTTTTTTTCAAAATTGTCCGTTAGCTTAAGCGTTAAAACAAATGGAAACTTAATTTTAGTTGTATTTTGGCGTTGTTTTTTTCCTTTTTCACCATTTTTACTGCTCGGGTCCATTTTTTACCTTCTCACCATTTGATATATGTTGTTAGTTAATAGATTATGACTACAACCAAATTCTTAATGTTAATGTGGACTTTATAATAAAATAACCTATTTATAAGATATATAACAACTTGTTTTTTAGCAATATAATAACCTTTTTCAATGCAAATATAACATCAAAAAACACTAAGTCTTAATAATAGAACACCAAGCAAAACAGTAACACAACATCAAATTTTGTTTTTTAATACCAACATGAAATAAAGTTCCTACAAACCAACTTGTGATGTTTCAATATCAACAATACATCATGTTTAATACCAACAATTCATCAAGTTCAATACAAACAGAAACCGTTCAACAAATCAAAACACAACATCCCACAAACAACAATAAAGAACATAAAGTTCAACAGCACCACATCAAATTTTGCCCCTTCTACTCATTTAATTTGCTTTCACTTTTCCCCTTTCCCTTTTCCCTTTTGGCTTGCTTTTTGGATGTTGGAATGTGATGAAGTTTACACCTCCTTTAACTATTATCGGTGAGTTCAATGTGGAATTTTGAGTAAGCTACATTATTAAAAACAGTGTTTGTAAGAAAAAATCACAAGATAACAAAAAGTGATTGATATGTAGCATAAATAAAACTTGTTAACTTACACCAACTGATTTTATTGTGTTTGAGGAGCCACAAATCTCAATCCCGTTGTTCTTCTTTGAACCTGAAAAATTGAAATTGCAAAAGTTTAATATAATAAAATAGCTTGAATTGGAAATTGAAACAGTTTAACCTAAATAAATGAACTTACTGACAATTTTTCTCTACTGGAAGAGGTTGATTTTGTTGCGGAAACTCTCAAAATCATCATTATCTTCTACATCCCCATAAATTTCTACCTGAAATATATCCACCTGTGTTAAAAAATCAACATTTATCATATTCTGCATCATCCTAGACCAAAAAAAAAAAAAAAATCGAAAGTAATAAGGCACAAAACTCACTGTATTGAGGTTGTTACCGTACCCATGGGGATCTAAGAGCCATATTCATCCTCCAACTACTTGTCCAAATCCACATCAAATCCTTTGTTGCCGGAAAACATGCACCAACAACTGCAAAATCCACGAAATTTGTCTTCTAGGGATAGAAATCGTCCATCATTACATACTTAAGGGCTAGACATTAGAGAAATTTTGGAACTTTTATGAGAAAGATGAATTGAAGGTTTCAGAGATTTTGTGGGAGAGAAGTTCCTAATTTTTTCTAAAGTGTTTGTTCATCTTAGTTAGGGATGTTAGAGTTAGTCACGTGACTTGCACGTGATTAACTAACAAGAATATTCCGTTTGTTTTAACACTTGAACTGACGGAAGGACTAACTTTGAAAAGTTGATGATAGTTAAGTGACCTTCTTTGTAAAAATGGAAAGTGGAGGACCAAAACTGGATCAGTCGTATAGTTAGAGGATGAAAAATGTAATATTCCGCTTTTTGATTTACCTACAAGTCAATTTTACAACCGGAAAAAAAACATATATGTCCCAAAAATGCAATTTGAGAGTAGTTGGTATCTCGATTTTACATTTTTCCCATGTTAAATTGTTTTACGGTACTCCGTATTCGTTTTATGTTCTCATAATAGAAGATTTAAAACAGTTTACTTTGATAGCTTGTACACTCAATTTTTGAGATCAAGGTGTCTACTCTAGATTTAGGGTGAATATATTTGTTCACTCTTAATAATTTTCTCTTTTTCCTCCTATATCCTACTGTGAGTACGTGTTAGGTCGGACTATTTATCTGTAAAATTCTTCCTAATAATAGTAGCTATATGCATAACTCAGAGATTTAAACACGAGAGACATATAATTAAATCACCATAAATTTACTTCAGTGTTTGAATCTAGATGCATATATGCAGCTATGATGCACGGATACGGACACGACACGATACGGATACGACGATACGGATTTTTTCTTGAATTTCCCACGTAAGGAGTGTCGGACACAGTGTCGGACACAAGTGTCCGACACGACACGGCATGACACGACACGGCAAAATGATATTTTTAGAAGTGTCCGTGCATCATAGATATGCAGTCTACTTGAAATTTTGGGTTTACATTAAGCTCTGGGGTATAAATGTAATTTACCCATATCGTAAATGCATTCTAAGAACAGACTAACATGTATAAATTGAGGATTTCCTAAACAGCCTCCCCAAAATCACAGAAAAAATACAACATATATCTCAAGTTTCGTAAACAGCCTCCCCAAAATGTCTCGCAAGATGAGCTCCCCCACATTTTTCATCGCTGCCCTCGTCTTTTTCACTGCAACAAACCTAATGGCACAAGCCCAAATAATCACTACCAGGCCGGTAAATGTTACGTGTACACTGTGTTGCACTTGCACCAACACGACTATTTGCCCTCTCCCGCCTACTAACGCAACGATCGGTTGGCCTCTAAATGGGACACTCGTTAACTTGACGTTTACCAATCTTTTCGGCAATACCAGCAGGGTGGTTGTCCAAAACACCGCCACCGACGAAGATATTGAAATATTACTTAGAGCGGGTTTTACTATGGCTGAGATCGACTTTTTAATTATGGCTGGTGTTGATTTAGGTGAGCTCATTGAGCAATTGGGCCTCGGAATGTAATTATAAGTTATACTATGAATAAAACTAGCTATAGGAACAAGATAGCATGCTTGCTCTTGTTGTCCTTTTAGCAAGATTAATTAATGTACTATGTAATGTAATATTGTGATGGATCTCATATCCATAAATTAAACAAAGGAGAAGAAAAACATTTTATATTATTTATAGTTAATTTGCTGTGTTTTGATTGTTGAAGCATACATATGTATGTTGCGTTCTTAATCTTGTTCTGATTTTGGAAGCATATGACGTTTGGTTCTGTACTTCTTTTTAGCTTCACATCTAATCACAAATCGGAGGAAATTTAATAAGAAACTAAAAAAATATGTAAGTATGAAACCTAATCTTATGGAGCCAAAAGTGCGTCCATAAAAAATATGTTGTTATTAATTGAGTCAATCCACAGAAGTGCACATGTTAATTGACACGTTAAATTCTATTTTGCCAAGTAACACATTCATAATCTTTTTCAGAATATTTTATTTGTTATCACTTTTATTCAAAAAATAAAAACTTTACTCAAATTTGTTCAAACTGAAAATTTTATTGAGTTAAACCATTTAAATCAATATTTTAATCTATCTATATATATTATAAAAGCACGAGTTGGGTTTTTGGTTTCTTACAAAATACGGATCGCCTAAAATATCCTCACAATAATTATTTCAATAACAATTAGTCAAGGATAATGATGTAAATACAAGTTATAAATTATTAATTAACACTACAAAAAAAATTGATTTATTGTGAGGAAATTCATTTTTGTCACATATAAGTATTATATTGTGAGACATTTCATTATTGTCATATTAAATATGTTTTTTATAACAAATTTTGATTTTGTCATAATTGGCACAATCTATTATGAGGAAATAAAAATTTTCTCCCAAGAAAACTATTTTTTCCTCACAATAATATAAGGACATAACGTGACGAAAAAAAAAAAATTCTCACAAAATGTCACCTTTTCATTTTCCCGGGTAAGCCTAAAATTTTTCTCCATTTTCCCCAAAAAAAACTCCCTCCAATATTTTCTCACATTATAATATGAGAAATGTTTTTGTCATAAAAGTTTTTTCAATTTTCATGTCTTACAAAACGACATAGTCCTTTATTTCAAAAAAAAAAAAAAAAAAAAAAAAAAAAAAACCGACTTAGTCCTATCATCTATGTAAAATTTCTAGATCTATTTTTCACCTTCTGATTAATTCGGGACAGTTTACTGTATAACCCGCCAAAAGATTTTTTTTAGTTAAGTAACCCTTACTTTCAAAAGAATTGACATAAAACCCTTTTTTCAATTATGGCTAATAAAATAAATATTAAATATAATTATTTTCCAACTGTGCAAATCTTTATGATTTTTTTTCTTTTATTTTTTTTTATTCTTTATTTTCTCTTTATTTTTATTTACTATTTTCATTTATTATTTATATTCATATCAGATCTTCTTTTTCTCATTATTTATTTCCCATTTTTTCTTTATTTTTATTTATTCCCTTTTCTTTTTTATTTATTTCTAGATCATAATGATCTAGCACAATCTAGCATTAATCTAGCGTTAGATAGCAGCGATCTAGTGCTAGATCGCAGTGATCTAGCACTGTCTAGTACTAGATAGCAGCGATCTAGTGCTAGATCGCAGCGATCTATCACTAGATTGCTGCTATCTAGTAGCACCTAAATTGCTGCATTCTAGTGCTAGATTGCCTTATTCTAGCACTAGATCGCTGCATTCTAGTGCTAGATTGCTGTATTCTAGTACTAGATCGCTGTATTCTAGTACTAGATCGCTGCAAATCTTCAAAGTATCTAGTTTTTCATAATCAAAACAAAAGAAGAAAAAAAAAAAAACAGAAGAATAGAAGAAGTGAATAAAATTTCTTGATCTTCAAACACGATTGCAGAACCGATCGTAGATGCAGAACCGATTGTAGTTGAGAAATATGACGTAGTTGTCGAAAACGATTTCTACTTGACATAGGGGGTTGCAGAAAACAAATAGGCGACGACGATTGCAGAGAACGAATCGGAGGTGATGGAGGCGGGCGGCGAGAGAAGGAGAGAAGATAAATCGGCGGCGAAGATTGCAGAGAATGAATTGGAGACGATGGAGGCGGACGGCGAGAGAAGGTGAGCAGGAGAGAAGACAAATCGGCGTTGAGAGAAAGAAAGAAGACGAATGAGAGAGAAAGTGAGAATGAAAAAAGTAGATCTAGATCTGAAATTTGAATCTCAGTCGAGATAATATAAAAAAAATAGAAAAAGAAATTAAAAGTCACGTCAAATAATAAAGAATAAAAAAAAAAAAGAAAAGAAATTGAGGGTTATATCGCTAAGAAAAGAGTTTGGCATCCCTTGGGATTTCTCTCCTTGGGACTTGGACTTTCTAATTTCACTTTTCACCCCAATTCTAAGGGGGAGTTCATTAAATGACCCCCACAAGTCTTTTTTTCGTTATGTAACCCATAATTTCTAAAGAATTAGGTATATGACCCTCAGCTTCATTAAGGTGTAATTAGGCCTTAGTTAATTACTCAGCCTAATCAAATCATTGCCACGTCATTTTTTTGGAGCTTCTTTTTGACCCCAGTATTTACACAAAATTAGAATCTGACCCAAAAGCACATTCAATCTAATTCCTCTCCTCTCTCCTGGCTCTGCGATGAAAAACCCAAACCCCAATTTTTCTGTAATTTCTTCTCCGATCTGTGTTGTTCGTTTGATTATTCGAAGAACCCTAAAGTATTAACACCTCTATCTGATTACACGAAAAATGGCAAACGACGACAATCAAAGGTAAGTTAGATTTCGGTTCGTACGAAGTGTTTTCGGAACCCTATTCTGCGTTTTCACTCTCTACCCACCTGGGTTTGGCTTTGTTATCTTCGTGGGTTTAATACAAAACAGCTTCTAACTTGTTTTGGACGCTAATACAACATGTCCATATGGTATTTGAACTCATCCTTGATTGATTCGACGTTAAAAAATGATCGTGGGCTTTCTTCATTCTCTTAACAGTGGTCGATTACTAGATTAAAAGTATCTATTGATAGATCATATATCTACTGATAGATCATACCAATGTCGAGTGATAGATCCTTTTTTCCTCTTTTTTTTTTTTTTTACTGCATGTATGGTTTATTTTTTCCATGCAACGTGTTTCTATAGGGTTTTCTTAATTCAATAGCCCATGATTCATTTGATCGCGTGCTTGATTGATATATATCTAGTGCTAGATCATGATATTCTAGTGCTAGATCATGTATCGCGTACTGGAATACATATATCTAGCATTCGATCCCTTCTCCCCCCCTATTTTTTTTACTGCATGCATGGTTTATTTTTTCCATGCAACGTGTTTCTATAGGGTTTTCCTTATTGAATAGCCTATGATTCATTTGATCGCGTGCTGGATGATTCTTATGCATGTATGGATAATTAAATATTCTTTCCTACTGTGTACAAGACGTTTGTTGTTGGAGTTGAATTTGAAGCGTGGCAAGAACAATCCACTCATTGGAATTGGGTTGCGGACAAAAAGCAAACAACTGCTCTTGTTGTCACCAATCAGACTATACTTCGAACGTTGATAAGTGATGTTCTTGAACAATCAGGACTTGCTTGCTCCCATGATGACGTACATGTGAAATATTTTCTTTCAAGTGCACCTCCAACTAGTCATCCAACTGAAATAAAGTCCGATCGTGACCTTCAAGTTTACTTCGCAGATATCCATCCTCAGGGCTGGAGGCCGATCTTGAATGTTTCTTTTGATAGGAGGGAGAGTTGAACATAATCTGTACGGGAAGGGACAACAGTGTTCACTACATCTGAGGATGATAATGATCAATACGAACATAATTATGAGGATTTCACCCTTCCTGATAACAACGATGACGACTGGACTCTTCGTGATAACAACGATGAAGACTGTACCCCAACTCTTCGTCATAAAAATGAAGAAAACTGGATCCCTGCTCTTCCTGATAACAACGACGAAGACGTCTCTCAGCCTGATGGTGTAAACGAAGAAATTGTAAAGTGTGGGACCGAAGCAGATCTTCAACATCCCTCTGAGGAAAAAGTGCCCATTGAATATATTAATGAGGAAGAAGCCATCGTCTGTTATTATAATCCAGAGGTCGGGAGTGAAAGACATACGTGGGATGATGGTTCAGGTTTTAAGGATGACGAAAAGTTTAAAAACAAAGAAGAAGCCGTTCTGAAATTCAACATAGTTGCATGTAAGGGAAGCTTCCAATTCAGAACACTAAAATCATTAAAGTCCCTTCTGGTTCTGCGATGCTGTTGCAATGATTGCAAATGGTGGGTTCGGTGTGTTAAATCTCACAATTCTGACAGATTTTACCTCCGAAAGTATATCCGGACTCATAATTGTGGGTTGGAGGAGATAACTAATCATCATCATCAGGCAACAGCCCAAATGATAGGGGAGTTAGTGCAGCATATGTTTCTTGACGGGAAAGACCCCACACCAGGCGATATTAAAAAGCACATCGAACTTCAATTGGGCGTGAAGGTTAGCTACTGGAAGTGTTGGATGGGCAGAAATCATGCTAAGAATATTGTCAGAGGCTCACCGGAGCATGGATATGAAATAATAGATGTATATCGGTATATGCTAACAAGAACGAATGAAGGAAGCATCACTGATTTGGTTCTTGACACCGAAGGCAGGTTTCTGCATTTTTTTGTTGCATTTGGCCCTTGCATACGGGGTTTTAAATACATGCGCAAGGTGTTAGCCGTTGACGGTTGCTTCTTGAAGGGTAAATATGACGGTACATTGCTTGTGGCTACTGCACAAGATAGTGAGAACCATACGTTTCCTCTTGCATGGGTAGTAGTCGATTCAGAGAATAATGCATCGTGGGAATGGTTTTTTAACAATCTAAAAAGCATTGTACCTGATAGTGCCGATCTCTGTATAATATCCGATAGACACGTTTCCATAAAAAATGCGATTGCTAAGGTTTATCCTACTGCGTACCATGGATTTTGTGCAAAGCACTTGTCGGAGAACTTGAAACAACGGTTTAAAAAGAGTGCGATCCTTGATCCATTTTTCAGGGCAGTGAAAGCATACACTGTCGGAGATTTCATGGAGCACTACAAAGAGATAGAAAGTCTTCACAAACGTGCTGCGGAATACTTGAAAGATGAGGTTGGTTTTGAGTTATGGAGCCGGGTACATTCTAAATCAAACAGGTTTGATATCCTGACCAGCAACATCGCCGAGTCTATTAATTCTAGGCTACGTGCTGAAAGAGGGTATCCTATCCATTCTTTGATTGAGTCTATCATACTAATTTTGGGAAAATGGTTCCACGACCGACGAACTGATATGTTGAAGTGCTGTACAATCCTGGTGCCTTCAAAAGAGAAAGTTCTGCAGATTAATTTGGACAAATCTAAAGGTTGCGTTGCACAACAGTTCAACGATCATGTATTTTCTGTCCGTGGCCTTGGAGATCCGGTTATGGTTGACTTGAATAATATGACATGCACATGTGGTGTCTTCCAGGCGGAGAAGATCCCCTGTCCCCATGCATTGTCGGCGTTAAAGAAGTGCAACGAAGAACATTTTGGACAAAGAATATATGACGTATGCTCCAAATTTTACACAGTTGATTATTACATACTTGCATATTCTGAGACAATATTCCCAACACCTCCAGAGTTCGAGTGGGATTTTCCTGAAGACACAGGGATAAAACAAGTAAAACCACCAACACTAAACTGTCGCGTCGGAAGAAAAAGGATGATGCGTTTCCTGGCTCCTTATGAGGGAAGGAAAAGATACAATACTTGTTCAAAATGTGGAGGAAAGGGACATAAAAAAACTACCTGCGACCAGGGCGTCGAGGAAACGAATAATTAATCACAAGTAAAAGGATCTATCAGTAGATCAAGCAGTGCTACTAGAAACCCGGCTGCAAAGAAACCCGGCTTTTTTCCCTTGTGATATGTTGATCTCCAAGAGCTACATAAGATGTTACTAAATTGTGCTTTGGATTTTTTCCAATTAATTTTTTTACGTCTTGATTTTTTTCCCAGTATTATGTAGATCCCAAAGATATTTAAAGGATCCAGTACTAGATTCAACGGATCTATCACTGGGATTCAAAGGATCTATCAGTAGATCAAGCAGTGCGTCTCAGGATCTATCACTCGATTTATTTGATTTAGTACTAGAAACCCGGTTGCAAAAAAAGAGTTTTAAGGATCTAACACTAGATTCAAAGGATCTAGCACTAGGATTTAATAACATATAACTTCTAATAAAATAAAATATTAACAGAAGAAAATATTAACATGTGAAATATTAAGTTGATCTGGTCTTCTTCCTTAATCACAAAATCTGCCGTATTTGATTGAAATGTTCATGAAAATCGTCATTTTCGTAGGACTTGTTGCCAAACAGTAACAATCAATAGATTTCTTTGTTTGGCCTTGCAATAGATCGTTTTACATTGTAGAAGAACTATGCAATGTGCAATACAGGAGATAATTTTGACATGCTTCGTGCAACCTTTGCATAACAATGGAAAGAAACCCTTGAAAATGCAATTGAAGCTTTATTATAGATTTATAATAAATCTATAATAAAGCTTCAATTGCATTTTCAAGGGTTTCTTTCCATTGTTATGCAAAGGTTGCACGAAGCATCTCAAAACTATCTCCTGTATTGCCCATCGTATAGTTCATCTACAACGAGTAAACACTACATGGACCAAATAAAGAAACACCTATTGATTCCTACTGTATGGCGGAAATCATACAGCAAACATGATAATTTTCAAGAGCAATTCAAACTAATAGGGCAGACTCTCAAAGATTTACGCAGGATTTTTGGCCTTAAGCGGGGGAGGAAGAGAGAGAGGATGAGAAGTAGAGGCAGAGGAAGAGGAAGAGGAAGAGGAGGGGAGAGCGGAAGCAAGGAATGCCGGCAGCTACGGCAGAGAAAAAAAAGATGGAATTGAAAGGAATTTAGCGCTTAGTGTAGTTTAAATACTTAACTTTTTGGGTGTTTACAAAAGCGCCCCTGAAAGTTCTTAATATTACAAAATATTTATAACCGTTAATATAGTAGCCATTATTATAGCCGTTGGTGGGTTCCTTGGATTTATATTTATATAGGTCATTTGATTATCATTTAACGAATTTAAAGATCATGGCAAGTTCAGCTAGCTCTACTTATACCCAGAAAAAAACACTGAGATATAGAAAGGAGAAGTGCAGGGAATGCGATCAGTGGACTACAATAAAGGTGGTAGAGAGAGATAATTTGAATCGGGGAAGACTATTTTATTGGTGCAATCAGCATGGCTTTTCTCATTGGTGTAACCTCGTGATCGAAGATCAGTACCCATATAATGACGAAGATGGTGACGTTTCGAGCCGGAGGACACCAATCGTTATAGCTGGAGGAGAACATAATATGGTGTACAAGTTGGTAGTAGGCCAGATGATTCTTTTAATAGTAATTTTGGTTATTTGGATTGTAAAACTCACAATGTAACTGGTGTTGTATTGTGTAATAAAATCAAATGTAGCAATCGATCGCTGGTATCTATCACTAGATCCTCCATCAGAATGGCCGCTTTTAATTTTTTTATATTTTTCCAAGCTTCCACACCCCAACCGTAGGCTTTTCCACACACACTGCATGTTGATCTTGATAAATTTGGATTTTTCTGGTGCAACATTGGGGTGTAACCCCAAAACCCAAGCCATTATCATAGACTAGTTCCTTGAGAGTTGGGAGGAACCCCAAGCCTGGGTTCGCCAGGATTGCACACAACTGCCCAAACGTGATGGAACAGGCTCCCCAAGGGTGTAGGGCAAGATAAGGGACGCTGATCTTCATGTTGGGCCAAAGGGAGGGGTATATCTATCGAGCGATCTCCGGTATCTATCACTAGATCCTCCATCAGAATGACCACTTTTAATTTTTTTTATATTTTTCCAAGCTTCCACACCCCAACCGTAGGCTTTTCCTCACACACTGCATGTTGATCTTGATAAATTTGGATTTTTCTGGTGCAACATTGGTGTGTAACCCCAAAACCCAAGCCATTATCATAGACTAGTTTCTTGAGAGTTGGGAGGAACCCCAAGCCTGGGTTCGCCAGGATTGCACAGAACCGCCCAAAATGAAGATCAGCGTCCCTTATCTCCGGTATCTATCACTAGATCCTCCGTCGGAATGGCTGCTTCTAATTTTTTTAATATTTTTCCAAGCTTCCACACCCCAACCGTAGGCTTTTCCACACGCACTGCATGTTGATCTTGATAAATTTGGATTTTTCTGGTGCAACATTGGGGTGTAACCCCAAAACCCAAGCCATTATCATAGACTAGTTCCTTGAGAGATGGGAGGAACCCCAAGCCTGTGTTCGCCAGGATTGCACACAACCGCCCAAACGTGACGGAACAGGCTCCCCAAGGGTGTAGGGCAAGATAAGGGACGCTGATCTTCATTTTGGGCCAAAGGGAGGGGCATATCTATCGAGCGATCACCGATATGTATCACTAGATCCTCCGTCAGAATAGCCGATTTTAATTTTTTTTATATTTTTCCAAGCTTCCACACCCCAACCGTAGGCTTTTCCACACACACTGCACGTTGATCTTGATAAATTTGGATTTTTCTGGTGCAACATTGGGGTGTAACCCCAAAACCCAAGCCATTATCATAGACTAGTTCCTTGAGAGTTGGGAGGAACCCCAAGACTGGGTTCGCCAGGATTGCACACAACCGCCCAAACGTGATGGAACAGGCTCCCCAATGGTGTATGGCAAGATAAGGGACGCTGATCTTCATTTTGGGCCAAAGGGAGGGGCATATCTATCGAGCGATCGCCGGTATTTATCACTAGATCCTTAGTCAGAATGGCCGCTTTTAATTTTTTTTATATTTTTCCAAGCTTCCACACCCCAACCGTAGGTTTTTCCACACACACTGCATGTTGATCTTGATAAATTTGGATTTTACTGGTGCAACATTGGGGTGTAACCCCAAAACCCAAGCCATTATCATAGACAAGTTCCTTGAGAGATGGGAGGAACCCCAAGCCCGTGTTCGCCAGGATTGCACACAACCGCCCAAACGTGACGGAACAGGCTCCCCAAGGGTGTAGGGCAAGATAAGGGACGCTGATCTTCATTTTGGGCCATATCTATTGAGCGATCGCCGGTATCTATCACTAGATCCTCCGTCAGAATGGCCGCTTTTAATTATTTTTATGTTTTTCCAAGCTTCCACACCCCAACCGTAGGCTTTTCCACACACACTGCATGTTGATGTTGATAAATTTGGATTTTTCTGGTGCAACATTGGGGTGTAACCCCAAAATCCAAGCCATTATCATAGACTAGTTCCTTGAGAGTTGGGAGAAACCCCAAGCCTTGGTTCGCCAGGATTGCACACAACCGCCAAAACGTGATGGAACAGGCTCCCCAAGGGTGTAGGGCAAGATAAGGGACGCTGATCTTCATTTTGGGCCAAAGGGAGGGGCATATCTATCGAGCGATCGCCGCTATCTATCACTAGATCGTCCGTCAGAATGGCCGCTTTTAGTTTTTTTTATATTTTTCCACGCTTCCACACCCCAACCGTAGGCTTTTCCACACACACTGCACGTTGATCTTGATAAATTTGAATTTTTCTGGTGCAACATTGGGGTGTAACCCCAAAACCCAAGCCATTATCTTAGACTAGTTCGTTGAGAGTTGGGAGGAACCCCAAGCCTGGGTTCGCCAGGATTGCACACAACCGCCAAAACGTGATGGAACAAGCTCCCCAAGGGTGTAGGGCAAGATAAGGGACGCTGATCTTCATTTTGGGCCAAAGGGAGGGGCATATCTATCGAGCGATCGCCAGTATCTATCAGTAGATCCTCCGTCAGAATGGCCGCTTTTATTGTTTTTTATATTTTTCCCAGCTTCCACACCCCAACCGTAGGCTTTTCCACACACACTGCATGTTGATCTTGATAAATTTGGATTTTTCTGGTGCAACATTGGGGTGTAACCCCAAAACCCAAGCCATTATCATAGACTAGTTCCTTGAGAGTTGGGAGGAACCCAAAGCCTGGGTTCGCCAGGATTGCACACAACCGCCCAAACGTGATGGAACAGGCTCCCCAAGGGTGTATGGCAAGATAAGGGACTCTGATCTTCACTTTGGGCCAAAGGGAGGGGCACATCTATCGAGTGATCGCCGGTTTTTATCACTAGATCCTCCGTCAGAATGGCCGCTTTTAATTTTTTTTATATTTTTCCAAGCTTCCACACCCCAACGGTAGGTTTTTCCGCACACACTGCACGTTGATCTTGATAAATTTGGATTTTTCTGGTGCAACATTGGGGTGTAACCCCAAAACCCAAGCCGTTATCATAGACTAGTTCCTTGAGAGTTGGGAGGAACCCCAAGCCTTGGTTTGCCAGGTTTGCACACGACCGCCCAAACGTGATGGAACAGGCTCCCCAAGGGTGTAGGGCAAGATAAGGGACGCTGATCTTCATTTTGGGGCATATCTATCGAGCGATCGCCGGTATCTATCACTAGATCCTCCTTCAGAATGGCAGCTTTTATTTTTTTTTTATATTTTTCCAAGCTTCCACACCCCAACCTTAGGCTTTTCCACACACACTGCATGTTGATCTTGATAAATTTGGAATTTTCTGGTGCAACATTGGGGTGTAACCCCAAAACCCAAGCCATTATCATAGACTAGTTCCTTGAGAGTTGGGAGGAACCCCAAGCCTGGGTTCGCCAAGATTGCACACAACCGCCCAAACATGATGGAACAGGCTCCCCAAGGGTGTATGGCAAGATAAGGGACGCTGATCTTCATTTTGGGCCAAAGGGAGGGACATATCTATCGAGCGATCGCCGGTATTTATCACTAGATCCTCCGTTAGAATGGCCGTTTTTAATTTTTTTTATTTTTTTCCAAGCTTCCACACCCCAACCGTAGGTTTTTCCACACACACTGCATGTTGATCTTGATAAATTTGGGTTTTTCTGGTGCAACATTGGGGTGTAACCCCAAAACCCAAGCCATTATCGTAGACTAGTTCCTTGAGAGTTGTGAGGAACCCCAAGCCTGGGTTCGCCAGGATTGCATACAACCACCCAAACGTGATGGAACAGGCTCCCCAAGGGTGTATGGCAAGATAAGGGATGCTAATCTTCATTTTGGGGCATATCTATCGAGCGATCGCCGGTATCTATCACTTGATCCTCCGTCAGAAAGGTCGCTTTTAATTTTTTTTATGTTTTTCCAAGCTTCTACACCCCAACCGTGGGCTTTTCCACACACACTGCATGTTGATCTTGATAAATTTGGATTTTTCTGGTGCAACATTGGGGTGTAACCCCAAAACCCAAGCCATTATCATAGACTAGTTCCTTGAGAGTTGGGAGGAACCCCAAGCCTGGGTTCGCCAGGATTGCACACAACCGCCCAAACGTGATGGAACAGGCTTCCCAAGGGTGTATGGCAAGATAAGGGACGCTGATCTTCATTTTGGGCCAAAGGGAGGGGCATATCTATCGAGTGATCGCCGGTATTTATCATTAGATCCTCCGTCAGAATGGCCGCTTTTAATTTTTTTTATATTTTTCCAAGCTTCCACACCCCAACCGTAGGTTTTTCCACACACACTGCATGTTGATCTTGATAAATTTGGATTTTTCTGGTGCAACATTGGGGTGTAACCCCAAAACCCATGCCATTATCACAGACTAATTCCTTGAGAGTTGGGAGGAACCCCAAGCCTTGGTTCGCCAGGTTTGCACACGACCGCCCAAACGTGATGGAACAGGCTCCCCAAGGGTGTAGGGCAAGATAAGGGACGCTGATCTTCATTTTGGGGCATATCTATCGAGCGATCGCCGGTATCTATTACTAGATACTCCGTCAGAATGGCCGCTTTTAATTTTTTTTATATTTTTCCAAGCTTCCACACCCCAACCGTAGGCTTTTCCACACACACTGCATGTTGATCTTGATAAATTTGGATTTTTCTGGTGCAACATTGGGGTGTAACCCAAAAACCCAAGCCATTATCATAGACTAGTTCCTTGAGAGTTGGGAGGAACCTCAAGCCTGGGTTCGCCAGGATTGCACACAACCGCGCAAACGTGATGGAACAGGCTCCCCAAGGGTGTAGGGCAAGATAAGGGACGCTAATCTTCATTTTAGGCCAAAGGGAGGGACATATCTATCGAGCGATCGCCGGTATTTATCACTAGATCCTCCGTCAGAATGGCCGCTTTTAATTTTTTATATTTTTTTCCAAGCTTCTACACCCCAACCGCAGGTTTTTCCACACACACTGCATGTTGATCTTGATAAATTTGGGTTTTTCTGGTGCAACATTGGGGTGTAACCCCAAAACCCAAGCCGTTATCACAGACTAGTTCCTTGAGAGTTGGGAGGAACCCCAAGCCTTGGTTTGCCAGGTTTGCACACGACCGCCCAAACGTGATGGAACAGGCTCCCCAAGGGTGTAGGGCAAGATAAGGGACGCTGATCTTCATTTTGGGGCATATCTATCGAGCGATCGCCGGTATCTATCACTAGATCCTCCTTCAGAATGGCAGCTTTTATTTTTTTTTATATTTTTCCAAGCTTCCACACCCCAACCTTAGGCTTTTCCACACACACTGCATGTTGATCTTGATAAATTTGGAATTTTCTGGTGCAACATTGGGGTGTAACCCCAAAACCCAAGCCATTATCATAGACTAGTTCCTTGAGAGTTGGGAGGAACCCCAAGCCTGGGTTCGCCAGGATTGCACACAACCGCCCAAACATGATGGAACAGGCTCCCCAAGGGTGTATGGCAAGATAAGGGACGCTGATCTTCATTTTGGGCCAAAGGGAGGGACATATCTATCGAGCGATCACCGGTATTTATCACTAGATTCTCCGTCAGAATGGCCGCTTTTAATTTTTTTTATTTTTTTCCAAGCTTCCACACCCCAACCGTAGGTTTTTCCACACACACTGCATGTTGATCTTGATAAATTTTGGTTTTTCTGGTGCAACATTGGGGTGTAACCCCAAAACCCAAGCCGTTATCACAAACTAGTTTCTTGAGAGTTGTGAGGAACCCCAAGCCTGGGTTCGCCAGGATTGCATACAACCACCCAAACGTGATGGAACAGGCTCCCCAAGGGTGTATGGCAAGATAAGGGATGCTGATCTTCATTTTGGGGCATATCTATCGAGCGATCGCCGGTATCTATCACTTGATCCTCCGTCAGAATGGCCGCTTTTAATTTTTTTTATATTTTTCCAAGTTTCCACACGCCAACCGTAGGCTTTTCCACACACACTGCATGTTGATCTTGATAAAATTGGATTTTTCTGGTGCAACATTGGGGTGTAACCCCAAAACCCAAGCCATTATCATAAACTAGTTCCTTGAGAGTTGGGAGGGACCCCAAGCCTGGGTTCGCCAGGATTGCACACAACCGCCCAAACGTGATGGAACAGGCTTCCTAAGGGTGTATGGCAAGTTAAGGGACGCTGATCTTCATTTTGGGCCAAAGGGAGGGGTATATCTATCGAGTGATCGCCGGTATTTATCATTAGATCCTCCGTCAAAATGGCCGCTTTTAATTTTTTTTATATTTTTCCAAGCTTCCACACCCCAACAGTAGGTTTTTCCACACACACTGCATGTTGATCTTGATAAATTTGGATTTTTCTGGTGCAACGTTGGGGTGTAACCCCAAAACCCAAGCCGTTATCACAGACTAGTTCCTTGAGAGTTGGGAGGAACCCCAAGCCCTGGTTCGCCAGGTTTGCACACGACCGCCCAAAAGTGATGGAACAGGCTCCCCAAGGGTGTAGGGCAAGATAAGGGACGCTGATCTTCATTTTGGGGCATATCTATCGAGCGATCGCCGGTATCTATCACTAGATACTCCGTCAGAATGGCCGCTTTTAATTTTTTTTATATTTTTCCAAGCTTCCACACCCCAACCGTAGGCTTTTCCACACACACTACATGTTGATCTTGATAAATTTGGGTTTTTCTGGTGCAACATTGGGGTGTAACCCCAAAACCCAAGCCATTATCATAGACTAGTTCCTTGAGAGTTGGGAGGAACCCCAAGCCTGGGTTATCCAGGATTGCACACAACCGCCCAAACGTGATGGAACAGGCTCCCCAAGGGTGTATGGCAAGATAAGGGATGCTTATCTTCATTTTGGGCCAAAGGGAGGGGCATATCTATCGAGTGATCGCCGGTATTTATCACTAGATCCTCCGTCAGAATGGTCGCTTTTAATTTTTTTTATATTTTTCCAAGCTTCCACACCCCAACCGTAGGTTTTTCCACACACACTGCATGTTGATCTTGATAAATTTGGATTTTTCTGGTGCAACATTGGGGTGTAACCCCAAAACCCAAGCCATTATCACAGACTAGTTCCTTGAGAGTTGGGAGGAACCCCAAGCCTTGGTTCGCCAGGATTGCACACAACCGCCCAAACGTGATGGAACAGGCTCCCCAAGGGTGTAGGGCAAGATAAGGGACGCTGATCTTCATTTTGGGGCATATCTATCGAACGATCGCCGGTATCTATCACTAGATCCTCCGTCAGAATGGCCGCTTTTAATTGTTTTTATATTTTTCCAAGCTTCCACACCCCAACCGTAGGCTTTTCCACAGACACTGCATGTTGATCTTGATAAATTTGGATTTTTCTGGTGCAACATTGGGGTGTAACCCCAAAACCCAAGCCATTATCATAGACTAGTTCTTTGAGAGTTGGGAGGAACCCCAAGCCTGGGTTTGCCAGGATTGCACACAACCGCCCAAACATGATGGAACAGGCTCCCCAAGGGTGTATGGCAAGATAAGGGACGCTGATCTTCATTTTGGCCCAAAGGGAGGGGTATATCTATCGAGCGATCGCCGGTATCTATCACTAGATCCTCCGTCAGAATGGCCACTTTTAATTTTTTTTATATTTTTCCAAGCTTCCACACCCCAACCGTAGGCTTTTCCACACACACTGCATGTTGATCTTGATAAATTTGGAATTTTCTAGTGCAACATTGAGGTGTAACCCCAAAACCCAAGCCATTATCATAGACTAGTTCTTTGAGAGTTGGGAGGAACCCCAAGCCTGGGTTCGCCAGGATTGCACACAACCGCCCAAACCTGATGGAACAGGCTCCCCAAGGGTGTATGGCAAGATAAGGGACGCTGATCTTCATTTTGGGCCAAAGTGAGGGGCATATCTATCGAGCGACCGCCAGTATCTATCACTAGATCCTCCGTCAGAATGGCCGCTTTTAATTTTTTTTACATTTTTCCATGCTTCCACACCCCAACCGTAGGCTTTTCCACACACACTGCATGTTGATCTTGATAAATTTGGATTTTTCTGGTGCAACATTGGGTTGTAACCCCAAAACCCAACCATTATCATAGACTAGTTCCTTGAGAGTTGGGAGGAACCCCAAGCCTGTGTTCGCCAGGATTGCACACAACCGCCCAAACGTGAAGGAACAGGCTCCCCAAGGGTGTATGGCAAGATAAGGGACGCTGTTCTTCATTTTGGGCCAAAGGGAGGGGCTTATCTATCTAGCGATCACCGGTATCTGTCACTAGATCCTCCGTCAGAATGGCCGCTTTTAATTTTTTTTATATTTTTCCAAGCTTCCACACCCCAACCGTAGGCTTTTCCACATACACTGCATGTTGATCTTGACAAATTTGAATTTTCCTGGTGCAACATTGGGGTGTAACCCCAAAACCCAAGCCATTATCATAGACTAGTTCCTTGAGAGTTGGGAGGAACCCCAAGCCTGGGTTCGCCAGGATTGCACACAACCGCCCAAACCTGATGGAACAGGCTCCCCAATGGTGTATGGCAAGATAAGGGACGCTGATCTTCATTTTGGGCCAAAGGGAGGGGCATATCTATCGAGTGATCGCCGGTATTTATCCCTAGATCCTCCGTCAGAATGGCCGGTTTTAATTTTTTTTATATTTTTCCAAGCTTCCGTACCCCAACCGTAGGTTTTTCCACACACACTGCATGTTGATCTTGATAAATTTAGATTTTTCTGGTGCAACATTGGGGTGTAACCCCAAAACCCAAGCCGTTATCATAGACTAGCTCCTTGAGAGTTGGGAGGAACCCCAAGCCTTGGTTCTCCAGGATTGCACACAACCGCCCAAACGTGATGGAACAGGCTCCCCAAGGATGTAGGGCAAGATAAGGGACGTTGATCTTCATTTTGGGGCATATCTATCGAGCGATCGCCGGTATCTATCACTAGATCCTCCGTCAGAAAGGCCGCTTTTAATTTTTTTTATATTTTTCCAAGCTTCCACACCCCAACCGTAGGCTTTTCACACACACTGCATGTTGATCTTGAGAATTTGGATTTTTCTGGTGCAACACTGGGGTGTAACCCCAAAACCCAAGCCATTATCAAAGACTAGTTCCTTGAGAGTTGGGAGGAACCCCAAGCCTGGGTTCGCCAGGATTGCACACAACCGCCCAAAGATGATGCAACAGGCTCCCCAAGGGTGTATGGCAAGATAAGGGACGTTGATCTTCATTTTGGGCCAAAGGGAGGGGCATATCTATCGAGTGATCGCCGGTATTTATCACTAGATCCTCCGTCAGAATGGCCGCTTTTAATTTTTTTTATATTTTTCCAAGCTTCCACACCCCAACCGTAGGTTTTTTCACACACACCGCATGTTGATCTTGATAAATTTGGATTTTTCTGGTGCAACATTTGGGTATAACCCCAAAACCCAAGCCATTATCATAGACAAGTTCCTTCGGAGATGGGAGTAACCCCAAGCCTGGGTTCGCCAGGATTGCACACAACCGCCCAAACGTGATGGAACAGGCTCCCCAAGGGTGTAGGGCAAGATAAGGGACGCTGATCTTCATTTTGGGGCATATCTATCGAGCGATCGCCAGTATCTATCACTAGATCCTCCGTCAGAATGGCCGCTTTTAAATTTTTTTATATTTTTCCAAGTTTCCACACGCCAACCGTAGGCTTTTCCACACACACTGCATGTTGATCTTGATAAAATTGGATTTTTCTGGTGCAACATTGGGGTGTAACCCCAAAACCCAAGCCATTATCATAAACTAGTTCCTTGAGAGTTGGGAGGAACCCCAAACCTGGGTTTGCCAGGATTGCACACAACCGCCCAAACGTGAAGGAACAGGCTCCCCAATGGTGTATGGCAAGATAAGGGACGATGTTCTTCATTTTGGGCCAAAGGGAGGGGCATATCTATCGAGCGATCACCGGTATCTGTCACTAGATCCTCCGTCAGAATGGCTGCTTTTATTATTTTTTATATTTTTCCAAGCTTCCACACCCCAACCGTAGGCTTTTCCACGTACACAGTATGTTGATCTTGACAAATTTGGATTTTTCTTGTGCAACATTGGGGTGTAACCCCAAAACCCAAGCCATTATCATAGACTAGTTCCTTGAGAGTTGGGAGGAACCCCAAGCCTGGGTTCGCCAGGATTGCACACAACCGCCCAAACCTGATGGAACAGGCTCCCCAAGGGTGTATGACAAGATAAGGGACGCTGATCTTCATTTTGGGCAAAAGGGAGGGGCATATCTATTGAGTGATCGCCGGTATTTATCACTAGATCCTCCGTCAGAATGGCCGCTTTTAATTTTTTTTATATTTTTCCAAGCTTCCACACCCCAACCGTAGGCCTTTCCACATAAACTGCATGTTGATCTTGACAAATTTGGATTTTTCTGGTCCAACATTGGGGTGTAACTCCAAAACCCAATCCATTATGATAGACTAGTTCCTTGAGAGTTGGGAGGAACCCCAAGCCTGGGTTCGCCAGGATTGCACACAACCGCCCAAACGTGATGGAACAGGCTCCCGAAGGGTGTATGGCAAGATAAGGGACGCTGATCTTCATTTTGGGCCAAAGGGAGGGGCATATCTATCGAGTGATCGCCGGTATTTATCACTAGATCGTCCGTCAAAATGGCCGCTTTTAATTTTTTTTATATTTTCCAAGCTTCCACACCCCAACCGTAGGTTTTTCCACACACACTGCATGTTGATCTTGATAAATTTGGATTTTTCTGGTGCAACATTGGGGTGTAACCCCATAACCCAAGCCGTTACCATAGACTAGTTCCTTGAGAGTTGGGAGGAACCCCAAGCCTTGGTTCGCCAGGATTGCACACAACCACCCAAACGTGATGGACCAGGCTCCCCAAAGGTGAAGGGCAAGATAAGGGACGCTGATCTTCATTTTGGGGCATATCTATCGAGCGATTACCGGTATCTATCGCTAGATCCTCCGTCAGAATGGCCGCTTTTAATTTTTTTTTATATTTTTCCAAGCTTCCACACCCCAACCGTAGGTTTTTCCACACACACTGAATGTTGATCTTGATAAATTTGGATTTTTCTGGTGCAACATTGGGGTGTAACCCCAAAACCCAAGCCATTATCATAGACTAGTTCTTTGAGAGTTGGGAGGAACCCCAAGCCTGGGTTCGCCAGGATTGCACACAACCGCCCAAACCTGATGGAACAGGCTCCCTAGGGGTGTATGGCAAGATAAGGGACGCTGATCTCCATTTTGCGCCAAAGGGAGGGGCATATCTATCGAGCGATCGCCGGTATCTATCACTAGATCCTCCGTCAGAATGGCCGCTTTTAATTTTTTTTATATTTTTCCAAGCTTCCACACCCCAACCGTAGGCTTTTCCACACACACTACATGTTGATCTTGATAAATTTAGATTTTTCTGGTGCAACATTGGGGTGTAACCCCAAAACCCAACCATTATCATAGACTAGTTCCTTGAGAGTTGGGAGGAACCCCAAGCCTGGGTTCGCCAGGATTGCACACAACCGCCCAAACGTGATGGAACAGGCTCCCCAAGGGTGTATGGCAAGATAAGGGACGCTGGTCTTCATTTTGGGCCAAAGGGAGGGGCATATCTATCGAGCGATCATCGGTACTTATCACTAGATCCTCCGTTAGAATGTCCGCTTTTAATTTTTTTTATATTTTTCCAAGCTTCCACACCCCAACCGTAGGTTTTTCCACACACACTGCATGTTGATCTTGATAAATTTGGATTTTTCTGGTGCAACATTAGGGTGTAACCCCAAAACCCAAGCCGTTATCATAGACTAGTTCCTGGAGAGTTGGGAGGAACCCCAAGCCTTGGTTCGCCAGGATTGCACACAACCGCCCAAACGTGATAGAACAGGCTCCCCAAGGGTGTTGGGCAAGATAAGGGACGCTGATCTTCATTTTGGGGCATATCTATCTAGCGATCGCCGGTATCTATCACTAGATCCTCCGTCAGAATGGCCGCTTTTAATTTTTTTTTATATTTTTCCAAGCTTCCACACCCTAACCGTAGGATTTTCCACACACACTGCATGTTGATCTTGATAAAAATGGATTTTTCTGTTGCAACATTGGGGTGTAACCCCAAAACCCAAGCCATTATCATAGACTAGTTCTTTGAGAGTTGGGAGGAACCCCAAGCCTGGGTTCGCCAGGATTGCACACAACCGCCCAAACCTGATGGAACAGGCTCCCTAGGGGTGTATGGCAAGATAAGGGACGCTGATCTCCATTTTGCGCCAAAGGGAGGGGCATATCTATCGAACGATCGCCGGTATCTATCACTAGATCCTCCGTCAGAATGGCCGCTTTTAATTTTTTTTATATTTTTCCAAGCTTCCACACCCCAACCGTAGGCTTTTCCACACACACTACATGTTGATCTTGATAAATTTAGATTTTTCTGGTGCAACATTGGGGTGTAACCCCAAAACCCAACCATTATCATAGACTAGTTCCTTGAGAGTTGGGAGGAACCCCAAGCCTGGGTTCGCCAGGATTGCACACAACCGCCCAAACGTGATGGAACAGGCTCCCCAAGGGTGTATGGCAAGATAAGGGACGCTGGTCTTCATTTTGGGCCAAAGGGAGGGGCATATCTATCGAGCGATCATCGGTACTTATCACTAGATCCTCCGTTAGAATGTCCGCTTTTAATTTTTTTTATATTTTTCCAAGCTTCCACACCCCAACCGTAGGTTTTTCCACACACACTGCATGTTGATCTTGATAAATTTGGATTTTTCTGGTGCAACATTAGGGTGTAACCCCAAAACCCAAGCCGTTATCATAGACTAGTTCCTGGAGAGTTGGGAGGAACCCCAAGCCTTGGTTCGCCAGGATTGCACACAACCGCCCAAACGTGATAGAACAGGCTCCCCAAGGGTGTTGGGCAAGATAAGGGACGCTGATCTTCATTTTGGGGCATATCTATCTAGCGATCGCCGGTATCTATCACTAGATCCTCCGTCAGAATGGCCGCTTTTAATTTTTTTTTATATTTTTCCAAGCTTCCACACCCTAACCGTAGGATTTTCCACACACACTGCATGTTGATCTTGATAAATTTGGATTTTTCTGTTGCAACATTGGGGTGTAACCCCAAAACCCAAGCCATTACCATAGACTAGTTCCTTGAGAGTTGGGAGGAACCCCAAGCCTGAGCTCGCCAGGATTGCACACAACCGCCCAAACGTGATGGAACAGGCTCCCAAAGGGTGTATGGCAAGATAAGGGACGCTGATCTTCATTTTCGGCCAAAGGGAGGGGCATATCTATCGAGCGATCACCGGTATCTATCACTAGATCCTCCGTCTGAATGGCTGCTTTTAATTTTTTATATATTTTCCAAGCATCCACACCCCAACCGTAGGCTTTTCCACACACACTGCATGTTGATCTTGATAAATTTGGATTTTTCTGGTGCAACATTGGGGTGTAACCCCAAAACCCAAGCCATTATTATAGACTAGTTCCTTGAGAGTTGGGAGGAACCCTAAGCCTGGGTTCGCCAGGATTGCACACAACCGCCCAAACGTGATGGAACAGGCTCCCCAAGGGTGTATGGCAAGATAAGGGACGTTGATCTTAAGTTTGGCCCAAAGGGAGGGGCATATCTATCGAGCGATCACTGGTATATATCACTAGATCCTCCGTCAGAATGGCCACTTTTAATTTTTTTTATATTTTTTCAAGCTTCCACACCCCAACCGTAGGTTTTTCCACACACACTGCATGTTGATCTTGATAAATTTGGATTTTTATGGTGAAACATTGGGGTGTAACCCCAAAACCCAAGCCGTTATCATAGACTAGTTCCTTGAGAGTTGGGAGGAACCCCAAGCCTTGGTTCGCCAGGATTGCACACAACCGCCCAAACGTGATGGAACAGGCTCCCCAAGGGTGTAGGGTAAGATAAAGGATGCTGATCTTCATTTTGGGGCATATCTATCGAGTGATCGTCGGTATTTATCACTAGATCCTCCGTCAGAATGGCCGCTTTTAATTTTTTTCATATTTTTCCAAGCTTCCACACCCCAACCGTAGGCTTTTCCACACACACTGCATGTTGATCTTGATAAATTTGGATTTTTCTGGTGCAACATTGGGGTGTAACCTCAAAACCCAAGCCATTATCATAGACTAGTTCCTTGAGAGTTGGGAGGAACCCCAAGCCTGGGTTCGCCAGGATTGCACACAAACGCCCAAACGTGATGGAACAGGCTCCCCAAGGGTGTATGGCAAGATAAGGGACGCTGATCTTCATTTTGGGCCAAAGGGAGGGGAATATCTATCGAGCGATCGCCGGTATTTTTCACTATATCCTCCGTCAGAATGGCCGCTTTTAATTTTTTTTATATTTTTCCAAGCTTCCACACCCCAACCGTAGGCTTTTCCACATACACTGCATGTTGATCTTGACAAATTTGGATTTTTCTGGTGCAACATTGGGGTGTAACCCCAAAACCCAAGCCATTATCGTAGACTAGTTCCTTGAGAGTTGGGAGGAACCCCAAGCCTTGGTTCGCCAGGATTGCACACAACCGCCCAAACGTGATGGAACAGGCTCCCCAAGGGTGTAGGGCAAGATAAGGGACGCTGAGCTTCATTTTGGGCCATATCTATCGAGCGATCGCCGGTATCTATCACTAGATCCTCCGTCAGAATGGCCGCTTTTAATTTATTTTATATTTCTCCAAGCTTCCACACCCCAACCGTAGGCTTTTCCACACACACTGCATGTTGATCTTGATAAATTTGGATTTTTCTGGTGCAACATTGGGGTGTAACCCCAAAACCCAAGCCATTATCATAGACTAGTTCTTTGAGAGTTGGGAGGAACCCCAAGCCTGGGTTTGCCAGGATTGCACACAACCGCCCAAACATGATGGAACAGGCTCCCCAAGTGTGTATGGCAAGATAAGGGACGCTGATCTTCATTTTGGGCCAAAGGGAGGGGCATATCTATCGAGCGATCGTCGGTATCTATCACTAGATCCTCCGTCAGAATGGCCACTTTTAATTTTTTTTATATTTTTCCAAGCTTCCACACCCCAACCGTAGGCTTTTCCACACACACTGCATGTTGATCTTGATAAATTTGGAATTTTCTAGTGCAACATTGAGGTGTAACCCCAAAACCCAAGCCATTATCATAGACTAGTTCTTTGAGAGTTGGGAGGAACCCCAAGCCTGGGTTCGCCAGGATTGCGCACAATCGCCCAAACCTGATGGAACAGGCTCCCCAAGGGTGTATGGCAAGATAAGGGACGCTGATCTTCATTTTGGGCCAAAGGGAGGGGCATATCTATCGAGCGACCGCCAGTATCTATCACTAGATCCTCCGTCAGAATGGCCGCTTTTAATTTTTTTTTATATTTTTCCATGCTTCCACACCCCAACCGTAGGCTTTTCCACACACACTGCATGTTGATCTTGATAAATTTGGATTTTTCTGGTGCAACATTGGGTTGTTACCCCAAAACCCAACCATTATCATAGACTAGTTCCTTGAGAGTTGGGAGGAACCCCAAGCCTGTGTTCGCCAAGATTGCACACAACCGCCCAAACGTGATGGAACAGGCTCCCCAAGGGTGTATGGCAAGATAAGGGACGCTGATCTTCATTTTGCCCCAAAGGGAGGGGCATATCTATCGAGCGATCACCGGTATCTATCACTAGATCCTCCGTCAGAATGGCCACTTTTAATTTTTTTTATATTTTTCCAAGCTTCCACACCCCAAACGTAGGTTTTTCCACACACACTGCATGTTGATCTTGATAAATTTGGATTTTTCTGGTGCAACATTGGGGTGTAACCCCAAAACCCAAGCCATTATCATAGACTAGTTCCTTGAGAGTTGGGAGGAACCCCAAGCCTTGGTTCGCCAGGATTGCACACAACCGCCCAAACGTGATGGAACAGGCTCCCCAAGGGTGTAGGGCAAGATAAGGGACGCTGATCTTCATTTTGGGGCATATCTATCGAGCGATCTCCAGTATCTATCACTAGATCCTCCGTCAGAATGGCCGCTTTTAATTTTTTTTATATTTTTCCAAGCTTCCACACCCCAACCGTAGGTTTTTCGACACACACTGCATGTTGATCTTGATAAATTTGGATTTTTCTGGTGCAACATTGGGGTGTAACCCCAAAACCCAAGCAATTATCATAGACTAGTTCCTTGAGAGTTGGGAGGAACCCCAAGCCTTGGTTCGCCAGGATTGCACACAACCGCCCAAACGTAATGGAATAGGCTCCCCAAGGGTGTATGGCAAGCTAAGGGACGCTGATCTTCATTTTGGGCCTAAGGGAGGGGCATGTCTATCGAGTGATCGCCGGTATTTATCACTAGATCCTCCGTCAGAATGGCCGCTTTTAATTTTTTTTTTTATTTTTCCAAGCTTCCACACCCCAACCCTAGGTTTTTCCACACACACTGCATGTTGATCTTGATAAATTTGGATTTTTCTGGTGCAACATTGGGGTGTAACCCCAAAACCCAAGCCGTTATCATAGACTAGTTCCTTGAGAGTTGGGAGGAACCCCAAGCCTTGGTTCGCCAGGATTGCACACAACCGCCCAAACGTGATGGAACAGGCTCCCCAAGGGTGTTGGGCAAGATAAGGGACGCTGATCTTCATTTTGGCGCATATCTATCGAACGATCACCGGTATCTATCACTAGATCCTCCGTCAGAATGGCCGCTTTTAATTTTTTTTATATTTTTCCAAGCTTCCACACCCCAACCGTAGGCTTTTTCACACACACTGCATGTTGATCTTGATAAATTTGGATTTTTCTGGTGCAACATTGGGGTGTAACCCCAAAACCCAAGCCATTATCATATACTAGTTCCTTGAGAGTTGGGAGTAACCCCAAGCCTTGGTTCGCCATGATTGCACACAACCGCCCAAACGTGATGGAACAGGCTCCCCAAGGGTGTATGGCAAGATAAGGGACGCTGATCTTCATTTTGGGCCAAAGGGAGGGGCATATCTTTCGAGTAATCGCCGGTATTTGTCACTAGATCCTCCGTCAGAATGGTCGCTTTTAATTTTTTTTATATTTTTCCAAGCTTCCACACCCCAACCGTAGGTTTTTGCACAGACAATGCATGTTGATCTTGATAAATTTGGATTTTTCTAGTGCAACATTGGGGTGTAATCCCAAAACCCAAGCCGTTATCATAGACTAGTTCCTTGAGAGTTGGGAGAAACCCCAAGCCTTGGTTCGCCAGGATTGCACACAACCGCCCAAACGTGATGGAACAGGCTCCCCAAGGGTGTAGGGAAAGATAAGGGACGCTGATCTTCATTTTGGGGCATATCTATCGAGCGATCGCCGGTATCTATCACTAGATCCTCCGTCAGAATGGCCGCTTTTAATTTTTTTTATATTTTTCCAAGCTTCCACACCCCAAACGTAGGCTTTTCCACACACACTGCATGTTGATCTTGATAAATTTTGATTTTTCTGGTGCAACATTGGGGTGTAACCCCATAGCCCAAGCCATTATCATAGACTAGTTCCTTGAGAGTCGGGAGGAACCCCCAGCCTGGGTTCGCCAGGATTGCACACAACCGCCCAAACGTGATGGAACAGGCTCCGCAAGGGTGTATGGCAAGATAAGGGACGCTGATCTTCATTTTGGGCCAAAGGGAGGGGCATATCTATCGAGCGATCGCCGGTATTTATCACTAGATCCTCCGTCCGAATGGTCGCTTTTAATTTTTTTTATAATTTTCCAACCTTCCACACCCCAACCGAAGGTTTTTCCACACACACTGCATGTTGATCTTGATAAATTTGGGTTTTTCTGGTGAAAGATTGGGGTGTAACCCAAAAACCCAAGCCGTTATCATAGGCTAGTTCCTTGAGAGTTGGGAGGAACCCCAAACCTTGGTTCGCCAGGATTGCACACAACCGCCCAAACGTGATGGAACAGGCTCCCCAGGGGTGTAGGGCAAGATAAGGGACGTTGATCTTCATTTTGGGGCATATCTATCGAGCGATCGCCGGTATCTATCACTAGATCCTCCGTCAGAATGGCTGCATTTAATTTATTTTATATTTCTCCAAGCTTCCACACCCCAACCGTAGGCTTTTCAACACACACTGCATGTTGATCTTGATAAATTTGGATTTTTCTGGTGTAACATTGGGGTGTAACCCCAAAACCCAAGCCATTATCATAGACTAGTTCTTTGAGAGTTGGGAGGAACCCCAAGCCTGGGATCGCCAGGATTGCACACAACCGCCCAAACGTGATGGAACAGGCTCCCCAAGGGTGTATGGCAAGATAAGGGACGCTGATCTTCATTTTGGCCCAAAGAGAGGGGCATATCTATCGAGCGATCGTCGGTATCTATCACTAGATCCTCCGTCAAAATGGCCACTTTTAATTTTTTTTATATATTTCCAAGCTTCCACACCCCAACCATAGGCTTTTCCACACACACTGCATGTTGATGTTGATAAATTTAGATTTTTCTAGTGCAACATTGGGGTGTAACCCCAAAACCCAACCATTATCATAGACTAGTTCCTTGAGAGTTGGGAGGAACCCCAAGCCTGGGTTCGCCAGGATTGCACACAACCGCCCAAACGTGATGGAACAGGCTTCCCAAGGGTGTATGGCAAGATAAGGGAGGCTAGTCTTCATTTTGGGCCAAAGGGAGGGGCATATCTATCGAGCGATCACCGGTACTTATCACTAGATCCTCCGTCAGAATGGCCTCTTTTTTTTTTTTATAATTTTCCAAGCTTCCACACCCCAACCGTAGGTTTCTCCACACACACAGCATGTTGATCTTGATAAATTTGGATTTTTCTGGTGCAACATTGGGATGTAACCCCAAAACCCAAGCCGTTATCATAGACTAGTTCCTTGAGAGTTGGGAGGAACCCCAAGCCTTGGTTCGCCAGGATTGCACACAACCGCCCAAACGTGATGGAACAGGCTCCCCAAGGGTGTAGAGCAAGATAAGGGACGCTGATCTTCATTTTGGGCCATATCTATCGAGCGATCGCCGGTATCTATCACCAGATCCTCCATCAGAATGGCCGCTTTTAATTTTTTTTTATATTTTTCCAAGCTTCCACACCCCAACCGTAGGCTTTTCCACACACACTGCATGTTGATCTTGATAAATTTGGATTTTTCTGGTGCAAAATTGGGGTGTAACCCGAAATCCCAAGCCATTACCATAGACTAGTTCCTTGAGAGTTGGGAGGAACCCCAAGCCTGGGTTCGCCAGGATTGCACACAACCGCCCAAACGTGATGGAACAGGCTCCCAAAGGGTGTATGGCAAGATAAGGGACGCTGATCTTCATTTTGGCCAAAGGGAGGGGCATATCTATCGAGCGATCACTGGTATCTATCACTAGATCCTCCGTCTGAATGGCCGCTTTTAATTTTTTATATATTTTTCCAAGCTTCCACACCCCAACCGTAGGCTTTTCCACACACACTGCATGTTGATCTTGATAAATTTAGATTTTTCTGGTGCAACATTGGGGTGTAACCCCAAAACCCAAGCCATTATGATAGACTAGTTCTTGAGAGTTGGAACCCCAAGCCTGGGTTTGCCAGGATTGCACACAACCGCCCAAACGTGATGGAATAGGCTCCCCAAGGGTGTATGGCAAGTTAAGGGACACTGATCTTCTGTTTGGCCCAAAGGGAGGGGCATATCTATCTAGCGGTCACCGGTATCTATCACTAGATCCTCCGTCAGAATGGCCGCTTTTAATTTTTTTTATATTTTTCCAAGCTTCCACACCCCAACCGTAGGCTTTTCCACACACACTGCATGTTGATCTTGATAAATTTGGATTTTTCTGGTGCAACATTGGGGTGTAACCCCAAAACCCAAGCCATTATCATAGAGTAGTTCCTTGAGAGTTGGGAGGAACCCCAAGCCTGGGTTCGCCAAGATTGCACACAACCGCCCAAACGTGATGGAACAGGCACCCTAAGGTTGTATGGCAAGATAAGGGACGCTGATCTTCATTTTGGGCCAAAGGGAGGGGCATATCCATCGAGTTATCGCCAGTATTTATCAATAGATCCTCCGTCAGAATGGCCGCTTTTAATTTTTCTTATATTTTTTCAAGCTTCCACACCCCAACCGTAGGTTTTTCCACACACACTGCATGTTGATCTTGATAAATTTGGATTTTTCTGGTGCAACATTGGGGTGTGACCCCAAAACCCAAGCCGTTATCATAGACTAGTTCCTTGAGAGTTGGGAGAAACCCCAAGCCTGGGTTCGCCAGGATTGCACACAACCGCGCAAACGTGATGGAACAGGCTCCCCAAGGGTGTAGGGCAAGATAAGGGATGCTGATCTTCATTTTGGGGCATATCTATCGAGCGATCGCCGGTATCTATCACAAGATCCTCCATCAGAATGGCCGCTTTTAATTTTTTTTATATTTTTCCAAGCTTCGACACCCCAACCGTAGGCTTTGCCACACACACTGCATGTTGATCTTGATAAATTTGGATTTTTCTGGTGCAACATTGGGGTGTAACCCCAAAACCCAAGCCATTATCATAGACTAGTTCCTGGAGAGTTGGGAGGAACCCCAAGCCTGGGTTCGCCAGGATTGGACACAACCGCCCAAACGTGATGGAACAGGCTCCCCAAGGGTGTATGGCAAGATAAGGGACGCTGATCTTGATTTTAGGCCAAAGGGAGGGGCATATCTATCGAGCGATCACCGGTATCTATCACTAGATCCTCCGTCTGAATGACCGCTTTTAATTTTTTATATATTTTTCCAAGCTTCCACACCCCAACCGTAGGCTTTTCCACACACACTGCATGTTGATCTCGACAAATTTGGATTTTTCTGGTGCAACATTGGGGTGTAACCCCAAAACCCAAGCCATTATCATAGACTAGTTCCTTGAGAGTTGGGAGGAACCCCAAGCCTGGGTTCGGTAGGATTGCACACAACCGCCCAAACGTGATGGAACAGGCTCCCGAAGGGTGTATGGCAAGATAAGGGACGCTGATCTTCATTTTGGGCCAAAGGGAGGGGTATATCTATCGAGTGATCGCGGTATTTATCACTAGATCCTCCGTCCGAATGGCTGCTTTTAATTTTTTTTATATTTTTCCAAGCTTCCACACCCCAACCGTAGATTTTTCCACACACACAGCATGTTGATCTTGATAAAATTGGATTTTTCTGGTGCAACATTGGGGTGTAACCCCTAAACCCAAGCCGTTATCATAGACTAGTTCCTTGAGAGTTGGGAGGAACCCCAAGCCTGGGTTCGCCAAGATTGCACAGAACCGCCCAAACGTGATGGAACAGGCTCCCCAAGGGTGTAGGGCAAGATAAGGGACGCTGATCTTCATTTTGGGGCATATCTATCGAGCGATCGCCGGTATCTATCACTAGATCCTCGGTCAGAATGGCCGCTTTTAATGTTTTTTATATTTTTCCAAGCTTCCACACCCCAACCGTAGGCTTTTCCACACACACTGCATGTTGATCTTGATAAATTTGGATTTTTCTGGTGCAACATTGGGGTGTAACCCCAAGACCCAAGCCATTATCATAGACTAGTTCCTTGAGAGTTGGGAGGAACCCCAAGCCTGGGTTCGCCAGGATTGAACACAACCGCCCAAACGTGATGGAACAGGCTCCCAAAGGGTGTATGGCAAGATAAGGGACGCTGATCTTCAGTTTGGCCCAAAGGGAGGGCATATCTATCGAGCGGTCACCGGTATCTATCACTAGATCCTCCGTCAGAATGGTCGCTTTTAATATTTTTTATATTTTTCCAAGCTTCCACACCCCAACCGTAGGCTTTTCCACACACACTGCATGTTGATCTTGATAAATTTGGATTTTTCTGGTGCAACATTGGGGTGTAACCCCAAAACCCAAGCCATTATCATAGAGTAGTTCCTTGAGAGTTGGGAGGAACCCCAAGCCTGGGTTCGCCAAGATTGCACACAACCGCCCAAACGTGATGGAACAGGCTCCCCAAGGGTGTAGGGCAAGATAAGGGACGCTGATCTTCATTTTGGGGCATATCTATCGAGCGATCGCCGGTATCTATCACTAGATCCTCCGTCAGAATGGCCGCTTTTAATTTTTTTTTATATTTTTCCAAGCTTCCACCCCCCAACCGTAGGCTTTTCCACACACACTGCATGTTGATCTTGATAAATTTGGATTTTTCTGGTGCAACATTGGGGTGTAACCCCAAAACCCAAGCCATTACCATAGACTAGTTCCTTGAGAGTTGGGAGAAACCCCAAGCCTGGGTTCGCCAGGATTGCACACAACCGCCCAAACGTGATGGAACAGGCTCCCAAAGGGTGTATGGCAAGATAAGGGACGCTGATCTTCATTTTGGGCCAAAGGGAGGGGCATATCTATCGAGCGATCACCGGTATCTATCACTAGATCCTCCGTCTGAATGGCCGCTTTTAATTTTTTATATATTTTTCCAAGCTTCCACACCCCAACCGTAGGCTTTTCCACACACACTGCATGTTAATCTTGATAAATTTGGATTTTTCTGGTGCAACATTGGGGTGTAACCCCAAAACCCAAGCCATTATGATAGACTAGTTCCTTGAGAGTTGGGAGGAACCCCAAGCCTGGGTTCGCCAGGATTGCACACAACCGCCCAAACGTGATGGAATAGGCTCCCCAAGGGTGTATGGCAAGATAAGGGATGCTGATCTTCAGTTTGGCCCAAAGGGAGGGGCATATCTATCGAGCGGTCACCGGTATCTATCACTAGATCCTCCGTCAGAATGGCCGCTTTTACTTTTTTTTATATTTTTCCAAGCTTCCACACCCAAACCGTAGGCTTTTCCACACACACTGCATGTTGATCTTGATAAATTTGGATTTTTCTGGTGCAACATTGGGGTGTAACCCCAAAACCCAAGCCATTATCATAGAGTAGTTCCTTGAGAGTTGGGAGGAACCCCAAGCCTGGGTTCACCAAGATTGCACACAACCGCCCAAACGTGATGGAACAGGCTCCCCAAGGGTGTAGGGCAAGATAAGGGACGCTGATCTTCATTTTGGGGCATATCTATCGAGCGATCGCCGGTATCTATCACTAGATCCTCCGTCAGAATGGCCGCTTTTAATGTTTTTTATATTTTTCCAAGCTTCCACACCCCAACCGTAGGCTTTTCCACACACACTGCATGTTGATCTTGATAAATTTGGATTTTTCTGGTGCAACATTGGGGTGTAACCCCAAAACCCAAGCCATTATCATAGACTAGTTCCTTGAGAGTTGGGAGGAACCCCAAGCCTGGGTTCGCCAGGATTGCACACAACCGCCCAAACGTGACGGAACAGGCTCCCAAAGGGTGTATGGCAAGATAAGGGACGCTGATCTTCATTTTGGGGCAAAGGGAGGGGCATATCTATCGAGCGATCACCGGTATCTATCACTAGATCCTCCGTCTGAATGGCCGCTTTTAATTTTTTATATATTTTTCCAAGCTTCCACCCCAACCGTAGGCTTTTCCACACACACTGCATGTTGATCTTGATAAATTTGGATTTTTCTGGTGCAACATTGGGGTGTAACCCCAAAACCCAAGCCATTATGATAGACTAGTTCCTTGAGAGTTGGGAGGAACCCCAAGCCTGGGTTTGGCAGGATTGCACACAACCGCCCAAACGTGATGGAATAGGCTCCCCAAGGGTGTATGGCAAGATAAGGGACGCTGATCTTCAGTTTGGCCCAAAGGGAGGGGTATATCTATCGAGCGGTCACCGGTATCTATCACTAGATCCTCCGTCAGAATGGCCGCTTTTAATTTTTTTTATATTTTTCCAAGCTTCCACACCCCAACCGTAGGCTTTTCCACACACACTGCATGTTGATCTTGATAAATTTGGATTTTTCTGGTGTAACATTGGGGTGTAACCCCAAAACCCAAGCCATTATCATAGAGTAGTTCCTTGAGAGTTGGGAGGAACCCCAAGCCTGGGTTCGCCAAGATTGCACACAACCGCCCAAACGTGATGGAACAGGCTCCCTAAGGGTGTAGGGCAAGATAAGGGACGCTGATCTTCATTTTGGGGCATATCTATCGAGCGATCGCCGGTATCTATCACTAGATCCTCCGTCAGAATGGCCGCTTTTAATTTTTTTTTATATTTTTCCAAGCTTCCACACCCCAACCGTAGGCTTTTCCACACACACTGCATGTTGATCTTGATAAATTTGGATTTTTCTGGTGCAACATTGGGGTGTAACCCCAAAACCCGAGCCATTACCATAGACTAGTTCCTTGAGAGTTGGGAGGAACCCCAAGCCTGGGTTCGCCAGGATTGCACACAACCGCCCAAACGTGATGGAATAGGCTCCCCAAGGGTGTATGGCAAGATAAGGGATGCTGATCTTCAGTTTGGCCCAAAGGGAGGGGCATATCTATCGAGCGGTCACCGGTATCTATCACTAGATCCTCCGTCAGAATGGCCGCTTTTAATTTTTTTTATATTTTTCCAAGCTTCCACTCCCCAACCGTAGGCTTTTCCACACACACTGCATGTTGATCTTGATAAATTTGGATATTTCTGGTGCAACATTGGGGTGTAACCCCAAAACCCAAGCCATTATCATAGAGTAGTTCCTTGAGAGTTGGGAGGAACCCCAAGCCTGGGTTCACCAAGATTGCACACAACCGCCCAAACGTGATGGAACAGGCTCCCCAAGGGTGTAGGGCAAGATAAGGGACGCTGATCTTCATTTTGGGGCATATCTATCGAGCGATAGCCGGTATCTATCACTAGATCCTCCGTCAGAATGGCCGCTTTTAATGTTTTTTATATTTTTCCAAGCTTCCACACCCCAACCGTAGGCTTTTCCACACACACTGCATGTTGATCTTGATAAATTTGGATTTTTCTGGTGCAACATTGGGGTGTAACCCCAAAACCCGAGCCATTACCATAGACTAGTTCCTTGAGAGTTGGGAGGAACCCCAAGCCTGGGTTCGCCAGGATTGCACACAACCGCCCAAACGTGATGGAATAGGCTCCCCAAGGGTGTATGGCAAGATAAGGGATGCTGATCTTCAGTTTGGCCCAAAGGGAGGGGCATATCTATCGAGCGGTCACCGGTATCTATCACTAGATCCTCCGTCAGAATGGCCGCTTTTACTTTTTTTTATATTTTTCCAAGCTTCCACACCCAAACCGTAGGCTTTTCCACACACACTGCATGTTGATCTTGATAAATTTGGATTTTTCTGGTGCAACATTGGGGTGTAACCCCAAAACCCAAGCCATTATCATAGAGTAGTTCCTTGAGAGTTGGGAGGAACCCCAAGCCTGGGTTCACCAAGATTGCACACAACCGCCCAAACGTGATGGAACAGGCTCCCCAAGGGTGTAGGGCAAGATAAGGGACGCTGATCTTCATTTTGGGGCATATCTATCGAGCGATCGCCGGTATCTATCACTAGATCCTCCGTCAGAATGGCCGCTTTTAATGTTTTTTATATTTTTCCAAGCTTCCACACCCCAACCGTAGGCTTTTCCACACACACTGCATGTTGATCTTGATAAATTTGGATTTTTCTGGTGCAACATTGGGGTGTAACCCCAAAACCCAAGCCATTATCATAGACTAGTTCCTTGAGAGTTGGGAGGAACCCCAAGCCTGGGTTCGCCAGGATTGCACACAACCGCCCAAACGTGACGGAACAGGCTCCCAAAGGGTGTATGGCAAGATAAGGGACGCTGATCTTCATTTTGGGGCAAAGGGAGGGGCATATCTATCGAGCGATCACCGGTATCTATCACTAGATCCTCCGTCTGAATGGCCGCTTTTAATTTTTTATATATTTTTCCAAGCTTCCACCCCAACCGTAGGCTTTTCCACACACACTGCATGTTGATCTTGATAAATTTGGATTTTTCTGGTGCAACATTGGGGTGTAACCCCAAAACCCAAGCCATTATGATAGACTAGTTCCTTGAGAGTTGGGAGGAACCCCAAGCCTGGGTTTGGCAGGATTGCACACAACCGCCCAAACGTGATGGAATAGGCTCCCCAAGGGTGTATGGCAAGATAAGGGACGCTGATCTTCAGTTTGGCCCAAAGGGAGGGGTATATCTATCGAGCGGTCACCGGTATCTATCACTAGATCCTCCGTCAGAATGGCCGCTTTTAATTTTTTTTATATTTTTCCAAGCTTCCACACCCCAACCGTAGGCTTTTCCACACACACTGCATGTTGATCTTGATAAATTTGGATTTTTCTGGTGTAACATTGGGGTGTAACCCCAAAACCCAAGCCATTATCATAGAGTAGTTCCTTGAGAGTTGGGAGGAACCCCAAGCCTGGGTTCGCCAAGATTGCACACAACTGCCCAAACGTGATGGAACAGGCTCCCCAAGGGTGTAGGGCAAGATAAGGGACGCTGATCTTCATTTTGGGGCATATCTATCGAGCGATCGCCGGTATCTATCACTAGATCCTCCGTCAGAATGGCCGCTTTTAATTTTTTTTTATATTTTTCCAAGCTTCCACACCCCAACCGTAGGCTTTTCCACACACACTGCATGTTGATCTTGATAAATTTGGATTTTTCTGGTGCAACATTGGGGTGTAACCCCAAAACCCGAGCCATTACCATAGACTAGTTCCTTGAGAGTTGGGAGGAACCCCAAGCCTGGGTTCGCCAGGATTGCACACAACCGCCCAAACGTGATGGAATAGGCTCCCCAAGGGTGTATGGCAAGATAAGGGATGCTGATCTTCAGTTTGGCCCAAAGGGAGGGGCATATCTATCGAGCGGTCACCGGTATCTATCACTAGATCCTCCGTCAGAATGGCCGCTTTTAATTTTTTTTATATTTTTCCAAGCTTCCACTCCCCAACCGTAGGCTTTTCCACACACACTGCATGTTGATCTTGATAAATTTGGATATTTCTGGTGCAACATTGGGGTGTAACCCCAAAACCCAAGCCATTATCATAGAGTAGTTCCTTGAGAGTTGGGAGGAACCCCAAGCCTTGGTTCGCCAAGATTGCACACAACCACCCAAACGTGATGGAACAGGCTCCCCAAGGTTGTATGGCAAGATAAGGGACGCTGATCTTCATTTTGGGCCAAAGGGAGGGGCATATCCATCGAGTTATCGACAGTATTTATCACTAGATCCTCCGTCAGAATGGCCGCTTTTAATTTTTTTTATATTTTTTCAAGCTTCCACACCTCAACTGTAGGTTTTTCCACACACACTGCATGTTGATCTTGATAAATTTGGATTTTTCTGGTGCAACATTGGGGTGTAACCCCAAAACCCAAGCCGTTATCATAGACTAGTTCCTTGAGAGTTGGGAGGAACCCCAAGCCTGGGTTCGCCAGGATTGCACACAACCGCGCAAACGTGATGGAACAGGGTCCCCAAGGGTGTAGGGCAAGATAAGGGATCCTGATCTTCATTTTGGGGCATATCTATCGAGCGATCGCCGGTATCTATCACTAGATCCTCCGTCAGAATGGCCGCTTTTAATTTTTTTCATATTTTTCCAAGCTTCGACACCCCAACGGTAGGCTTCTCCACACACACTGCATGTTACTCTTGATAAATTTGGATTTTTCTGGTGCAACATTCGGGTGTAACCCCAAAACCCAAGCCATTATCATAGACTAGTTCCTGGAGAGTTGGGAGGAACCCCAAGCCTGGGTTCGCCAGGATTGCACACAACCGCCCAAACGTGATGGAACAGGCTCCCCAAGGGTGTATGGCAAGATAAGGGACGCTGATCTTCATTTTGGGCCAAAGGGAGGGGCATATCTATCGAGCGATCACCGGTATCTGTCACTAGATCCTCCGTCAGAATCGCCACTTTTAATTTTTTTTATATTTTTCCAAGCATCCACACCCCAACCGTAGGCTTTTCAACACATACTGCATGTTGATCTTGACAAATTTGGATTTTTCTGGTGCAACATTGGGGTGTAACCCTAAAACCCAAGCCATTATCGTAGACTAGTTCCTTGAGAGTTGGGAGGAACCCCAAGCCTAGGTTCGCCAGGATTGCACACAACCACCCAATTGTGATGGAACAGGCTCCCCAAGGGTGTATGGCAAGATAAGGGACGCTGATCTTCATTTTGGGCCAAAGGGAGGGGCTTATCTATCTAGCGATCGCCGGTATCTATCACTAGATCCTCCGTCAGAATGGCCGCTTTTAATTTTTTTTATATTTTTCCAAGCTTCCACACCCCAACCGAAGGTTTTTCCACACACACTGCATGTTGATCTTGATAAATTTGGATTTTTCTGGTGCAACATTGGGGTGTAACCCCAAAACCCAAGCCATTATCATAGACTAGTTCCTTGAGAGTTCGGAGGAACCCTAAGCCTGGGTTCACCAGGATCGCACAAAACAACCCAAACGTGGTGGAACAGGCTCCCCAAGGGTGTATGGCAAGATAAGGGACACTGATCTTCATTTTGGGCCAAATGGAGGGGCATATCTATCGAGCGATCACCGGTATCTGTCACTTGATCCTCCGTCAGAATGGCCGCTTTTAATTTTTTTTATATTTTTCCAAGCTTCCACACCCCAACCGTAGATTTTTCCACACACACTGCATGTTGATCTTGATAAATTTGGATTTTTCTGGTGTAACATTGGGGTGTTACCCCAAAACCCAAGTCGTTATCATAGACTAGTTCCTCGAGAGTTGGGAGGAACCCCAAGCCTTGGTTCGCCAGGATTGCACACAACCGCCCAAACGTGATGGAACAGGCTCCCCAAGGGTGTAGGGCAAGATAAGGGACGCTGATCTTCATTTTGGGGCATATCTATCGAGCGATCGCCGGTATCTATCACTAGATCCTCCGTCAGAATGGCCGCTTTTAATTTTTTTTATGTTTTTCCAAGCCTCCACCCCCCAACCGTAGGCTTTTCCACACACACTGCATGTTGATCTTCATAAATTTTGATTTTTCTGGCGCAACATTGGGGTGTAACCCCAAAACCCAAGCCATTATCATAGACTAGTTGCTTGAGAGTTGGGAGGAACCCCAAGCCTGGGTTCGCCAGGATTGCACACAACCGCCAAAACGTGATGGAACAGGCTCCCCAAGGGTGTAGGGCAAGATAAGGGACGCTGATCTTCATTTTGGGCCAAAGCGAGGGGCATATCTATCGAGCGATCACCGGTATCTATCACTAGATCCTCCGTCAGAATGGCCGCTTTTAATTTTTTTTATATTTTTCCAAGTTTTCACACCCCAACCGTAGGCTTTTCCACACACACTGCATGTTGATCTTGATAAATTTGAATTTTTCTGGTGCAACATTGGGGTGTAACCCCAAAACCCAAGCCATTATCATAGACTAGTTCCTTGAGAGTTGGGAGGAACCCCAAGCCTGGGTTCGCCAGGATTGCACACAACCGCCAAAACGTGATGAAACAGGCTCCCCAAGGGTGTACGACAAGATAAGGGACGTTGATCTTCATTTTGGGCCAAAGGGAGGGGCATATCTATCGAGCGATCGCCGGTATCTATCACTAGATCCTCCGTCAGAATGATCACCTTTAATTTTTTTTATATTTTTCCAAGCTTCCACACCCCAACCGTAGGCTTTACCACAGAAACTGCATGTTGATCTTGATAAATTTGGATTTTTCTGGTGCAACATTGGGGTGTAACCCCAAACCCCAAGCCATTATCATAGACTAGTTCCTTGAGAGTTGGGAGGAACCCCAAGCCTGGGTTCGCCAAGATTGCACACAACCGCCCAAACGTGATGGAACAGGCTCCCCAAGGGTGTATGGCAAGATAAGGGACGCTGATCTTCATTTTGGGCCAAAGGGAGGGGTATATCTATCGCGCGATCACCTGTACTTATCACTAGATCCTCCGTCAGAATGGCCACTTTTAATTTTTTTTATATTTTTCCAAGTTTCCACACCCCAACCGTAGGTTTTTCCACACACACTGCATTTTGATCTTGACAAATTTGGATTTTTCTGGTGCAACATTGGGGTGTAACCCCAAAACCCAAGCCGTTATCATAGATTAGCTCCTTGAGAGTTGGGAAGAACCCCAAGCCTGGGTTCGCCAGGATTGCACACAACCGCCCAAACGTGATGGAACAGGCTCCCCAAGGGTGTAGGGCAAGATAAGGGACGCTGATCTTCATTTTGGGGCATATCTATCGAGCGATCGCAGGTATCTATCACTAGATCCTCCGTCGGAATGGCTGCTTCTAATTTTTTTTATATTTTTCCAAGCTTCCACACCCCAACCGTAGGCTTTTCCACACGCACTGCATGTTGAACTTGATAAATTTGGATTTTTCTGGTGCAACGTTGGGGTGTAACCCCAAAACCCAAGCCATTATCATAGACTAGTTCCTTGAGGGTTGGGAGGAACCCCAAGCCTGGGTTCGCCAGGATTGCACACAACCGCCGAAACGTGATGTAACAGGCTCCCAAAGGGTGTATGGCAAGATAAGGGACGCTGATCTTCATTTTGGGCCAAAGGGAGGGGCATATCTATCGAGCGATCACCGGTATGTATCACTAGATCCTCCGTCAGAATGGCCGCTTTTAATTTTTTTTTTTTTTCCAAGCTTCCACACCCCAACCGTAAGCTTTTCCACACACACTGCATGTTGATCTTGATAAATTTGGATTTTTCTGGTGCAACATTGGGGTGTAACCCCAAAACCCAAGCCATTATCATAGACTAGTTCCTTGAGAGTTGGGAGGAACCCCAAGCCTGGGTTCGCCAGGATTGCACACAACCGCACAAACGTGATGGAACAGGCTCCCCAAGGGTGTATGGCAAGATAAGGGACGCTGATCTTCATTTTGGGCCAAAGGGAGGGGCATATCTATCGAGCGATCGCTGGTATTTTTCACTAGATCCTTCTTCAGAATGGCCGCTTTTAATTTTTTTTATATTTTTCCAAGCTTCCACACCCCAACCGTAAGCTTTTCCACACACACTGCATGTTGATCTTGATAAATTTGGATTTTACTGGTGCAACGTTGGGGTGTAACCCCAAAACCCAAGCCATTATCATAGACAAGTTCCTTGAGAGATGGGAGGAACCCCAAGCCTGTGTTCGCCAGGATTGCACACAACCGCCCAAACGTGATGGAACAGGGTCCCCAAGGGTGTAGGGCAAGATAAGGGACGCTGATCTTCATTTTGGGGCATATCTATCGAGCAATCGCCGGAATCTATCACTAGATCCCCCGTCAGAATGGCCGCTTTTAATTTTTTTTATGTTTTTCCAAGCTTCCACACCCCGACCGTAGGCTTTTCCACACACACTGCATGTTGATGTTGATAAATTTGGATTTTTCTGGTGCAACATTGGGGTGTAACCCCAAAATCCAAGCCATTATCATAGACTAGTTCCTTGAGAGTTGGGAGAAACCCCAAGCCTGGGTTAGCCAGGATTGCACACAACCGCCAAAACGTGATGGAAGAGGCTCCCCAAGGGTGTAGGGCAAGATAAGGGACGCTGATCTTCGTTTTGGGCCAAAGGGAGGGGCATATCTATCGAGCGATCGCCGGTATTTTTCACTAGATCCTTCTTCAGAATGGCCGCTTTTAATTTTTTTTATATTTTTCCAAGCTTCCACACCCCAACCGTAAGCTTTTCCACACACACTGCATGTTGATCTTGATAAATTTGGATTTTACTGGTGCAACGTTGGGGTGTAACCCCAAAACCCAAGCCATTATCATAGACAAGTTCCTTGAGAGATGGGAGGAACCCCAAGCCTGTGTTCGCCAGGATTGCACACAACCGCCCAAACGTGATGGAACAGGGTCCCCAAGGGTGTAGGGCAAGATAAGGGACGCTGATCTTCATTTTGGGGCATATCTATCGAGCAATCGCCGGAATCTATCACTAGATCCCCCGTCAGAATGGCCGCTTTTAATTTTTTTTATGTTTTTCCAAGCTTCCACACCCCAACCGTAGGCTTTTCCACACACACTGCATGTTGATCTTGATAAATTTGGATTTTTCTGGTGCAACATTGGGGTGTAACCCCAAAACCCATGCCATTATCATAGACTAGTTCCTTGAGAGTTGGGAGGAACCCCAAGCCTGGGTTCGCCAGGATTGCACACAACCGCCCAAACGTGATGGAACAGGCTCCCCAAGGGTGTATGGCAAGATAAGGGATACTGATCTTCATTTTGGGGCATATCTATCGAGCGATCGCCGGTATTTATCACTAGATCCTCCGTCAGAATGGCCGCTTTTAATTTTTTTTATATTTTTCCAAGCTTCCACACCCCAACCGTAGGCTTTTCCACATACACTGCATATTGATCTTGACAAATTTGGATTTTTCTGGTGCAACATTGGGGTGTAACCCCAAAACCCAAGCCATTATCATAGACTAGTTCCTTGAGAGTTGGGAGGAACCCCAAGCCTGGGTTCGCCAGGATTGCACACAACCGCCCAAACCTGATGGAACAGGCTTCCCAAGGGTGTATGGCAAGATAAGGGACGCTGATCTTCATTTTGGGCCAAAGGGAGGGGCATATCTATGGAGTGATCGTCGGTATTTATCACTAGATCCTCCGTCAGAATGGCCACTTTTAATTTTTTTTTTATTTTTTCAAGCTTCCACACCCCAACCGTAGGTTTTTACACACACACTGCATGTTGATCTTGATAAATTTGAATTTTTCTGGTGCAACATTGGGGTGTAACCCCAAAACCCAAGTCGTTATCATAGACTAGTTCCTTGACAGTTGGGAGGAACCCCAAGCCTTGGTTCGCCAGGATTGCACACAACCGCCCAAACGTGATGGAACAGGCTCCCCAAGGGTGTAGGGCAAGATAAGGGATGCTGATCTTCATTTTGGGGCATATCTGTCGAGCGATCTCCAGTATCTATCACTAGATCCTCCGTCAGAATGGCCGCTTTTAATTTTTTTTATATTTTCCAAGCTTCCACACCCCAACCGTAGGCTTTTCCGCACACACTGCATGTTGATCTTGATAAATTTGGATTTTTCTGGTGCAACATTGGGGTGTAACCCCAAAACCCAAGCCATTATCATAGACTAGTTCCTTGAGAGTTGGGAGGAACCCCAAGCCTGGGTTCGCCAGGATTGCACACAACCGGCCAAACGTGATGGAACAGGCTCCCCAAGGGTGTATGGCAAGATAAGGGACGCTGATCTTCATTTTGGGCCAAAGGGAGGGACATATCTATCGTGCGATCGCCGGTATTTATCACTTGATCCTCCGTCAGAATGGCGGCTTTTAATTTTTTTTATTTTTTCCCAGCTTCCACACCCCAACCGTAGGTTTTTCCACACACACTACATGTTGATCTTGATAAATTTGGGTTTTTCTGGTGCAACATTGGGGTGTAACCCCAAAACCCAAACCGTTATCATAGACTAGTTCCTTGAGAGTTGTGAGGAACCCCAAGCCTGGGTTCTCCAGGATTGCACACAACCGCCCAAACGTGATGGAACAGGCTCCCCAAGGGTGTAGGGCAAGATAAGGGATGCTTATCTTCATTTTGGGGCATATCTATCGAGCGATCGCCGGTATCTATCACTTGATCCTCCGTCAGAATGATCGCTTTTAATTTTTTTTATGTTTTTCCAAGCTTCTACACCCCAACCGTGGGCTTTTCCACACACACTGCATGTTGATCTTGATAAATTTGGATTTTTCTGGTGCAACATTGGGGTGTAACCCCAAAACCCAAGCCATTATCATAGACTAGTTCCTTGAGAGTTGGGAGGAACCCCAAGCCTGGGTTATCCAGGATTGCACACAACCGCCCAAACGTGATGGAACAGGCTCCCCAAGGGTGTATGGCAAGATAAGGGACGCTGATCTTCATTTTGGGCCAAAGGGAGGGGCATATCTATCGAGTGATCGCCGGTATTTATCACTAGATCCTCCGTCAGAATGGCCGCTTTTAATTTTTTTTATATTTTTCCATTCTTCCACACCCCAACCGAAGGTTTTTCCACACACGCTGCATGTTGATCTTGATAAATTTGGATTTTTCTGGTGCAACATTGGGGTGTAACCCCAAAACCCAAGCCGTTATCACAGACTAGTTCCTTGAGAGTTGGGAGGAACCCCAAGCCTTGGTTCGCCAGGATTGCACACAACCGCCCAAACGTGATGGAACAGGCTCCCCAAGGGTGTAGGGCAAGATACGGGACGCTGATCTTCATTTTGGGGCATATCTATCGAGCGATCGCCGGTATCTATCACTAGATCCTCCGTCAGAATGGCCGCTTTTAATTTTTTTTATATTTTTCCAAGCTTCCACACCCCCACCGTAGGCTTTTCCACACACACTGCATGTTGATCTGGATAAAATTGGATTTTTCTGGTGCAACATTGGGGTGTAACCCCAAAACCCAAGCCATTATCATAAACTAGTTCCTTGAGAGTTGGGAGGAACCCCAAGCCTGGGTTCGCCAGGATTGCACACAACCGCCCAAACGTGAAGGAACAGACTCCCCAAGGGTGTATGGCAAGATAAGGGACGATGTTCTTCATTTTGGGCCAAAGGGAGGGGCATATCTATCGAGCGATCACCGGTATCTGTCACTAGATCCTCCGTCAGAATGGCTGCTTTTAATTTTTTTTATATTTTTCCAAGCTTCCACACCCCAACCGTAGGCTTTTCCACATACACTGCATGTTGATCTTGACAAATTTAGATTTTTCTGGTGTAACATTGGGGTGTAACCCCAAAACCCAAGCCATTATCATAGACTAGTTCCTTGAGAGTTGGGAGGAACCCCAAGCCTGGGTTCGCCAGGATTGCACACAACCGCCCAAACCTGATGGAACAAGCTCCCCAAGGGTGTATGGCAAGATAAGGGACGCTGATCTTCATTTTGGGCCAAAGGGAGGGGCATATCTATCGAGTGATCGCCGGTATTTATCACTAGATCCTCTGTCAGAATGGCCGCTTTTAATTTTTTTTATATTTTTCCAAGCTTCCACACCCCAACCGTAGGTTTTTCCACACTCACTGCATGTTGATCTTGATAAATTTTGATTTTTCTGGTGCAACATTGGGGTGTAACCCCAAAACCCAAGCCGTTATCATAGACTAGCTCCTTGAGAGTTGGGAGGAACCCCAAGCCTTGGTTCTCCAGGATTGCACATAACCGCCCAAACGTGATGGAACAGGCTCCCCAAGGGTGTAGGGTAAGATAAAGGATGCTGATCTTCATTTTGGGCCAAAGGGAGGGGCATACCTATCGAGTGATCGCCGGTATTTATCACTAGATCCTCCGTCAGATTGGCCGCTTTTAATTTTTTTTTATATTTTTCCAAACTTCCACACCCCAACCGTAGGTTTTTCCACACACACTGCATGTTGATCTTGATAAATTTGGATTTTTCTGGTGCAACATTGGGGTGTAACCCCAAAACCCAAGCCATTATCATAGACAAGTTCCTTGAGAGATGGGAGGAACCCCAAGCCTGGGTTCGCCAGGATTGCACACAACCGCCCAAACGTGATGGAACAGGCTACCCAAGGGTGTAGGGCAAGATAGGGGACGCTGATCTTCATTTTGGGGCATATCTATCGAGCGATCGCCGATATCCATCACTAGATCCTCCGTCAGAATGGCCGCTTTTATTTTTATTTTTCTTTCCAAGCTTCCACACCCCAACCATAGGCTTTTCCACGCACACTGTATGTTGATCTTGATAAATTTGGATTTTTCTGGTGCAACATTGGGGTGTAACCCCAAAACCCAAGCCATTATCATAGACTAGTTCCTTGAGAGTTGGGAGGAACCCCAAGCCTGGGTTCGCCAGGATTGCACACAACCGCCCAAACGTGATGGAACAGGATCCCCAAGGGTGTATGGCAAGATAAGGGACGCTGATCTTCATTTTGGGCCAAAGGGAGGGGCATATCTATCGAGCGATCACCGGTATCTGTCCCTAGATCCTCCGTCAGAATGGCCGCTTTTAATTTTTTTTATATTTTTCCAAGCTTCCACATCCCAACCGTAGGCCTTTCCACATAAACTGCATGTTGATCTTGACAAATTTGGATTTTTCTGGTGCAACATTGGGGTGTAACTCCATAACCCAAGCCATTATCATAGACTAGTTCCTTGAGAGTTGGGAGGAACCCCAAGCCTGGGTTCACCAGGATTGCACACAACCGCCCAAACGTGATGGAACAGGCTCCCCAAGGGTGTATGGCAAGATAAGGGACGCTGATCTTCATTTTGGGCCAAAGGGAGGGGCATATCTATCGAGTGATCGCCGGTATTTATCACTAGATCGTCCGTCAAAATGGCCGCTTTTAATTTTTTTTATATTTTTCCAAGCTTCCACACCCTAACCGTAGGTTTTTCCACACACACTGCATGTTGATCTTGATAAATTTGGATTCTTCTGGTGCAACATTGGGGTGTAACCCCAAAACCCAAGCCGTTATCATAGACTAGTTCCTTGAGTGTTGGGAGGACCCCCAAGCCTTGGTTCGCCAGGATTGCACACAACCACCCAAACGTGATGGACCAGGCTCCCCAAGGGTGTAGGGCAAGATAAGGGACGCTGATCTTCATTTTGGGGCATATCTATCGAGCGATCGCCGGTATCTATCACTAGATCCTCCGTCAGAATGGCCGCTTTTATTTTTTTTTTATATTTTTCCAAGCTTCCACACCCCAACCGTAGGCTTTTCCACACACACTGCATGTTGATCTTGATAAATTTGGATTTTTCTGATGCAACATTGGGGTGTAACCCCAAAACTCAACCATTATCATAGACTAGTTCCTTGAGAGTTGGGAGGAACCCCAAGCCTGGGTTCGCCAGGATTGCACACAACCGCCCAAACGTGATGGAACAGGCTCCCCAAGGGTGTATGGCAAGATAAGGGACGCTGGTCTTCATTTTGGGCCAAAGGGAGGGGCATATCTATCGAGCGATCACCGGTACTTGTCACTAGATCCTCCGTCAGAATGGCCGCTTTTAATTTTTTTTATATTTTTCCAAGCTTCCACACCCCAACCGTAGGTTTTTCCACACACACTGCATGTTGATCTTGATAAATTTGGATTTTTCTGGTGCAACATTGGGGTGTAACCCCAAAACCCAAGCCGTTATCATAGACTAGTTCCTTGAGAGTTGGGAGGAACCCCAAGCCTGGGTTCGCCAGGATTGCACACAACCGCCCAAACGTGATGGAACAGGCTCCCCATGGGTGTTGGGCAAGATAAGGGATGCTGATCTTCATTTTGGGGCATATCTATCTAGCGATCGTCGGTATCTATTACTAGATCCTCCGTCAGAATGGCCGCTTTTAATTTTTTTTATATTTTTTCAAGCTTCCACACCCCAACCGTAGGTTTTTCCACACACACTGCATGTTGATCTTGATAAATTTGGATTTTTCTGGTGCAACATTGGGGTGTAACCCCAAAACCCAAGCCGTTATCATAGACTAGTTCCTTGAGAGTTGGGAGGAACCCCAAGCCTTGGTTCGCCAGGATTGCACACAACCGCCCAAACGTGATGGAACAGGCTCCCCAAGGGTGTAGGGTAAGATAAAGGATGCTGATCTTCATTTTGGGGCATATCTATCGAGCGATCGCCGGTATTTATCACTAGATCCTCCTTTAGAATGTCCGCTTTTAATTTTTTTTATATTTTTCCAAGCTTCCACACCCCAACCGTAGGCTTTTCCACACATACTGCATGTTGATCTTGATAAATTTGGATTTTTCTGGTGCAACATTGGGGTGTAACCTCAAAACCCAAGCCATTATCATAGACTAGTTCCTTGAGAGTTAGGAAGAACCCCAAGCCTGGGTTCGCCAGGATTGCACACAAAAGCCCAAACGTGATGGAATAGGCTCCCCAAGGGTGCATGGCAAGATAAGGGACGCTGATCTTCATTTTGGGCCAAAGGGAGGGGCATATCTATCGAGCGATCGCCGGTATTTATCACTAGATCCTCCGTCAGAATGGCCGCTTTTAATTTTTTTTATATTTTTCAAAGCTTCCACACCCCAACCGTAGGCTTTTCCACATACACTGCATGTTGATCTTGACAAATTTGGATTTTTCTGGTGCAACATTGGGGTGTAACCCCAAAACCCAAGCCATTATCATAGACTAGTTCCTTGAGAGTTGGGAGGAACCCCAAGCCTGGGTTCGCCAGGATTGCACACAACCGCCCAAACCTGATGGAACAGGCTTCCCAAGGGTGTACGGCAAGATAAGGGACGCTGATCTTCATTTTGGGCCAAAGGGAGGGGCATATCTATCGAGTGATCGTCGGTATTTATCACTAGATCCTCCGTCAGAATGGCCGCTTTTAATTTTTTTTTTATTTTTCCAATCTTCCACACCCCAACCGTAGGTTTTTACAAACACACTGCATGTTGATCTTGATAAATTTGGATTTTTCTGGTGCAACATTGGGGTGTAACCCCAAAACCCAAGCCGTTATCATAGACTAGTTCCTTGAGAGTTGGGAGGAACCCCAAGCCTTGGTTCGCCAGGATTGCACACAACCGCCCAAACGTGATGGAACAGGCTCCCCAAGGGTGTAGGGCAAGATAAGGGATGCTGATCTTCATTTTGGGGCATATCTGTCGAGCGATCTCCAGTATCTATCACTAGATCCTCCGTCAGAATGGCCGCTTTTAATTTTTTTATATTTTCCAAGCTTCCACACCCCAACCGTAGGCTTTTCCACACACACTGCATGTTGATCTTGATAAATTTGGATTTTTCTGGTGCAACATTGGGGTGTAACCCCAAAACCCAAGCCATTATCATAGACTAGTTCCTTGAGAGTTGGGAGGAACCCCAAGCCAGGGTTCGCCAGGATTGCACACAACCGCCCAAACATGATGGAACAGGCTCCCCAAGGGTGTACGGTAAGATAAGGGACGCTGATCTTCATTTTGGGCCAAAGGGAGGGGCATATCTATCGAGTGATCGCCGGTATTTATCACTAGATCCTCCGTCAGAATGGCCGCTTTTAATTTTTTTTTTATTTTTCCAAGCTTCCACACCCCAACCGTAGGTTTTTCCACACACACTGCATGTTGATCTTGATAAATTTGGATTTTTCTGGTGCAACATTGGGGTGTAACCCCAAAACCCAAGCCGTTATCATACACTATTTCCTTGAGAGTTGGGAGGAACCCCAAGCCTTAGTTCGCTAGGATTGTACACAACCGCCCAAACGTGATGGAACAGGCTCCCCAAGGGTGTAAGGCAAGATAAGGGACGCTGATCTTCATTTTGGCGCATATCTATCGAGCGATCACCGGTATCTATCACTAGATCCTCCGTCAGAATGGCCGCTTTTAATTTTTTTTATATTTTTCCAAGCTTCCACACCCCAACCGTAGGCTTTTTCACACACACTGCATGTTGTTCTTGATAAATTTGGATTTTTCTGGTGCAATATTGGGGTGTAACCCCAAAACCCAAGCCATTATCATATACTAGTTCCTTGAGAGTTGGTAGGAACCCCAAGCCTGGGTTCGCCAGGATTGCACACAACCGCCCAAACGTGATGGAACAGGCTCTCCAAGGGTGTATGGCAAGATAAGGGACGCTGATCTTCATTTTGGGCCAAGGGGAGGGGCATATCTATCGAGTAATCGTCGGTATTTATCACTAGATCCTCCGTCAGAATGGCCGCTTTTAATTTTTTATATATTTTTCCAAGCTTCCACACACCAACCGTAGGTTTTTCCACACACACTGCATGTTGATCTTGATAAATTTGGATTTTTCTAGTGCAACATTGGGGTGTAACCCCAAAACCCAAGCCGTTATCATAGGCTAGTTCCTTGAGAGTTGGGAGGAACCCCAAGCCTAGGTTCGCCAGGCTTGCACACAACCGCCCAAACGTGATGGAAAAGGCTCCCCATGGGTGTAGGGCAAGATAAGGGACGCTGATCTTCATTTTGGGGCATATCTATCGAGCGATCGCCGGTATCTATCACTAGATCCTCGGTCAGAATGGCCGCTTTTAATTTATTTTATATTTTTCCAAACTTCCACTCCCCAACCGTAGGCTTTTCCACACACACTGCATGTTGGTCTTGATAAATTTGGATTTTTCTAGTGCAACATTGAGGTGTAACCCCAAAACCCAAGCCATTATCATAGACTAGTTCTTTGAGAGTTGGGAGGAACCCCAAGCCTGGGTTCGCCAGGTTTGCACACAACCGCCCAAACGTGATGGAACAGGCTCCCCAAGGGTGTATGGCAAGATAAGGGACGCTGGTCTTCATTTTGGGCCAAAGGGAGGGGCATATCTATCGAGCGATCACCGGTACTTATCACTAGATCCTCCGTCTGAATGGCCGCTTTTAATTTTTTTTATATTTTTCCAAGCTTCCACACCCCAACCGTAGGTTTTTCCACACACACTGCATGTTGATCTTGATAAATTTGGATTTTTCTGGTGCAACATTGGGGTGTAACCCCAAAACCCAAGCCGTTATTATAGGCTAGTTCCTTGAGAGTTGGGAGGAACCCCAAGCCTTGGTTCGCCAGGATTGCACACAACCGCCCAAACGTGATGGAACAGGCTCCCCAAGGGTGTAGGGCAAGATAAGGGACGCTGATCTTCATTTTGGGGCATATCTATCGAGCGATCGCCGGTATCTATCACTAGATCCTCCGTCAGAATGGCCGCTTTTAATTTATTTTATATTTCTCCAAGCTTCCACACCCCAACCGTAGGCTTTTCCACACACACTGCATGTTGATCTTGATAAATTTGAATTTTTCTGGTGCAACATTGGGGTGTAACCCCAAAACCCAAGCCATTATCATAGACTAGTTCTTTGAGAGTTGGGAGGAACCCCAAGCCTGGGTTCGCCAGGATTGCACACAACCGCCCAAACGTTATGGAACAGGCTCCCCAAGGGTGTATGGCAAGATAAGGGACGCTGATCTTCATTTTGGCCCAAAGGGAGGGGCATATCTATCGAGCGATCGCCGGTATCTATCACTAGATCCTCCGTCAGAATGGCCACTTTTAATTTTTTTTATATGTTCCAAGATTCCACACCCCAACCGAAGGCTTTTCCACACACACTTCATGTTGATCTAGATAAATTTGGATTTTTCTAGTACAACATTGAGGTGTAACCCCAAAACCCAAGCCATTATCATAGACTAGTTCTTTGAGAGTTGGGAGGAACCCCAAGCCTGGGTTCGCCAGGATTGCACACAACCGCCCAAACCTGATGGAACAGGCTCCCCAGGGGGTGTATGGCAAGATAAGGGACGCTGATCCTCATTTTGGGCCAAAGGGAGGGGCATATCTATCGAGCGATCGCTGGTATCTATCACTAGATCCTCCGTCAGAATGGCCGCTTTTAATTTTTTATATATTTTTCCAACCTTCCACACCCCAACCGTAGGTTTTTCCACACACACTGCATGTTGATCTTGATAAATTTGGGTTTTTCTGGTGCAATATTGGGGTGTAACCCCAAAACCGAAGCCGTTATCATAGGCTAGTTCCTTGAGAGTTGGGAGGAACCCCAAGCGTTGGTTCGCCAGGATTGCACACAACCGCCCAAACGTGATGGAACAGGCTCCCCAAGGGTGTAGGGCAAGATAAGGGACGCTGATCTTCATTTTGGGGCATATCTATCGAGCGATCGCCGGTATCTATCACTAGATCCTCGGTCAGAATGGCCGCTTTTAATTTATTTTATATTTCTCCAAACTTCCACACCCCAACCGTAGGCTTTTCCACACACACTGCATGTTGATCTTGATAAATTTGGATTTTTCTGGTGCAACATTGGGGTGTAACCCCAACACCCAAGCCATTATCAAAGACTAGTTCTTTGAGAGTTGGGAGGAACCCCAAGCCTGGGTTCACCAGGATTGCACACAACCGCCCAAACGTGATGGAACAGGCTCCCCAAGGGTGTATGGCAGGATAAGGGACGCTGATCTTCATTTTGGCCCAAAGGGAGGGGCATATCTATCGAGCGATCGCCGTTATCTATCACTAGATCCTCCGTCAGAATGGCCACTTTTAATTTTTTTTTATATTTTTCCAAGCTTCCACACCCCAACCGTAGGCTTTTCCACACACACTGCATGTTGATCTTGATAAATTTGGATTTTTCTAGTGCAACATTGAGGTGTAACCCAAAAACCCAAGCCATTATCATAGACTAGTTCTTTGAGAGTTGGGAGTAACCCCAAGCCTGGGTTCGCCAGGATTGCACACAACCGCCCAAACCTGATGGAACAGGCTCCCCAGGGGTGTATGGCAAGATAAGGGATGCTGATCTTCATTTTGGGCCAAAGGGAGGGGCATATCTATCGGGTTATCGCCGGTATCTATCACTAGATCCTCCGTCAGAATGGCCGCTTTTATTTTTTTTTATATTTTTCCAAGCTTCCACACCCCAACCGTAGGCTTTTTCCACACACACTGCATGTTGATCTTGATAAATTTGGATTTTTCTGGTGCAACATTGGGGTGTAACCCCAAAACCCAACCATTATCATAGACTAGTTCCTTGAGAGTTGGGAGGAACCCCAAGCCTGGGTTCGCCAGAATTGCACACAACCGCCCAAACCTGATGGAACAGGCTCCCCAAGGGTGTATGGCAAGATAAGGGACGCTGGTCTTCATTTTGGGCCAAAGGGAGGGGCATATCTATCGAACGATCCCCGGTACTTATCACTAGATCCTCCGTCAGAATGGCCGCTTTTAATTTTTTTTATATTTTTCCAAGCTTCCACACCCCAACCGTAGGTTTTTCCACTCACACTGCATGTTGATCTTGATAAATTTGGATTTTTCTGGTGCAACATTGGGGTGTCACCCCAAAACCCAATCCGTTATCATAGACTAGTTCCTTGAGAGTTGGGCGGAACCCCAAGCCTTGGTTCGCCAGGATTGCACACAACCGCCCAAACGTGATGGAACAGGCTCCCCAAGGGTGTTGGGCAAGATAAGGGACGCTGATCTTCATTTTGGGGCATATCTATCTAGCGATCGCCGGTATCTATCACTAGATCCTCCGTCAGAATGGCCGCTTTTAATTTTTTTTTATATTTTTCCAAGCTTCCACACCCTAACCGTAGGATTTTCCACACACACAGCATGTTGATCTTGATAAATTCGGATTTTTCAGGTGCAACATTGGGGTGTAACCCCAAAACCCAAGCCTTTACCATAGACTAGTTCCTTGAGAGTTGGGAGGAACCCCAAGCCTGAGTTCGCCAGGATTGCACACAACCGCCCAAACGTGATGGAACAGGCTCCCAAATGTTGTATGGCAAGATAAGGGACGCTGATCTTCATTTTGGGCCAAAGGGAGGGGCATATCTATCGAGCGATCACCGATATCTATCACTAGATCCTCCGTCTGAATGGCCGCTTTTAATTTTTTATATATTTTTCCAAGTTTCCACACCCCAACCGTAGGCTTTTCCACACACACTGCATGTTGATCTTGATAAATTTGGATTTTTCTGGTGCAACATTGGGGTGTAACCCCAAAACCCAAGCCATTATTATAGACTAGTTCCTTGAGAGTTGGGAGGAACCCCAAGCCTGGGTTCGCCAGGATTGCACACAACCGCCCAAACGTGATGGAACAGGCTCCCCAAGGGTGTATGGCAAGATAAGGGACGCTGATCTTAAGTTTGGCCCAAAGGGAGGGGCATATCTATCGAGCGATCACCGGTATCTATCACTAGATCCTCCGTCAGAATGGCCGCTTTTAATTTTTTTTATATTTTTTCAAGCTTCCACACCCCAACCGTGGGTTTTTCCACACACACTGCATGTTGATCTTGATAAATTTGGATTTTTCTGGTGCAACATTGGGGTGTAACCCCAAAACCCAAGCCGTTATCATAGACTAGTTCGTTGAGAGTTGGGAGGAACCCCAAGCCTTGGTTCGCCAGGATTGCACACAACCCCCCAAACGTGATGGAACAGGCTCCCCAAGGGTGTAGGGTAAGATAAAGGATGCTGATCTTCATTTTGGGGCATATCTATCGAGCGATCGCTGGTATTTATCACTAGATCCTCCGTCAGAATGGCCGCTTTTAATTTTTTTTATATTTTTCCAAGCTTCCACACCCCAACCGTAGCCTTTTCCACACACACTGCATGTTGATCTTGATAAATTTGGATTTTTCTGGTGCAACATTGGTGTGTAACCCCAAAACCCAACCATTATCATAGACTAGTTCCTTGAGAGTTGGGAGGAACCCCAAGCCTGGGTTCGCCAGGATTGCACACAAACGCCCAAACGTGATGGAACAGGCTCCCCAAGGGTGTATGGCAAGATAAGGGACGCTGATCTTTATTTTGGGCCAAAGGGAGGGGCATATCTTTCGAGTGATCACCGGTATTTATCACAAGATCCTCCGTCAGAATGGCCACTTTTAATTTTTTTTATATTTTTCCAAGCTTCCACACCCCAACCGTAGGCTTTTCCACATACACTGCATGTTGATCTTGACAAATTTGGATTTTTCTGGTGTAACATTGGGGTGTAACCCCAAAATCCAAGCCATTATCATAGACTAGTTCCTTGAGAGTTGGGACGAACCCCAAGCCTGGGTTCGCCAGGATTGCACGCAACCGCCCAAACCTGATGGAACAGGCTCCCCAAGGGTGTATGGCAAGATAAGGGATGCTGATCTTCATTTTGGGCCAAAGGGAGGGGCATATCTATCGAGTGATCGTCGGTATTTATCACTAGATCCTCCGTTAGAATGGCCTCTTTTAATTTTTTTTATATTTTTCCAAGCTTCCACACCCCAACCGTAGGTTTTTCCACACACACTGCATGTTGATCTTGATAAATTTGGATTTTTCTGGTGCAACATTGGGGTGTAACCCCAAAACCCAAGCCGTTATCATAGACTAGTTCCTTGAGAGTTGGGAGGAACCCCAAGCCTTGGTTAGCCAGGATTGCACACAACCGCCCAAACGTGATGGAACAGGCTCCCCAAAGGTGTAGGGCAAGATAAGGGACGCTGATCTTCATTTTGGGGCATATCTATCGAGTGATCGCCGGTATTTATCACTAGATCCTCCCTCAGAATGGCCGCTTTTAATTTTTTTTTTATTTTTCCAAGCTTCCACACCCCAACCGTAGGCTTTTCCACACACACTGCATGTTGATCTTGATAAATTTGGATTTTTCTGGTGCAACATTGGGGTGTAACCCCAAAACCCAAGCCATTATCATAGACTAGTTCCTTGAGAGTTGGGAGGAACCCCAAGCCTGGGTTCGCCAGGATTGCACACAACCGCCCAAACGTGATGGAACAGGCTCCCCAAGGGTGTATGGCAAGATAAGGGACGCTGATCTTCATTTTGGGCCGAGGGGAGGGGCATATCTATCGAGTAATCGTCGGTATTTATCACTAGATCCTCCGTCAGAATGGCCGCTTTTAATTTTTTATATATTTTTCCAAGCTTCCACACACCAACCGTAGGTTTTTCCACACACACTGCATGTTGATCTTGATAAATTTGGATTTTTCTAGTGCAACATTGGGGTGTAACCCCAAAACCCAAGCCGTTATCATAGGCTAGTTCCTTGAGAGTTGGGAGGAACCCCAAGCCTAGGTTCGTCAGGCTTGCACACAACCGCCCAAACGTGATGGAAAAGGCTCCCCATGGGTGTAGGGCAAGATAAGGGACGCTGATCTTCATTTTGGGGCATATCTATCGAGCGATCGCCGGTATCTATCACTAGATCCTCGGTCAGAATGGCCGCTTTTAATTTATTTTATATTTTTCCAAACTTCCACTCCCCAACCGTAGGCTTTTCCACACACACTGCATGTTGATCTTGATAAATTTGGATTTTTCTAGTGCAACATTGAGGTGTAACCCCAAAACCCAAGCCATTATCATAGACTAGTTCTTTGAGAGTTGGGAGGAACCCCAAGCCTGGGTTCGCCAGGTTTGCACACAACCGCCCAAACGTGATGGAACAGGCTCCCCAAGGGTGTATGGCAAGATAAGGGACGCTGGTCTTCATTTTGGGCCAAAGGGAGGGGCATATCTATCGAGCGATCACCGGTACTTATCACTAGATCCTCCGTCTGAATGGCCGCTTTTAATTTTTTTTATATTTTTCCAAGCTTCCACACCCCAACCGTAGGTTTTTCCACACACACTGCATGTTGATCTTGATAAATTTGGATTTTTCTGGTGCAACATTGGGGTGTAACCCCAAAACCCAAGCCGTTATTATAGGCTAGTTCCTTGAGAGTTGGGAGGAACCCCAAGCCTTGGTTCGCCAGGATTGCACACAACCGCCCAAACGTGATGGAACAGGCTCCCCAAGGGTGTAGGGCAAGATAAGGGACGCTGATCTTCATTTTGGCCCAAAGGGAGGGGCATATCTATCGAGCGATCGCCGGTATCTATCACTAGATCCTCCGTCAGAAAGGCCGCTTTTAATTTATTTTATATTTCTCCAAGCTTCCACACCCCAACCGTAGGCTTTTCCACACACACTGCATGTTGATCTTGATAAATTTGAATTTTTCTGGTGCAACATTGGGGTGTAACCCCAAAACCCAAGCCATTATCATAGACTAGTTCTTTGAGAGTTGGGAGGAACCCCAAGCCTGGGTTCGCCAGGATTGCACACAACCGCCCAAAGGTTATGGAACAGGCTCCCCAAGGGTGTATGGCAAGATAAGGGACGCTGATCTTCATTTTGGCCCAAAGGGAGGGGCATATCTATCGAGCGATCGCCGGTATCTATCACTAGATCCTCCGTCAGAATGGCCACTTTTAATTTTTTTTATATGTTCCAAGATTCCACACCCCAACCGAAGGCTTTTCCACACACACTGCATGTTGATCTAGATAAATTTGGATTTTTCTAGTACAACATTGAGGTGTAACCCCAAAACCCAAGCCATTATCATAGACTAGTTCTTTGAGAGTTGGGAGGAACCCCAAGCCTGGGTTCGCCAGGATTGCACACAACCGCCCAAACCTGATGGAACAGGCTCCCCAGGGGGTGTATGGCAAGATAAGGGACGCTGATCCTCATTTTGGGCCAAAGGGAGGGGCATATCTATCGAGCGATCGCTGGTATCTATCACTAGATCCTCCGTCAGAATGGCCGCTTTTAATTTTTTATATATTTTTCCAACCTTCCACACCCCAACCGTAGGTTTTTCCACACACACTGCATGTTGATCTTGATAAATTTGGGTTTTTCTGGTGCAATATTGGGGTGTAACCCCAAAACCGAAGCCGTTATCATAGGCTAGTTCCTTGAGAGTTGGGAGGAACCCCAAGCGTTGGTTCGCCAGGATTGCACACAACCGCCCAAACGTGATGGAACAGGCTCCCCAAGGGTGTAGGGCAAGATAAGGGACGCTGATCTTCATTTTGGGGCATATCTATCGAGCGATCGCCGGTATCTATCACTAGATCCTCGGTCAGAATGGCCGCTTTTAATTTATTTTATATTTCTCCAAACTTCCACACCCCAACCGTAGGCTTTTCCACACACACTGCATGTTGATCTTGATAAATTTGGATTTTTCTGGTGCAACATTGGGGTGTAACCCCAACACCCAAGCCATTATCAAAGACTAGTTCTTTGAGAGTTGGGAGGAACCCCAAGCCTGGGTTCACCAGGATTGCACACAACCGCCCAAACGTGATGGAACAGGCTCCCCAAGGGTGTATGGCAGGATAAGGGACGCTGATCTTCATTTTGGCCCAAAGGGAGGGGCATATCTATCGAGCGATCGCCGTTATCTATCACTAGATCCTCCGTCAGAATGGCCACTTTTAATTTTTTTTTATATTTTTCCAAGCTTCCACACCCCAACCGTAGGCTTTTCCACACACACTGCATGTTGATCTTGATAAATTTGGATTTTTCTAGTGCAACATTGAGGTGTAACCCAAAAACCCAAGCCATTATCATAGACTAGTTCTTTGAGAGTTGGGAGTAACCCCAAGCCTGGGTTCGCCAGGATTGCACACAACCGCCCAAACCTGATGGAACAGGCTCCCCAGGGGTGTATGGCAAGATAAGGGATGCTGATCTTCATTTTGGGCCAAAGGGAGGGGCATATCTATCGGGTTATCGCCGGTATCTATCACTAGATCCTCCGTCAGAATGGCCGCTTTTATTTTTTTTTATATTTTTCCAAGCTTCCACACCCCAACCGTAGGCTTTTTCCACACACACTGCATGTTGATCTTGATAAATTTGGATTTTTCTGGTGCAACATTGGGGTGTAACCCCAAAACCCAACCATTATCATAGACTAGTTCCTTGAGAGTTGGGAGGAACCCCAAGCCTGGGTTCGCCAGAATTGCACACAACCGCCCAAACCTGATGGAACAGGCTCCCCAAGGGTGTATGGCAAGATAAGGGACGCTGGTCTTCATTTTGGGCCAAAGGGAGGGGCATATCTATCGAACGATCACCGGTACTTATCACTAGATCCTCCGTCAGAATGGCCGCTTTTAATTTTTTTTATATTTTTCCAAGCTTCCACACCCCAACCGTAGGTTTTTCCACTCACACTGCATGTTGATCTTGATAAATTTGGATTTTTCTGGTGCAACATTGGGGTGTAACCCCAAAACCCAATCCGTTATCATAGACTAGTTCCTTGAGAGTTGGGCGGAACCCCAAGCCTTGGTTCGCCAGGATTGCACACAACCGCCCAAACGTGATGGAACAGGCTCCCCAAGGGTGTTGGGCAAGATAAGGGACGCTGATCTTCATTTTGGGGCATATCTATCTAGCGATCGCCGGTATCTATCACTAGATCCTCCGTCAGAATGGCCGCTTTTAATTTTTTTTTATATTTTTCCAAGCTTCCACACCCTAACCGTAGGATTTTCCACACACACAGCATGTTGATCTTGATAAATTCGGATTTTTCTGGTGCAACATTGGGGTGTAACCCCAAAACCCAAGCCATTACCATAGACTAGTTCCTTGAGAGTTGGGAGGAACCCCAAGCCTGGGTTCGCCAGGATTGCACACAACCGCCCAAACGTGATGGAACAGGCTCCCCAAGGGTGTATGGCAAGATAAGGGACGCTGATCTTAAGTTTGGCCCAAAGGGAGGGGCATATCTATCGAGCGATCACCGGTATCTATCACTAGATCCTCCGTCAGAATGGCCGCTTTTAATTTTTTTTATATTTTATCAAGCTTCCACACCCCAACCGTGGGTTTTTCCACACACACTGCATGTTGATCTTGATAAATTTGGATTTTTCTGGTGCAACATTGGGGTGTAACCCCAAAACCCAAGCCGTTATCATAGACTAGTTCGTTGAGAGTTGGGAGGAACCCCAAGCCTTGGTTCGCCAGGATTGCACACAACCCCCCAAACGTGATGGAACAGGCTCCCCAAGGGTGTAGGGTAAGATAAAGGATGCTGATCTTCATTTTGGGGCATATCTATCGAGCGATCGCTGGTATTTATCACTAGATCCTCCGTCAGAATGGCCGCTTTTAATTTTTTTTATATTTTTCCAAGCTTCCACACCCTAACCGTAGCCTTTTCCACACACACTGCATGTTGATCTTGATAAATTTGGATTTTTCTGGTGCAACATTGGGGTGTAACCCCAAAACCCAACCATTATCATAGACTAGTTCCTTGAGAGTTGGGAGGAACCCCAAGCCTGGGTTCGCCAGGATTGCACACAAACGCCCAAACGTGATGGAACAGGCTCCCCAAGGGTGTATGGCAAGATAAGGGACGCTGATCTTTATTTTGGGCCAAAGGGAGGGGCATATCTTTCGAGTGATCACCGGTATTTATCACAAGATCCTCCGTCAGAATGGCCGCTTTTAATTTTTTTTATATTTTTCCAAGCTTCCACACCCCAACCGTAGGCTTTTCCACATACACTGCATGTTGATCTTGACAAATTTGGATTTTTCTGGTGCAACATTGGGGTGTAACCCCAAAATCCAAGCCATTATCATAGACTAGTTCCTTGAGAGTTGGGACGAACCCCAAGCCTGGGTTCGCCAGGATTGCACGCAACCGCCCAAACCTGATGGAACAGGCTCCCCAAGGGTGTATGGCAAGATAAGGGATGCTGATCTTCATTTTGGGCCAAAGGGAGGGGCATATCTATCGAGTGATCGTCGGTATTTATCACTAGATCCTCCGTTAGAATGGCCTCTTTTAATTTTTTTTATATTTTTCCAAGCTTCCACACCCCAACCGTAGGTTTTTCCACACACACTGCATGTTGATCTTGATAAATTTGGATTTTTCTGGTGCAACATTGGGGTGTAACCCCAAAACCCAAGCCGTTATCATAGACTAGTTCCTTGAGAGTTGGGAGGAACCCCAAGCCTTGGTTAGCCAGGATTGCACACAACCGCCCAAACGTGATGGAACAGGCTCCCCAAAGGTGTAGGGCAAGATAAGGGACGCTGATCTTCATTTTGGGGCATATCTATCGAGTGATCGCCGGTATTTATCACTAGATCCTCCCTCAGAATGGCCGCTTTTAATTTTTTTTTTATTTTTCCAAGCTTCCACACCCCAACCGTAGGCTTTTCCACACACACTGCATGTTGATCTTGATAAATTTGGATTTTTCTGGTGCAACATTGGGGTGTAACCCCAAAACCCAAGCCATTATCATAGACTAGTTCCTTGAGAGTTGGGAGGAACCCCAAGCCTGGGTTCGCCAGGATTGCACACAACCGCCCAAACGTGATGGAACAGGCTCCCCAAGGGTGTATGGCAAGATAAGGGACGCTGATCTTCATTTTGGGCCAAAGGGAGGGGCATCTCTATCGAATGATCGCCGGTATTTATCACTAGATCCTCCGTCAGAATGGCCGCTTTTAATTTTTTTTTTTTATTTTTCCAAGCTTCCACACCCCAACCGTAGGTTTTTCCACACACACTGCATGTTGATCTTGATAAATTTGGATTTTTCTGGTGCAACATTGGGGTGTAACCCCAAAACCCAAACCGTTATCATAGACTAGTTCCTTGAGAGTTGGGAGGAACCCCAAGCCTTGGTTCGCCATGATTGCCCACAACCGCCCAAACGTGATGGAACAGGCTCCCCAAGGGTGTTGGGAAAGATAAGGGATGCTTATCTTCATTTTGGCGCATATCTATCGAGCGATCACCGGTATCTATCACTAGATCCTACGTCTGAATGGCCGCTTTTAATTTTTTTTATATTTTTCCAAGCTTCCACACCCCAACCGTAGGATTTTTCACACACAATGCATGTTGATCATGATAAATTTGGATTTTTCTGGTGCAACATTGGGGTGTAACCCCAAAACCCAAGCCATTATCATATACTAGTTCCTTGAGAGTTGGGAGGAACCCCAAGCCTGGGTTCGCCAGGATTGCACACAACCGCCCAAACGTGATGGAACAGGCTCCCTAAGGGTGTATGGCAAGATAAGGGACGCTGATCTTCATTTTGGGCCAAAGGGAGGGGCATATCGATCGAGTAATCGTCGGTATTTATCACTAGATCCTCCGTCAGAATGGCCGCTTTTAATTTTTTTTATATTTTTCCAAGCTTCCACACCCCAACCGTAGGTTTTTGCACACACAATGCATGTTGATCTTGATAAATTTGGATTTTTCTAGTGCAACATTGGGGTGTAACCCCAAAACCCAAGCCGTTATCATAGACTAGTTCCTTGAGAGTTGGGAGAAACCCCAAGCCTTGGTTCGCCAGGATTGCACACAACCGCCCAAACGTGATGGAACAGGCTCCCCAAGGGTGTAGGGAAAGATAAGGGACGCTGATCTTCATTTTGGGGCATATCTATCGAGCGATCGCCTTTATCTATCACTAGATCCTCCGTCAGAATGGCCGCTTTTAATTTCTTTTATTTTTTTCCAAGCTTCCACACCCCAACCGTAGGCTTTTCCACACACACTGCATGTTGATCTTGATAAATTTTGATTTTTCTGGTGCAACATTGGGGTGTAACCCCAAAACCCAAGCCATTATCATAGAGTAGTTCCTTGAGAGTTGGGAGGAACCCCAAGCCTGGGTTCGCCAGGATTGCACACAACCGCCCAAACGTGATGGAACAGGCTCCCCAAGGGTGTATGGCAAGATAAGGGACGCTGATCTTCATTTTGGGCCAAAGGAAGGGGCAAATCTATCGAGCGATCACCGGTATTTATCACTAGATCCTCCATCCGAATGGTCGCTTTTAATTTTTTTTATTTTTTTCCAACCTTCCACATCCCAACCGTAGGTTTTTCCACACACACTGCATGTTGATCTTGATAAATTTGGGTTTTTCTTGTGCAACATTGGGGTGTAACCCCAAAACCCAAGCCGTTATCATAGGCTAGTTCCTTGAGTGTTGGGAGGAACCTCAAGCCTTGGTTCGCCAGGATTGCACACAACCGCCCAAACGTGATGGAACAGGCTCCCCAAGGGTGTAGGGCAAGATAAGGGACGCTGATCTTCATTTTGGGGCATATCCATCGAGCGATCGCCGGTATCTATCACTAAATCCTCCGTCAGAATGGCTGCTTTTAATTTATTTTATATTTCTCCAAGCTTCCACACCCCAACCGTAGGCTTTTCCACACACACTGCATGTTGATCTTGTTAAATTTGGATTTTTCTGGTGCAACATTGGGGTGTAACCCCAAAACCCAAGCCATTATCATAGACTAGTTCTTTGAGAGTTGGGAGGAACCCCAAGCCTGGGTTCGCCAGGATTGCACACAACCGCCCAAACGTGATGGAACAGGCTCCCCAAGGGTGTATGGCAAGATAAGGGACGCTGATCTTCATTTTGGCCCAAAGGGAGGGGCATATCTATCGAGTGATCGTCGGTATCTATCAGTAGATCCTCGGTCAGAAAGGCCACTTTTAATTTTTTTATATTTTTCCAAGCTTCCACACCCCAACCATAGGCTTTTCCACACACACTGCATGTTGATCTTGATAAATTTGGATTTTTCTAGTGCAACATTGGGGTGTAACCCCAAAACCCAACCATTATCATAGACTAGTTTCTTGAGAGTTGGGAGGAACCCCAAGCCTGGGTTCGCCAGGATTGCACACAACCGCCCAAACGTTATGGAACAGGCTCCCCAAGGGTGTATGGCAAGATAAGGGACGCTGGTCTTCATTTTGGGCCAAAGGGAGGGGCATATCTATCGAGCGATCACCGGTACTTATCACTAGATCCTCCGTCATAATGGCCGCTTTTAATTTTTTTTTATATTTTTCTAAGCTTCCACACCCCAACCGTAGGTTTCTCCACACACACAGCATGTTGATCTTGATAAATTTGGATTTTTCTGGTGTAACATTGGGGTGTAACCCCAAAACCCAAGCCGTTATCATAGACTAGTTCCTTGAGAGTTGGGAGGAACCCCAAGCCTTGGTTCGCCAGGATTGCACACAACCGCGCAAACGTGATGGAATAGGCTCCCCAAGGGTGTAGAGCAAGATAAGGGACGCTGATCTTCATTTTGGGGCATATCTATCGAGCGATCGCCGGTATCTATCACTAGATCCTCCGTCAGAATCGCCGCTTTTAATTTTTTTTTTATATTTTTCCAAGCATCCACACCCCAACCGTAGGCTTTTCCACACACACTGCATGTTGATCTTGATAAATTTGGATTTTTCTAGTGCAACATTGGGGTGTAACCCCAAATCCCAAGCCATTACCTTAGACTAGTTCCTTGAGAGTTGGGAGGAACCCCAAGCCTGGGTTCGCCAGGATTGCACACAACCGCCCAAACGTGATGGAACAGGCTCCCAAAGGGTGTATGGCAAGATAAGGGACGCTGATCTTCATTTTGGGCCAAAGGGAGGGGCATATCTATCGAGCGATCACCGGTATCTATCATTAGATCCTCCGTCAGAATGGCCGCTTTTAATTTTTTATATATTTTTCAAAGCTTCCACACCCCAACCGTAGGTTTTTCCACAGACACAGCATGTTGATCTTGATAAAATTGGATTTTTCTGGTGCAACATTGGGGTGTAACCGCTAAACCCAAGCCGTTATCATAGACTAGTTCCTTGAGAGTTGGAACCCCAAGCCTGGGTTTGCCAGGATTGCACACAACCGCCCAAACGTGATGGAATAGGCTCCCCAAGGGTGTATGGCAAGATAAGGGACGCTGATCTTCAGTTTGGCCCAAAGGGAGGGGCATATCTATCGAGCGGTCACCGGTATCTATCACTAGATCCTCCGTCAGAATGGCCGCTTTTAATTTTTTTTATATTTTTCCAAGGTTCTACACCCCAACCGTAGGCTTTTCCACACACACTGCATGTTGATCTTGATAAATTTGGATTTTTCTGGTGCAACATTGGGGTGTAACCCCAAAACCCAAGCCGTTATCATAGAGTAGTTCCTTGAGAGTTGGGAGGAACCCCAAGCCTTGGTTCGCCAAGATTGCACACAACCGCCCAAACGTGATGGAACAGGCTCCCTAAGGTTGTATGGCAAGATAAGGGACGCTGATCTTCATTTTGGGCCAAAGGGAGGGGCATATCCATCGAGTTATCGCCAGTATTTATCACTAGATCCTCCGTCAGAATGGCCGCTTTTAATTTTTTTTATATTTTTTCAAGCTTCCACACCCCAACCGTAGGTTTTTCCAGACACACTGCATGTTGATCTTGATAAATTTGGATTTTTCTGGTGCCACATTGGGGTGTAACCCCAAAACCCAAGCCGTTTTCATAAACTAGTTCCTTGAGAGTTGGGAGGAACCCCAAGCCTGGGTTCGCCAGGATTGCACACAACCGCGCAAACGTGATGGAACAGGCTCCCCAAGGGTGTAGGGCAAGATAAGGGATGCCGATCTTCATTTTGGGGCATATCTATCGAGCGATCACGGGTATCTATCACTAGATCCTCCGTCAGAATGGCCGCTTTTAATTTTTTTTATATTTTTCCAAGCTTCGACACCCCAACCGTAGGCTTTTCCACACACACTGCATGTTGATCTTGATAAATTTGGATTTTTCTGGTGCAACATTGGGGTGTAACCCCAAAACCCAAGCCGTTATCATACACTAGTTCCTTGAGAGTTGGGAGGAACCCCAAGCCTTGGTTCGCTAGGATTGCACACAATCGCCCAAACGTGATGGAACAGGCTCTCCAAGGGTGTAAGGCAAGATAAGGGACGTTGATCTTCATTTTGGGCCAAAGGGAGGGGAATATCTATTGAGCGATCACCGGTATCTGTCACTAGATCCTCCGTCAGAATGGCCACTTTTAATTTTTTTTATATTTTTCCAAGCATCCACACCCCAACCGTAGGATTTTTCACACACACTGCATGTTGATCTTGACAAATTTGGATTTTTCTGGTGCAACATTGGGGTGTAACCCCAAAACCCTAGCCATTATCATAGACTAGTTCCTTGAGAGTTAGGAGTAACCCCAAGCCTGGGTTCGCCAAGATTACACACAACCGCGCAAACGTGATGGAACAGGCTCCCCAAGGGTGTAGGGCAAGATAAGGGATGCCGATCTTCATTTTGGGGCATATCTATCGAGCGATCACGGGTATCTATCACTAGATCCTCCGTCAGAATGGCCGCTTTTAATTTTTTTTATATTTTTCCAAGCTTCGACACCCCAACCGTAGGCTTTTCCACACACACTGCATGTTGATCTTGATAAATTTGGATTTTTCTGGTGCAACATTGGGGTGTAACCCCAAAACCCAAGCCGTTATCATAGAGTAGTTCCTTGAGAGTTGGGAGGAACCCCAAGCCTTGGTTCGCCAAGATTGCACACAACCGCCCAAACGTGATGGAACAGGCTCCCTAAGGTTGTATGGCAAGATAAGGGACGCTGATCTTCATTTTGGGCCAAAGGGAGGGGCATATCCATCGAGTTATCGCCAGTATTTATCACTAGATCCTCCGTCAGAATGGCCGCTTTTAATTTTTTTTATATTTTTTCAAGCTTCCACACCCCAACCGTAGGTTTTTCCAGACACACTGCATGTTGATCTTGATAAATTTGGATTTTTCTGGTGCCACATTGGGGTGTAACCCCAAAACCCAAGCCGTTTTCATAGACTAGTTCCTTGAGAGTTGGGAGGAACCCCAAGCCTGGGTTCGCCAGGATTGCACACAACCGCGCAAACGTGATGGAACAGGCTCCCCAAGGGTGTAGGGCAAGATAAGGGATGCCGATCTTCATTTTGGGGCATATCTATCGAGCGATCACGGGTATCTATCACTAGATCCTCCGTCAGAATGGCCGCTTTTAATTTTTTTTATATTTTTCCAAGCTTCGACACCCCAACCGTAGGCTTTTCCACACACACTGCATGTTGATCTTGATAAATTTGGATTTTTCTGGTGCAACATTGGGGTGTAACCCCAAAACCCAAGCCGTTATCATACACTAGTTCCTTGAGAGTTGGGAGGAACCCCAAGCCTTGGTTCGCTAGGATTGCACACAACCGCCCAAACGTGATGGAACAGGCTCTCCAAGGGTGTAAGGCAAGATAAGGGACGTTGATCTTCATTTTGGGCCAAAGGGAGGGGAATATCTATTGAGCGATCACCGGTATCTGTCCCTAGATCCTCCGTCAGAATGGCCACTTTTAATTTTTTTTATATTTTGTCCAAATCTTCCACACCCCAACCATAGGCTTTTCCACACACACTGCATGTTGATCTTGACAAATTTGGATTTTTCTGGTGCAACATTGGGGTGTAACCCCAAAACCCTAGCCATTATCATAGACTAGTTCCTTGAGAGTTAGGAATAACCCCAAGCCTGGGTTCGCCAAGATTACACACAACCGCGCAAACGTGATGGAACAGGCTCCCCAAGGGTGTAGGGCAAGATAAGGGATGCCGATCTTCATTTTGGGGCATATCTATCGAGCGATCACGGGTATCTATCACTAGATCCTCCGTCAGAATGGCCGCTTTTAATTTTTTTTATATTTTTCCAAGCTTCGACACCCCAACCGTAGGCTTTTCCACACACACTGCATGTTGATCTTGATAAATTTGGATTTTTCTGGTGCAACATTGGGGTGTAACCCCAAAACCCAAGCCATTATCATAGATTAGTTCCTGGAGAGTTGGGAGGAACCCCAAGCCTGGGTTCGCCAGGATTACACACAACCGCCCAAACATGATGGAACAGGCTCCCCAAGGGTGTATGGCAAGATAAGGGACGTTGATCTTCATTTTGGGCCAAAGGGAGGGGAATATCTATTGAGCGATCACCGGTATCTGTCACTAGATCCTCCGTCAGAATGGCCACTTTTAATTTTTTTTATATTTTGTCCAAATCTTCCACACCCCAACCATAGGCTTTTCCACACACACTGCATGTTGATCTTGACAAATTTGGATTTTTCTGGTGCAACATTGGGGTGTAACCCCAAAACCCTAGCCATTATCATAGACTAGTTCCTTGAGAGTTAGGAGTAACCCCAAGCCTGGGTTCGCCAAGATTGCACACAACCGCCCAAACGTGATGGAACAGGCTCCCGAAGGGTGTATGGAAAGATAAGGGACGCTGATCTTCATTTTGGGCCAAAGGGAGGGGCATATCTATCGAGTGATCGCGGTATTTATCACTAGATCCTCCGTCAGAATGGCTGCTTTTAATTTTTTTTATATTTTTCCAAGCTTCCACACCCCAACCGTAGGTTTTTCCACACACAGAGCATGTTTATCTTGATAAAATTGGATTTTTCTGGTGCAACATTGGGGTGTAACCCCAAAACCCAAGCAGTTATCATAGACTAGTTCCTTGAGAGTTGGGAGGAACCCCAAGCCTTGGTTCGCCAGGATTGCACAGAACCGCCCAAACGTGATGGAACAGGCTCCCCAAGGGTGTAGGGCAAGATAAGGGACGCTGATCTTCATTTTGGGGCATATCTATCGAGCGATCGCCGGTATCTATCACTAGAACCTCCGTCAGAATGGCCGCTTTTAATGTTTTTTATATTTTTCCAAGCTTCCACACCCCAACCGTAGGCTTTTCCACACACACTGCATGTTGATCTTGATAAATTTAGATTTTTCTGGTGCAACATTGGGGTGTAACCCCAAAACCCAAGCCATTATCATAGACTAGTTCCTTGAGAGTTGGGACGAACCCCAAGCCTGGGTTTGCCAGGATTGCACACAACCGCCCAAACGTGATGGAATAGGCTCCCCAAGGGTGTATGGCAAGATAAGGGACGCTGATCTTCAGTTTGGCCCAAAGGGAGGGGCATATCTATCGAGCGGTCACCGGTATCTATCACTAGATCCTCCGTCAGAATGGACGCTTTTAATTTTTTTTATATTTTTCCAAGCTTCCACACCCCAACCTTAGGCTTTTCCACACACACTGCATGTTGATCTTGATAAATTTGGATTTTTCTGGTGCAAAATTGGGGTGTAACCCCAAAACCCAAGCCATTATCATAGACTAGTTCCTTGAGAGTTGGGAGGAACCCCAAGCCTGGGTTCGCCAGGATTGCACACAACCACCCAAACGTGGTGGAACATGCTCCCCAAGGGTGTATGGCAAGATAAGGGACACTGATCTTCATTTTGGGCCAAAGGGAGGGGCATATCTATCGAGCGATCACCGGTATCTGTCACTTGATCCTCCGTCAGAATGGCCGCTTTTAATTTTTTTTATATTTTTCCAAGCTTCCACACCCCAACCGTAGGCTTTTCCACACACACTGCATGTTGATCTTGACAAATTTGGATTTTTCTGATGCAACATTGGGGTGTAACCCCAAAACGCAAGCCATTATCATAGACTAGTTCTTTGAGAGTTGGGAGGAACCCCAAGCCTGGGTTCGCCAGGATTGCACACAACCGCCCAAACGTGATGGAACAGGCTCCCCAAGGGTGTAGGGCAAGATAAGGGACCCTGATCTTCGTTTCGGGGCATATCTATCGAGCGATCGCTGGTATCTATCACTAGATCCTCCGTCAGAATGGCCGCTTGAAATTTATTTTATATTTTTCCAAGCTTCCACACCCCAACCGTAGGCTTTTCCACACACACTGCATGTTGATCTTGATAAATTTGGATTTTTCTGGTGCAACATTGGGGTGTAACCCCAAAACCCAAGCCATTATCATAGAGTAGTTCCTTGAGAGTCGGGAGGAACCCCAAGCCTGGGTTCGCCAAGATTGCACAGAACCGCCCAAACGTGATGGAACAGGCTCCCCAAGGGTGTAGGGAAAGATAAGGGATGCTGATCTTCATTTTGGGGCATATCTATAGAGCGATCGCCGGTATCTATCACTAGATCCTCCGTCAGAATGGCCGCTTTTAATTTTTTTTTTTATTTTTCCAAGCTTCCACACCCCAACCGTAGGCTTTTTCACACACACTGCATGTTGATCTTGATAAATTTGGATTTTTCTGGTGCAACATTGGGGTGTAACCCCAAAACCCAAGCCATTACCATAGACTAGTTCCTTGAGAGTTGGGAGGAACCCCAAGCCTGGGTTCGCCAGGATTGCACACAACCGCCCAAACGTGATGGAACAGGCTCCCAAAGGGTGTATGGCAAGATAAGGGACGCTGATCTTCATTTTGGGCCAAAGGGAGGGGCATATCTATCGAGCGATCACCGGTATCTATCATTAGATCCTCCGTCTGAATGGCCGCTTTTAATTTTTTATATATTTTTCCAAGCTTCCACACCCCAACCGTAGGCTTTTCCACAAACACTGCATGTTGATCTTGATAAATTTGGATTTTTCTGGTGCAACATTGGGGTGTAACCCCAAAACCCAAGCCATTATCATAGACTAGTTCCTTGAGAGTTGGGAGGAACCCCAAGCCTGGGTTCGCCAGGATTGCACACAACCGCCCAAACGTGATGGAATAGGCTCCCCAAGGGTGTATGGCAAGATAAGGGACGCTGATCTTCAGGTTGACCCAAAGGGAGGGGCATATCTATCGAGCGGTCACCGGTATCTATCACTAGATCCTCCGTCAGAATGGCCGCTTTTAATTTTTTTTATATTTTTCCAAGCTTCCACACCCCAACCGTAGGCTTTTCCACACACACTGCATGTTGATCCTGATAAATTTGGATTTTTCTGGTGCAACATTGGGGTGTAACCCCAAAACCCAAGCCATTATCATAGAGTAGTTCCTTGAGAGTTGGGAGGAACCCCAAGCCTTGGTTCGCCAAGATTGCACACAACCACCCAAACGTGATGGAACAGGCTCCCCAAGGTTGTATGGCAAGATAAGGGACGCTGATCATCATTTTGGGCCAAAGGGAGGGGCATATCCATCGAGTTATCGCCAGTATTTATCACTAGATCCTCCGTCAGAATGGCCGCTTTTAATTTTTTTTATATTTTTTCAAGCTTCCACACCCCAACCGTAGGTTTTTCCACACACACTGCATGTTGATCTTGATAAATTTGGATTTTTCTTGTGCAACATTGGGGTGTAACCCCAAAACCCAAGCCGTTATCATAGGCTAGTTCCTTGAGAGTTGGGAGAAACCCCAAGCCTGGGTTCGCCAGGATTGCACACAACCGCGCAAACGTGATGGAACAGGCTCCCCAAGGGTGTAGGGCAAGATAAGGGATGCTGATCTTCATTTTGGGGCATATCTATCGAGCGATCGCCGGTATCTATCACTAGATCCTCCGTCAGAATGGCCGCTTTTAATTTTTTTTATATTTTTCCAAGCTTCGACACCCCAACCGTAGGCTTTTCCACACACACTGCATGTTGATCTTGATAAATTTGGATTTTTCTGGTGCAACATTCGGGTGTAACCCCAAAACCCAAGCCATTATCATAGACTAGTTCCTGGAGAGTTGGGAGGAACCCCAAGCCTGGGTTCGCCAGGATTGCACACAACCGCCCAAACGTGATGGAACAGGCTCCCCAAGGGTGTATGGCAAGATAAGGGACGCTGATCTTCATTTTGGGACAAAGGGAGGGGCATATCTATCGAGCGATCACCGGTATCTGTCACTAGATCCTCCATCAGAATCGCCACTTTTAATTTTTTTTATATTTTTCCAAGCATCCACACCCCAACCGTAGGCTTTTCCACACACACTGCATGTTGATCTTGACAAATTTGGATTTTTCTGGTGCAACATTGGGGTGTAACCCCAAAACCCAAGCCATTATCATAGACTAGTTCCTTGAGAGTTGGGAGGAACCCCAAGCCTGGGTTCGCCAGGATTGCACACAACCGCCCAAACGTGATGGAACAGGCTCCCGAAGGGTGTTTGGCAAGATAAGGGACGCTGATCTTCATTTTGGGCCAAAGGGAGGGGCATATCTATCGAGTGATCGCGGTATTTATCACTAGATCCTCCGTGAGAATGGCTGCTTTTATTTTTTTTTATATTTTTCCATGTTTCCACACCCCAACTGTAGGTTTTTCCACACACACAGCATGTTGATCTTGATAAAATTGGATTTTTCTGGTGCAACATTGGGGTGTAACCCCTAAACCCAAGCCGTTATTATAGACTAGTTCCTTGAGAGTTGGGAGGAACCCCAAGCCTTGGTTCGCCAGGATTGCACAGAACCGCCCAAACGTGATGGAACAGGCTCCCCAAGGGTGTAGGGCAAGTTAAGGGACGCTGATCTTCATTTTGGGGCATATGTACCGAGCGATCGCCGGTATCTATCACTAGATCCTCCGTCAGAATGGCCGCTTTTAATGTTTTTTATATTTTTCCAAGCTTCCACACCCCAACCGTAGGCTTTTCCACACACACTGCATGTTGATCTTGATAAATTTGGATTTTTCTGGTGCAACATTGGGGTGTAACCGCAAAACCCAAGCCGTTATCATAGACCAGTTCCTCGAGAGTTGGGAGGAACCCCAAGCCTGGGTTCGCCAGGATTGCACACAACCGCCCAAACGTGATGGAACAGGCTCCCCAAGGGTGTATGGCAAGATAAGGGACGCTGATCTTCATTTTGGGCCAAAGGGAGGGGCTTATCTATCGAGCGATCGCCGGTATCTATCACTAGATCCTCCGTCAGAATGGCCGCTTTTAATTTTTTTTATATTTTTCCAAGCTTCCACACCCCAACCGAAGGTTTTTCCACACACACTGCATGTTGATCTTGACAAATTTGGATTTTTCTGATGCAACATTGGGGTGTAACCCCAAAACGCAAGCCATTATCATAGACTAGTTCTTTGAGAGTTGGGAGGAACCCCAAGCCTGGGTTCGCCAGGATTGCACACAACCGCCCAAACGTGATGGAACAGGCTCCCCAAGGGTGTAGGGTAAGATAAGGGACGCTGATCTTCATTTCGGGGCATATCTATCGAGCGATCGCTGGTATCTATCACTAGATCCTCCGTCAGAATGGCCGCTTGAAATTTTTTTTATATTTTGCCAAGCTTCCACACCCCAACCGTAGGCTTTTCCACACACACTGCATGTTGATCTTGATAAATTTGGATTTTTCTGGTGCAACATTGAGGTGTAACCCCAAAACCCAAGCCATTATCATAGACTAGTTCCTTGAGAGTTGGGAGGAACCCCAAGCCTGGGTTCGCCAGGATTGTACACAAACGCCCAAACGTGATGGAACAGGCTCCCCAAGGGTGTAGGGCAAGATAAGGGACGCTGATCTTCATTTTGGGGCATATCTATCGAGCGATCGCCGGTATCTATCACTGGATCCTCCGTCAGAATGGCCGCTTTTAATTTTTTTTATATTTTTCCAAGCTTCCACACCCCAACCGTAGGCTTTTCCACACACACTGCATGTTGATCTTGATAAATTTGGATTTTTCTGGTGCAACATTGTGGTGTAACCCTAAAACCCAAGCCATTATCATAGACTAGTTCCTTGAGAGTTGCGAGGAACCCCAAGATTGGGTTCGCCAGGATTGCACACAACCGCCCAAACGTTGTGGAACAGGCTCCCCATGGGCGTATGGCAAGATAAGGGACCCTGATCTTCATTTTGGGCCAAAGGGAGGGGCATATCTATCGAGTGATCGCCGGTATTTATCACTAGATACTCCGTCAGAATGGCCGCTTTTAATTTTTTTTATATTTTTCCAAGCTTCCACACCCCAACCGTAGGTTTTTCCACACACACTGCATGTTGATCTTGATAAATTTGGATTTTTCTGGTGCAACATTGGGGTGTAACCCCAAAACCCAAGCCGTTATCATAGACTAGTTCCTCGAGAGTTGGGAGAAACCCCAAGCCTTGGTTCGCCAGGATTGCACACAACCGCCCAAACGTGATGGAACAGGCTCCCCAAGGGTGTAGGGCAAGATAAGGGACGCTGATCTTCATTTTGGGGCATATCTATCGAGCGATCGACGGTATCTATCACTAGATCCTCCATCAGAATGGCCGCTTTTATTTTTTTTATATTTTTCCAAGCTTCCACACCCCAACCGTAGGCTTTTCCACACACATTGCATGTTGATCTTGATAAATTTGGATTTTTCTGGTGCAACATTGGGGTGTAACCCCAAAACCCTAGCCATTATCATAGACTAGTTCCTTGAGAGTTGGGAGGAACCCCAAGCCTGGGTTCGCCAGGATTGCACACAACCGCCCTAACGTGATGGAACAGGCTCCCCAAGGGTGTATGGCAAGAAAAGGGACGCTTATCTTCATTTTGGGCCAAAGGGAGGGGCATATCTATCGAGCGATCACCGGTATCTATCAGTAGATCCTCCGTCAGAATGGCCGTTTTTAATTTTTTTTATATTTTTCCAAGCTTCCACACCCCAACCGTAGGCTTTTCCGCACACACTGCATGTTGATCTTGATAAATTTGGATTTTTCTGGTGCAACATTGGGGTGTAACCCCAAAACCCAAGCCATTATCATAGACTAGTTCCTTGAGAGTTGGGAGGAACCCCAAGCCTGGGTTCGCCAGGATTGCACACAACCGCCCAAACGTGATGGAACAGCCTCCCCAAGGGTGTATGGCAAGATAAGGGACGCTGATCTTCATTTTGGGGCAAAGGGAGGGGCACACCTATCGAGCGATCACCGGTATCTATCACTAGATCCTCCGTCAGAATGGCCGCTTTTAATTTTTTTTATATTTTTCCAAGCTTCCACACCCCAACCGTAGGCTTTTCCACACACACTGCATGTTGATCTTGACAAATTTGGATTTTTCTGATGCGACATTGGGGTGTAACCCCAAAACGCAAGCCATTATCATAGACTAGTTCCTTGAGAGTTGGGAGGAACCCCAAGCCTGGGTTCGCCAGGATTGCACACAACCGCCCAAACGTGATGGAACAGGCTCCGCAAGGGTGTAGGGCAAGATAAGGGACGCTGATCTTCATTTCGGGGCATATCTATCGAGCGATCGCTGGTATCTATCACTAGATCCTCCGCCAGAATGGCCGCTTAAAATTTTTTTTATATTTTTCCAAGCTTCCACACCCCAACCGTAGGCTTTTCCACATACACTGCATGTTGATCTTGATAAATTTGGATTTTTCTGGTGCAACATTGGGGAGTAACCCAAAAAACCCAACCATTATCATAGACTAGTTCCTTGAGAGTTGGGAGGAACCCCAAGCCTGGGTTCGCCAGGATTGCACACAACCGCCCAAACGTGATGGAACAGGCTGCCCAAGGGTGTATGGCAAGATAAGGGACGCTGATCTTCATTTTGGGCCAAAGGGAGGGCATATCTATCGAGCGATCACCGGTACTTATCACTAGATCCTCCGTCAGAATGGCCACTTTTAATTTTTTTTATATTTTTCCAAGCTTCCACACCCCAACCGTAGGTTTTTCCACACACACTGCATGTTGATCTTGATAAATTTTGATTTTTCTGGTGCAACATTGGGGTGCAACCCCAAAACCCAAGCCGTTATGATAGATTAGTTCCTTGAGAGTTGGGAGGAACCCCAAGCCTGGGTTCGCCAGGATTGCTCACAACCGCCCAAACGTGATAGAACAGGCTCCCCAAGGGTGTAGAGCAAGATAAGGCACGCTGATCTTCATTTTGGGGCATATCTATCGAGCGATCGCCGGTATCTATCACTAGATCCTCCGTCAGAATGGCCGCTTTTAATTTTTTTTATGTTTTTCCAAGCTTCCAGACCCCAACCGTAGGCTTTTCCACACACACTGCATGTTGATCTTGATAAATTTGGATTTTTCTGGTGCAACATTGGGGTGTAACCCCAAAACCCAAGCCATTATCATGTACTAGTTCCTTGTGAGTTGGGAGAAACCCCAAGCCTGGGTTCGCCAGGATTGCACACAACCGCCAAAACGTGATGGAACAGGGTCCCCAAGGGTGTAGGGCAAGATAAGGGACATTGATCTTCATTTTGGGCCAAAGGGAGGGGCATATCTATCGAGCGATCGCTGGTATCTATCACTAGATACTCCGTCAGACTGGCCGCTTTTATTTTTTTTTGTATTTTTCCAAGCCTCCACACCCCAACCGTAGGCTTTTCCACACACACTGCATGTTGATCTTCATAAATTTTGATTTTTCTGGTGCAACATTGGGGTGTAACCCCAAAACCCAAGCCATTATCATAGACTAGTTGCTTAAGAGTTGGGAGGAACCCCAAGCCTGAGTTCGTCAGGATTGCACACAACCGCCAAAACGTGATGGAAAAGGCTCCCCAAGGGTGTAGGGCAAGATAAGGGACGCTGATCTTCATTTTGGGCCAAAGCGAGGGGCATATCTATCGAGCGATCACCGGTATCTATCACTAGATCCTCCGTCAGAATGGCCGCTTTTAATTTTTTTTATATTTTTCCAAGTTTTCACACCCCAACCGTAGGCTTTTCCACACACACTGCACGTTGATCTTTATAAATTTGAATTTTTCTGGTGCAACATTGGGGTGTAACCCCAAAACCCAAGCCATTATCATAGACTAGTTCCTTGAGAGTTGGGAGGAACCCCAAGCCTGGGTTTGCCAGGATTGCACACAACCGCCAAAACGTGATGGAACAGGCTCCCCAAGAATGTAGGGCAAGATAAGGGACGCTGATCTTCATTTTGGGCCAAAGGGAGGGGCATATCTATCGAGCGATCGCCGGTATCTATCACTAGATCCTCCGTCAGAATGATCGCTTTTAATTTTTTTTATATTTTTCCAAGCTTCCACACCCCAACCGTAGGCTTTACCACAGACACTGCATGTTGATCTTGATAAATTTGGATTTTTCTGGTGCAACATTGGGGTGCAACCCCAAAACCCAAGCCGTTATGATAGATTAGTTCCTTGAGAGTTGGGAGGAACCCCAAGCCTGGGTTCGCCAGGATTGCTCACAACCGCCCAAACGTGATAGAACAGGCTCCCCAAGGGTGTAGAGCAAGATAAGGCACGCTGATCTTCATTTTGGGGCATATCTATCGAGCGATCGCCGGTATCTATCACTAGATCCTCCGTCAGAATGGCCGCTTTTAATTTTTTTTATGTTTTTCCAAGCTTCCAGACCCCAACCGTAGGCTTTTCCACACACACTGCATGTTGATCTTGATAAATTTGGATTTTTCTGGTGCAACATTGGGGTGTAACCCCAAAACCCAAGCCATTATCATGTACTAGTTCCTTGTGAGTTGGGAGAAACCCCAAGCCTGGGTTCGCCAGGATTGCACACAACCGCCAAAACGTGATGGAACAGGGTCCCCAAGGGTGTAGGGCAAGATAAGGGACATTGATCTTCATTTTGGGCCAAAGGGAGGGGCATATCTATCGAGCGATCGCTGGTATCTATCACTAGATACTCCGTCAGACTGGCCGCTTTTATTTTTTTTTTGTATTTTTCCAAGCCTCCACACCCCAACCGTAGGCTTTTCCACACACACTGCATGTTGATCTTCATAAATTTTGATTTTTCTGGTGCAACATTGGGGTGTTACCCCAAAACCCAAGCCATTATCATAGACTAGTTGCTTAAGAGTTGGGAGGAACCCCAAGCCTGAGTTCGTCAGGATTGCACACAACCGCCAAAACGTGATGGAAAAGGCTCCCCAAGGGTGTAGGGCAAGATAAGGGACGCTGATCTTCATTTTGGGCCAAAGCGAGGGGCATATCTATCGAGCGATCACCGATATCTATCACTAGATCCTCCGTCAGAATGGCCGCTTTTAATTTTTTTTATATTTTTCCAAGTTTTCACACCCCAACCGTAGGCTTTTCCACACACACTGCATGTTGATCTTTATAAATTTGAATTTTTCTGGTGCAACATTGGGGTGTAACCCCAAAACCCAAGCCATTATCATAGACTAGTTCCTTGAGAGTTGGGAGGAACCCCAAGCCTGGGTTTGCCAGGATTGCACACAACCGCCAAAACGTGATGGAACAGGCTCCCCAAGAATGTAGGGCAAGATAAGGGACGCTGATCTTCATTTTGGGCCAAAGGGAGGGGCATATCTATCGAGCGATCGCCGGTATCTTTCACTAGATCCTCCGTCAGAATGATCGCTTTTAATTTTTTTTATATTTTTCCAAGCTTCCACACCCCAACCGTAGGCTTTACCACAGACACTGCATGTTGATCTTGATAAATTTGGATTTTTCTGGTGCAACATTGGGGTGTAACCCCAAACCCCAAGCCATTATCATAGACTAGTTCCTTGAGAGTTGGGAGGAACCCCAAGCCTGGGTTCGCCAAGATTGCACACAACCGCCCAAACGTGATGGAACAGGCTCCCCAAGGGTGTATGGCAAGATAAGGGACGCTGATCTTCATTTTGGGCCAAAGGGAGGGGCATATCTATCGAGCGATCACCTGTACTTATCACTAGATCCTCCGTCAGAATGGCCACTTTTAATTTTTTTTATATTTTTCCAAGTTTCCACACCCCAACCGTAGGTTTTTCCACACACACTGCATGTTGATCTTGATAAATTTTGATTTTTCTGGTGCAACATTGGGGTGCAACCCCAAAACCCAAGCCGTTATGATAGATTAGTTCCTTGAGAGTTGGGAGGAACCCCAAGCCTGGGTTCGCCAGGATTGCTCACAACCGCCCAAACGTGATAGAACAGGCTCCCCAAGGGTGTAGAGCAAGATAAGGCACGCTGATCTTCATTTTGGGGCATATCTATCGAGCGATCGCCGGTATCTATCACTAGATCCTCCGTCAGAATGGCCGCTTTTAATTTTTTTTATGTTTTTCCAAGCTTCCAGACCCCAACCGTAGGCTTTTCCACACACACTGCATGTTGATCTTGATAAATTTGGATTTTTCTGGTGCAACATTGGGGTGTAACCCCAAAACCCAAGCCATTATCATGTACTAGTTCCTTGTGAGTTGGGAGAAACCCCAAGCCTGGGTTCGCCAGGATTGCACACAACCGCCAAAACGTGATGGAACAGGGTCCCCAAGGGTGTAGGGCAAGATAAGGGACATTGATCTTCATTTTGGGCCAAAGGGAGGGGCATATCTATCGAGCGATCGCTGGTATCTATCACTAGATACTCCGTCAGACTGGCCGCTTTTATTTTTTTTTGTATTTTTCCAAGCCTCCACACCCCAACCGTAGGCTTTTCCACACACACTGCATGTTGATCTTCATAAATTTTGATTTTTCTGGTGCAACATTGGGGTGTAACCCCAAAACCCAAGCCATTATCATAGACTAGTTGCTTAAGAGTTGGGAGGAACCCCAAGCCTGGGTTCGTCAGGATTGCACACAACCGCCAAAACGTGATGGAAAAGGCTCCCCAAGGGTGTAGGGCAAGATAAGGGACGCTGATCTTCATTTTGGGCCAAAGCGAGGGGCATATCTATCGAGCGATCACCGGTATCTATCACTAGATCCTCCGTCAGAATGGCCGCTTTTAATTTTTTTTATATTTTTCCAAGTTTTCACACCCCAACCGTAGGCTTTTCCACACACACTGCATGTTGATCTTTATAAATTTGAATTTTTCTGGTGCAACATTGGGGTGTAACCCCAAAACCCAAGCCATTATCATAGACTAGTTCCTTGAGAGTTGGGAGGAACCCCAAGCCTGGGTTTGCCAGGATTGCACACAACCGCCAAAACGTGATGGAACAGGCTCCCCAAGAATGTAGGGCAAGATAAGGGACGCTGATCTTCATTTTGGGCCAAAGGGAGGGGCATATCTATCGAGCGATCGCCGGTATCTATCACTAGATCCTCCGTCAGAATGATCGCTTTTAATTTTTTTTATATTTTTCCAAGCTTCCACACCCCAACCGTAGGCTTTACCACAGACACTGCATGTTGATCTTGATAAATTTGGATTTTTCTGGTGCAACATTGGGGTGTAACCCCAAACCCCAAGCCATTATCATAGACTAGTTCCTTGAGAGTTGGGAGGAACCCCAAGCCTGGGTTCGCCAAGATTGCACACAACCGCCCAAACGTGATGGAACAGGCTCCCCAAGGGTGTATGGCAAGATAAGGGACGCTGATCTTCATTTTGGGCCAAAGGGAGGGGCATATCTATCGAGCGATCACCTGTACTTATCACTAGATCCTCCGTCAGAATGGCCACTTTTAATTTTTTTTATATTTTTCCAAGTTTCCACACCCCAACCGTAGGTTTTTCCACACACACTGCATGTTGATCTTGACAAATTTGGATTTTTCTGGTGCAACATTGGGGTGTAACCCCAAAACCCAAGCCGTTATCATAGATTAGCTCCTTGAGAGTTGGGAAGAACCCCAAGCCTGGGTTCGCCAGGATTGCACACAACCGCCCAAACGTGATGGAACAGGCTCCCCAAGGGTGTAGGGCAAGATAAGGGACGCTGGTCTTCATTTTGGGGCATATCTATCGAGCGATCGCCGATATCTATCACTAGATCCTCCATCAGAATGGCCGCTTTTAATTTTTTTTATGTTTTTCCAAGCTTCCAGACCCCAACCGTAGGCTTTTCCACACACACTACATGTTGATCTTGATAAATTTGGATTTTTCTGGTGCAACATTGGGGTTTAACCCCAAAACCCAAGCCATTATCATAGACTAGTTCCTTGAGAGTTGGGAGAAACCCCAAGCCTGGGTTCGCCAGGATTGCACACAACCGCCAAAACGTGATGGAACAGGCTCCCCAAGGGTGTAGGGTAAGATAAGGGACATTGATCTTCATTTTGGGCCAAAGGGGAGGGTATATCTATCGAGCGATCGCCGGTATCTATCACTAGATACTCCGTCAGACTGGCCGCTTTTATTTTTTTTTTATATTTTTCCAAGCCTCCACACCCCAACCGTAGGCTTTTCCACACACACTGCATGTTGATCTTCATAAATTTGGATTTTTCTGGTGCAACATTGGGGTGTAACCCCAAAACCCAAGCCATTATCATAGACTAGTTGCTTGAGAGTTGGGAGGAACCCCAAGCCTGGGTTCGCCAGGATTGCACACAATCGCCAAAACGTGATGAAACAGGCTCCCCAAGGGTGTAGGGCAAGATAAGGGACGCTGATCTTCATTTTGGGCCAAAGCGAGGGGCATATCTATCGAGCGATCACCGGTATCTATCACTAGATCCTCCGGCAGAATGGCCGCTTTTAATTTTTTTTTATATTTTTCCAAGTTTCCACACCCCAACCGTAGGCTTTTCCACACACACTACATGTTGATCTTGATAAATTTGAATTTTTCTGGTGCAACATTGGGGTGTAACCCCAAAACCCAAGCCATTATCATAGACTAGTTCCTTGAGAGTTGGGAGGAACCCCAAGCCTGGGTTCGCCAGGATTGTACACAACCGCCAAAACGTGATGGAACAGGCTCCCCAAGGGTGTAGGGCAAGATAAGGGACGCTGATCTTCATTTTGGGCCAAAGGGAGGGGCATATCTATCGAGCGATCGGCGGTATCTATCACTAGATCCTCCGTCAGAATGATCGCTTTTAATTTTTTTTATATTTTTCCGAGCTTCCACACCCCAACCGTAGGCTTTAACACAGACACTGCATGTTGATCTTGATAAATTTGGATTTTTCTGGTGCAACATTGGGGTGTAACCCAAAACCCCAAGCCAGTATCATAGACTAGTTCTTTGAGAGTTGGGAGGAACCCCAAGCCTGGGTTCGCCAATATTGCACACAACCGCCCAAACGTGATGGAACAGGCTCCCCAAGGGTGTATGGCAAGATAAGGGACGCTGATCTTCATTTTGGGCCAAAGGGAGGGGCATATCTATCGAGCGATCACCTGTACTTATCACTAGATCCTCCGTCAGAATGGCCACTTTTAATTTTTTTTATATTTTTCCAAGTTTCCACACCCCAACCGTAGGTTTTTCCACACACACTACATGTTGATCTTGATAAATTTGGATTTTTCTGGTGCAACTTTGGGGTGTAACCCCAAAACCCAAGCCGTTATCATTGATTAGCTCCTTGAGAGTTGGGAAGAACCCCAAGCCTGGGTTCGCCAGGATTGCACACAACCGCCAAAACGTGATGGAACAGGCTCCCCAAGGGTGTAGGGCAAGATAAGGGACGCTGATCTTCATTTTGGGCCAAAGCGAGGGGCATATCTATCGAGCGATCACCGGTATCTATCACTAGATCCTCCGTCAGAATGGCCGCTTTTAATTTTTTTTATATTTTTCCAAGTTTCCACACCCCAACCGTAGGCTTTTCCACACACACTGCATGCTGATCTTGATAAATTTGAATTTTTCTGGTGCAACATTGGGGTGTAACCCCAAAACCCAAGCCTTCATCCTAGACTAGTTCCTTGAAAGTTGGGGGGAACCCCAAGCCTGGGTTCGCCAGGATTGCACACAACCGCCAAAACGTGATGGAACAGGCTCCCCAAGGGTGTAGGGCAAGATAACGGACGCTGATCTTCATTTTGGGCCAAAGGGAGGGGCATATCCATCGAGCGATCGCCGGTACCTATCACTAGATCCTCCGTCAGAATGATCGCTTTTAATTTTTTTTATATTTTTCCAAGCTTCCACACCCCAACCGTAGGCTTTACCACAGACACTGCATGTTGATCTTGATAAATTTGGATTTTTCTGGTGCAACATTGGGGTGTAACCCCAAACCCCAAGCCATTATCATAGACTAGTTCCTTGAGAGTTGGGAGGAACCCCAAGCCTGGGTTCGCCAAGATTGCACACAACCGCCCAAACGTGATGGAACAGGCTCCCCAAGGGTGTATGGCAAGATAAGGGACGCTGATCTTCATTTTGGGCCAAAGGGAGGGGCATATCTATCGAGCGATCACCTGTACTTATCACTAGATCCTCCGTCAGAATGGCCACTTTTAATTTTTTTTATATTTTTCTAAGTTTCCACACCCCAACCGTAGGTTTTTCCACACACACTGCATGTTGATCTTGACAAATTTGGATTTTTCTGGTGCAACATTGGGGTGTAACCCCAAAACCCAAGCCGTTATCATAGATTAGCTCCTTGAGAGTTGGGAAGAACCCCAAGCCTGGGTTCGCCAGGATTGCACACAACCGCCCAAACGTGATGGAACAGGCTCCCCAAGGGTGTAGGGCAAGATAAGGGACGCTGGTCTTCATTTTGGGGCATATCTATCGAGCGATCGCCGATATCTATCACTAGATCCTCCATCAGAATGGCCGCTTTTAATTTTTTTTATGTTTTTCCAAGCTTCCAGACCCCAACCGTAGGCTTTTCCACACACACTACATGTTGATCTTGATAAATTTGGATTTTTCTGGTGCAACATTGGGGTTTAACCCCAAAACCCAAGCCATTATCATAGACTAGTTCCTTGAGAGTTGGGAGAAACCCCAAGCCTGGGTTCGCCAGGATTGCACACAACCGCCAAAACGTGATGGAACAGGCTCCCCAAGGGTGTAGGGCAAGATAAGGGACATTGATCTTCATTTTGGGCCAAAGGGGAGGGTATATCTATCGAGCGATCGCCGGTATCTATCACTAGATACTCCGTCAGACTGGCCGCTTTTATTTTTTTTTTATATTTTTCCAAGCCTCCACACCCCAACCGTAGGCTTTTCCACACACACTGCATGTTGATCTTCATAAATTTGGATTTTTCTGGTGCAACATTGGGGTGTAACCCCAAAACCCAAGCCATTATCATAGACTAGTTGCTTGAGAGTTGGGAGGAACCCCAAGCCTGGGTTCGCCAGGATTGCACACAATCGCCAAAACGTGATGGAACAGGCTCCCCAAGGGTGTAGGGCAAGATAAGGGACGCTGATCTTCATTTTGGGCCAAAGCGAGGGGCATATCTATCGAGCGATCACCGGTATCTATCACTAGATCCTCCGGCAGAATGGCCGCTTTTAATTTTTTTTTATATTTTTCCAAGTTTCCACACCCCAACCGTAGGCTTTTCCACACACACTACATGTTGATCTTGATAAATTTGAATTTTTCTGGTGCAACATTGGGGTGTAACCCCAAAACCCAAGCCATTATCATAGACTAGTTCCTTGAGAGTCGGGAGGAAGCCCAAGCCTGGGTTCGCCAGGATTGTACACAACCGCCAAAACGTGATGGAACAGGCTCCCCAAGGGTGTAGGGCAAGATAAGGGACGCTGATCTTCATTTTGGGCCAAAGGGAGGGGCATATCTATCGAGCGATCGGCGGTATCTATCACTAGATCCTCCGTCAGAATGATCGCTTTTAATTTTTTTTATATTTTTCCGAGCTTCCACACCCCAACCGTAGGCTTTAACACAGACACTGCATGTTGATCTTGATAAATTTGGATTTTTCTGGTGCAACATTGGGGTGTAACCCAAAACCCCAAGCCAGTATCATAGACTAGTTCTTTGAGAGTTGGGAGGAACCCCAAGCCTGGGTTCGCCAAGATTGCACACAACCGCCCAAACGTGATGGAACAGGCTCCCCAAGGGTGTATGGCAAGATAAGGGACGCTGATCTTCATTTTGGGCCAAAGGGAGGGGCATATCTATCGAGCGATCACCTGTACTTATCACTAGATCCTCCGTCAGAATGGCCACTTTTAATTTTTTTTATATTTTTCCAAGTTTCCACACCCCAACCGTAGGTTTTTCCACACACACTGCATGTTGATCTTGATAAATTTGGATTTTTCTGGTGCAACTTTGGGGTGTAACCCCAAAACCCAAGCCGTTATCATTGATTAGCTCCTTGAGAGTTGGGAAGAACCCCAAGCCTGGGTTCGCCAGGATTGCACACAACCGCTAAAACGTGATGGAACAGGCTCCCCAAGGGTGTAGGGCAAGATAAGGGACGCTGATCTTCATTTTGGGCCAAAGCGAGGGGCATATCTATCGAGCGATCACCGGTATCTATCACTAGATCCTCCGTCAGAATGGCCGCTTTTAATTTTTTTTATATTTTTCCAAGTTTCCACACCCCAACCGTAGGCTTTTCCACACACACTGCATGCTGATCTTGATAAATTTGAATTTTTCTGGTGCAACATTGGGGTGTAACCCCAAAACCCAAGCCTTCATCCTATACTAGTTCCTTGAAAGTTGGGGGGAACCCCAAGCCTGGGTTCGCCAGGATTGCACACAACCGCCAAAACGTGATGGAACAGGCTCCCCAAGGGTGTAGGGCAAGATAACGGACGCTGATCTTCATTTTGGGCCAAAGGGAGGGGCATATCCATCGAGCGATCGCCGGTACCTATCACTAGATCCTCCGTCAGAATGATCGCTTTTAATTTTTTTTATATTTTTCCAAGCTTCCACAACCCACCCGTAGGTTTTTCCACTCACAATGCATGTTGATCTTGATAAATTTGGATTTTTCTAGTGCAACATTGGGGTGTATCCCCAAACCCCAAGCCATTATCATAGACTAGTTCCTTGAGAGTTGGGAGGAACCTCAAGCCTGGGTTCGTCAGGATTGCACACAACCGCCCAAACGTGATGGAACAGGCTCCCCAAGGGTGTATGGCAAGATAAGGGACCCTGGTCTTCATTTTGGGCCAAAGGAAGGGGCATATCTATCGACCGATCGCCGGTATTTATCACTAGATCCTCCGTCAGAATGGTGTTTTTAATTTTTTTTATATTTTTCCAAGCTTCCACACACCAACCATAGGTTTTTCCACACACACTGCATGTTGATCTTGATAAATTTGGGTTTTTCTGGTGCAACATCGGGGTGTAACCCCAAAACCCAAGCCGTTATCATAGACTAGTTCCTTGAGAGTTGGGAGGAACCCCAAGCCTGGGTTCGCCAGGATTGCACACAACCGCCAAAACGTGATGGAACAGGCTCCCCGAGGGTGTAGGGCAAGATAAGGGACATTGATCTTCATTTTGGGCCAAAGGGAGGGGTATATCTATCAAGCGATCGCCGGTATCTATCACTAGATACTCCGTCAGAATGGCCGCTTTTAATTTTTTTTTATATTTTTCCAAGCTTCCACACCCCAACCGTAGGCTTTTCCACACACACTGCATGTTGATCTTGATAAATTTGGATTTTTCTGGTGCAATATTGGGGTGTAACCCCAAAACCCAAGACATTATCATAGACTAGTTCCTTGAGAGTTGGGAGGAACCCCAAGCCTGGGTTCGCCAGGATTGAACACAACCGCCAAAACGTGATGGAACAGGCTCCCCAAGGGTGTAGGGCAATATAAGGGACGCTGATCTTCATTTTGGGCCAAAGGGAGGAGCATATCTGTCGAGCGATCGCCGGAATCTATCACTAGATCCTCCGTCAGAATGGCCGCTTTTAATTTTTTTTATATTTTTCCAAGCTTCCACACCCCAACCGTAGGCTTTTCCTCACACACTGTATGTTGATCTTGATAAATTTGGATTTTTCTGGTGCAACATTGGGGTGTAACCCCAAAACCCAAGCCATTATCATAGACTAGTTCCTTGAGAGTTTGGAGGAACCCCAAGCCTGGGTTCGCCAGGATTGCACACAACCGCCCAAACGTGATGGAACAGGCTCCCCAAGGGTGTATGGCAAGATAAGAGATGCTGATCTTCATTTTGGGCCAAAGGGAGGGGCATATCTATCGAGCGATCACCGGTATTTATCACTAGATCCTCCGTCAGAATGGCCACTTTTTATTTTTTTTATATTTTTCCAAGCTTCCACACCCCAACCGTAGGTTTTTCCACACACATTGGATGTTGATCTTGATAAGTTTGAATTTTTCTGGTGCAACATTGGGGTGTAACCCCAAAACCCAAGCCATTATCATAGACTAGTTCCTTGAGAGTTGGGAGGAACCCCAAGCCTGGGTTCGCCAGGATTGCACACAACCGCCCAAACGTGATGGAAAAGGCCCCCCAAGGGTGTATGGCAAGATAAGGGACGCTGATCTTTATTTTGGGCCAAAGGGAGGGGCATATCTATCGAGCGATCGCCGGTATATAACACTAGATCCTCCGTCAGAAAGACCGCTTTTAATTTTTTTTTATATTTTTCCAAGCTTCCACACCCCAACCGTAGGCTTTTCCACACACACTGCATGTTGATTTTGATAAATTTGGATTTTTCTGGTGCAACATTGGGGTGTAACCCCAAAACCCAAGCCATTATCATAGACTAGTTCCTTGAGAGTTGGGAGGAACCCCAAGCCTGGGTTCGCCAGGATTTCACACAACCGCCCAAACGTGATTGAACAGGCTCCCCAAGGGGGTATGGTAAGATAAGGGACGCTGATCTTCATTTTGGGCCAAAGGGAGGGGCATATCTATCGAGCGATCGCCGGTATCTATCACTAGATCCTCCGTCAGAATGACCGCTTTTAATTTTTTTTATATTTTTCCAAGCTTCCACACCCCAACCGTAGGTTTTTCCGCACACACTGCATGTTGATCTTGATAAACTTGGGTTTTTCTGGTGCAACATTGGGGTGTAACCCCAATACCCATGCCGTTATCATAGACTAGTTCCTTGAGAGTTAGGAGGAACCCCAAGCCTGGGTTCGCCGGGATTGCACACAACCGCCCAAACATGATGGAACAGGCTCCCCAAGGGTGTAGGGCAAGATAAGGGACGCTGGTCTTCATTTTGGGGCATATCTATCGAGCGATCGCCGGTATCTATCACTAGATCCTCCGGCAGAATGGCCGCTTTTAATTTTTTTTATGTTTTTCCAACCTTCCACACCCCAACCATAGGCTTTTCCACACACACTGCATGTTGATCTTGATAAATTTGGATTTTTCTTATGCAACATTGGGGTGTAACCCCAAAACCCAAGCCATTATCATAGACTAGTTCCTTGAGAGTTGGGAGGAACCCCAAGCCTGGGTTCGCCAGGATTGCACACAACGACCAAAACGTGATGGAAAAGGCTCCCCAAGGGTGTAGGGTAAGATAAGAGACGCTGATCTTCATTTTGGGCCAAAGGGAGAGGTATATCTTTCGAGCGATCGCCGGTATCTATCACTAGATACTCCGTCAGAATGGCCGCTTTTAATTTTTTTTTATATTTTTCCAAGCTTCCACACCCCAACCGTAGGCTTTTCCACACACACTGCATGTTGATCTTGATAAATTTGGATTTTTCTGGTGCAACATTGGGGTGTAACCCCAAAACCCAAGCCATTATCATAGACTAGTTCCTTGAGAGTTGGGAGGAACCCCAATCCTGGGTTCGCCAGGATTGCACACAACCGCCAAAACGTGATGGAACAGGCTCCCCGAGGGTGTAGGGCAAGATAAGGGACATTGATCTTCATTTTGGGCCAAAGGGGGGGTATATCTATCAAGCGATCGCCGGTATCTATCACTAGATACTCCGTCAGAATGGCCGCTTTTAATTTTTTTTTATATTTTTCCAAGCTTCCACACCCCAACCGTAGGCTTTTCCACACACACTGTATGTTGATCTTGATAAATTTGGATTTTTCTGGTGCAACATTGGGGTGTAACCCCAAAACCCAAGCCATTATCATAGACTAGTTCCTTGAGAGTTTGGAGGAACCCCAAGCCTGGGTTCGCCAGGATTGCACACAACCGCCCAAACGTGATGGAACAGGCTCCCCAAGGGTGTATGGCAAGATAAGAGATGCTGATCTTCATTTTGGGCCAAAGGGAGGGGCATATCTATCGAGCGATCGCCGGTATCTATCACTAGATCCTCCGGCAGAATGGCCGCTTTTAATTTTTTTTATGTTTTTCCAACCTTCCACACCCCAACCATAGGCTTTTCCACACACACTGCATGTTGATCTTGATAAATTTGGATTTTTCTTATGCAACATTGGGGTGTAACCCCAAAACCCAAGCCATTATCATAGACTAGTTCCTTGAGAGTTGGGAGGAACCCCAAGCCTGGGTTCGCCAGGATTGCACACAACGACCAAAACGTGATGGAAAAGGCTCCCCAAGGGTGTAGGGTAAGATAAGAGACGCTGATCTTCATTTTGGGCCAAAGGGAGGGGTATATCTTTCGAGCGATCGCCGGTATCTATCACTAGATACTCCATCAGAATGGCCGCTTTTAATTTTTTTTTATATTTTTCCAAGCTTCCACACCCCAACCGTAGGCTTTTCCACACACACTGCATGTTGATCTTGATAAATTTGGATTTTTCTGGTGCAACATTGGGGTGTAACCCCAAAACCCAAGACATTATCATAGACTAGTTCCTTGAGAGTTGGGAGGAACCCCAAACCTGGGTTCGCCAGGATTGAACACAACCGCCAAAACATGATGGAACAGGCTCCCCAAGGGTGTAGGGCAATATAAGGGACGCTGATCTTCATTTTGGGCCAAAGGGAGGAGCATATCTGTCGAGCGATCGCCGGAATCTATCACTAGATCCTCCGTCAGAATGGCCGCTTTTAATTTTTTTTATATTTTTCCAAGCTTCCACACCCCAACCGTAGGCTTTTCCACACACACTGTATGTTGATCTTGATAAATTTGGATTTTTCTGGTGCAACATTGGGGTGTAACCCCAAAACCCAAGCCATTATCATAGACTAGTTCCTTGAGAGTTTGGAGGAACCCCAAGCCTGGGTTCGCCAGGATTGCACACAACCGCCCAAACGTGATGGAACAGGCTCCCTAAGGGTGAATGGCAAGATAAGGGATGCTGATCTTCATTTTGGGCCAAAGGGAGGGGCATATCTATCGAGCGATCACCGGTATTTATCACTAGATCCTCCGTCAGAATGGCCACTTTTAATTTTTTTTATATTTTTCCAAGCTTCCACACCCCAACCGTAGGTTTTTCCACACACACTGCATGTTGATCTTGATAAATTTGGATTTTTCTGGTGCAACATTGGGGTGTAACCCCAAAACCCAAGCCATTATCATAGACTAGTTCCTTGAGAGTTGGGAGGAACCCCAAGCCTGGGTTCACCAGGATTGTACAGAACCGCCCAAATGTGATGGAACAGGCTCCCCAAGGGTGTAGGGCAAGATAAGGTACGCTGATCTTCAATTTGGGGCATATCTATCGAGCGATCGCCGGTATCTATCACTAGCTCCTCCGTCAGTATGGCCGCTTTTAATTTTTTTTATATTTTTCCACACACACAACCGCCCAAACATGATGGAACAGACTCCCCAAGGCGGGCCAAAAGTTGTATGACTGGGACGTTAAAAAAAAGGCGGCAAGCTTTAAATGTATCTGCAATTATGCTATTTTTTATAAATGAAGTTGTGTTTTTGTCTGACATTTTTGTGATTTTTTATTATTTTACTATCATTTTGGTCAATCCAATTTCAATCATTTCCTTGTTTGTGCAAGAGAGAAAAAGAGAAAAAAGACTGTTCAACATCTCATACTTTTCTGTTCATCGTCTTCATCTTTGAATCTTCAGAGACCATTTAAAAAAAAAGCTAGGGTTTTCTGGGTTTTCTCCATTTCTGTCCATTTGACTTCACCCCTTTTTATTCAAAATTTCCAAAAAGTAGATATGGCATCAGAGGAGGCGAACCTTAACCCCGTCGTACATTCAGAAAAAACTCCAGCGCCCATGCAAGATTCCCATGTGCATGATGATAATCACAGTATCAATACCAGTTCCAGTAACAATGAAGAAGATGTAGCGGCGAGATTTTTTATTCAAGAAAATAGGAGTAAGCGCCGACAAGATGATTCTGGGACTGAGAATGTCATGCCCATGATGCCATATATAGAGGCGGTACGGAACGAATCTGATATGCAGTCGGAGGACATGGAGTCGGAGGTTACCCACGACATCGATTTCTCAAAATTCCATTTGCTCCCTCTCTGCGACCGTTGCTTCTTCTCGTCAAAAGTGAGGATTAAAATCCGTGCTTAATGGGAACGTACCCCATTACAAGATCCCTTAAAAAAAACCGTATAAGGCTTGCAAGAGTGTTTAGAAAATATACGGAGAAGCTTCCTCTAGGTTGGAATAAAGGTTTCTCAGGCACCCTCTTCCATTTTCTCATGATGTACTCCCTTCCAACAGAAAAACAAAATGAACTTTGGTTCTTGATAGGAGGAAAGCCTGTCAGATTTGGCTTAAGGGAGTTTGCTCTGGTTACCGGGCTTAATTGTGGTTCTGGTGTAATCCCAGAAGGAATTGAGGTTGAAAACGTTAAAAAGGAGTCGGAGGATTTTCGTAAGAGGGTGCTCGGAGATAAATGGGATAAGAAGGTCAAGGATACGGAGTTGGAGTCCCTGTTAAAAAATACGAATATTGATGTGAGCGATCGTAAGAAAATTGCTCTTGTGCTCTTCGTTCAATATATTTTGCTTGGGGTTGAGAAGGGAAGAGTGATGAAAATGGATTATATTTGTTTTGCCAGTGATTTGAAGTTTTTCTACAGATACCCATGGGGTCTATTGTCATTCAAAGCGACAATAGACACAATAAAAGAGAGGTTAAGTGATATCGTCAAATGGGATCCTGTGGAAGTGCTTAAACAGAGGACCTATCATCTTAGCGGTTTTCCTTGGGCGTTGCAGGTGAACCTTCGACTCTTCATGATAATAATTTGCATTCGTTAATTTTCTAAGTGGTTTTGTGTTTTGTGATGAGGCTTGGGCTTACGAAATGTGCCCAACTATAGCAAGTTATGGGAGTCGACTACAACCTCAAGATGGAACGTCCATGCTGCCACTCCCCAGGCTATTTAGATGGATGCAGTCCAAAGGTCTGCCCTTGGAAATAGAGGATCTGTGTGCCCAAATAGATAATCATGGGCTCGAGGTTTGATCTCAAAAACTAATGAAATTTATATACAAAAATAATCTAGCTATCGAACATTTCAATCGCGTGCTAGTACTAGAACACCTCAATCGCGTGCTAGATTATTGAGCAAAAACTTTTTTACAAATGTAATCTAGTACTAGAACACCTCATTCGCGTACTAGATTATTAAGCAAAAATATTTTTGCAAATGTAATCTAGTACTAGAACCTTCTTTTCGCTTACTCGATCTATTTGGTTTTTGACAGCCATTTTTTTTATTTTTTATTTTTAAATTATGTATCAGAATCAGGTAGCCGTCCGTCCATTCTTGTTTCCATCCACCAGGGAGAAAACAATGAGTTATATGTCTGGATTGCAAGAACCTACGGATGTTGATGATGCACCCATTGATGATCTGAAACAAATTTTGGAAGGGTGCACCCAGTTGATCATTGGAAATGAATTACCCCCTCCACCACTGTATTCAAAGAAGCCAGATCATGATGATGGCAATGATTGGTGCCCATCAGTACCTCTATCACTCGCTGCAGAACATACCGATTGGGGCAATTATTGGTGCACACCACCCCCACCAGACACAACAACCAACCCACCCGGTCCAACAACACCCCCAAATGTCATTAGATCCCCCACAACACCCTCAAGAGCTGCTGCATTTAAACTTCCTCCAGAAATTCAACAGTTTATGGATAACCTTCTCTCCAAAACAGATGCTAATTACGAATCTACAAAGGTATTTTTGGATAAAATATTGCAGCGTTTGGAGAAAGCGGCCCAAGACAAGGCCCGCGGTAATGTAATGGAGCAGCAGGAGTTGGAGGCCCCTAAAAGTACAAGTAGAACAAGACCAAAGAGAACTAAAAGACGGGCCGCATGCCTCCTCTCTCCATATACTGTGGCCCAATATAAACGGATTTGCACGGCTAGAGCCAGAGCCAGAGCCAGAGCCTGAGCTACATAGCCAACCACCTTGGAGGCTCAGCCACAGGTTGTCCATCAGCCTTTTCCGGAAGAGGAAGAAACTGCAGCTGACATTCCTTTTACTCTCGCCAAATGGTTTTCCAAAATGGGAGAGAATTCAACTTCCAGCTCCTTATACTACTGGGCATTCAGTGCCAACCCACAAGAGCGAATTCGAGGAAAGACTCATGAGTTTAACAATGAAGAACTGCAAGTCCTCCTCGCAACGGGAAAATGGTTGCACTCCGAGGTAAACAAATTTACAATAACAAATATAGCAAAACATAAATGTGTAGTAGTACTAGATTTCCCCTATCTATCACTATACCCTTATGTATCGAGTACTAGATTTCCCCTATCTATCACAAGATCGCTGTATATCGATTACTAGATTTACCATATCTATCACTAGATCCTTATCTATCTAATGCTAGATTGCCCCTGCATATCAATCGATCCATTTATTTATTATTTTTTTATTTTGGCCTAAAAAATTATTTTCGTTCACACCATTTCAGCATGTGGCAGAGTGTTTGGTCAATTTAAGGATTAAACATAAGACACGCGTGAATCTATATGCTCAGGATTGTAGGGTCCTTGACGAGACCTTCTTCTAAGATCTTAAGGTGAATTACTACGTGGCAAGGGGGCTCATTGATGAGGATGATTCTGTAGGGATTGGCGAGGATGGAAATATCATGATTCTCCTAAGGAAAAATAAGGCGAAGAGTGTCAGGGGTGCTGCCAGGGGTACTGCCAGGCTGGCAGGAGTGTGAAGAATACAGAGAACATTGACCTCCAAACTGCGGATCATTCAATGGAGGCGGTGAAGGGCATTTGGAATGTTCCCTTCAAATGGCAGTCCAATGTTCTGGATCACACAAGACCTGCTGCATCACCATCACTGCATAGAGAGCCATGGGACGGAGCAAATAAATTTTACGGTGCAATAAATGTTGGAAACTCTCACTGGATTGCCATGGAGATTCTGATTAATGAGGAAACGATCAGGATATATAATAGCACCTCTGCACCACTTGATGCAAGGAACTACCAAATTGCCTTGAATCATCTATGTGTCTTCTTCCCCAGACTGTTGGCACAGACTGGAAAGTTCCAGCATTTGGGCAGCAAGCTTACCAGCATCTGGAAGCTGAAACTTGTGGAGAACAGCCCAAAAAATACACGAAGGGACATAAAGAATATTTATTAACTGAAAATAATATAGAAAAAACTTCCATATCTAGTATTAGATTATCCTTATCTAGTACTAGATTTTCCTTACCTAGTACTCGATTTTCCTTATCTAGTACTAGATTGCATCTTTCTATAACTTGATCACACTGTTCTCGTAGTAGATTTCCCTTATCGAGCAAGCGACCCTTGAACTTTGATTTCATTTCATTTGCTACTTTTGCAGTGGAGATTGTGGAATCTACACGTTGTGTTGCATTGAACTTCTTATGCGGGGGATGTCACTAGATCTGCTGAAGGACGATCATATCCCCTTTTTCAGATACCGTTTTGCTTCCGAGATATATTTTGGATTAGATAATTTCAAATACTAGAATATTTCTTTTTATTATTGTTAATTAGGGGGTTTAGATCTTGATTTTGGACAAATGTAAATATACAAAATCAATAATAATTCTACAAACTGATAACTTTTATTAAAAATAAAATAAAAGTAGGCATAGTACAAAAAACATAAATTATGGGAGAGGAGGATGAAACTGATTCACTTCATCCGGATCATAATGAGGGTTGTTGGAATTAACACTCTCCTCGTCGGCAATTCCAACGATGTCTGAGTTCCTATCCTCAATGCGGTCTACGTGGAGGTGGTCCTCTTCGCCTTCCAACAGGTGTGCCTCACGTACCTTGAAGATAAAACGAAGTTCATCGTAGAAAGGGCATCCGCGCACCCTGATCTCCGAATGCGATCGAATTACCTATGTAAATACGTTACATTAGTACAGTAAAAAAATGAACAACATCTAAAGAAAATGATTGAGTATGATTTCGCCTTACATTCATAGCATTCCCATTCTTATATGCATCGAAAACAATTCGGCCATTTTTGCGATCCTCAGCCAAGTACACACCAGGACAAGCCAAGTAACTACGGAAGTTGTAAAAAAATTTCCGCTTTGTTTTCACCCACGCTATAACATCTTCGGGACAATATCTGCGTTTGAATCGATCTGACAATTCAATGGACAATAGAACAAGGCCTGAATAGAAGACTTCTAGTTGCGAAACTTAGTTATCTACGGCATACTGCCGAAGACGTTCAACCATGTACACTTCAACTGCTCCCTCAATCGGTGCTACCATGACTTTGATTCTGATTATCAAGTATATGAAATATGGTAGAGAGCGAGAAGAAGACAACATATATTTATACAGGTAAGAGGCAGAAAGAAAGAAAGTGTAACCCAATCATCGCGCCCTTTTGGTATTCAAAATTGGTCAGCCAAACTACGGGAAAGTGTGATTGCAGCTTTTTATTTAATGTAGACGCCCTTTCGGCTTTCTGGGAACTTCACAAACTAACGTATAAATTTTACTTTATTTTACGCCTTGTAAATAGTTAATTTATTATATTGCAAGTGAATGAAATGCATTTGAACAACAACAGAAGTTATTGCATTAAATAAAATCAACAAAGTGCACTTAGTCCAGTGATAGATTGAACCCTTCTATCACGCGATCTTCTGTGTCCTTTTTACAAATTAATGAGACTACCAACATCAAAACTTAAGGGGGAGGATTAATCTGATTAACTTCATCATTATCATTCTGAGGGATGTTTGAATTAGCACTATCCTCAGAGTCCTCGGGGTGATCGTCGCCCTCAAGGGACTGGGACTCGGGGTCCGAGTTCCTACCATCAATGTCGTCTGCGTGGAGGTGGTGCTCTTCGCCTTCCAAGAGGTGTGCTTGCCGCACTTTGAAGATAAACCTAAGGTGATCGTAATGATGGCATCCTTGAAACCTGGGTTCTTCATCCCGGCGAACGACCTATGGAATGTAATTGTATATTAAATTATGAACATAAATTAAAAAGAACATGATTTCGGTATTAGTTGACTTACAGCTATGGGATTCGAACTATAATATTCCATGGGGTCCCATTTGGCGCGAAAACCATCATCTGACATTCCTTCAACCCCAGGACACCTCAAGAATCTACGAAAGTTGTAAAATTTAATCCGTAGACCTCTGACCGCTTCTATAACATCTTGGGGAAAGTATTGTTGTTGGAAACGCTATGACAATTCAACAGACACGTTAAACAGTCCTGTCTGGAAGACTTCTAGTTGGGAAATTTGGTTTTCTGCGGCATATTGCCGAAGACGTTCAACCATGCAGGCTTCAGCCTCGCCCTGAATGGGTGCTGCTGCTATGACTTTGTTTATCAATCAAGTATATGAAATATGGGAGAGATTGAGAAGAAGGCAAGGTATAAATACAGGTGATTAGACATTATGATGTAAAGTGGATACATATCGTCGCATACCTTCGTTGTCTCACCTCTTCAATATTGGTCGGTCAAACTACGGGAAGGGTGCAATCTTTTCAATTAATTCAGTATCACCTTATGGTTTAGGGTTCTTTAGCACCAGCTTGTCTAAACCCTAAACCGTAAACCCTAAACCCTAATATCCAATGATAATAATAAATATTTGAAATACTGAAAATACGCCAAATGTAATAATAACAAATCATGTTGGACTTGTGGTAGAAAGGCGCCACCTAGTATAATGAGAAATGCATCTGACACCCAATTGAATTTAATGCATCTGCCAACGCAATTGAATTTAATGCATCTGCCAACCACCTGAATTTAATGCATTTAGGAAACAAACTAAACCTAATTTTTGCTTATAAATGCTTCAATACAACAACAAGCCTACCCGTTTTCTCCTTCTTTCTTTCTTATCTTCTTCTTCTTGTTCTTCTTCGAGAGAGACAGATTGGGGTTCATGAAGCTCAATAAGTCACCTTATTCTTGTTGATAAGATCATTCGTCACACTAGGCTCATCCTCAACCATAATTAGATGCAAGTATCACTAATTATTTTCTATAAATTGTCCAATTACCAGGCTCATCCTCACACCATCAAGCAAAAGCAAAACCAAACCCTAGCAGCGCAAAAATGCCAGTATGGGACTGGAGCTTGGAGATGGATATCGAGGATTGGGGTTCATGAAGTTCAATAAGATCATTCATCTATTTCAATCCTCGATATTTCATCTTCAAGCTCTACTCCTGTGCTGGCTCAACCATATTTCAATAAAATACGGCTGATTATAGAGGTGCATACGACTAAAACAATCTCAAAAAGTCACCTTATTGTTATTAAAGAGATGGATATTGAATCTCAGCATTCATGAATCTAGTACTGGATTCAAAAAAATATGGGAAATTCTTTTGAACTAATTAATCTAGTACTAGATTATACAATATCTACTACTAGATTATTCATTATCTAGTACTAGATTAAATGAATCTAGTACTAGATTATTCTTTACAAGTGATATCTAGTACTGGATTATTCGTTATTGACTTAAAATATGGATTTTAAAAGGTAAAACAATTAATATCACTGCTAGGTTACACAAATTATGTACGCCAACGAATAATGAGGTCAAAATATAAGCAAAATTCGTTTCAAAAGATTAATCTAGTACTAGATTATTTCTTACACCAACCGATCCAGTACTATATTATTCATTACTGGGATGGAATAGGGATTTTAAAAGGTAAACAAGAAATATTATTGCTACATTACACATATTACGTACCCCAACAAATAATGGGTTGAAAAAAATAAGTGAAATTCGTTTCAAGTGATTGATCTAGTACTAGATTACAAGAAATCTAGTACTCGATTCCAGCAGGATTTTGATTTCTCGATATTGGACCAGGATTTCGAATTCTCCATTTAGTTGGGATTTCTTGCCAACATCATGTTCCACAAATGTTTGCAGAGTGGCCACAGGTAAGGCAATACGTTTTCAGAATGGATACAGGGGAGTCAATTGCAGATTTGTTCAAACTCGGTTAAATAATACAGTTGATATTGATGATTCGGTGTTATAGTACAAACACAGAATCATCAATACCAGCATTATTATTTAAAGTTCGGCAAATTATTCCATACGCTTTTCAAAGCAGCAGCAGAAAGAAGTGACCAGAATTTTGTCATTGCTCCAGAAAGTAACATGCGCTTCGTAATTTTTGATCAAAATTTATGTGGAATTGTGTGCAAAAATTACGAAGCAGCATGTTACTATCTAGAGATAATACACACTGGCAGCCGGAGAGGAGATCTGGTGGAATAAGTTAGAGGGCGACGGCGAGAAGTATGAAGAAGAAAGAAAGAGACATTAGGGTTTCGTTTGTTATTGGATCGTGGCTATGGAGTTATAAATAAAGTGAATGGAACTTATCAAATTCTGCAGCGGCGGGGATGAAGAAGGAGAGAAGAGAGAAGAGAGGAAAATGAAGAGAATTAGGGTTTTGAGGGAATTTGTGTACAACCGATACATTTATTATATTTTGCAAAATGGCCCCAATGGTTTCTTCTTTTACAAATCCAGCTAAACACATTTGGTTTATGATTTAATAGTGCCACGTCAGATAATAGGCGAGAAAGAAAAGGGGAAAAGAAATTGAGGGTTATATCCCTAAAAAAAGAGTTTGGCGTCCCCTGGGACCAAATTCCCTCACAATTGCATCACATCGATTTCTAGCAAGAAGCGATGGCGAGAGACGATGAGGCTGAGAGACAACTGCTCTGACGAAGAGGATGAGCACAATCACTGCTCCGAGGACTATTTTCGGTACCCATAGATGAAGCATGACTATTGAAGTCTTCTTCGACAGCTCGGTGTCCACACTGGTTATATGGGTTTCTTCGATTTGTTTCATTTTTCTCCTTTTCTTTTGAAACTTTTAAGCATTGATTTTGTGATTCACTTTCCTGTAGTAGGAGACCCTCTTTCTTGGCCCCAACTTTGAGTGAATCTACATCAACCGGAGGTAAGTTCTTTGTTATTTGAGTTTTTTTTTTTTTTTTGGTAATAGATTACTTGAGGAGAATTATCATCCTTTAATCTTTTGTTGTTGTTGTTCCTTTAAAAGCTGCACACTCTAAGCTGAAAATTAGATGCAAATTAATGGGTAACGACTAATAACCCTTATAGAAGTGCTCATTTGGATGTTAATTAGGGGAACTTTCATTGCAAAATCTTATGATGCAATATTTACGTCAACTTATATCGCTATGAGAAGTGATTTAATATTTATTTCCAACAATGAATGTGTATAACTTGAGAGCTTAATCCTAATCTGATAGGCCATCCCCTGCATTATATACTATGAGTCAGAAGTTATGTAGAATTTTTTTTAAGTTTTTAGTTTTCACCACAAAGAGCGAATCTTATCAATTTTCATGAAAGTGTGTAATATAAGAAGAAAAATTGCAGAATATTCAACGGTCAAACTAAAGCCAGAAGTTGGAAGTTTGTGTCTGTTCTTTTCTTGAAAAGAAGATTCTTGGCTTCTTGATCCAGATATTACTTTCTTTCCTTAGCAATAAGCAAAGATTCTGCCATGTAGGCCTTACTGAAAAATATTTGTACATGAATGATTGTAAATTCAGCATGACATGAGAAATATATATAGAATTTTGGAACGTTCTTAGTTTTCCCTAATTTGCAATAAACATGGATAATAAGGTATAACATAATGAAATTAGTTAAGAGTTATGCAAACTTATGGATATGTTCTAATAGCTGGAATTTTCTTCCTAGTTAACACATTGTTCTTTCTTAAGTTTCAAATATGTGTATAACTAACTATTTCTTGTTTTAAGTATTAGTGTATCTGCTTTTTAATTTGAAAAATTTGTTTGTAGAACAATTTTTTTTTTTTTTTTTCATTTTTCTTGCTTATAGCTCATATCACGATCTTTTTCTTCTTGTTACACTTTCTTCTAAAACATCAGCTGACAATCATTCTTATGTTCTACAGATACATTTCATGAAGTAAAAAGTAGACATGATTGGAGAAAAGAGGTACTGCTAATTTCTTGAATGTCTGAGAGTCTTTTGGGTTTGAACCTTTTTTTATTATTCTGTACTAGTTACATTCTTCTGGAACCCTTATATTTGCACTATTACTTGGTTACACTGTTACAATAAGGCTTCTATCTGGTTAAGATTATTTGATTATTTTGTACTAGCTGAATATATTTTATGTTGTCTTTGTTTATTATTTGCTTACATTGGTTTCATGGTTATTTTAAATCACCATAACATGCTGTTTTGATGTATTATGAACTTAGTTTTTATTTGGACTCAATTTATCTTAACATCATTGATATGAATTAGTTTTTGGTCGAGTTGTATCCTTTTCTTTTGAACTATGAGTTTCTTCTCTATAACTGAACTTTGGGTTTCTATGAATTATGAACATATTTCATGATGCCTTTTTTTTATTATTATTCAAGTACATTGATCTCATGGTTATTTCTAATCACTATAACATTATGTCCTTGATGCATTATGAATTTATTCTATATCTGAACTAAATGATTTCTGATGCTATTTTCTTTTTTATGTAATAGACATTTGGGCATGCAAAAATGTCAATTCAACTACACATCAGGAAGAATACCGATGCTTTCTCATTTTAAGAACATGGTATGCCTGTTTTTATTTATATTTAATGCTTACACTGACGACATAAGATTTCACAATTAACCTGGGCATATGAACTTTGTATTTGAAGGAGGAAAAAAGTGAAATCGAGTTTTTCAAGAATACACATGTAAGCCAGAAAAAAGGGGGTGAATTTCTGAACCCACTTGCAAAGTCTTTATATGTAAGAGTCTCAACTCCATGACAACATTAAAGCTTTTAATTCTTTTGGACCACTATCTTGCTTTTAGAAATTTGATGAGTTTTACATATTGTGATACCTAATATGTGTTCAAATTAAAATTAGTAGAGTTAGATAATGCCAAGGATAAGATTATTGATCTTACAGAAGATTATGAGGAACAAGGAAAAACAATAGAAAATCAAAGGGTGGCTTTGGAACATTGTCAAGAGAAGAACAAGACATATTTTGAAGAAATTGACACTTTGATGATCCAAATGTCAAAGCTGAAAGATATATTAGAAAAGATCCCAGGCATGCCTACACATCTATTTGAAGGTAACAGATATGTTTTTTTGTTCTACTTATCCGGTGAAATGTTAGTGTGTATTTGTGTTTTAGAACTCAATTGCATTGATTATCTTTGCTTTTTGATTGCATTATATTTTTCTGCTGCCATAATTCCGAGGTTTTTGATTGAAAGATATATTATAAAAGATCCCAGGCATGCCTACACATCTATTTGAAGGTAACCGATATGTTTTTTTGTTCTACTTATCCGGTGAAATGTTAGTGTGTATTTGTGTTTTAGAACTCAATTGCATTGTTTATCTTTGCTTTTTGATTGCATTATCTTTTTCTGCTGCCATAACTCCGAGGTTTTTGATTGAAAGATATATTAGAAAAGATCCCAGGCATGCCTACACATCTATTTGAAGGTAACCGATATGTTCTTTTGTTCTAGTTATCCGGTGAAATGTTAGTGTGTATTTGTGTTTTAGAACTCAATTGCATTGTTTATCTTTGCTTTTTGATTGCATTGTCTTTTTCTGCTGCCATAATTCCGAGTTTTTTTTTTTTTTAAACGAAACCGGTCATGGCGACCCTGGGGTTAGACGAGGACCCCCCCCCCCCCCCCTTCATCTTATAAAGGCAGAACCAAGAGTACTGGCAATGAGCCATAATCCAAGCATCAGACAGACTATTACAATCAAACTGCCAAGCGGAAAAGAAGCAACTACGCACAAAGACAGGAGCATAATTAAACAATCGGTCCATGTTGCTAGCTGCAAGGAACAAAGCAAATGTTGGCCATTCGTCATGGCGCCCAGACATCCGGGCTCTGGTATCACTCCACTCCTCACAACAATTGTTCTCAAATAGTGCAGTAGCGTCCTCAGGACTGTTATTGGAGACAATAAGGCCATTGGTTCTCGCACGATTCCAGACATCATAAGGGTCAAAGATACCGTCAATTACGTTATAGTTACCACCTGGCGGCCCTACCTCAGAGCCACTTCTTGTGAGATGAAGCTCCCACCTGGGAGGATAACTAACCTGAAACATTAAAAGAACGTTCCACATACTCACAAACATGTTAGTAAAATAACAATGGAACAGGGGAATATAAGAACAGATATAGGAGTTAACAAAAATCTCCCCTGAACTTATAAGAGTATTCTGAAAGCCAACTTCGTTGTTGTTTTCCCCATTGTCCAGGTTGTACTTAGAGAAATTCCTGTGATCTCTGTTGGTAATCAAGATCGAAAAGTTAGCGCAACAAACAGAGATAGATATATAATGCTTGAAGCAATGAGTTAGGAGAATCGGTAATTTGGTAGACCCCATTTATCAACAATAATGAAACCTTTAACCTCATGCAACATTCGCTCTTCCGGGAAAGACCAATCCAATTGGCTAGCAGCCCCTTTGTAGGCTAAGAAATCTGCTATACCGTTACCTTCCCGATAAATGTGAGTTATGAAAACCTCCATCTGTGATACTTGAGCGTAAAATCTTTGGATAAGATGATTTATTCGCATATCTCCAGATTTTCCCCGGCGGATGACCGACATTGCCACCTGAGAGTCGGTCTCAATCCACCGGCGATTGCAACCCAGCTCTTTAGCTTCTGCAACACCTTGCACCAGAGCAGAAACTTCGGCCACGGTGTTAGTGGCGAATCCTATGTCGCTACTGTAAGCTTTAATGACCTCGCCATTGCTAGTCCTTATCACTCCACTGATTCCAGCCGGCCCTGGGTTCCCGCGCGACGCCCCATCTGTGTTAAGCTTGAGGACTCCCTGTCTGGGGCATCTCCAAAGGACTCTTTTACTTTGAGGCTATTTTGGGCGCTGAAGCCAAACTCCAAATTCCTTAGCTTTGTTGATATCCCCTTTCCAAGCTTTTCGGTTAGCCCGGTTAGTTCTTCCCCATCGGAATATATGAGACTTAACATTCCTAATGATGTTGTACGGAGAGAATCGGCTGCTGTTATGTTTGGATCAGTTTCTTTCTGCCCAAATATACCAGAGGATGAGACTTGGGACAATAACGCGTATGTGCTTGGTACCCCGGACAATCGACGATGCCATCCATCCTTGCAAAAGCATAATGGGGTTATGAAATTCCTTGATATTAATACCAAAAATTTCGGCAAAATAATCCTATACGATCCTAGCTTTGTTGCTTGTTATGAAAAGATGATCTCTACTCTCAATGTCCGAGCAGTATTGGCATTTTGAGGGAAATATCATGCCCTTTTGGTGCAACCTTTCATCTACAGGTATCAAGTCCTTTATGAGCCTCCATAAAAAAATGGTGATTGTCGGCGTGAGATCAGCTTTCCAAAGGGCACTAAATAACTCTGTTCTCTCCCGTATTTGCCTGATGGAATGCCAGGACGACTTCATCGTGAATTCCCCTGTAGAATTTAAAAGCCAAACTGGTCTGTCAACATTATTAGAATTAAATTGTATTTTGGCTACTCTTTCTGCAGCCTCATCTCCTAAAATAGCTTGGAGTTCATTGACCTTCCAAGCACCCTGAGTCCATAAGCTGTTAACTTTCATGGTGTTATCTGCAATGATTCCATGTTTAGGCTGAATTTCTTCAGTGGCCCAGTTATCCAGCCAGAAATTAATATCTCCATTTCCAAGCAACTAACCTATATTCTTTTCTACCAGAGCTCTAACTCTGCATATACGTCTCAAACTGTGAGAATGGAGCCTGTTCACCGGGGCAATGCTGGGATGTATTCCGTTGCAGTATCTAACTCTCATATAAACTGCCCAAAGCGCATTACTAGTTCTCATGCGCCACCAAAGCTTCTGAGTGAAGGACGCAACGATGTCCTCCATGTAGCGTACTCCTAAACCTCCTTATTCCATTGGGTAACACATCTTATTCCATGCCATCCAGTGGATCTTTCTCTTCTCATTAGTGGTTCCCCAAAAAAACTTATTGAACATAATCTCCATGAATCGTGTCACGGCCTTTGGGGGGTTTAAAATCTGCAACGTGTGCATAGGAATGGATTGGAGCACAACTTTGATAAGTTGTAAACGGCATCCATGATAGAGTCGAGAGCCTTCCCATTCGTGCAATCTCGATCTCATCTTATTGATCACTTCCTCAAAGTACGCCACGCGAACTCTGCCCTTGTAAATAGGAGCCCCAAGGTACCTGATCGGGAGCCTGTCCTGTTTGAAGCCAAGGATATGTCTAATCTTTTTCGTTGTTCTACTGTTATTGTTTCCCACTATATAGGAGCTCTTGGCAGTGTTAACCCTTTGACCCGAAATGCTCTCGTATTGATTCAGAATGTCCCGAATGGCTTGGAGAGAACAATTGTTGCTGTTAGTGAAGATAACCGTATCATCCGCATAAGCAAGGTGGGATATATGGATAAAGGACGGAGTACGAAACCTGCATTCCAGATTCTCGGCCAAGTTCCTGTCAAGAATAATGGAAAGATAATCAGCGACAATAGCGAAAAGCGAAGGTGAAAGAGGGTCACCTTGTCTTAATCCCCTCGTTGATTGGAAACATCCAGCGGAGATGCCATTAATTAAGACCGAAAACCAACAATTTCTGATACAATTTCTAACCCAATTAATCCAAATCTCCGGGAATCCCTTTCTCCTGAGAATCTCAAATAAGAATTTCCACTCAATACGGTCGTATGCCTTCACCATATCCAGTTTTAACATGATATTTTTATCACCGCCACCAGCGTCAAGCGAGTGTATCATCTCCTGGGCAAGTAGAATGTTATCGCTAATAAGTCTGCCTTTAACAAAACCACTTTGACTAGGCGCAACCACTTTCGGAAGAACTATAGCGAGCCTGCTGTTCATAATTTTGGTGATGATTTTATTCTTAACAAGCTTATAGCCTATAATCTGACCAATGCGTGGGATTATCCTTTTTGGGGATAAGAATCACAGAAGTGGTCGTATACGACCTCGGGAGTTTTTTCCCTGCGAAGAATTCCATCACAGCAGCGTTGACATCTTCTTTGAGGATACTCCAGAACCTTTGATAAAATCTAGCCCCATAACCATCAGGGCCCGCCGTGCTGTAACAGCTCATACTAAACACCGCCTCGCGCACTTCTTCTTTCGTAGGTAGCTTACTTAGCATTTTTCTATCATGATTACAGACCACCCTCTGCACTATTCTCATATGTTGTTCCATGTCCCGGTGATCGGCCTCTGTAGAGAGTAGAGACTGGAAGAAGTCGTTAGCTGACTTCCTAAGGCCTTCTGGGCTCGTGATTTTCTCTCCCCCCACCTTGACTGACCGAATCTTCTTTCTGAACCTTTTCTTTTTGACCAAGATGTGGAAACATTTGGTATTTCTTTCGCCTTCCTCAATCCATCTACACGCTGACTTTTGACGCCAAAAATCCTCTTCCAAGGCCGTTGCTAAGTTACGAAGAGCAATACAACGATTCAAGTTAATCAAGTTGCCCTCAGAAGGGCTCGTGTCATAGTTCTTTTCTGCCTCTATAACCTCCTTCTCAGTCTCCTCCACTCGGTTGAAAACGTTGCCGAAAACCTCTTTGTTCCATTTTTTCAAGTGTTTCTTCAACCGGATGAGTTTGGAGTTTAATCGCCAAAGGCCCTTACCCTGTATCGGTTCATTCCAGTTCTGGCAGATTTCCTTTTCTATCTCAGGATGTTTAATCCACATATCCTGGAAACGGAAGGAGGTAGGCGGCCTCTGTTCATCATCGTCGCAGGTGATAATAAGCGGGCAATGATCAGATTCTCCGTAAGGGAGTGCTTGACATAAGCATTCGGATAAGAATCTGACCATGGCTCATTCACCATGATTCTTTCTAGCCTCTACCGCATGTTTTCTTTAGCCCACGTGTATTATGATCCTTCGAAAATAGGTTCCACCAGTCTGCACTCTTGGATGAAGTTGTTAAACTCCGATATGCCAAGAAGGTCTGGGGGGTTACCACCTTTGCGTTCCTCCAACTTGGTTATGATATTAAAGTCACCCCCTATCAACCAAGGTTCTTCATTGTTATGTTTCTCCCCCATCCTCTGCCAAACTTCCCTTCTTCCTGGAGTAGTAGATTTGGCATACACCACAGTGATATAGACAGATCGGGCCCAAGCGTGATTGGTTAGTTTGAGGTGAAGAAACTGCCTATTGTCTTCTATGATCTCCAAAGCAGTGTCCTGTACACAAAAGAACCATATGTGATTAGAAACGTTGGCAATAACTTTATTAAAATTAAGCTTACGGGGTAAAGAAATTAATATCCAAAGGAATCATAGGCTCAAGAATGGCCATAAAATTAAGTTTGAATTTTTTCTGTATTTTTTGAGGATACGTTGTCTGCCACAGTTACGTAATCCTCTTATGTTCCAAATTAGGTTTCTTAAAATCATGATCGACCGGTGTTGGCGCCCGATAACATAGTTATCCTTTTAGGGGCGTTTTTAGCCGGTTGAGGAGGCTTTTAGTTCCCTTTTTTTGCCACTTCCTTGCTGTTGATTTTGGGCACATTTTCCATTGAGTGAGCTCTTCGTAAAGTGGCCTGCTTTTTCTGAGAAGCCTGATTGTCCTCGTCAGATTCTCTTTCTCTTTCTTCTCCTTCTGACTTCGTAAAGTGGCCTGCTTTTTCTGAGAAGCCTGATTGTCCTCGTCAGATTCTCTTTCTCTTTCTTCTCCTTCTGACTCTTCGCAAGAGGCGAGGTGTTCATTCTCACTGCCAATGTTCGTGCTCAGTTATTGAATAGGAAGCATTATCTCAAGCGAGTTTATTCTGACAGCCAAATCCGTGTCCCCATCTGGTTGTTCGGATTCCTTTTCTGGGTCTTTTCCTTCCGTGTTGTCCACTTTGCTATTGTTCCCCTCCCCGGAGTTAAGGTTTTCACTGTCTTTAGCAGCAGGATCTTGAACTTCAGTCTCCGGTGCTCGAACCTCATCATCCACCTGGTTTTCCTTATCAAGAACTTTTTCGAAGGATTTTTCCACCCAAGACTTGGTATGTATTTTGTTTTTCTTTCCATTCTTGCCTCTGCCTTCCTCCTGTTGAACGGAAGTAGTAGCGGTAGTTGTAGCACCTTCGACAGCTTGAGGAGGTCTACTTTTGTGTTTGTCATTTTTTGTTCCATCCTGTTCTCTTCCTCGTTTTTTCCTGGATGGTTTCCCTTAGGTCCTTTGCTTGTTCCTTTTGAAAAGCTTGATCTGCCCCATAACATTCTTTTTCTTTGTGACGCAGTCTACAACACTTCTTTCAGTAGTCCGGCAGCTTTTCATAGACTATATCTTGTATTTGTATCCCACCTTCATATCCCAGTGTTAACTGATGTTTGAGAGGTTTCAGAAGATCCAATTCCACACAAACGTGGGCAAATTTTGGTCTTTTGGCGTCATACGTTCCGTCATCACAGTAGAGAGGCTCCCCAATGACGCGAGCGACGTCTTAAATGGCTTTTTCATCAAAGAATTGGGTCCTCAAACCTGGAAAACGAACCCAAACAGGAACAACAAAAGATTCTATTTAGGGGTTAAAAATAGGGGACCATTTAAAGATTCTCATGGGAAAACCATCAAAAAATATGATTTTCCTTAACCAAAGTTTCGTGTAATCTTCCTCAGAGTTCAAACGAATCAGGACATGTTTCATGTTAAGTAAACCTAGTTTAAACTCACCTGTCAATTCAAGTTCCTTAAACAATTCATGCAATCCTGACATCGTGGGATAACCATGTGAGAACTTACCAACGAGGGCATGTTTGTATGGTAAAGATAACCTGGCAATTTCAGTGTTCGTGAATTGAATATGAGTTAATCCGTTCCTTTCTGAGACTGTGCCATATTTGTGGGACGGATCTGCTCGGTTGAAAACAAGAACCCTACCGCGCTGTGTAGCTTGTTGAGGTCGGGTAGGGATGGTGGGCGTCGGCCGCCTTCCTGAAAGAGCAGTCGTATATGTTCTTGTTTGTGTGTAGGCTTTTGGATCTGTGTCGTTCCTCTCAGGTGTGTTGGTCGTTGTCGCCGGCGGGGCCAGTAACGACGACGAAGAGGCCGCCAACGGCGCCTCCTGCATGGCAAACCCTAGAGGCGGCGTTAAAGAAAGAGAGAGAAGAGAAGGGAGTTTTCGTGTGGGTAACTTGATTCTATAATTTTGCCATAATTTCGAGGTTGATCTCTTTTTAGTAATTATATTATGGAAAAATACTTATTAAATCTAATATTATACTTATACTGTAATGCCCCAGTTTTTCAGCCGCTCAGGTAAGCGCGCCTCACGTGTGAGTTTTGAGATTTAGGGTTATTTAATTCCTTTGCGTTATTTTAATTGCGCGAATTAATTTATTTACTTGTAACCTCTTGTGAATTATATGATTTAAATTTCTAATCTTCGTGATTTGGTTGTGTGAATTGTGTATTTAATCTTCTCGAGTATGATTATGTGTCTAATTGTCTTTAATTGAAAGTTTGATAAACTGGTGGACTAAATTGATAATTTGGTAAAGACTAAATTGTAACATTCATAAATTGAAAACTTGATTGCATGACTTTAAATTCTTGGAGGACTAAGTCGTAATTTTCCTTTTTTTTCCCCTATTCATACACGATATAACATATATACACCTATACACACATATTCTTCATTCTTCACTTCAAGAAACAAAGCAAGAACACTCCTTCTCTTCTTCCTCTTGAATCTTGATCCACCAAGGAGATAGAAAGCCAAGTTTTCTTCCATTTTCTTCAAGTATTTGAGCTCAAAGACTTCATCTCTCTCTTTTCCCTTCATCTCCTCCATCTGCAAGGTGAGATCGTGCATATATCTTTGATGATTCATGAAGCAAGTTTAGGGTTTATTGATTCTTTTACCTTCTTGAGCTAATATGAAGAGTATGTGATGATTATGGTTTGAGATGTGTATATATAACATGACTTTTATGGGAATTGGGGCATATGGGATCACATGACAATTTTGGGGTTTCTTGAGTGAATTCTTGTGAATCTAAGCATGTTATATTGATCTATTTGATGCCTAAATGATATGTATGAGTTCTATGCATGATATATGATGGTTTTGGAGTGTTTTAATTGCCTTGGTTTGGTGTGAGAGTGGTTTGAGCGCTAATTCCCATCTTCCCCTATTTTGCCATTGCTGGCTGTTGTAGGATCCCGGCCGGGATCCATTTTAGTGCAATTTCAATCCCGGTTGGGATGCATGTCACCGAGGACCCACTGGACAAGGATCCTGGCCAGGACGACCCTCCCCTGATCCAATTGCTCTAAAACTTTTCCAGATTCAAGTACTAGAAGTGTAGAGCATTCTCCTTTTTACGGCTCATCAATATCAGTTCCGACGAGTGAGATATGGCAGTTTCAATTTGGTGCCGCCAAACTGTCGTGAATCTACGTTAATCCAACTTCGGACCTAAGCCATTTTGATTCCCTTTTGTACTAGAACTCAAGCTATATATGTTTGGAAAGTCTATTTGTCTAGTTTCATACCCAACAGACAACCCAATTCTAACTTCTAGAACTCAAGATATTCCCGTTTTCCTACAGCTTGTGAATTTCCAAAAACTGTTAACTTTTACCAGGACTTGCCCAATTCTCTCTTCTTGTGTTCCTTTCACTCTCTTGACTCTATTATGTGATTTATATGAATTGTATACTTTGGTGTATTGATAATTATGTTATTATTTGACACTTTGTGGTCTTTAATTACTTAAATTTGATTGTTAACTCCGTGCCTTACATGAAATGGATTTATATGATTAAATGGCATGAATTCGTGATCTCCTTGAGCTTATTGCATGATTCAATTATTGTATGACTTAATACATCATTTCATGACTACGCCGTGAGTCATATTTGGTATCATTATTGAGTATTCTCTCACGAGCACACATTGTTTCCTTGCCCAGTTCCTCTCCAGGGGGGAGATCAGCAATCGAGTAGGCACTATCTTGCATACTTGTCTTGTCCCGTCGCTTGTCAGGTGTGGGTGTTTTCGTTCTAGTTACATATATAAACCTTAAAACTTGCATGAATACATTTTGGGGCTAAACCCATATTTATATTTATATTGATTTCAAGCAAGACATCGAGTAAATATTATTGAAATTAAACTTATCGTTATTGTTTCTTACTGATCCTTCCTGTTTTGGAGAGATACTGTACTGCACATTGTATTGTGGGTCATGAAACTTGTGTATTGAGCAAGCTGGGGAGGTGTCGGGCCGACGGTAAACTCTTACATAGTTCCACTCTGTTGGGATGACCCCTGAATCCACTAGGAGATTGATGGAGGAAGGAGTTACGCACGTAGGAGTCATGTTCCCGATGCTCAATGAGACTGGATAGTCGAAGGCTAGCTAACCTTCCAATCACGGAGGAAAAAGAGATCGTGCGGAAAGGCCGACACCACGGATTGCCCCACGGATTAGTATCTTAATTGCATTAACTGATTGTACTGAGTGATTACACTACTGCACTGATCGCACTGTAATATATCGATTGAATTGCATGATCGCCTTTATTACATTGGAACCTAATTATTATACACGGTCGGGGTAAGGTTGGAGATTGTGCACGCTCACTCAGCGAGCCACTGATAGCCTGAATCGCAACTAATTGTATAAATTGATAGTTATAAAGTCCGAGCATAGAGTAATTGATTCCTTGCCCTTCACGGGAACTACTTTACCTAAAACCTTGCTCAGGATTTATAGCTTGCATGTGTATGTTTCTATACATACGTATACCTCCTGCTCACTTAGTCTTCTAGAGACTGATCCCTCTTTCTCTTTCTTCCAGTTTCTTTGCAGGTGGTTGCTAGGCAGAGTTAGATTCGTCGTGTCTTTGTTCGAGTCCTGCACTTGTACATTCACTGCATACTAAACTGTTTAATATATTGTATTGATTTAATTATTTGGTCGGTGCACCATTTATTGAATTGTATTGACTCGGGACAGGTTAGGATAGATTCTGGATTTAGTTGAATCCGTAATTACTTTTCCATTGAGTTGTATTTATTTTCCTTGTTCAAGAGTGAATGACTGCTTTGCTTCCACATTCTTGTTACTGTTGATCTGTTTTAGGGTTAGATTCCACCTAGCCAGGACTGTCTTTTCTTTGTCTTCTATTCGCTGTAAGTTTGGGTTATGTATGGATTAGTCCATTTCATATATGGACCGAACTCATAGTGCGGGGGATATGGTGCTCTCATCTCGGGTGCTACATATACTGATTGATATTATATAATTATATATGCATATATGGAAAACACTACAACCCCTTGACCCCAAAGCAACAACACCGTCGCCGTAATCCACTCAGTATCACTGTAGACGCCATCTACCCCAAAGCAGCAACACCGCCGGCCGTCAACTCAGCACTACCACTGTTGCCTCACCACCCCACCACTCCAACCCACCATTCCACCCCTCCTCCCTGTCCAAGTCCACCGTCGCCGGCCCCTGAAATCACCCCCGCACTTCCTCCCTGCCGCCACCATCCCCACGCCAATTCCCCCGTCCACCCCCTAGCACAACGAGTCACTAGCATCCCGCACCCTCCCTACCTCAGTTGGCGCCTGATATGTTAGGTATCCAAAGAGGCTTCAGAGTAGTCTTGAACCCGTAAGGATCTCCGGAGTGAAGAAGGGGAATTCAGTAAGACCTGTTGGATGGTGAAAATTTAGAGAGGAAGAAATTTCAGAGAATAAGATGGAAAATTAAGAATATTTTTATTGATACCTTTCTGATGCATCTCTCATTATAAAGAAGGTCACCCACAAATATATGACTCTTAAAGGCAAGCTACCAGACTAACTAAAGATTATCATTAAATTAAAAAATAGAGAATCATATTGATCATATCCCCATCTAACGCATATCATATACCTTCTGCCATTGTGGCGTTCTTGGAGTCCTACCACTTTTGGAGTTGATGCTGATTACTTTCCAACTGGTTTATTATCCTCTTGAGCCGCACAACTCCCTCCATATCACTCCCTTGCCCATCAAAAACCACATTGTCCTCAAGGTGCAAGTTGGGAAAAGTTTTCGGATGTTACTCTCCGGTTCCCACGTGGGGCCGTCGAGAGGACCATCCGACTAGCTAGCCAACCACTGTTCTTCTCGTATACCATTGTACAACACGGTTCCTGCTTCTTGAATTTTCACAGGCTGTGATGAAGGTTGTCCATTGAGTAGGTCACGCTATAGTGGAATTGGTGTAATCCTAACAAGTTGGCCCTCGAGGATCTCCGGCGGTAATTCTATCGGTATGGCAATGTCAGTGTCCTCGGATGGTATGGTTGGCGTGAGGATGAACTCATGACAGGCAGAGATGTTGTCAGATGCCGGAAGAGTAGAGAAATGATAGAGAGTTTTATTTCTCGTGGAGTCTCCATGCCCCCCTTAAGTGTGATCAATTAGTCACCCCAAGCAAATTCTATTGTCAAATTGGTGTAATCGTGTAAAACACGACTCAACAGTTGAGGCATTGTACGCCGAATACTAGATGTGACCTATGGATAGGTAAAACAAAATTGTCCACCGGGAATGTCATATCATTCATCAATAACTGCATAGCCTTACACTGCTGGATGCATAAAAGAGATGCTCCGGGGAGCATCCCACATAAACTCTGAAAGGGTTGATGGATTTAACAGGTAACTGTAATTTCTCCAAAATATTAGGGGGGATGAAATTATGAGTACTACTTCCATCAATTAACATATCCACCACGATTGCCCCAATCATCTCGGATAAGCATAACGAACGAGGTGTGAGACCTAAACGAGGTTGTGAAGAGTCGAGACATCATCGGTTAACATTGTCTAATCTAATTCCAACCCATTGTCAATGTCATCATCGTCGTCATCGCCAAATAATAGCCGATAGGGCCCACATCGATGATCCTTTATCCATTTCTAGTTGCAGCTGTAGGATAAACCTTTGGCATCGTGTTCTAATTGCTCTGTGCCGGGTAAACGCCAAATAGGGGGGTTCGGTGATGGTTTAGGTGGTGGCAGATATTTCGGTATCGAGTTGGGTAGTAGCGGAATCGTAGATGGTGGCACATAGGGAGTCATCCCTGGGTTTGGGGGTCCTCGTGATAAGGAGTTTGGTCCACCCAATTGGCGCGTCGAGAAAGACGAAGACCCTGATGCTTCACTTCCAATTCACGTGTAAAGGCAAAGGAGGCTGATAAGGAGTCGGGTTTCAATAGGATAATCTCATGTTGCAAGCGTTGTTTTAGTCGTGCATGAAAAAGGGGTCGTAGATTCACTTCAGATATGTCCGTGATATTAACCAAAACTTTCTCAAAAGCAGTTTGATACTCCAACACTAATCCTGTCTATTGGACCTTCGCTAGTATTCCGAAATAATCCACAGAATCCAGTGGGTCGAAAGCGGAGCTTAAACTTAGTGACAAAATCTTTCCAAGAACCCAATAACTTGTTGCGTTGTCTCATCGAAACCAATTCAAGACGGGACCCTCAAGTATCAAAACCACCATGGGCAATCATGATTCCTTTGGAACACAGTAAAATAAGAATTATTCGTGCGCCTGAAAGAGCCACCCCAAGGCATCTGTGCCATTGCACTTGGGCATCTCAATTCGTATCTTTGTGATAGGATTGCGTAGGAAGGATGTAAGGGCTTCCCCTCTCCGATTAAAGCTTATAGATCTGATTCTGCCAGCATTTTTTTAGCACGGGATAGATCGACGGTAAGTCATGCTATAATTTTTAGACTATCTGGTTTAGTTGCTACATAGCCGCAGTATGGGAGATCATCTGCACATCCAATTGTTGTTGGAACTCCTACGTTTCACTAGTGGAATACAAAATTGTGCAGGGTCAATGAAATCACTAGTGATACATTAGGTATCCAAAGGGGCTTCAGAGTAATCTCGGACTCATAAGGATCTCCAGAATGAAGAAGGGAAATTTGGTAAGATCGGGTGGACGGTGAAAGTTTAGAGAGGAAAAGATTTCAGAGAATAGGTTGGAAAATTAAGAATATTATTATTGATACGTTTCTGATGCACCTCTTAAAGGAGGTCATCTAAAAATATAGGAATCTTAAAGGCAAGCTACCAAACTAATCAAAGATTATCATTGAGTTACAAAATAGAGAATCATATCAATCATATCCCATTTACCGCATATCATATACCTTCTACCACAGTGGCGGTCTTGGAGTCCTACCACTTTTTTGGAGTTGATGTTGATTACTTTCCAACTGGTTTATTGTCCTCTTGAGCCACGCAAGTCCCTCCATATTACCGCCCCTCCCCAAAGTTAGTCGTCGCCCCACTCCTTGTGGGATCCAAATCTACATCTGGATCTAAGTATGCATGTGCGTGTCTATGGTGGTTGTGAGATGGTTGGAGAAGGTGGTGGTGGATAACCAGGGTGGGGACAAGTGGTGGAGAAAGAGGCGATGACGGTAGAGGGGGAGGGCTGTCGGTGGCGGTGCCGAAGGAAGGGGGCCGACGGTGGTGACGAATGGGGAAGATGGCAGGTTAATTGGGGTGGGGGTGGGGGCTTATTGACAGGGACATTAGTCGTAATCTGTCTATAAGTTTTATGGATAGAATATTTTGGTTGGTAATTTGTCTGTAAATTTTACTGATATATATGTATATTTGAGAAACCGATCAACTAGACCGTGGGGAGATTAACGAGGCCCCCACCTCATATATAAACCAAGGAGAACAAGAGAAACAAGAATTCAAGCCAAGCATCAAGCAAGGCGAACATACATAAATACCCGCGAAAGTAAGGAGGCATGAACAACCTCGGGCCGTGATAAAAACTAAAATAATTGAGGACCAGTTGGGACTCGACACAACTACAAAAACCAAGATAGCATCTAAGTTCGAAGGCACGACGATCGAGTCCACTACCAGATATCCAACAAGATTCAGACTAGCTTTGATCAGTGACTTACTCCCAATTCGGACTGAATTGGAAAATTTTACAGGCTATAAATTTTGTAGGTAATCTGTCAGTAAAAATAATAATTTTTCTATATGTAAGTTGCAATAAATATGTAACTAATTGTTGAAAATTACTTACAAAAAATTTCAGTAGAAAAAATCCGTAGGTAATCAACTATTTTTTTGTAGTGATCTTGGTAGTCATGTAATAATCTTAATCTATCGATCCTTCTGATCATGCTCAATCCGAGGTCAGAATAAAATAATTTAAAAATTGTTATATCTAGGGTTTAATTGGAGCGTTCAGGGCTCGAATTCTTGATGTATGCAGGTGATTTCTGATGATTTGACAGTTGCCATACGGATTTGGGGTTTTCCACACCATATTTTGATTTGCCTCTTTTCGATCTGAAAATTGAAAAAGCCCTGATGAGTCATATATTTGAGTAATTGTAGAACTTGAATTGTTATACTTTGACCCGTGATTTGATTTAATTACAGTTAATTAATCGGGTTTTATGCTTTGATATAGGGAAACTCAATTTTTGAGAATTTGATGTGATATTGAGGGTATTTGGCTCAATGAAGAGACGAATGCAGCACGGGGAAGAAACATAGCAATTCCAGCTTTCTTGGATGCCTGGGAGTTGATTATTTGCAATAAGAATTGGGGCAGACAATTTTGCTAAAGACATCACGTGCATGGCTAGAGAATAAGCTACAAGGGAATTACTTACTTGGGCTTTTGGTGGAATTATGTCAGCACAACATGTTGAGGAGCGAGGCCCATTATTTCTCTAATTATTTGGTAGAAGTCTTTGAGAGGCCAGCAAAGAAATTCTAATTTGATGGGCTTGGACAATTGAGAGTCCAAGTGGGAGACTTCACCTATTGGGCATCAGATTCCCACTTATGCTGGAGAAGACATTGAGAACGTGGGAATTAGTAGCTTTTATGAGGGTCGTGTTTAGAGAGTTGGGCAGCAATTTTGGCAGAACGTGGGAAAGGAGAGTCGAGATATGAAAGCACAAATCGGGACTGCAGCAAGGAGACACATTTACACGTTTCACACAAAAAATACACAGCAGAAACACGGGATTTTGGAGAGAGGAAGTCACGTAGCAACACCATAGCCGGGGCTTTCTTTCTTCCTTTTCTTTATTTTAGACTATGATCATGAACCTTGTTTTATTGCATTCCGTTATGAGTAGCTAAGTTTCTTTTAGTTGGGAATTTTTGAATGATTATGCTATACTTGTGAGACTGATTTATTTGAATTAGTTGGTCATACTATCCGTATTGCTTCCGTTTTCTTGTCATTGCTTGTTAATTAGTTCTTTGATTCTGGCTAGATCCTGAATTGTTAATTTTCATATAGCTATCTAATTCGTTTGGCGGTGTTAACAAAATAATTAGAATTGTAGCAATCGATGCTAGGACATAATGCTTGTCTGATTTCATATCGAAGAGCTTGCGATCTAATTGTGTGAAGCAGGAGTCTATGCATAACCGGTTAGGATTAGTGTTTCTGTGGGGCTCAAAGCTGTTAATTGATTGAATCTTGGAGAGAGTCTCGAAAAGGTTATCGCTTAATTAGGGAGTAATTTTTAGGAGCTTCTTTGATTACTCTAAAATTAAGATGAAACGAGGGAGCCAGAGGAAGTTGGCGACTATGGCTAATCTAACATTCAACCAACAAAATTTTTGAGTTGATGATCATAGTATATGCATGATAAGGAAATTCCCGACTATTTGTTATCTATTGAATTACTTGAGTTTACTTTGAGTTTTAGTTTAGTTTAATTATTTCTTGTTGATTGTTTAATTTAATTGTTGTTAGTTTAGTCGAAAATCTCAAAACCCCCCCTTTAATTGTTTTGCCACGTTCCTCGGTTTATTTGAAAGTCACAATATTGTCCAATCCCCTTTTTCCACTATTAGCAATTTATTTGTATTCGGTACTTGGGACTTTATTTTTGGTGGTCTTGACACCCATCAAATTTTGGCACTGCTGCTGGGGAGATTAGTAACTAATTTTGTTTCTTTTTCTTATGCCTAGGAACATTCGTACGGGATAACTTGCCGCGTACGAACTCGAGATCGAGGAAACTGCTAAAAAGATTAGAAAACGGACAAGACAAAGAAAAGAGCAACCAACAGTCTATGTTGCATTAACACGGACACGGCGATACGAACATGACACGACACGATACGGACACGGCGATACAGATTTTTTAAATATTTTCGGACACGACACGACTTCGACACGGGTATATTTTTTATAAATAAATATATTTTATATGGTATAATCTATGTAAAATAAAATATTTAAAAAAATATGTATAATTAAAAACTAGAATAAGTCTTGTTATTTCAGTTTCCTCCCCAAAAAATTCTAAAAATATTGAAAAATGCATAAAAATCTTTATATAATTATAAAATTTGCCCATCCATGTCGGAGTCGTGTCAGACATTTCACCCCGCCTGTCCGACACCATGTCCTATTTTTTTTTTAATTTTGAACACGTTTCAGCCGTGTCCGACACGTGTCGGAGCCATATCCGAGGCGTGTCCGTGTCCGACATGTGACGGACACGGAACGAATACTTTTTTTGGCGTGCTCGTGCTTTCTAGGCAGCAGTTGGTGATAATTCCGAATTATTTGAGTTGGATACTAATATTGAGTCTGAACACTAGTTTGAGGGTAAAGTGCAGACTGACACAAAACCTGACAGTGATCACAGTCAGTATATGGCTCAGAAAAGAACACTTCGGGATCTTGCCCGAGCCTCTGAGGCACAACTTCCACTGTACATAACCTTTCCAGACCCACAAGAAGGCTTTGAATTGAAGTCAGGACTCATCCACTTGTTGCCAACCTTCCGTGGGTTGGAGAATGAGGATCCAAACAAGCATCTGAAGGAGTTCCATCTTGTGTGCACATCCATGAAACCACACAATGTCACGGAGGATCTAATCAAGCTAAGGGCTTTTTCGTTCTCGTTGCAAGATACAACTAAGGCTTAGTTGTACTACCTACATTCGGGGACGGTCACTACTTGGGTAGAGATGTCTCGATAATTTCTTGAGAGGTACTTTCCAGCTTCCCGAGCCACAAACATCAAATGTGAGATATGTGTAATTAAACAAAAGGATTCCTTGAGTCTCTATGAGTATTGGGAGAGGTTCAAACGGTTGTTAGTAAGCTGCCCCCAACATGGAATATCGGATCAATTGGTCATTTAATACTTCTATGAAGGCCTAACTCCGATGGAACGCAGAATAATGGATGTTGCGAGTGGTGGAACCATAGTTAGCAAGACACCTGCTGAAGCTAGAGAGCTGATATCAACCATTGCAGCAAATTCCTAATAATTTAGAGCTTGGCAGGATATACCTAGAAGGGTAAATGAGTTAAACGTGAATTCACTTGATTAAATTAAGTCTTTGCTAACAACTTTGGTGCATAAGATGAATGTAGGTACTACTCCACCTGCAAGAGTGTGTGGCATTTGCACTAGCCCCGAGCACCCAAACGATGCGTACCCTATGCTCCACGAGGAGACATCTCAGAATGTGAATGCCATTGGATACCAACAGATGAAGTTTCACCCCCTATTCAAACACCAACAATCTTGGTTGGAGAAGTCACCCGAGCCTTAGTTATGCAAACAACAAACTGATCAATTAGAACTTCCATCAGACACTACCACCACAACAGCCTTCGGGCTCAGGTACGTCTCTTAGTGATATTGTTCATATGCTAGCTATTAACACTGAGAAATTTCAACAAGGCACCACGACCAGATTTCACAGGATTGAGGAGATTATAAAGACTCTGGAAACTCATGTGGGACAAATAGCATCATCGGTCAGCAAACTGGAAACCCAAGGTAAACTACTGTCGCAAACACAATACCCTAGATATAATGTGAGTGCGATTGTGTTGCGAAACAGCGAGGAATTGTAGCCTCCAGTCGACAGGAGGCTCAAACGTGACCAGGTGCAAGGCTCTAATGCAGAAACTGAAAAGGAAATGGACAAGGATCTTGTCCGTGATCACAGACAGAATTCCAGTCCAGCTGAAAACACTCAGAAGCCGAAGCCACTGGTAGTTCTACCACCATTTCCCCAGAGACTGGCTCAGAGCAAGAAAGATAAGGAAGATAAGAGCATCCTGACGCTCTTTGAAATAGTCAAAGTAAACATTCCACTCCTCGAGGCCATTAAACAGGTTCCACGCTATGCTAAATTCCTTAAGGAATTGTGCACGAATAAGCGTAAGTTGACAGGTAATGAGAAAGTGAGTGTAGGTGAGAATGTTTCAGCTATCTTACAAAGGAAATTACCACCTAAGTGTCACGATAAAGGTATGTTCTCTATTCCATGCAATATTGGAAAATATTGGTATTGGTAAAACTATGTGTGATTTAGGAGCTTCTATCAATGTAATGCCTTTGTCGTGTATACTTCTTTGGGTCTTGGTCCATTAGCAGTACCGGAATCATTATTCAATTAGCTGATCGATCAATTGTCTATCCTGAAGGTGTTTTAGAGGATGTGTTAGTTCAAGTCAATGAGTTAATTTTTTCCAACTGATTTCTTTATTCTTGACATGGAAAAGGATAGTTCTACTAAATCTTCTGATATCTTATTGGGTAGGCCTTTCCTTAGTATGGCTAAAGCAAAAATTGATGTTCATAGTAGTTCTTTGACTCTAGGGTTTGATGGTGAAATGGTCAAGTTTATTATGTATGATGTTATGAAACATGTTGATGATGTGTCTTGGGTTTATAATGTTGATATCATTGAAACCTTGAGTCTTTGAGAAATTTAGTGATAGATTTGATCTCTCTAAGGATATTCTTGAGATGGTGTATGCTTTGGAAGCTCTTCATACTACAAGTTCGAAATTTGTGCCTATTAAGCTATCTCGGTCTGAATCTAAATTGTTACCTTACATTTTGCAGGCCCCAAAGCTGGAACTCACAACCCTGCCAGAACACTTGAAGTACGCCTATTTAGGTGACGGTGGGACACTGCCCGTGATCATAGCCCGAACATTTGACAATCTGGAAGAGGAGAAATTGATCAAAGCACTTCAGAAATACAAAGAGGCAATTGAATGGACCGTCGTCAACACCAAGGGTCTGAGCTTTTTTACGAGCATGCATAAGATTATTCTAGAGGATGGAACTAAGCCCCATAGAAAAGCCCGACGTAGGCTAGACCCACCTATAATGGAGACAGTGAAAAAGAAGATCCTTCAGCCCCCTGATCGAGTGATTGAAAATTCGGATAGTGAGGTGAAGGGACATGGACTGAATCCTTTTTATGAAGAATTTGAACCGTGTACGGTTGAAGGGATCAATCTAGAGGACCCTCCTCTAGGAGCTTAAGTGCAAGACGAGGACACGTCGAGTCCGTGACGTTAAATGAGGGCGCAAATGGGAGGCAACCCATGTTTCTTTTTCCTTTTGTTGTTTTCCTTTGTTTTTGTTTCTTTTCTTTTCTCATTTCCCTTGTCCCTTTGTAATTCTCTTTTGTTCTCATGTTTCGCAGGTGAATTTGGAGGTGCTATATTTTGATAAGTGTGGGAGATCTTTCAAGGTCCACGAATTTCCCAAAATGATAAAATGCCACTGACAGGTAGGCTAACCGTGATCATAGATAAGATTCCTTGTATTTGACTCCCAACCATCACACCCCCTGGGTTCAGGGAAGTCCTCAGTTTACATCTGATCTTTATTTTTATGTTAAGGCAACATATACTTTAAGTATGGGGGGATGTACTAGGGGTGTTTTAGAAAAAAAAATTTACATGATTTTGGGGCATTTTTGTGCTGAATATGAGTTGAAATATGAGAATTTGATGCGTGTTTTATATGCGTGTTTGAGGATATAAATAGTAGATTTCAGGGCTGTGCCCTCTCTATGCATGATTGGGTGAAAGATTTGGCTAAATTTGCTTCTTACTTGATGAATTTATACGACTTAGGTAATGATGGATCATATTTCAAGGAATTGAGAGTATGGTTGAGTCTTGCATTACTTGATGTTGACTAATTGTTGATGACGTTTTCACATATTGAAGATTGCATGCCTGGGTTAATTGGTTAGAATATTAAATTATGTGATTAATTGGTGTCGTTCTTGAATAGAAACATGTGAAACTTAGAAGTTGTGTTGGTATGCATGTTGAATTGTCAATTGATTGTGGAAAGTTGTGGTGGAGATAAAAAAAAATTGAATAAGCTTGGAAAAGGGGATATTAAATGTTATTTGCAGTAAAAAATCAGCCAAAACGGCTGAACGGGGCTTAGTAACCATGTGACATTCATCACACATGTTTGTTCTCGCATAAAAAGGTCCCGGACAATCATGACGAATGAGGCAAAAATTGAATACTCCGTCAATTACCCGATCAAAGAAATGATAAATTACAATTGTATGGGCAATTATGAGTATGGCTAAAGCCACTTGGCATTGTGATTGGCCAAGTAATCGGATGACATTCATCACAAATGTTTGCGTTCGCGTAAAAAGGGCAATGATAATTTCAAGCAATCCATAGATAAAGTCTTTTAATTAATAAATTGTGAATAGCCCAAACTCCCCATAACCACCACTTCAATTTGAAGTTCTTCATGTATACCGGCCATTTAATAAGTGGAATGTGCTTTCTAGAATTGATTGGTTCTTAATTAAACTTCGGTAATTCATGCATGTACTTTAAGTTGTGACCGGGCTTGTGTTTTCTCTTGTGAGAATTTCATTGCATTAGTTCGATGTTTTGTGGTGTTGGACAAGACTATGCTTTCGTTCCTAGTTACACTGCCTATTTTCGTGTTTTCATTGAGTGGAATTGAATTTCTCTCTTATCTTGATCCTAGTTTATGCTTGAGGGCAAGCATTGTCTAAGTGTGGGGGGATTTGATGAGTCATATATTTGAGTAATTGTAGAACTTGAATTGTTATACTTTGACCCGTGATTTGATTTAATTACAGTTAATTAATCGGGTTTTATGCTTTGATATAGGGAAACTCAATTTTTGAGAATTTGATGTGATATTGAGGGTATTTGGCTCAATGAAGAGACGAATGCAGCACGGGGAAGAAACATAGCAATTCCAGCTTTCTTGGATGCCTGGGAGTTGATTATTTGCAATAAGAATTGGGGCAGACAATTTTGCTAAAGACATCACGTGCATGGCTAGAGAATAAGCTACAAGGGAATTACTTACTTGGGCTTTTGGTGGAATTATGTCAGCACAACATGTTGAGGAGCGAGGCCCATTATTTCTCTAATTATTTGGTAGAAGTCTTTGGGAGGCCAGCAAAGAAATTCTAATTTGATGGGCTTGGACAATTGAGAGTCCAAGTGGGAGACTTCACCTATTGGGCATCAGATTCCCACTTATGCTGGAGAAGACATTGAGAACGTGGGAATTAGTAGCTTTTATGAGGGTCGTGTTTAGAGAGTTGGGCTGCAATTTTGGCAGAACGTGGGAAAGGAGAGTCGAGATATAAAAGCACAAATCGGGACTGCAGCAAGGAGACACATTTACACGTTTCACACAAAAAATACACAGCAGAAACACGGGATTTTGGAGAGAGGAAGTCACGTAGCAACACCATCGCCGGGAGCTTTCTTTCGTCCTTTTCTTTATTTTAGACTATGATCATGAACCTTGTTTTATTGCATTCCATTATGAGTAGCTAAGTTTCTTTTAGTTGGGAATTTTTGAATGATTATGCTATACTTGTGAGACTGATTTATTTGAATTAGTTGGTCATACTATCCGTATTGCTTCCGTTTTCTTGTCATTGCTTGTTAATTAGTTCTTTGATTCTGGCTAGATCCTGAATTGTTAATTTTCATATAGCTATCTAATTCGTTTGGCGGTGTTAACAAAATAATTAGAATTGTAGCAATCGATGCTAGGACATAATGCTTGTCTGATTTCGTATCGAAGAGCTTGCGATCTAATTGTGTGAAGCAGGAGTCTATGCATAACCGGTTAGGATTAGTGTTTCTGTGGGGCTCAAAGCTGTTAATTGATTGAATCTTGAAGAGAGTCTCGAAAAGGTTATCGCTTAATTAGGGAGTAATTTTTAGGAGCTTCTTTGATTACTCTAAAATTAAGATGAAACGAGGGAGCCAGAGGAAGTTGGCGACTATGGCTAATCTAACATTCAACCAACAAAATTTTTGAGTCGATGATCATAGTCTATGCATGATAAGGAAATTCCCGACTATTTGTTATCTATTGAATTACTTGAGTTTACTTTGAGTTTTAGTTTAGTTTAATTATTTCTTGTTGATTGTTTAATTTAATTGTTGTTAGTTTAGTCGAAAATCTCAAAACCCCCTTTTATTTGAAAGTCACAATATTGTCCAATCTCTCCGTGGATCAACCCCTTTTACCACTATTACCAATTTATTTGTATTCGGTACTTGAGACTTTATTTTTGGTGGCCTCGACACTCATCAAGCCCGTAGAAAGCCCGCGGCCCTCCTCAATCACGCTAGTCGAACTGGGTTCTAATTCGTTGAAGGGGGCGCCGATAGGTGATCCGAAACCCCCTTTCCATTCTTAGAGAGATCCAATCGTACAGCTCCGTGAGAATGGGGGTTATTCCAGTTTTGGCTCTTTTACACTCAAGTCAGTAAAGTTTATATAAAGATTTAAGTGAGGTAGCGAGAGAAAGTAGCCAAAATTGCCTACCAAATGTGAGTTACTGTATCATTTATAAGGGAATGCCAATGGCAACCTCTGGTAATTATCACCAATGAGGTGTGTGATGAGGTTAGCCCTAATCATGTGGCTGAATGAGAGAGTGCTAAGATGTGGGCTAGCGTTAGCCATACTATAGCAGTATAGTGGTAGTCAAGACGTGCATACGGAGAAATACGGAGCGTTAGTGAGAGTACTAGGTGTTGAGGGTCAACTTCCCTCGGGGGCTCAATATGAAGTCATGCCCTCTGAACTGGCTCTTGAATGAGAGGTGCCAAGGGCAAAATGGGGTGGTCGGACCCTCGAGAAGCCTCTCGAAGGATGATTGTTTTTTCCTAGACTCAGCGCAGGTGGCGCCTATTGGGGATCGGTTGCCAAGCGGCGCTATTGTTTGAGTTTGGGGATGTTGATGTGGCACGCATAGTTTGTGCTACATCACCCACTTTTATTACCTCAATTAAGTCTATACACATTCGACTCAATAACAAGTATAATAAGCTTATTATATAATTGGTTGGAGTTCAATCGAACTAGATCAGAGCTAAAATTCTCCAATACATGCAAGACTACCTTGTTCAGTACTACTGCCTAATTTTGAAAAGAAAATTAAGCTAATTGCCGTGGAGTTTTTACCGAGGCCTCCACCCCATATATAAACAACCAAAGCAAAAGGAATACAAAGGTGCATGATCCAAGGATCCGTAAGACTGTTCATCCTATAGTGCCCGCGGAAGTTCATAATATTAAGCAAAAATTAAGCTAATTGTTTGACTAAATAACAAGTATAATACACTTTAACATAGGGATGAAATTTAAAAATTTTCACTATGTGCATGACTTGCTTGTAGGGCTGTCAATTCGGGTGGGTTGGGTGGGTTCTGGTCGGGTTGATGTGGGGTATAACACCAAAACTCTCGACCCGAACACGATCCGAACCCGAATTGAACTCGATACCCTCAACCCTAACCTGATGCTATAAGGTTCGGGTTGGGTTCAGGTTGACCTGATTTATTTTCGGGTTACCTGATAACCCAAACCCACCCTATAAACCCGACCCGACCATAACAGATTCAAAATAATAAAACCTTTTCCATTAAAATCTTTCCCAAAAAATAACCCTTCATTCTTCAAGCATGTGCTTGTAAAATTTTTCCCCAAAACAAACCCTTCTTTCTTCAAGCACATTCAGGCACACAAACCAATTCAAGCACCACCAAAACAAACCCAGAAATTAAAATAACCAATTTGATTCCTCAAAGAATAAAGAAAAATTAAACCCTCCTGAGTCATCAAAAAATATTACTCTGTGTGGCTCTAGTTGGTGGTGTGCGGTCGATTACATGCCGGATTAGGGCAGAGAAACCCGCAACAGTGTTGAAATTTTAGTAGCTGAAATTGGTGTAGGCTTCGTTGAATAGCAACGGGAAAATCTTGCTTCAGTCGAGGGCTTCCATGCTGAGGTCGTTCGGCGGACGGCGACAACCGTGGTGGTGTGATTAAGGTGGAAACAACGAGCATGAAGTGTCGCGTTTCTGTGAGACGCTTCCGAATTGTGTCGATGGCGAAGCGATGAGAGGAGGGAGAGGTGGCAGAGAGAGGAAGAGACGAGGTTGGTGAGAAAAGGGCAGTAAATTGGAGAAGAAAGTGGTGAGAAGCGGCGCAGAGAAGATGTGGTGAGAAGTGAGAATTGAGAAGCTGCGCAAGACATTTTAGGGTTTGATGGTAGGGTTTTTTTTTTTTTTCTTTTATAATATTTATTTTTTGGGTGGGTAGGGTTAAATCAGGTGGGTTCGGGCTATTGAGTCACTCGTGAAACTATTCGGGTTAATTCGGATCAACCTGAAACCCGACCTGATTTTCTCTCTTTTCGTCGGGTTGTTTTCGGGTCCGACCCGATTTGACCCGAACCCGAAAACTCCCAACCCTAACCTGATATTTTAGCGGGTGGGACGTGTCGGGTTTTCGGGTCGGGTCATAAATTGACACCCCTGCTTGCTTGTTTAGTAAAAATTTTCACTATGTGCATGACTTGCTTGTTTAGTACTACTGCCTAATTTTTTTTTTTTTTTTTAAACCGATTCCATTGGATTTAGTACTAGTACTACTGCCTAATTCAGAAAAGAAAATTGAGCTAATTGTCCAACCCCAGTACTGATTAGGTACTAAGGAAACATGAATTAACCAAAGTAAGAGGGTGTTTGGCCGAATTTGTAAGCTATTTGAAAACTTAATGTGCTCGTTGTGTGTTTGATAAAATATTTTATGGAAAAAAAGAATGTAAGCTCTTAAAATGATAAGTTTTAAATTTCTATCTTTTTTTTTTCCCCTCATATTCATTCTTCACCCCCCCCCCCCCCCCCCCGAAATAGTGCTTCATAACAAAAACAAACTACAATCTTATAGATTAAGGTTAATTAACATCTAGTATATAAGCTCTATTTTTTTTTTTTTAAAACGTGATAATTTCTAAGCTTTTTCTAAATATGCTGCACCAAACACCCTGTAACCCTCAAAAGAACATAGCAACAAGAGAAGTAGACATTTTTCAAACATTGAATTAAATAAAGAAAGAAAATAGATGCAACATTCAAGAACATATAACACAAAGTCCCAAAACAATAAGAGTATATATAATTTATAAGTCGAGACTATATTACTCTAAAATCCTAACCTAAAAATGTCTTGTAATCCTAACTCCAACATGGTGTTATTCGTCATCGCCTTCCTCATTTCTCCTACCTCAACTACAACTGCACATGGCCAAATCGGGCCCGATTTGGCCTTGTCCTTCTAAGTGGGCGGCAGTCTATGCTGCAACCCGACCGGAAACTGCCCTATCATGCGTGAAACTTGCGACCAAATAATTTGCCCGAACAGGCCCATAGTCTCGGCCGAAGTTAGGTTGAATTGTACCGATCTATCCATCACTAAAAAGATAATCGGTCGAAGCACGACAGACGCGAAAGGGTCTTTCACCATCATCGTCAACACGACAGCTGAGAATGCCTTTCTTCAGTCTTTTACCGTCAGCACCGATCTTCCGTTAGTGTCGGCGACATGCTGCTTGGAGCTGTCGAAGATCATGGGGCAGCTTGTGTCCGCACTATTGCCTGTTCCGAGGAATCCTAGCGGGAATGTTAACGTGAGGGCTGTAGGGTTTGCTCCGCTGCCTCAAATCTAGTTAAGGTTTTTCGTTTTGGTGATGATGATGATGTTTTGTGTTTATAGTACTGTTAGTGATTTTGCATGAATAATGAATGGTGGGTGAGGGAGATCGCTGTTTCAAGCTTTCGGAACTTCTTGCGCGATTCCGAAATATAAATTGCAAAAGTCAGCCTTTTCATCCCATAAGTGGAAAATGTCCTAAATTGTACATAATTCACCTGTGTGATAGAGATTGCGCAGTTCGATTGATATGAGACTAAAATAAGAAATAGGCAAAACTAACACATCAAAATTGTTGAAAGTTAATTTGTATTTTCTCAAATTTAAGTTGAATGCGAAGAGTTAATCAAGAGTCATTAATAGTTAAAGTTCTATGTATTTCGTTTGTTTGAAAGTTATCTTTTGAGGAGTTTAAGATCAGTATTATAATCTGATCTAAGTTTATCGTGTATTAAGTAGAAAAACAATCCTCTCAATATTATATTAAGAATAGAGCAGCATCTCTTTTCTATTGTTTTCTGCTTTTGTCCTTCCAACAAATTTGGTATCCGAGCCATTTTAAAATTTTAGAATATTTCAAAACATGACAAAAATTTTGAATATTTGAAAACGTGAAAGCAAATTTAGTTTCTACCCTGTTTAAATATTCCCCAAGTGAAGTACCAATATTTGAAAAAGAACATTACGATTATTGGAGTAGTGAGATGAGAGACTGTTTCATCTCTCGTGTTCTCATTGAGTTTTCTTATCCGGAGCCACTGTTGACTTTGTTGGTTTTTTATTTGTTTTGGTTTTGTATTTATTTGTACAAATGCGTGTTGCCTTTTTCTTCCTTTTAGCGTTTTAGCCACGCGTCTTTATAGCCATTGGTCATGTAAGTGTATATAATAGGAGTTTCTTGTGTGTAAACCTAACACTATTCATTCATTCAATAAGATTTCTTCTGAAACCCTAATTTCTCACTCGTATTCATCTCTTCCGCCGCATTCTCATTCTTCAATTCTTCATGGTATCTAGATCAGGCTGCTCCAGATCCTATTGTTTTGCTTGATCCTCTCTTAGATCTGTTCTTATACCATTTATTTTCAGTATTCTCTGCGATTTATCTGTTCTCTATGGACCCAGAGAATAAGAACAAATCCATCCTCGCCTCAGGATGAGTCTCTTAGCATCTCCAATAGCGATTCTTCACTTCTTTTAGTGGTTACCTTCACCATGGACGGTAAAAACTATCTTACCTGGTGGCGAACCATGAAAATAGCCTTGGAATCCAAGATGAAGCTTGGATTTGTCGATGGAAGCATAGATCTGCCGTCTGTGGAGGATCCTACCTATAAGTCCTGGAAGTGCGTGGACAGTATAGTCAAGGCACGGATCTTGAATTCGCTTGAGAGTGAGATCCACCAGAGTTTTCTTTATGCCACCACCGCCAGAGAGTTATGGGAGGTTCTTGAACAAAGTTATGGGCAATGCAATGGTCCTTTACTTTATCAGCTTAAACGCGATCTCAATTCCATTACATAAGGTAACCTGTCTCTGGCCTCATACTTTAATCGTCTTAAGATTCTCTAGGATGAACTTGGCAACTTGAATGATCCGCCTGTGTGTGACTCTGGAAATACCTGTGCTATTTCTAAGTATATTAGCGATTCTCAGTCCTCTGATATGTTGATTTAATTTTTTATGGGCTTAAACGATTCCTACAATGCTGTTAGAAACCAGATTTTGGTTATGGATCCTCTTCCGACTGTTAACAAGGCTTACTCTATTATTTCTAGGGTTGAGTCTCAGAGAGATGTTCATGTCTCTTTCAATGATCCCTCTAATAACTCTTACTAAGACTGTGACGAAAGGGACAGGTATGGGAAGGGGTTTCAATAAAAGGAAAGAGAAGGCTGATAGGCATTGTGATATCTGTAACAGTAACACACACAAAACTGATACTTATTTCAAGCTTACTGGTGAACCAGATTGGTATAAGGCTTACAAAGAAAGCAGATCCACTAGAGTTGGCTCTTCCAAAAGGTCCTTTAAAAATGTTGCTAATTCCCTGGCTGAAACACCAATGGATCTGGTTCATGATGTGGGCAAATATGTTGCTAATGTCTCTAGTGCCAACATGTCTGATCTTATTTGGCAGGAATTGATTAAATTCTTCAAAGAAAAGAAATCTGGACGCTCAGAGCAATTGCACTTCACTTCTGAGTTTTCAGGTATCTCCTGGAAATATGTTCTTGCCTGTTCTAATAAACTGACCTCTTATCATTGGATTGTAAACTCAGGAGCTACTAGTCATGTTTGTTCCAAACTTGATATGTTTCATACTTATCATGTCCCTCATAGTTTTATACCTATTTACTCACCTGATGGTACTTCTCATTATATCAAGTTTGTTGGAACTTTTAAGCTTACAGACAAACTCACCTTAGAAAATGTTCTTTACATACCTTCTTTCAAATTTAACCGAATTTCATTTAATATTGTACCTGATAGTACTAATAGTGAGTTTGTGTTTTCTAAAACTCATTGGACTTTGTAGGTCCAGAAATCTGAGGAGATTCTTGCCTCTGGACAAAGTTATAACTGCCTTTACATTTTTGAAGCAAAACACTTTGATGTTTCTCCTGTTACTGTTGTTTCTGCAAATATGCAGTTTTATGATTCTGATTGTAACTCCCTTAAGGGAGGTTAAATAAAACTCCTGTAAACTATAGCAGGCATGACATATGTTTATCTGTCAAAACTTAGGATCTTGGTGTTTGGCACAAGAGGCTAGGACATGCCTCTGACATTGTTATGAAACATTTGGATATTTCTTTGGATACTAATAATCTTGTTTGTGATGTGTGCTAGAGATCTAAGCAACATAGGCTGCCTTTTCCTGTAAGTACTATCTCTTCCCAAAGGCCTTTTGATCTCATTCACATAGATCTTTGGGGCCCTTTTAAGGTCAAAACTCATTCTAGCTGTAACTATTTTCTCACTATTGTTGATGATTTCAGTAGATGTGTTTGGGCTTTCTTGATGCCTTATAAAGATCACACTTACCTTACTCTCAAAATTTTTTTGAACTTTGTTAAAACTCAATATGGGGAAATAGTTAAAGGTACTAGAAGTGATAATGGAAATGAGTTTGTAAATTTCAATTGCAAAACTCTCTTCCAGGAGTTAGGTATCACATATCAAACTACTTGTGTTTACACTCCACAATAGAATGGGGTTGTGGAGATTAAACACAAACATTTGTTACAAATTGCTAGGGCTCTCATGTTTGAGGCCAATATGCCTCTTCATTTTTGGGGTGATCCTATTCTGAATGCAACTTATATCATAAATAGATTGCCAAGCAGAGTTATCTCATGGGAAACACCTTATTACAGATTAATGAAACTAAACCTTCTTATGAATTTCTTAAGGTTTTTGGTTGTCTATGTTATGTTGTTGATAATGGGCCCAACAAACATAAATTTTCCTCTAGGGCTTCTAAATGTGTTTTGTTAGGACCTGCTAGTGGCAAGAAAGGATACAAACTATTTAATTTGGATTCAAACACTGTTATGTTCTCTAGGGATGTAAAATTCTTTAAACACATCTTTCCTTATAAAACTGTGCCTGAACCTGTACCCTCTACCCCTAGGATTTACATTGATGATTGTGATTCTAATATATCCAGGGGTGATGGAGTTCAGGGTCAAGAATATGATATAAATGATACTGTTTCTGTTGAGCAACTGGTGCCAGGTGCTGAAGTTTCTGATACTAGTATTCCTGATGTTGTACCAACTAGGGAAAGTCGTAGAGTTAGATCTTCTCTAGCTTGGATGAAAGATTATGTTTGTCATGCTAGGATTGAGGTTGATAATATCAGCTCTAGTAATGGCCAGCTATATTTAAATGATGATTTACCTTATTCTAATAGCTATTTGGCTTTATGTCTAAAATAGCTCCTATACCTGAGCCACTCACTTATACACATGCTGCTAAATATCCTGAGTGAGTAGAAGCCATGGATAGAGAGCTTCAGGTTCTTGAATCTAATGAAACTTGGAATATTACTAGTTTGCCTCCTGGAAAGAAGGCAATTAGTTCAAAATGGGTTTTTAATGTAAAATATAACCCTGATGGATCTGTAGAAAGATATAAAGCTAGGCTTGTAGCCAAAGGATTTAATCAAAACTTTGACATTGACTATTATGTCAGTTTCTCCCCATTTGCCAAACTAGTAACTGTGAGAGTCTTCTTATCTATTATAACTGCTAAGAATTGGGGTTTGTATCAACTTGACATAAGCAATGCTTTTCTCCATGGTTACTTAGATGAAGATGTATATTTTTTACCTCCTGCAGGTTATACTAAAGTCCCACCTGGTCAGGTTTGTAAACTGAAGAAGTCTTTATATGGACTTAAGCAGGCTTCCAGGCAGTGGAACCTGGAATTTACCAACAAGTTAGTTGCTTATGGTTTCATACAATCATCCCATGATCACTGTTTGTTCACTTACTCTAAGAATTCTTGCTTCATCATGCTAATTGTTTATGTAGATGATGTTTTAATTTCAGGATCAGATGACAGCATCATTTTGGATGTCAAGAAATTCTTACATAATGAATTCACTATCAAAGATTTGGGAAGTGCTAAGTATTTCTTGGGGCTAGAAATATTTCGATGTTCCAATGGAATGGTGCTTACTCAAAAGAAGTATATTTCAGATATATTGTCTGATGCAGGTCTTATTGATGCAAAGACTGTTTCCACACCACTACCACAGGGTCATAAATTTGCTTATAATACTGAAACTCCTTATTTAGACCCTGCCCAATATAGGAGACTGATTGGCTAATTACTTTATCTAAATGTAACTAGGCCTGATTTGAGTTTTCCAGTACAACAATTAAGTCAGTTTGTATCTAATCCTATGCAGGCACACTGGGATGTAACTATGCATGTGCTTCGTTACTTAGCTGGCACTAAGTCAGCTGGTTTATTCTTCCCTGCCCAGAACTCACTTAACTTAGTTGCTTACAGTGATGCTGACTGGGCAACGTGTCAACTTACTAGAAGGTCTTTGATTGGTTTTTGTATTTTGTTAGGTGATTGCTTGATCTCATGGAAGACGAAGAAGCAGACTAACGTGGGCAAGTCATCCTGTGAAGTGGAATATTGCAGCTTGGGGGCAACCATTGCAGAATTACAGTGGCTGAGTTATTTGCTTCAAGACTTACGCATCCCAGTTTCCTTACCCATACCATTGTGGTGTGAAAATAATATAGTTGTTCACATCACGGAAAACCCTGTGTTTCACGAGAGGACTAAACATCTTGAAATTGATTGCCATATAGTTCGGAACCAGTTCAAGCGAGATTTTATTCACCTTTAACATGTGTCTACTTTGCAGCAGTTAGCTGATGTTTTTACTAAGGCGTTGGGAGGACCACTTTTTCGTCGTATACTTTGCAAGTTGGCTTTCTTTTCAACAAGCACCAACTTGAGAGAGGCTGTTGACTTTGTTGGTTTTTTATTTCTTTTGGTTTTATATTTATTTGTACAAAGGCATGTTGCCTTTTTCTTCCTTTTAGCGTTTTAGCACGCGTCTTTATAGTCATTGGGCACGTAAGTGTATATAATAGGAGTTGCTTGTGTGTAAACCTAACACTATTCATTCATTAAATAAGATTTCTTTTGAAACCCTAATTTCTCTCTCGTATTCATCTCTTCCACCGCATTCGCATCCTTCAATTCTTCAGCCTCCTGAAACAGGAAACTCTCAAGAGTGGACAACTCAAGAACAAAAGAAATATAAAGAAAATCAAAAGATGTATGCTAGAGCTCTTCATTACATTAAGCAAGACATGAACAAATCCATCTATCCTCAAATTTTCAATAAGAAAAAGGTAAAAGATACATGAGAAGTCTTGCAGAAAGAGTTTCGAGGAAACGATAAAACTGTTTCCATCAAGTTACAATCATTATGGAAAAACTTTGACAACTTTACAATGAAAGAAAGTGAAAAAATAGCTTATTTTTGCACAAAAGTTGTTTTAATTGTGAATCACATTGAAAGTTTGGGAGACACCATCCAAAAAAGAAAAGTGATTGAGAAAATTTTGAAATGTCTGCACCCAAAGTTCGATCACTGTGTTGCAGCCATAGAGGAGTCTAAAGATCTATCTAAAATGTCAATGCATGAATTGACGAGTTCTTTGAATAAAGAATTAATAGATCTTGTAATTAATCTGTTAAGCAAACTTTTCAATCGAAAGTCAGCATTTTGGAGAAATCTTATTTTAACTCTCAACAAAGAAGAGGTTCCTTTCATAGGAATCAATATGATCAAGGTGGATATCGAAGAAAAATGAGCGTGATAAAGATAAAGAAGAAAGCGGGTAACAATTAAAAATCTGGTGATAGTCTTTTCTGCTTCTACTATTCCAACAAAAATTACAATTTACTCCAGTGATAGGTGGAACATAATCTAGTGATATGTGTGATCCGAGCAGATTATGTGTAATTATATAAGCGGGTAAAAATTAAAATTCTTCCTACCAAGTAGCAACATAATCAAGAGATTTTGAACACGTGACATCTAATTAAATTAGCACATAGCATCGAACCCCTAAGTTGTGCCACTAGATTGTAATTTCGTAACAAATTAAGTAAAGGTTAAGAAGCAAAGGTTTACTTTGGTGCTCGGATCTATAGTGCTATACTATAGTGCTCAACTGCCTTAATTAAACATTTTGACGGTTTCAGCTTAGTACATGATGTCCGATTTCAACCAAGAACACACTGCTACATTAACATTTTGGTAGCTGTTGAGAAAGATCCTGAGGATACCATCGCCATTTATGAGTTCATGAGCTGTGAAGCAGGGAACACTTACCCCTCTGAAGCCCGGAAGACTGGGCGCCCTTTTGTTGGGCCAGCTGATGATCCTAAGCTTGCGATGTGTAATAGGGATTGTACTTTAATGCTTGCCTTTATGCATCTTAGATGTTCTTCCCTTTATACTAGGCATTTTGCTTGTAATAGTCTTTTTGACTCTTGGATTATGGCTCATTGCCTGTTTAACTGGTTCTTGGTTTTTAATAATACGAGGCGGGGACCTTGCTAAAACCCCACGGCTCATTGCCGTTTCCTTTGAAAAAAAAAAAAAAACTGCCTTAATTAAACAAGCAAGCATTCAAGACATCCTATTAGCTAGGAACGTAGGCTGCCAAGAAAAGATAAACATATATCTCAATTTCCTAAACAACCATTCCAAAATGTCTCGCAACAGTAACATGATGAGCTCTCCCGCGTTTTTCCTCACTGCCCTCGTCTTTTTCACTGCAACAAACCTACTCACACACGCCCAAATCATTGTTAACACACGGCCATTATCGATTGGTGGTCGACTCTGTTGCACTAATACGAGTATGTGCCACACCCAGCCCACGAACGCCACGGTCTGTCAGCCTCTAAACGGGGTTCTCGTTAACGTGATGTGCACCGATGCTCTCGGCATTACTAGGGCGGTTGGCCAAAACATCACCGATGCCTAAACGGAACTTTTACCGTTCGAGTTAATATCCCGTTGCTTAATGTGCTGCCTAACTGTACCTTCCGATGTAATTTGAATGGGACTGTCTGTCCTGTCCTTGGGAACACGACTAGTACAGTTGTTGGCTTCGTTCAAGTTATTGGAAATTTTCTTAACCAACTTCTTGGGATAATTAGAAAAATTGATGTTATTAGAGTGAGCCCTTGATCTGCCTCTGAGCATGATCATGATGATTCTTCTCCTGTTGTTATGTAATTGAAGTTATGTTATGAATAAAATAAATCTAGGAACCAGATATTGCATGCATGCTCTTGTACCATGTATAATGCAATATTGACATATTGTGATGGATCTAATATTCATAACTAATTATGTGAATAAATTTTTTAAACTTTTTATTAATATACATAAATTTTAAAGTTTTTACTATTTTGGCCCCCTTAATTTATAAATCTGACCCCCCTTCCAAATAAAATTACAGCTCACCAATCATAATAGTTAAATTTATTTTTATTATTAATTTACTTTAATTCCGAATCCAAATGTACTTTTTACTTGGTTTCCAATAAAAGTCTTTTCACATTCTTTTCTATATTAAAAAATCTCAAATTAATCTTTTTTCTCTATTTAATTGAAGACTACGTCTTCCTCCTCTTTCATTTTTCTATCTTCTTCCTCTTTTATTTTTCTATTCTTGGCTTTTTCTTGTCCTCAATTTAAAATTCTCATTTTTCTAATCTTTAAAATCGACCTTTGTGGGAAAAAGAAATTGATCATGGTCCAAATTATCCAATAAAACCAAAAGGTAATATAAACTTATATTTAATTTTAGTTTATTTTTTATAGTTTTATTATGAATAAATTATTTAAATAAAATTTATGATTAATTTGTTAATAGTAAATTAGTTCAATATTTTGAGAAAAGATTGTATATAAAAGATAAGTAAAGATTGTATCTCTATAAGATAAAACATAAGTATGTGCAATCATTGTTTAATTTTGGATAGTTTAGTACTGGTAGAGTTCTATATTTTGAGGAAATATCATATTTTTATGTCTATGAGAATAGGATAAAGATAATTATGTTTTTGAATAATATATTGTGTTTAATTTTAGATAATTTAGTATTGATATGAGTTCTGTATGTTAATTTTACTTTTTATTATGGATAAATTATTTATTTACGAATCTAAATAATAATTTTAGTTTGTCTTTTATTATGAAGATAATTGTGTTAATTTTAGTTTTTCTTTTATTATGGATAAATTATTTAGTTAAAAAATTATATCTTAAATAGTAATTTTAGTTTTTTTTTAATTATCGATAACATTTATAATTAATTTGTTAACTATAGTTATATTATCGATAACATTTATAATTAATTTGTTAACTATAGTTATCTTTATCTTTATGAAATAGGTTAAAGATAAATATTTTTTTTTTTTAATACTTTTTTGTTATTTGACTTTATTATTTTATTTTAAATCTTGTTAAATTGAGACCATAATTTTTTTAATTTATATAGGCACTAGAGTAAAAGGAATTTGGAGTTTTACTTCAAGAAACCTCGTTAAGCTTATAGCAATGTAGCTAGACAATTCAACAATTCATGACAATGCACCTATTCTTGAGACTTCAGCGATAAAATAAAAAGTTAAAGTTTTAAGCTATACTTATTTTAAATTATACTTGTTTTAAGTTATACTTGTTTTAAATTATACTTGTTTTATTTATATATATCAAATAAAATAATATGTTTATTTTTAATAAAATAATATTTATTTTAAAAAAATATTTTATATATTTTTAATTTTCATCCTCCCTTCCATAAAATCCTGCTCCGTCCCTGACACTAAGGGTGTCAAATCATATCCATAGATTTTCCGAAAAATATTACAAAAAAGTCCCTGAACTATGAATTTTCTTACAAAACGACCCCTTAACTAAATCACATCAACAATGCAGTCCTGTCAAAATTAACGGAACCCTAACGGTGTCCAAGGACCTCAAAAGAAACAGTGTTATTAGGGACCTGTATGTAATTTTCGAAATAAGAGGGATTGACTTGTACTTAGGGCAAACCTCAGGGGACCCAAATGTAATTGCCCCTTTAAATAATTAGCTTTCATTCAATATTCAAAATTATACTTAAAATATTTCTTGAATTTTTCTCTAAACTATGATAATTTTTCCAACCTTTAAACTTCATCATAGCTTCGTTTATATAATTTTATCATGATTTTCATCATCTTTAATGTTCATAATTTGTAAACGAAAACACTAAATATTCCATATTTATAATCATAACGAAGCTTATTTTTCACTTATTCTTTTATTATTTTACTACTTCAAGTTCTAGTCTCTCGACTCTTGAATAAATTTTATATTATTTTATATTTATTCTATTTATTATGACATCATTCATGACATCACTTTCCCAAAATAGCAACTTCTAAAATTAGAAAGTTAAAATATATGATCTAAAATCCTACACATTTCCTACATATTCTCTCTACATATTTCTTATGATTCATAATCCTCCACATTTCCTTCTAAATAGAATGCAAGATGTAGGATCTTAAAATCTTCCACATTTCCTACATGAATTCCATACATTTGTGTGATTTAGAAATCTCCACATTTCTTACATACTTTTAGAAATTGCACTTAGATCCTTAGTTTCTACCTATAAATACCCCCTTAGAGATTCATTCCCAACACACAAATCACTCTCTTCTCCCCTCAAAACCACACGCCACACACACCCTTCTAAACTCTCTCAAGGTTAGTTTTTGTGTTTTAATTCATGCTTTAATTTATGTCTTATTTTATATTTAAATTATGAAATTTAAATTATATTTTATATGCTTTAAATTATGTTTAGAAATTCATGATAGGGAATTATGTTCTAAGAATTTATATTTCATGATTTAGGAATTTATATTTAGGAATTTAATTTAGGAGTTTATTTAAATAAATGCATGTTTATTTTAGGGAATATTTTAAATATGTGTTCATACATTCATAAGCATGTTCTTAAATATTTGAATAAATCATGCTTAGGAAATTTAATTATGAATTATTTTTCATGGAAAATTTATATATTTTGCTATATTATGCTTCAAATCTTATGTTATGAATATGAATATAATCAAGCATGTATAGAACATTTTATGAATACTTGAATATGATCAAGAATATGTTCTTAGAGTTCTTGAACAATGTGTGTAGTGTGTGAACTGTGTACGTGTGTAGTGTGTGTAGGAATGTGTTAAATCTAATGTTTAAGAACATTTAATCCCCTATGTTTAAATAGTAACCGTTTTTCAATAGTAACTTTGACTTTTGACTTTAAGTATGAGCTTTGACTAATAATATCATGTAGTAATTTCAAGAATTAATATAAAATACAATTTGGGTTTTTAAGAAAGAACTTTTATATAACGATTTTTAAATCGGGGATTAAATAACATTTTCAAAATCGGGTTCACTTTTATTAAAAATAAACCTTAATTTGGATTCATAAGTTGAATAAGAATTTCTTGGTTAATTCAGTTGTATGACTTTGGTATCAGTATGTTTTACAATAATATTTCAATTCTAGATTACCAAATTTCCTGTACAATTACTGTTACTCCTTGTTACAACATGCTTTAATTGTACTCATCCATGTACCACATTAATATAGAAAGAACTTAGTTCTTTAAGTCCGTAGTAGTTTACTACTTTCAGGAACTAGGTCTGGACAGTGGAACCCCGAATACTTTACTTGATCCCATATCGTAGCAGGTGAGGTTAAAAATATTTTCAACAGGGACCATGAGTCTACATATATTATTATTCATCCCAATAAGGGGTCAGTCTTATTTTTCCCTGACAGGTGTCGAATCCGTCAAAATAAATTATAATCCGGTTTACGACTAAAATAGAGTATAGTGCAAACGGGTCGAATCCACAGAGATTGGTTGAAAATAATTCTAATTAATCACAGGAAAATTCACTAAAATTAACAAGTAAAATCAGGGGGATTTAAGGTTTCATTAAATTAACTAAATTAACTAACAATTAAATTAAACTAAACTAGAGAAGAAAGCAATTAAATCACTTAGGTTTTGATAAATCAGTGGGGGAAACCAATACCTAGCTAGGAGTCACAATTTAGTTTAGGACATCGATCACAGACGCAAAAATAAATTCAGTTATTCAAATAGACTAGCTATAGCAGATAGAGACACTCGACTCCGCCTCGTTTTCTCGTACATAATAGAATAACCTACAGACACTCGACAGTTATTCCCTAATCAACTCACAACCCCTAGAGACACTCGACAGGATTTAATGAGTCAACAGCATTAAGAATTAAGAAAACACTAGCCCAAATTAACCTAGTCACGACACGTGCTAAATTTAAATCTGATTATTAACTCCCTTAACAAGTTGAGAACTGCAACCAATCCTTCTCGTTAATGTACCACAAATATCAATCTCGCTTTACATAAACTTCATGCAATCAAGAATGGCTATATGCAATTAAATCTACTTAGATGATCGTGCACTATCACTAAGCAAACAAATCACAGTAAACACGACACTCTAAAAATTAATAAATACTTGAAAAAAACTGAATTATAAAAACCAATTAGGTCTCACGATGTCAAAAACATAAATTGTAAATTCCTAACTAGGTACTAAGAAATTAGTTACTCATGAAAATCATGTCCAAAAACATAAAATAAACAAAAGCATAAACTAATTAACAAAAGAAGAAGATTTGATTTGGATGCTCTCGGAAGTCTTCAAAACCTTCTGCTCTCAAATAAATCACGAACTGCTGCTGCCTGAACTCCCTAAAGTTGTGTCCAAGAGCTGCGTGCGAAAGTGCCCCCAAGTCACGTAATAATCCCCAATTAAATAGCCTAAGGTCAACTCTCTCTCTCTCTCCTGGATCCTAGTCCAAAACGGACTCATAGTGCTTGCTGCCCAAGACTCACTAAGTTGGATTAAACCCAATTAATTCCAAGCTCCAACTAATTAATTCCTCATGCTCATGCAATTAATTCCAAAACAATTGTACAGCCCACTAGCAATTTGATCACGTTAACCTTCCCAAGACATCACCAAAGTGGCCATTGTTAATTAAATCAATAATAATATCGTCGGCCCACTAATGATTAAGCCCAGCAAGAACTCAAGCAACTTGGTTTGAGTTTTTTTTTTTTCCAACAATGCAACAGGACCCACGACTTGCACCAACTCAGTCAAATGTTCTTCTTATTTGGCCCAAATACTTCAATAATTCATAAAATGGCCCAACTGCACTAAAAACACGAAAATACATCACGGCACCAATTTATATCCAATAAAAGCACTTAAAATGTGGCCAAGAAAATATAAATATTACAGAATATTGCATGCTAACAAATCCCCCCACACTTATTCATTCACTCGTCCTCAAGGGAAATAAAAATCAATTGAAACATCACTCTTATCAAACATATTCACAAAAGCGATCATCGAATTTTTGCCTAAACGAATCTAGCACATCAAACACATTACTTAACCACATGAAATTCAATCAGTTAGTACAAAAATCATACCCTCGTGTGTAGTGTGCATTGAACAAAAGAATGTACAAAGACTAGACAATGAAGTTAACATTTTTCGCATAAGAACCAATCATCAATTTCGAATGCACCGTCACCCCAAGCTCCACTAATTGATCACCTAATAACTCGGGATGGAAAGGTCTTTCGAGCTTGTAATGTAGGCTTGGGTCAAGGTAGGAAAAAGTAAATCAACGGCTCAAACACCAAACTTACACATTTTAAATAAATCCCAAGTGTTTCCCTTCGTTCTTCCCCAAAAGACTCTCTTTTCTTCAATCAATTCCTATCCCTTCATTGAATTTCCAACAAGACTCAAACTCTCTTTTTCTTTCTTTTCACTCTTGCTTTTCTTCTATTTTCAACTCAATTTTTCTGCTCACTTTTTTTTTCTTCTTGACTTCTTTTTTTTTTTTTCATCACTCTCACAATTTTTTCTATTCAATACAATGAAATTTTCGCACTTCAAATCAAGGAAAAGGAGTCTAGACATCAACAATATAATCCCGAAAAGAAAATGAGTAAGCAAGGTGCGAATAAGATAAGGGTAGGAAATTCGTATTGTGCATTAGGCTTGTAACGAGGCCAAGAAAGAGAATTTGCACAATACTAAGGCTCAGCGGGGTCAATCGGGTGATGTTATTTAGTGAAAATCAATAAAAAGGCTAAAAACACCGACAAGAATGCCTAAGTCATCTCCCGAATTATTTGTCAACCAATTTATTTCACCTCGAAGGGAATTAAAATGCATTCTAATTAATTTTCAGAACTTTATTGAAAAACATAACTAATCTATCTAAGCAAAGTACATAAATCGTTCAATTAGTGCGCGAGAAATAAGGGCATAACAAAGTACTAATTAATCAGACTTCACACAATCTTTCATGCATTTAATAGCCTAATAAGTTCTAGCAAAAATTTAATGCTCAAGTTTAAGCAAACACGCTCAAAACAGGAATAAATTATTCACAATTTCTAACATCCTCAAATTCAAGCAAACATCAAGTCAAAACAATTAATGCAGAAAAAAATAAAAAAAAAATCTAATTCAAGCATGTAAGCCAAACAATAAATAGACTTATCCCTCCCCCACACTTAAATCATGCATTGCCCTCAAGGCATAAGAAAATCGGGAGAAAAGAGGACTTCCCTGAAGTGCAGATCTGGGGCTTTTTTTTTTTTTTTTTTTTCCCCCGCAAAAATAGTATGAGCGTAAGGTATGGCCACACCTAAGGGTCGAACCTGTACAGAAGCATCAGTAGTGTAACAGCAGCAGATCAAAAAAATTTGGACAATAAAGCGCTTCTGAAAGACAACCAAGAGCAGCGACCAACTCAAATGGAGGTAGAACCTCCATATAGATCCCCTCGACTATGTGGTGCTGATTCTTCTAATCCATTGCGCCCTCTAGATTGGGGATGATGACTCATAGGGGTTCTCAACATAATTCGATACTTTCTCAGCACAGACTCCATCAACCACCTATAAAATTGTTTTCCACGATCCCTTACAATGGCTCTTGGATTCCTGCACTCGAAAAATATGTGAGATCTGAGGAAAATAGTGGTTAAGTAATCGAGAACATCTGCATACCAGAGTGTGACCTTTAGGTATGGCCATATCTTATGGACAAACCCGTGGAAACGCTGTTCGCCAGCGAACTCGTCACGTATGGGTCTTAAATCTGCAAATTTTCCTCCTCCTTTGAATGCAGAACTCAGATCGTCTAAAAAATTCTTGAGTTTCAAAATAGGTGCCTGAAACACGAAGGAATTTAATTTAGCTAAGTCATTGAATAATTTCGAATTTGAAGCCTTTATACTCAGAGGTCTAACATGCTCTAATGGAATAACCATATCATGTATATCATCATGCAAACCAACATGTTTTGGCTTACTCTCAAAATCTTCAACTACCAAATCTTGAAAGGATTCAAAACTTAGCTTTTCTATATTATTAGGCTCAAAAGTTTCATTACTTGAGTTCTGTATCACATCAATTCTAAAATTACTAGATAATTCATCAGTATCTTTACTTGACTCATCAACATTAAATTTTGCAATATCACCATCAAATTCTAGAGTCAACAAGCCTTCTTGAACATCTATTTTAACATTAGCAGTACGGAGAAAAGGTCGCCCAAGTAAAATATCAGAAGTACTCAAAGAATTTTCATCTTCATAAATCACATAAAAATCAGCAGGAAATACTAATCCATCAACTTGAACAAGTACGTCCTCTAATACTCCCTCCGGATATACAATAGATCGATCAACCATCTGAATTATGATACCTGTATCTTTCAAAGGACCAAGATTCAGTGATGAATAAACAGATAAAGGCATAATATTAATGGGCGCACTCAAATCATACATTGTTTTCTTAATCTCAGTCTTGCCAATTTTACATGGAAGGGAAAACATACCTTGATCTCCGTATTTAGGAGGTAATTTCTTTTGCAAAAAAGCGGAGACATTCTCTCCAACATTTAACCATTCATTACCTTTCAGTCTTCTTTTCCGGGTGCAGAGTTCCTCAAGATATTTCGCATATCTGGGATTTTGCTGAATAGCATCCAACAAAGGAATGTTCACCTCAACCTTTCGAAACGTCTCAAGAATATTCTTCTCTTCCTCCTGTTTCTTCATTTCTGCTAAACGTTGAGGGAATGGAGGTGGAACCACCAGGGGTTTGGGTTACTCGACAATTTCGGACTCGCTGTATTGGTACGGGTATAAGGTATGGTCGTACCTTGAAGTCGTACCCTCTACCTGATCACCTTCGGGCCCAGTTTTCTGTCCCTCATCCTTGTCCAGTGCTGACGGAAGTTCGTTACCACTTCTGAGCGTGATGACGCTAATATTATGCCTAGGATCCTCGGTTTGCGAAGGCAACTTCCTTTGATTTTCCAACCTACTCAACACAACTGCAATCTGACCTAATTGACTCTCTAAATTCTGAATAGTGGATCCTAAAGTTTGCACCGTGGACTCCAAGTTTTCAATTTGATCAGCTAGTGGGTCGAGAAGTGGGTTCGGTTGTTGGGGTTGTGGACGTATAGGTATGAAGTTTTGGAAGTTTGGTGGATTTGGTGCATAACTTATATTGGGGTGATCATACCATCCGGGATTGTACATGTTGGAGTATGAATTGTAAATCGGAGGTTGATATCCAAATGGGTCCACAATTCAGAAGTGTATACTTGAAAGGATGGACATGAGTCGGTGGGATGCAACGTGCTCGCGCAAACTTGACAGGTCTTCGCTACTTGGGGTACACCTGCACCAAGGTTAGAAGCCAAAATACGTATCATATTCTTAATTTCATCAAAAGGTGAAGAGTTGACCTCGTTAACCTCTCGTGGGGTGTTTGCATAATTATTGAACTGTTGCGCATTCGTAAACATTGTTGGATGATTGTCTTTTCCGTGAATGCTCTTGTTCAGAAAAAAGAATTAAAATCAATTAGTACCAATCCCCGGCAACGGCGCCAAAATTTGACAGGTGTCGAATCCGTCAAAATAAATTATAATCCGGTTTACGACTAAAATAGAGTATAGTGCAAACGGATCGAATCCACAGAGATTGGTTGAAAATAATTCTAATTAATCACAGGAAAATTCACTAAAATTAACAAGTAAAATCAGGGGGATTTAAGGTTTCATTAAATTAACTAAATTAACTAACAATTAAATTAAACTAAACTAGAGAAGAAAGCAATTAAATCACTTAGGTTTTGATAAATCAGTGGGGGAAACCAATACCTAGCTAGGAGTCACAATTTAGTTTAGGACATCGATCACAGACACAAAAATAAATTCAGTTATTCAAATAGACTAGCTATAGCAGATAGAGACACTCGACTCCGCCTCGTTTTCTCGTACATAATAGAATAACCTAAAGACACTCGACAGTTATTCCCTAATCAACTCACAACCCCTAGAGACACTCGACAGGATTTAATGAGTCAACAGCATTAAGAATTAAGAAAACACTAGCCCAAATTAACCTAGTCACGACACATGCTAAATTTAAATCTGATTATTAACTCCCTTAACAAGTTGAGAACTGCAACCAATCCTTCTCGTTAATGTACCACAAATATCAATCTCGCTTTACATAAACTTCATGCAATCAAGAATGGCTATATGCAATTAAATCTACTTAGATGATCATGCACTATCACTAAGCAAACAAATCACAATAAACACGACACTCGAAGAATTAATAAATACTTGAAAAAAACTGAATTATAAAAACCAATTAGGTCTCACGATGTATGTTGTAAATTCCTAACTAGGTACTAAGAAATTAGTTACTCATGAAAATCATGTCCAACAACATAAAATAAACAAAAGCATAAACTAATTAACAAAAGAAGAAGATTTGAGCTAGATGCTCTCGGAAGTCTTCAAAAGCTTCTGCTCTCAAATAAATCACGAACTGTTGCTGCCTGAACTCCCTAAAGTTATGTCTAAGAGCTGCGTGCGAAAGTGCCCCAAAGTCACGTAATAATCCCCAATTAAATAGCCTAAGGTCAACTCTCTCTCTCTCTCTCCTGGATCCTAGTCCAAAACGGACTCATAGTGCTTGTTGCCCAAGACTCACTAAGTTGGATTAAACCCAATTAATTCCAAGCTCCAACTAATTAAATCCTCATGCTCATGCAATTAATTCCAAAACAATTGTACAGCCCACTAGCAATTTGATCAAGTTAACCTTCCCAAGACATCACCAAAGTGGCCATTGTTAATTAAATCAATAATAATATCGTCGGCCCACTAATGATTAAGCCCAGCAAGAACTCAAGCAACTTGGTTTGAGCTTTTTTTTTTTTTTCAACAATGCAACAGGACCCACGACTTGCACCAACTCAGTCAAATGTTCTTCTTATTTGGCCAAAATACTTCAATAATTCATAAAATGGCCCAACTGCACTAAAAACACGAAAATACATCACGGCACCAATTCATATCCAATAAAAGCACTTAAATGTGGCCAAGAAAATATAAATATTACAGAATATTGCATGCTAACATTCCCTAATTATAGTATTATCCCCTTCCTGGAAAAATATATCTGATATAAGGATACCTATTATCCTATTATACAAAACAAAATCCTTGTTTAAGTATAAGTTACAAACATATCATACTCAAATCTGTTTTGGCGAGTATTGATATAATGTAACTCTATTTTGTATCTAAAATGCAAGATCTGTATCTGTATCTGTTGGGCCCGGTGGTATGGTAGAACTAATTGCCGGGTGGCAAGGGCTATTGTCTATTACTATACCTGCCGCCAAATCTGATCTTAATGTTGGTTTAACTAGAGGTTAGTTATTCTACATTAAGTGACGGGAAAGGTACGTCCCTCCCTCTGTCTGTATCTGGATCTCAAAGGGTTGCTCCCGATAGATCATGGAGGAAGAAGGCTGGATTGATTCTGTTATTTCTGATTTCATTCTGTTAAGGAGTAAAGGATGGAGAACGCCTACTTGCAGGGCATTAATACTTTATTGTCGTACGATTCATATTTTCAAGAATCTGATTCCCAATCCCTTATTTTTCTTTTTCTCAAAATAAATATGAACCAAATATTTGTATTGATTATTATTTTATTGATTTCCGATATAATACTATCAATCTATTGTTTTACTAACAGTTTCCAATCCAATTTTTATAGTCAAACACCTTTTTCAAATATACCTATACGTATATATCTAGTTCCAAATACCCCCCTCACTTAGTCACTTTGACTAACCCTCGTACTTTATAAATCATGGTTTCAGGTTCAACAGACGCTTATTAGAAGGTATCTTGAAGCCTAGTGTGTCTTTTCGTTTGGCATGATAGGTCAAGGTTCTTTAGAATAAGTTATACGTACGAGCTTGTAATTACCTATTACAGCCATTACGTGGTCACTACCTTTGACATCTATGCTATGCCATTACTGGCTTGTTTATTGTATTCCCCTATCATAGTTTCAAAAGTTTTAAATTATCAAAATTTCCACTGCAGTGTTTTAATACTCTGATATTGTATAGCACTGTCCGTTCGCCGGAGTGTTTCTCGGGTGCTAGGCCTCACATCCACTCGGGAGATATTACGGTGCGGGGTTATAGTGTATAGGGGCGCTACATAATATATATTATATATTATATATCATATATATGTATTATATATTATAATATGTGTATACATATATAATACATATATCTATATATCTATATATATATATTGATGGACCCAAATCACGCTCAGATCAACACCGTACACGTGTCGCGATCTGAACGGCTCACCTAAGCTATCTGAAGGCGCTAGAGCATGGACGCTCGCGAAGTGGATCTAGCCCATTCACTCATCATCTCACTGCTTAAGCCTTCTTGCCTCGGCCCAATTCCCGAGCTTGGGATTTGCTTACCAACCCCTCCGACGCTCGAATCGTGGCCCCGCAGAATGCTCACCACCTAGATTCCATCCCTTCCGCAACAGGGGAACCCGCTACGAGGGAACTCGCGATCGAGTCCACACGCCGCTCAAGCTACCCGACGCTCGGACCCAGTCACTAGAGGAACTCCTCCCCTCGAGCGCTCCGGCGCACGGGGCGCCCGTTAGGAATACCTCAGCGCTCGTACCGGGGGTACTCATTTTTCAGAGGTTAACCCCCTCCTTAATGAAGGGTCCCCCTCGAGGGCATACCCAGTTACTTGAGGAAGCTCTTTAGGTGCCTCCACGCTCAATAGCCGCTCTATAACCACCTCTGATACAGTGGTAGTGCACACACCACGCCTGGCACACTGCAACTACCTATCACTAGGTATCTTTCATGGGTGTCACTCTCACGCCATCACACGTTTCCATGTGTCTACGGCAGCCTTGGGTTTGGGACCACATGGTCATTTTTACCAAAATACCCTCGCCCTCAATGTATAAATAGGGGAATTTATACACACTTTCCCTAAGTCATCTTCCACAGACAAACTGACACACAGAACTGGGCATTTTTCTCCATTTTTACTCTGGTTTCTTCTTCCCTAAGCTGTGCATACCTCACTATCTTTGCATTCTTACTACATTTTCTCCCCTGGTGTTATCCTAGCTGCAAGAACCCACGCTCTTTGGGAAACCCAATTCCTGAGGCTCAAACGCCTGTGATGGTCTTCCTCCCAAACAAATCTTAAAGTGTTGGTGTTTTAATCCTTTTCCAATTTCTGCACCATCATTTTTGATGCCGTCTATAGGAAACCATCATCTTCTTCGTCTTCATCTGTTCTTCCTTTTCTCAAGCTAGTTGAGTTTAACACCTGCAAATCATACCATGGTGACTGCAACCAGGTCTGAAGCCTTAGAGACTAAGGGAGGTCTTCCTCCCGTCAATGAGGAAAACCTAGAGGATGGGGCACACAACGTCGACGTCCCCAATTCTAGAGTGAACGATACTCCGGCCACCGACGGAGGCACCCTTGCCACCGTGGGAGACATGGGCAAATCAGCTTTGGTGGGATCTTTCCCCACTGGTGGAAATAAAGCTGGAGGTTCTGGACCCGCCGTCCCGTCTACAACGCTCGTTTCCGCCACCAACGCGGCTACACACTCCATAACGTTGCCCCCACAAGGATACATTCGCATGCAACCTGGCATGATGCTCGGTATGATGCAGGGCATGATGCCCATGATTCAGCCCTATCAAGTGGGCACGCTCCAAATCCTAGTCTCCATTCCTAGAGAAATCTAAGGAGTGGAAATACCACAAATGACACCGCAACAACTCAGGCGCTCTACGCTCAATGTGAGGTACAGGCCGTCCAGAATACGTGGAAGCATTTTGCTTCTGCCTACTTCCCCTCGGGCAAGGGCGCTCAGATGGCACCCCCGATGGGGGGGCTGTAAGTACACCCTCTGATGACTGCCCAGAATGTGTTGAGGGCCCAACCGCCACCACCACCACCTGCACCAGAAAAAGAAACCCCACCGAGGGCCGAGCAAGCTCAGCTGCCTGCTGAGAAAGAGAAAGCCCCTCAAGAGAAGAGGGTTGAGGAAGAGGAGGCCCAGTCAAGGATCTTTAGAAGAACAAGCAGGAGAGACGGAGGCGACCCTCAGCTGGCGGCTGTACAAGACCAGCTGAACGGGCTACGTGGAGCAGCTCTCTCGAGCACGGTCTCAAATCCCCCACGCTGGGGACGCTCGTAACCCACGAAACCCAGTTTCTCGCCGCTGGAGGGAAGAGGATTAAGAAGGCCGTGACGAAGAGGGCAGGAACCACAGGCCTTTAACAAGCGGTTCGCCCCTCGTGGATGAAGTGCTAATGGCTCGCGCTGGAATGGGCAAGATTTCCACATCCGTCAACCGCTACGACGGAAACACTGATCCAGCTGAGCATCTGGATCACTTTGTGCACCTGATGCACCTCTACGACCATTCCAGTCATTACTAGACCAAAATCTTTATCACTTCCCTCATGGGAATGGTACAAGACTGGTACAAGAAGCTGCCCCCTCGTTCCATTCGAGGGTACGATGACTTGATCAACACCTTCTTGAACCATTTCAACTCGTTGAAGGCACTAACACCCGTGGCAACGGTGTTGTACAGTTTGGTGCAAAGACCAAACGAGACCCTCAGATCTTTTCTGGGGAGATTAAACAAGGAAATCCTGCTGGTGGAGAGACCCTCGATAAACTTCCTAAGGTATGTACTCTTCGGAGCCATCAACATGAAGAACTACGTGAGCAAGGAGTTCGTCGAGGAAGTAGTCAAAAAGAAGCCAAGCTCCCTGATGGAGATAAGGGAGATAGCTGACTCGTTCATTACCCTCGAGGACAGGTATATAGCTCGAGCACAGAAACAAGCCAACGCTCCATGAGCGGACAAAGGCCCTGAGGACAGAGGAGAGTCCAACAGAAGTCGTGGCCGCAGTCCTGTCGCCGCTCGGAGAAACTCTCCACCCCCTCACAAGTATGAGCGCATTCCCCTCAATAGACCAATTGTAGAGGTCTATTTCATGGCAGACAAGAAATTGTTCAAGAGGCCGCCAAAGATGAGGAAAAATAGAAGCCCAGAAGTGCTCGGAAAAATACTGTGCCTTCCATAAATAAAAAAGGCATGACACTAATGAGTGTCGTAAGCTTGAGAGCGAGATTCAAAGGCTCATTGCCGGCGGACATCTGAAGAAGTTTGTGAGGGTGCTCGAGAGATACGATGAGCACTGTGTCGAGCGTGCCAAGGCCAGAGGGAGGCACCGCTCATGCTCAAGAAGCCCACGCAACAATCGCCCCGAGGCAAGCGACCGTGGAAAGCAGAAAGCTACAGAAACGGAGAACCTACCCTTCGCCGTCATCCACATGATTGCTGGTGGACCCTCAGGAGGAGACTCCAACTCTTCTAGGCGTCCCCACGTGTACAGTTATGATCAAAGGCCTTCCAAATCTAAATTTGTACTCTCTGTCGACAGCACTCCACGCTTGAGGGAGAATGAGGTTGTAGGATTCACTGAGAAAGATCTAGAACATATTGTAACACCTCATGGGGTCGGTGAAACCTCTGACTGACCCATGGTGGTTAGATTAGATGTCCACAACCATGTTGTAAAGAGGGTATTGGTTGATAGTGGAAGCTCTGTGAACGTTCTCCCTTACTCCACGTTTCAAAAAATGAATATAACAAACATTCCTCTCGAACCCCTCAGAACAACCCTCGTTGGCTTTCGGGGTTCCGAGATCGTCCCTAGCAGACAGATTCGCTTGGCCATCTCTTTTGATCGTGCCCCATAGCGAAAAACTTTAAGCGTCCTTTATGTAGTGGTTGAAGTGGATCTCCCATACAACATCATTATTGGGCGTCCAATCCTCGTTGACTTTAAAGCAATCATTTCAACCTACCATCAGAAGGTCAAGTTCCCCACCCCCGAGGGAACAGGGGAAGTACTTTGCAATGTTAAAGAAGCATGGGAATGCTACATCCTCTCTTTTCGCAGTCATAAATCCAAGCAAGCGGTCCAAGCCGGATCCACCAAAAAATCTGTAGATTTTCCCAAGCTAGATAAGATGGCCCCGAGCGCAAAAGGGTCAAGCTTTACAAGAAAAAAGCTTCGAGCGTATCCAAAGACAGTGAGGATGGCTCTCCAGTAGCCATCGAGGAGTCCTCTTCAGAAAGTGATGTCAACCAACCCTTGGAGGGGGCCAATGATAGACTCACAGGGAAAAAGCGAGCGATCGAAACCCCACGGCCAGAAGTTAGAATGGAGCCCACAGAAAAATTTCTGACCATCGAATTGGAACCTGGAAATCTAGATAAGACCACTCAGATAGGCTCCAATCTCGACGGTCCCTCTCAGATCATGATCATTGATTTCCTACGAGAAAACCTTGATGTATTTGCATGGAAAGCCTCAGATCTAACTGGAATAAACCCGAGCATCATAGTCCACCGGCTCAATATCGACCCTGCATTCAAACCGGTTAAGTAGAAGAAAAGGGACATTCATGGATTTCAGAGACAAGTCATTGAAGAGGAAGTCAACAAACTCCTCGAGGTGTAGTACATTGAGGAAATATTGTACCCAGAATGGCTTTGCAATGTGGTGCTCGTGCCCAAGAGCGCCAACAAGTGGTACATGTGCAACGATTTTACGGATCTCAACAAAGCATGTCCCAACGAACCTTACCCTCTGCCCAGGATTGATCAGTTAGTAGATTCAACGGCCGGATGTGAACTTATGAGCATGATGGATGTATTTCAAGGGTATTACCAGATTTTCATGGCGCCCGAGGATCGCCCAAAAACATCCTTTATGGCCCATGTAGGCATTTACTATTTCTTGGTCATGCCATTTGGGCTCAAGAACGCTGGAGCCACGCATCAACGCCTTATCAACAGAATGTTCGAGCGTGAAATTGGGAAGTCCATGGAAGTCTATGTGGATAACATGATCGTCAAAAGCGAGCGTCAGTACTCACACTGGGATGACCTCAGACGAGCCTTTGATATCTTACGCCACTATAGTATGAAACTGAACCCCTCAAAATGTATATTTGGCGTTCGAGGAGGAAAATTCTTGGGATACGCGGTCAGTTAGAGAGGAATTGAGGCCAATCAGAGAAAATCAAGGTAATCATAGACATTCCCTCCCCTCGAAATGTTAGAGAGGTCTAAGTGCTGGTGGGAAAGATAATCTCTCTGAACAGATTCATATCACGCTCGGCTGATAGAAATTTGTCATTCTTCAAAATTCTACGTTAACGCTCGGAATTTTACCTGGAGTAAAGAATGTGAGAAAGCTTTAAAGGACATGAAAAGATATCTCTCGTGCACTTCGCTGCTAACTAAACCAATCCCAGGAAAGAGTTTACTTGTTTATCTCTCAGTTTCTTGAGAAGCCACGAGCGTCGTTCTTGTAGCAGTACGCGAGCGTAAGCACTTACCAGTGTACCACTTAGCAAAACCCTGCAGGGGGCAGAAAAAAGGTATATGGAGATAGAAAATTTTGCTTTCACCTTCGTTAATGCCTCCAGAAGGCTGAGACCATATTTTCAGGCTCATTCCATTACTGTGCTTTCGGATCAACCACTCAAGCAAGTTCTCTCCAAGCCTGACGTCTCAGGAAGGCTGATAAAATGGGCATTTGAGCTCAGTCAATTTGACATCAGTTTCGAGCCCAGAATGGCTATACAAGCTCAAGCAGTAGTGGATCTGTTGGTAGAGCGTTTTGACTTTGATCCTGCGCCCTCGGCGGAGGAGGGATTATGGCTCCTACACACAGATGGTTCCTCGACCTCTCAAGGGGGAGGAGCCGGGGTGACCCTCAGAGACCCTCATGGAATTGAGGTTGATTACGCAATCAAGCTAGCATTTCAAGTTACCAACAATGAAGCTGAATATGAAGCTCTTATACAAGGGCTCATAATTGCCCTTCAAAATGGGGCCTCTCGGGTCGTTGCGTATGTTGACTCTCAATTCATTGAAAACCAGATTGAAGGTGCTTATGAGGCTCGAGAAACCACCATGGTGCAATACCTGGCAAAGGCTAAGGAAATAATTTCCAAATTAAAGGAGTTCCATTTATTGCAGGTCCCACGAGCGGAGAACGAGCGTTCTGATGCCCTCTCTAAGTTTGCATCCGCTCTGGAAGGTTCCTGCGAGCGTTCAGTCATGTTCCTTAGAACGGAGAAACCATTAATCAGCGAGAGGAAACCCTCGGGTGATCATCACCAGATTCCTAAGGGATGGAATTTGCCCGAGCGATAAAATGGAGGCATGGAAGATTAGGAGTAAAGCCCCTCGTTTTTCACTTGATAATGAGGGTAGGCTCTTTAAACGATCCTTTCAAGGTCCACCATTAAGATACCTGAGACCCTCGCAAGCCAAAGAAGTGCTTGAACACGTTCATAATGGGAATTATGAGAATCATTCTGGTGGCCGTATTCTGGCCAAAAAGGTACTAAGGAGCGGATTCTATTGGCCCTCGGTATTGCAGGATGCCATCAATTGCTCCAAGAAATGCTCCAAGTGACAATTTCACTCCAACATTCCTCAACTTTCAGGGCCCAAATGATCCCAATTGACGTTTCCTGGCCCTTTGATCAGTGGGGCATCGGACAGAAGAAATTCGTGATCCTGGCTATGGATTACTTCACCAAGTGGGCCGAGGCTGAAGCGGTAGCAAAAATCACCTTCAGGGTGGTAAGGGATTTTAATTGGAAGAACATCATCTACAGATATGGCATCCCGAGGGTACTCATCTCGGATAATGGTTCTCAATTTATTGTTGCTGATACGCGAGATGGTGCTCGAAACTAGGCATTGAGCAACGTTTCACTTCCGTGGGCCATCCGCAGGCCAACGGTCAAGCAGAAGTCACCAACAGAACCATACTCCAGCACCTGAAAACGACGCTCAAGAGTAGGAAAAGTGAATGGACCGAAGAGCTCCAAGGAGCCCTCTAGGCGTATCGTACTACCCCACGAGCGGCAACGAGAGAGACCCCTTACTCCCTCGTTTACGGCTCTGAAGCTATGATACCTGCAGAAGTCGCTCAGGAGTCCGTACGCATTGCTTACTTCGAGCCCGCAACCAACGAGAGTAACCGGGCGCTCGAACTAGATTTGCTAGACGAGAAGAGGAACACTGCTTGGGCTCGGATCCACAAGTACAAGGCAACAGTAGCCCATCAGTACAATAAACGTGTCAAGGAAAGGACCTTCCAGCTGGGGGACCTAGTCCTCAAAAAAATTGAAATGTCCAAGAATGTGGGTAAGTTAGACCCCAATTGGGAAGGCCTCTTGAATGTCACTCAGGTGCGAGCAAACAATACCTACTTGCTAGAGACTTTGCAAGGTGAGCGTCTCCCTCGTCCCTGGAATGCATGCAACCTCAGAAGGTTCTATGTGTAAATGCAAACATTGTAAAACCCCCCGCTTGGGGCACTATGTATTTTCTTTGGACAGAAATACAAACCACTTACATCCGTATGCGTTTTTCATACAGTTTTGTTTAATCGTTATCTTGTCATAATCTACTTTACATTATATCAACGCCGACTCCATGTCGAGGCTACTCCATGTCGAACGGCTTGATATCTTATTCATGTAGATCCCTCTTAAAACGAGCGAACCCCATTGGGAGTTATTATTACTATTCAGACCAACTAGACTTATCGCTCTAGTTCGCGCTTGCGATCCCTAAACAGATCCCTCTTCTGACGTACGCTCGTAGTAAATAAACATTTGGCAAATTCCTTCGTTGATTTTTTAGTTCAATTTGTACTACTGCTACGCTCAGAAAATATCAGACACTTAGAGTAATTTTTACCTAAGTTATTACTCCCTTGTCCAAGTTTTATACTAGGTATGGCCTGGACATCCCTCAGGCGGATACCTTCGTGCCCGTATACTCATATGCTTTCTACAATCATCCCAACAATCAAGAGAAGACCTCATTCAAAGTACAACAACACAATGGGGGAGAAACAAATTCCATTACTATAAAGAAGAGAAATTACACTACTGAAAGAAGAAAGTACGTTGCAAATTAAGAAAATTATTGTAAAAGTTCAACATATTTAAGAGCAGAGCAGACAAGGGCTTTATGAAGGTTGGCTCCTGGAAGCAGAAGCTGAGTGTGCAGAATCCTGAGCGTTAGGATTGGAATCCTCCTCCAGATTCACTAACTTAGCATTGGAGGATGGAGCATGAGGCTTCGGGGGGTGCAGTTACCAACGGAATGGGCGATAAGACCTTAGGATTGGAAATTTGAGCGTCACCAGCACCCTCATCCACTACCCTAGGCTCGGGTTCTATGGGGTTGGCCGCCATAAACTCATCTTGGAGCATAGTGATCAAATCATTATACTCCGGCTCCGTTAAGTCTTCAGTCGGGTCCCCAGTTCCCACGATCGGCTCCAAGTTCTCCTCAAGATTTATGTACAGGCGATCGTCTATACGAGTAGTGGGAGGCACGATTCCCAGCTTAATCAATTGACCCACGGACTTGTAGAAAAAGTGTTTGGCATTGGCAAAGCAGTGGAGATTGGCAGCAAAGTTGAAGGCCTTCGAGCACACAAACTTAAGGACCGCATCCCAAGCAACCCTTGTTTCAAGATCTACAACCTGCCCTCGAAGATTAGCAAGCTCCTTCCTCACTGATCCCAACTGTTGGTCACGCTCGGTTAGCTTCTGGGTAAGGTCCTTTTTGTCGTCCCTCAACTTGTTCCGTTCCTCCTTCAATTTCTTGTGCCACTCATCTAAACTCTGCCAGGCAGTTTCTTGTTCCACAAGTGTCTTTTTCACTTTATCGTACTCCATCTGAGGAGATGTGAGTTGAGCGGAGACTGTGTCATAATCTCCTACAGTCGGCCAGGGTCAGTGATACGCAGCAGCTTCTTGTGCTTGGCTTTGTGCTCAGAGAAGGTTTCTGAGCGCCGTTGTACGTTCTTTAGTCTGGGAATCACCTCCTAAACCAGCAGATAAATTCTGTTAAGTACAAGGTTAATCTAGGAAAAACTAAAGTTCTTTGAAGGAACTTAAACACTCACTGTCATGAGGGCATGGCAAGCGTCATCCGCAACTTGGGCGGCGTCCTGCTCATTCAGCTTTTGATGGTCCCCTGAGAACTGGAGCTTATGAACAACCCTCGTAACCAGATTACGGGTAGATGAGCATCCTCCACTAAGCGCTTGTAGTGCACATCTCGCCGCGCTCAAACTTCTAGAAACTTTCATCCTCGAAGGATGAAGTATCACCATCCTCCCCTCATTCTCCAACGACCACGTCCTACCCCTTACCAGAGATGGGGATAGAGTCCGTCAGCCTCTTCCTTTTCCTTGAGCGCTGAGCTCTCTCTTCATCTAGGTCCCTAAGTATCACCCCCGAATGGTTGTTGTGGGAGACGTTGGGTCCCAAGTATACAGGCCCCACAGCGGGCGTAGGAACGAGGCCGCCCAGGAGAGTAGCATCGCGAGCGCCACCTCTTATCGGATCCACAGTTTGACCGGCCTCGTGGCCATCCCGTCGGTCACCTTCACCTCTCCCTGTCCCTCGGCCTACACCATGGCCCCCTCATGGAGCCGTCAGTTGCTGCGGTTGTGGTTGTTGTTGTGGCTGATTGTTGATCGCTCTGCGAGCGCACATCAAAGTCGCGATAGCCTTGGCACCTCCTCCCGCCATCAGTATATCTATGCCTGCATACAAAGAAGTAAACGAGCGTCGTCAGGCTAACTTCTACAATGCAACAAAGCTTAAGAGTTAGTGCTCCTACTCTAGATGTTAGCAAAGTTAGTTCCTAGAATCTAACCGTCTCTGTTCATTGTTCGAGCAGGAGGATTGGCGATAATATCCGGAGGACTCACGAGCCCATAGCGGAATAATATCTCCTCGTTACGCATCAAGTCCTTGGCTTTAATCAGCCACTTGGTATTCTTCATAACGAGGGTCAAACTCTTTGTCCACTGCTCGAAAGGTAAAGAACTGGATCTGAATTTCACAATGGGTCCCTCTCCGTGTACTACCCACTCTCGAGGAACTCTAAATACACCACCCGGGGCCCCCCCAAAGAAGAATTTCTCCTTCCAGTTCTCTCCGTATGAAGTCGAGTGTGAGTCAATCATCCTTAAGCCTGATTTGGCTTGAACGTAGAAAAATCCATCACTCGGAGATGAGCGTGAAGAGCGTGCCACCTGGAATAGGTTGTTGAAGTTATCCAACGAGGGATCGTGTTCTGTAGCCCTCGTCAGTATCAAGAAAGTGTTTAACAGGACGATACCATTTGGCAGAATATGTGAAGGACTTAAGTTCAAGAGGTTCAAGATGTTGGTGATCGAGGTCGGGATCGGGAACCTCAGACCCCCGGCAAGCTCGGTATCCCTATAGACGGTCATCATTCCAAGAGGTGGATTGTTGGCTCGCTCGTGCCGTACGGGAAGACAGGTTGTGTAGACTTTGTCCCAATAAACCTGAGTCTTCAAAGTGGCTAATTCCGCGAGCGTCAGGGTCCTTTATATTTCCTCTTGGGTTCTATCTGTCTGATGAGGGTTGGACTTCCTCACTTGAGTTGTCAGTTCCTTACCCTTTCGACGGCGTTTACGGGGAGTCTCTTCCCCTGCCGGACGCTCAGAAGCCCCCGCTTCCTCTTGGGGACAGCAATAGCCACCGTGACTTGGTGATCTTGAGGCTTCACAGCACTATTCAATATAGGAAAAACCCTATGTCCCTAGTTTTGCATAAGCAGTGACAGATCCATTTCTTCAAAGATACTCGTTCATCCCTTGAACAGCAGCGTCAAGTTCTTCGTCCTCAGCCTCTTCTGGGACTTCCGCTACTGGAATGGCGTACGGAATATCATGTTGGGGAGGAGAACTTGCAGGGGACATTTCGTCGATCTCTTTCACCGTCTGGCCACACGACAAGTATAAAACATTTGTCGCCAACAGGGGTTGGCCAAGTGGTTTGAGGGTTGATTCTCGAAGGCAAAGACCCAAGTTCAAATCCTTCTGGCCACTTGGGGTGTGTGTTAAAAAAATATATATATATATATAAAACATTTGTCCCCTTGTTATATATATATGTTTCGTGTAAGTTTAATGATTTGGCTTTGTTGCAGTAAAAAGGACATTTTACAGAAAAATTCGGTTTAGCCGAATTCACCCAATCAAAATGGTAAGTGGATTACATTTGTTATTTGATTTCTCACTCTTCCTAAATTTTCCATCAACCACACGATAAGTATAAAACATTTGGCCCCTTGTTATACCAGTTTGGTCGAGGCAAAATTGGTCTAGAATTTTCGTATTTTAATTAGAGGGGTCGTTTAGGAAAATGGGAGATATAGTTTTTTTGTAATTTGGCACTATCATTGAGGAGAAACCCTTCAATTCTTACATGTCATCTGTTCTTTGCAAGTTGCCTTTCAGTTAATTTGTGTTTCTGGTTAATGTACCATAGAAGGTAGCTAATAGGATAAAGTTTTGAATGCATGCCTGCTTAATTAATCAGTACAGCTGAGCATTACAACAAACTCCAATTGTCAACTTGTGTGAGACATCCTTCCCATGCATCTTTTACCATTTTAATGTTTGACCGTTAAAAATGTTATTTTTTATCCTAATTTTTAAAAAAATTACTTTTTATCTTGTTAAAAAATTACTTTTAACTGTTAAAGCATTATATTATATGTATATACGGATTATATCATATATATATACATGTTATATACGTGAATATATGTATTAAAATGTATAAAACATATATATAATATATATTGTATATATATTATACGTATTATATATATATATATATATATATATATATATATATATAATATATAATACACACACACACCCATATATATATATATATATATACGTGTGTATATATATATATTATACGTATTATATATGTGTATATAACGTATTATAATATATAATACATATATATTATATATATATATATATATTTTTTTTTTTTTTTTGTGAAAATATACAATTTAAATAGTTTGAGGTGAAAATACAAAATTGAAATAGTTTTGGGTTGTTTTGAAAATATAAAAGAACCAAAAGTGGTTTAAAAAAAAATAAAAATTTAACGGTCAAACATTAAATTTGGACGAAAATTGGTCAATGGACCTAATTTAAGAAAAAAATGATTTTATGGTATTCAAATTGAAAAGATATCAACGGTTGAAATCAAAATTGAAAAGGGATTACATTATGATATGAAATCAAAATTGAAAATTGAAAATCAAAATATCTAGGATGAATGTTTCCACAATCAAAACACAACACACACAACATATAAATATTCTTCTCCATTATTTATGGATTTGAGATCCATCACAATATTACATTACATGGTACATTGACTATTTCAAAAGGACAGCAAGAGCATGCATCCTAGCTACATGCGTGATATTTCTTGTTCCTAGGTTTATTCATATATAGTATATCTTATAATTAATACCAACTGGAGAAGAATCATCACCAGCATGCTAGGAGGGTGATCAATTGGTCGCACTCACGGTGACTAATCCTAAAATGAACCCGAGAACTTGCTGTAGCACAGTTAAAGTTGTATTAATGGTGCCAACAACTGTATTATTCGCGGCCGCAAGGATAGGGCAAACTGTACCATTCAGATTAACTGTGATGTTACACCTAGTCGGTGGTAGTGGTAGTATTGTACCATTAAGTCTAATCGAAAAAGTTCCATTGGCGGTGGTGATGTTTTGGCCAACCAATCTGGTAATGCCGAGAAGATCGGTGCAATTCACGTTAACAAGTGTCCGGTTTAGAGGCTGACCTGTCGTCCCGTTTGTGGGCGGGAGAGGGCAAATAGTCGTGTTGGTGCAACACAGTCGACCCGTGATCGTTACGGGCGGCGAGTTGAAGATCTGGCCGTGTGCCAGTAGGTTTGTTCCAGTGAAAAAGACAAGGGCAGCGAGGAGAACTGCGGGGGAGCTCATGTTGCGAGACATTTTGAATCGGAGAGGCTGTTTGAGAAACTTGAGATATATGTTGTGTTTCTTCTTTTTGTGATTTGGTGCTGCATTGTGGGGAGAAACCCTCAATTTATACTTGTTTATCTGTTCTTGGCAAGTTGCATTTCAATTAATTACTTTCTCAACTTGTGTTCCTAGCTAATAGGATGTCTTGAATGCATGCCTGCATAATTTGGGCACTTGAGACCTAAAGTAAACTCAAATTGTCAGCTAGAATACATATAAAATTCACCTAGATCCGAACACTAAAGTAAGTATTATCGTCATAATATATACGTTGTTAAGCAATTACAATCAGATGACTGGGAAATTCTTCCCTGAGAACACCCGGCTCTAATACATCTAAAAAAAATAATAAAAAATATATTTTTTTTTATACATGTAATAGAGCAACACCCGGCTCGGGGAAGAATTTTCCCGTAGATTAGTGGTTCGACGCTATATATGCTAGCTTAATAAAATATCTGGTATGTGTTCGAGTTTTGGATCATGCAACTATCATTGATCAAGAGAATTTTGTATCTTAATGGCCCAAACTAATTGATGGAAAAAAATGTTAAGACCACATAAATTCACCCTAAATCTAGACTGTACACCTTGATGGATCTCAAAAAATAAAGTGTCCAAGCTATCAAAGTGAACTGTTTTAAATTTTTCTATAATGCACACGATATAAAATACGAACGAAATATGAACTGTATTATTATAGCCTATATAGACACTTGATTTCTGATTCCACAAGTTATCCGTAAAGAGTAAATGTGACAACTTAAATATTTTGATCACCGTAAAGGCTAGGTTGTTAAATGTTCAACCCAATGGTTAAAAGTTAGAAGAAAATTCTCAAAAGTAATAAGCTAATTTTCACTGGAACCCCCTTAGTTAGGTGTATTTATGTATGAACTTCCCTTTGTTTCAAAATTTTCACTTTCACCCTCTATTAATTAAAACGTATTCCCAGGCCTAGTTCGACGAAAATCCAACCAATCAAATAGTTAGTGTGTAACACTTACCATTTAATAAGTCATTCTCCATAAATTTTCCACCAACTCCACACCAAGTATAAAACACTCCTCCCCTCGTTATATCGGTTTGACAGAGCCAAACACAGGCTAGAATTACCCAATTTCCATATGTTCTGGTAGCACTACCAGTGACTTCATACTAATTTCAATAAAATTTAGCAATTTAGATTATTCAACATGAGCCATTTTGTGAAGTTTTCAACGCGTCTGTAATACCATAAGAGTCAATTACCTTTGAATCAGAATGTTAATCAGTTTAATAAGTTTCGCTATTACATATCTAACCTTTTCTTTTATTCAAATCCATAAACGAGCCTAACAAGAGGAGATTTTTCGTAATTCATTAGCAATAAAGTGTAGTTTTTAAAACTAAGAAGGGAATTAGATGTAATTTATCTAAAATAATGTTGATCGAGAAAAAAAGACAAGGGCAGCGAGGCAAAACGTGGGGGAGCTGTTACTATTACGAGACGTTTTAGAGGCCTTTTAGGTAATTTGAGATATTTTTAGCAGTATTTTGTAATGTCGTGCTAGAATGTATTTAGAAACCCTGGATTTATACATGTCATCTGTTCTTTGCGAATTGCCTTTTGTTTACTTTCTCAACTTGTATTTCTGATTAATATAATATAGACTGTAACTAATAGGGAAGTCGTGAATGCGTGTCTGCAGCTTAATTAGTGCAGTTAGGCACTAAAGTAAACTCCAATTGTCAGCTAGAATGCATATCAGATATGTATGTGTGACATAGACACATAGTTCCGCCTATCACCATGGTTCACTGTCGCAGTCGTGGAGAATGGAGCGAGGCCATCCATAGTTCCAGGTCCGCTGCAATGTAGCGGAACGATCACGACAAAATTGTCTCCACTACTTAAGAGTTACAGAATAATTTAAGAAAAAAGATATTTAAAGGCAAATTGAAAACATAACAATTGTTGGAATCAAAATTGAAAGAAGGTTACATTATAAACGAAAATGATAATTTTCTCGTTTCCTAAATCAAAACAATATTATGCAGGCAACAAACAATCATATATCTATACTATTATATATTTGATAACGATGTTTGACTTTTTATTGTACATTTTTTATGATGTGGAATTTTATGGTTTTTTTGAAGTTTTTAATTAGGTAAAAGAAATATGATTGGCTTATCTTTATTTTGTATATTATTTTATTATAAAAATAAGTAGTAACTAAGGAAAATAATTATATTTTCCAAGTTTGACTGAATGAAATTAATTTTGATATTTTTTTACTAATTAAGTAAGGTTAATATTATATGCATATACTTTGATATTTCCATATATTTGTTAAATTAATTTTAATACTTATTACTTAAATCACGAATACAATTTCCATAAAAAGTCACTACAATTTCAAATTTAAATTCAAACATTAAAAAATAAAGCAAAATCAATTAAGTTACTTAAATTATTCCATCAAATTAATTAATTTTTCAAAAATTAAAATTAATAGTATATTTATATATGCATCTATCTGTATACTATAATATACTTACCTAAAAAAATATACTATAATATATACGAATGGTGTGTTTGATCCTAATTATGTCAATTTTAACCGAATACTTTTTTCTCTTTTTTTAAAAAATTTTTTATTCTTTAAAAATTATTTCATTGGTTAATAAACATTCCACAATATTTAATATTTTGAATGCTTTAATTATTTGCCAAAATCAAATTAATTAAGATACCAATCTATTAAATTTAAGAAAGTCCAACTTATATAAATATCTTAATTAATTAATTAATCATAATTAATTGAAAATATACTTAATTTATTTTAGCATAAATTAAGGGGATTAACTTTATTTATTAAAACATATTTATAGCAAATATTATATCATATATGTGCACAAATCTTCCAACTCAAAACATGACTCATATAAAAATGTAGTTGATAAGGAAGAGTAAACACAACCTAGCATTTTCTTCATTGTAACTTTGAATATTTCGATTTTTTCTCTGGAATTTTCAGTCCCACAATAACATTGTACATCATTTGTGAGAATGGTTTATATATTTCAGCTTATTTTTTATGTATATATTGTTTGTATATTATTTTTGAATTCTTACTTTCTTTTCGCTGTAATTTTTAATGATAGAAAAGAATTGTTCGTGGTAAGGTTTTTAGGAACTAAGAGGTAAGATTTTTTTTCTTCCATCTTCACAATGTATTTACACTTTAATTTTTCATGGTATTTATTTGTATGCTAAATTATAGTTTTTTTTTTTCTCCGTTTTGAGATTTTTGTTCGAGCTCCAACCGTGAGAAGGTAATTTTATACATATCTTAGTTTAATGATAATTTACGTATTATTTATATATCTTTTTGTATTATAGTTTTTTCTTATTTTTTGACAGAAAATATCTTCTTTGGGGTTTTTGCTCAAGTACATAACGTCAGAAGGTAATTTTATATATACTTTTGTTGAATGATAAAATATGTATTGTTTATATATTTTCTTGATATTATAATTTTTTTTCTATTTTTTGATAGAGAAATATTTTCTTTTGAAGTTTTATTCAAGTACCGAGTGTGAGAATATTTTTTATGAACTAAGAGGTAAGATTTTTTGCTTCCATCTCCAGAATGTATTTATATTTTATTTTTCCATGGTATTTATTTGTATACTATTTCTCTGTCTTGAGGTTTTGTTCAAGTTCCAACCGTGAGAAGGTAATTTTCTAAATATCTTAGTTTAATGCTAATTTATATATTATTTATATATTTTTTTAGTATTGCAATTTTTTTCTTCATTTTTTGATAGAGAAATATCTTCTCCAAAGTTTATGCTCAAGCACCTACCATCATAAGATAATTTTATACATATCTTCATTGAATGATAAAATATGTATATATCTATACTATAATATATTTGATAACGATGTTTGACTTTTCAATTATGCATTTTTTATGACGTGGAATTTTGTGGTTTTTTTGAAGTTTTTAATTAGATAGAAAAATGTGATTGACTTATCTTTATTTTCTATAATATTTTATTATGAAATAAGTAGTAACTAAGGAAAATAGTTATTTTTGACAAGTTTGACTTAATTAAATTTATGATTTTTTTTTTAGATTTTCAATTAAATAGAAAAAATGTGATTGACTTATCTTTATTTTTTATATTTTTTTATTATGAAATTAAGTAGTAACTAAGGACAATAATTATATTAAACAAGATTCATAAAATACTTTTTTTGTATAACTTTTTTTAAAATTTATACATATTTTTATTGATGTAAATAAAAGTTATTAATTGAATAAATAGGACTAAATGCTACATGCGTTCTACCCCGAGATTTAAGATAAGAATTTCATGTGTGAATTTCTTTCTAAATTGTATATATATTTTTTTATCAATATAAATAAATATTATTAATTTAATAATTAAATGTTATATGCATTCCGCCCCTAATCAAGGAAATTATTATAAGAAAGTTTGAATTAATAACTATCATTAATTATGGCATTCACCCTTAATCAAGGTGATATTTAATATTATTAATTATGATTTATATATTGAGATTGATAAAGAAAAGTTTAAACAAAACTTTTAGAATATGATTGCAATTCGATTTCTTAATGAAGTTATTGAAGTTTGAAATTTTTAACGAGGCTGAGGAAATTTAAATTTTTTTTGAGATTTTTGTCTCAATATCTTGAGATACGAGATATTTTCGTTTTTATAAATTATCATATTCGAGATTTTAATTTGATTTCTTGATGAAACTGACAAAGTTTAAAATCCCTGGCGAGGTAACGAAGTTAGGAAGAGTTTCGAGATTTCTGATTCAATCTCATAAGTTATAATTTTTTTTTTATATATATATAAAATTAATTCAAAGTTAATTGTATTAATTTAATCTTTTCTTTTTTTGAATTAATTAGTTTTAGAATATTAAGTTGTAATTCGATTTGTTGACAAGATTAACGAAGTTTGAAATCCTTGCAGGGCTAAAAAGATTATCGCGGTTCTTAGCTTAATCTCTTAAGGTACAAGTTTTTGTGTGTGTGTATGTGTGTGTAAATTATCATATTTTATATTTAAAGAAAATGTGATATTTATACAATTTCAAAACTCCATTTTATATTAGAATAGCTAGATTAAATATTTTTTAATGTTTAGGATAGTAAATATATTATCTAATTTTTTTTAAAATTTTTGACTCAATATCTTAAGGTACGAGATATTTTTGTTTTTATAAATTATCATATTTGATATTTTAATTTGATTTCTTGATGAGACGACAAAGTTTAAAATCCTTGACGAGGTAATGAAGTTAGGAAGAGTTTCGAGATTTTTTATTCAATCCCATAAGGTATAAGTTTTTTTTTATATATATAAATTAATTCAAAGTTTAATTGTATTAATTTAATTTTTTTTGAATTAATTAGTTTTAGAATATTAAGTTGCAATTCGATTCGTTGACAAGATCAACGAAGTTTGAAATCTTTGCCGGGGCTAAAAAGATCTACATATTGCGAAAAATATACAACAGTTGAGGATTTAAGTGCGTGATTCTTGAGGTTTTATACCACGTTTACGAAAAATAGGGAGTAAACGGGAATTATGATTCTCATTTGGGGAGTGAAGAGGAATAATTTTGAAAATGGGGAGTAAACAAAAATTTGAGTCCTCATTTAGGGATTTTTCGGGAATTTCCCATTTAACTAATTATCTAGGGATGTTTAGGATAATAAATATATTATCTATATACTACATATTTATCTAATAAGTAAATACATAAATATATTGTGCATAAACTACTTATCTCGAATAAATTTTAATTTGATTCTCAAATTTAGTACTTTAGGGCGTTTTATCTTTTAGTTTGTTTATTTGATAGGTTTCAATTTTTTTAAAATTTATTTTCACATCTTTTTGTGGCTTTTTTTTAAGAGTAATAATTTTTTATTCAGTATGATGAATGCAAAATATTCGTTTTATTATTATTTGAATATTCATATTTTAAATATTTTAATTAACTCTTAAAATATCCTTTTTCAATAATATTTATTTTTAATTTTTATTTCTTTTAAGTTTGTACTATTTTCAGAATACATTTTTTCCTTTATAATGTAAATTTTCTATTTTAATCTATTTATTTTCATTTATTCTTTATGTTAATTTTGTTAAAAAATAATATATTCTATTAGTATATATATATACACTCTTGTGGATACACTAATTAAAATATGATACTGACATGAGTTTTATTTATTTACTATCCGCATGAATTTATAAATTGATGTGTAGCAAAAGTTCTACATAATAATAATAATAATAATAATAATAATAATAATAATAATAATTATAATTATTATTATTATTATTATTATTATTATTATTATTATTATTATTATTATTATTTAGAATTGGATGATAATAAATATTCTTTTGGAAATATTTTTCTTTTACACGTCTCTACTTAATACTTAAATAAAATTATAATAAAGAAATACTTTAGTGGTAATTCATTTATTATTTATAAAAAATATAATTTAGTTATTTATTTTAAATTTTTTTAGTTTACAAGATTCATAATATTATAAGTTATATTGTTATTAATAGCGTGCATCGCACGGGACATATGCTAGTTGTTTACATATTTCTTAAAATTTTTTCTCTATTTTTTGATAGAGAAATTTTTTTTTTTTTTGGAAGTTTTGTTCAAGTACCGATTATGAGAAGATATTTTTATATACTACTTTGTTCAATGATAATTATGTATTTATATCTATATATATTTTTTTTTTGTTATTAGCATATTACCCATGTGATCACCATAACTATATTACCATTCTTTTTTAAACAATATTTATTATAAGCAACAATTTGTAGTGTAATATTTGCTTTATTGGAATTTAAAAATATATTAGAATAAATATATACGATTCAGAAAATAGAGAAAATGGATATTCCCTTTGTTTTATTGGATGGATCGATAATTGTTTGAAGTAGTTATGATGGCTTTTTATGATTTGTGTTGCTTCTACCCGTCATTATATTAAGACTCTAATTGACGATTAGCATCCTGCTGTCAGTTTTGTCAAATTTTCTCCCAATAGAAAGTTTTCTTTTCTATCGGGACTCTTGGTAATACTTTGCTTAGTCTCTCTTTCTATTACAATCTTTTCATAAAGTATATAGAATACTGTGGTTATTTATTTAGGATTCATAGGAGTATATACTTTGGTTAGTCTTTATATGAAAATATTTGGTTAAATGAAAACCTAATATTTGGTTGATGAGAGATTACTATCAAATATATGCTAAATTTTGTTCTTAATAAATATTTGTTTTGTCGGGACACATAAATATTAAATTGATACTTTGGTTATATATTAAAAATATATGCAATAACCGAATATTATTTTCTGGTAATTTTAAATTATTTTATTAAAATAAAAAATTGTGATTGGCTGATGATTATTAAATTTCAATAATTAGATATTTACTTATTAAAATAATGTATCCCTTAATTTTTAAAACTTTTCCTCATTTAAAGTATTAATTTATGATAAAATATTTTGAATGCATAGATTAAGGATCACATACAGTTTAAATTCAAAAATTTATGTGGGATAAATTTTTGTCCTAAGTTTCTCATTCATTTTCTAATTTTTTATAGCCGTCTTCCTCCATTCATATCCCAATTCTTGCTTTGGTGCACAAAAACTCTATCTACCAACAACTTTATTTATTATTTTTCTGCACACAAATTACAATGCGCTCTCTCCCAATAGTATAATTTTTCGTTATATGCATATGTACTACTATTGTTGTTTGATTTGTCTTTATTGCGTTTTCCTTAATTTGAATTTAAACTTTTATTTTTGTTTATATTTTTGTGTTATAGTTTTAGCCTTTCATTTATTTTATTAATTTTCTTCTTTTATTATTATTTTTGTTATTCAATATTGCTTTGAGTAAATTTCATTATTATTATTTTACCACATTGTTTGTTGTTCTTAATATTTATTGTTATTTTTGTTTAATAATTTTTTATTATAACAATTGTTATTTGTTTTTTCTTTGTAGCAAATTTAACTATTAATATCTATTATATAAAATATTTATATAAGTTTTGTCATTAATTACTAAACTAAAATTTAAATTATTATCTATTACTTTCCGTGCATAGCACGAGACATAGGCTAGTTTAATATATACATATATATATGTGTGTGTGTGTGCGTGCGCGCTTCCACAATCAAGACACAACAAACAGGATATATAAATATCCAATGTTTTTCTTCTCCATTATCTATGGATATGATTTGACACCCTTAGTGCCAGGGATGGACCAGGATTTTATGGAAAGGAGGACGAAAATTAAAAATATATATAATATTTTTTTAAAATAAATATTATTTTATTAAAAATAAATATATTATTTTATTTGATATATATAAATAAAACAAGTATAATTTAAAACAAGTATAACTTAAAACAAGCATAATTTAAAATAAGTATAACTTCAAACTTTAACTTTTTATTTTATCGTTGAAGTCTCAAGAATAGGTGCATTGTCATGAATTGTAGAATTGTCTAGCTATATTGCTATTATCTTAATGAGGTTTCTTGAAGTAAAACTCCAAATTCCTTTTACTCTAGTGCCTATATAAATTAAAAAAATTATGGTCTCAATTTAACATGATTTAAAATAAAATAATAAAGTCAAATAACAAAACAGTATTGATGGGGTCAAAATACGCTCGTCCCACGTTTGAACACGTGGTAACTCAGGATAATAACACATGTCCCCTTGTGATTAAGGCAGTCATACACAAGCGCCCAAACCCCCCGAGCGTCAAAGTTTCTCAAGGACACGGGCCTTCTCTGCTACGTACCTGCGTGATTAACGCCGCCGCTCTTTAACGAACGCACTTCGCAACACCAGGCTAAGCTCCAATTCATCAAGGAAGCTCTCTTCGAGCGCTACATTCCCTCAGGGGAGTTCTTCATTCCCCCTCGCTACATAAGCCTTGGTCGTCATCCCTTAGCAGATTCTCTGGCCTCCAAGGCCCTTGGTTGACACGAGTTTGCTCTTAAGCCCTCGTCACCAACCCCCTAAAACGGCTCTCTGACACCCCGTACATGCCCGCACACCTACCACGGTTGCCAACACTAACTTTCACCAGCTTTTTGCAGAAGATTCCTCCTAGGTTTCTCTCATAACGCCACGTGTTAGGGCAACACCTGGTCAGGACCACACGGTGCAAATGACCAAAGGGTCCCTAACCCTCAACTATAAATAAGCGAGTTCATCTCCTTCAACTGTAAGCAATTAAGGCGCTTATTTATAGTTGAGGGTCAGGGACCCTTTGGTCATTTGCACCGTGTGGTCCTGACCAGGTGTTGCCCTAACACGTGGCGTTATGAGAGAAACCTAGGAGGAATCTTCTGCAAAAAGCTGGTGAAAGTTAGTGTTGGCAACCGTGGTAGGTGTGCGGGCATGTACGGGGTGTCAGAGAGCCGTTTTAGGGGGTTGGTGACGAGGGCTTAAGAGCACGTTCGTGTCAACCAAGGGCCTTGGAGGCCAGAGAATCTGCTAAGGGATGACGGCCAAGGCTTATGTAGCGAGGGGTAATGAAGAACTCCCCTGAGGGAATGTAGCGCTCGAAGAGACCTTCCTTGATGAATTGGAGCTTAGCCTGGTGTTGCGAAGTGCGCTCGTTAGAGAGCGGCGACATTAATCACGCAGGTACGTAGCAGAGAAGGCCCGTGTCCTTGAGAAACTTTGACGCTCGGGGGGTTTGGGCGCTTGTGTATGACTGCCTTAATCACAAGGGGACATGTGTTATTATCCTGAGTTGCCACGTGTCCAAACGTGGGACGAGCGTATTTTGACCCCATCAAGTATAAAAAAAACATTTATCTTTAACCTATTTCATAAAGATAAAGATAACTACAGTTAACAAATTAATTATAAATGTTATCAATAATATAACTATAGTTAACAAATTAATTATAAATGTTATCAATAATTAGAAAAAACTAAAATTACTATTTAAGATACAATTTTTTAACTAAGTAATTTATCCATAATAAAAGAAAAACTAAAATTAACACAATTATCTTCGTAATAAAAGACAAACTAAAATTATTATTTAGATTCATAAATAAATAATTTGTCCATAATAAAAAGTAAAATTAACATACAGAACTCATATCTTATCTAAAATTAAACACAATATATTATTCAAAAATATAATTATCTTTATCCTATTCTCATAGATAGAAAAATATGATATTTCCTCAAAATATAGAACTCTACCAATACTAAACTATCCAAAATTAAAGAATGATTGCACGTACTTGTGTTTTATCTCATAGAGATACAATCTTTACTTATCTTTTATATACAATCTTTTCTCAAAATATTGAACTAATTTACTATTAACAAATTAATCATAAATTTTATTTAAATAATTTATTCATAATCAAACTATAAAAAAAAAAAAACTAAAATTAAATATAAGTTTATATTACCTTTTGGTTTTACTGGATAATTTGGACCATGATCAATTTCTTTTTCCCACAAAGGTAGATTTTAAAGATTAGAAAAATGAGAATTTTAAATTGAGGACAAGAAAAAGCCAAGAATAGAAAAATAAAAGAGGAAGAAGATAGAAAAATGAAAGAGGAGGAAGATGTAGTCCTCAATTAAATAGAGAAAAAAAGATTAATTTGAGAAATTTTAATATAGAAAAGAAGGTCAAAAGACTTTTATTGGAAACCAAGTAAAAAGTACATTTGGATTCGGAATTAAAGTAAATTAATAATAAAAATAAATTTTAACTATTATGATTGGTGAGCTGTAATTTTATTTGGAAGGGGGGTCAAATTTATAAATTAAGGGGGCCAAAATAGTAAAAACCTTAAAATTTATGTATATTAATAAAAATCTTAAAAAATTTATTCACATCATTAGTTATGAATATTAGATCCATCACAATATGTCAATATTGCATTATACATGGTACAAGAGCATGCATGCAATATCTGGTTCCCAGATTTATTCTTGGGGTGTAAACGGTTGTTAAACGGATCGGATGTATGATTATCATATCCTTATCCGGTTATAAATCGAACGGATCCGGATAATATCCTCTTTAAGCAGATTCGGATAATATCCCCTTTACACAGATATAAGACGAATTCGGACGGATGTCGGATTTTAATCGGATTTTCAAGTATTCATTTATAGCATAAATTATTTAATAGTTATATAACATTAGATGTATGTATTTTAGACCGAGGGAAAAATAATAACTATGTCTCACTTCATATATATCATTTTAATTTTTCTTAGTGAATATAGAGATGTGGTGTGATTGATTATAAATTTTTTATATAGTTGATTTGGAAATATAATAATTTAATCAATAATATACTATATGTAACTTATCTTATTTTGTTAAATAGAGAGAGAATAATAATATAATATACATCTATACACACATATATGTATGTATATTAAGAAAAAACATGTGTGTTTATATATATTTTTAATATAATATATTGTTTATCGGATACGGATTACGGATCAATCGGATAATAGATATGTTAACGAATATTTACACGGAGGATGTTAAATGGATCGAATGTGTGATTACCATATCCTTATCCGTTTATTATTCGGATGTCTATAATCGAATATGGATAATATCCTCTTCAAACGAATTCGAATAATATCCTCTTTAAACGGATTCGGATGCGGACGGATATCGGATTTTCGGATATCCATTTACAGCCCTAGTTTATTCCTAGCATAACTTCAATTACATAACAGGAGAAGAATCATCATGATCATGCTCAGAGGCAGATCAAGGGCTCACTCTAATAACATCAATTTTTTTAATTATCCCAAGACGTTGGTTAAGAAAATTTCCAATAACTTGAACGAAGCCAACAACTGTACTAGTCGTGTTCCCAAGGACAGGAAAGACAGTCCCATTTACGTTAGATCGGAAGGTACAATTAGGCAGCACGACAAGCAACGAAATATTAATTCGAATAAAAAAAGTTTCGTTGGCATCGGTGATGTTTTGGCCAACCGCCCTGGTAATGCCGAGAGCATCAGTACACGTCCCCCCCTATAATTTATAAATTTGCCCACCGATCCTAATAATTAGGATTTATTTTTGGATTAATTTGATTTTTAGTATTAGTTTACTATAATTAGGATTCTTTCTCTCAATTTTCCCAATAGAAGTCTTTTGATATTCTTTTCTTTTTTTAAGATATTAAAAAATCTCCAATTAATCTTTTTTCTCTCTCTCTTTACCATCTTCTTCCTCTTTTATTTTTCTATTCTTATTTTTTTTTTCTTCTACTCAATTTAGAGTTTATTGCATTAAAAACTCTGTGATATATTGAATTAGCAAGCAGAACCCTATGATTTAATAATTCTCACCAAAAACCCTGTGAAACTTTTAATTATTTCACCGCCCCTTTATCCTTAAAGCTGTGTTTTTAAATGCAAAATACCAAAATTACCCCATGTTGATATTATGATTTATGCTCTTGTTGAATTTTTATTCCCTTTCTTTTATATATATATATATTGTTTTTCTTTATTTTATTTCTTCCCTCTCTTCATCATCATCTACACCAACCAGGCAAGCGCAACCACAACCACAGCCACCGGTGCCACCGTTATTGACGCCAACACCAACTTGTCACCACCAACCGTCGCACATTAGCATCAGAAAATACAAACACAAGAAAAAACATAAACACACACACTAGAAAACGTAGACGACAGCCGCCGAATCACCACCACCCCCGGCCGCCGCCGCACAAAATACATTGCAGGCGCACATAATCTCATGTAACACTCACACAAGCACACACGAATCTATAACTCACTCACACACGTAGATCTGCAACACAAAAAAAAAACATACACACACATAAAGTTTCTCTAGATCTGACAATTGGTGGTGGTGGTGGTACCTAGGGGTGAACAGAAACCGAACCGATAATCGAAACTGAACTGTAACTGAACCGAACCGATGTTGTTTCGGTTCGATTTCGGTTAGTAATATTTGGGTTGTTCGGTTTTGGTTTCGGTTCGATTTTGGTAAAAACCGGCGGTTTTCGATTTTTACCGAAAAAACCGAACATGCCCCTTTTTGTTATACGTTCTCTAAATTCAATTCTTTTTGATACACGCTTTTCACTTTTCACATATGATTTCAGTCTTCAGCAGAGAAGATTCTTCCATTTTCCAAGTTTAGATCTAGGGTTTCTTGAATTTGTTTTGTTCTCTCCGCGGCTCCGTCCCTAGTCGCGCCGCCCAACACCCAAGAGTCCAAGACACCGCCGGCCCGCCACCAGCCCGCCACCTTTTCTCCCCATAGCCACCGGCTCACCGCCTATCTTCGACGCCCAGAGTGAAAATTCAGTGAGTCACCAAGTTTGCGGTGAGTCTCCACTCCACTTCTCCGCCGGCTGCTGCCGCCACTACGATTTGCAAATCGGCAATCGCACCTAGTTCTCTGGTAAGTATTCCTCTCTGATTTCTTTGCCTTGAAGACTTTGATAATTTGATTAGTTGTTGAAGATTAATTTTTTTTTCCCCTTAAATCTCGAGTTGTTGTTTAAGATTAGACTGAAATTAGAAAATATTAGGCTGAAATTAGTTGATTTTCATTTTTCTTTTGTTGTATACTAATATTTTCTGAAAATATTAGACTGAAATTTGTCTGAAATGGACTGAAATTTAACTGAAATTTCCTTTTTTTAAGAATTTATAATATGGATTCTATACCTGAAATGGAAAATGAAGATCTACTATCCGGAGATAACACCAGCGCTTTGGAGGAAAAAGATGACTCTGCTGGAAATATCAGAGAAGATGAAGATCAAAATCCCCCTGGAAAGAAAAGGAAAAGGCAATCAGAGGCCTCTGATGATTCAAAGAGAAGGTCTGAGGTATGGAACCATTTTGATGAGTTTACTAATGTGAATGGTAGACGAAGAGCTAGATGCAAACACTGTAAAAAGGATGTTACTGCTGATCCTAAAAAGAATGGAACTAGTGGTATGAATAATCATAAGAAAAATTACAAAAAAAATCCAAAGAATAAGATTAAAAGCTACACAATCAATAGTTACACTCAAAGTGTAGATTTGAGAGATATGTCATCTCATGTGAATGCTCCTAGTAAATTTGATCAAGGAGCTGTTAGAGAATGTTAGGAACCTGCTTCACACCACAGATGAAATCCCAAGCAATAGAACAGTATGGACAGACTTGGCGGCTAAGGAAAGCAAAGGAAATACAATGATGAGCAAAAACAACTAGGGTTAGAAAGGAAACAAGATTGAAAAAGGAAAAATGACTTTGCATTAGCTGAAATTTGAATCTCCAGTACGTACAGCTTACATATAAATAAGCTATGCTAATCACAAGCTTCAACCAATCAGAAATCTTCTTGGAATGGAAACAACAATCTTGCAAAAACGTAATAATAAGTCTAAGTTGCAAAAGCACGTTTCTCCTAATCTTTCTCCCTTAGCAAACGAAGTCGCCTCACTCTCCATAATTAAAACTACTTCAATCAATCAGAATAAAACACGTGGCTTTGACTTAGTAAATCAGGTGTGAATCCCCTTCTCCAGTTCTCTGATCATAACATTACTCCCCCCTTTTCTAGCGTCTTGTCCCCAAGACTCCAATTCCGGAAATTGTTTTGTGATCACATGATAGTCTTCCCAAGTTGCTTCAGAGTCTGGTAAATGAGCCCATTTCACTAGAATTTGAGGGACAGCTGAGTTCTTCCGCTTGACCAACCTTCTGTTCAAGATTCCAGTTGGAAGGAGCAACAGTTGAGTTTCAGTGTCCATCAATGGAAGTACGGGGTTACCCTGTCCATGGTTTCAACTCTGGGTTTCAATAAAGATACGTGAAAGACTGGGTGTATTTTGGCTTCCTCGGGAAGTTTTAACTTGTAAGCAACAGCTCCAATCCGTTCCAAAATCTCAAAAGGCCCAGCATATTTTGGGCTGAATTTCTAGACTCTGTTGTTTCTAACAGAGAGTTGTCTGTAAGGTTTAAGTTTTAAGTAGACAAAGTCGCCAGCTGCAAACTCTCTTTCCTTCCTCTTCTTATCGGCAATCTGCTTCATACGATTCTGGGCAACTTCTAGATGCTCTTTGATGAGCCGATGCATCCTCTGTTTTTCCTTAAAAAACTCCTCAGAAGCAGCAGTGGTAGGCTGAACATAAGGTTCCATAGTAAACACTTTGGGTTTGTAACCATAGAGTGCTTCAAAGGGTGACATTTTCAGTGAAGTATGGTAATTGGTGTTGTACCATAACTCAGCCAGAGCTAACCAAGTGGCCCACTCCTTGGGATTCTGATTACACATACATCTGAGATAGCTTTCTAGGTACTGGTTGACCCTCTCGGTTTGTCCATCCGTTTGTGGGTGATAAGCTGTACTCAAGCAGTGTGTTATGCCCAATAACTTCATAAGTTCTTTCCAAAAATGACTGGTGAATATCCTGTCCCTCTCGGAGACAATGCTGTTTGGAAGTCCATGTAACTTGTAAATCTGTGCAACAAAGATTTGAGCCAACTGTGATGCAGTGTATGGGTTTGCCAAAGGAATGAAGTGTGCATACTTTGTAAATCTGTCCACGACCACCCAAATTGCATTCTTCCCTTCTGAGTGTGGAAGTTGCTCAATGAAGTCCATGGTGATTTGCTGCCATACCTGATCTGGAACTGGGAGTGGTTGCAATAAGCCAGCTTCCTTGTCTGCTGAGTGTTTGCATAACTGACACACATCACAAGTGCTTATCAATTTCTTAACATCTCCAAGCATCTCAGGCCACATGAAGGTGGTCTGTAACCTCTGTAGGGTAGCTTGTATCCGAGAATGGCCACCAATATGGGATGTATGCACATAAGTAATGATTGTCTCTCTCAAATTTTGGCCTGTACCCACATATAATCTCCCTTTGTATCTGATCACCCCCCCCTTTATAACTATAAAGAGATACATTATAGGGGAACATGACAGCTTCCATTATAACCTCTTGAGCCTTTTCATCCCCTTCATAACTTACCCTTACTTACTCTGTCCAACTTGGTTGCAGAACAGTGGTGATGGAGCAATCACCTTCCTCAACTCCCTTCCTGGACAAGGAATCAGCAACAACATTTTCTTTTCCTTTCTTGTATTCAATAACATAATTGTATCCCAATAATTTAGTGAGATACTTATGTTGAAGGGGTGTGGAAATCTTCTGATTCAGCAAATACTTCAAACTGCACTGATCAGTTTTAATAGTAAAAGTGTCATGCAATAGGTAGTTCCTCCATTTGTCAACTGAGTGAATAATGGCCATTAATTCTTTCTCATAGACTGATAATCCCAAACCTCTCTGCCCCAAAGCTTTGCTGAAGTAAGCTATGGGGTGTTTATCTTGAGTTAGGACTGCTCTTAAGCCATAATAGCAGGCATCTGTTTCCAGTACAAACCTCTTCTTGAAATCAGGAAGTGCTAACACTAGGGCTTCACACATGGCATTTTTTAATTTCTCAAAGGCCTCAGTAGCCTCCAGGCCCCACTTGAATTGTCCCTTTTTGGTAAGATCAGTCAGGGGCTTAGCAATAATACCATAATGTCTAATGAACTTTCTATAATACCCAGTTAGCCCCAAGAAACCCCTCAAGCTTTTAATGGTCTTTGGTTTTGGCCACTCCTTCATTGCCGTAATCTTACTTTCATCTACGATAACTCCCTTCCTTGAAATAATGTGTCCCAGATATTCTATAGAATCTCTCCCAAAACTGCACTTGGACGCCTTGGCATACAACTTTTGTTCTAACAGAACCTGCAGTACTTTCTCCACATGCAAACAATGTTCCTCTAGAGTCTTGCTATATATTAGGATGTCATCAAAGAAGACAAGCACAAAATCTCTCAAATAGGGTTGGAAATTTTGACTCATAAGAGATTGGAATGTTGCTGGTGCGTTGGTTAAACCAAAGGGCATGACCTTAAATTCATACAACCCTGAATTTGTAACAAAAGTTGTCTTACTAACATCCTCTTTAGCCACTCTAATTTGATGATATCCAGTTCTAAGATCTATTTTAGAGAAATAAGCAGCCCCTCCCAATTCATCAAGTAGTTCATCCACTAGAGGAAGAGGATAACTGTCCTTGATTGTAAGTGAATTGAGTTTCCTGTAATCCATACAGAATCTCCAAGAGCCATCTTTCTTTTTCACAAGTAGGACCGGAGATGAAAATGGACTCACACTTGGCCGGATCACTCCATTTTTTAGCATTTCAGTCACTAATTTCTCTACCTCTTTCCTTTGTACATAAGAGTATCTGTAAGGTGGCTGTTGGAAGGTTCATGTTCCTGGCTTAAGTGGAATTTTGTGATCATGGCTTCTGACAGGAGGCATTCCCATTGGTTCCTCAAATACCACCTTATATTTGGTTAGTAGGGGTACTAACTCTGGTCTGTTTCTAATTTCCAAATCCGGTGTTGCTGTAGTGAGCATGCAAACGCACATGGTCTTCTCTTTACCCCCTTTTTGTAAGAACCTCTTCAATTTTTCCCCAGATATCATCCTCAAAGACATCTCAGTTGTCTTACCATGAAGTGTGATGATCCTTTTGGCCCTCATGAACTGCAATGTCTGCTGTTCAAAATCAAGTGTTACCGGGCCTAACTTCCTTAAGAAATCCACCCCCAAAACCATATCAGAGCCTCCCAGCTTCAGAACTCTTACTCCAGTCTTGAAATAATAACCCTCCATCTCCCATTGGAATTCATTGCACCTACCCTCACAGCTCATTCTTCCCCCTCCAGCAACTGTTACCACTAAAGGATCAGTGCACTCAATCTCACAATTCAATTTCTTGGCTTTATCCGGATCCAAAAATGTATGTGTGCTTCCAGTGTCAAGTAAGATGGAAATATTGTGTCCATTGACCCTTCCCACTAATTTAATGGTATCCGGAGTGATTTGCCCAGCTACTGCATTAACTGAGACATGATATTCTTCTGTCTCAGTGTTTTGAATCTCAATGATGGGATTTTCTGAGTCTTTCTCTTCTTCCATAGCTTCTCCAATAATCACAAACAGCCTCTTACACTTGTGTCCAATGTGGTAAGTTTCATCACAATTGAAACACAAGCTTTTTCTTCTCCTCTCTTCCATTTCCTCAAAGGTAAGCCTCCTCACTGGTAGTGGTTTCTCGCTGGTTCCCCCAACATTCTTCTTGACTCCTTGTTCAGAGAAATTACCTTTCATACTCCAGGGTTTATAACTCTGTTTTACTCTCTTCTTCATGGTCTCAAGTAGTATTTCCTGTCTCTCGGCCATTTGTATAACATGAGTTAGAGACAGTGGAATTAGCATCTCAACTATCTGGCCAATTTCTTCCTTTAGGCCACTAACAAAACTTTTAATAAAGTATTCTTCTGTTAAGGACCTGTTATGATGTACCATGAAGGCCTTGAGTTCATCAAATTTCATAGCATACTCTTCTACACTCTTGTCCTGCTTCAACTTGTTGAACTGCCCTATAATGTTTTGATCTTCATGCTTTGAGAACCTTAACAAGACAAGCTCACAGAAACCATTCCAACCCATACTTTCTTTCCCCTCAAAGTAATCTAGGTACCAGTTATCCGCTACCCCTTCCATATGCATAGCAGCCATAACAATCTTCTCATAGTCGGAAACGGGGTTAAACATGAAGTGTTTTTTACATTTACGCAACCAAGCACGAGGATCATCCCCATTAAATCTAGGGAATTCAACTTTACCTTTCCACTGTCCGATGTTGGTTGGATCTGCATTTCTGAAGCCTGGTGGAGAGGTTAACCCTGATTCCATACGTTGTCTGAAACCTCCTTGGCCTACTAACGGTGTGATAGTCAGGGGAGGGCCCTGTGTTACTCCAGGATTGGCCGTAGGGATCCCTGTTCCCGCTGCTACCTCTGCATACGTAGAAGTTCCATTATTTCCAGAAGGAACGAGTGGTGGGTTTCTCCCTCTGAGTATTCCTGCGATCTCGTCCATCTTAGTGTTGATAGACCCTTCCATTTTTCTTGAAAGCTCCTCGAACTTTTTCCTCATTTCTTCCTGCCAGGCACCGTTCCCTTCCCGAAGTTGATTCACATTATTTTCGAGCTCCTCCATTCTCTGGGCTTGCGTTTTAGTCATTGCTCCCTTCTCAGCTTGATCAGAACTGGCTCTGAGTCCACTGTTAGGAACCTGCTTCACACCACAGATGAAATCCCAAGCAATAGAACAGTATGGACAGACTTGGCGGCTAAGGAAAGCAAACGAAATACAATGATGAGCAAAAACAACTAGGGTTAGAAAGGAAACAAGATTGAAAAAGGAAAAATGACTTTGTATTAGCTGAAATCTGAATCTCCAGTACGTACAGCTTACATATAAATAAGCTGTGCTAATCACAAGCTTCAACCAATCAGAAATCTTCTTGGAATGGAAACAACAATCTTGCAAAAACGTAATAATAAGTCTAAGTTGCAAAAGCACGTTTCTCCTAATCTTTCTCCCTTAGAAAACGACGTCGCCTCACTCTCCATAATTAAAACTACTTCAATCAATTAGAATAAAACACGTGGCTTTGACTTAGTAAATTAGGTGTGAATCCCCTTCTCCAGTTCTCTGATCATAACAGAGAAGCCCCAGTTAAAATGTATGTGATTGATGAATTGCCATTTAAGTTTGTAGAGGGTGAAGGGTTTAGGCAATTCATTGTTGTGGCATGTCCTCAATTTGTGGTACCATCGAGAGTTACAGTAGCTAGAGATGCACTTAAATTGTATTTTTACGAGAAGGCAAAAGTCAAGGAATACTTTAGAAAATCCTAAGTTAGAGTATGTCTTACAACAGATACATGGACGTCAAATCAAAAATCGAATTATGTTTGTTTGACTGCTCATTTCTTGGATGAACAATGAAAATTGCATAAGTTGGTGTTAAATTTTGTGCAATGTACTGGTCATAAAGGTGAGGACATTGGGATGTTAATTGAAAAGTGTTTACTTGAATGGGGGATAGATAATGTATTTACTATCACAGTTGATAATGCGTCTGCCAATGATACAATGGTTAGTTATTTGAGAAGAAGACTAGTAAATTGGAGAAAGGCGGTGTGTGATGGTAAATTTTTGCACATGAGGTGTGTTGCTCATATTATACAACTTATTGTGAGAGATGGTTTGTCAGAGATTAGTGATTCGGTTGATCGTGTTCGGACCGTGGTTAGATATTTGAGGCAATCACCATCTAATCTAGATGGAAAAAATTCAAAGATTAAGCGGCTGAAGAAAAAGTTTCTAGTAAGAAATTGTTATCTCTTGATTGTCAAACTAGGTAGAATTCTTGTTATTTTATGCTTGAGACCTCATTCATTTTTCGAGGTGTGTTTGATAGATATTATATTTGTGATAAAGATTTTCATAATGATTTTAGCTTCGGGGGAACTTATGGTCATATTGGGCTACCTTGCACGGATGGATTGGGTGGTGATTTAAAGGTTGGTGAAAGTGTTGAAACATTTTTATCGGTTTACCTTGAGAGTGTCTGCTACCAAATATGTCACTTCTAATGTCTTTTTAGATGAAATTAGTGATATTGATACATTGATAAAACAACGGATGGAGTGTAATTATAAGGAGGTGGCTGAAGTGGCAAAAATGAAATTGAAATTTGATAAGTACTGGGGTGATCCGAAGAAGATGAACATGATGTTGTATGTTGTTGTGGTGCTTGACCCTCGTTATAAGCTCACATATGTTCAGTTCACTTTAGAGGACATGTACGATGAACAATTGGGCATTGAAATCTCTGAATTGGTCAAAAAAGCACTTTATGATATTTTTGAAGAATATCACAACATGTATGTTTCTTTTTGTGGTAGAAGTACATCAGACACTTCGTCTACCATTTCGCCCCAAAGTTGTATAACAGATTCTGATTCCGATGCTAAGAAAGAGGCTGCAAAATCTCGTAGAATGTCGAGATATCTTAGTAGTGTGGGTGATAATTCAAACAAATCAGAGTTAGAAAAATATTTGAGGGAGGATAGAGAACCGCTTGATGTGAACTTTGATATTCTTGAGTATTGGAAAGTGAACTCATCTCGATTTCCAATTTTAGCAAGGATGGCTTGTGATTTGTTGGCTATGCCCATTTCTACTGTTGTTTCCGAATCTACTTTTAGTACATCAGGTCGTGTGGTAGACGATTTCAGAGCTTCTTTGACTCCAAGAATGGTACAAGCACTCGTTTGTACTCAAGATTGGCTTCGATTTGAGCCTCCACCACCGGTTGAGGAAGACTATAGTGAAATTGAATGCATTGAAGAAGGTACTTTTATATTATGTAATTCAATACAATTTAAGTTCATTAACGTATGTTACTACACTTTAACAATTGTAATTTGTTGTGTTTTGTAATTGTAGAAGAGATCTCAAGCGTGAATATGCAAAACATGGTCTTTAGCTTGTGAAAAGTTTGAGGTTTGTGTGATATGGTAAGCTGTGGCATGGTAAGCAATTGATATGTTGCATTCGGTATTTAACTTGATTTTCTATTTGTAATACTATAAGTACTTGTTTTCATTGTGTAGGTTGAAATGAAGGGACAAGGATGAACAAGAAATGAATAAATGAAGGGCTGTATTGTGGTTTAGGCGATGGACAACGGACATTTTCAGATTTGTATTGTGTTTATTGTTATGCTTTTTATATATATATATTTTTTTAAATTTTAGACTGTAATGTTGATGTTGTTGGCTTGTTGTTGGAGTGTGGATTGATGTTATTTGTTATCATGTTGTGTAATTGTTTAAATGCTGGAGTCTGGAATACCAATCTGCCATGAATCATGAATGTTTTCAGTTTTTTTTGCATGCTGGAGTCTGGAATGTCGAGGGCTGGCGTTGTAATTTTTGGTTTTTTCAGTTTTCAGTTTTTTTTTTTTATTAATTTTCGGTTTTTGCGGTTATTAACCGAAACCTAACCGAAACCGATCTGTAAAAACCAAACCGAAACCGATCAACATCGGCTCGGTAAACGGTTATGTAAAATAAAAAACGAACTTTCGGTTAACCGAATCGAAAAACCGAAAGTTCGGTTTTTTACCGAATGTACACCCCTAGTGGTACCGGTAGTGGAGGTCGTCGGTGGGGGTGGTGTGAGCCAGGTGGTGGCCCCGCTGGTGGTGATGGTGTGCGCGGCTGGTGGTGGTGTGAGCAAGGTTGTGTGGGTGCGCCGATTGTTGTGGAGGTGGGTATGCTGTAGATCGAGAGGTGGGGAGAATCAAGGAAAGGGAAAGGAGGAAAAAGAATAAAAAAGAAAAATTAGAATGAAAAATAAAAATAGAATTTTATAACGGGGAATTCCCGAAAACTCCCCAAATGATAAATCCAATTCCTTTTAGCTCCCCATTTTCAAAAATGATGTATTAAAATTCAAGAATCGCGTATCTAAAACCCCAAATGATGTATTTGAAATACAAGGAAAAAATCACGTATCTAAATCCCAGAATCGCGTATCTAAATCCCAGAATTACGTATCTAAATCCCAGAATCGCGTATCTAAAACCCCAAATGATGTATTTGAAAATGGGGAGTTAAAAGGAACTTTTCAAACCCATGGGGAGTTTTCAAAAATTGCCACATTTTATAATTATATAATATATTTGAAAAAGAAAGTAAAAGGAAAAAAAAAAAAAAAAAAGAATTATGGATAAGGGGTTGTTTTTTAAACCAATAATTAGTGAAAGATCCCCACTATATTTTAATACTTTTCCTAAACCCCCCATTTAAGTTTTTCTATATTTTAAGGACCAATTATTCATAAAATTTTTTCTAAGCCCCCTATTTCGTATAAAAATACTAAAATACCCTTAATAAAACATGAGAAATTATCCCAATGTCCTTATTTCTTCTTCCCCATTTTTTCCTTTTTTTTCTTTTTTTTTCTTCTTCTTCCTGCATTTACAAGAAAACGCAGGTTTTCTCACAGTAGCTCCGCGCGCCATCTTCGGCCACTTCCGGGAGATGGCGCCTACGTGTTTCAACTCGAATCGATAACGCGACTTAATTCGTAGCGGCCCCGTCTCACGAAAATGGTCGGAGAAGGCGCCGGAGCTCCCCTGAAAATATGGGTTTTTTCAAAACAAAACGGGTTTTCCATCGGCGACATTCCAGTGACTTTTCTGGATGATTTTTGTATGGATCTTGAAGATCTCGATACGGAGAGTCCATTGCAATTTACGGAATCGATTTTCGTTAATCAGTTTGGGAGTTTTTGACATTTCTTTTTTTGAAAATTTTTAGATCTAAAATTTTAGATTTGAAATTTGGGACAAATGGATTCGAATTTTGAAAAGCTAACCGAAGATATGGAACGAGGACGAGGAGTATGTTCCCAGTGAATTTTTCGGGAATTTTTGGACCACCTCGGGCGGTGGTGCGGCGGCGGCGCTCCGCCAGCTTCAAGGATGAAGGTGATGATGAAGAAGATGAGGTGTGGAGAAAGTAAAATTGGTGTGGAAAAAGTAAAAAAATGAGGATACAATAGAAATTTTAAGTGATTAGGGGGTTTAGAAAAAATGTATTGTGTAATGGGGATGTTAAATGTATAAAATTTGAATTGGGGGGTTTTGGATAAAAATTAGGAACATTTGATCCTGTTCATTTTTGAAAAGTACCCATGAGTTGAAAATTTTTTTGTTTGCTCCCAATTTTCAAAAAAGTTCCTCTTTACTCCCCAAATGTGAATCATAATTTGTTTTAACTCCCCATTTTTTGCAAATGTGGTATAAAAACTCAAGGATCACGTAACTAAATCCCCAAATGATGTATAAATTTCGCAATATGATGTACTCCCCATTTGGGGAGTTTTCGGGAATTCCCCGTATGGATAATTGTTTTAAAATTTTAATGAGTACGAATATCTAAACCGTTGATTTTAATTGAAAATATCTAAATTTTAATAGTATTATTATATTTATCCTAAATATTAAGGGTATAATAGACTTTTTATTATCAATCAGGAAAGAAATAGATATTCTCAGCTGCAGATCAGGCGCGTGAGATGCACATCATTTGTTCAGGGTTTTTCATGCTAATTTATTTGTTTTATAAGGTTTCTTTTGAGAATTTTCATAACACAGGGTCTAGCTTGTTCATTAGCTATTTCACAGGGGGTAAGGGCGCAAAAAACTCACTCAATTTAAAACTCTTATTTTTCTCCCAAGTTATCCAATAAAACCAAAAAATAATATTAACTTATATTTAATTTTAATTTTTCTCTCTCTTTACCATCTTCTTCCTCTTTTATTTTCCTATTCTTTTTTTTTTCTACTCAACTTAAAACTCTTATTTTTCTCCCAAGTTATCCAATAAAACCAAAAGATAATATTAACTTATATTTAATATTAATTTTTCTTTTATAGTTTTACTATGAATAGATTATTTAGATAAAATTTATGATTAATTTGTTAATTGTAAATTAGTTCAATATTTTGAGAAAAGATTGTATCTATGAAAATAGGTTAAGTAGATAATTGTGTTTAATTTTGGATAATTTAGTGTCAGTATGACAATAGAATAAAGATAACTATGTTTAATTTTCAATAATATATTGTGTTTAATTTTAGATAATTTAATGTTGATATGAGTTCTGTGTATTGAGAAAATATCGTTTCTTATTTAAATAACTGTGCTATTTGAGAAAATATTGTTTCTTAATTAGATAACTGTGTTATTTTTCTTTTATTATGGATAATTATTTAATTAAAAGATTGTATCTAAATAGTAATTTTAATTTGTGTTTTATTATGAAATAAATGTGTAAATCTTAGTATTTCATTTATTAAAAATAAATTATTTAGTTAATAGATTGTATCTTAAATAATAATTTAGTTTTCGTTTATAATAGATAACATTTATAAATATTATAGTTATAATATGTAAAAATTTGAGACACTTTTTAGTGTATTTTTAATCAAATTAAAGTTTTAAGTTATACATGTTTTATTAATATATACCGAATAAAATAATATTTTTATTTTTAATAAAATAATATTTATTTTTTAAAAAATATTATTATATTTTAAATTTTTGCCCCTCACCTGAAATCGTGGCTCCGTCCCTGGGTGCAACACAGTCGACCAATGACCGATAACGGCCGGGTGTTAGCATTGATTTGGGCGTGTGCGAGCAGGTTTGCTGCAGTGAAAATGACCAGGGCAGTGAGGAAAAATGCGGGCGAGCTCATCATGTTACCGTCGCGACTTACGAGACACTTCGGAGAGGTTGTTTAGGAAATTTGAGATATATGTTTATCTGTTCTTGGCAGGTTGTGTTCCTAGCTAATAGGATGTCTTGACTCTTGAATGCTTGCTTGCTTAATTAAGGCAGTTGAGCACTATAGATCCGACCACTAAACCTTTTCTTCATAACCTTTACTTTGTTAAGAAATTAAATCTAGTGCGGCAATTTAGGGGTTCAATGATATGTGCTAATTTAACTAGATATGTCGTGTTCGAAATCTCTTGGTTATGTAACTACTTGGTAGGAAGAATTTTATATATATCTTAATGTTTCACCCCAATATGAATCTATAACGCGGTATAGGAAGGGGGAAAAATTTTTTGTTAAGAGTGAACACATATAATACTCACCCTAAATCTAGAGTGTACAGCTAATTATTGATCTCAAAAATTAAGTGTGCAGGCTTTAAAAGTAAACTGTTTTAAATTATTTTATTACTAGCATATGTCCCATGCGATGCACGCTATTAATAACAATATAACTTATAATATTATGAATCTTGTAAACTAAAAAAATTTAAAATAAATAACTAAATTATATTTTTTATAAATAATAAATGAATTACCACTAAAGTATTTCTTTATTATAATTTTATTTAAGTATTAAGTAGAGATGTGTAAAAGAAAAATATTTCAAAAAGATTATTTAATAATAATAATAATAATAATAATAATAATAATAATAATAATAATTAATTATTATTATTATTATTATTATTATTATTATTATTATTATTATTATTATTATTATTATTATTATTATTATGTAGAACTTTTGCTACACATCAATTTATAAATTCGTGCGGATAGTAAATAAATAAAACTCATGTTAGTATCATATTTTAATTAGTGTATCCACAAGAGTGTATATATATATATATATATATATATATATACACTAATAGAATATATTATTTTTTAACAAAATTAACATAAAGAATAAATGAAAATAAATAGATTAAAATAGAAAATTTACATTATAAAGGAAAAAATGTATTCTGAAAATAGTACAAACTTAAAAGAAATAAAAATTAAAAATAAATATTATTGAAAAAGGATATTTTAAGAGTTAATTAAAATATTTAAAATATGAATATTCAAATAATAATAAAACGAATATTTTGCATTCATCATACTGAATAAAAAATTATTACTCTTAAAAAAAAGCCACAAAAACATGTGAAAATAAATTTTAAAAAAAATTGAAACCTATGAAATAAACGAACTAAAAGATAAAACGCCCTAAAGTACTAAATTTGAGAATCAAATTAAAATTTATTCGAGATAAGTAGTTTATGGACAATATATTTATGTATTTACTTATTAGATAAATATGTAGTATATAGATAATATATTTATTATCCTAAACATCCCTAGATAATTAGTTAAACGGGAAATTCCCGAAAAATCCCTAAATGAGGACACAAATTTTTGTTTACTCCCCATTTTCAAAATTATTCCTCTTCACTCCCCAGATGAGAATCATAATTCCCGTTTACTCCCTATTTTTCGTAAACGTGGTATAAAACCTCAAGAATCACGCACTTAAATCCCCAAATGTTGTATATTTTTCGCAATATGTAGATCTTTTTAGCCCCGGCAAAGATTTCAAACTTCGTTGATCTTGTCAACGAATCGAATTGCAACTTAATATTCTAAAACTAATTAATTCAAAAAAAATTAAATTAATACAATTAAACTTTGAATTAATTTATATATATATAAAAAAAACTTATACCTTATGGGATTGAATAAAAAATCTCGAAACTCTTCCTAACTTCATTACCTCGTCAAGGATTTTAAACTTTGTCGTCTCATCAAGAAATCAAATTAAAATATCAAATATGATAATTTATAAAAACAAAAATATCTCGTACCTTAAGATAATGAGTCAAAAATTTTTAAAAAAATTAGATAATATATTTACTATCCTAAACATCTCTAGATAATTAATTAAAAATATTTAATCTAGCTATTCTAATATAAAATGGAGTGTTGAAATTGTATAAATATCACATTTTCTTTAAATATAAAATATGATAATTTACACACACACACACACACACACAAAAACTCGTACCTTAAGAGATTAAGCTAAGAACCGCGATAATCTTTTTAGCCCTGTAAGGATTTCAAACTTCGTTAATCTTGTCAACAAATCGAATTACAACTTAATATTCTAAAACTAATAAATTCAAAAAAAGAAAAGATTAAATTAATACAATTAACTTTGAATTAATTTTATATATATATAAAAAAAAAAATTATACCTTATGAGATTGAATCAGAAATCTCGAAACTCTTCCTAACTTCGTTACCTCGCCAGGGATTTTAAACTTTGTCAGTTTCATCAAGAAATCAAATTAAAATCTCGAATATGATAATTTATAAAAACGAAAATATCTCGTATCTCAAGATATTGAGACAAAAATCTCAAAAAAAATTTAAATTTCCTCAGTCTCATTAAAATTTCAAACTTCAATAACGTCATTAAGAAATCGAATTGCAATCATATTCTAAAAGTTCTGTTTAAACTTTTTTTTATCAATCACAATATATAAATCATAATTAATAATATTAAATATCACCTTGATTAAGGGTGAATGCCATAATTAATGATAGTTATTAATTCAAACTTTCTTATAATAATTTCCTTGATTAGGGGCGGAATGCATATAACATTTAATTATTAAATTAATAATATTTATTTATATTGATAAAAATATATATATACCATTTAGAAAGAAATTCACACATGAAATTATTATCTTAAATCTCGGGGTAGAACGCATGTAGCATGTAGTCCTATTTATTCAATTAATAACTTTTATTTACATCAATAAAAATATGTATAATGATGGGTTCTGAATAAGGTTACAGAGTCCGATCACTTTAGAATTTATTTAGAAGAGGAAAGCCAGTTGAGGTTCGTCGGAAAAGATGGAGGTTCTACCTGCTAGGACAAACACACAGAACAAAATCAAAAGGCTAAGTTGGGGGAACTGGGGGTGATTCCCAGTTTGGCTCTCCGACGCTCAAGTCAGATGAAGATCTGAAAGAGAAAATGTAAGCAGAGTAAGAGGTTACTGTAATGGAAGTTGCTTACAGAGATGGAGATGAAGACTCCTATTTATAGTTGAGGGTCAGGGGCCCTTTGGTCATTTGCGCCATGTGGTCCTGGCCGAATGTTACCCTAACACGTGGCGTTGCGAGAGAAACCTAGGAGGAATATTCTCTGCAAAAGCTGGTGGAAGGTGGTGTTGGCAACAGTGGTAGGTGCGCGGGCATGTACGATGTGTCAGAGAGCCATTTGGGGAGTTGGTAACGAGGGCTCGGGAGCACGCTCGTGTCAACTAAAGCCTTGGTGGCCAAGGAATCCGCTAGGGGATGAGGGCTAGGGCTTGTGTAACGATTTGGAGCGGAAGCCTCTCTGCGGGAATGTAGCGCTCGAAGAGGGCTTCCCTTGAATGATTGGAGCATTAACCATGTAGTGAGAATGGCGCTCGTGGGATTTTGGTAACAATGATCACGCATAGGCGCGACAGAGACGACACGTATTCTTGGGAGGATACAGGCGTTTGAAGGGTTTCAGCGCTCGTGGATGACTACCGTAATCACAGGACATGTGTCGTTATTTTTGGAGTGCCACGTGTCAAAACGTGGGACGAGCGCATTTTGATCACATCATATAAATTTTAAAAAAAATTATACATAAAAAGTATTTTATGAATCTTGTTTATTATAATTATTTTCCTTAGTTACTACTTATTTTCATAATAAAAAAATATAAAAAATAAAGATAAGTCAATCACATTTTTTCTATTTAATTGAAAATCTAAAAAAAAAATTCATAAATTTAATTAAGTCAAACTTGTCAAAAATAACTATTTTCCTTAGTTACTACTTATTTCATAATAAAATATTATAGAAAATAAAGATAAGTCAATCATATTTTTCTGTCTAATTAAAAATTTCAAAAAAACCACGAAATTCCACGTCATAAAAAATGCATAATTGAAAAGTCAAACATCGTTATCAAATATATTATAGTATAAATGAGGACACAATCCGAAAGCTGAAAGATATATTCAACGTATCTATATGTGGAGGGGGGGTATTATTATAATTTATAGCCTATAGACGCTTGGAAATGTGCCTACTTAAATGTTTTGAACACTATATAGGTCAGGTATGTGAGGTGTTCCTCTCAGCGGTTAAGAGAAAAAGAAAGTTCTCACAAGTAATAGGATAATTTACGCTAGAACTCCCGCAATTTGGTGTATTTACAGATAGGTCTCTCATGATTTAAAAAATTATTCGTCCACTTTCTATGGTTAATGGATTACATTTACCTTTTTGGTTGACGGAGTCTATTAACGTTCAAAACATTTTTCTACAAGATTTTGATTTGTACTACTTAAGTCATCTCTGTACTAATATTGTGATCTTCGTACCTTTTAATGGCAGTAACAATGGTTGCATACTACTAACTTTGATAAAATTTAGCAATTTAGATCGTTCAATATGAGTCATTTGGGTGTGTCAGTATTTCCATATGAGTCGTCTTGATGAGGCATATTGATTGGTTCTATAAGATTTTGATTTATGCAACAAAGTTGTCTCCCCACTAATATTGTTATTTTTATACCTTTCGGTGGCACTGACACTAATTTCCTACTAATTTTGATAAAGTTAGCAGTTTAAATTATTCAATACGAGTCATTTTGAAGTTTCAGGTGTGCATGTATGCTCTAATTAATGGTGTTGATGACCGGATATTGATCAATTTGTTAAGTTTTGGTATTACATGTCATGTACTTGTTCTTATGAAACTATGTTGAAATATTTAAACAAACTAAGAGGGTTTTTTTGTAATCCATTATCAAACCATAATAGGTGCAAGTGTAATTACGTTACCTAAGACGACTTCAAATATAAATACACTTAATTAGGGGTCAATTACACTATATATATATATATATAAATGTTTCGTGTAAGTTTAATGATTTGGCTTTGTTGTAGTAAAAAGGACATTTTACAGAAAAATTTGGTTCAGCCGAATTCGCCCAATCAAAATGGTAAGTGCATACATTTGTTATTTGATTTCTCATTCTTCCTAAATTTTCTATCAACCACACAACAAGTATAAAACATTTGTCGCCAACAGGGGTTGGCCAAGTGGTTTGAGGGTTAATTCTCGAAGGCAAAGACCCGAGTTCAAATCTCTCTGGCCACTTGGGGTGTGTGTTAAAAAAAAAAAAAAAAGTATAAAACATTTGTCCCCTTGTTATATATATATGTTTCGTGTAAGTTCAATGATTTGGCTTTGTTGCAGTAAAAAGGACATTTTACAGAAAAATTCGATTTAGCCGAATTCCGCGAGCGTCAGGGTACTTTCTATTTCCTCTTGGGTTCTATCTGTCTGATGAGGGTTGGACTTCCTCACTTGAGTTGTCGGTTCCTTACCCTTTCGACGGCGTTTACGGGGAGTCTCTTCCCCTGCTGGACGCTCAGAAGCCCCCGCTTCCTCTTGGGGGGGGGGGGGGGGGGGGGGGGGTGGCAGCAATAGCCACCGTGACTTGGTGATCTTGAGGCTTCACATCACTATTCAATATAGGAAAAACCCTATCTCCTTAGTTTTGCATAAGCAGTGACAGATCCATTTCTTCAAAGATACTCGTTCATCCCTTGAACAGCAGCGTCAAGTTCTTCGTCCTCAGTCTCTTCTGGGACTTCCGCTATTGGAATGGCGTACGGAATATCATGTTGGGGAGGAGAACTTGCAGGGGACATTTCGTCGATCTCTCTCACCGTCTGGCCACACGACAAGTATAAATCATTTGTCGCCAACAGGGGTTGACCAAGTGGTTTGAGGGTTGATTCTCGAAGGCAAAGACCCAAGTTCAAATCCCTCTGGCCACTTGGGGTGTGTGTGTTAAAAAAAAAAAAAAAAGTATAAAACATTTGTCCCCTTGTTATATATATATGTTTCGTGTAAGTTTAATGATTTGGCTTTGTTGCAGTAAAAAGGACATTTTATAGAAAAATTCGGTTTAGCCGAATTCACCCAATCAAAATGGTAAGTGTATTACATTTGTTATTTGATTTCTCACTCTTCCTAAATTTTTCATCAACCACACGACAAGTATAAAACATTTGGTCCCTTGTTATACCAGTTTGGTCGAGACAAAATTGGTCTAGAATTTTCGTATTTTAATTAGAGGGGTCGTTTAGAAAAATGGGAGATATAGTTTTTTTGTAATTTGGCACTATCATTGAGGAGAAACCCTTCAATTCTTACATGTCATCTGTTCTTTGCAAGTTGCCTTTCAGTTACTCAATTTGTGTTTTGGTTAATGTACCATAGAAGGTAGCTAATAGGATAAAGTTTTGAATGCATGCCTGCTTAATTAATCAGTACAGCTGAGCACTACAACAAACTCCAATTGTCAACTTGTGTGAGACATCCTTCCCATGCATCTTTTACCATTTTAATGTTTGACCGTTAAAAATGTTATTTTTTATCCTAATTTTTAAAAAAATTACTTTTTATCTTGTTAAAAAATTACTTTTAACTGTTAAAGCATTATATTATATGTGTATACGGATTATATCATATATATATACATGTTATATATGTGAATATACGTATTAAAATGTATAAAACATATATATAATATATATTGTATATATTATACGTATTTTATATATATATATAATACACACACATACATATATATATATACACATGTGTATATATATATATATTATATGTATTATATATGTGTATATACGTATTATATATGTGTATATAACGTATTATAATATATAATACATATATATTATATATTATATATATATATATATATATATTTTTTTTTTTTTTGGTGAAAATATACAATTTAAATAGTTTGGGGTGAAAATACAAAATTGAAATAGTTTTGGGTTGTTTTGAAAATATAAAAGAACCAAAAGTGGTTAAAAAAAAAAAAAATTTTTTTAATGGTCAAACATTAAATTTGGACGAAAATTGGTCAATGGACCTAATTTAAGAAAAAAATGACTTTATGGTATTCAAATTGAGAAGATATCAATGGTTGAAATCAAAATTGAAAAGGGATTACATTATGATATGAAATCAAAATTGAAAATTGAAAATCAAAATATCTAGGATGAATGCTTCCACAATCAAAACACAACACACACAACATATAAATATTCTTCTCCATTATTTATGGATTTGAGATCCATCACAATATTACATTACATGGTACATTGACTATTTCAAAAGGAAAGCAAGAGCATCCATCTTAGCTACATGCGTGATATTTCTTGTTCCTAGGTTTATTCATAAATAGTATATCTTATAAGTAATACCAACTGGAGAAGAATCATCACCAGCATGCTAGGAGGGTGATCAATTGGTCGCACTCACGGTGACTAATCCTAAAATGAACCCGAGAACTTGCTGTAGCACAGTTAAAGTTGTATTAATGGTGCCAACAACTGTATTATTCGCGGCCGCAAGGATAGGGCAAACTGTACCATTCAGATTAACTGTGATGTTACACCTAGTCGGTGGTAGTGGTAGTATTGTACCATTAAGTCTAATCGAAAAAGTTCCATTGGCGGTGGTGATGTTTTGGCCAACCAATCTGGTAATGCCGAGAAGATCGGTGCAATTCACGTTAACAAGTGTCCGGTTTAGAGGCTGACCTGCCGTCCCGTTCGTGGGCGGGAGAGGGCAAATAGTCGTGTTGGTGCAACACAGTCGACCCGTGATCGTTACGGGCGGCGAGTTGAAGATCTGGCCGTGTGCCAGTAGGTTTGTTGCAGTGAAAAAGACAAGGGCAGCGAGGAGAACTGCGGGGGAGCTCATGTTGCGAGACATTTTGAATCGGAGAGGCTGTTTGAGAAACTTGAGATATATGTTGTGTTTCTTCTTTTTGTGATTTGGTGCTGCATTGTGGGGAGAAACCCTCAATTTATACTTGTTTATCTGTTCTTGGCAAGTTGCATTTCAATTAATTACTTTCTCAACTTGTGTTCCTAGCTAATAGGATGTCTTGAATGCATGCCTGCATAATTTGGGCACTTGAGACCTAAAGTAAACTCAAATTGTCAGCTAGAATACATATAAAATTCACCTAGATCCGAACACTAAAGTAAGTATTATCGTCATAATATATACTTTGTTAAGCAATTACAATCAGATGACCGGGAAATTCTTCCCTGAGAACACCCAGCTCTAATACATCTAAAAAAAATAATAAAAAATATATTTTTTTTTATACATGTAATAGAGCAACACCCGGCTCGGGGAAGAATTTTCCCGTAGATTAGTGGTTCGACGCTATATATGCTAGCTTAATAAAAAATCTGGTATGTGTTCGAGTTTTGGATCATGCAACTATCATTGATCAAGAGAATTTTGTATCTTAATGGCCCAAACTAATTGATGGAAAAAAATCTTAAGACCACATAAATTCACCCTAAATCTAGACTGTACACCTTGATGGATCTCAAAAAATAAAGTGTCCAAGCTATCAAATTGAACTGTTTTAAATTTTTCTATAATGCACACGATATAAAATACGAACGAAATATGAACTGTATTATTATAGCCTATATAGACACTTGATTTCGGATTCCACAAGTTATCCGTAAAGAGTAAATGTGACAACTTAAATATTTTGATCACCGTAAAGGCTAGGTTGTTAAATGTTCAACCCAATGGTTAAAAGTTAGAAGAAAATTCTCAAAAGTAATAAGCTAATTTTCACTGGAACCCCCTTAGTTAGGTGTATTTATGTATGAACTTCCCTTTGTTTCAAAAATTTCACTTTCACCCTCTATTAATTAAAACGTATTCCCAGGCCTAGTTCGACGAAAATCCAACCAATCAAATAGTTAGTGTGTAACACTTACCATTTAATAGGTCATTCTCCATAAATTTTCCACCAACTCCACACCAAGTATAAAACACTCCTCCCCTCGTTATATCGGTTTGACAGAGCCAAACACAGGCTAGAATTACCCAATTTCCGTATGTTCTGGTAGCACTACCAGTGACTTCATACTAATTTCAATAAAATTTAGCAATTTAGATTATTCAACATGAGCCATTTTGTGAAGTTTTCAACGCGTCTGTAATACCATAAGAGTCAATTACCTTTGAATCAGAATGTTAATCAGTTTAATAAGTTTCGCTATTACATATCTAACCTTTTCTTTTATTCAAATCCATAAACGAGCCTAACAAGAGGAGATTTTTCGTAATTCATTAGCAATAAAGTGTAGTTTTTAAAACTAAGAAGGGAATTAGATGTAATTTATCTAAAATAATGTTGATCGAGAAAAAAAGACAAGGGCAGCGAGGCAAAACGTGGGGGAGCTGTTACTATTACGAGACGTTTTAGAGGCCTTTTAGGTAATTTGAGATATTTTTAGCAGTATTTTGTAATGTCGTGCTAGAATGTATTGAGAAACCCTGGATTTATACATGTCATCTGTTCTTTGCGAATTGCCTTTTGTTTACTTTCTCAACTTGTATTTCTGATTAATATAATATAGACTGTAACTAATAGGGAAGTCGTGAATGCGTGTCTGCAGCTTAATTAGTGCAGTTAGGCACTAAAGCAAACTCCAATTGTCAGCTAGAATGCATATCAGATATGTATGTGTGACATAGACACATAGTTCCACCTATCACCATGGTTCACTGTCGCAGTCGTGGAGAATGGAGCGAGGCCATCCATAGTTCCAGGTCCGCTGCAATGTAGCGGAACGATCACGACAAAATTGTCTCCACTACTTAAGAGTTACAGAATAATTTAAGAAAAAAGTAATTTTAACGCAAATTGAAAACATAGCAATTGTTGGAATCAAAATTGAAAAAAGATTACATTATAAACAAAAATGATAATTTTCTCGTTTCCTAAATCAAAACAATATTATGCAGGCAACAAACAATCATGTATTTAATATATATATATATATATATATATATATATAGGGGAAATTACATCCAACTACCCTTACGATAGACGAAATTACAAATCAGGACGTCTAGTTTGAAAAATTACATATTAGTCCCTAACCTTTATGCTCCGTTTGAGGTCCCTCCATTCCGTTAGGGTTCCGTCAAATTTGACCCCTATGATGACCAAAATACCCTCGGGGGGGATTATTTTGTAATATACATAAAAATGTACATAATAATCCTTAAAATTTATAAATATTAACAAATCGATCCCTTAACATTTAATATATAACAAAATAGTCCCTGGGGTCAAATATTTTAACAAAACGAACCCTCACTTTTATGTATATTACAAAACAATCACAGGGACTATTTTGGTCATCACAGGGGTCAAATTTGACAGAACCCTAACGGAATTGAGGGACCTCAAACGGAGCATAAAGGTTAGGGACTAATATGTAATTTTTCAAACTAGACGTCCTGATTTGTAATTTTGCCTATCGTGAGGGTAGTAGGATGTAATTTGCCCTTATTTAAAATAAAACGATAATTTTTTGAAAAGGAAAATATTTATAAAATATTATACGACTGGAATCAAGTTTTTGTAAGTGTATGAAAATTCATAAAATAATTCAAGGATCGTTTTGACTATAATATTGAATATCAAAAAGTGTACGGATAAAAAGTTGTTTTACGGTGTGAATAGTGACTAGGGTTTTTGCACGGTCTTTGATACTACGAGAGCTAGGATGGGAACTAGGGTTCACGAAAGATATTAAAATTCATTAAAATAATGTGAGGACTCATTTGGTTATGATATTGGGTAGATGAAGTGTCTCGGGTGGTAACCTAGAATTTTAGGCAAAATCTAAGAACTCAAGGGCATTTTTGGAATTTTTATCATAAAATTTTCAGAAAAAGTTTTGAGACATAAGGAATAGGTTCAGGTACTAAAAAGAGTTGAGTGCCACGCCCCCTGAGGTTTTCATGGGATGATATCGATATATTTGCTTAATAAAGGAAGTAAAATGTACATAATTGACATAAAATGCAATGCGTGAAAGGATCGAGATTATAAATGCTTTTGGTTAACCCTTTACTTACCTTTCCCAACTCGGCCCAGGTTAGGGCTGTTACAATCCTTCCCCCTTAAAAAGAATCTGTCCTCAGATTCTCATTTTGTCATAAAATAATTTTGGTAGTATTTTTCATCCTTTTCTAGGGTGATCTCGTATCTTATTATTAATAACTTCATAAACTAGGGGGTAGTAATGATTACTAGCCCAGAAGGGCGGTATTTATATGTATCGTAATGACCTAAATCCCTAAAAGAGGTACTCAGAAAATAAGCACATAATTTTAATGTAATGAATGAATGCATGATGCCAGGGTCATAGGACCTTAACTGGCGTGTGAAGATTGTGTACCGTACCCTTCACATTACTTAAAGGTTTGGGATGCACATCTCCATCCACAGCATAGGCCCTGCCTTTTCTTAGTGGATTTCTTGAAGTTCCGACAATAATTTTTCCTCTCCTTGGTTGCCCTTGTTTGGCTTTCTTTGGGCATTCACGGATCTGGTGTTCATCACTACCACATCGAAAACATAAACCGGCCTTTTTCCAGCAATTCTCTTTAGTATGCCGTGGCCCATGATAGAATTCACAAATGATTTCGTCTTGGATCTTTAGGGGTACTTGCGAGGATTGTTGTTGGGCATGCCTAGGTTTCTTCTTTTGCATATGAGCAATTTGGCTAGTAACTCGTTTCTCTCCTTGTGATAGTTTATCGTTAGTTGGGTCTTGATGTTTTGAATTCAGACGAATGCTCTTGTGTACTGCCTCAGTGTTTAGGGCTTTGTCCACAGCCCGGGTATATCCCTCAATATCAAAAGGAGCTAATGTCCATCGTAGGTCCGGTTTCAATCCATCAACAAATCTCTTTGTTTTGCGACGCTCGTCACTCAAGATGTGTGGTGCATATTGTATTAACCTAGCAAACTTGGCCTCGTATTCGGCTACTGACATATACCCTTGTACTAAATTCATGAACTCAGCCTCTCGAACATCCCTGGGTACTTGGGGAATGTATTTATGCTGAAATTCCCTTACAAACTCAATCCAATTATTTTGAACTCCGGTATCCAACCATCTCTGCTTGGCATGCTTCCACCAACTTAATGCCGCCTCTTCCAATAAGAAGGTTGCATATTGTACTCGTTTTGGATCTTCGGGGTAAATATCCATTGCCTAATATATCTTTTCAAGGCTTGCAATCCAATTTTCTGCCTTAAGGTCATTGGGTTCCCCGAAGAACTTTGGTGGATTCAACTGAAGGAACTTTTCCAAAGTTCTTTCATTTCCATGATTAGGTACTGGCATGTATGTTTGCATAAACTGTCTAAAGGCCTCCGGTATATCTAGTGCTCCTGTGGGAGTCGTTGTGACTGATGGTGTCTGATTACGTGGGGCTCTTAGTGGTGACATTATGATGCTAGAATCACAATCGCATTGGAAAATATAATGCATGGAGGTTAAATAATGATTCACAAATTGACACAAAGTAATAAATTCAAATATAACACCGAAGTTATGAACACATAATATGTACAAGGAATAAGCATGATGCACTAACGACCCTACTGGTATCTTGAAGCAATTCTTAGGACTCGAGATATGAACATGCAGAAGAGCAACAATAAAGTATTTTAAAGTGTTGCATTTTTGAAAGTCTTAAAAATTTTTCAAGAAAGAGCACCTAGGGTACTAGAGTAACCCGGTTGCTCTGATACCACTTTAGCTGTGGTACCCCTATAGACTACAACCCCGCACCGTAGTATCTCTCGAGTGGATATGAGGCCTAGCACCCGAGAAACACTCCGGCTAACGGACAGTGGTATACAATATCAGAGTATTAAAACACTGCAGCGAAAATTTTGATAATTTAAAACTTTTGAAACTATGATAGGGGAATACAATAAACAAGCCAATAATGGCATAGCATAGATGTTAAAGGTAGTGACCATGTAATGGCCGTAATAGGTAATTACAAGCTCGTAAGTATAACTTATTCTAAAGAACCTTGAACTATCATGCCAAACAAAAAGACACACTAGGCTTCAAGATACCTTCTAGTAAGCGTCTGTTGAACCTGAAACCATGATTTATAAAGTACGAGGGTTAGTCAAAGTGATTAAGTAAGGGGGGTAGTTGGAACTACATATATACGTATAGGTATATTTGAAAAAGGTGTTTGACTATAAAAATTGGAGTTGGAAACTGTTAGTAAAACAATAGATTGATAGTATTATACCGGAAATCAATAAAATAATAATCAATACAAATATTGGTTCATATTTATTTTGAGAAAAAGGGAAATAAGGGATCGGGTATCAGATTCTTGAAAATATGAACCGTACGACAATAAAGTATTAATGCCCTGCAAGTAGGCGTTCTCCATCCTTTACTCCTTAACAGAACGAAATCAGAAATAACAGAATCAATCCAGCCTTCTTCCTCCATGATCTGTCTGGAGCAACCACTCGAGATCCAGATACAGACAAAGGGAGGGACGTACCTTTCCCGTCACTTAATGTAGAATAACTAATCTCCAGTTAAACCAACATTAAGATCAGATTTGACGGCAGGTATAGTAATAGACAATAGCCCTTGCCACCCGGCAATTAGTTCTACCATACCACCGGGCCCAACAGATACAGATACAGATCTTGCATTTTAGATACAGAATAGAGTTACATTATATCAATACTAGCCAAAATGGATTTGAGTATGATATGTTTGTAACTTACACTTAAACAAGGATTTTGTTTTGTATAATAGGATAATAGGTATCCTTATATCAGATATATTTTCCCAGGAAGGGGATAATACTATAATTAGGGAAAAATAAGACTGACCCCTTATTGGGATGAATAATAATATATGTAGATTCATGGTCCCTGTTGAAAATATTTTTAACCTCACCTGCTACGATATGGGATCAAGTAAAGTACTCGGGGTTCCACTGTCCAGACCTAGTTCCTGAAAGTAGTGAACTACTACGGACTTAAAGAACTAAGTTCTTTCTATATTAATGTGGTACATGAATGAGTACAATTAAAGCATGTTGTAACAAGGAGTAACAGTAAATGTACAGGAAATTTGGTAATCTAGAATTGAAATATTATTGTAAAACATACTGATACCAAAGTCATACAACTGAATTGACCAAGAAATTCTTATTCAAATTATGAATCCAAATTAAGGTTTATTTTTAATAAAAGTGAACCCGATTTTGAAAATGTTATTTAATCCTCGTTTTAAAAATAGTTATATAAAAGTTCTTTCTTAAAAACCCAAATTGTATTTTATATTAATTCTTGAAATTACTACATGATATTATTAGTCAAAGCTCATACTTAAAGTCAAAAGTCAAAGTTACTATTGAAAAACGGTTACTATTTAAACATAGGGGATTAAATGTTCTTAAAAATTAGAGTTAACACATTCCTACACACACTACACACATACACAGTTCACACACTACACACATTGTTCAAGAACTCTAAGAACATGTTCGTGATCATATTCAAGTATTCATAAAATGTTCTATAGATGCTTGATTATATTCATATTCATAACATAAGATTTGAAGCATAATATAGCAAAATATATAAATTTTCCATGAAAAATAATTCATAATTAAATTTCCTAAGCATGATTTATTCAAATATTTAAGAACATGCTTATGAATGTATGAACACATATTTAAAATATTCCTTAAAATAAACATGCATTTATTTAAATAAACTCCTAAATTAAATTCCTAAATATAAATTCCTAAATCATGAAATATAAATTCTTAGAACATAATTCCCTATCATGAATTTCTAAACATAATTTAAAGCATATAAAATATAATTTAAATATAAAATAAGACATAAATTAAAGCATGAATTAAAACACAAAAACTAACCTTGAGAGAGTTTAGAAGGGTGTGTGTGGCGTGTGGTTTTGAGGGGAGAAGAGAGTGATTTGTGTGTTGGGAATGAATCTCTAAGGGGGTATTTATAGGTAGAAACTAAGGATCTAAGTGCAATTTCTAAAAGTATGTAAGAAATGTGGAGATTTCTAAATCACACAAATGTATGGAATTCATGTAGGAAATGTGGAAGATTTTAAGATCCTACATCTTGCATTCTATTTAGAAGGAAATGTGGAGGATTATGAATCATAAGAAATATGTAGGAAATGTGTAGGATTTTAGATCATATATTTTAACTTTCTAATTTTAGAAGTTGCTATTTTGGGAAAGTGATGTCATGAATGATGTCATAATAAATAGAATAAATATAAAATAATATAAAATTTATTCAAGAGTCGAGAGACTAGAACTTGAAGTAGTAAAATAATGAAAGAATAAGTGAAAAATAAGCTTCGTTATGATTATAAATATGGAATATTTAGTGTTTTCGTTTACAAGTTATGAACGTTAAAGATGATGAAAATCATGATAAAATTATATAAACAAAGCTATGATGAAGTTTAAAGGTTGGAAAAATTATCATAGTTTAGAGAAAAATTCAAGAAATGTTTTAAGTATAATTTTGAATATTGAATGAAAGCTAATTATTTTAAAATAAAATTATAATTTTTTAAAAAGGAAAATATTTATAAAATATTCTACGGTTGGAATCAAGTTTTGGTAAGTGTATGAAAATTCATAAAATAATTCAAGAATCGTTGTGACTATAATATTAAATATCAAAAAGTGTACGGATAAAAAGTTTTTTATGGTGTGAATAGTGACTAGGGTTTTTGCACGGTCTTTGATACTACGAGAGCTAGGACGGGAACTAGGGTTCACGAAAGATATTAAAATTCTTGAAATAATGTGAGGACTCATTTGGTTATGATATATGGTAGGTGAAGTGTAACAGCCCGAAAACCCGCCTGTCGATATTGTCCGCTTTGGTGGGCTAAGCGACACCACCCTCACGGTTTTGTTTCTCCCGCTGGAATTTAAACCCGAAGGTGCCCAGCCAGGAAAAGGCCTCAACAGGGAAGAGGTATTCACCCCCTTATAAGGCAGGCTTCGTTCTCCTCTTCTTCCGATGTGGGACAAGCACTTTAAGCCTTACAGTCCACCCCGCCATAAGGGCCCAACGTCCTCGCTGGCACACCGGACCGGGTCCCAGCTCTGATACCATTTGTAACAGCCCGAAAACCCGTCTGTCGATGTTGTCCGCTTTGGTGGGCTAAGCGACACCACCCTCACGGTTTTGTTTCTCCCGTTTGAATTTAAACCCGAAGGTGCCCAGCCAGGAAGAGGCCTCAAATCACTTAAAAACGTACTCAAATTCATAGATTCAAGGTGGTAACTAGGTGGAGATTTAGAACAACAACGAAAGATGGGGGGTTGGACTGTAAAGCTCAAAGTGCTTGTCCCACATCGGAAGAAGAGGAGAACGAAGCCTGCCTTATAAGGGGGTGGATACCTCTTCCCTGTTGAGGCCTTTTCCTGGCTGGGCACCTTCGGGTTTAAATTCCAGCGGGAGAAACAAAACTGTGAGGGTGGTGTCGCTTAGCCCACCAAAGCGGACAATATCGACAGGCGGGTTTTCGGGCTGTTACAAATGGTATCAGAGCTGGGACCCGGTCCGGTGTGCTAGCGAGGACGCTGGGCCCTTTTGGGGGGGTGGAGTGTAAGCTCAAAGTGCTTGTCCTACATCGGAAGAAGAGGAGAACGAAGCTTGCCTTATAAGGGGGTACATACCTCTTCCCTGTTGAGGCCTTTTCCTGGCTGGGCACCTTCGGGTTTAAATTCCAGCGGGAGAAACAAAACCGTGAGGGTGGTGTCGCTTAGCCCACCAAAGCGGACAATATCGACAGGCGGGTTTTCGGGCTGTTACATGAAGTGTCTCGGGCGGCAACCTAGAATTTTAGGCAAAATCTAAGAACTCAAGGGCATTTTTGGAATTTTTATCATAAAATTTTCTGAAAAAGTTTTAAGACATAAGGAATAGGTTCAGGTACTAAAAAGAGTTGAGTGCCACGCCCCCTGAGGTTTTCATGGGATGATACCGATATATTTGTTCAATAAAGGAAGTAAAATGTACATAAAGGCACATAATTCACATAAAATGCAATGCGTGAAAGGATTGAGATTATAAATGCTTTTGGTTAACCCTTTACTTACCTTTCCCAACTCGGCCCAGGTTAAGGCTGTTACATATTATATCTTTTATGGGGTGAAAATATACAATTTAAATAATTTGGGGTCATTTTGAAAATATAAAAGAACCAAAAGAGATTAAAGAAAATAATTTTTTTAACGGTCAAACGTTAAATTTGGACGGAAATTGTTTAATGGGACCTGATTTAAGAAAAAAGTGACTTTATAGTATGCAAATTGAGAAGATGGCAACTGTTGGAACCAAAATTAAAAAAGGATTACATTATGGGACATTTTGTCTTTAGGAAACATTGAATAATATGTATCATACACATTTTGTCTCGAATGAATGAAATCTAATAAGATAATGGCTGCAAAAACCTTTTGGAGTATCGAAAATGCAAGACAATCTCTATGTTTGAAAAATTAGCACATAAACCCCGTGTTTTATAATTGAACATAAAATACACTCACGAGTTTTTTGAGCCACACTCATTGCACTTTTTATTACATAAAATACCATATAATTCTTTTCGGTAGCAAAACATGAAAGTAAAGACATAAATCAAAAGTCGGTAGAAAAACTACATTAAAGAGAAATTAATGGACAAAAAAATTACATATTAAAATAAATTATTTTAGGACTAATTTGAGAAATTTTATAAATATTAAGGTAAAATTAAAATTATAAAAACTAGGAGACCATGCATATAAATACAAAAGCAACATTTTTCTAAAGAAAATTTTCACAACCCGAGCATAATGCAATTCCCGGCCATAACACAAAATTTTTCTATGAGATTGAGGTTTTTTACGCCAATTTCAAATAAAATAAGGGAGTCAGTGTTGGAAAACAGGAATCAGAAAGCAGCGGAAATTTAAAAAATTTTCCAACAAAAGGATCTGGAACTCGCAATCATGAATCCAAATTCGTAGAGATTAGAAACTTACTTTTCAATAATCTTTCTTGAAGCATTTCAAGCCACCCAAGAACGCTCTTCTCGCGGCTTGATCCCCTCTCCTTGGTAAAACTCGAATCTTTAAAAACTTCTAACTTGAAGCTCTCCAGAGATAGTCCACCAACTTCACTACAATCTAACTAGTAAGGATGTTAGTTCTCTAGTTAGTGTTTAGGCTTAACCTAGGGTTTATTTTATCTTGGAGAAAAGATGGTAAGGATGAACCAAAATAATTGTCAATTACCCTCTAAGGGGAGCTCGAGCTCCCCTATATATAGGAAGGAGAGGGGCGGCCGAAACTTAGTCTTATTGGGCTAAGGATTTGGTCCCTCTCTCTTATTACTTGATTATCAAGTAATTCCAAACTTTGACTTTTAAATTCTAATTCAAATCAACTTTTAAGAGAGCTAAAATTATCCAAACCCCTTTTGGATAATATTATACTTTATTTATTAATAAATAAATAACTTATTCATCTAATTAATTAAATAGATCATTTTTCTCCAAAATAAGACTTTCTTTTTAATTGAAAATTAAACCAAAGTCTATTAAATAATTAACACATTATTTATTTAATCACATATACAATATATATATATATATATATATATATATATATATATATATATATATATATATATATATATACACGTGTGAGACACGTGTCACAAGGACACGTGCCACTCACGTGACCCACACGTGTGATTCACACGTGTGGAACCCTCTTGGCATGATCAACTCGTTTAATCATTTTAAAGCCTTAACTCATGTAACCAAGTTGTTGTGTGTGACCCTCTAGGTTCTCAATTCAATTAGCAGTGACCCTAATTAATTAATCCACTAATTAATTAATCAGTCCACAGATTAAACGTCCATAGTCTAGCAACAAGTGTTTAACCCCTAGCTGAATTGGAATGTCTCGATTCGACAGAACCTTTAAGTTATTGATTCATGTGAGATACAATCCTCCTACTTACTATCTCTCAACCAAGATCTAGGGTAAGGGAATAATCAGAACCCTAATAATCTGGTCTTAAAGCTAAGTGCATTTCATATCCATTTGATCTCAATCCAAGAAACCCTTTTCTTGATGTCTTGATCTGCTGCCTTGGCCAAGGACTGCATATGGCATATGAATGACTTACACAATAAGAGATCACCTTGCAAATGCAAGTGTAGGTCCTTTCTTGATTGTCATTCACTTTCATGAATCACTTGTGCATCCCCAGCATAAGCCTTGAATCAGTTGTCTAAGGCGACACCCTTTAAAGCTTATACCTAAGACTACAGAGTTAACTCATAAAGTGACATGGAACCTCAAGTCTAAGGATTAATTAATCACATCAACGACTCGTGAGATATTTCCTAATCTGGAAGTTTTCATTTCGTGAAATAGAAACTTCCTTTCCCATTTAGGAATCTTCTCACACGGGGCACCTCAGTGAACTTACTTATAGAAGTAAGCACCCTCATGTATCACGAACGTATCAACTATACAGTTTGCACCTCCATGAAACAAGGGGGTCCTTCTTAAGGGCATGATCCCACAAGCAAGCCTTAAAGGAGTCAAGTTGACACTCCCACTGTCTGTAGGACTCATCAGCTTGGAGTATTTTACAAATCATGACTTATGTGATATAGGGCTCGTTTCATGAACCATTTCACCTAAATGGTAGAGTCCTAAAGTCATCAGGATTAGGGGAGTTCTCATACATGCACAACTAAAGTAAACGTATACCAAACAAGAGCATATAAAGAAGTGTTGCCTTAATTCGTTATTTTATTCAAAGATTATCTGTGATTACAATAAGGAAAGGTACTAAGCGGATATACAATCGGCTTTCTAGGGCACTATTCCTAACAGTCGGGTGCATATATCTCGAAACCTAATAATTAGGAGCAGTGCTCCGACGGGAAGGCAAATCGAAGTGAGGGTTATGTGGGTTCTGTAGCGCCCGAAGCGGCGAGCCACCACATCCCCCGCACCTAGCCTCGAACCCACATATGAAATATAAATCCATACATGAGCCCAAGACTAAGCGAATGGGAACCTACACTCACTCGCTAGGCCATGCGGAGCTAAGACAGGACCAGAGCGTGCAAGAATAAGGAAACGGAAGCATATAACAAAATCCAAGAAGATAAATCTACAAAATATACAAAAATAGAAATTCGTACATAATTCATTAACAAATGCATAACATATACATACGTCAATTATCACAATCGAATCATATACAAAAGCATGTCTGAATGCAAATAAAAATACAACTCGAACTAGAAGACTTGAACCCGACCGACTCAAGACTCCACCATGCAAGCCCAACCTGCAAACTGAAAAGTTGAAAGGAGAGGGTCAGTCCACCGACTGAGTGAGGGGGGGCTCACACACACCAACACATATCTACATATAGAGCAAATCATGTATTAAACAAAAGACTATGAACCGGGAATAGGGTTTTACACACCAAAGTCATTTTTCCAAAAAGAGCTCATATTTATACATATATTCATATCTTCTTAAGTTTGAAAACTCGTAAGGATTCATAGATATATTCAAAGAACGCATATGGATTCGTATTAAAACTCATAGGGATTCGTATATTCAGATCGATTCATAGTTTAACACAGAAATCTCATATTGAAACAAACCCTCCTATCACGTTTCATAATCATCATAACCCGAGAATTCATATACCCGGCGAGTACGGGTTTCCAACCTTACTCCTTAATATAAGATTCATAAAGAAATCAAAAATAATTCAAATGCATAAGATTCATGATCCCGTATTCCAACCTTCTTCGGAAGTCTGCATGCGGGTTACGGGCCCACACCGTGCAACTCAATATACGTGGGGTCGCGAGCCCACAACGTACCTTCTCCGGCCTCAGCCGAAGGCTCAAAGCACCACGCCTTTTCCATCTCCCTCAGAGTCGCGCGTGGGTACTTCAAAGGAGCGTGTGCACATGGGTGATAACCGGCGACCCCAACAGCCGCACCGGGTCTCCCTTACCCACACCTCCGGGGCCCTGGGATTCAAATAGATTCGTATAGATTCAAATAGATTCATGAGGAAACAAACCTAACTCGCGAAACCTAGAAACATACGATTTATACTTAAAAAGCATACCATAAAAACATACCTTACCGTACAACTCGGCATATGCTATACACGTACCTCTCCGTGTCTTCCAAATTCATAATATGCTGAAGGAGATCCATAATTGGCTCGACACTACACGGTTTGGAGCATAGCCTCATTGCAAAACCATTTAAGCTTATATACGCCCATACGTATAATTTTCTAAGAATTCATATTAAATCGAATTAACAAAATTCATAACATAATATAAGGCACATATTTAATATACATATAGTATATTCGCATGCGGGCTTGAAAACGAGCATATAGGGTCGTAGGTCGCATTAACTAAAAGAAAACAAACCTAAACCTCACCTTTACCGAAAGAGCTCATGGACGAGCATTGACGACCAAGAAGAAGTTAAATGGCGGAATCAACACCTCTCGAACTCAAATCTGAGACAATTAAATACAAATTTATGACTTAGACTCAAACATGAACCAATTAGACGCATGGCGATACGTAAGAACGCAAATGGATGCAAAGGAAATGCAAGATTGCATCACTTACGTCATTAAAATTCAAATCCGTATAAAACGTATCATAACATTTCTTAAACATATTTTATAAAGTTTAACAAATAATTCCACCTTAAATCACACTTAGGGTCACGTTGAATGCAAATATCATCCAAACAATAATCACAAGTCCAAGTTAAATTTTTATCTTTATATCATGCATTAGTTCACGTAAAGTAAATGCAAAGAGAGAAAATTTAATGCATATAATTCCATTTAACAATTAACAGGTCATTCTACTTGCAACAACTAATTCATGCATTATTTACGTAGTGTGCATGCAACCAAATCAGTTCAATATAATTCAACTATACCCATATGATATCATAAATCGACAATTAGCAATAAGAAAACAAGCACTAAACATGCAAATAACATATAAATGGGAGGAAAAACAAACAAAGTATCCAATGGATTGCACCCCATCTCCCCGCCCGGGGGAGATTTTATTCATAAAAGTACCCTCCCGGGTACATTTCATACAGAAGCTTCTGCATAGAAAGTACCCGGCCGGGCACTTCTAGGAGCAAAATCTCCCCGCCCGGGGAGATAGTTCAGTGGCAGCAGCAGTTACTTTCAATCCCTCTGTTTCAAGGCAATAACGACAGCAACAACAACAGACAACCAAGGCAACACTTCCAGGCAACTAACGTAGCAAAGGCAACATAAATTACACCCCAAACACTTCACAAATCAGGCACAAACGCAGCAACAACAAAGAAGAAGAAAGGGAAGAAAAAGAACTTGGAAAAATCACAACCTCCATTAATGGTAACTCAATAACCAAGCAACCTTTAATCAATTCAGGTCCAAACAATTATAAATGAAGCTCATATGGTCTCATATATTCCATCAAATCAATAGAAATTACAAGAGAATGCATATAAATTCAAGAAATGGTCCTAACCCTTACTATTCATTCAAATGCCCAAAACTATATCATTCATGGGTCAAAATCAGAAAATTATGGATGAAAATGATCATATAAACATGGAGATATAAAAAACTAAGGGAAGAAAAAGGCGCCTAAACCGCCAAAACTTGGGTTGCCTCCCAATATCGCCCTTGTTTAATGTCTTAGGCTCGACAAGACTTGTTGAAGTGCTACTCAAACGGAGGTAAACCCTCCATACAAATCCCCTCGACTGTGTGGAGATGAATCTTCTAGTCCATTACGGCCTCTAGATTGGGGATGGTAACTCGTAGAGGTTCGTAACATGACTTGATACTTCCTCATCAAATACTCCATCAACTTTTTGTAGAAACGCTTACCACGATCACTAAGATTCCTGTACTCGAAAAAGATATGAGATCTGAGGAAGATAGTAGTTAAATGATCAATAATATCAGCATACCAGCGCGTGACCTCAGAGCGTGGCCACGTCTTATGGTCACGTGGATCGAAAAACTGCTCATCCAGAAATTCAGCTCGTGTAGTCATTGAATCTGCAAATTTTCCTCCTCCTTTGAAGGTATAACTCAGATTATCCAAAAATTTCTTGAGTCCCACAATAGGTGCCTGCAAAACAAAAGAATTCAGTTTAGCTAAGTCATCAAGTAGTTTCAAATTCGGAGCCTTTTTATTCAAAGGTCTAACATGCTCTAATGGAATAACCATATCATAGATATCATCATGCAAACCAACATGTTTTGGCTTACTCTCAAAATTTTCAACTACCAAATTTTGAAAAGATTCAAAACTTAGCTTTTCCACATTGTTAAGCTCAAAAGTTTCAATACTTGGGTTTTCAATCACATCAACACTTAAAGCATTAGATGATTCATTAGGATCTTTACTTGACTCATAAATATTAAATTTTGCAATATCACCATCAAATTCTAGAGTCAATAAGTCTTCTTGAACATCTAATTTAGCATTAGCAGTACTGAGAAAAGGTCGCCCAAGTAAAATATCAGAAGTACTCAAAGAACTTTCATCCTCCATATAAATCACATAAAAATCAGCAGGAAAGACTAATCCATCAACTTGCACAAGTACGTCCTCTAATACTCCATCTGGATACATAATAGATTGATCAACCATCTGAATTATGATACCTGTATCTTTCAAAGGACCAAGATTCAGTGATGAATAAATAGATAGAGACATAATATTAATGGGCGCATCCAAGTCACACATTGTTTTCTTAATCTCAGTCTTGCCAATTTTACATGGAATTGAAAACATACCTTGGTCTCCGCACTTAGGAGGTAATTTCTTTTGTAAAACAGCGGAGACATTCTCTCCAACACTCAGGATTTCATTACCTTTTAGCTTCCTTTTGTTGGTGCAGAGTTCCTTAAGATATTTCGCATGTCGTGGGATTTGTTGAATAGCATCCAACAAAGGAATGTTAGCTTCAACTTTTCGAAAAGTCTCAAGTACACCTTGCTCCTCCTTCTCTTTTCTCGCTTGGATCAGGCGCTCTGGAAACAGAGGTGGCTCCACCCATGGCTTAGGCTGGAATTTAATTTCTGACTCTCTGTCGCGACTGGAGCCTAAGGCGTGGTCACGCTTAATGGTCAAGTCGTCTGTCTGATCAGTTTCAGCTCTGTTCTGACGAGTTTTGGTATTCTCCACAACTGGAGGAAGTTCTTTTTCGCTTGGGATCGTGATTGCACTCATGTTTCGCCTCTGATCCTCCGTTTGTGATTGAAGTTTCCGTTGATTCTCTAATCTGCTTAATGAGGCTGCAATTTGACCCAATTGATTTTCCAAATTCTTAAAGGAGGTTTCCAAGTTATTAAATTGGATATCTTGTAGGTTGAAAGGTGGGTATGGTTGAGAAATTGGTAGTTGGGGTTGTGGAGGTGTAGGTACGAAGTTTTGGAAGTTTGGTGGATTCGGTGCATAACTCATACTTGGGTGATCATACCATCCGGGATTGTACATGTTGGAGTATGGATTGTACATAGGGGGCTGATATCCAAATGGGTCCACATTTTCGAAAGGGGATTCTTGAAGGGATGGACAGGCGTCGATGGGATGCAACGTACTCGCACACAATTGACAGACCTTCGCTACTTGGGGTACACCTACACCAAGGTTAGAAGCCAAAGCATTTATCATATTCTTAATTTCATCAAAAGGTGAAGAGTTGACCTCGTTAACCTGTTGTGGAATGTTTGCATAATTGTTGAACTGTTGTGCATTCGCAAACATTGTTGGATGATCGTCCTTTTCGGGAATGCTCCTGTTCATGAAAAGAAATAAAATCGATTAAAAACACAGTCCCCGGCAACGGCGCCAAAATTTGACAGGTGTCGAATCCGTCAAAAAATAAATAAAGTTCCTATTTAACGACTAAACACAGAGTATAGTGCAAACAGGGTCGATCCACAGAGACTGGTTGATTTATTTCTAACAATTCCAAGAAATTCACGAAAAGAAACAATTAAAAGGGGGGGTTTTGAATTATTCTAACCTAAGTATGCAATTAAAATAAATAACAAGAATTAAAAAGCTAACTAAAACTAAACAAGTAAGATCACGTAGGATTAAATCAATCAGAGGGAGAATTACCTAGCCAGGGATATTCGATTCGAATTACTATATTGATCATTGACTCAAGGATAAATTCAAGTTATTCAGACAGATTGGCTATAGTTGATAGAGACACTCGACTCAACCTCGTTTTTACTTAATTAATCGGATAACCTAGAGACACTCGACAGTTATCTTCCCTAACAAATTCACAACCCCTAGAGACACTCGACAGGATTTAATGAATTCGCAGCATTAAGAACCATAAAAACACCAACCCTAACCAACCAAGTCGTGACACACGCAAGATTTAAATTAGATTATCAAATCCCTTAGTGAACGAGGAATTTTATCGCTAAAACCCTGTCACTAATTTACCACCTTGTATCAATCAACTTTACTACACTTCAAGTATCATGAATGGCTATATGCAAATTAAAACAACCTAGAGATCGTGCACTATCCCGAAATTGCCTAATCACAATAAACACGAAACACGGAGATAAGATAAATGCCTAAATAAACATGAATTAAATAAAACGTTTAGGTCTCACAATATCCAATTCGAATCTATAATCCCTAACTAGATAATTAAAAACTTAGCTACTCATGAAATAAACTAAAAATCTAAAAAGAAGAGAGAAGAGAAAATCTTGGAAAATAGGGTGGAGAAGTGCTCCCGAATTCCTCCCCGAATTGTTGTCTGTTTCGTCCCCTCTAAAATCTATATCCCCAAGTCAACGTCTTTAATAAATAGACCCAAAAGTTGCATCCAAATTGGATTCCTAATTTTCACGCAAGAGGGACTTCAATTCTTTTCCTCCAAGTATCAATACAAATTGGGCCTAATTAAATGAAATCAAGGGCATGTGCAAGCCCGCCTCCAATTGCCCATTAAAATGGACTCCTACCAATCAAATTAAATCCAAATTCGGCCCACCATTAAACCTTAGCAAGTGGCAGCCCAATATCAACAAATACATTCCATCTCTGAAATAAATTCACCAAGCCCACACCCAATTCCTAAAATAGTGCAAGCTCTAGCGAAAACCCAAGCCCAAAGGTAATTTAGCAATTCCAAGCCATCTTCAGCTGATCCAATTTCATTCCAAAGATACACTTGCAGCCCAAACTCAAAATAGAATCCAACCTTCCACAAATTAAATCAAATGGTCCCTCAATCTTGTTGCCTGAACGTGTACATGCTGCCTCCAATTCCATCCAATTAATTATTCTTCATGCAACAAATCAGCAGTACCCATGCGAGAATTTTTCCATAAAACGACTAGATTTTCCCCAATTTCACATTTAAGCCCCGAATCTACAATAAAACAATAAAACATTAATTCCTTTCAAGATAAATATCAATTAAAACACAATTTGGGATAAAACTCAATTATAAAGATGACGAAATAACGAGTTATCAAATTCCCCCACACTAGCACATTACTCGTCCTCGAGGACTCATGAAAATCAAATGGAAACAATAGCACCCATCAAACACGATCACAAAGGCAATCATCGAATCTCGCCTAAATAAGTCTAGCTCATCAACACACTACTTAATTGAACAAAACTCAACAAATTAGTATAAATAACATACCCTCGTGTAATGTAGTGTGAATTGAACAAAAGAATGTACAAAGACTAGATTAATTAGTCTATGATTTTCGCCTAACCTCTAATTATTAACTTCGAATGCATCCTTCACTCCAATCTCCACTAATGTAGTCAACTCATGACTCGGGATCGATAGGTCTTTCGAGCTTGTAATGTAAGGCTTGGGGTAAAGGTTAGGAAAATTTTGGAACTAGTGGCTAACACACCAAACTTACACATTTTATAATAAAACCCGTGGTAATTCCCTTTTCATCTACCGGACTCCCTTACTTTGCTTTAAACAATTAATTTCCCCCTTTTTCACTCATCGAACTTTTGGTATTCAAAACACACTCTTCCTTTCTTTTTTTTTTCTGCTCATTTTTTCTTTCTTGACTTCTTTTCCTCTCATCAATTTTCATCTCTTGTTTCTTCTATATTTTCAACAATGCTCAATCTCTATTTTCTTCTTCAACTTTCAATTCAGCACAAAGGACAACAAGGAGCCCAAAGACATCTAAAATTCCAAATCCAAAATGAGCAAGCAAGGTGTGATTCAAACTAGGGTAGGGATAATAATGTTGTGCATAGGCTTGTAATGTGGCTAAGAAGGAATTTTGCACAACATTCAGGCTCAGCGGGGTCAACCGGGATAATTTTATTTGTGAAAAGATCAAGAAAAGGCTTACCACCGACAACGATCGCCTAAGTCACTTCCCAAATCAATTGTTAACTAAAAATTTCGTCTCGAAAGGAGCTAAGATGCATTCTAATCAACTTTTAGACCTATTTGAAAATCAAAGACTTTTCTATCTAAGCAAAGCACATTAATTCATTCAATGGTGCGCGAAAAATGAGGGTATAAGATTATACTAATTCATTAAATTTCACACAAATTTCATGCATTTAACAAGCCTAACTCGTTCTAGCTAAATTCAACAATCAAACCTAATAGAAAGCATTCAAAATGGGGGCAAAATATCCACAATTATCAGCATCTCAAGTTCGAAGTAAAATCACAATTTCAGCCACAAAAACAAAAATTTCAAAAAATTTTCAGTTCTAGCACTAGTGGACCTAATCCCCCCCACACTTAAATCATGCATTGTCCTCAAGGCATTAAAAATAATCAAGATCTAGAGTAAAGAGGACTTCCCTGAAGTTCGGTTGGGGAGGTAGGGCGTTTGGGCATGTAAATTTCCCATTTAATTTGAAGTTCTGGACGTGGCGTGGCTGTTAGGCGTGACCATGCTCAAGGGTCATGTTAGCAGAAAATTGACAGCAGTTATCAGCAGCAAATCAGCACTAACTGGACCAAGTTATGCGCTCCTGGAAGACAGAAAAGGGCAGAAAATCAACACGAACACCACGAGAACCAAAAAAAAAAAAAAAAAACTAAGGGAAGAAAAAGGCGCCTAAACCGCCAAAACTTGGGTTGCCTCCCAATATCGCCCTTGTTTAATGTCTTAGGCTCGACAAGACTTGTTGAAGTGCTACTCAAACGGAGGTAAACCCTCCATACAAATCCCCTCGACTGTGTGGAGATGAATCTTCTAGTCCATTACGGCCTCTAGATTGGGGATGGTAACTCGTAGAGGTTCGTAACATGACTTGATACTTCCTCATCAAATACTCCATCAACTTTTTGTAGAAACGCTTACCACGATCACTAAGATTCCTGTACTCGAAAAAGATATGAGATCTGAGGAAGATAGTAGTTAAATGATCAATAATATCAGCATACCAGCGCGTGACCTCAGAGCGTGGCCACGTCTTATGGTCACGTGGATCGAAAAACTGCTCATCCAGAAATTCAGCTCGTGTAGTCATTGAATCTGCAAATTTTCCTCCTCCTTTGAAGGTATAACTCAGATTATCCAAAAATTTCTTGAGTCCCACAATAGGTGCCTGCAAAACAAAAGAATTCAGTTTAGCTAAGTCATCAAGTAGTTTCAAATTTGGAGCCTTTTTATTCAAAGGTCTAACATGCTCTAATGGAATAACCATATCATAGATATCATCATGCAAACCAACATGTTTTGGCTTACTCTCAAAATTTTCAACTACCAAATTTTGAAAAGATTCAAAACTTAGCTTTTCCACATTGTTAAGCTCAAAAGTTTCAATACTTGGGTTTTCAATCACATCAACACTTAAAGCATTAGATGATTCATTAGGATCTTTACTTGACTCATAAATATTAAATTTTGCAATATCACCATCAAATTCTAGAGTCAATAAGTCTTCTTGAACATCTAATTTAGCATTAGCAGTACTGAGAAAAGGTCGCCCAAGTAAAATATCAGAAGTACTCAAAGAACTTTCATCCTCCATATAAATCACATAAAAATCAGCAGGAAAGACTAATCCATCAACTTGCACAAGTACGTCCTCTAATACTCCATCTGGATACATAATAGATTGATCAACCATCTGAATTATGATACCTGTATCTTTCAAAGGACCAAGATTCAGTGATGAATAAATAGATAGAGACATAATATTAATGGGCGCATCCAAGTCACACATTGTTTTCTTAATCTCAGTCTTGCCAATTTTACATGGAATTGAAAACATACCTTGGTCTCCGCACTTAAGAGGTAATTTCTTTTGTAAAACAGCGGAGACATTCTCTCCAACACTCAGGATTTCATTACCTTTTAGCTTCCTTTTGTTGGTGTAGAGTTCCTTAAGATATTTCGCATGTCGTGGGATTTGTTGAATAGCATCCAACAAAGGAATGTTAGCTTCAACTTTTCGAAAAGTCTCAAGTACACCTTGCTCCTCCTTCTCTTTTCTCGCTTGGATCAGGCGCTCTGGAAACAGAGGTGGCTCCACCCATGGCTTAGGCTGGAATTTAATTTCTGACTCTCTGTCGCGACTGGAGCCTAAGGCGTGGTCACGCTTAATGGTCAAGTCGTCTATCTGATCAGTTTCAGCTCTGTTCTGACGAGTTTTGGTATTCTCCACAACTGGAGGAAGTTCTTTATCGCTTGGGATCGTGATTGCACTCATGTTTCGCCTCTGATCCTCCGTTTGTGATTGAAGTTTCCGTTGATTCTCTAATCTGCTTAATGAGGCTGCAATTTGACCCAATTGATTTTCCAAATTCTTAAAGGAGGTTTCCAAGTTATTAAATTGGATATCTTGTAGGTTGAAAGGTGGGTATGGTTGAGAAATTGGTAGTTGGGGTTGTGGAGGTGTAGGTACGAAGTTTTGGAAGTTTGGTGGATTCGGTGCATAACTCATACTTGGGTGATCATACCATCCGGGATTGTACATGTTGGAGTATGGATTGTACATAGGGGGCTGATATCCGAATGGGTCCACATTTTCGAAAGGGGATTCTTGAAAGGATGGACAGGCGTCGATGGGATACAACGTACTCGCACACAATTGACAGACCTTCGCTACTTGGGGTACACCTACACCAAGGTTAGAAGCCAAAGCATTTATCATATTCTTAATTTCATCAAAAGGTGAAGAGTTGACCTCGTTAACCTGTTGTGGAATGTTTGCATAATTGTTGAACTATTGTGCATTCGCAAACATTGTTGGATGATCGTCCTTTTCGGGAATGCTCCTGTTCATGAAAAGAAATAAAATCGATTAAAAACACAGTCCCCGGCAACGGCGCCAAAATTTGACAGGTGTCGAATCCGTCAAAAAATAAATAAAGTTCCTATTTAACGACTAAACACAGAGTATAGTGCAAACAGGGTCGATCCACAGAGACTGGTTGATTTATTTCTAACAATTCCAAGAAATTCACGAAAAGAAACAATTAAAAGGGGGGGTTTTGAATTATTCTAACCTAAGTATGCAATTAAAATAAATAACAAGAATTAAAAAGCTAACTAAAACTAAACAAGTAAGATCACGTAGGATTAAATCAATCAGAGGGAGAATTACCTAGCCAGGGATATTCGATTCGAATTACTATATTGATCATTGACTCAAGGATAAATTCAAGTTATTCAGACAGATTGGCTATAGTTGATAGAGACACTCGACTCAACCTCGTTTTTACTTAATTAATCGGATAACCTAGAGACACTCGACAGTTATCTTCCCTAACAAATTCACAACCCCTAGAGACACTCGACAGGATTTAATGAATTCGCAGCATTAAGAACCATAAAAACACCAACCCTAACCAACCAAGTCGTGACACACGCAAGATTTAAATTAGATTATCAAATGCCTTAGTGAACGAGGAATTTTATCGCTAAAACCCTGTCACTAATTTACCACCTTGTATCAATCAACTTTACTACACTTCAAGTATCATGAATGGCTATATGCAAATTAAAACAACCTAGAGATCGTGCACTATCCCGAAATTGCCTAATCACAATAAACACGAAACACGGAGATAAGATAAATGCCTAAATAAACATGAATTAAATAAAACGTTTAGGTCTCACAATATCCAATTCGAATCTATAATCCCTAACTAGATAATTAAAAACTTAGCTACTCATGAAATAAACTAAAAATCTAAAAAGAAGAGAGAAGAGAAAATATTGGAAAATAGGGTGGAGAAGTGCTCCCGAATTCCTCCCCGAATTGTTGTCTGTTTCGTCCCCTCTAAAATCTATATCCCCAAGTCAACGTCTTTAATAAATAGACCCAAAAGTTGCATCCAAATTGGATTCCTAATTTTCACGCAAGAGGGACTTCAATTCTTTTCCTCCAAGTATCAATACAAATTGGGCCTAATTAAATGAAATCAAGGGCATGTGCAAGCCCGCCTCCAATTGCCCATTAAAATGGACTCCTACCAATCAAATTAAATCCAAATTCGGCCCACCATTAAACCTTAGCAAGTGGCAGCCCAATATCAACAAATACATTCCATCTCTGAAATAAATTCACCAAGCCCACACCCAATTCCTAAAATAGTGCAAGCTCTAGCGAAAACCCAAGCCCAAAGGTAATTTAACAATTCCAAGCCATCTTCAGCTGATCCAATTTCATTCCAAAGATACACTTGCAGCCCAAACTCAAAATAGAATCCAACCTTCCACAAATTAAATCAAATGGTCCCTCAATCTTGTTGCCTGAACGTGTACATGCTGCCTCCAATTCCATCCAATTAATTATTCTTCATGCAACAAATCAGCAGTAGCCATGCGAGAATTTTTCCATAAAACGACTAGATTTTCCCCAATTTCACATTTAAGCCCCGAATCTACAATAAAACAATAAAACATTAATTCCTTTCAAGATAAATATCAATTAAAACACAATTCGGGATAAAACTCAATTATAAAGATGACGAAATAACGAGTTATCAAATTCCCCCACACTAGCACATTACTCGTCCTCGAGGACTCATGAAAATCAAATGGAAACAATAGCACCCATCAAACACGATCACAAAGGCAATCATCGAATCTCGCCTAAATAAGTCTAGCTCATCAACACACTACTTAATTGAACAAAACTCAACAAATTAGTATAAATAACATACCCTCGTGTAATGTAGTGTGAATTGAACAAAAGAATGTACAAAGACTAGATTAATTAGTCTATGATTTTCGCCTAACCTCTAATTATTAACTTCGAATGCATCCTTCACTCCAATCTCCACTAATGTAGTCAACTCATGACTCGGGATCGATAGGTCTTTCGAGCTTGTAATATAAGGCTTGGGGTAAAGGTTAGGAAAATTTTGGAACTAGTGGCTAACACACCAAACTTACACATTTTATAATAAAACCCGTGGTAATTCCCTTTTCATTTACCGGACTCCCTTACTTTGCTTTAAACAATTAATTTCCCCCTTTTTCACTCATCGAACTTTTGGTATTCAAAACACACTCTTCCTTTCTTTTTTTTTTCTGCTCATTTTTTCTTTCTTGACTTCTTTTCCTCTCATCAATTTTCATCTCTTGTTTCTTCTATATTTTCAATAATGCTCAATCTCTATTTTCTTCTTCAACTTTCAATTCAGCACAAAGGACAACAAGGAGCCCAAAGACATCTAAAATTCCAAATCCAAAATGAGCAAGCAAGGTGTGATTCAAACTAGGGTAGGGATAATAATGTTGTGCATAGGCTTGTAATGTGGCTAAGAAGGAATTTTGCACAACATTCAGGCTCAGCGGGGTCAACCGGGATAATTTTATTTGTGAAAAGATCAAGAAAAGGCTTACCACCGACAACGATCGCCTAAGTCACTTCCCAAATCAATTGTTAACTAAAAATTTCGTCTCGAAAGGAGCTAAGATGCATTCTAATCAACTTTTAGACCTATTTGAAAATCAAAGACTTTTCTATCTAAGCAAAGCACATTAATTCATTCAATGGTGCGCGAAAAATGAGGGTATAAGATTATACTAATTCATTAAATTTCACACAAATTTCATGCATTTAACAAGCCTAACTCGTTCTAGCTAAATTCAACAATCAAACCTAATAGAAAGCATTCAAAATGGGGGCAAAATATCCACAATTATCAGCATCTCAAGTTCGAAGTAAAATCACAATTTCAGCCACAAAAACAAAAATTTCAAAAAATTTTCAGTTCTAGCACTAGTGGACCTAATCCCCCCCACACTTAAATCATGCATTGTCCTCAAGGCATTAAAAATAATCAAGATCTAGAGTAAAGAGGACTTCCCTGAAGTTCGGTTGGGGAGGTAGGGCGTTTGGGCATGTAAATTTCCCATTTAATTTGAAGTTCTCGACGTGGCGTGGCTGTTAGGCGTGACCACGCTCAAGGGTCATGTTAGCAGAAAATTGACAGCAGTTATCAGCAGCAAATCAGCACTATCTGGACCAAGTTATGCGCTTCTGGAAGACAGAAAAGGGCAGAAAATCAACACGAACACCACGAGAACCAAAAAAAAAAAAAAAAAAAAACTAAGGGAAGAAAAAGGCGCCAAAACCGCCAAAACTTGGGTTGCCTCCCAATAGCGCCCTTGTTTAATGTCTTAGGCTCGACAAGACTTGTTGAAGTGCTACTCAAACGGAGGTAAACCCTCCATACAAATCCCCTCGACTGTGTGGAGATGAATCTTCTAGTCCATTACGGCCTCTAAATTGGGGATGGTAACTCGTAGAGGTTCGTAACATGACTTGATACTTCCTCATCAAATACTCCATCAACTTTTTGTAGAAACGCTTACCACGATCACTAAGATTCCTGTACTCGAAAAAGATATGAGATCTGAGGAAGATAGTAGTTAAATGATCAATAATATCAGCATACCAGCGCGTGACCTCAGAGCGTGGCCACGTCTTATGGTCACGTGGATCGAAAAATTGCTCATCCAGAAATTCAGCTCGTGTAGTCATTGAATCTGCAAATTTTCCTCCTCCTTTGAAGGTATAACTCAGATTATCCAAAAATTTCTTGAGTCCCACAATAGGTGCCTGCAAAACAAAAGAATTCAGTTTAGCTAAGTCATCAAGTAGTTTCAAATTCGGAGCCTTTTTATTCAAAGGTCTAACATGCTCTAATGGAATAACCATATCATAGATATCATCATGCAAACCAACATGTTTTGGCTTACTCTCAAAATTTTCAACTACCAAATTTTGAAAAGATTCAAAACTTAGCTTTTCCACATTGTTAAGCTCAAAAGTTTCAATACTTGGGTTTTCAATCACATCAACACTTAAAGCATTAGATGATTCATTAGGATCTTTACTTGACTCATAAATATTAAATTTTGCAATATCACCATCAAATTCTAGAGTCAATAAGTCTTCTTGAACATCTAATTTAGCATTAGCAGTACTGAGAAAAGGTCGCCCAAGTAAAATATCAGAAGTACTCAAAGAACTTTCATCCTCCATATAAATCACATAAAAATCAGCAGGAAAGACTAATCCATCAACTTGCACAAGTACGTCCTCTAATACTCCATCTGGATACATAATAGATTGATCAACCATCTGAATTATGATACCTGTATCTTTCAAAGGACCAAGATTCAGTGATGAATAAATAGATAGAGGCATAATATTAATGGGCGCATCCAAGTCACACATTGTTTTCTTAATCTCAGTCTTGCCAAATTTACATGGAATTGAAAACATACCTTGGTCTCCGCACTTAGGAGGTAATTTCTTTTGTAAAACAGCGGAGACATTCTCTCCAACACTCAGGATTTCATTACCTTTTAGCTTCCTTTTGTTGGTGCAGAGTTCCTTAAGATATTTCGCATGTCGTGGGATTTGTTGAATAGCATCCAACAAAGGAATGTTAGCTTCAACTTTTCGAAAAGTCTCAAGTACACCTTGCTCCTCCTTCTCTTTTCTCGCTTGGATCAGGCGCTCTGGAAACAGAGGTGGCTCCACCCATGGCTTAGGCTGGAATTTAATTTCTGACTCTCTGTCGCGACTGGAGCCTAAGGCGTGGTCACTCTTAATGGTCAAGTCGTCTGTCTGATCAGTTTCAGCTCTGTTCTGACGAGTTTTGGTATTCTCCACAACTGGAGGAAGTTCTTTATCGCTTGGGATCGTGATTGCACTCATGTTTCGCCTCTGATCCTCCGTTTGTGATTGAAGTTTCCGTTGATTCTCTAATCTGCTTAATGAGGCTGCAATTTGACCCAATTGATTTTCCAAATTCTTAAAGGAGGTTTCCAAGTTATTAAATTGGATATCTTGTGGGTTGAAAGGTGGGTATGGTTGAGAAATTGGTAGTTGGGGTTGTGGAGGTGTAGGTACGAAGTTTTGGAAGTTTGGTGGATTCGGTGCATAACTCATACTTGGGTGATCATACCATCCGGGATTGTACATGTTGGAGTATGGATTGTACATAGGGGGCTGATATCCGAATGGGTCCACATTTTCGAAAGGGGATTCTTGAAGGGATGGACAGGCGTCGATGGGATGCAACGTACTCGCACACAATTGACAGACCTTCGCTACTTGGGGTACACCTACACCAAGGTTAGAAGCCAAAGCATTTATCATATTCTTAATTTCATCAAAAGGTGAAGAGTTGACCTCGTTAACCTGTTGTGGAATGTTTGCATAATTGTTGAACTGTTGTGCATTCGCAAACATTGTTGGATGATCGTCCTTTTCGGGAATGCTCCTGTTCATGAAAAGAAATAAAATCGATTAAAAACACAGTCCCCGGCAACGGCGCCAAAATTTGACAGGTGTCGAATCCGTCAAAAAATAAATAAAGTTCCTATTTAACGACTAAACACAGAGTATAGTGCAAACAGGGTCGATCCACAGAGACTGGTTGATTTATTTCTAACAATTCCAAGAAATTCACGAAAAGAAACAATTAAAAGGGGGGGTTTTGAATTATTCTAACCTAAGTATGCAATTAAAATAAATAACAAGAATTAAAAAGCTAACTAAAACTAAACAAGTAAGATCACGTAGGATTAAATCAATCAGAGGGAGAATTACCTAGCCAGGGATATTCGATTCGAATTACTATATTGATCATTGACTCAAGGATAAATTCAAGTTATTCAGACAGATTGGCTATAGTTGATAGAGACACTCGACTCAACCTCGTTTTTACTTAATTAATCGGATAACCTAGAGACACTCGACAGTTATCTTCCCTAACAAATTCACAACCCCTAGAGACACTCGACAGGATTTAATGAATTCGCAGCATTAAGAACCATAAAAACACCAACCCTAACCAACCAAGTCGTGACACACGCAAGATTTAAATTAGATTATCAAATCCCTTAGTGAACGAGGAATTTTATCGCTAAAACCCTGTCACTAATTTACCACCTTGTATCAATCAACTTTACTACACTTCAAGTATCATGAATGGCTATATGCAAATTAAAACAACCTAGAGATCGTGCACTATCCCGAAATTGCCTAATCACAATAAACACGAAACACGGAGATAAGATAAATGCCTAAATAAACATGAATTAAATAAAACGTTTAGGTCTCACAATATCCAATTCGAATCTATAATCCCTAACTAGATAATTAAAAACTTAGCTACTCATGAAATAAACTAAAAATCTAAAAAGAAGAGAGAAGAGAAAATCTTGGAAAATAGGGTGGAGAAGTGCTCCCGAATTCCTCCCCGAATTGTTGTCTGTTTCGTCCCCTCTAAAATCTATATTCCCAAGTCAACGTCTTTAATAAATAGACCCAAAAGTTGCATCCAATTTGGATTCCTAATTTTCACGCAAGAGGGACTTCAATTCTTTTCCTCCAAGTATCAATACAAATTGGGCCTAATTAAATGAAATCAAGGGCATGTGCAAGCCCGCCTCCAATTGCCCATTAAAATGGACTCCTACCAATCAAATTAAATCCAAATTCGGCCCACCATTAAACCTTAGCAAGTGGCAGCCCAATATCAACAAATACATTCCATCTCTGAAATAAATTCACCAAGCCCACACCCAATTCCTAAAATAGTGCAAGCTCTAGCGAAAACCCAAGCCCAAAGGTAATTTAGCAATTCCAAGCCATCTTCAGCTGATCCAATTTCATTCCAAAGATACACTTGCAGCCCAAACTCAAAATAGAATCCAACCTTCCACAAATTAAATCAAATGGTCCCTCAATCTTGTTGCCTGAACGTGTACATGCTGCCTCCAATTCCATCCAATTAATTATTCTTCATGCAACAAATCAGCAGTACCCATGCGAGAATTTTTCCATAAAACGACTAGATTTTCCCCAATTTCACATTTAAGCCCCGAATCTACAATAAAACAATAAAATATTAATTCCTTTCAAGATAAATATCAATTAAAACATAATTCGGGATAAAACTCAATTATAAAGATGACGAAATAACGAGTTATCAGGGCCACAACAGGTAGGTAAGAACCCAATGTGCATAGTTGTATCCTAAGGAGCACAAAATGCTTCTATTTCAACAAATTTCAACACTTTTACATTTAAATCAATATTATCTTTGTTTTTAACTATTTTTTTTTTGTATTTTGTATACATTTATTGTAGATTCAACGAAAATTTGTGTCAACAAAAAGGGTTTTGAATTTGGTTACCACGACGATCACGATGGTGATGCTTGGACAACTAACTAAGGGGATTATATTCTGGTTTGAATTAGCTTATTACTTTTGGGAATTTTCTTTAACCTTTAACCGTTGGGTTGAACATTTAACAACCTAGCCTTTATGGTGATCAAAATATTTAAGTTGTCACATTACTCTTTACGGATAACTTGTGGAATCCGTAATCAAGATTCAAGTGTCTATATAGGCTACAATAATATAGTTGAAATTTCGTTCTTTTTTATATTGTGTACATTATAGAAGAATTTAAAACAGTTTACTTTGATATCTTGGACACTATATTTTTGAGATCCATCAAGGTGTATACTCTAGATTTAGGGTGAATATATGTCGTCACTCTTTAACATTTTTTCCCTGTATATCCTATTATGAGTTTGTGTTAGGTTGGATCATTAAGATACAAAATTCTTTTTATGAATGATAACTGCATAATCCAAAAACTTGAACACATACGAGATATCTTATTAAGCTAGCATATATAGCATCGAACCACTAATCTACATCATCTGAATGGAATTGCTTAACAAAGTATATATTAGGGATAATTACAAACGCTCCCCTCAGGTTTAGCGAAAATACAGATTCCCCCTTGAGGTTTGAGAAATTACGAACACCCCCATGAGATTTACATTCTTTCTCACAAATTATTTCAACTGTTAATAACGGTGTTAACTTTTGCTGATGTCAGCAATATTATTTTTAAAAATTCCAATCATACTGGGGGTATATTGTCATAATATTGAAAATGTAATGATATATTTGTAATGTTGGTTAAATTTGTATTTTTCAATTTGAAAATTTATAATTTAATTAATATTTATATTTTATTTATAAGTATAAATCGGAATAAATATTTCATGCATATTTATTCCAATAAAGTATGGTAAAAAAATTACAAATTCCACTTTATATTTATGTCTTAGCTTTATGCATATTTTGCATAAGTTTATTTAAACTTTATTCGTTTAGAATAATAATTTTTTTTAATAAAATAGAAAATCATAACTAGGGGTGAACAAAAAACCCGAACCGAACCGAACCGAAGGGGTTCGGTTTCGGTTTCGGTTATTAAATTTCTGAACTTTCGGTTTCGGTAAAAACCAAAGCAGACCCCTTTAATTTGACGATTTTTAGTTCTTAGTCGTGCTTCTAAATTCTATTACGATTTACTTACATTGAGTTCAGACCCTTGCCCTATGTTTTCACTTCAGACTTCAAGTTTCTTTTCCCTCACAGCCTCACGCCGCGTTTCTCTTCTCACTTAGTTCGGACCACCTAGCGCCTCCGCAACCAACCACCAAGATTACGACGACGACGTCGCCACCCACTAAGACTTCACTTCAATTTTGTTCTTATTTCTTCACTATGGTTTGTTTCGGAGCTTCATTCACTTCCTTTCTCGCCGCCACCGGAGCCCAGCCTGTTAGCGCAGCAGAGGAAGCATCCGGGGACGGAGTTTATCCCCAAATCATATAATAAAGCACAAAAAAAAGTTGCGAGGATTATAATCATCTTGGTGTTGAAATTCTCATCGAGCAGCAACGGCGCAGCCTTGGGTAGAAATTCATCAAATTGAAGCAATGAAGACCCAATTATTATACACAGAGTTTCTTTCGGTTATTTGACTTTTTCTATTTCTTTTGATTTTTTTTATTAATTTCGGTTTCTCGGTTAATAACCGAAACCGAACCGAAATTTTTGGTTTTTATCGAACCGAAACCGAGTCATTTTGGTTCGGTACTCGGTTACCTAAATTCAATAGCCGAAAATTCGATTAACCGAACCGAATAACCGAATTTTTGGTTATTTACCGAATGAACACCCTTAATAACAAACTCGTTAAATTCACATAACTATCCATCAAAATTATTTAAAAAAATATTTGGAACATTAGTGATTTTTAATGCATGTGCTTTAAATACAAATAATATTCCAATATAAATATGCATGCCAATTTTCATTTTTTAAAGAAATATTTGGTATCTGATGGGGTCTGATCCGAGTTGTCAAACACCAACACTTTAGAATTTGTATGATGGAAAAACCGGGGATCAAATGCTCAGGCGAGGGTCGCCAGAGTTAGTGAGTTCTACCTGCTAGGAACAAACACAACAAAACGTTAGAAGGCCAAGCTGGGGAAAACGGGGGTGAGACCTAGTTTGGCTCTCCGAGCCTTTAGTCAGTTTCAGGTGATGAAAAAGAGAAAGATAAAATAGAGCTCAAGTGTGTAAAGCTTGCTTACAGAGTGTGAGTGATTCTCAATATTTATAGTTGAGGGCCAGGGCCCCTTTGGTAATTGTCACTAAGTGATCCTGGATTGGTGTTGCCTAGACGCGTGGCATAATGAGGAGCCTTCAAAAAGGGTCTCTTGCAGAAGCCTACAAAAAAGTTGGTGGCGGGCAACAATGGCAGGTGTGCATTTGTGTACTATCTGTCAGAGAGTGTTACTGGGTTGTTATCGAGGGCTAAGGTCACTCGGGTTGATATGAACTTTGGGCCTCGCAGGTCCTTAGGGGGTTCCTGGGCTCAAAGAGGTGGCATGGAGGGAATAGTTTCGCTTTTACAGCCATGGAATGATCTCGAGGGTGAACCCTGAGAAGGCTTCGAGGACCATAACATAATTATATCGCTAGCCTTGCTCGTCCGCTCGGGGGAAGATAGCCTTGTTTGCCCACTCCAAGGAAGGTTAGGATTCCCTTCAGCTAGGGAGCGAACACTCCCTCGAGGAGGAATAGTCAATCTCGCGGGGAAGCTTGAGATGTGGACCCTGAAAAGCCACGACGTCAGCCTTTCACTGGGCCACGTGCCGTATGCGTGGCTAGACCGTATTTTGGCCTAATCATTTTGCCCCCCAATTCTGTAGTCACAATAATGTGGCCTATAGAATTCATATGTTTAAACTTCCGAGGGTCACCTTTGGTGGGAAAGTTATGCCCTCGAGAGACTTATTTTGAAGACGTATTTAATGCGGTGCTTTCACCTTGATCGCTCGGACTTTCAGGCATTAAATGCTGCTAAGCGAGTGGGTAACTAAACTACTAACAATTAAACTAAACAAATGATAAAACTAGCTAGACTAACAAATACTCAAGAATTAATAACTCAAAAATGAATGGACAACAAATTACTCGGGAATTTCCTAATCATGCATAGACTAAGATCATTGACTCAAAAATTTTCACTGGTTTTAATGATAGATTAGCTATAGTCACCAAGTACCTCTGGCTCCCTCGTTTCTTCTTACTTTTAGAACGATTAGAAGAAACTCCTAATAATCGTCACCTAACTAATTAATAACCCCTTCGAGACTCTCTTCGAGATTCAATTACTTAGCAGCATTAAACACCAAAGAAACACTAATCCTAACCGGTTATGCATAGACTCCTGTTTCACTCGATTAGATCTCAAGTTTCTCAACACGAAATCAGACAAACTTAATGTCCTAGTGTCAATTACCACAAATACTAACCATACAGTTAACACCACCAAATAAATTAGTTGGCTATATGCAAATTAACTAATTCTAAGATCGGGCCGTAATCAAAGAATCAATTAACAAACAATGACAGTAAAACGGAATAAGAATATCATAAACTAACTAATCAAAACGATTCGGTCTCACAAGTCTAGCATAATATTTGGAAATTCCCAACTAAAAACGAAACTAGCTAATCAATCAAAATTTAACAAACAAAGTCTAAAAATAAAGAAAAGGAAGAAAGAAAGCTCTCGTTGCTGCGGCGTGTTTTCTCCGTGTGTGCAGCCTGTTCTGATTCCAACTGCTGCCATATGCTTTTGTAGTGTAAAGGATGGAGACTTTTTCCATCTAGTTCCAGCCATGATCTTCACGTTCAAACATAATTATGGCCACTAACTCCCTCTTCTTCAATGTCTTGTAACTCCCTCAAAACGTGTTGACAGAATAAAGGCCACTAACTCCCCACGTTCTCTCCAAGTTATTGCTTATTATCTCCATAATCTCGCCTACTAACTCCCTTAATTCTAACTGAAGTCTTCTTCCACAAATGGACTCCACTTGACCGAGACTCCTATCAGCCCATCTTCTCAAATTGAAACCAAGCTTGATTTTTGGGCCGTAAACCCTTGTCTGACACCAAGTCCAACAAAGGCGCAAACTTCTTCAACTTCTGAAATGATTAACATGTGGGCTTTTTAAATTAATCCAAGAAAAGTGAGCTATCTCTTGTTCAACTTCAAGGCACGTGGGCTTCCTTCTACAAACAGGTGCGTGCCAATTTCTCCAATTATCTCCAAATTTCCATGAAGTATGTTTCCTGCGTGAGAATACAAAACTCGATTAATTACCCATAATGAAGCCGAATCGTGGAGTAAAATATAACAATTCATGCTTAAAAATTAAATAAATACACGACACATCACAAGGCTTCGAAACTTAGGTCTACTTTGAATCTTTTTTCCGCTAACTTTTCCATCTGCTAACCTTAGTACAGTAGGAGTTCTTCTTTCATTCTTCCAAATTCTTCTCCTTACCGATTTTCCACCATGTCTGGCGAGTACATTGATGAAGTGGTTAGGAAGATAGAGGATATGTCTAGTTCTAGTTCTTCACCTTACAATCCCACACCCCATCACCAAACGGTGGAGGAAATTTTTGGGGAAGCTAGGGACGAAGATCTTGATGCCGCTGTGTCGGCCATAGGGGAGCGTAACCCAGATGGAGTAGATCATCTATTTGAAGAGATGGATCTACTAATAGAAGTGGACCGTCACGGGGTTGCCCTTCCCTTGGTGAAGAATTCCACTAGACTACACCGCCACTCCATAACCGTCGCGATCCGGGGTTCACCACCTGAGGAGATGGCCACCGGGCCTTCAGAAGAACCTTGCCCCAAATGCCAGAGAAGGAGTAAGAAAGCCAAAATGCCGGTACAAGGGGAGAGTTCCGGTATGCAGGCCACTGATAGGACACCTGATGAGATTCAAAGCATAATGACCATGGGGGATTTGGTCACATTGATGGCCCCAAGGTATTTGGATGAGAGATTCACTTTCCGGCTACCAGAGGAGCATGAGAGAGCCAATAATCCACCGGACGGAGAGAACACAGTGTACAAGGACACCATAGAAGTTTGAGGGTTGAGTTTTCTATTCCGGTCCCCATATCGAGCATCCTTAATTACCTAAACTTGAGCCCCTGGCAAATCCTCCCCAATGGGATAGCCCTCATCAACGCTTTTATCATTTTGATGAAGTGTATAGGGCATGAGCCCTCAATCCCTAATTTCATAAATCTGTTCCAAGTAGCCCGCTCACCTCGCTCGTCTTTGAGGGCTGGATTCTACTATATCCAGGTGAAATCCAACCTTAGGCTTATCGATTCCCCCTAGAGTACGTATGGTAATGAGTGGAAGGAAAGGTTTTTCTTTGTAGAGCTCCTGAGGGTGAAGATTTTGAAGTCCCTCGAGCGTGATTATTCACGGTGATGAGACCCTCGTGAAATCTCACTCAAAGCCTTCCCTTTCCATGAATTGGGCCAAGATTCTGGCCCTCTTGATGAGGAATGAGGGTTGGCTTATTTCAGCTAAAGATTTGATGGATGACGAGGACGTGTTGTTCCTCTGTGGGCTTGTGAACTCTCCTTAGATGATCAATAACCCTCCCCAGCGGAGTTTGGAACGTGATGGTTAGAATCTAGAACACTAACTTTTAAAGAGGAACACTTACTTTGTCCCTTGACTTCTTGAAAAGGAAACTGATCCTTGTTTTCTTTCCTAGGCAGGTGTGAGCATACTGATGGCGGGAGGAAATATGGCTAATGTGGCTCAGATATAGGGCGCTCCGGGAATCAGAGACGCCCTTAGCAACATCAGCAGCAACAACAACAGTAATAAAGGCCAGACCGCTCGAGCGGTGGCCGGAGAGATGGCCGAGGGGGCGTCCGTGTTGAAAGTTCGAGCACCCCTGGCCGAGCTCGAGGGGAAGGCCGAGGGGCCACCCCCGAGACCAGGATTGTCCCCCGCCATGGGGATTCTTCCGTTCAACGAGGTGGGGAGCTGCCTCTTCAATCAGCTCCCAATGAACATTAAGGGCAACACAAGGGTGTTGTCATTCGTGAAATCCCGGAGGGTCAAACCCCTCCTACTAGGAAAAGAAAGAGACTGTCGGACTCTATTTCAGTAATAGGAAAAGGCAAGGCCGTCGTGGTAGGCGAGCCTGGCGATGGAGAGACCTCCTCCTCCGAGGGGGAATAATTTGGTCTTTCAAGTGCCCAGGTGATCAACTATACCGACGCCCTTCCTCCTCGGGTCCTACCCTCCTGAGGGACAGTAAGCACGCTCAGAGCTTGGCGCAGAGCGTATTCCAACGGGTGAATTTTCTAGGGACCACAGGGAGTTGTTCCCCCAATGCACCAATCAGGTGACAGATGACATCTGTTTCTCCATCATCGGGGTAAGCACTATATTCCGTTTACAAGCATTTTTCTTTCATTTGTTATCCTTTATTTTCCTTTCTGAAAGTTTTCCTAAGTGTTGGTACGGATTTCTTATAGGCGGTGCTTCCAAGGGTGATGAATTCGGGGTGGCGCTCGATGACCTTCCAACCCGCTCAACTCCAGGAAGAGAATGACCTCCTGAGGGCCCAGTATGAGTCCTTCGAGACTGAATTTAATAAGGTTAAGAAGTAGTTGGAAAAGAAGGAGTAGGCTCGCAAGAAACTCCGCACATAGCTGACCCAAGCCGAGGAGGATAGTGCAAACTTGGCTAAAAAATTGCAGGAGAGGAACATGAAACTGTGCAACGCTAAGAAGGAGGCCACTGAAGCTACCAAGAAGGTCTGTCAGGAAGAATTTGACAGGGAGCTTCCCGAGCACCTGTCCCGAGCGGCTAACGAGGCTCTACTGAAATTATGTCACTCTAAGGCCTTCGGTGTCGCTGCCACCCTGGACTTTTTGAAGAGGCCCAAAAAGCCTTTGATTTAGTCGTGGACGAACTAGTTACTATGGGCTTGGTGGATGCTTCCTCTCCAGATCTCGAGCGCAGGGGCCTTCAATTTGACAAGAATCTGAACTTACAAGTGGCGGCTGAGGGGAACCCTGAAGACAACTTAACTGAGCCGGAGTATGCTGATCTGGTTTTCCTCCTTCAGGGGGAGTTCATGAAGGCTCATGTGCCTGTCGAGGAGCCTGCCAGCGAGGGGGCTAACGAGGCTGCACCTGTCCCCCAGGGCCCATCTACTGCTGCAACCCCAACGCCCACAATTAAGGTGACTCACTACAAGAAATCCTACATCTTCCGATGGAACACTCCCTCGGAATTCCCTCGGAAAAAAGGAATCCCGAGGGAATTCCGACTGCAAATAGTCCGTAGGAAAACCCTTCATCGGAAAGAAAAATCGACGGAATTCCGAGGGACGAAAATAAAAAAAAAATAAATTAAATTAAAACAAATCCGATGGAATTCCGAGGGAATTCCCGTCGGAATTGGCTTAGAAATAAAATAAAATTAAAATTTTCCGGCGGAATATCCCTCGGAAACCCCGTCGAATTTTGTGAAATAAAAAACGAAATTAATTTATTCTGACGGGATTTTCCTCGGAACCGCGTCGGAAATAATTAAAAATAAAATCAAATTAAATAATTTCGGCAAAATTTCCCTCGGAAAATCGTCGAAATATTTTAAAAAATATATAAATTTTAAGGATTCCGAGGGTAATCCCGTCGGAATTCCATCGGAATTTGTGTAAAATAAAAAAATAATTTTATTATTTTCGACGGGTTTCCCCTCGGCACCCCATTGGAATTTTTGTAAAAATTAAAAAATAATTTTATTATTTCCGAAGGGATTCCCTTCGGGACCCCGTCGAAATTTTTCTAAAAATAAAAAAATAATTTTATTATTTCCGACGGGATTCCGAGGGGAATCCCGTCGGGGATTATTGTAAAAATAAAAATAAAATATATTTTTTCCTTAAAAAAATTTAATATTCAATTTGAATCTGTTTTTTTTTTTTTTTTCGTTTTTTTGGTACCTGCTCCTAATGATTCTTGAAACATACAATTTATCCCAATTAATAATTCATCAAATATACAATTCATCCACACGATCAATCCAAATCTTCATTTCCAACAAATATACATGAAATCCAAACATTCATCCATGACATTAGAAATTTATATACTACATCATCCAACAAAAGTATTTATCCATTCATCACATTAGAAATTTATATACTACATCATCCAACAAAAGTATTTATCCATTCATCCATGACATTAGAAATTTATATACTACATCATCTAACAAAAGTATTTACCCTTAAGTACACTTACTAATCTTCACTTACATTTTCATTGTCCTCCTCTCCATCATCATTATCATGATCTTCGTAAGCTATAGGAGTCATTCGCCTACCGGGTCCCCTACGTATGGCCTTTCGCCTTTTACGTGTTTGTGGAGTTTGTGAAGACTGTATTAGTTGAGTAACAGTTTGTGTTTGCATCTCAATTAGCTTCGTAAGCTATTGAATTTGCTGCTGCGTTTGTTGTTGCTGCTGCTGAATTTGTTAAGTAACAGTTTGAGTTAGCGTGTCTGATATATTACAAAATTAGATGCATTAGACCCCAGAATCAGTTAAGACTTAATGAAAATAATATAATGGTCCAAGTAAGAGTTACCTCTTACTAAAATTTTATTGTTTTTACTTGTTTAAAATAGGGGTGGTGTGTGTGAGTTAGTCATGATCGTACATGGTCCTTGTGGTCTAAAAGAATATGAAACTAAGTCAAATTGAAAAATCCCTTCTTATTAAGAATCATTCCCCCAACTCTGATGCAAGAATTAAATTTCTTATGTGATTACAGTGTAATAAACCTATCTGTTTTTATTCAAGAAATATATGTTAACATAATTAATGAGTAAGCAAATTTCATCTCATCATGACAGACTACGTTAAAATTTTGAGTTATTAAAAGGGATGCAATTTTAAGAAGTGAGAGCTAATCTGAACTATCCTACGGTCTTGAACATTAATTCAAGTTGGAGAAATGAAGCGATTATGAAGTAATAATTTCTGCACACTAAAAAGGTAAGTTTACCTGACATGTTACCCAACGCCTCAGTAAGCTGCTCGTTTGTCACGTAGGGGTCACTCTGAGATGATGAAAAGCCTGAAGTGTAATCTGATAATGGTGAAGGGACTACATTCTTTCTTTTTGGCATGTGGTTCAACCCAAGAATCCGACCTTTCTTATCACGTCCCCCGGCAGCTAAAGTCCACAACTCCACACTATCAAGCACATGACTTTCTGGATCCTCTGCTAGGCGTTGGTCTTGCTCAGCCACTAGTTCTTTATACTTCAACTATATATATTTATAAATTAAATTAAAACACAATATACAAAATTTCAAAATATTACTTATATATAGGTGATATGGGCACTAGCATCTGAACTGAATGTAATTAATTAAAAAAAGTTATAAATAACTTACAGCAGTGTCACGTGCCACTCCTTCCTCCCAATCTTCAACAGCTTTTCCCTTATCTGCAAGCTTCACATATCCGTCTACAAAGGCAACGTCCACATCCACCTTTTTTTTAAATTGTTCTTCCAGAGAGGCAATAAGCGTGTGCATACTAATGGAACCTCCTGTGTAAACCGATGATCCTTGGTTTGATTTTCTATTGCGTGCATTTCTTTCACGCACAGCCTGATACTCAGGACTACTCCAACGTTCACACAACGCTGTATATACCTCATCTAGCATCCAACCCGGCTTCTTCTCCTTGTTTCTGATCGTGTAGTAGATGTCCGACATTCGTTGCCCTAAGTGATGCTTGAATGACTATAGAAATGACCCTCGTACTTAGGATCCCAAGTGCAGTACTTCTGTATAATTCGACAAATAAAAAAAACAAATCAATATGTAAAAATTATAATATCAATAATATGTATGTATTTATATGTCAATGTTCGATTACCTTCCAATCATAGAACCAGCTCACCAACTCTTGTTCAGTCATATCACCTACATCATTATAGGGTTGAGTAAGCCTGCTTTTAAATACATTTGTAATCGCCCTGGTCCCAACACTATTATCAACATAGCTGCATTAACAGAACTTCTTTAGGAAATATGTAAAAATTAAGCTTAGATAAAAATCTACAACTTCTTTAGGAAATATGTAAAAATTGAGCTTAGATACAAGCAATATACTCAAGATATTTGATTTTTATAATATATATACGTTATGGTTTGTTATGGATGTTAAATAAAAGTGTATATCATTTTGACTAACAATCTGTCTCAACTGTCAACACCACGAGAAGTACCAATTGCTAATAATATTTAAGAATCATATTATAAGGTATTCTTCCTTTCTTTATAATTATATAATAATTAATAAGTTTAAATATTGAAAAAATGATCATCGTGATTAAATATTAGTTATACATAAACTTAACTATTAGTTGCATAAACTTAAATAAATTTATTCTCAAATATTAATTTTTAGAAATAATAATAAGCTGCATAAACTTACTCATGGTCCCCCCGAGTTGTAATAATTTATTTTCAGAAGGTGGCATCCGAGGACCCCTGCCTGTCCTTTGCATTGTAGGAGATCCAATTGGCTCTTGCTCCTCCTGCTCATCGAGTACTTCATTTTCTTCATTTATTGGACTGCTAGACGGGGCAGAGTATGGAGATGTGGACGGACCAACAATGGGAGATGTAATCGGACCATTGTCGGTAGGAGTAATGTAATCCTCGCCAGGTGAGGATGTCGGGTTAGGAGTGACATGTGATGAGGTCGTATAGGATAGTCTGGGTGCGAATCCAGAAATAGGTCTTGAAGTGGATCTCCCCGCTGCATTTGGTACAAAACTAGCCTTCTTTTTACCAGTCACAGATCTTAAGAAACTCAACATAGAACGAGGCGGTTGTTTGTCCATCTGCATTAAAATAAACAACAAAATAATTAATATTTTATACAACAAACTAATAACTTTCAGAAAAAAATAATAAAAATTAACAGAAACTTGAAATACACGTAATTATTAACTAACCAATCATAGTCACTATCAATAAATTCATCATCGTTAGATCCCTCATCATCAGATTCGTTAGCATCGCTAGATTCATCACCAGATTCCTTAGCATCACTAGATTCTTCATCATTTGATATCGATGGACCAGCATACGAATTAATGGTGTTCATTTCCCCCTCTTCAACATCATCTACAACTTGAACATTACCGGTCAAAATTCCAACATTTTCATCAAAAGGAATTGCATTTACGACAGCATCATCGTCATTTTGATAGGCCACTTCAAGAGAATCTTCAACTTCTAACTTTCCTTTTGGCTTGGTTTTTTATTACAGCCCACCAATTTAGTTTATCTTTAGTTCGACTCAGATATGGAACATAGTATACCTGACGGGCATCTTGAGCAAGCATAAACGGGTCATACCATCTGTATTTACCAGTTCGCTTAACCTCAACAATCATGCTTTTTGCATTACCAATGCGAGTTCCCACTCGAGGGGTTGGATCAAACCACAGACACTTAAACAAAAAAACCCTTTTTAAAGGTTCTCCCGGATATTCTAATTCAATGATTTATTCCAATATTCCATAATAATCCTTATCCTCAGTTCCTCCATCAAAATTCCCTTTAACCCACACCCCACTATTCATTGTTTTATTTCCAACACCCCAAGATCTAGTGTGGAATTTAAATCCATTCACAAAATATTTCTGCCAAGTTCTAATTCTTGTATACGGACCACAAGAGAGCTGACGTAATAACTTATTAGAAACTCCATTGTGTTCGTTAAGAATCTATGTTAAATAAAAGAAATAATATTAAAAATTTAGATTATATATATATAGATATATATAAACTTTAGATTATATATATATATATATATATATATATATATATATATATATCAAAATGTTTCCAGGCTTTCCCGTCACATGGATGAGACATTAATCCATCTGGTCGTTGGTTTTTCGAGTGCTAAGTCATGTGTGGTGCAGAGCTCATTGAGGCATACAGCCTTTGCAATCTGGGGATAAGAGGTAAATAATGCATTCTCTTAACAGGAATTTGTTGTCTCACGCCCTTTTTCTTAGTTTGTTGTATCTTATACCGATCAGCACCACAAAACTTGCAACATGTGGCCTCTTCATCAGCTTTGTAGTACAACATGCAACCGTTGACACAACAATCAATCTTTTTCATGTCCAATCCTAGTTTCTTTACCAATCTTAGTGCCTCATGGTAGTTCCTAGAGATTTCCTGAGAGCGAGGTATCTGAAAAATACTGCATAAGTTCATCTAAAGCGTCATGCGGCACAATATAATCACTCTGGACGCTTATCATTTTCGCAGCAGCAGACAAAGGTGACTCTGCATTGCATCCATCGTACAAGGGTTGGTTAAGTTCATTGAGGATGTCATAAAAATTTTGAGCTTCAGGATTAGGAGCTTCTTCGTGGTCACTCCTATATCCACCGTCAACATTTTGTCTAGCGACATCAAAAAACATCTCATTGTACCTATTTAGCTGATTTTCGCACTCCATAGCTTGGGTACTCGATGCACCATACTCGAAACTCGTTTCTTGAACCATATAGTGTGTATTGGAAGTTGTACCATGGTTAAAAAGTGGTGCTACCTCGCTATGATCCGTCCAGTAATAATAATCCGGTTTGAAACCATGTCTATACAAGTCAATTCTCACTTCATCAGGCAGTTTGTAGTCGTATTTTTTTAGACACTTGAAGTACGGACATCGAATTTTTCCCTCAGCTTTAAACGGATCCAAAGTTCTCGCATATTGGATGAAAGTTTCAATCCCCCGAATATATTCAGGTCTAGTGCCTCCAAGATTCGGGTGAGTCCTGTTATACATCCAAAGTCTGTCTTCGGGAATATTCATCTATACATAAAGGAAATTGGTTCAGAAGGTACAAGTGTAATTAGATCAAAATGGAAATGGGATCTTATAAATTAAGATCTCATAAATTTTAAGTTTAGCTAAGTAAATTGACATTTAGTACTTTAATTTTGTACATTATATTGGTTTTCAAAGTGGAGGAATAGTATTTGTATCATAATCTTTTATATCTTCACTTTTTCATAAAGTTGATATCTTCACATTATATTTGTGGATCTGATAAATAAGCTCTAGTATATAGTATATGTACTTTTTCAAGGTGCTAGGTGAGGCGAGAGGCAGACGACAAAAGGGCGAACGAGGCCATATAATATAAAAAATATATAATATTATATATCTTTCGTAATAAATTTGGTAAAATTATTTTCGAATTCAAAAAAACATATTATTACAAATAACAAAAGTTCATAAGTTCTGTGTACTTTTATCTTAAAACTTAGATTTTAATCTTATATGTTATATAGTCCTTTTGTTTTAACTTTAAAAAGTCAGCCCACATATTTATTATTAGGAGTTAGCCCATAATTAGCCCACTTAACTTAAAACCTAGATTTTAATCTTATTTGTTATATAGTCCTTTTGCTTTAACTTTAAAAATTAGCCCACATATTTATTATTAGGAGTTAGCCCACAATTAGCCCACTTAACTTAAAACCTAGATTTTAATCTTATTTGTTATATAGTCCTTTTGTTTTAACTTTGAAAAGTCAGCCCACATATTTATTATTAGGAGTTAGCCCACAATTAGCCCACTTTACCTAAAAGAAATGTCAATCAACCTTATGAAATCTGGACTACTTTGGAGTTTACAATTACAATTACAGTTTCCTGTGTAAATACAATGACCTTATAAAATCTGGACTAAGATGTTATTCAAATTTCTTGTTGTTAGTTGTTCAACTTCATAAATAAAAAGATCAAGATTCAAGACAATAAGCAACCCAAAATTCTTGAACACTTAATAAAGGTTAAGTGTTATAGTCATTTAAGTTATATAATTCGGCAATAATAGAAAGAACAACAACAATTCCTAAATAATTTTCAATTTCCTAAACAGGGGAAAACTTGGAATTAGCAACAACAATAAGGCAATCATGCAGCAACAGTGCAACAATAATAATTTCAATTTTACAAATGCAACAGTGCAGCAACAATTGGGGAACTTGTAATAATCTTCAATATTACAAAGGCAATCATGCAGCAACAATAAGGAATTGGCAACAACAGCAGCTCACGGGCAAATCAGCAACAAGGGACTAATCACTTCCAATTTCAATTAATTACAGATAAACGAAACAGCAACAACAGCTCACCCACGCAGCAGTAAATGGTGACAACAATGAATTTTATGTAACATTCATTATCATCTATCTAAATATAAGAATTTTACTATAAAAATCACCATTACAGAATTTTATTGATGTATACCTCAATGGGAACTAGAGCAATCCCAAGTTGTACTAAGCAAGTTCCTAATATCAAGTTGTACCAAAATCTCCGTTAGCAGTCAAAATGATATCAAGGTGCCTGAATGCAACGCAGCAGCAGGGAAATTAATTGAGCAGCATCATGGCAACAATTACCACCAAATATATATAAATTTCATAGCCCATTTCCATATTTTATCACATTTTCATCACCTAAAGTTCATATATAAATATATACATCAAATGAGGCTAATTACCACCAAGCTCAACCATAAATACTATAATATTCACATATTTAAACATACAAGGCATGGAACTCAAGTTGGGATTCAAATACACAAACTTTGCATTCTCTTGTTATGTTTCTATATATATATTGCTTGATCCTATAATTTCTTTAAGCTTTTAATTTAAACTTTGCATTCATTTTCTTTGCAATAGTTATCTAAATAGTATGGATTATGGAAAGTTGGAAAGCGGGAAGCTGCATATTTCTTTGGGATATTATCACTCACATAACATTCTGTTTGGCCTAATTACACAAACATCCCCTGAGTTGAAAAGTTACAAAAAACTTCTACTAACATCCCCTAATTACACAAACATCCCCTGAGTTGAAAGGTTTTTCATTTTTGATATGTTCGGAATGTATGTCTACTTCTACTTTCATACTACCTAAAGATATATATGCACATAGATGTTCTTTTGTAAAGGTGGCAGCATATCATCTACAACCGTATCATCCTTTAACTATGTAAAAAACACAACTAATGAGTTATGCATCCCACTTAATGTGTTTTTAACTCATTAATCTATCCCATAACTCATTGATAGAGATCTGATTAGAACCCTAATCGTTACTGAAATGCTATTGGAATAATATGTATGTCGAAGCAATGTAGACAGGCTTTCAGTTTCAATATCCTAAAACAAATAGGTAATTAAAAGACAATACTACAAAGTAATTCAGACCACATAGGAAACTGAACGTGTTGCAGCATTTATTCAGCCTAAACATCATGGTTTTCCAGTGTAATTCTCCCTATTTTACGTGAGAGCAGTGAGAAACTGTAATTATTTCACACAGCCAAGAAATACCTCTATGTAAAATATCCAATAGTGAATGGATTCTAACTATGTAAAATACCTCTAAGGTTAATGAAAAGAAATAAGGGAAATTAAAAATCATAATATTTTCTTGAATTATACCATTCTGCTGCTTCAATTTTATGGATTTAGAGCATCGACTAAAATTAGTTAAGGCATCAAAAATAACAATATAATCACCCCATTAAAACAAAATTCCCTCTTAAACCCCAAGACAAACCCATAAATCACATGAATACAGATCAACAAAAGATTAAACAACAAAAGAAAGAACTTGCCTTCAATGGGGGATCTTTAAGAGCCCTATCAAGCCTGCTTCTGCTAAAAGGCTCCAGCTTAGGTATATATGAATCTCTTTTCTTCGAAACAGAACAGCAAACAATGGAAACAGAGGAATGGCTTGCTGAGTGTATATACTTCAAACCCCGGAGAATCTGATATAAGAAATACTGCACAAACATAGGAATATTGCTATGTTACCAAATGATACTAGTACAGTAAAAGCAAATTTGAGAACAAAATACTAGCACGAAGATGAACATGACTGTATATTTTTTGTATATTTGTCTACTCCAACGTTCACATAAAGCTGTATATACCTCATCGAGCATCCAACCTGGCTTCTTCTCCCATACTAAATTTCTGAAACTTCCACACAGCAAGCAAACATCAAGAACTCCTCAAAAAATATCAACCTCGGCACCAACTTTGTAAGTGTATTGCTTGGTTTCTTTAAATATATCAGCCTCTTCAATCTTTCAAAAATGTGAAATAGAAAGTAACATTAACACTTCAAAATGGTAATATAGCAAATACCAAGTCAGTACAAAAAAAAAAAATAATAAATTTATTGTGACCAAATAATTATGAGAAAATTTAAATTTATCACATATAAGTACCTTATTGTTCGTGGAAACCTATTTTACACTAGGTTCATTGAAATTTCTATAGGATGTATTGAATTAATTCCAAGAACTCATGAAAAGTTCAATGCCCAATTCCAACAACCACAGCTAAACCTTCCTTCGCAGAGAAAACTACAAAATCCAGCAAGTTTAGCTAAATTACCTTGGATCCAGCTCTGAATGTTTTCTCCACTTGATTTCCAATCACGAAGTTTTTCAGTATGGTCCTCACGAATGCTGCCCCTTTTCCAGGTTTAACCTGGAGGAACTCTGGAACTAGAAAAATACCCATTACAACTCAGAATCTCAAACTATTTACTTAAAAACATAAAAATCGCCATAAGAAATCCCAAGCACACACGCACAAGAAAGGGGAAATAAGGAGGATTACCAATAACCTTCCAAGGACTTCCTTCCACTTCAATGGTGACCCCTACTTTTGTATCGTTGCTAGTCCATGCATATACTTCTGCAACCAAAACGACGCAACATTAGCAAAACCCAAGGGGGAAAACAAGATGAATAAGACAACGGCTTACTGGGAAATGTGGAACGGCGCGTGGAAATTCTGAGCTGCAGAACACGCAATTTAGTGGGGAAGATGCGGACGGTGGCGGAGGAGAAAGAGAGAAGCACTGTCGGACACTGGCGGTTGAGAAATATGTCGGACGCTGGCGGAGGAGAAAGAGAGAAGCAGGAGTGAATTTGGGCGTGAAATGCCCTAGACTTATCTAAGTATTACTTGTTTTCACATAAAAAAATAAAAAGACATTTAACATTAAGTTAACAAATGATCTAGCATGATTGGTACGAAGCGGCCCTGAGTTCCATGAAGCCCGAGGTCCAAACCCCCTCCACAGCGCATTTCAAAAAAAAAATTTAATTTCAATTTTTATATTTTTAATTTAAATAATCCGACGGTTTTCCGATGGAAATCCCGTCGGAAATATTTATTTTTTACTTTTTCGTAATTTTTATTTTATTTTTTATTTAATCAAAAATTACATTATTAAATATTTATTTTAATTTCTATTTAAAAATTCTTTATTTTAACAAATCCGACGGGATTCCAAGAATTATTTCCCGTTATTTCAAAATTTATTATTTAAAATACCGACAGGATTCCGAGGGAAATCCCGTCGGTTTTATTTATTTATTTTTATTTCTTAATTTTTATTTTATTTTTTATTTAATCAAAAATTACATTATTTAATATTTATTTTAATTTCAACTTAAAAATCTATATTTTAAAAATACCGACGGGATTCCCCTCGGAATCCCGTCGGAATGATTTAATGTTATTTCAAAATTCAGTTTTTTTAGAAAACCGACGGGATTCCGAGGGAAATCCCGTCGGTTTTATTTATTTTTATTTTTTTTTAAAAAATCAAATCCCGTCGGAATTCCCTCGGATTTTCCGATGGAATTCCGACGGACCATTTCCCTCATAAATTTTCGTCGGATTTCGCAGGTTTTCTTGTAGTGACTCCCGCCCCCGCGGTCGAGACCCTCAAGCTCAAGGCTCCCCAAGCACCCACCAATGCTTTCGAATCCATGGTGGTGGATTTAGAAGGTGGGCAAGGCCAAGATTCTTGAGGGTTCTTTTCGAAAAATTTCTCAAATTTAGTCTACAGCATCTCAACACATTGCCCCTTACTAGTATCCCATATGCTTTGTAAGTTGTTTATGCTCTGACACCATGGATACTGGTCTAAATAGGCATCATGTGATATTTTCAAAGGGTTCAATATCGTAGATAGGAATTAGATAGCTATACCTGATGGTCTTTTGAATCTTTGTCTGTTCTTCTTAGAATTTACTTGTAATCCTTTTGTTATCAGAGGCTTGGTAGCCTGTCTTTTGTAATTGAAACTTAGTTTCTTTAAATGAATGAATGTTAACTTGAATGAATGTTTTCTGTTTCTTACCTTTGTATTTACTTTGTTTGCTTATCCCATTCTGGCTCTAAGGCAAGAGGTTTTGGGATGAAGCCAAGTAAGATTGGTATAAAAGTTAGCATTATTTAGGCAAAGTAAAGAAGCCCGAGAGGCATGTTTCCGAGGGCACCTTGGTCAGGCTATAGGGTTACTTAGAAAATTTCCTTAAGGAGTTTTCCATAAGAAATTTTGCTAAGTATTCCAAAACTGCGAGCGTGAACAAAAAGTGAGGTCTAGTTACTTTATTAAAAATTACGAGTGTGAACTAGAAGTAAGGTCTAGTTGCTCTATTGAAAGTACGAGCACGAGCTAGAAGCAAGGTCTAGCGGCTCTTCTTTCATTTTGCTATCCCGAAACTAACTTTAACTTAGCAGTTGAGGATATGTATATATACACTATCAAGCCTTTCGACGCGGAGTGTTCTCAACGCGGAGTTGGCGTTGATAAGTATAATGTGACCCTCTTGTATGGATCTGCCAAAGGGGATTGAATAGCGTGTTATAAGTACGCTTTCCACAGAACTTTTCATTGTGAAGAAATAGGTTCTTTTACTTTTCTTTTTGAAAGGGGTTACATTGAGCCCAAAGTTGGGGTTTTACAATGTTTGTACTTATGCAAACTAAATGTAAAACCTTCTGAGATTGCAAGCATTCCACGGTCGAGGGAGAGGCTCGCCTTGAAGTGTTTCAAGCATGTAAGTGTTGTTGGCCCTCAGTTGGGCCACCTTGAATGGTCCTTCCCAGTTTGGGTCTAGCTTACCCACATGTCTTGATACCTCAACTTTCTTTAAGACTAAGTCTTCTAATTGGAAGGTTATCTCCTTAACACGCTTGTTGTAATGGCGAGCCATAGAGGCTTTGTATTTGTGGATACGCATGCAAACATTGTCCCTCATTTCTTCCAAAAGATTCAGCTCGAGCGTGCGACTCTCCTCGTTGGTTTCAGGCTTAAAGTATGCAACGTGTGTAGACTCTTGTGTAATTTCTGCAGGTACCATAGCTTCTGAACCATACACAAGGGAATAGGGGGTCTCTACTGTGGTGGCTCGAGGGGTCGTGCGATAGGTCCAAAAGGCTCATTGTTGCTCTTCAGCCCATTCTCCTTTCTTGCTCTCGAGCATTGTTTTCAAATGCTACAAGATGATCCTATTAGTGACTTTAGCTTGGCCGTTGGTTTGAAGATGCCCCATGGAAGTGAAGCGTTGTTCAATTCCCAGTTTCGAGCACCACTCTCGGGTATCTGCAGCACTAAATTAAGACCCATTATCGGACACCAGCACTCGGGGGATGCCATATCTGCAAATAATATTTTACCAGATGAAGTCTCTAACAACGAGAAAAGTGATCTTGGCGACCGCTTCTGCTTCAGCCGATTTTGTAAAGTAATCCACTGCTAGGATGATAAATTTCCTCTGTCCTACTGCAATTGGCAGTGGCCCCACAATATCAATGCCCCATTGATCAAAAGGCCACGCAACATCTATAGGAGTCATTTGAGCTGCAGGCAACTGTGGGATGTTGGAATGAAATTGGCACTTGGGATATTTTTTGGAGAAAGCAATTGCATCTTACAGGATTGTGGACCAATAGAAGCCACTCCTTAACACCTTTTTGGCAAGGACATACCCTCCGGAATGGTTTCCACAACTTCCACTTTGGATATGCTCGAGAACCTCCTTAGTCTGGGGGGCCTTGAAAGGACCACTTGAAGAGTCTCCCCTCGTGATTGAGTGAAAATCGAGGGGCTTTGCACCTGATCTTTCTAGCTTCTACCTTGTCAGTGGGGCACACTCTTTCCATAAGGAACCTTACTATGTCGTCGAGCCAGTAAGGTTCAGTTGGGTCAATCATAACCACTCCCTGAGGGCTCTTCCTTTCCTTTATCAAAGGTTCTTCTGTTCTAAGAAAAGTAATGGAGTGGTTGCAGGATCCCTCGAGGGCGGAGACAAACTTGGAGAGGGCATCGTCACGCTCATTTTCTACTTGCGGGACCTGAAGTAAGTGAAATTCTTTAAACTTGCAAATTGCTTCTTTCGCTTTTTCCAGATGCTGCATCATGGGGGTTTCTCGAGCCTCATAGGTTCCTTCGATCTGGCTTGAGATTAGATGTGAATCAACGTAGGCGTGATCCGAGAGGCTCCGTTGTGAAGGGCAATACTTAGCCCTTGGACTAGGGCCTCATACTCTGTCTTATTGTTGGTAACTTGAAAATCTAACTTGATAACAAAATCTACTTCAATTTCATTGGGATCTCTAAGGGCTACCCCTGCTCCTCCCCCTTGAGAGGTCGAGGAACCGTCTGTGTGCAGGATCCACAAACCGTCATTCTCTGAAGGAATGGGCTCCAGATCAAAGCGCTCGACTAATAGATCTGCCACCAACTGCGCTTGGATGGCCGTCCTTGGCTCAAAGTTGATGTCAAATTGGCTTAACTCAATTGCCTATTTGATCAGCCTTCCAGAAACATCTGGTTTTGACAAAACTTGCCTCAGTGTTTGGTCTGTAGGCACCTAATAGAGTGTGCCTAAAAATACGACCTCAGGTGTTTGCGATCTCGGACTGCCACGAGGACCGCGCTCGTTGCCTCCTTGGAAACCGAGAGATAGATAAAGAGTTGTTCACCCTCGACTGGTTTGGTTAGCAATGGCGTGCAGGAGAGGTAGGCCTTCATATCTTGCAATGCCTTCTCGTAATCCTCAGTCCAAGCGAAGTTTCTAGCATTGCATAAAATTTTGAAGAATGACAAGTTCCTGTCTGCCGAGCGAGATATAAATCTATTTAGGGAGATTATTTTTCCCACTAGGACCTGTACCTCTCTAACATTCCGAGAGGAGGGGATTTCTAAGATGGCTTTGATCTTTTCGGGATTGGCCTCAATTCCGCACTGACTCACCACATACCCCAAGAATTTACCCCCTTGAACTCCGAACGTGTACTTGGAAGGATTCAGCTTCATGCATACCAAAGTAATATGTCAAAAGTCCGCTTTAAGTCTTCCGGATGTGAGTGTTGCTGCTCACTTTTAACAATCATGTCAATCATGTAGACTTCCATTGAACCCCCTATTTTTTTCTTGAGCATCCTTTTAACGAGGCGCTGATACGTGGCACCAGCGTTCTTTAACCTAAACGGCATCACCAAGAAACAATAGACCCCCATGTGAACCATAAATGATATTTTCGGGTGATCCTCTAGAGCCATGAAAATTTGGTAATATCCGTAGAATGCATCCATCATGCTCATTAACTCGTAACCAGCCGTAGAATCCACTAGCTGGTCAATCCGAGACGGGGGGTAAGGGTCTTTGGGACAAACCTTGTTGAGATCTATGAAATCATTACACATACGCCATTTGTTTGTGCTTTTAGGCACGAGGACAACATTGCACAGCCACTATGGATATAGGATTTCCTTGATATACTGCTCCTTGAGGAGCTTGTTTACTTCTTCCTCAATGATTTTCCACCTGAACCATTGGCATCCCTCTTTTTCTGTTTGATAGGCTTGAAGGCAGGGTCCATGTTGAGCCTGTGAACTATGATACTTGGGTCGATTCCTGTGATATTTGACGTCTTTCATGTGAAAACATCTATGTGCTCCCTCAAGAAATCTATCATCATGATTTGCGAGTGTCCAAAGAGGCTCGAGCCGATTTACGTGGTCTTTTCTTTATTTCCAGGCTCTAGCTCAATGGTCAGAAACTTTTCTGTGGGCTCTATCCGTACTTCAGGGCGAAGGGCCTTAAAGGCTCTTTTCTTACCCATGAGATGCTCGTCTCTGCTCTTAGGCTCATCTTCGGTCATGTCCTTTTCTGAGGAGGATGCTCCTACTGTACCTGGGGGACCATTCTCGGGGTTATCTTTCCTGTGCGTATTTTTCTTTTTGTTCTTCTTTTTATTGAGCCTCGCTCTCTTTTGTGTCGGACCATCCTCATCCAGGTTGAAAAAATCCACAGACTTCTTGGTGGATCCTATTTGGAAGGTTCTTTCAGGCTTGGGTTTCCTGAGGGATAACATGTAGCATTCCCAAGCTTCCTTAACGTTACAAAGAACCTCTCCTGTCCCCTCGGGGGGTGGGGAACTTGATATTCTTATGGTAGGTGGGGTTGATCGCCTTAAAATCAACGATGGTGGGTTGCCCGACTATGATGTTGTAAGGGATCTCAATCTCTACCATCGCATAGGTGACCATCAAGGTCTTTCACGTTGGGGCACGACCGAAAGAGGTAGCCAAGCGAATCTGTCTACAAGGGACTACCTCGGAGCCCCCAAAGCCCACGAAGGCTATTTTGAGGGGCTCGAGGGAAATTTTTGTGATATTCATCTTTTGGAAAGTGGAGTAAGGGAGAACATTCACAGAGCTTCCACTATCAACAAGGTCCCCTTTTACAACATGATTGTGAACATCTAAGCTAACCACCATGGGGCAGTAAGAGGTTTCACTGACCCCATGGAGTGTTACAATGTGTTCTAAATCCTTCTCACTGAATCCTATCGCTTTATTCTCCCTAGAGTTGGGGACACTTCCCTCTTTGATGGAGTATACCTGTTTTGGCACACAAGGTCTCTGATCATAGCTCCGCACGTAGCGACGGCATGAAGTAATGGAATCTCCTCTTGCTAAGCCTCCTGCGATCATGCTGATCACTGCAAAGGGGGCATTTTCCATCTCAAGCACCTTCTGCTTCCCTGCGTTCCTGTCTTCGGGACGGCGCCCTCGGGGGCTGCTCAAGTGAGAGGGACTCCTTCTTTTAGCCTTCGCTCGCTCACTGCAATGCTTGTCGTAGGGCTCCAAGATTTTGGCAAACTCTTTCAGGTGGCCCCCGATAATGAGCCTTTGTATCTCATTCTCCAACTGTTGGCACTCATCTGTGTCATGCCCTTTCTGCTTGTGGAAGGCACAATACTTCCCGGAGCGCTGCTGTGCCTCTGTCTCCTGGCCTCTTGATGAGCTTCTTATCAGAGAGGGAGTAAATCTCAGAATTGGGTCTGTTGAGGGGAATGCGGTCATACTTGCGAGGAGGCGGGGATGACTTACAGCGTTCCTTGTGAGTGTCTTCTCGCTTTCGGTCGCTCTTGGGATGGCTCGACGGCCTCGGAGCATTGACCTGTACATATCCTCGAGCGCAAAAAAGGGCTCTGCGATCTCCCTCATCGCCATGAGGGGACAGGGGCCTTCCCTTAACAACGGCTTCAGTAAACTCATTGCTCACATAATGCTTATGGCTGATGGCCATGAACAACACATGTGTAAGGAAATCCATCAAGGGCCTTTCCACCAACAACACTTTTTTATTAAACCAACCAAAAAAGGAATGGAGGGACTCATTCTCACCTTAGACCAAGTTGTACAATGCCGTGGGCACAGTAACTGGGGCCTTCAATGAATTAAAATGGTTCAAGAAGGTGTTGGTGAGCTCGTCATACCCCCTAATCAAGCGAGGAGGCAGTCGCTTGTACCACTCCTGAGCCATACCCACGAGGGAGGTGAAAAACACCTTGGCCCAATAGCGGCTGGAATATTCATAAAGGTACATCAAATATACAAAGTGGTGCAAGTGTTCTGTAGGGTCGGCGGTTCCATCACAGCGATTGATGGAAGTGGGGACTTTGCCCATTCCTGCTTGGGCTATTAAAACTTCTTCCACGAGGGGAGACCCCCTCGCTAGGGGTTGATAGTATCCCACCCCCTCCCCCCCCGTTGTCGAGGGGTGTGATTCCTGTTCACATGGCGGTGAGCGTCTCTGGCCTTGGGTCTCTCATCCTTGGCATGGGGGGCTTGAGACCGCACTCGAGAGAGCTGCTCCACCATGTTTTGGAGCCCCTCCAGCTAGTCTTGCATAGCTACGAGTATGTTGGGATCCTCTCCATCTTCTTTACTATCTCGCTTTGAGGTCTTTGAGTTAACCTCTTCGTCCACGTCGATCCTGTCTACTAGCTTCTTTTCCTTTGTCAGCCCGCGTTCGTTCCTGTACTCCTCTCGGGGGAGCTTCCCTTGTGGGAGCAAGCGGCGGCGGTGGTGGCTGAGCTTGCAGCAGAGCTTGGGTAACCATGAGCTGATGAACCTGCCACCCTCCAGTAGGAGGGGCAATTTGTGTAGCCTACCCCGACATAAAATAGGTGGCCGTAAAGTTCTTCTAAGCATTCTGACCCGCGTGGACTTCAAACTGAGCGTAAATGGTTTGCAGTTGTCTGTAGGTCATAGGGGGCATTTCCACCCCCTCAATCTCTTTGGGAATGACAATGGAAAGTTGCATCATCCAAGCGTGGTATGGATGGATGGCGGGCATCATGCTGGGTAGCGCGACCATGTAACCCGGTGGAGGCGTCATCAAGGGGTAACCGCCTGGGTTAGCTATGGCGGAGGTTGGCTGATTCAGAGGGATATTCGAACCAGAACCTCCCGTTATTCTGGCTGCAGGCTGCTCTTGGTTAGCTTCTTCTCCGGTCCGTCAGGTCCCGCTGTGAGGGAGACTTCTCCGGTGGCGGGTACAACTCCGACAGTACTAGAGATAGACAGGTTATCATCGCCGCCGCGCGAGAGGTCACCTCCACCTCCTACAGCCCCTGTTCTAGTGGTCATCACCATGGAAAACTAAGTGTTTGATTTACTTCTAGCAGTGAAGAAAGAAGATGAAGAATGGTTTCCCAAAGACCGCGCTAAAAATGATGGGGTCTGATCCGAGTTGCCAAATCCAACACTTTAGAATTTGTATGATGGGGAAACAAGGGATCAAATGCTCAGGCGAGGGTCGCCGGAGTGAGTGGGTTCTACCTGCTAGGAACAAATACAGCAAAACGTTAGAAGGCCAAGCTGGGGAAATGGGGGGTGAGACCCAGTTTGGCTCTCCTAGGCTTTAGTCAGTTTCAGGTGATGAAAAAGAGAAAGATAAAATAGTGTAAAGCTTGCTTACAGAGTGTGAGTGATTCTCAATATTTATAGTTGACGGCCAGGGCCCCTTTGGTAATTGCCACCAAGTGGTCCTGGATTGGTGTTGCCTAGACACGTGGCGTAATGAGGAGCCTTCAAAAAGGGTCTTCTGTAGAAGCCTACAAAAAGGTTGGTGGCGGGCAACAATGACAGGTGTGCGTTTGTGTACTATCTGTCAGAGAGTGTTACTGGGCTGTTATCGAGGGCTAAGCTCGCTCAGGTTGGTATGAACTTTGGGGCTCGTAGGTCCGAGGGGGTTCCTGGGCTCAAAGAGGTGGCATGGAGGGAATGATTTCGCCTTTACAGTTATGGAATGATCTCGAGGGTGAACCTTGAGAAGGCCTCGATGCCATGATGTAGTTGTATTCCTAGCCTTGCTCGGCCACTCGAGGGAAGGTAGCCTTGTTTGCAATCTCCGAAAAAGGTTAGGATTCCTTTCAGCGAGGGAGCAAACACTCCCTCGAAGGGGAATAGTCAATCTCGAGGGGAATCTTGAGATGTGGACGCTGAGATACCACGAAGTCAGGCTTTGACTGGGCCACGTGTCCTATGCGTGGCTAGACCGTATTTTGGCCTCATCAGTATCCATAAAATTTAGGAATAAAATTAGTTCATTATTAAAATGTCAAAATATCATTAAGTAGTATTCTTTACTAAACCCAAAAAAAAAAAAAAAAAAATGCTAGGTAAACATAAAACTTAAGTACTTACACCAAACCCCCAAGAATTTCATTAATCATATTAACCTCCTTGCTTTTAGACTTTTATTACAAATACCCCCCCCCCCCCCCCCCCCCAAATAGTTTTAGGATCTGAGGGGTAAAATTGTAAAATCACAAATTCTATTAAATTTAACAAAGGAGATAACGAGTTATGAGGGAATTCATAATTTCTCAATCCTTAGGGGGGTATTTGTAATTTCGCCAAACCTCAAGGGGGCGTTTGTAATTATCCCTAAATTCTTCTATAATGTACACAATATAAAATAAGAACGAAATATTAACTGTATTATTTGAGAATTCTGGAAACTAAACAGAGTAGAAAACCAGAGAAAGCCTGAAGAAGAAATTGTAAACTCTATTATGATCATATTGTACAGTTTATACAAGTATTTATACAAGATGTATTACCAATCGGATGGTAACACTTGTGCTGGGAGGTTAGACCTCAACCCAAAGTAACAAGACAGTTGTCTTGTTTTTAACTAATCTAAATCTAGCTTATAATTGCAGCTAAGGGAGTTATATACTTGGCAATACCAATCCCTCCCCCAATGCAGGTGGTGATGTTGATCATGCCAAGTTTGTCCACGTGGTTGTAAAAAGGAGTAACACAGAGAGTGTTGACACCGAGAATTCGGAATAAATTATTAATTAGTAGCCCAAGTAAATCGGCAATTAATTATTAATTTTTATCATGAGTCCATAATAAATTTGGGCTTAAATATTTAATTCGGGATAAAAAAAAAAAAACTATGGACTTTTATTTTTTTTCTTGAATTAATTAAATAGATTAAAAGGTGATCCATTAAATAAAATAAAGCCCACTTATTTATTGTGTGGACTTCAGATTCAGGGCCAAGCCCATGAAGCCCAAGAGAAGAACCAAAAGCCTATAAATAGAGCCTCCAAGGTTACAAGTTCAGACTTCAGAATCATAAATCACAAAAAAGCTAAGTCTTCAAAACACTCTCAAGAGCAATGGCATTCAAGCTCTCAAATCTTCGAGCCATTGCCACTTGCTATCTCGAAGTGTTGTCCGTGCAACGAGCCAACACTTCCAACCAAATTCAACCAAGATCTACATTTGATTCCAAATCAAGCATCATGCCCTCGAGTCTGCTATTTGAGAAAAATCAGAGGAATTACAGAGATTGTAACACTTTATTTACAATTAAATTGTTAAATTCATTGTTTTTCCCTATTTTCTTGTATTTTGTAATTATTTATTGCATATTCAACGAAAATTTGTGTAGCACGCCTAGTGGGACCGTCTCTGCCTCTCATCTATTCATTCGGTAGAAATTCTCAAATCACCATCCTAAGCAATTCCATGGCACCAAAAAGGGAACTCTTTAACAAGAAGACTTCGTCAACTTCATTGCTGACATTGCTAAATCTCCTGCCGGGGCCAAGCACAACGGTTCAGCCTCATCTGAGTCTGACAACTCCAACCCTACCACTCCAAAGAGGGCCAATTCCACTCCCTTCGCCAATTTGCCTGTTATGACTACCGGGGTGACGAACATGGACGATCAACTTGCTCAGATGGCTCAAGCCATAGCTGATTTGTAGAAAATCGTGGAGGACAAAGATCTTCAAATAGCATAACTGATGAACAAAGTGGAGCAACAAAATGCCGAGGGGTCTAGCCATAACCGTCCTTCTCCTCCAGAACACACTCCAAATGAGAAGCTGGTTGGTCAGACACTTCGCAAGCCAGACTTTGCACAAAAAACCACTCATTCAGCGAACTCTGTAGTAGCCTTGTCCGTGGGAGAGTTGCAGGCAATGATAGCTAACACCATCAAAGCGCAGTATGAAGAGTCATCCCAAAATAGAGTGGCATACTCAAAATCGTACTCAAGGAGAATTGATGCTTTGAAGATACAGAACGGATACCAACCATCCAAGCTTCAACAGTTCGATGAAAGGTAATCCTAAACAGCACATCGCCCACTTCATTGAAATTTGCAACAACGCTGGAACGGGTGGGGACCTTCTTATCAAGAAGGTCGTGCGATCTCTCAAAGGCAACGCCTTCGACTGGTATGTTGATCGTGAACGCGAATCCATAGATAGTTGGGACGAAATGGAGAGGGAGTTTTTAAATCGTTTTTACAGCACTCGATGCACCGTAAGCATGATTGAACTTACAAATGTCAAGCAATGGAAAGACGAGCGCATGGTCGACTACATCAACTGTTGGCACGCTCAAGCCTGAATTGCAAAGATAAGTTGTCCTAAACTTTAGCAATCGAAATGTGCATCCAGGGCATGCATTAAGGTCTACTCTACATATTACAAGACATCAAACCTAGAAACTTCGAAGAATTAGCTATGCACACGACATGGAGTTAAGTATCCTGAATCACAAAATGACGTTTCCAGTGGAAGATTCGAGGAAGGAAAAGAAAGATTATCCATGAAGGGTAGAGAAATCCTACAAGGCACCAGTTAAGAAATCCATAGCCATCAAAACAACTGACATCAAAGTCTCCTCTGGTGAAAGGAAGGATGAAAGGATCAAGGAACAAAAAACTCCGACTGATAAATGACGACCTACGTTGAAAGAGCTCCAAGAAAAGATGTATCCATTCCCGGACTTTGATGTCCCTCAAATCTTAGACGAGTTATTGGAGAGAAAACTAATTGAGTTGTTGGAGTTAAAGCATCCAGAAGAGAGCGAGAGGGTGAATGATCCTAAGTTTTATAGGTATCACCGAGTGATTAGTCATCCACTCAAGAAATGTTTTGTTGTTAAAGACAAAATCATGAATCTGGTGAGAGATGGAAAGATAATCCTCGACATTGAAGATACGGCGGATGCGAATGTCGTGTGTGCCTCTCGAGAGGGTAAGAATGCACTTCCTTCATCCACATCGGGGGCATCCATTATGCTATAATTTGGAAGCTTAGATCCCGTCTTTGTGAAAATTCTGCTCAACATCGAAGAAGTTCCAAAGGAGATGCTTGAAGAAGAAATCACAGAGTAGCCAGATCTCTTGTCCGAGAGTGATAAGGAAGCCGAAGAATGGACCCTCGTAGCTCGACGCCAAAGACAAAGACGCCGCGTTGAGCAGATGCATCCTTCTAGGATAAGAATGTCATACCCCCGGAAGAGCATACAAACAGGTTTGAAGAAAGAGTCAGAAGTTTGACCGAACCCTAAGAAGTCTTCAAGAAGTCACCATCATGAATTTATCATGTTAGGAGACTTTTTTCCAATCGAGTTCTCCAAAGAGAAGGCCGAGCCAAAAAGTTCATTGCCACAAAAGGACAAAGATGAACAATCTGCCTTTTGTTATGCCGCCATTGCCTTTGATGATGAAGACCTATTGTTAGGATCAAAACCGCACAACAAGCTACTTTGTGTTTCGGGCTTCTTGCGGGGGCAGAAAATCAATCGCATGATGATTGATAGTGGGTCAACAGTCAACATCATGCCCAAATCTACCATCAAGAGTCTGAATATCACAACCGAGGACTTGTCTCATAGTCGTCTGACCATTCAAGGTTTCAACCAGGGAAGCTAAATGGCCATTAGAATGATCCATGTGGAGCTTACCATTGGGGAGTTAAAAGCTAACACCCTCTTTTACGTCATTGATGCCAGGACATCTTACCACCTACTGTTGGGTAGGCCGTGGCTTCATGAGAATGGAGTGGTTCTGTCAACGCTCCATCAATGCTTCAAGTACACAAGAAATGGAGAGATAGTAGGTTGATGCAGACACAAAGCCTTTCACCGAAGTAGAATCATACTTCGTAGATGCTAAATTTTACTTGGATTTGAAGCCCGCCAAAGAACCTTCGCGTTCCCCGAACCATCCTGTCGTTGAACCTGATTGCACCAAGGAAGAAAATGAAGATACTAAAATGGAGAACGTTGTTCAGGTGGCTACAAATAGAGAAGTTGCTGCTATAAAAGCACTTAACCCGCCGCGATTGCAATATCGCCGGAAAGAACATGCTGTCAGCCTTGGGTCAAATTGAACTAATTCTACCTGTCACCAAATTGAAAAGTGTAGAGCAAGGGGAGTTATCATTGGAACGCCAACTCCAAGGAGGTTTCAATCAAAAAGCGTATGATCTTCTGGAGAAGTCTGGATACGACTTTCAAAACCCATCCCAACTGGGTGAGCTAAAACCTAAGCTTATTGGCGAAAGGATCCACAGGCTTACCAAGGAGCAACACAAGTTGAAAAAGCAAGGATTTCGCATCGATCAACCGAATTTCGGCTTAGGATTCTCCTCGATGGAACCAATTAGGATCCGATTGAGGAAGAACATGCACACCAGCGTACAACACATCACTGTGGAAGAGGATAAGAGCAATGGGAACAAAAAGGCCACTAATCGTCGTCTTTCTATATTTGACAGACTGGGTACGTCCAAAATCCGTAAGTCGGTATTTGAAAGGCTTAGCAATACTTGTAGAGTTAAATCCGCTCATGACAGACTTAGCATCAGCTGTCAAACACGAGGTTCTATCTTTGATAGACTAGAAAACTGCGGAGTAAACCAACATAAGAGATAAGACATCATCGGAGAGGTGGAAACAATGGAGTCAGAAAGTAAAGTTCAGACTATCCATATCTCTGCATCCCGTGAAAATAAATCCTCAATCCTGCTTATTACTTCGGATAGACCAGTGACGATTAAATAACACACTTTGGGACACTCGAGTGGCGTAGCTGAAGAAGGGGTAGAGGTCACAATCGGATCCAGCGACACTTATGCTCTCGAGGAAGACGAGTGCTACACGTGCAGTCATGTAACCATCGAAGAAAATTCTGACTCTGATCCTTCTGATGACGAGGTTTAGGAAGGCCCGAAGCCGCTTAAAGATAGTGTACAAACAACTGTGGATGAGCTTAAGGATTTAAATCTCAGAACTGATGAGGATCCGCATCCCGTATATGTTAGCGCGCTGCTGAGTCAAGAAGAAGGAGAAGAATACCTCAGAATCCTGAACGAGTACAAAGATGTCTTTGCATAGACGTATAAGGAGATGCCTGGCCTAGACCCCAAAGTCGCAGTGCATTATCTCGGTATTAAACAAGGAGCACGTCCCGTCAAACAATCATAGAGGATGTTTCGCCCAGAACTTGCCGCTCGTGTCGAGGCAGAAGTAAACAAATTGATTGAAGTTGGGTTCATCAGAGAGGTCAAGTACCCCACGTGGATATCTAGCATCGTACCGGTCAAGAAGAAGAATGGCCAAATACGTGTTTATGAGGATTTTCGGAATCTGAATAAAGCATGCCCCAAGGATGATTTTCCTTTGCCTATTATTGAGTTGATGGTTGACGCTACTACAGGATATGAAGCTCTATGTTTCATGGATGGATGCTCCGGGTATAATCAAATACGGATGTCGCCAAAAGATGGGGAGTGTACGGCTTTTCGTACTCCGAAAGGAATATACTGTTATAAGGTGATGTCCTTTGGTTTGAAAAATACAGGTGCCACATATCAACGAGCGATGCAAAATATCTTCGAGGATATGCTGCACAAAAGGGTCGATTGTTATGTTGATGATTTGGTAGTTAAAACAAGAAAAAGAGCCGATCACTTGGAGGATCTCCGTATTATGTTCGAAAGGCTAAAAAAATATAACTTGAAAATGAATCCTATCAAATGCGCATTTAGAGTGACATCCGGAAAGTTTCTTGGCTGTGTGGTTTGTCATCGAGGTATTGAGGTAGACCCCGGAAAGATAGACGCTATCCAGAAGATGCCTCCACCAAAGAATTTGAAGGAGTTGGGAAGCCTGCAAGGAAATCTCACATTCATAAGGAGATTCCTAACCAAACTTGCCGGGAGATGCCAACCATTCAACCATCTCATGAAGAAGGATGCCCTTTTTGAATGGGATGAAGGCTGCCGAAATGGATTCGAAAGCATAAAGAAATACCTTTTGAACCCACTGGTACAAAGAGCCCCGATACCTGGAAAACCACTCATACTGTATATTACAGCGTAAGAATGTTCAGTTGGCACCCTGATTGCCCAGGAGAATGTTTAAGGTAAAGAAATGACTCTCTATTACCTAAGCAGATCCTTAACGGGAAGTGAATTAAAGTACACTTCGATTGAGAAAATATGTTTAGCTCTATTCTACGCTATCAAAAAGTTGAAGCATTATTTCGAAGCCTACTCTATTCGGCTCATCTCTTAAATGATCCCGTCAAGTTCGTGATATTGAGACATGTGCTTTCTGGAAGACTAGCGAAATGGTCCATCATCTTCAACCAATATGAAATAACGTACATGCTCCAGAAAGCTATCAAAGGCCAGGCTCTTGCCAATTTCCTGGTAGATTATCCTGTTCCAGCAGAGTGGGAATTGTCTGAAGACCTACCGGATGAAAATGTCCTATTCGCAGAAGCGTTCCCACCATGGACAATGTTTTTTCGACGGATTAGCACGAACCGATGGAGCGGGGGCAGGAGTCATCTTCGTTTCTCCAAAGAGATAAGGTCTGACGTACTCAATCGTGATCGGGAAACTATGTTCTAATAATGTTACGAAATATCAAGCCTTAATAATCGGACACCAGATGGCTTGGGAAATGGAGATAACAAAAGTTGAGATCTATGGCGATTCTAAACTCATCGTTAATCAGCTGTTGAACACTTATGAAGTTAAGAAGAGAGACCTGGTGTCGCTTTCCCAACAAGCTGCAGATCTACTTGAACATTTTGAAAGTGTCACTCTAAATCACATTCCCAGGAATGACAACAGGATAGCAGACGCGGTCGCCAACTTAGCTACCACTTTAGCTTTGTCCGAAATGGAAACGATAAGTATTCCTATATGCAACCGATGGATAGTACCGCCTGCCACTGAATCAAATCATGAAGACTCAAATATCATATCCGTCTTAGCTGCCGACGATAAAGAATGGAGGGTACCATTAGTTTACTACCTCAAGCATGGAAAGTTGCCTGAAAACGCTCGTCACAAGACGGAAGTACGGAGAAGAGCATCAAGCTACGTCCTGTGCAGAGATACATTATATCTGCGATGGCTTGAAGGAAATTATCAAAGATGTTTGAACTGTGAGGAAGCTATTAAAGCCATAACCAAAGCTCATTCAGGAGTTTGCAGAGCCCACCAATCCGGTCCAAAGCTGCACTTCCGAATCAAGCGGATGGGCTACTATTGGCCAACAATGGTGAAAGATTATCTTGAGTATGCGAGACGGTATGAAGCTTGTCAGATGCATGCCAACTTCATACACCAACCTCCGGAACCTTTTCATCCCACTGCCGTCTCTTGGCCATTTGATGCATGGGGAATAGATATCATGGGGCCTATAACTCCCAAATCCTCAGCGGGTCATATGTACATTCTGGCAGCCAATGATTACTTCTAAAAATGGGCAGAAGCAGCTCTCCTCAAAGAAGTGAAAAAAATGACAGTGGTCGAATTCATTCGTTCTAACCTCATCTTCAGGTACGGCATGCCGCGATGTATCGTAACTGATAATGGAAAGCCATTCTACAATAAGTTGATGGATAAACTGTGTGCACAATTTGGCTTCAAACAACACAACTTTTTGATGTACAATGCCGCTGGTAATGGATTAGCAAAAGCGTTCAATAAGACTTTGTGCAACCTTCTGAAGAAGATAGTCTCAAAGTGAAAGAGGGATTGGCACGAAAAGGTTGGAGAAGCGCTCTGGGCATACAAAATGACACATCGAACAGCCACTCAAGCTACCCCTTATTCGCTCGTGTACGGGTCGAAGTCGTGCTCTCACTTGAAAGCTAAACTCCTTCATTGCGTATTGCGATCCAAGAGGCGCTTACTGTTGAAGACAATGCTCATCTCATGCTTGAAGAATTAGAAGCATTGGATAAAAATAGACTAGAAGCTCAGCAACAACTAGAGTGCTACCAAGCTCGCATGATGAGGGCCTTCAACAAAAAGGTGCGCCCTCGAGCATTCCAAGTTGGAGATCTAGTATTGGCAGTACGAAGGCCTATCATTATGACCCAACGAATGAAAAGTAAATTCTAGTCGAAGTGGGATGGCCCCTATGTCATGAAAGAAGTATACACGAACGACGCCTATAAGCTGGTGGATAAAGATGGCCTGCGAATCGGTCCCATCAACGGCAAGTTCCTGAAGGGATATTATCCGTAAGAAGCTTACTCCATGACGTACGACCCTAAATTGCATGTCACTCCTGGCCCACATGAGTATAAAATGCGTATGGCAACTACCATTTGTAGTGCACGTGGTTAAACTGCTAATCTACTCCACTGACGATATTTTATGTGGCTAATATACAGAAATATCCCACCTCGTCCAGGGTGGTTAAGCTTTAGATGCTCCTCAACGCATGAGCCTAAACTGCATGTTACTCATTGTTTTGCATGAGTATAAACTGCAACAAGAAAAAAAAATAACTTTGGACTACGTGATGACTTGATCCTTTTTTTTGGAGTACATAGGCAACTTGAGTACTAAATTTTCAAGTTCGGTTATATCTTCAAACAAATCTAAATTGTTCGTGAGTTCCAACAAGTTCATGAAATTCCAACTCTGGGGGCATACACTACAGTCATCCAGAATCAATAATTTCAAGAGTGGCGAACAAATGCACAAAAAGAAGAGGCATAAAGAGATATGAAAGAAAACTTTATTCCACAAATTGGGGTTCTTTTACATCAAAGTAACCAAAGGAATACAAAAAATGATCAAGTTACTACACTTTGTCTAAATTCTCTATATAGTGTCTCCAATTCTTTCAATACCTTAGTCTCCAGCCAAATTGGTTCCAACAAAGTCAACGCCTTTTGGATGCCACAACGAATTCTCTTTTCATGGAGTGATGATTTGCCTTACTTCCATGCCAGAGTTTGAAAATATCTTGGACTTCTCTTACGGGCGATCAGGAGTGTCTCGATCTTCTGATGACTTGATTCCTCATTTTGTTTTTCATCTTTCACCTGAAAAAGAAAAAAGAAGAGAAACAAAAAAAAAGGTAGAGAATTCTATGGAAGCAAATATGATGATTTGAGTCTTTCCCCTTCGTCATATTCATATTACACAGAGTCGTTTGGGAATGGATGGCACGTTGGGAAAATTGATGGAATTCGGTAGGACGTAAAGTTGTTGATCACCGCTACCGCTTGAGATGCAACTCCATGATGCGAAGGATTGATGGTCACCAACAATTTGCCACACTTTGACTTGATGGAGGTTTGAAGGATGTTTCACAACTCTTTCATTTCGTGGGGTGACAAAAAAAATGATTTGCAAAGCTTGAAAGGGTAGAATTGTTCGTGACTTGTGAGCATGGTCCGGATGGTAAGGTAAAGTACATGCACTCCTGCTATCGTAGACGCATGAAATGAGAATTATAACAAGAAGAATCATCATTTGCGTGGTGACGGCTTGTGTTGTGGTGCTTTAATAAAGCCCAAGTGCAAGCATCAATAAATAAATGTAGCAAAAGGGGTTGAATCCAAGGAGATGAGTAAATCAATCAATTACCTAGTGTATTCACCAATCTATAGACTAAGTCGAGTGCAAGAGTAAATTATCTAATTACGAGAATGAAAGTTAACTAAGATTAACAAACTAAAGACAATTAGAAAGTGAATAAAGTAGCAAATAACCAAGTTGACTAAGTGGTAAGGGGAAGTAATGATTATGCAAAGTTCGTGTCCAATTGGTGCTTTAGTGGGACAAGGATCTCACAATTCTAATCACTAAAATATGCAAAAGCTCCTCTCGAAGTCAAATGCGTGTACCTAATTTCGTCTAACGCCGCCCTCGTGGTCCTTAGATCAATAATTAGATCAATTAAGAAAGATTAGTGCAAGAAACTAACTAGTGGCTTGGCTCGGTTAATCAATTGCTTAATTGCTCAAGTCTAAGTTAAGTTTCTTTATACTTAGCCCTTAAGTGTTGTGAAACCTCTTCCAATTTGCATACAATCTTTCAATTAGCATGCAAATCTAAGTTTATAACTAAGGTGATCAATCTTATGTTGGAAAACAGGAATCAGAAAGCAGCGGAAATTTAAAAATTTTCCAACAAAAGGATCTTGGACTCGCAATCGTGTAACCAAATTCGTAGGGATTAGAAATTTACTTTCTTAATTAACTTTCTTGAAGCGTTTCAAGCCACTCAAGAACGCTCTTCTCGCGGCTTGATCCCCTCTCCTTGGTAAAGCTCGAATCTTCAAACTTCTAACTTGAAGCTCTCTAGAGAAAGTCCACCAACTTGACTACAATCTAACTAGTAAGGATGCTAGTTCTCTAGTTAGTGTTTAGGCTTAACCTAGGGTTTCGTTTATCTTGGAGAAAGGATGGTGTTCAACACATGAACCAAAAGAATTCTCGATTAGCTATAAGGGGAGCTCGAGCTCCCCTATATATACGAGGGGAGTGGCCGAAATTCCTAGTCCTTATGGACTAAGGATTTGGTCCCTCTCTACTATTACTTGATCATCAAGTAATTTTGACTTTGACTTTGAATTCAAATTCAAATCAACTTTCAAGAGAGCTAAAATATCCAAATTAATTTTGGATAATTTTATACTTTATTTATTTAAAATAAATAACTTATTTTATCTAATTAATTCACAATTAATTAACTAGATTATTTTTCTCCAAAATAAGACTTTCTTTTTAATTCAAAATTAAACCAAAGTCTATTAAATAATTAATCACATTAATTATTTAACACATAAATAAATATACACATATATTTACACACGTGTGAGACACGTGTCACAAGGACACGTGTCACTCACGTGAGCCACACGTGTGGTTCACACGTGTGGAACCCTCTTGGCCCGATTAACTCGTTTAATCATTTTAAAGCCTTAACTCATGTAACCAAGTTGTTGTGTGTGACCCTCTAGGTTCTCAATTCAATTAGCAGTGACCCCAATTAATTAATTCACTAATTAATTAATCAGTCCACAGATTAAACGACCATAGTCTAGCAACAGGTGTTTAACCCCTAGCTGAATTGGAATGTTCGGATTCGACAGAACCTTTAAGTCATTGATTCATGTGAGATACAATCCTCCTACTTACTATCTCTCAACCAAGATCTAGGGTAAGGGAATAATCAGAACCCTAATAATCCGGTCTTAAAGCTAAGTGCATTTCATATCCATTTGATCTCAATCCAAGAAACCCTTTTCTTGATGTCTTGATCTACTGCCTTGGCCAAGGACTCCTTATGGCATATGACTGACTTACACAATAAGAGATCGCCTTGCAAATGCAAGTGTAGGTCCTTTCTTGATTCTCATTCACTTTCATGAATCACTTGTGCAGCCCCAGCATAAGCCTTGAATCAGTTGCCTAAGGCGACACCCATTAAAGTTTATACCTAAGACTACAGAGTTAACTCATAAAGTGACATGGAACCTCAAGTATAAGGATCAATTAATCACATCAATGACTCGTGAGATATTTCCTAATCTGGAAGTTTCTATTTCTTGAAATAGAAACTTCCTTTCCCATTTAGGAATCTTCTCACATGGGGTACCTCAGTGAACCTACTTATTGAAGTAAGCACCCTCATGTATCACGCACGTATCAACTATACACTTTGCACCTCCATGAAACAAGGTGGTCCTTCTTAAGGGCGTGATCCCACAAGCAAGCCTTAGAGGAGTCTGGTTGACACTCCCACTGTCGGTAGGACTCATCGGCTTGGAGTATTTTACTAATCATGACTTATGTGATATAGGGCTCGTTTCATGAACCATTTCACCTAAATGGTAGAGTCCTAAAGTCATCAGGATTAGGGGAGTTCTCATACATGCACAGATAAAGTAAACGCATACCAAACAAGAGCATATAAAGAAGTGTTGTCTCATTTCGTTATTTCATTCAAAGATTGTCTGTGATTACAATAAGGAAAAGCACAAAGCGGATATACAATCGGCTTTCTAGGGCACTATTCCTAACATCTTAATCATGCAAACAAATCAATTTCACAAGCATAAGATCAAAAAGTCCCACCTAGGCATTTCATCAAACACTTACCCAACATAATTCATCACTCCCCTTTGCCTAAGAAATTAGCTACTTATATTCCCCAAATCAACCAAAGTGTAAGAAGGATCATACTTAGAATAGTTCATATTCATTAAATCAGATCCAAAAATAATCATCCAAGGTTAAAGGGGTTCATACAAGAATCAATCTCCACAAAAACTGAATTAGAAAGGGAAATCTACAACGAAATAACTAAGAAAGCATTAAAGAAAGATAAATGCAAACTAAATCAACAATTCATCTTCATCACTTCAAAGAGAATGAAAGGTGGTCTCTCCAAAGCCCTCCTAGCAGCTTTCATATTCAAATTAGGTCAGAAATGAAAATACCCTCGAACATCCTAGAAAAATAGGTTATATACTAAGAAAGTCGCACTTTTGGGTTAAATCCACGACCGTAGATTTACAAGGGCGTGGATATTAAAAATGCATTAACGACTCTACAGCTAATCCACGACCGTGGATTATTTGTGCGTGGGAAATCCACGATCGTGGATTCCAGGCAGATGAAAAACAATTGGTCCTACCTCATTTCCACGGGCGTGGATAAATTGAACTGTAAAAATCCATGCCCGTAGATTCCATACAATTGCCACTCCTCATGAAACGGGTCGTATATTGATCTCCTAACGCACGAAAATGATGATAATGCTCCGTTTTCGTCCCGTTGTCTATTCTCTTGGTTAAAACACCTACAAAAGAGCATTAAACTCTAATTAAGCTTCAATTTTAGGTAAAAGGTACATAGAATAAGTCTCAACGGAGCTAGAATTAATGAGTTAACAACTCCCCCATACTAAAACATTGCTGGTCCTTGAGTAATGTTATAAAATTTTGAAAAGTCAATCCAACTCAATCAATCTCGCAACAATCATCTGACACACTATCACCTATTCGAGTCTAGCCTATCAAACATATTACTCATGCGTATGGAATTCATCAAAATAGTATAGTTAGCATACTCCAAATAATGTGCAATAATAAATGAAACATAACACGATAAATTCCCGGATTGGTTTATATTTCCCTTGTAGAAACTAATTTATGGGTTCGAGATCACCCTTCATGCCTAGCTATACTAATGGAATCGACTCAAGATATCGGGATCTAAAGGTCTTTCGAGCTTGTAATGTAGGCTTAGGGTCACGGTTATGGAAGTTTTGGCCAAAAAGTGACTAGACACCAATGCTTACATTGTTTTACAATCAATTCTACCCTTCTATGTCTTTCAAACGTAAAATTCCCCCACACTAGACTTTTTGTATACTCAATTATCCTTCAATTCGTTTATATTTTGTACAATTTTCGCTTCTTTTCTCTTTTTCTTTTGTTCAACTTTTTTTCTTGTTCTTTCAACTTTTCTAGACTTTTCTTTTTCTTTTTCAAGTTTCTCAAGAATCATTAACAAAATGTCAAAAGGCTATTACAAAAATACAATTCTTACACGATCAAGCATGATGTAAATAATTTAGAAGGTAAGGAGTAATTATGTCGTGTTTAGGCTTGCAACGTGGCTAAGAAAAATTATACACGACAATTAGGCTCAATGGGGCCAAAAGATTACGATATAGTGCAAAAAGGCAACGAATGCCTAAGTCATTTCCCTAATCTTTTGTCAATTCAAAATTTCACCTCGAAAGACATTAAAGCTCACTCTAACCATATTTTAACTCTTATCGGGAAATATAAACTTCCTCTAAGAATTTGAAGTCCAATGAATCGTTTAAAATTGCACAAAATTTATAGCATGCTAACACGCTATTCTTTCCAAATTCTCATACACATTTTCATACATTCGACTAGCCTAACTCAAACTAGTAATTATGTGTTAAAAGATCAAAACAAAACTGAGAATCGGAGTCAATTTTCATTTCATATCACTCTCTATCGACAAGCATGTATAAAAAAAACAAGCTACTCAAGATAAATAAATCCAAACCAAGATCAAAACCCCTCCCCCACACTAATATCGAAGCATGGTCCCCATGCAACAAATAAGAAAGAAGAGGTGAAGAAAACTCCCTCATATTGATGAAAAACCGACAATGGGGCACAAACACAAAGAAGCCTATTCCTGTAAAACAATGACTCATAACACGGATCAAGGGCCTCGATGACACATGACAATCAACATGTATAATACAATTAAGGATGAGTCATAAGAAACAAGTAACACAACAACACGAATAGGTTTAAATGTTCCGAACACAAGCAAACATCAGATAGCATCCTAGAGTTAACAGTTTAACACGACCACACACAAACCCCACAGACGGGGTATCAAATGTCTTAACAATCGTCAACCACACAAATCCCACACTTGGGACACAAATAGAGTTCAAGTAGATAAAACGATAGACAAAAGCAATAAAAGCAGCAAGAAATAATAATTGAGGCTTAAGTTAGAGAGTATCCCTTCTCATCACATCAATTGCACCACCAAGGAAGGGATAAAGACTAGTAATCACTCCGGAGGATTGTTGGGCAATCCATGGAAGTATGTAGTCATGTTCTCATTCCAAGTCATGAAATGGTCATTGAGAATCTTGAAAGTAGCCTCATTTGCTTCATTTGCTCGATCTTACGCAACACGGGCAGCAGCTACATCATCTCTAACACCTGTCAAACCAAACTCCAACCCACTCATCCGCTCCATAAGTCCAGCCATAGTTGGGTCTCCATCCTCTTCGGGCTCCGGTTATTGGTGCTCAATCGGGATAGGTAAGTTGTTCAAATGAGCCACTTGCTCCAGACTAAATCCTTTTCTCGCTCCACTCCCCAAGCATACATAACATCATACTTGTATCGGATTCGCTTGGGCCAATAGTTTACCCATTTGTTGAGAGGTGCCCCCCACTTAACGATCAAGTCCATATGAGAGAGGTGGACCTCATCCAAGAATGGATTCCATATCAAAGGTTGCAAATCTTTCGAAGGCTCCCAACCGACACTCATGGCGATCATAGTAACAAAACCACCATATGCAAACGATCCTTGCTTCCTCTTTGCCGCAGTGTACATTTTCTCCATGAGCATATACATACCATCAGCACTTATATCCTCAGCCATGTGATCCATGAGAGTGAGCTCGGTCACGTTAATGTGAGAGTTGGCATTTGAATGTGCACAGAAACCTGCGGATAAAACACGGTGGATAACTCTCCAAGTGAGATCGTCAAGGTTAGAAGCCTTAGTGTTACTCTCATTGTACCGCTTAGCATTTGGAGCCAAAGGAAAACACCTCCATACATCTTCTCTATGCTCGATAGTCTACTTTGGGAGCTTAGTGATAGGCTGCACCCTAGAGTTCCGGTTAGAATCCGTAAAGCTAAATACTTGACGTAGATCGTTAGCGGTGAGGGCATACTAACGGTTATCAATTCAAAAATTCATCTTGGGGCTCTTCCACTTCATCGTTAAGACGAACTCTTTAGTAAACTCGGGATAAGTAAGGGCAGATTTGCTGAAGAAGTCATTCCATTCAAGGCCCTCGGCCAACTTTTGGAAACGCTTAAAAATCCTCAACTCTCGTATCAAAGGAGCATGCATAAAGAAGGTCGGATATAGCTCCCGATCAACCACTTGGTTATATAGATTGTAGGGTGGTGCAGGCCTAGAAGAAGACCTCTTGGATTTCTTTGAGGATGAAGCCCCATCAGCATTCGGGCGCTTCTTAGGTGCCATTTTTGTACATAAGATCATCTTACCAAGAATTAACAACCAAAAGACACAAAAATTCATTTAGGAATTTCATCAAACACCTTATGTGCATCAAAGAATATGTGTGGATTTCAACAAAAACTCAAGTGTGTGGTCATTTTAACATGCTCAAAAGCAAGAATTCAACAAGTATAACTCAACACTTATCAATTCACTTCACGAATTCAAGAGCATTCGCACAAACTTTCAACCTAGGGTTCAACGAACTACTATGCATCTTTTTCCACAAAATTTTAGAAAATGGAGGTTCAAGCAACAAATCCACACTCATACTAGGCAAATAAGCAAGAAAGACTCAAATTTTCAAAGTATTTTGGACTAACATGCTTCTAGGGTTACAAGAGATAAAATCTTCATAAAAATGATAAGAAAATCGAAATTTTATACAACCCTAAGCAAATATAACATAAATACAACAAGTTCCTCAAGATCTAGCAAATATTCAACAAGAAGCTTAAAACGTAAGCCTAGATTTTGGATTTGGGGACACAGGGGTGAGAAAGCTACAAAATTAAACCAAAGTTTCAGAGAAAAGGAGAGTAAAAGAAGCTTCCTAAGTGAGGGGAGAAGAGAGGGAAAACGATTTGCCGGAAAGAGAGGTTGCCGGCCGGTGCTCTACCTTGGGACTCGTGCACGGGAGAGATTGTGAGGAAAAAAAGGGTTTGAATGAGTGAGAAAGTGTGTTGGTCAGTACATATCGTGTGTTTTTAGAAAAAAAATAGGCAGATCCGGGAAAAATGAAAACACGTTTCACAAATTAAAGGCAAAAATGCAATTCTGGAAACTGGGAATCCATGGTCGTGGATTCTGCCTTTGATAAAAATCCACGACCGTGGATTTGAGACAGGTAAAATCAGAAAATCCCCTGTGGCGAATCCACGGTCATGGATTTTTCTTTAAGAAAAACTCCACGACCGTGGAATTGAGGTAATCAAAAATCGGTTGTTTAAGGAGGGAGGTAAGTGTAATTATGAAAGCTTACATCCGGAATTCACACAAATCAATCACAAAACGACCTCAAAAACATTGAGAACACACCGGAGATGACAAAATCTCAACCAAACCATGTAAAACGACTTCAAAAACCACACATTCGGTACTTAGACACGTTACACTAAGCAATTCATACACAAATAAGCATCACAAACCATAATATTCCAAATTGTACCCCAATATCGCATTATACAACACAAACGGGCAAACGGTGTTTCATTATGCTAGGGTCTAACTTTCCCAACATCAAATCCAACATGACAATCCATAGTACACCAATGCACATAATCACTACTCCACACGCAACACGGAACACATCATTCATACTCTCACTATGCATAAGTGCAATTAACTTCATGCTAACAAGACAAGAAACATTATCAAGCAAAGCATGCATCAATCATATCATGAACAAAAATTGAATACGAAAATTGGACCTCATCCCCATATAAGGGGTATCGAAACGATAAAAGCTCGCAACTAAGGCAACTCTTCTTGAATCAACAATCTGCACACAAGAAAATAACAAAATCAAGAACAATATTAGAAACCACCTAACGAGAAAGGGAAGGAAAGAAAGAAAAGGGGATAAGAAATAGTTCTAGATTTATAGTAGCTAGCTCGACTTTGACACCCAATTTAGATGGCGGGAGTGGTCAACACACCCGTGGTGTGTCTCTCAATCGGCTCTCCAATAAAGGATAACTTCAACCTTTGGCCGTTTACTACAAAGTGCTTGTGTTTTCATTTTCGATATCCACAGCTCCATTTGTAAGCACTCTTACCGCTCTAAAAGGACCCGACCACCTTGATTTGAGCTTGCCCGGAAATAGCTTCAATCTTGAATTGAACAATATGACTAGTTGACCCACTTCAAACTCCTTGGTCCGAACATGCTTATCATGCTATCTCTTTGTCTTCTCTTTATACAATTTGGCATTCTCATACAAATTTAAGCGCATTTCTTTTAGCTCATGCAATTGAAGGAGTCTCTTCTCTCCGGACACTTTAGAATCAAAGTTTAAAGTCCGAATTGCCCAATATGCCTTGTGTTCTAATTCAATAGGCAAGTGACATGCTTTTCCATAGACTAACTTGAACGGGGACATTCCAAATGGAGTTTTGAAAGCGGTTTTGTATGCCCATAGCGCATCATCCAACTTTAGAGCCCAATCTTTCCTTGAAGAGTTCACCATTTTCTCTAGGATTTGCTTAATCTCGCAGTTCGAGATTTCAACTTGCCCACTCATTTGAGGGTGGTATGGAGTGGCAATTCTATGGTGAACGTCATACTTCTTCAATAATGCTTCGAGTGGCCGGTTGCAAAAGTGGGTTCCTCTATCACTAATTAAGGCACGCGGTACTCCAAACCGACTAAAGATATGCCTTCTCCAAAACTTGATCACCACTTTTGCATCATTCTTGGGACTTGCAATCGCCTCCACCCATTTTGACACATAATCCACCGTCACTAGAATGTAAAGGTTCCCATGAGAAGATGGAAAAGGGCCCATGAAATCAATACCCCATACGTCAAATAACTCCACTTCTAGAATCGGCTTGAGAGGCATTTCATCTTTCCGGCCAATTGTTCCAACACGTTGACATCGATCACAATGAAGCACAAACTTTCTGGAAGCTTGAAAAAGCGAGGGCCAAAAGAAACCGGCTTGTAACACCTTTGCCACCGTCTTACTTGGACTTGCATGTCCACCATACGCACTCGAATGGCAACTATCTAAAGTATCCTTGACTTCTTCTTTTGGAACACAACGGCGAATCAATCCATCGGAAAAATGCTTGTACAATAAAGGTTTCTCCCAATAGTAATGCTTGATGTCCGAAAAGAATTTCTTCTTTTGATGCGAATTCAAATCCGGTGGAATCACTCCACTCTTCAAAAAGTTAACATAGTCGATATACCATGGAAACGAATCATCTACTTGGAACAATTGCTCATTGGGAAAAGTCTCTTCTATTTGCTCATCATCCTTCTTAATTTCGTCATTGATCTCAAGCCTAGAAAGATGGTCCGCTACCACATTTTTCGCTCCCTTCTTATCACGAATTTCCAAGTCTAATTCTTGAAGAAGGAGAATCCATCTTATCAACCTCGGTTTAGAATCTTTCTTGGATAAGAGATACTTGATTGTCGCGTGATCGGTGTATACCACTGTCTTTGAGCCTATCAAGTATGAACAAAACTTGTCAAATGCATAAACAATAGCTAATAACTCTTTCTCGGTAGTAACATAATTCAATTGTGCATCATTAAGAGTTTTACTAGCATATGCAATAACATTTAAACGTTTTTCCCTTTTTTGGCCTAAAACGGCACCAATGGCGAGATCGCTCACATCACATATGAGCTCGAACGGGAGACTGCAATCTGGTGCTATCATGATAGGTGCCGAAGTCAATTCTTTCTTTAACCTATCAAAAGACAATAAACAAATATCATTAAAATTGAACTCAGCATCCTTTTGAAGTAAAGCACATAAAGGAAGAGTAATTTTGGAAAAATCTTTAATGAACCGGTGGTAAAACCCAGCATGACCCAAGAAACTTCTAACACCCTTCACATTTGTGGGTGGCGGAAGTTTGGCAATAACTTCAATTTTAGCCCGGTCCACTTCAATTCCCTTGGCCGAAATGCGACGGACTAACACAATTCCTTCACGCACCATGAAGTGGCATTTCTCCCAATTTAGCACCAAATTAGTATCTTCACAACGTTTCAACACATTAGTAAGATTAACAAGGCATGCATCAAAGGAAGAACCAAATACCGAAAATTCATCCATAAATATTTCCAATGTTCGCTCAATAAAATCCGAGAAAATTGCCATCATGCAACGTTGGAAAGTAGTTGGTGCATTACAAAGACCAAAAGGCATTCTCCTAAAAGTAAAGTGCCATAAAGGCAAGTGAAAGTATATTTTTCTTGGTCTTTGGGTGCTATGGCTATTTGGTTGTATTCCGAATATCCATCTAAAAAGCAATAGAACTCGTGACCGGCTAACCTCTCTAACATTTGATCAATGAAAGGCAATGGGAAATGGTCCTTGCGGGTTGCACTATTCAAGTTCCTATAATCAATACAAACCCTCCAACCCATGACCGTGCGTGTAGGAATAAGTTCATTCTTTTCATTGCGGATAACCGTCATCCCTTCCTTCTTTGGTACAACTTGTACAGGGGTAACCCAAGAGCTATCCGAAATCAGGTAAATTATACCCGCATCTAGCAATTTTAGAACCTCGGCTCTAACAACTCCTTTCATATTTAGGTTTAATCTTCTTTGATGTTCAATTGAGGGTTTATGGTCATCTTCCATCAAAATTCGATGCATGCATCTAATTCCCTTGATATTCGAAATTGACCATCCTAAAGCCTTTACATGCATTCATAAAACTCGCAATAAAATATTTAATTGCACATCATTTAGATACAAAGAAACAATAATCGGTAAAGTTTTATTTTCACCAAGATAAGCATAGTTTAAATGTGAGGGGAGGGGTTTCAATTCAAGTACTGGGAGCTTTAACACAAGACGGAGGAGGAAGGGGTTTACCACTCCCCAAATCCTCAAAATGAAATCTCCTTTGGAAGGGAACAAAAGGTGTGGCCTCCAAGGCCTGCACATACAACTCAAGCTCTTCAAGAATCTTCTCTTCTCCCTTAATCTTCTCCAAACCTCCTAAGCAAAGCTCTAACGGATCCTTTTTGTGTAACTCAAACATATGGTGCTCTTGCATCACTTCAACTCGGAAGCATTTTTCCTCCATGGTTGGGTTCTTCATTGCCTTATACAAATTAAATTCCACCTTCTCTTCACCCACTTGTAAAGTAAGACGTCCATTTTTCACATCGATTAAGGGCCCCGCCATAGCTAGGAACGGCCTACCCAAAATGAGAGACATGCTCTCGTCATCACCTAGGTCAAGGACAACCAAATCCACCGGTATGTAACACTTTCCCACTTTGACCAACACATCATTAAGTACTCCCATTGGATACTTCACCGATCTATCCGTAAGTTGTAGAGTCATATTCGTTGGCCTTAGATCCTTTAGTCCCAATTTCCTACAAGTAGACAAGGAAATCAAACTTACACTTGCACCCAAATCACATAAAACATTATCAAAATGTAAAGGACCAATGGTGAGAGGGATAGAAAAACTCCCGGGATCCTTAAGTTTCGGTGGAAGCTTCCTTTGTATGATGGCACTACACTCCTCGGTGAGTGCTATGGTGGCATAATCCTCAAGCTTTCTCTTATTAGAAACTAGCTCCTTCAAAAACTTCAAGTATGATGGCATTTGAGCTAGGGCTTCGGTAAACGGAATGTTGATCTAAAGTTGCTTTAGCATGTTTAGAAACTTCTCAAATTGCTTCTCTTTTGCTTGATTTTGAAGCCTTTGTGGGAATGGCACCGATGGGACATACGGTTTAGGTGGAATGTAGACATTTGGCTTCAAAGGGGGCTCTTCTTTCTTGTCATCTTTCACACCTTCCTTTATCTTACTCTTCGCCCCATCCAAATTCGGACTATCAAAATGAATTCTCACTTCATGTCACTTCCTTTCCTCTCCATGCTTGTCTCCATCTTCCAACTCACTCATCTTTCCCTTCCCTTTGTCAAGATTGACTTCCTCTTGGTTTCTAACATCCTTTTCCTTACTCGATTCGGTCTCATACCCACCAGACATAAGTGGTTCATCGTAGGTCTTTCCACTCCTTAGCGTTATGGCTTTGCAATGTTCTCTTGGGTTATTATCCATCTTGCTAGGAAGTGTTCCTTGAGGCCTAGGATTGATGGCATTAGCAAGTTGCCCAATTTAGATTTCAATGTTTCGATTTTGTGTAACCACATGATCCACTTGAGTTTCAAGCTTTTGTATACGATCCGAAGAAACCGTGATAAACCTTTCCAAGGCAACTTCCCAACCTTGTTTTTGCTCGGTCGGTTGAGGCACTTGAGGTTGTTGTGGTTGAGGGGGTGGAGCTTGATATTGAGGTTGAGCAGTTCGGTATTGTACTTGTTGTGGAGGGAAATGAGGTGGTTGTTGTTGGTTCATAGGTCGTCTTGGTTGGAAATGAGGTCTTGGGGCATTTTGCACATTAGCATTGTTTGACCATGAAAAATGGGGGTGGTTTCGCCATCCGGGGTTGTATGTGGGTGAATAAGGATTATTTGGGGGTCTTAGTTGATTTAGAGCATGCACTTGCTCGGGTAATGGAGACAGGTTAGATGGAACATCTTGGGATGCATAAGGACACAAACCAAACTCGTGTGGCCCATTACAAATCTCACAAGTTATTGGTGGTATTGGGGAAGATTGGGTTCACCTTGAATTGCTCCACTTGCCTTTCCAAGGCTTCGATCTTGGCTTGCATGGAGGTGCACTCTCCCACTTACATCATGCTGGGTGTAGAGCTTGAAGGTCGTGGGATCGGTGTATTTTCCCTTTAAAAAAACCAAGAATTATTAGCCGCTATCCTTTTTAACAAGTGGATTGCATCGGCCTCATACATGCTCGTAATAGCACCTCCCACGGCGGAGTCGATCATCACCTTCAAGGCTTGAGAAATACCGTCATAGAATGATTGGACAAGTTTCCAATCCTCACAACCATGATGGGGGCATTTTCTTTGCAATTCCTTAAATCTCTCCCAAGCCTCATATAGACTTTCCCCCTCATATTGCCGGAATGATGTGATTTCATTCCGAAGCTTTACCGTCTTTGCATGAGGGAAAAACTTATCCAAAAATACTTGTGACGATAGAGCCCACGACCCCTTAGTCTCGTATGAAAGGGTACTATACCGCCTTTACTCTGTCCTTTAAAGAGAAAGGAAATAAACGAATATGAACGACATCGTCCGTGAAGTTGTTCAATTTGAATGTGTCACATACTTTGGTGAACCAATTAATGTGTGAGATCGGGTCCTCCGTGGGTAAGTTGGTAAATTGGTTCTGTTGGAGGAGGGATATGCAGGCCGACTTGATTTCGAAATGGTTCGCCGCCACTCCCGGTCTTCCAAGGTTTTGTTGGATATTTTCCGTGTTAGGTATGGCATAATCCCTAATTTATCTTTGAGGTGGTTGATGGTTAGCTTGTTGACCATGTCCTTGATTTGCCCCATTGTTACCATTGTTTCCATTTAATTCTTCCATTGGAATCGGGGTTGATAACTCCTCTTGTCTCTTTCCTTTTCTAAGAGCACGAAGTTTCCTCTCGATCTCGGGATAGTGTTTGAGATTATCCTAACTCTGGGCCCGTCGTATAAACACCTACACAAAAGACAAGCAAAAGTATCAAATACAATAAAAATAAAAGTCTAAATCACTAGCTACTAACACTCGGCAAGAGTGATTTAAATGCCTCCCCGACAACGGTGCCAAAAACTTATTGTGGTGTTTTAATAAAGCCTAAGTGCAAGCATCAATAAATCAATATAGCAAAAGGGGTCAAATCCAAGGGAAGGAGTAAATCAATCAATTACCTAATGTATTCACCAATCTATAGACCAAGTCGAGTGCAAGAGTAAATTATCTAATTACGAGAATTAAAGTTAACTAAGATTAACAAACTAGAGACAATTAGAAAGTGAATAAAGTAACAAATAACCAAGTTGACAAAGTGGCAAGGGGAAGTAATGATTATGCAAAGTTCGTGTGTAATTGGTGCTTTAGTGGGACAAGGATCTCACAATTCTAATCACTAAAATATGCAAAATCTCCTCTTGAAGTCAAATGCGTGTACCTAATTACGTCTAACGCGGCTCTCGTAGTCCTTAGCTCAATAATTAGATCAATTAAACAAGATTAGTGCAAGAAACTAACTAGCGGCTTGGCCCGGTTAATCAATTGCTTAATTGCTCAAGTCTAAGTTAAATTTCTTTATACTTAGCCCTTAAGTGTTGGGAAACCTCTTCTAATTTGCATACAATCTTTCAATTAGCATGCAAATCTAAGTTTATAACTAAGGTGATCAATCTTAATCATGCAAACAAATCAATTTCATAAGCATAAGATCCAAAAGTCCTACCTAGGCATTTCATCAAACACTTACTGTAACATCCCAGATTTCGGGACCAAGAAGAAATAGGTAAGTAAAGGTTTACGAAGAATTTCCTTTAGAACCTTAGTTACTATTCACTCATTTTCGTAGAAATTTTCCGAGACCTCTTTACCTATCCAAAATTCGGTTGTAACCAAAACCGGCCAAAAACGCTACTTTAACCCTAAATTAGAGATTTCGGAATTCAACGTTTTCTCTATTCAATATTATAACCAAAACGATCTTTGGATTATTTTATGAATTTTAAGATCTTTTCCAAACTCTAACTCGACTCCTAGCTTGTTTTATAAAATTTTCCTATTTTTCCTAAAAGTACTATTCCCGCCGTAAAAACTAACTTTAAAACCGTGCGGCGTTTGGTATCCAATATTATACTCAAAATAATCCTCAAATTATTTTATGAATCATGAACACTTTCTCGAAAATCAAATCTCATCCTACCTTCATTTCATGTATTTTATCATATTTTTCAAAATTTCGAACCTTTACTAATTTAACTGAAACGTTTAAACGTTAAGTGTTTATAATCACCGGAAAGCTCTTTCAATTCTCTTTCTTTTGCAATTATTTTCATTTCAAATTAAAATCTAGAGATTCTTCTATGATTTTATCATTAATTTTACCCTATTTTAGATTTATTTTATTGTGATGTATTTATTACCTAATATATGTATACATAAGCTCCTACATCACCTATACACTTGTCTATACACCTAAGTACCCTAGATAATACACATAGATACCCTAAAGCACTACCCTAAACTATAGTTAATTGCACTTAAACCCCCAAGATTACACCTACAAATACCCTAGAGATCATTCACAAAATTCACACAACAATCACTCTCTCCCCATAAGAAGCTCACGGTAGCAGCTCTTTTCCCTCTTTAAGGTGTGTTTTATTTTATTATTTCATACTTTATATTATGTTCTTAGTATAGTAATAATAGTAGCATGCTTATATTTAATTAAATTATGCTTTAGGAATTTTATTTTATAAAATATATGCGTAAATGTTAGTTTTAAGTACAATGTGCCTACATTATGGAATTCTATTTAATTAAATGCATGAATTATGATATGATATGATATGAATATGTGTTTAAATAATTATGATCTTGTTTGATTAAATTCATGCCTAGAATAATTTATTTAGAATTATTTTTATGATTAAAGTTACATAAAGTGCTACATCGTGAGTTTAATTATATGTTATGAACTTAGAATTTATTAAATATGATCATGAGCTAATATGAACATCTTCATAAGTCTAAGGACATGTTCATGTTGTTCTTGAATGATTTTAAGTGCACGTGTGATAGTGTGTGTGTGTGAGAGAGAGTTCAATTTTATGTTATAAAGTGTTTAATTCATAACAATTTGAATTGTAAATGTTTTCAATATTAATTTTGACTTTTTGGTCAACCCATATTCTGAATATTTCGAAATTAATATAAAAATAATTATAAAATAGGTTTTGGAATTTTTAAAAGAAGATTTTATCCGAATTTTCCGAAAATCAGCAATCTTGTAAACGTTTTCTAAAATGTAACCTACATTGTCAGTTAAACCCTAATTTTCATTTCAAATACTTATAATTAGGATCATAATGTGATTAATAAATATTTGTTTAGTTAAAGACTTCGTAAAACCTAAATATTTAATTAAATTCCCTTAAACGGTTAAAATTAGGGTCTACCGTGAATTCTCTAACATGTTACATTTTCTGTACCTTATGTGATTATTTGATTAGAATAATAAGAACCTAGTTCTAAGCCAATAGTAGTTATTACTTTCAGGCGACGATAAGATCGAAGTGTGGAATCCCTACAATTCCACTTAAATCTCAGCACTAGGTGAGGGTTAAAATATTTTGAACTGGAATCATGCCTATATCTATGTATCTATATAAAAATTATTTTCAAGCCTACCTATTATTTATGATTTATTATCCTATATACATAGTATCATATTACAATATCCCTCTTTATGAGGAAAATACTTTTAGGTCGGAATCAGGATCTTATCTGGACATTATATATATATATATATATATATATATATATATATATATATATATATATATATATATATATATATATATATATATTTTAGTCCGATTATTAATAAGAACTGATTCCCGACTAAGCAAGCAAAATATCTTATCATTATTATTATGGACCCCCGGCTGTATCCGTAGCGGGGAATTACCCGAAAGGTATCAGGCCGAGGGTGTTGTTGGTGTTGCGGACTGCCACAAACTCTTGGGAGTGGTTTAGTTGGAGGTTAGTTACTCCACGCCAAGAGATTTACAAGGGAATACTACTTTCCGATTATTGTTTACGTCACCGTGGGGTAGCTCCCTGGGCGCGACACCGGAGTTAAGGAGGTATTATATTGGTTTTATTAAAGTACCGGTGCCTTGATCAGCCCCAGTACTGTTTTACCATATTACTTACGAAGTTATGGATGGAGAGGCCTAGCTTACGGGCATTAAAGTTATTGTTACAAACGGTTCATGTTTCTACAAATATTCCGAACTACCCCTATCCCTGTTTTACACTTATCATGAACCATTTCATATTTGTCATATCCTATTGCTATTATTTTAGACCAAGACCTTCTTGATTATATAACTATATATACATATACATATATCTATAAGCCACTATACCCCCTTCACTTAGTCACTTTGGCTAACTCCTCGCCTATTTTAAATGCATGATTTCAGGGAGCGGTGGAACGACACTTAAAGGTATCTTGGAGCGATATGGTGTCGTGCATAGTAGGTCAGGACTATATCCAGGACACCTAGTTCTGAGCATGTAGAAAAGATAGATAAGCTGCCCTTATGTTATCTTTCAGTATGCTGCTAAATTATACTCCTATTACGCGAATTTCTTTAATCAATAACAATAAATCCTCTTTTGGTGCATTACCATTCCCGTTTATTTAAAAGTTTCAAGTCTCTTTACTTTCTGCTGCATTATACCTGGTGCCCTATTTAAGTACCATCTAGACCGTTCGCTGTAGTATTCCTCGAGTGTTAGGTCTAACCTCCATTCGAGGAGTATTGCGGTGCGGGACTTTTAGTGCTAGGGGAGGTGCTACACTTACCCTACATATTTCATCACCCCTTTTTGCCTAAGAAATTAACTACTCATATTCCCCAAATCAACCAAAGAGTAAGAAGGATCATACTTAGAATAGTGCATATTCATTAAAACAGATCCAAAAATAATCATCCAAGGTTAAAAGGGTTCATACAAGTATCAATCTCCACAAAAACTGAATTAGAAAGGGAAATCTACAACGAAATAACTAAGAAAGCATTAAAGAAAGATAAATACAAACTAAATCAACAATTCATCTTCATCACTTCAAGGAGAATGTAAGGTGGTCTCTCAAAAGCCCTCCCAGCAGCTTCCACATCCAAATTAGGTCAGAAATGAAGATACCCTCGAACATCCCAGAAAAATAGGTTATATACTAAGAAAGTCGCACTTTTGGGTTAAATCCACGACCGTAGATTTACAAGGGCAAAAATATCCACGGGCGTGGATATTAAAAATGCATTAACGACTCTACAGCTAATCCACGACCGTGGATTATTTGTGCATGGGAAATCCACGGTCGTGGATTCCAGGCAGACGAAAAACAATTGCTCCTGCCTCATTTCCACGAGCGTGGATAAATTAAACTGTAAAAATCCATGCCCGTGGATTCCATACAGTTGCCACTCCTCATGAAACGGGACGTATATTGATCTCCTAACGCACGAAAATGATGATAATGCTTCGTTTTCGTCCCGTTGTCTACTCTCTTGGTTAAAACACCTACAAAAGAGCATTAAACTCTAATTAAGCTTCAATTTTGGGCAAAAAGTACATAGAATAAGCCTCAACGGAGCAAGAATTAAAGAGTTAACAGCTTGATGATGGAGTAGTGTTTTGTGCTCACGTCTTTTACTGCAAGGAATAAGGATATCAACAAACAGAATCTTCATTGATCTAGGATGTTCGAGTGATGCTTTGCTCACTTGTCTCTAACTCTCTAACGAATTTAGCAACAAAAAAATCTCCATTGATGTCGGGATGTTGATGCATTCCATGGAGTCATGAAGTGGTGAATGAATGGCCTCCATAGTTCTGAGTCGAGGTTTGAGAGAAAATCTATCAGGATCTCATCGATGCCGAGGTAGAAGAGCTCCGCGACAATGGTGTTTCAATCGGGGGGAAAGAGTCCGACACTTTTCTGCAACTGCAAGAATCTGAGTGATGTTAGATGATGATCGTGCACAAGCTGTGGTTGGTTGTTTTGTTTCCTAAGGTGAAAACTTCAAGGAGTGTCATTAAGGATGAGTTGATGGTTCTGGAGCAAATTCCATGAGCATTTCTGTCATTTCAAGGAAAAATGGTGTCAAGACAAGAGTCTTTGTCAGAACTGAAATGGTGGCACGGTAGAGGCAAAAGTTATGTCCAAGCAATTGTGGCAGTTGAGACTTCAATAATGTCGGGTCGTAGGAGAAAATAAAAGCTATGTGGATGTTGTTGGCATAAAATAAATGTTCCTGGGGAGGTTCCCTAAGTGATGAGATTGATGATGAAGCAGAGACTTCAGCAGGAGGACTCGGGAGCCGAAAGTGGCACCGGAGCACGGATCGACAACTTTTGTGGTTACCTCAATAGATCATTCTGAAAGATGCGTGATTTTTTCGGGGGATTGGGCCTTGGAATGGTGGATGCTTATGACCTGTTCCTAAGTAAGTTGATCATTGAAGGCTCTCTCAGTCGACTGCATAGAACAACTCGTGTCATGCAAGTAGACAGGCTTCTAGTGCTCATTCCTGGAAATTCAACTGATAAGAAATCGCCATCTCAATGTTCTTTATCCTGTAAATGGAAAACACAAAGGAAGAGTTTAATTAATGGAGAAATTCCTAATGGGCTAACAAAAGGGACTCCAAATAAATTAAACACAATTCATTGAACAGAAGAAAATTACAAACGAACACAATTTAAATCTTGAATACAAGAGGAAGCAATTCTCATGAGAACTTTTGGTTTCTGGCACAAGCCAAGTTGAAACAAAAAGATTTAAAAGTGCCAACACTCTGAGCCAAATTTCTGCTCGCCGACAACGGTGGTAGCAGTGGTGAATTGATAAATTCAGTGGATGGAGCCAAAGGCGGAATCGGCGTCTCGGAAGAACTCCAGATGTAGAATTCTGCTTGCTGGAAGCCAGGGCTACTTCGAATCACTCGTTCTTGTACACGACCACGATGTCAGAAGAGGTGTAGGCACCGCTGCTCGAACGGAACTCCAGTGAGCTCCAGCTGATCGAAGACGACAAAGAATGTCTTCCGATGAAAAGGCTAAAAGTATGGTGTAGAATAATCTGCATCAAATCATAAAGCAGTAGCATTTCAAATCCTCTATCAGCTCTCAACAAGCTCCGTCGCCACCATATTGTTGTCTGACCCAAGAATTGCAGAGGTGAAGAGCTGAGGTTTCTGTGCGTGATTTAGTGGCACAATTTTGGGAATTAAAAGAAAAAAAAAAAAGATGAAACAAATGGAGATCATTTTGTTTTATTTGGGCCTCATTTTGGTTCAAAGCATATAAATTTGTGTTGTTGCGTATTGCTGCTCCTTGCCTACATTAAATTGGGTAGCCAAATTAAGGTTCTAAATGGGCCTAACTTATAACCCAATATTTCGCCAAAGATCAAATAAATATTTGATCCAAAAAAGGTTGGGGGAAAAAAAAAACTCGATGTTGCCTTGGTGCGTGGGCTACTAAGAGTTCAAACGCATCAAACGAATGTGGGCTCGTCCTGGAAAAAAAAAAAGGAAAGGAAAAAGAAATCAAGTACTTCAAGCTCCGACCACGTAAATGTTTGGCATGTCTTCCGCCGAACCATGATGTGGGTGTTGGAAAAGTACCCTAGAAAGCCGATTGGTCATAATCCGTTTTGGGACTTTCCTAGTATCACAGACAATCTTTGAATAATATACGATTGATTAATATTATAGGCAAACACTTCTTTATATGTCAATACATGTTTTTGTGTGTTTCTATTATGTGCGGATGTATTAGAACTCTGCTAATCAATATGACTTATAGGACTCAACCATTTAGGCGAAGTGGTTCATGAGACGAGCCCTATGTCATATAAGTCATGATTAGAAATCACTCCAAGCCGATGAGTCCGAAAGACAGTGGGAGTGTCAACCTGACTCGTTCGACGCTTGCTCGTATGATCACGCCCTTAAGAAGGACCACCTTGTTTCATGGGGTGCAAAGTGTATAGTTGATACGTGCATGATACATGGGGGTGCTTGCTTATTCTAAGTAGGTACACTGAGGTGTCCCGTGTGAGAAGATTCCTAAATGGGAAAGGAAGTTTCTATATCAGGAAATAGAAACTTCCAGATTAGGAAATATCTCACGAGTCATTGATATTATTAAGCGAACCTTAAACTTGAGGTTCCATTGATACTTTACGAACTAACTCTGTAGTCATAGGTGTAAGTTTTAAAGGGTGTCGCCTTAGACAACTGATTCAAGGCTTATGCTGAGCCTGCACAAGTGGCACATGAAAGTATATGAGAATCAATAAAGGACCTACGCTTGCATTAGCAAGATGATGATCTCTTATTGTGTAAGTCATTCATATGTCATCTAGGAGTCCTTAGCCAAGGCAGTGGATCAAGACATCAAGAAAAGAGTTTCTTGGATTGAGATCAAATGGATATGAAATGCACTTAGCATTAAGATCAAGATTATTAGGGTTCTAATTATTCCCTTGCCCTAGATCTTTATTGAGAGATGGGACGTAGGAGGATTGTATCTCACATATGTCAATGACTTAAAGGTTCTGTCGAATCGAGACATTCTTATTCAGCCAAGGGTCAAACACCTGTTGCTAGACTATGGTCGTTTGATCTGTGGACTGATTAATTAATTAGAGAATTAATTAATTGGGGTCACTGCTAATTGAATTAAGAACCTAGAGGGTCACACACAACAACCCGGTCACGTGGGTTAAGGCTTGAATCGATTAAATGATTTGATCGAGCCATTAAGAGAATGATGGGGCCCATACGTGTGAAGCACACGTGTGGGAGGCGTGTATGACACGTGTCCTTGGGGACACGTGTAGTCACGCGTTTTGTGTATATATATATTAAATAATTAATGTGTTAATTATTTAATGGACTTTGATTTAATTTTGAATTAATATTAAAGTCCTAATTTGGAGAAATAAAGTCTAATAAATAATTAATTATGAATTAATTAATTATTAGTCTTCAAGTTATTTATTATTTAATAAATAAAGTAAAATAAAATATCTAAGAGAGTTAGATATTATTCTTGCTTGACAAGTTGATCAAAAGGAGACTTTTGGTCAAAGTAAGAGATTTACTCTCCAAGCAAGATATCCTTTTCCAAAAGGATTTGAGAATCCTATTCCAAAAGGAAAAGGGGTTCGAACCCTAAGCCTATTTATATGAGGGGTTCGAACCCCATGGATGGATGAAACACAATTTCTCCTTCTCCATAATTATACACTAAACCCTAGAGCCTAAACACCGAATATAGAACTAGCATCCTCCCAATTCGGATTGTGGTCGCGGTTGGTGGACTAATTCTCTAGAGGGCTGCTATCGTGGAGTCTTGAAAGATTCGAAGGAGCTTTTGGGGATCAAACGCCCAAACGATGACAAAAGCTGGTAGAACGATTCTGAACCCAACAGAATACGAGTGAAAAAATCGAACCAAAGAAGATGGCAAAAATCGTTTGTCCATATCTTGAAAGATGAATTTTTTCATGAGGGTTTTATGGCGGGCAGATTTCTATTTTCGCAAAACTGGTTTTCGAAGGGAGTTTCAAACATGTCTTTCTCGTTTCATGTTTCTTTCTTTATTTTATATGGTTAAGCACTTTCCCTAACCTGATTTGAATCTAGGTTGGTGTGGATTGTTATCCCTACAATGGATTCTGAAGTAGAAAGAGATTTTCGAGGGACGGGTTGCCATTACCGCATGAAGCGCGTTTGAGGGCAGCTCAAAACGTGTCAAGAAGGCTACTACCTAAGTGAGTTTCTTGATCTCTACGAATCTGGAAATAGGAATTGCAAGTTTTCGATTCCTGCTTATTGGGAAAATTTTTAATTTTCCGCTGCGTTTCTGTCTCGTTTTCCCAACAAGTGGTATCAGAGCTACCTTGCAAGACCTATTTCTGATTCGTCTCGATTATTCTGAATTTGGTAGAAATTCTTAGGCCTTGATACGAATTGAGTATTCTTGATTTCTTTTAGAAAGCCTGAAATACGAAACTGTATTTTTCCTAAAAGTTTCTGGAAATTATTTTCTTAAATCGTGTTTTTTGAAAAACTGTTTTGGTTTAAATTCGTTTAAATCGTAATTTTAATTTTTTAGATTGATTTGGTTTTGAACTAAAAGTACGAAACACGAAACATACGAGAACGCGAGCCTAGGCGTGCCCAGGCCCGCTCGACCTTCCACCATCGCCTCCCGCATCTGCGCGGGAGGGTGTCCGCGCAGCGCCGGCCTGATGGCCTAGGCGCCTGTGCGCGATGCGCCCGATAAGGCACGCGCTATGCGTGCGCAAGCCGGCAGCGCTGCTGCTGGCATGAGCACGCGCGCTCGAGCATAACGCGTGCCGGCGGCCTGGGCCGTTAGGTGGGCGTGGCCGGCACTCCAATCCGTGGCTGTCTTGTCTTTCGTGTTTAGTCCAGTCCGATCCCGATTTAATTTTTCTAAAGAATTTTGTTTTGTTAAATTAAAAGTTATTTTTGAAATAATTGTTTAAATTGGGATTTTGAGAAATTAAGCGATTTAAATTTTGGGAAAATTACAAACTTTATTTTGTGAAAATATTGAAGGAATAAAATTATTAATTTTCAAAAATTAATTGGAATTTTATTAGTTTATTATTTTTCGGGTTTTTTAGAAAAGGCTTTTGAACAAGAATTGCATCTAAGTCGTGTTTTAAGCTATTAGAGGTTAAAGCGAGAATTTTAATTTATTGGTAAAATTTAAATTCTTACGATTTATGCATGTTAGGTGATCATGGGTTTAGTCTTATGTATGCTTTATTTTATGTACATAGATGGTTTAAATTGGGGTTGGAGCCCCATAGTTACGTTTTTCAATTGGGGTTGGTACCTCACTTATGTGCATACTATTATGTGTTTATTATGTGGCTTTCCATATTACTGTTTTTGAGGCCGGGGTATGCCCCGTGTAATTGTCTAAGGCCAATATGAATATTGAGCCTTATTACTTTATGTCTTTTTCTTTTTTGTAATTTGAGAGTAGAGATAGGTGGTGAGGTATTTTTCTTTCATTTTGGAGACAATGCGTCCATGGGGTAAGATGGATCCACACAACAAGTAACAAGATGGAGGCCATAAGTGAAGACCTCTCAAAGTGTTAGAGAGGATTTCTATTATTGTAATAGATAGGGCATCGTTTTATTTCCAATTCCCTTGTGTGATTTAAACTGTTTTATGTAGCATGTATGTTAGAACTTGTGATTGTGGAGTGGCTCCCACATATCACGCATAAGATAGGTAGAACCCATGATCATCACATGTTAGTATCATACTAGGACATGTTATCTGCAATGTGCTTGTGTGAAATGCATTTAAGTTGTACTTGAATTAATCAAGACTAATTAAATTGGATAACATATATGTTGGTGAGGTCGAACCCGACAACTCTCCGGTTACATCGAAAATTCCCATTAAATATTAAGCTAATTTTTGAAAATAGGTGTTTAATTCGAGGTGCAAGCTTTGAATTAAATCCCTAGCATTCCATCAATAGGATTTAAGTTTAATAGGGGAAGCTAGATGTTGGCCACGAGTCGTGGGGTGTCTATGTGAAACCTATTAGTTCTTAATTTCCTAATTGATCTTAAATGATCAATATTTCGTGATCAATTTTAGCAAGGGCGATGGCCGCGAGTCGTGGGTCGTTCGAACTAAGTTTTGATCATGATCTTATGATTGATGGGTCTAGCTTAACGCCTAAGTAAATATGGATGTCGCACGAGTCGTGGGTCCATATTGAAAGACAGGTGATGCAAAAACATTACTAAGAATTCCACAGTGTTGGAATTGGTAAGTTGTACCTACCTTAGGCTTAATTGAGAATGGCCACGAGTCGTGGGTTCAAGGTTAAGTGCTTAGGATCTTAGTACCCATTGGGATAACAAGTATCCTCTAAGATCTTTAGGAATTATAGATCTTCTAAAAACAGTGGGAGCTACATAGATTAAAGACCTAATCTCATGTATATCGTTATTATTGAGCATGCTCACCTAGTTCTCTGCTTTACATTTAGGTTATAGCTCTGTGATTCTCTACAATATGAAATGCAAACCCATTCTTATCCATCCTTAAGTCAAACAAGTTGACTAAGACCTAACTAACTCTAAATGGCTTCGGATCCTAAACTTCATTTTAGAATCCGAAAAGAGAAAGTGTTCTCTATAAGGCGAGATTTTCAATTACTTGAAAATTCAACCCGGGCCAAAAGAGAAGCAATCTGAGGTGAATGGATTTTTCCAAACCACTTAAGAGCAATTGAACCACCTCATAAAAATGTTACAAGGTATAACATTATAGAATTATTCAATATTCCAAATGAGGAAACAAGTGCACACGAACAAGGTCTAAAGATCTTATTTGAAGATCTTGTGGTCTCGATCATCAACTGAGAAAAGAGTTCTCAATGCACTGATTACTTACATTGCTTCCACCATCATTTAAGCCCTTCATGCTCAACTGGAGTGATGCCTTTGTAGCATAGTTAATCATTTAGTTGATAATGGTTGAGAGCATCCTTAAGAATGAATAAAAGGTTGTGATGGTTAATTCTTCTTCTAAACTCACTAAGTTAAAGGCTTGAAGGCCTAAAGAAGAAGAAACCATAAGAGCCCAATAGAGGGGCATGTAAGGGGTATGCCCAAAAGACGCTAGAGATCAAATAGGACGTTTTCTTCTATGGTAGCAAATAAGGACTTTGAAAGGGAACTGCAAAGAGTATGAGTACTCTGAAATGTTACCTCGTTTAGTAATTCTACTAAGAATGGAATTCACAAGTCTTGAGTTGATCCTGCATAATCCGTTGTGCAAAGACTCAAAGCACTAATGTTCTGAACATGCAACGAGATAACAAAAGTAAGTGAGATGACAAAGCTTCGAATTACTTTGACACGTTAAAGAAACGAAATGATTAGTGAGTTAGACACCTTAGGATCATTTTATGAAAATGAACTTAGAGAGTTGACCTCCTGTGAATCCTGTTTAAGGGAAACGTTCCCAAAACCCAGTTTATGAGAAACGTAGAAACGTGCCAAAACACTTAGTGGATTTCGATCCACACTGATGTTTCTCTATTGCTTAATGTAAGTACTAGAAACAATCATCAGTTAATCATTATGAATGAGTGTACTTAATGAAGTAAAAATTTGAAACTTATATGAAATTCTTAGAATTTCAAAAGGAGATTAGGAACCAAAGTAGTCATAAGTTATGAATAACTCGATTTGATCGAAATATTGAATACCTTATTGACTAATTCCTTAGTCATCTTAGAGATAATAGGATTATCTCTCAGTAACTAATTCGAGAACACCTTAATGTTTCTGAATGATGGAACTAGACCTTATAGGATAGGTTGGTTCCATAGTAAGCTTTACTGACCTATATTTATTCTAGGGATTAGTTCCTTAATATGCAGTCAGAGATTTTGAATCTAGTACCTTCCAAAATCAGTCCCTTTAGTTGTACTATGCAATGTGCCATTCCAAATTCCCTAATTATTCTTGTCTAAAAATCTAGGGGAATCCTCTTAAGTGAAGAGGATAGTGGGAGATAAGCTTGGAATGAGTTCAAGTTTACACAACGATATAGGATATTGTTTCTGCAAATTCCCTTGAACAAAAGTTGTTTGTTTCAAGGAATGTACCTTTCTTAAGGAATCGTTCCTATAAGAGAAGGAAGGCAAGCAAGTAGACCTCAAAGGAGTTTGAGGATCAATCCCATGCCACACATAGAAGAAACGATACCATCTAATAAAACTTAGCCAAATTTTAGAGAATGTACACGTATGAAACCCTCCTCTCATGACGCGCATAGAACGCATTCCTAGATAGCCCAAGGAATTACTCATGAGGAGGCACTATGAGATTTGGGATCTGAGTAGTGTAAACAAGCCTTGAAATCCGAGATGGACCCCATGTGCTAAAACCAAGTTTTGACCTTGGTTGATCCAACTGATTGGATCAAGCTCGTGCAGCTTGGAGTAAATGGAAAGCATTACAACCTTCTTGACGGTTGAAATGCAAAAGGTCCATTAGGATTATGCTATACATATCTGCATATTTTGACTATGAGACATGACTAATGAATATGAGAAATGTCTTTTTCAATAGAAGATTGAAAGAGACTAAAATATGGTATTTTGTGAATCTCATATTCAGTGGGAGTATGCATAAGGTATGCAAACTCGTAAGTCAATCTGTAGATTGATAAAGGCTTCTAAGAGTTAGACAATTCGATTCCATAAGGAAGTCAAATCGTTTGATACAAAATGGAAGTCAAACAAGTCTAAAAGTGTACGCTAGAAAGTTAGTAATGTTAGCCTCAACTTTTGGTGTTTTAGAAAAAAAAAAATGGCATCCTTCTCATTAGGAATGCGAAGGATGTCATGAAAGTAACCCAAATTTTGTTTAAAAAACAATTTGACATGAAAGATCTTAGTGATTATCCTAAATTCTCGAAATTTAGATCTATAGAAGATAGATTTAAGAGAATAAAAGGATTGTCACAATCAAGGATATAACCATGGTACTAAAAGAAGTTTAGTATGGACAATGGAACATCTCTTTTGAAGAGGAGTGTCCTAAGATGACTTTAAGAAAGTTAGAATGTCCAAAACCCTCTAGGAGAAAGGGAAGCATAATGTATGCAAAGTTATGTGCTAAATTAGATATGACGCAACACTAAGAGTAGTGGGCCGAATCTAAAATGACCTTTGAGAAAGTCATTAGATTGTTGTAAAGGATGTCTTCAAAGTACTTGAGAAGAAATGAGGATATGTATTAGTTTACAGAGCCCAAAAGGATCTTATTATTGAAAGGATATTCTGATGTAATCGTTACATCAAACATAGATGATTGTAAATCATTGAAATGATGCAATTTTTGCCTCAATGGCAAAGCAACGTGTTGGAAACGTTCCAAGCATGAACGTTGCAAAATCTCGACTATTGTAGTAGAGTACTTAGTCATATTGAATATCGATAAGGTAAGTATTTGGGTAAGAAACTTCATCTAGCTAGTTAGATGAAGTTCCTAGCATGAAACAACACCATTCTCATATCGTATGATTAAATCGTTGGTTGCTCAAGTAAAAGAACCAAGATTTCACCAAGAGACTGAACATATGATTATGAGTCAGTTTATAAGGAAAACGTTTTTTTTTCTTAAAGATGTGTAAATAAGAGGGTTACACCAGCAGAGAACATAGCAAATCCACTTTGGAAACGCGCAAAGTCAATAGGCTCTCAAAGTACATCTTGAGAAGATGGGATTTAGAGTACCTTAATGGCTTTTACGGGCAAGTGGGAGATTGTTGGAAAAGTACTCTAGAAAGCCGATTAGTCATAATCCGTTTTGGGACTTTCCTAGTATCACAGACAATCTTTGAATAATATACGATTGATTAATATCATAGGCAAACACTTCTTTATATGCCAATACATGTTTTTGTGTGTTTCCATTATGTGAGCATGTATTAGAACTCCCCTAATCAATATGACTTATAGGACTCAACCATTTAGGCAATGTGGTTCATGAGACGAGCCGTATATCACATAAGTCATGATTAGAAATCATTCCAAGCCGATGAGTCCGAAAGACAGTGGGAGTGTCAACCTGACTCGTTCGAGGCTTGCTCGTGTGATTACGCCCTTAATAAGGACCACCTTGTTTCATGGGGAGCAAAGTGTATAGTTGATACGTGCGTGATACATGAGGGTGCTTGCTTATTCTAAGTAGGTACACTGAGGTGTCCCGTGCGAGAAGATTCCTAAATGGGAAAGGAAGTTTCTATATCAGGAAATATAAACATCCAGATTAGGAAATATCTCATGAGTCATTGATGTGATTAAGTGATCCTTAAACTTGAGGTTCCATTGATACTTTATGAACTAACTCTGTAGTCTTAGGTGTAAGTTTTAAAGGGTGTCGCCTTAGACAACTGATTCAAGGTTTATGTTGGACCTGTACAAGTGGCACATGAAAGTATATGAGAATCAATAAAGGACCTACGCTTGCATTAGCAAGATGATGATCTCTTATTGTGTAAGTCATTCATATACCATCTAGGAGTCCTTAGCCAAGGCAGTGGATCAAGACATCAAGAAAAGAGTTTCTTGGATTGAGATCAAATGGATATGAAATGCACTTAGCATTAAGATCAAGATTATTAGGGTTCTAATTATTCCCTTGCCCTAGATCTTGATTGAGAGATGGGACGTAGGAGGATTGTATCTCACATATGTCAATGACTTCAAGGTTCTGTCGAATCGAGACATTCTTATTCAGCTAAGGTCAAACACCTGTTGCTAGACTATGGTTGTTTGATCTGTGGTCTGATTAATTAATTAGAGAATTAATTAATTGGGGTCACTGCTAATTGAATTAAGAACCTAGAGGGTCACACACAACAACCCGGTCACGTGGGTTAAGGCTTGAATCGATTAAACGAGTTGATCGAGCCATTAAGAGAATGGTGGGGCCCATACGTGTGAAGCACACGTGTGGGAGGCGTGTATGACACGCGTCCTTGGGGACACGTGTAGTCACGCGTTTTGTGTATATATATATTACATAATTAATGTGTTAATTATTTAATGGACTTTGATTTAATTTTGAATTAATATTAAAGTCCTAATTTGGAGAAATAAAGTCTAATAAATAATTAATTATGAATTAATTAATTATTAGTCTTCAAGTTATTTATTATTTAATAAATAAAGTAAAATAAAATATCTAAGAGAGTTAGATATTATTCTTGCTTGACAAGTTGATCAAAATGAGACTTTTGGTCAAAGTAAGAGATTTACTCTCCAAGCAAGATATCCTTTTCCAAAAGGATTTGAGAATCCTATTCTAAAAGGAAAGGGGGTTCGAACCCTAAGCCTATTTATATGAGGGGTTCGAACCCCATGGATGTATGATACACAATTTCTCCTTCTCCATTATTATACACTAAACCCTAGAGCCTAAACACCGAATATAGAACTAGCATCCTCCCTATTCGGATCGTGGTCACGGTTGGTGGACTAATTCTCTAGAGGGCTGCTATCGTGGAGTCTTGAAAGATTCGAAAGAGCTTTTGGGGATCAAACGCCCAAACGATGACAAGGGCTGGTGGAACGATTCTGAACCCAACAGAATACGAGTGAAAAAATTGAACCAAAGAAGATGGCAAAAATCGTTCGTCCATATCTTAAAAGATGAATTTTTTCACGAGGATTTTATGGCGGGCACATTTCTATTTTCGCAAAACTGGTTTTCGAAAGGAGTTTCAAACATGTCTTTCTCGTTTCATGTTTCTTTCTTTATGTTATATTGTTAAGCACTTTCCCTAACATGATTTGAATCTAGGTTGGTGTGGATTGTTATCCCTACAATGGATTCTGAAGTAGAAAGAGATTTTCGAGGGACGGGTTGCCATTACCGCATGAAGCGCGTTTGAGGGCGGCTCAAAACGTGTCAAGAAAGCTACTACCTAAGTAAGTTTCTTGATCTCTACGAATCTGGAAATAGGAATTGTAAGTTTTCGATTCCTGCTTATTGGGAAAATTTTTAATTTTCCGCTGCGTTTCTTTCTCGCTTTCCCAACAGTGGGGGCATTTGTTGACACCGAAAAATTGGAAATTATTAATGATTAATGGCCTAAATAAAATGGCTGTTAATTATTAATCTCGATAATAAGTCCACACGAAATTTGAGCTTTATTATAGTTTTATCCCAAATAATAAATATAAATTTATTATTATTTTGGGTTAACTAAATGGGTTAACATATAAGTCCATTCACTTAAACAAAATATTAGTGGTCTCAAACCTAAGCCCAAATCCAAGTCCAAGCCCATGAAATCAAGCGAGCCCAACACGTGCCTATAAATAAACCATCAAAGCTCACAAATCACACCATCAAGAGGACATATCATCCACAAATCAAATCAAGGGAAAAAGCCCTCAAATGTCATATCCGTCTCAGCTTCCGACGACAAAGATTGGAAGGTACCATTAGTTGACTACCTCAAGCATGGAAAGTTGCCTGAAAATGCTCATCACAAGGTGGAAGTACGGAAAAGAGCGTCAAGCTACGTCCTGTACAGAGATACATGATATCGGCAATCGCTTAAAGGAAATTATCAAAGATGTTTGAACGGTGAGGAAGCTATTGAGGCCATGACCGAAGCTCATTCAGGAGTTTGTGGAGCCCACCAATCCGGTCTAAAGCTGCACTTCCAAATCAAGCGGATGGGCTACTATTGGCAAACAATGGTGAAAGATTGTCTTAAGATGCGAGATGGTGCGAAGCTTGTCAGATGCATGCCAACTTCATACACCAACCTCCGGAACCTCTTCATCCCATTGTCGCCTCTTGGCCATTTGATGCATGGGGATTAGATGTCGTGGGGCCTATAACTCCCAAATCCTCAGTGGGCCATATGTACATTCTAGCAGCCACTGATTACTTTTCTAAATGGGCAGAAGCAGCTCCCCTCAAAGAAGTGAAAAAAAGAGACAGTGGTCAAATTCATTCGTACCAACCTCATCTTCAAGTACGGCGTGTTGCGATGCATCGTAACTGATAATGGAAAGCCATTCTACAATAAGTTTATGGATAAACTGTGTGCACAATTCGGCTTCAAACAACATAACTCTTCGATGTATAACGCCGCGGCTAATGGATTAGCAGAAGCGTTCAATAAGACTTTGTGCAACCTTCTTAAGAAGATAGTCTCGAAGTCAAAGAGGGATTGGCACAAAAAGGTTGGAGAAGCGCTCTGGGCATACAGAATGACACATCGCATAGCCACTCAAGATACCCCTTATTCGCTCGTGTACGGGGTTGAAGCTGTGCTCTCGCTTGAAAGCCAAATTCCTTCATTGCGCATTGCGATCCAAGAGGGGCTTACTACTGAAGACAATGCCCATTTCAGACTTGAAGAATTAGAGACGTTGGATGAAAAGAGACTAAAAGCTCAGCAACAACTAGAGTGCTACAAAGCTCGCATGATAAGGGCCGTCAACAAAAAGGTGCGCCCTCAAGCATTCCAAGTTGGAGATCTAGTGTTGGCAGTACGAAGGCCTATCACCATCACCCAATAAATAGGAGTAAATTCTCGCGAAATGGGATGGCCCTTATATCATGAAAGAATTATATACGAACGGCGCCTATAAACTGGTGGATAAAGATGGCCTGCGAATCGGTCCCATCAACGGCAAGTTCCTGAAGAGATATTATTCGTAAGAAGTTTGCTCCATGATGCATGAGCTTAAACTGCATGTCACTCCTGGCCCGCATGAGTATAAAATGCATACGGCAACCACCAATTGTAGTGCACGTGGTTAAACTTCTAATCTACTCCACTGACGATATTTCATGTGGCTAAAATGCAGAAATATCCCACCTCGTCCAGGGTGGTTAAGCTTTGGATACTCCTGGGCTGCACGAGTATAAACTGTGTGTGGCACCTCCCAAAATAATGTTATGTTTCTTGAACTACGTTATGACTTGATCCTCTTTGCAGGGGTACGTAGACAGCTTGAAATTCAAAATTCAAGTTCAGTCAAAACTTTAAAGAAACAAAAGGGTTTCTGTCACCTTCATGCTTGTTGGTTATGTTTGAATTTCAAACAAGTTCATGAAATTTTGACATTTGAAGCATGCGACATAAATTCGTAATGCACACCAAACATGAAGGAAAATGGAGGTAAAAGAGTTGGAAAAATGCATGATTTTATTCCGGGAAAAAGGAGTTCTTACACATCAAAGCAAAGAAAGACATAGAAAGGAATAAAAAGTGCTATAACAACTACATGATCAAGCAAAAGGATCAAAACTAGCAAAGTCCTGTTGAGATTCTGCAAAGATCTTCTCCGTCGCCTTCAAATCCTCCGCTTCCTTATCAGATAGGACCGGAGTTTCCTCAAGTTGAGAGACTAGTTTCCGTTTTTCGGTCATAGCCTTCTAAAGCACGGGCAAATCTTCTCCCATAGCTCAAAGTGATGAATTGACAAGTTCTTCCTTAGCACGTAACTCGGCTAGCGGTTTCTCCAACTCCTCCTACTGCATGGCAAGTTGGAGTGCTTCGGTCTTCAAAAGGGTCATTTCCTCGGTGCGCTTGATTTCCCGACCCTCAACCTCGGAAAACTCTTATCTTGCAAGCAAAATTGACTCCTCATGTGCCTCCTGCATGGGTATTTGGCCGGTTTTCATCTTGATCTTCATATATTCGGAAGTGCCATCAAACAGGAACTGCAGTCGACTCTCCAACGATGAGGTGTTCATGAAGACCCGCATCTCCTTAACCAAAAGATCAATGGCGGGCTTCCTTTCTAAACAATTCCCTGGAGTTGCATCCACGGCCTTATCTCATATTTGTCCCCAAAAATAAGTAAGCATCATATGTTGAGCATTGAACTTGATGACTTCGGGATAAAATTTCGATGCCCCAGCGGGTGGATTTTTGGGCACCAACTTGGACTTCTTAGCTGCATTCTCCTCAATGTCGGGCCTCGCAACTGCAAAATTGAGGAATATTGTTTTCAAGACACGCGCTAAAAAAAAGAATGAGAGAAAAGGGCGAGGAATAGTAATTCTCCTTTGATAAAGAATTCATTCCGAAAACTGAAAGAGTCTCGATCGCAACTGGCAACTTGAAATGGCTAACGTCATTGACCGGTTCCGTGCTCCCTTCGGAAATGATATGGGCTCAAGACTCCCAAGCTGAAAAGCAGAAAAATGGGAGGGATTGTTAAAACAAGATACTAAATAAATAGAAGAATATGTAAAATAATAGCATGATATCTTTACATATTGTGCTAATTCTTCTAAGGGCATCGAGGAACTCGGGGCATCCTCAAAAATCTTCTAAGGGCATCGAGGAACTCGGGGCATCCTCAAAAATCTTCTAAGGGTATCGAGGAACTCGGGGGCATCCTCAAAAAAATCTAAATTGACACTAATATCGTCTAAGTCAAAAACCTTTGTTCCTTCGTCGTGTTGGGGTTGATCACTGGACCCGCCATTTGAGAGGGAAATTGCTGATATAATCTCGTTTCCTTAATCAGGGGCATTTTCGAAATGCTGCCGCTTCTTTGAAACTGTCTCGAACGAAACAATAACATGATCAAGCTTGAAAGGCGGAGTCTGGGGTGTAGCCTCTATCTGATTGTCCTTGGAGCTCCCGGTAGAAACCTTTGACATCTGGCCAAGTTTGACAACGATCTTTGTGTTCTTCCCGGTCGAGGCCTTCCAACACTTTATCCACCAACTAACGTACACCTTGGCAACCAACTGAGAAGATGATGAACGGAATGGTGAATTTGGCATGCGTCCCGAGTACGGTGGAAGATCTCCAAAGGCGTACTAGTTCGCTTAGCTCAAATGTAGGAATCTCCTTCTTCAGCATACCCGGGATGTCCTTAAAGAAACTATGTTGCCAACTGAATCTATGAGGGCTATAAGCTTCGACAATGTGGTCGGACCCGCTTCGAAGAGTCAAATAACTGGATCGAAGAGCCACGATGAGATCCTTGAAGGTGCTAGAAATGGTTGAGTCATCTGTCACTGAAGTTCGCTTAGGCATGGTTAGAGTTCGGCATTTGGATTGATCGGGCCATATTCTCTCCTGAATACGATTCCATCTGTGCGCCACGTGGTTCGTGAATAGAAGAAAAATAGGTGCCAAGATAGCGTCACATCCAACTATAGAGGAAATGAGCTGGAAAGACTGCAGCAGATTGACTTAGGCTTTTGGAAGTGGAAATCTCTCGTAGACCCCGGTAGATGCTCGTTAGTACAGGAATGGCCAATGAAAAGCATGTCCCGCAAGCCATCATGCTGGAAACCTTGAAAACTGAAGCCCAAATTTTGTTAACATAGCAGTGAGGGAGCACAAACTTATACAACCAACATACTATGAAAGCGGCGAGATAAGTCTCTTCCATGGCATGCTCCTCAAATTCTTACATCTGAAAAGGATCATTGAACTCCTTGGTGCGAGGTGAAGGGGGGACATCAACCTTTCTAGATGGATTATGAGAGAATTTAGGTCTGGTCTGTCTTTTCCTAGTGCTGTGTAGCGGAGGCTCAGCGTATCTGAGAGGCCCTCTGAACCAAAACTTGACCCATTCAGAAATTGACACGCCGTTAGAATCTTTGGGAATCATGTCGTAAGCCAAAAGTAGGTGTCTGCAACTTTGAGGTATGGAAGGTGAGTGACCATCAATGCCCAACAAATCTTTGGCGGAAGGAACGACCTCATCATAGAACTCTCCTTGTAGGGACAGTCCACAAAGTCCATGTATATTTCACAAAGAAATTGAAAGCTCTCCGACAGAAGTATGTAAGCTGTTGGTTGAAGGGAACCACAACTCAAAGAAGGCCTGGAAAAGGTTTCTGTTGCAAACGTACGTGAAAAGAGAAGCATGGACAGCATTGTGGATCTTGGCTCGATCAAGGGTGTTTACATAGTGGCTCAGGATATCCTCGGTCCATTCCCAATAACCATTGTGGAAGGAAACTTCGCCGAGACTAGATGGTGGCATTCTCCATAAGTGGCTGTTGTGGTTAAGGTGATAGTTTTGAAGCTTGAATTCCGTCTGATGGCCATGACGGAGTGGAGACTTCTACAAAAAGACTCGGGATTCAGAAGTGGTGTCAGAGTACGGATTGGTGGTTTCTATGGCTACCTCACCGGTTCATTCCGAAAGATGTGGGGCTTTGTCGGATGAGCGCGTCTTTGGAGTGATGGATGCTTTTGGTCGGTTCGTGGATCGGTAGAGTGGTGCTCTTGAAGCATCCCTACATCCTTTGATGATAATGTGTAGGGACGGCTCGGAATGATCTACGATGTCCATTTCAGAAGTTCTGCCTGAAAAGCATCGGGATAGCAAAAGTCAACCATACCACTTGAATAAATTTTATTTAAAAAAAAAGGTCAAAAAAAAAGGGGAACTAGACGCCTAGATAACCCTTCTGTTACATAGATATTGAAACAAATTGGGAAAATTCATCTCTTAAAAAAAAAAAGGATGAAAAGAAAAAATTAGGAGAAGAATTGAGTTCAGTTATGTTTTCTTCCTGTTGCTGGACGAAGAAAGAGGGAAAGGGTGTATACTCTTTTCTTTGTTCCTGACTCTACGTCAAAGATGAAGAAGATGAGCACTCTCAAGACCCAGACTGAACGGAGCCTCGACGAATGGTTCCGGTTCAAGAATGTTCGGTTCGGTGGTGAAACTCTATGCAAAATTTTGCACCTTCAAAGCAAATAAACATATCTTTCAGTACAACGAGAAGGAAAAAAAAAAAAAAAAAAAGGAGGAGAAGGCGAAAAGAAAATCGGTATGCTGGAGAATCCGATGTACAAACCTTCTCCCCACACAGATTCAATATCTCAAAGAAAACAGGACAAAAGGAAAGGCAGAACGTGAAGGATTCCTCTCAATGTTGGAGACTTCTTCTGCTTTTCTGCAATCAGACAATTTGGAACCAAACTTGATACTCTGTTGCAGAAAGAAGGGTATAGTATTAGGAAGAAAGGCCCTGCTCCAGCTTTTTATAAGAATAAGTACGAGATTTGTGGGTAATTGGAAGTGAAAAATGTTAGCAGTTTGTGGTCCGTTAGGGTTTATCAACTGCATTAGGGTTTATCAACTGCAACTGCATAAGGGTTTATCAACTGCATAAGGATAAAATTTTTATCTTATTAACATTATATTTTTTTCCACTATTTATTACGTAAATAAAGAATCCCACTATCCCACTAATTCCCACAACCCTAGACCTTATCGGTGGGAATAAACCGCTAAAGAAACTTACAGAAATACGACGTAACTGATGGAGTTACGTATATAAAAGAATACAGAATCCCTAAGGTCCCTAAGCACAAAATACACATACAGAACCAATCCATCAGGTTGTGAGGGTCGGTGCTTAGAAGAACTTTAAGGCAAAAAGGGCTAGAGGAATTCTAAAAAGAAGAGTACTTGAAAGAAGGCATCGACGTGTCTCTTCGTACTCATCAAGAAGTTGGATTTTCTGGATTATATCGGTTACTCAATCGGTGAAATTACGGGCAATGGCCGGAGGTATTTCGATCCTAATTTTCCGCTGCGATAAATTCATAATTAAAGTTTCCTATGAATTTAAAGATTATGCTTACATGTGGTATCGGAGCATACCATATATCTCTGCCTTGCTCGTTTATATGCTGATTGATTGAACAAATTACTGTTATTTTGTTCATGGATTTCATTTCCGAAATTTGGAGTAATTCGCGATTACTGTTTTATATTGGAGCCATTGAATTTGGTTACGAGTTTCACTGTTCCGAAATCAAGACTACTTATGCAATTGGGATACTTTTGCAATTAGGAGACTTGTAGCCTATTTATGCCATGCGTGCGTGTTCGAAAATTTATTTGGAAATATGTTGTTTGCATATGCATGCAATTTGAGAATCCTTGCTTGAGCACTTTGATGACATACGTGTAAAATCTGGAGACATATTTACAGTTTGTTGCCTTGTATTTGTATACAATTTAATGGCCTACCTTGGAATGTGTGTGCAATAGAACACATATGCTAGTGGAGATTCAATGTTTCTTGTATGTAATGCTGCTAGAATACGTACGAAACCCTTTTGTTTAATTGTGATCCTTTGTTGGTTGATATCTATGAACAGAAGATTCTTGATCATCCACTAGATTTTGCATAGATATTTTTGTGAATTGTGATTATATAAAGTTTTTGGATAATCACCGTTTTAGAAGTACTTAATTAAGCGTATGATCCCATAAGGTTTAATATTGATCATTAAGAAATATGCATTAGACATTATGAGTGGTTCGTATAATTTTATTTAATTAGAGATTAGCCACAACAACTCTAGTTAAATTTAATTATATGATAAAGTAAAACCACATATGGTATTTTAAATATCTAATATTTGTGCATATTTTAAGGAACTGATTTTTCAGTGATCAATTGAATTTTATTTTATTAAAGACTAGCCACAACATCTTTAATCGAATAAAATTTATTATTGGGGATCAAATATGGTACTTCCTTAAGTTAATAAGATAAATTATTAAATGCCCTTTCACAATTACCCACAGGGTTGTGGAATTGAATTTAATAATTTTATCAAGGGATAAAAATTATCTCAAGTTTTTCGATAATTCTATCATCAAGTAATGAATCTTATCGAATTAAAAATTTAGCCCACGGGCAATTTTTATGTCACTTGATTCATTTATGGTTTGCATTGGCAAATCATAGTTAATTTATTTGCCTCAATTTAAGTTAGTAAGCGTGTTTATATGATTTTGCAGTTAGAAAACCTGTTGGTGTCTCTGATTTTAATGTTGAAATCCCTAAACTGAATGGTGAGAATTATAAGATATGGAAGGGTGGGGTTCTCTCCATTTAGGGTGTATGGACATTGATTATGCTATTGTTGTAAAGTTTTACTACAGTTAAAAACCAATCGTGCAAGTGTACACTAACATACACGTAGCACAATAGGATCGAACCCACAAGGAAGGGAAATCAATCACTACTCTATAATTTTCTCTAATCTAAAGACCTAACGAAAAGCAATTGTTATTTCTATTGATCTACTAAAGCAGAAATTATCAATTAACTAGAATTAAACATAATTAACGAAACACACGAATTAACTTCAGTAAACTACGCACGCAGGGGAAAAGTAATGAATCCTACAATCAAGAGCTGATGTGATACTCGTCTGACAAGTGTAATTCTACAACCTAGTCACTTATATTTGTATTACTCTCTCTCAAGGTGTAACCAAGTGCTTAATTAGTGTTCAATGTTGCTTTCGCAATCATCAATAGTTAATTAAACCATAGGAACAAGACTAGTGCAATTCAGTATTCTAGCGGCTCGGCATGGAATAAGATTATTGTTGTATAAGCTAGGACCAAATCTCTTTGTACCCTACAACTTACAAGTTCAGAAAAACATCTAAATTACCATCACTCTTTCGATCTATAGGCAATTATAACACATGCTAAGGGTGATCAGGCCATCGCAAGTCAATTCAAACCTGTTTTCAAACTAAGAATTACCACAAGTCATTCGAGCATCTTATCAAACGTCTATCATGCAATCATCATCACTCCCCCTAGCCCTAGAGAATTAGCTACTCATAATTAAAGCAAAACTCATAAACCTAAAGGAAATTGCATTAAATTAAATCATAGTGATCAATTCTAAACAAAGTCTCCAAAACAAAAGTATAAACATTCAGTAGTATCTAAAAATGAATCTAACATACGAAACTAAAACTAAATTCAAGGGAACTAGTTTGTAAATTAAAGCAACAATAACACCAAAGATCGTTCTCGGAATTCAATCCTCTCGTCTTCTCGAATTCTCTGAAAAATCTCTGAAACTCCTTGGTCTTCTCTCCAAACCCTAGGTCTTGATTTGGGATAAAAGCTCTGGATATCTGTCTGTCTCTGTCTATGTGTTCCCTTCAAAAAAGACTCCAAGAATGCACTAATATAGCAGCCCAAAATAATTCTCGCCGCCCTAGGTAATGGGCGTTACCTATCCATGTGTATTTGTTGTTAACGCTCGTTACTGCTTGAAATCGCCATAACGTTTTTATTAGTGGTAACGCCCGTTACCCCTCCTCTCACGCCAAACACTCCCCTCCTGTGTCCAGTAACGGGGGTTACTCATTTTGTACTCCAATGTGGTAACGGGAGTTACCACAATTTCCTCCAAAAATGCATAAAATCGCCTTGCTCCGCCGTTTCGTAACTCCAACTCCACAATCACCTGAACGGAGTAAAATAAACACATAAATGCATCAAACGGCATCAAAATATAATCTAATTAACACTCGAAATCATGCAAATTCTACACACAAAAAAATCCCCCACACTTGAATATTGCTCGTCCCCAAGTAATACGGAAATCAAGAAAACACATCCTCATCAAACCATCTTCTCAAGCAAACATCAAACTTTGCCTAAACAAGTCTAGCTAATCAAATCAAGTACTCATAAACTTAAGATCCTCAAATTTTAGTATGAAAAGTATAACCTTGTGTAGTGTGTGGATCAAACGAAACAATATACAAAAATTAGAATGACAAGATCACAATTCCCTCCTAAGCTCTAATCATGAACTTCGCAATACACTCTTCGCACCTATCTCCACTAATGGAATTAAATCGAGACTCAAGATCAGTAGGTCTTTCGGGCTTGTAATGTAGGCTTAGGGTAAGGTTATAGAGATTTGGATCAAGTGACTACTCACCAAGCTTACATCATTCAATCTATTCTAAACACGAAACACTTCCTTTTGTAATTAATACGAAAATCACCCCAACTCTTCAATTGAATCCTAAATTCTCAAATTCACACTTCGCATAATTTTCTTTTCCTCTTCTTTTGCTTTTTTCTCTCTTTTTTCTTTTTTCATATCTTTCTTTTTCACACTTTCTTCATTCTTTTTCTTTCTCTTTACAATAACCTCTCAATTTCAATCACAAGAACAATAAAAAGGGTCAAAAGATAGATAATTACCATATAAATTAAACGAGCATGCCTTGGTGTAAAAATTATCAAGGTAGGTATTTCTATGTTGTGCATTGGCTTATAATGTGGCTACAAAAAATCTTTGCACAACCAACGGGATCAATAAGATTACGTTATTTAGTGAAAAACGGCTAAAATAGAAAGCTTAAAATCCTCCGACAACGAATGACTACTTCACTTCCTTAATCCTTCATTAATTCAAAATTTTGCCTCAATAGGACTAAAATGCATCCTAATCGAATCTTAGACTTATTCGGAAATTATCAACTCATGGTTTTAAGCAAAGTACATTATCTCGTTCAAAAGTGCTCTAAATATAAGGGCATACTAACACACTAAATCATCAAATCTTATGAAATTTTCCTCAATTCAAAAAGTCTAACTTATTCTAGCAAAAGCCCAACAATCAAGCTTCAAAGAAAAAGTTCAAAACGAGGGAAAATTTTCAAAAATATTCAAAATCACTCGAATTTTAGCAAATCACAAGTGAAACTTCATCCAACATGCAAATATTCAATAAAACTCATAGCAAACATGCAACTTCCTCCCCCACACTTAAACTTTGCAATGTCCTCATGCAGATAAAAGAATTAAAGTTCAAGAAAACTCCCTGATTTAAAGAAGAATTGGCAATGTGCTTGCGAAGCTTCCAAAACCTGAACAAGTGACTAGAAAACACGGATCAAGTGCACAAGCAATTGACAATCAACATGCATCCAACAATTAACACACAAGTCACAAATTCACGAAAAGAAAAACACCATTGCATACACAAAATCAGGAATCCAAACATATGCAAAACCTTAAGTCTAGTCAAATATCCAAACTTAGCAATGAATAAACGAAACAAAAATGTCTAGAAATCTGGGGAGAAATAAATCAGTAAGATCAGGGTGATGGGAGTCCTCCAAAATACTGATCAATACGAGCACAGAACCCGTCAAACTTGGCCTCCAATCTGGCCTCCCACGCATCGAATCGCTCATCCACATAGTGTACTAAATTCTCAACTCTGGCGACCACGGTGGTCAAATCAGCCCTCAATCCTGCTAACTCTGCACGCACGCCTCTCAAAGTCACAGGAGCTCCATCACTGGCCTCAGCAACAACAGGCGCAGTATTGCGAAGAATCGCAAACTCATCATCCGGTCGGTCAGGTATCCGAGCTAAAAGCTCCTTCTACCTCTCAGAAAGTTCATCAAACAGGGCTTTACCCCAGCTGTACATCTGCCAAAGACTATCTCTATCTCGAATGGGCCACCATGGCAAGTTCTAATCCTTCATCTCCCTACACTCCCACTTTATAGCCAAGCCCACAGCTTTCAAGTATTCTGGACCAATGTGTCCAAAGTCGATAGGCAAAGCTCCTCGCGGTCTCTAATTCATCTCCCGAGCAAACATCGTCACGAAAGCACCATGAGCAATCGTACCGGTAACACTCCCAGCACTCTCCGGCAGCTTCCATAGAAACTCAATCGTACCATCAAACTTAATACCTTCCTTCATCATATACATTATACCCAGCTCAGTCTCAGTGATATGACTATCTCTCCCGTATCTGGCACAGAACCCCAGGGCTAAAATCATATGGACTAGTACCCAAGTCAACGAATCAAGATAGCTATCATATGTGCATCGAGGGGAATAACTAGGTACACCCTCTCTCAATGGAAAGGATCTCCATACCTCATCTCGCTGAGTATCACTCCATTTCGACAAAGAAGTAGTGGTATTAGCTGGGAACCGAAGAATCTCTCTTACCTTGCTCACGTTCCATACTCAAGTTTCCATATCATCAAGAGTGAAAGTTAAGGTGTTATCCACCGGATCAAAATTCATTGTGTGGAAGAAAGCGGCCATCATATCCCCGTAGGTCATATTCGTCCTAGAAAGGAATGGTAGCCATCCTATATTGTTGAACAATCTCTTTACTTCCTCCTAAACCTCGAACTCCTTCATCCACACTCCTTGAAGAATTTAGTACCCACAATATTCCTCGTCAAGTTCCTTTGAAAAGGATTCCCAAAAGCATTAACCGTTATATTGATCGATCCAAGAGGTTGATGGTCTAACCGGGATGAAATAGTGAAAGGCTCCGGGACTCTAGAGCACTTGGTGCGACCCATAGTACCTAAATCAAACAAATATAGCAAGACAAAGCACAAAGAAATCAATCACACATCACTTGAACAATTCATCAAACACCTTATGTGCTCAAGCCTAGGGTGTGAGTTCTAACTTAAGTTCTTCAATCTACCCAACTCAACTTCACACTAGCTTATAATTCAAACTCAAAATTCTCTACCTTCAACTCCATGATTCATACTCAAGATTACTTAGAAGTTAGGGATTCCTCAAAGATTTAACCCAATTAAGTTAACTTCAAATTAAGGCATCAATCGAGCATGCTTAATCTCTCAAAATTAATCAATTCAATCTCAAAGTGACATGCAATTCAATCCTAGGTTTCATTCTTAGATTGGAAAAATAATCTCTAACAATTCACTCTAAGAAAAGGGATATTAACTTACTTTGATTCACAAGGGATGAGATAATGTGTAAACTTAGTAGGAAAGCTTCTTGCTTGTAAATTGATACTGGTTGGCTCAAGGGATATCTTGAATCTCTTCTAAAGTAGAATAAGTGGGTGCAAGTGTATTTATAGGTTTGGGGGAGAAAAATCCGAAATTGGGTAGGACAAGACTTAATTTACCCTAAAAACGCGTTTTCTAAAACCCAATTTATGCCAGTCGGGCCGGTAACTGGCGTTACCGGTTTTCCTCTTGGCAGGGGTAACGGGCGTTACCCCTCTGGGCCAAGACGCCTGTTTCTATTAACGGGCGTTACCTAAAAATAATTGATGAGGTGTAACGCCCGTTACCTATACTACTCCGGGGCATCTGACCTCATTAACGGGCGTTACCGAAAGGTAACTGTAATGGTGTAACGCCCATTACTCACTATTTTCCGCCCAAAACACAAATAAACCACAAACACAAACCTAATGGTGCTCAATCACGTCAATTAACCGAAATTAACTCATAATATTCAATCAAACCACAGTGCACCGTTCTCGAAACTCATAAACACATATATCAATTCATATCAACAATTCATTCTCCTCTTAGAAAGAAAATCAATATCAAGCACATGTATACGAACAAAATAAATGGACCTCATGATGACGCTGAAATCACGGTCCTTGCACCATGTAGATCTCGGGTTCCTAGCAAAGCATCAAGTGACCTACAAACGGGAAAGACAACACAGTTATCGGGAGAAAAACGAGGACGAGAGAAACGAAAACAACGAAAACAAAAACAAAAACGAAAAGAAAAAAAAAAACATTAGTTCTAAGTTATAGTCGTTAGCTTGACTCTGGAAACCAAATTGGGATTAACAGTCCCCAAGCAACGAGTCACAAGGAGTGACCTCGTTCTTGTTACTCACAAAACCGAAGCTTGAACTCCAAGTATCTAACTCCAAAACATCCTTCATTCTCGATCTCCGAGATTTCGGTTTTCCTTCCCAATCAACTGCATCTCTTTTCTCTGTGAACAGTGTCGTTCCATTTGATGTATCACTTATAGCCTTAATCATGCAACACTTATCCGGGGTAGCCGGTGGTGTCAGGGAACCAAAATTCCTAAACTTCATTCGTTCATCTCCTATAGGTGAGCCGTCCGTTCTGAACATCTTTATCTGCTCCAGCCATAGCCAGAAATGGTCTTCCAAGTATCAATGGCATCCTTTCATCGCTCTCAATATCAAGAACTACAAAGTCGGTAGGAATGTGAAATTTTCCAACTTTTACCAAAATATCTTCAAGAATTCCTGTCGGATATTTCACCGATCTGTCTGCTAGTTGGAATGTCATATTAGTCGGTGTAAGCTCCTTTACTCCTAATTTCCCGCAAGTAGATAATGGGATTAAACTCACACTAGCTCCTAAATCACATAGAACATTATGGAATTGCAAAGAACCAATAGTCAGAGGAATTGAAAAACTCTCTAGATCTTCGAGCTTTGGGGAAGCTTATGCTGAATAATAGCACTGCATTACTCAGTAACTATCACAGTAGTGAAGCTCTCAGGCGTCTGCTTGCTTGCACTCACTTCTTTCTCTAAATTCTCCTTCTTAAGATCATTTTTCTCTTCAACTGTTGTGAGTACAACTTTCTCAACATCTGAACCTGCAAACATCTTCGGACCTTCATTTTCTCTATTGTCTCCTACAATTATGGCCTGAAAATGCTCCTTAGGATTGTTTTCAGTTTGGGTTGGGAGCATTCCTGGACCTCTCAAATTTAGAGATTGGGCAATCTGACCAATCTGAATTTCTAAAGTTTTGGTCTGATTTACCACTTGATCTAATTGAGCTTCCAACTTCTGATGTCAACCCGTAGACACGGTTATGAACTTCTCAAGTGCGACCTCCCATCCCTGCTTTTGCTCCTGTTGAGGGGGCACAACATTGAATGGGGCTGGTGGTCGTGGTTGAAATTGCTGCCTAGGCTGAAACTACGCCCTAGGTTGAGGTGGTTGTTGAACATTCTGATTATTAGACCACAACAAGTTAGGGTGGTTCTTCCATCTTGCGCGGTGGGAGAATGTTAGCAGTTTGTGGTCCGTTGGGGTTTATAAACTGCATAAGGATAAGATTTTTATCATATTAACATTATATTTTTTTTCACTATTTATTACGTAAATAAAGAATCCCACTACCCCACTAATTCCCACAACCCTAGAGCTTACCGGTGGGAATAAACCGCTAAAGAAACTTACAGAAATACGACGTAACTGATGGAGTTACGTATATAAAAGAATACAGAATCCCTAAGGTCCCTAAGCACAAAATACACATACAGAACCAATCCATCAGATTGTGAGGGTCGGTGCTTAGAAGAACTTTAAGGCAAAAAGGGCTAGAGGAATTCTAAAAGGAAGAGTACTTGAAGGAAGGCGTCGACGTGTCTCTTCGTACTCATCAAGCAGTTGGATTTTCTGGATTATATCGGTTACTTAATGGGCGAAATTACGAGCAATGGCGGGACGTATTTCGATCCTAATTTTCCGCTGCGATAAATTCATAATTAAAGTTTTCTATGAATTTAAAGATTATGCTTACAAGAAAATGAAGTAAATCAATATCCATAAATTGCACAATTTGGGATGGGAAAGAAAATTTCCTTCTTGAAAATCAAGAAAATTTCCTTCTTTAGTGTTGCCAACACTCACAAAAAGGATCAACTATGCTTGGAAAAAAAAAATTAGTGGCAGAAAATTTCTCGTGAAATTGATTCACTAAACCTTGGTTGATATTGTTCTCGTAGTTATCGCGATTGAGGAGAAGAAGGAAAGCTTGATCGTCTCCATTTGATCGCCGCACCAATTCAGCCGGATAGTTCTCGGCCAAAAAAGAAAAATCTGCTTAACTTTCCTCCATACCAGCAAGGAAGATATTGACCCATTGCAAAGCGGGTAAAATTATCCAAATGAGTGCTTGATAAATTTCCGTTGCTGCCCCAAAAAAAGAATTAAAAAATAAATAAAATGGAGAAATAAGGAAACAAGAAGGTCCCACCGCGCAGCTACACTTCGGCTTGCTCCTGCATGAAGATTGTTTCAATTGGGAAGATGATTGCTTCCAAGGTTGGGCCACAAAAAAAAAAAAATATATATATATATATATATATATATATATATATATATATATGAAGAAAAGAGATGTTGGGCCCTTATGTCACGTTGGGCCAACAAATGATATAAGTAGAGGGGCAATTCAAATTTTTTCTTAGGCAGCCAACAATACACAATTCAAAAGTTTGGGTCAAGCATTAATTGGGGCTGCTTTGCTTTGGTCTACAATGCCACGGATTTTCCATGTGCTCTCCAGATAAAAATGGGCCTAACACCAAGCAAATGAAAATAAATGGTGGAGTACTTCAAGCCCGGCCTCGCAAAGTTCGACGCTTGTTCTGAACCTTGAAATGGGGGCATCTGTTGATACCCGAAAATTCGGAATAAATTATTAATTAGTAGCCCAAGTAAATCGGCTATTAATTATTAATTTTTATCATGAGTCCATAATAAATTTGGGCTTAAATATTTAATTCGGGATAAAAAAAACTATGGACTTGTATTTTTATTCTTGAATTAATTAAATGGATTAAAAAGTTATCCATTAAATAAAATAAAGCCCACTTATTTCTTGTGTGGACTTTAAATTCAAGCCCAAGCCCATGAAGTCCAAGAGAAGAAGCGAAAACCTATAAATAGAGGCTCCAAGGTTATAAGTTCAAACTTCAAAATCATAAATCACAAAAAAGCCTATGTCTTCAAAACACTCTCAAGAGCAACGGCATTCAAGCTCTCAAATCTTCGAGCCATTGCCACTTGCTATCTCGAAGTGTTGTCCGTGCAACGAGCCAACACTTCCAACCAAATTCAACCAAGTTCTACATTTGAATCAAGATCAAGCATTAAGCCCTCGAGTCTGCTATTTGAGAAGAATCAGAGGAATTATAGAAATTGTAACACTTTATTTACAATTAAATTGTTAAATTCTTTATTTTCCCTATTTTCTTGTATTTTGTAATTATTTGTTACAGATTCAACGAAAATTTATGTAAACAGAGAGGTTTAGTGAAATGTCGGCTGTCCGAGCTAAAGTGTGAAGAGACAAGAGATGTATTGTTCCATTTTGTAGTTTTTTCCGAACAACATGGCAGTCTATCTCTATATGTTTTGCTCTTTCATGAACTGTTGGATTTGCAGGGATGTGGAGAGCAGTTTTTTGTCGCAATAGATGATGGCAGGCTTGGAATCAGGAATGCACAGGTCTTTCAATATATACTGGATCCATTGTATCTCACATGTGGTGGCTGTTGAGGCGCGTTATTCAGCTTCTGATGATGATTTTGACTTCCAGCTAATGAGTGAGTTACCAAGAAATACACAGAAACCGGTTATGCTTCTTCTTGAGCCTGAGTAGCCAGCCCAATCTGAGTCACTGAATAGTTTGAGAGCTAAGTTTGTTGTTGCTAGGAAGAAGAGGCCTTGTCCTGGGGCTTTCTTGATGTACCATAGTATTCTGATTACGGTCTGATAATGCTGGATAGTTGGACAGGACAAGAATTGGTTGAGCTGCTGGACACTAAATGATATGTCAGGTCTTATTGTACAAAGATACAATAGTTTGCCAGTTAATTTCCTGTATGTGGCAATGTCTTCATACTTCTGACCTTCAGCTGATATCTTTATGCTTGATTCCATAGGTGTTGAGTTTGGTTTTGCAGCTAGTAGTCCTGTGCCAGCAAGTAAATCTAAAGCATATTTCCTGTGATTTATAGAGATACCATCCTTAGTTCTTGCAATTTTCAGGCCAAGGAAGAATTTGAGTGATCCGAGGTCCTTGATTTTGAATGAGTTGTCCAGAAATGATTGGTCTTTTTGATTTCATCTTGGTTGTTTCCTTTTAGGATGATATCATTCATGTAAACCAGCAAAGCAGTAAAAGTGTTATCTGAATTTTTAACGAATAAGCTATAATCAAAGAGGGATTGAGTGTAGCCCTGTGAGATGAGAGAAGTAGATAACTTGGAGAACCATTGTCTAAAGGCCAGTTTTAGGCCATAGAGTGATTTTGTGAATCTGTAGACTTTGCTAGACCCTTCCACTGTGTAACGTTAAGGAAGAGTCATATAGACTTCTTCTTCAAGGTCTCCATGCAAGAAAGTATTATTCACATCAAGTTGTTGTAAGAGCAAGTTATTTTGAGCAGCTAGAGCAAGAAGTAATCTAATGGTAGTGATTTTTGCTACTGGATTAAAGGTATTAAAGTAGTCCAGGCCTTCAATTTGTGTATAGCCTTTGGCTACAAGCCTAGCTTTGTATCTTTCTATGCTACCATCAGCTTTATGTTTAATTTAGTACACCCATTTGCAACCTATGGGATTCTTATCAGGTGGGACATCAACAATCTCCCAAGTTTTTGTGTGTTCTAAAGCCTCAATTTCTTTATTCATGGCTTCTTGCCATTCTTTATGCTTAATGGCCTGATTATAAGTCTTAGGTTTTGTTTGAGTGGTGATGTTAAGTATGTAACTTTTATAAGAGGGGGCCAACTTATCATAGCTCAAAACATCTGATAAGTGATAAGGGTTACATACACTTGAGACAGTTTTGAGGATGTTGTAATGGTAATACTTGAGGTACTGAGGGGTTGTTCTTGTCATGATTAATGGCCTGATTATAAGTCTTAGGTTTTCGGCTAACTTACCATAGCTTAATGGCCTGATTATAAGAGGGGGCCAACTTATCATAGCTTAATGGCCTGATTATAAGTCTTAGGTTTTCGTCTAAAATGACTATTTTACGTATATATATATATATATATATATATATATATATATATATATATGTTGGGATTAGTGCTGTAACGCCCCAATTTTTGGCTTCCCAGGTACGCGAATTAATTTCCGAATATGTCCTTAATTGGTCATTATTTTAAATTCGTGGACTAAATCGCATATATATATTTTGGACCTAATTGACCATTTCCTAAACTTTTCATACTTAATTGCATGATTATCTTTTGGGACTAAATTGATCATTTTCCAAACCTTGCATCCTTAATTGCATAAACTTATAAAATTGGAGGGTTTAATTATGAATATCCTAATTTTCCCAAAATATACCGATACATGCTTCTCCATTCTTCACCTATCTTCATTCCATTTTTCCAACATATGAAATCATCCTTCTTTCTCTCGGTACTCACAAAAGAAGAAAAGAAAATTGAGAGATCATCATCTTCAAGCTAGAAATTTCCAAAGAATTCCATGGTTCAAGCTCAAGCCTCCATATTCATCATCTTTTTCCATTATTTTCATTCCAAGGTATATATGATAGATATTTCATGAATTCTTGATGATAATTCTTGAAGCTAGGGTTAGGATTGATTATAATCACTTGTGTATATGATGCTTGAAGCATGATTACGGGCTTTAGACTTGAATCCATGCATAAATCTTGAGATTTATGGAAATATTGCATGAGTTCTCCTTTGGAGGAAATTGGTGATGATGGGGATTAAAGCATGATTTGGGGGTTTAAATCGGGTGTTATGGCACCTAAGGCATGCATCTGTGTTCCACTTCATGAATTACAATTGCTAGACTTGAATTACATGAGTTTTGGTGAATTTTGGAGGTTGAGACGTGCTTCCCCTGTTTTGCTGCTTTGTTTCTGCATCTTCTGTAAAACGGGAACGGCCCTTCCCTTTCCCTTTGTAAATGGGGAACGGCTGTTCCCATTGTTTGAATAATGTGTCAGGCGGCGAGAGCGGGAACGACCGTTCCCACTTTGTCTCGCAGACGGGAACGGCCGTTCCCATCTTCGGGGAGCCCGACAGCGGGAACGGCCATTCCCACTTTGAACGGAAACCTGGAACGGCCGTTCCCAGCTCTCTGGTAGTGCAGAAACTTTCTGCACAAAATTATATTTCTAGCCCCTCGTTCCAATGGCTCATTTGACCCCAAATTGCTATTATATGATTGATTATATGTCGAAACAATATGTTACCATGCTACATTGTACTTTCCTCGATTTCTCATGATGTACCATTGGAACCAGCTAGGTATAGGAATAATTGTTTGTTACTAATCATTTCCACTTTCTCAAGTATATAGCAAGCAGGTCTTGATCGTGCAAAGCAATGCGCGTACCAGGCCGAATCGTGCAATGGATTAACAATCAAATCAAGCTCATGCAAAGTAATGCGTGTAGTTTGATAGGTATCATGTTCATGCAAAACAATGCTTGAAATGTGATTAATGCCAAAACCGGGATGACCCCTGAACCCACCAATAGGTGGAGGAAGGAATCCCGCACGTGAGATCCATACTCTTGACGTGCGTAGCATGAAACCGGGATGACCCCTGAATCCACCAATAGGTGGAGGAAGGAATCCCGCACGTGAGATTCATACTCTTGACGTGTGTAGCATTGGGATGACCCCTGAACCCACCAATAGGTGGAGGAAGGAATCCCGCACGTGGGAACAATATTCCTGACGTGCGTAGCATGGATGGATAGGGCCTTGCAAACCCACCATCATCGTGATCATCGTGATTAACATGTTATCGTGATTGGAGTGATGTAGATATTGGAGTGATGTAGATATTGGAGTGATGGTGGTTAACGGAGTGATGGGGTGTATTGGAGTGACGGGGTGTGTCCGGAGTGATGGGAATTATTGGAGTGATGGAGGTATTTATAAAATCGATATACATGCTGTGTTCTTGCAGGTACATTCTAGGCGGGAATCAAGCGGAGTCAAGTCCTTGCATTCAAGCCATACGGTGCAGTTATTTAATTACTGTTTCAAGGGAATTATTGTTAAGGTTACTTGTATATATTTAGGAGATGATAATGTATTGATATGTAAAATACAAGTGTACATTACTTGGTAAATGATCGATAGTATAGCATGCTTCCGTTTGATTCCATCGCATGAATAAATGAATTTTCCACTTAGCATGTCATTTTGTTTACATTGTTACCGTTCGCTATAGGTTGGTTCATGTACGGACATTTCATTTAGTATGTGGATCGGCCTATGGTGCGGGGGTGTGGCATCCTTACGTGTTGGGGTGCTACATCTGAAGTGGTATCAGAGCCCGGTTGCAAAACCGAGGTTCTAGTGTCGTGTCAAGTCTAGATCACATAGTATAGGAATTATTTGCTAATCGGTACATTGCAGCCAATTATGACATTGCGTGCTCGTCAAGTGAATCCGAGGACGGATTCTTTTAAGGGGGGGAGAATTGTAACGCCCCAATTTTCGGCTTCCCAGGTACGCGAATTAATTTCCGAATATGTCCTTAATTGGTCATTATTTTAAATTCGTGGACTAAATCGCATATATATATTTTGGACCTAATTGACCATTTCCTAAACTTTTCATACTTAATTGCATGATTATCTTTTGGGACTAAATTGACCATTTTCCAAACCTTGCATCCTTAATTGCATAAACTTATAAAATTGGAGGGTTTAATTATGAATATCCTAATTTTCCCAAAATATACCGATACATGCTTCTCCATTCTTCACCTATCTTCATTCCATTTTTCCAACATATGAAATCATCCTTCTCTCTCTCGGTACTCACAAAAGAAGAAAAGAAAATTGAGAGATCATCATCTTCAAGCTAGAAATTTCCAAAGAATTCCATGGTTCAAGCTCAAGCCTCCATATTCATCATCTTTTTCCATTATTTTCATTCCAAGGTATATATGATAGATATTTCATGAATTCTTGATGATAATTCTTGAAGCTAGGGTTAGGATTGATTATAATCACTTGTGTATATGATGCTTGAAGCATGATTACGGGCTTTCGACTTGAATCCATGCATAAATCTTGAGATTTATGGAAATATTGCATGAGTTCTCCTTTGGAGGAAATTGGTGATGATGGGGATTAAAGCATGATTTGGGGGTTTAAATCGGGTGTTATGGCACCTAAGGCATGCATATGTGTTCCACTTCATGAATTACAATTGCTAGACTTGAATTACATGAGTTTTGGTGAATTTTGGAGGTTGAGACGTGCTTCCCCTGTTTTGCTGCTCTGTTTCTGCATCTTCTGTAAAACGGGAACGGCCCTTCCCGTTCCCTTTGTAAATGGGGAACGGCCGTTCCCATTGTTTGAATAATGTGTCAGGCGGCGAGGGCGGGAACGACCGTTCCCACTTTGTCTCGCAGACGGGAACGGCCGTTCCCATCTTCGGGGAGCCCGACAGCGGGAACGGCCATTCCCACTTTGAACGGAAACCTGGAACGGCCGTTCCCAGCTCTCTGGTAGTGCAGAAACTTTCTGCACAAAATTACATTTCTAGCCCCTCGTTCCAATGGCTCATTTGACCCCAAATTGCTATTATATGATTGATTATATGTCGAAACAATATGTTACCATGCTACATTGTACTTTCCTCGATTTCTCATAATGTACCATTGGAACCAGCTAGGTATAGGAATACTTGTTTGTTACTAATCATTTCCACTTTCTCAAGTATATAGCAAGCAGGTCTTGATCGTGCAAAGCAATGCGCGTACCAGGCCGAATCGTGCAATGGATTAACAATCAAATCAAGCTCATGCAAAGTAATCCGTGTAGTTTGATAGGTATCATGTTCATGCAAAGCAATGCTTGAAATGTGATTAATGCCAAAACCGGGATGACCCCTGAACCCACCAATAGGTGGAGGAAGGAATCCCGCACGTGAGATCCATACTCTTGACGTGCGTAGCATGAAACCGGGATGACCCCTGAACCTACCAATAGGTGGAGGAAGGAATCCCGCACGTGAGATTCATACTCTTGACGTGCGTAGCATCGGGATGACCCCTGAACCCACCAATAGGTGGAGGAAGGAATCCTGCACGTGGGAACCATATTCCTGACGTGCGTAGCATGGATGGATAGGGCCTTGCAAACCCACCATCATCGTGATCATCGTGATTAACATGTTATCGTGATTGGAGTGATGTAGATATTGGAGTGATGTAGATATTGGAGTGATGGTGGTTAACGGAGTGATGGGGTGTATTGGAGTGACGGGGTGTGTCCGGAGTGATGGGAATTATTGGAGTGATGGAGGTATTTATAAAATCGATATACATGCTGTGTTCTTGCAGGTACATTCTAGGCGGGAATCAAGCGGAGTCAAGTCCTTGCATTCAAGCTATACGGTGCAGTTATTTAATTACTGTTTCAAAGGAATTATTGTTAAGGTTACTTGTATATATTTAGGAGATGATAATGTATTGATATGTAAAATACAAGTGTACATTACTTGGTAAATGATCGATAGTATAGCATGCTTCCGTTTGATTCCATTGCATGAATAAATGATTTTCCACTTAGCATGTCATTTTGTTTACATTGTTACCGTTCGCTATAGGTTGGTTCATGTACGGACATTTCATTTCGTATGTGGATCGGCCTATGGTGCGGGGGTGTGGCATCCTTACGTGTTGGGGTGCTACAAGTGCCCTGAAAATCCAATTTTTGTAAATACTTCGTATTTTGTTGGATTAATAAAACTGAAATTATTGTAAGTTATGAGTGTATTAACATAATTAATGACGTGTGATGGTGTTCTTATATGAAATGTGTTTCGTAGGAAAAGACTTTGAATACCGAAATCACTTGTCATTAATGTTCTAGTCGGTAAGATAAGAATAAGTTCTTATCGAGACTATAATGTGTTATATAAGATGATTAGTCTTTTGTCATAGGGAAATGGAGTTTCCAGTTATAGCACATTGATGATTTTCAATGGATTTGGAAACATCGAACTGCACCACTAAGATAGTTCATTTTAAACTACTATCTAAAATGAACAAATCTTATGGAGCATTGAACTCTTAATCCTGATAATATTTGGACTTTAGGCATGTAGTGTTAATCATTGTAACTTGCTCATAAGTGAGGTCTCGATATCGAATGACCGAAATCTTTGTACGTTCAGTGATTACATGAAATATGCTGAAGAGAAATATTGATCGAGGAATCTATGGCTTTGCTGGAAAGTTAAAAGATATTCCTGAAATGGATTTGCAAAGTTTGAATTAAAATTTTGGCCAAAGTACTTCGTGTGATGTGTCACTGAAGTTGTATGTTGAATGTGTTTCACGTATAAGAGATTTGAACTTAAGGCGAATCAAGAGATTTCAGATTAAAAGTGAAAAATAAATGATAGTAGTATTAATTTATTTTTCATGGATATCTACACGGAGGAGTAAAATGCAAAATTATTCTAGATCGAGAAATTCGTGAATAATTTAATTAATTCTAGAGTGCAACAATATTTATTTAGTGGAATTAAATATTGTTAAACGGTAATTAATTATTGTCATGAGATGATAATATATTAACCCGTTTGGAGCTAAAATTAATTAGTCCTGCAGGTCCCCCTACAAGGCCCAATCGAAAACTCGAAGATAAAGCATTAAAAAGAAAGAGAGAAATAAATTTTCAAAGTGTTTGAAAATAGCCAAGGGATTTATTTTAAGAAAATAAATCAAGTTCCAAAGTATTGGAAATACACGAAATTTTATTTTGCAAAAAAAAAAAATTTTTTTGATGACGTGGCATGCTGACGTGGAAATGGATGACGTGTCAGCTGACATGTCAGGCCACGTCAGCAAATCAGGTGATGTGGCCCTGATGTGGTGCTGACTCAGCACCAACGCAGCCACCAGCACAGCACAGAAACCCTAGGGCCGAAGGTGCAACGCACGTGCCACCTTGTGGCCGCGCGTGAGGGCGCATGGAAGCTCCGATCGGGGCGTTCTCGGCGGCGTTAGACACGTGGTAAAGCGAGCTACGATGTGGTCACCTCAAAATTTGTGTCCAATTTGTGCACGCAAGTGGGATGTGAAATTACCATTTTACCCTCGGTTTTTCCCCTATAAATATGGGGCTTGGCTCCCCATTTTTTCTCACAACTTTTGGGAGGTTTCAGCTGAGTTCTTGGCTTTGAAACCATATTCCTTTTCTCCTAGTTAATTCCGATTTATTTTGGAATTAATTTTAATTAGGTGTTTATATATAAAACACCTAATTTCGGGAGATTAAACCCTGAAAAGGGTTTTCTAGTTTAAAGTTTTATTTTCTCTAAGTATTTAGAGAAATACTTTCGGAGCCCACATTCCGAGGGTTTCTCTGGGGATATTACAGGGAAGCTCTGCCGGTTTCACGAGGAGATCGGGTATCGGATTCTCGGGAGGTGAATTCGAGGAGTAGTAGCTATCTTCGGTGAAAGGAATTTTTATATTATATTTTGTTTAAGCATGATAAATTATTTGCTCTTAAGTGCTAATTGCATGCTTTATTTATCTGCTTTGTGATTTAAAATTTATTATCAATTGCATGTATATACTTGAGTAGTTCCGGCTAGTCTTCCGCTATTTGTATTTAAATGTTTTAGAAATATTTTGATACCTTTATATTAGGGAAAAAATTTTAAAGTACGATCCCGTAACAGTACTATTTCAGGCCCCTGTACCAGCAATTTATATATATAACTAATTAATATATTTTGTGCCACATCAAAAATAATAATAATACATTTAGTGTATATATATATACCTAGCTATATATAGAGAGAGAAATAAACAAAAAAAAATTGAGATAAACAATAAATTTTATAAATATCATTTAAATGTATACATAATTTGTTAGAACAATTTGAGAAATTTATATGAGATTTATAATTTATAAAAAAAATGAGAAGAAGACGGAAAAGGGGGAGAAGACTGCCTTCTTCCCCTATATTGAAAACTCAGAAGCAGGTCTCAAAAAAAGAAAACTCAGAAGCCGTCGGAAAAACCAAGAAGATGGAGATGCCGTACCACCGCCACTATCGCCTCCCTAATCGACTATCGCCACCATCGCCTCCCCAATCAACCACCGCCGCCATCTCTGGTCCACCGCCACCACGAACCACCATCTCCATTCTCCTCCTCACCACCAACCCAATCTTCTTCTTCACACATGCAGACACACATAATAAACATACAAACCTTAAATTTAGACCTGGATTTGGATCTGAAAAAGAAATGAGTCAATGATTGAGGTGGCATCATGGATGAAAACAACATCGTAGATCCAGATCTGGAGAAGATGATGACAGCATCGGATCTAGAGTTGATAGGTGGCGGTGCGGTGGCGGCGATCATGGTTGTTGCAAATCTGGTTCGATAGGCAGGAAGGGAATGGGGGGAAAGAAGGTCGTCGGCTGGCGGAGGGCGAGGGGGCGGCAGATCTGCTACTTCTCCCTTCCTGAAAAATGAACTAAACTTCAAAATTCCTATTCGATTACTCTCATTCTTGTTCACCTCCAGATTCTTGAGATTCTCCAAGCTACAAAGTATCGATCTCTTCTCCACAACACCTTGATTCTCTTCCGCCAAGGGAAATGGAAACCCGATAAACTCAGCCATTTGCCTCACATGAAAGTAGACATATGTATTATGTATACAGTGTATACATATATATGTATAATATGTTAATTTATTAATATGTTTATGTATATATTAATTAAGATTTTATAAGTTTATTGTATAATATATATATAGTAAATAATATGTACAATGTATATGTATTATATATATATATATATATATATTATTAATATGCATAATATGTATTATGTATATATTATATATATATGCAATAAATTTTTTAATTTATTAATATGTTTATGTATATATTAAATAAGATTTTATAAATTTATTTTATATATATATAATTGATATAGTGTACAAGGGTATAATGGGCTTTTCAATTTTTTTTCGTTGACCAGATAGGGGTAGGGGACGGTGAGTTTATTTAATAAAACTCAGGGTTTTCTGTATCATTATTTTTTTCACAGGGTTTTTTATGATGATTTTGAATAACACGGGGTTTTTGAGATTGTTAGCTCGATATGAAAGGTTTAACTTCTCGTATGTAATCCCTAATTGATAGTGATAGAACCTGATTTGTGGGGATTGGAATTGTAGAGTTTAATATAAACCTAGGCCTTTTGTACTGCGTATGATACAAAAACAGAAAAACAATGAATACAATATAGAAAACTTCTTCCGATTACCATGTTCTAACATGGTATCAGAGCAGTGTTAGATTCCTTAGGACTCAACTTTAACATCATCGTCCCATACCAATCTCAAACCCTTGGCTGAGATCAGGCCAGAACCAAACATGAAAACCCAAATTGAAACCAACCCAAAACCTCATATTGCAAACCTGTTGCGCGCAACACCTAAACCCAGCTCAACACCCAATCTAAAAAATCGTATCGGTGGATTCTTGACTGTGGGGCAACCGATACAATGACCTTTGACCCATCGAATATACTAAACCCCAATTACCCCAAACAAATCTCATATCCAAACATCAAATGGCCCCTTGGCTGTAGTTGAAAAAGAGGGCTCAATTTCCATCTCACCAAAACTAAAACTGAGAAACTGTCTTATATCCCTTCGTTATCTTGTAATTGCCGTCTTTGAGCCATATAATGAATTAACTGAACTGTGTGGTGCTTATATATCCTCGTTTCTGCTTGATAGAAGACATTCATACGAAGGAGATCATTGGGCGTGGTACTGAGTGTGGCGGACTCTATTATATTGACGAAGTGGAAACCCCCTCTAAAGCCCTTTTTCAACGGGTACAATAGACACACAAATCTGGCTCTGGCACAGACGCCTTGGTCATCCTTCACTCGGGTATCTGCGACTGTTATTCCCTACTTTTTTCGAGAATAATCAGTGTTTAAACTTATCTTATCGGACTTATCTTGCTACTAAGAGTCATAGGACTTCTTACAAACCCAACGATATACAGGTCCAGTCTTCTTTCTTTTTGGTACATTCCAATATTTGGGGACCTGCCCCGGTTACAAATCAAAGCCAGTTTTGGTACTTTATGCTATTCATTAATGATTATTCTCGCATGACATGGGTGTATTTTCTCCGTCACAAATCTGAAGTATATGATATGTTCATTGCTTTCTTTAAAATGGTACAAACTCAGTTCAACCACAAAATTAAGGTGCTTCGGTCAGATAACGGACGGGAATATGTTAATCAAGAAATGAACAGGTTCTTTCAAGAACATGGCCTTATCCATTAAACCACATGCCCCAACAACCCTCAACAAAACGGGCTAGCCGAAAGAAAGAACCCTACCATACTTGAAATGACCCGGGCTATGTTAACCGAAGCCAATGTCCCAAATCACTTCTGGCTCGAAGCTGCTGCCACCACAACCTATCTTACGAACTAGTTTCCTACTAAAATCCTTGCCCACAAGACACCACTATCAGTCCTGCAAACCCAGACTGAAGTACCACCTCACCTTACCCTGCTACCTCGAATTTTTAGGTCCACTGTGTTCGTCCATGTTCCAAAATCTGATCGAACCGACTTGGATTTCTGTACGATGAAGTGTGTTTTAGTGGGATATGCCTCCCATCAAAAGGGGTATCGATGCTATAACCTGGTTATCAGGCTTGTGATCAGGGTAAGATTTGGAATAGTAAGTCGATCAGGGTGAGATTCGGAATAGTGAGTCGATGAGCTGGTTGAGCTATACTGATCTGATTAATGCACTACCCGAGTCCGAACAGAACGTTGAAGAACTAAGTACCACACCCACATCTATGCTTAGTGATCCTCCTTCGAATGATGTCCCAAACGAGGTAACTGAATCTATGTACTCCTCTTTTCCCATTATCGCTCATGATAGTATTGATGCCACAAATGCTCGTGATACTGTAACTGTAAATGCAGTAAGCCATAGGTATATTTTGCCACAGATGAGCAATCGAGGGGTGTCTCCCCACAAATACTCTCCTGATCATACTTCTGGATCAGCAAAATAACCTGTAGGAAACATGGTCAGGGAGAGCATGTCAGATATTGCTAAGACTTTCTTTGCAAACCTCTATAAGGAAGAAATCCCAAGAACAGCACTAGAAGCCAGACAGAATGAAGAGTGGGAGATGGCTATGAGGACTAAGATGGATGCTCTAATAAAAAATAGTATTTGGAAAGAAAAAAAGCACACTACTCAAAGAGAAGAAACCCGTCAACTACAAATGGGTATTCACCATGAAACAAAAAGCTAATGGCTCGGTCGAAAGGTATAAAGCTCGGCTGGTTGCAATGGGGTACTCAGACTTTCGGAATTGATTACTTCGAACAACGGAAAAATTCCATTAGTTCTCCTTTAGAATTTTCAATGAAACAAAAATTCCAACGGAACACCGAGGAAAAATTCTATCAGTTTTTTGTTAGATATTTCTATCAATTTTAAATAGAAAAATACTTAATACAAATAATTATATATTTAGAAATTATATAATATATGAATTATATTTTACTAACTTATATAACTTTAAATATATATATTATCCATATATATTATAAAAGCACGAGTTAAGTTTTTGGTTTCTTATAAAATATTGATCGCCTAAAATATCCTCACAATAATTAGGTCAATAATTATTAGTCAAGGATAATGATGTAAATACAAGTTACAGAACTTTTAATTTAATTATATTTAAAACGCACTTATTAACTCTTAGAAATAGTTTACTTGGGGGTTAAATGATGGTTAACATTTGGTATATGGCTGTAACATGTGTTTACTTGGAAGCGGAGAAGGCCCACATTAAAACGGGCCCCTTCTTGTGTCGATGGATAAAACCCTTGGAGTTGTTATTTAACCCAGTTGCAGTGGTTAAGGTAAAATATCTTTTTTGCCCTTTTTTATGTCTGAAATTGTTTGTCTCTCCCCCCAAAACGTGAGGTCTCCCGCTGCAATTTACTGTATCCAAAATTCATCTCTCCCAATTTTTGGGTTATTTGCGCCTAGGGGTGGGCATTCGGGGCGGGGAATTCGGGCCCCATCCCGACCCGATCGGGTATTTCCCGATCAGGACGGGGAGTTCGGGATATTTTCAATTCGGGATATTCACCCAGCCCAACGCCTGAACAAACAGCCACAAGGTACTCAGCTCGGCTGCAAGTTTGCAGCCTGACACCTGAACGAACACCCAACCTTGACGCTTTTGTACCTGTTTTTGTTTAACTAGCATTAACGCTATTATTTTGCTTCTGTAATGCACTGCTGATATAGACGTGGTAATGGTATTGCTTTTGCTTCTTAGACTCAGACTGTAATGCTTCTGTAAATTTTTAAATGCTAATACAGTATTACTTGCTGTTGTACATCCATATTTTAAATGCTTTTACCTTTTGTAAATAAAAAAAATATGTCCCAAGTTCCCAACGAAAACTTTTAGTCCAATGGTCCATACACAATATCCAATGGTGCATAAAAATATGCTTTTGGTCCATAAAAAAAATATGTTTTTGGTCCTGATCTGGCTCAAATCTGGTCGATCTGGCTATCAGATATGGGTCAATCAGTCAAGAATTTGTTTAAGTGGGCTCTTTATCAACCTGAAAGCACTAATACACATGAGCTAAGTACCAGCTTGGGGAACTTGGGGTTTTACCCAAGTTTGGAACTCCGACGCTCAAGTCAGTAATGGAGCTCTTTAGAAAGAGAATAAATGCAATTAAATGCAAAGTAAAGGCTTACCAACTACTGTTCAAAGGGCGAGTATTTATAGCCATGGCCAAATAACGCAGTAATGTGTGTACTGTAGGTGTGCATTAATGGCATTGCCAGTCGTCGATCTGGATGTCGGACGATGGAACCGGCTTGAGGCGGGTCATTTGTACCTTCTTTTCCCTTTGGGAGTTCGTCGGTCAAACCAACGATTCTCTTCTCAAAGTCATAAAGAGATCTTTTTCGGCCTCAGTATTACCACTGATAATTGTATGCTGTATCTAATGCATAACGGCAACAAGACAATAAAGATCTAGCTAGGTACAAAAGTAAAAGACTGTACTAACTTCCCGCCTAGCTACGACCACGTGTACCTGCAACTGCAAAAGGGAAAAAAAAAAAACATGGAGGGGTCAATCAAAGGACTGGTGAGGGGCTACACACGCACCCGTATATATAAATATGCATGCAAGCACACAGTTCCCTAATCCCATTATACGTTCTTCATCAAAACATATTAATTTTGGAAAATTCAAAACTCGCACAATGGGATTACGGACATTCAATTCATTAAATAATTACTGTAGGTTGCTCGGCGAGAACGAGCGGTCTCCAACCTTTACTCCTCACTTTCAATCATTGCGGTCGTTCACACACACAATCATATCATTACCTAAACATCCTTTTTCCTCCGGGTTGATGGTTCGGGCGACCAACCCTCCCCATCCACATACACATGAGAAACAAGGGTGCATGACTCCCTCGCCCTCGGGACTCCGTCCTCCACTAACCTCCTAATGGATTCTGGGTTCATCCCCTTCGATATGGGACCGTACAATGGGCTAGCCGTCGGCCCTTCCCTCCCCGGTTCACCCAAAGCACGACCCCTGGGCCCCACAATATAACACACACACATCTCGCCAATCGGTTCGGTTTTTGTTTGAAAACATTTTCATTAATATATAATAATAAGAGGGTTGTTTTTAGTAAAAACATTTGGCTCTTCTATCACATGCAAGGTTGTAGGTCGATATATATAAAGAAAAACCTCACCTGAGTGGAGTAAACGACAAAAAGGCAAGAACAATGCCTACTCGACTTGGTCCTCTCCACCCTGGAGATTGTCTGTACAAACCGGGTACGTTTCGGTTAAGACTCGACTCAAAATGAACCAAGTAATGACGCACGGCAATTAAATTCAATGATATGAATGATTTGGCGTGCAATGAGATCGTATTATAGGATGATTTATTCACCCCACAATCCATTAATCCTTTAATGAGTACCCATATCATATTTAGGCAGATTAGTACATACAACCTCACAAATTTTGATAATAAATAATCATCAGAAGTAGCAGCAATTAGACGCCCAACAGAGCACTCACGCTGAATCAATGGAGGTAAGTTCAATTTGTTAATTCAAAAACACACCTCTTATTAATGATTGAAACTTAGTGCAGTTATATCTAATTTTCATTGGAAATAATGAAGCAAAGTAAAGACTTAGCTCACGCATTTAAGCAAACAAGGGAACTTCTATCTTCAACCCAATTTCATTTTTAAATTCTAATTTCCACCATAATTCATCATTTGAAAATTATTCAAGACGAAGCCATCATCTCCCAAGTCTTAAACTTATATTAGCGTGATTAAATCTCCAAATAAATTAACCGTTTCAAATATAAAATCCTACTTTTAAATGAGCCATAGTACGCCTGTTCCAGGGAATGAGAAGGGTACACGTGTCCCGATAGGAGTGCTTTACAGTATTCGGGTGTCCGGTGACGTACGTAATCAATCTGGAGATCGATATTGCCTTCCGGGATCCTGAATCCTATTTGGGTTTCCTCACAGGAGGGGAGCAGATCGATCTGATGACCTGGCTACCAATAATCGATTTGATAATCTGACGATCTCATGAAGATCTGATGATCTGACCTGATATCGATCTGGTGATCTGTCCACAAGGCCGTTTCTGGTTTGTCCAGGTGGGCGCGGAGTCCACATGGCGCCTACGCGGGCGTGCCACGTGTTCTCGTATTATTATGCCATGTCAGAGGCCCCCCAAATTACTAGTGTGAAATTTCACAGTGGTAATTTCATCGATCTGGCATTGGGTAAGGGAACCGTCGTGACCGTTAGAATCGAACCACTGTCTTGATGATTAGGCGCGACTTTTGAGTTCATCGATCTGACCCCGCATTTAATGCGACGTGACCTTTGAGGGGGGTGGCGTGTCCGGGGTAATAATGGCGTCGTTTCGTATTTCGAGATGTTACTTTTTCATCTCTTATAAATAGGAGGTAACCCCTTCTCCCATTTTCACTATTTTCACACACAGATCACCGAGCCGCTCCGATCTGCACCCTGCGCACACCCACTCTCGAGGCTTTTCTGATCGGTTCTTGAGGTAAAGATCCTTTCATTTTCCCCCTCTTCTATGGCACGCGATCAGATCGAAATGCGAGGAGAATCAGGTGAAGCTGCTTTTACACCGTCTCCCGAACAGGGAGGTCGACCGGAACGTCCCCCCTCTCCCAGACGCGAGTTTCGAGTCCCTCACGGGATATGGTGGTACGGCCAACCGTGGGGGACCTGCATCGACCTCAAGAAGAAGAGACATGATGAGGCTGGTGGATGAGCCGGAAGAGGTCCAGGAGGTCGAGGAAGCAGAGGAGGTTCAAGGGCAGGCGAATCCTCCGGCGGTGGAGCAGCCACGCCACGTCTACCGTACTCTATCCCATGTGAAGCAAAGGGCAACAAAGATAACCCCTTCGGAGTTCACGGAAGTGGTGAGAAAGCTGGGTTTGGGCCCCCAGTATGTGGTTTGAATGCCGGTGACCGGGGAGACGGTGGGCAGCCCCCTGAGGCCGAGATCGATTGGGCTGTATTACCACACAGTCAAGTACGGCCTGCGTCTTCCTTTTCCGCGGATCGTTTCCGATCTCCTCGTCCGGTTCAATATGTGTCCTGGCCAGCTGACCCCAAATTCGTTCTCCTTAATCCACTGCATGATGGTAATCGTGAAGTGTTTGGGGTTCGCGCCGGTGTTCGAAGATTTCGGAGAATTCTTCACTTTGAATAGTGCTACCAAATCTGGCCCTAGATACTTTAACCTTCAATCTAAGCCCAACCGGAAGATGGTATCGATCCCCTCGACATCGCATGGGGTGGACTGGAAGTCTAAGTTCTTCTTCGTCGACCTCCCCTTGCCCCCTCGTTCCGAGCTACTTGGGGTTTCGATGATCCGAAGCGTATTCCGACTAGATCGACCTCCTGGTTCCATGACCATTTCGATCTACTTCCTCATTTGGGCCTCCTTGACCATAAGAACCTGACGAGGACGGGGCATCTGGTTGAAGCGGGCATTATTCTTGGGACCCGTCGGAGAAACTTCCGCCTTGGTATGCTCCTACTTCGATCGGACCCCACCTCGATCAGGGTCCCCTTTTAAACTTGTGCATTCTCCTCATAATTGTCAATCTAATTTCTTTATATCGATCTGCAGATCTCCGAGTGCTAATCATGTCTCGCGCTTCGATGATGAGGGCTCGACGTCAGAGGGAGGCTACAGCTGCTGAGATGCAGCCCGTGGTCGACGCGGCCCGCTCGATTCTCAATGCTCTTCCTGACGCACAGCGAGTCCATCAGGAGGGGTTCAGAAGGGAGCTGCATGATCAAGGCCCTCCCCAGGTCGTTCAGAACATGGCGGCGGAGCCAGCTCGTGGTCAGGAGTTCGTCGATCTGGCTGGGCCTTCAGGGGGTCAGGAAGAGGTCGATATAAATTTAGATCATTTAGACATTTATTTTGATGAAGCCATTGACCCTTATGCCCAGTTTGTTCAGGCAAGGCACGGTGTGGGAAAGAGGCCCCTTAGTGAGACAGCTCATCAGGTCGAAGAATTTGAGGATTCCGATTTGATGGATTTCCCGACGACCCCACTTCCCCAATGGCCAGCTGGGCTCGAGCTGGAGAGAGAGGATGGATCGAAATGAGCCCTTGCTTTTGGTACCCCGGACATCGATTTGATTTCAGCATTGTTCAATACCGGGTGCATCATTGATGAGCAGAAGAAGCTCTCTTTTGCAAGATCTGCCGACCAGAAGAGGGCTAAGGCCGCCAGCGGTCTTTTTTGTGTATGTATGTATTTTTGTTTGCTCTCTTTCTCCGTCGATCTCCTTTCTAATCGATCTACTTGTTACCTCCTGGACGTCCTTCCGGTGCTGGTCAACTCGATCCAGGAGGCTGAGGTCTACAAGGCCGGTAATCTAAGGTACAAGGAGAAGTACCAAACGGCAAAAGCCCAGCTCGCTTCGATGAGCCCTGAAATTTTCCAACAGCTCGAGGACGATCTCCACAAGGCTAGAGAGGAGAAGCGGGTCCGGATCGAGGAGAAAGAGACGATAGAGGCCCAACTCCAGAGTTCCCATGAGGCCCTTGCAAAGGTGGAGAAGAGCCATGAGCAAGAGCTGGCGACTCCAGAGTTCCCATGAGGGAGGAGTTTGCCAAGCAGCTTGAGGACGCCCAGGCTGCTTCAAAGGAAAAAGGTAGGGTTGAGGTTTTCGACCTCGCCCGGTCAAGGATCCAGAAGGCTGTCTCTGACCTGCAACGGTATAAGATCGAGATCGAGCGTTACGCAGTGCGGGAGTTCATGGAGGGTCCCAGTTTTGAAGAGGTGAGCCTGATCGTGGGCGAGGGCGACCTGGCAGAAGGGTTCCAGATCTATGTGACCCAGCTCAAAGCCCAAAACATCTTCCCTCCGGAGTTCAATTTTGACGCGATACGTCCTCTTCTGGATGATCCCGGAGCCACTGAGCAGGAGGAGGAGGAGGAGCCCGTTCAGATCGATTGGGCGACCCATAAGTATGGCCATGCCATAGAAATTGCTAAGGCCAAGAGATCGAAGAGCCGGGTGGAGTGCGAACTGCCACGGCAGGTCGAGGTCGAGCACCTCCTTTCTCCTCTCCGTGAGTTCGACGGGTCGCGAACCGGATCTGGTAGGGAATCCTCTGCTCCTATTGAGCTTGATTAAATTGAACCTCGAGTTCCAAAACATTAAATCCGACCTACTAGTCGGGGTTGTGGCTAGGTGAATATTTGCTTTAATTTCATTGTTTTGAATGATCGCCCATCGAGTCACGTCGCGTGGTGAGCTCGATGCGCTAGGTAGAATCGGACCCTTCAAATTTGGGGGTCTATTTTTTGTATGAATGAACTCTGTTTCATACTTGTCTTTTACTTTGCAAGTTGAGCATTTGTTCGTTCTGGCATGCGTGTGGTTTGTCGATCTAGGTTTTGCTTACCCCCTAGCTTAGATTTTTATCGCTTTCGGATCGATAGGCTCGTCACGCTATTCGATCTCATTTGGATATCGATCTGGTCTCGTTGGGCATTCGTGTTTTTACCTTGGATCTAAATCGATCTCATTCGATCTTAGGATCTATCTTTTCGAAGATCATGGATCTCTGGATCGTTAGGTCCGTTAGGGTTTTTAGGATCTCTTTGGGTCTTAAAAACGACCTCATCGGATCTCGATCTCCAAACAATGATTTAAGAGCATTAAATACGTTAGGATTTTTAGGATCTCTTTGGGTCTAATAACGACCTCCTTGGATCTCGATCTCTAACAATGATTTAAAAGCATTAAATACGTTAGGATTTTTAGGATCTCTTTTGTAGCACCCACACGTAGGGCCACATCCCCCGCACCATAATCCAAACCCGAATACGAAATGGAATGTCCGTATCCGAATCCGAATCATAGCGAACGGGAGACCGAACACACACTCTAGGCTAGGCGGAGCTAAACAACCCGAATCAGAGTATGCAGAAGCGAATAAATAAAAGCAACAAGTAGAAGACCATCGCATAGATATGTATAGGTACCATCACATACTTATTCATATAATATTTACATATAGGTACCAACATGTAATCCTGTACAAAAGCCATCACGGCTCGAGCAAAATATAAGTAAGTATTTACAAGCCAAACTATACAAATACAAAATAATAAAGTGCAAGTATGTAAATGCACCTAACGAGACCTAGACCGACAAGTGTATAAAGAAGACACACTTCTCCGCCTAGCTCACGCTCCCAAAACCTGCAACTAAAAGAGTAAACGAGGGTCAGTCAACTGACTGAGTGAGGGGGCTAACGCACACCCACACCCTATATATATAAAGCAAAGCACATAGCAAAAGCAGCGGAGATATGAACCGGAATAGGTTTTACAAACTAAAGCTTTCAAAACAAATACATATACTTTAAAACCTTTTCACAAACACTATCCCGATTCATCCTTCCCAAACATAACACATCAAGACATAATGCTCGGTGAGAACGAGCTTCCGACCTTTACTCCTCAGAACAAACAAAATAGAAATCATACATATCAACCTCTACACCAATGACGGAGGAGCCACCGGCGGCCCTAACCATCCATACATATACAGACTCACGAGGGGTAGCGAACCCTCATCGTGCCCTCTCCGGTTTTTACGCCGAAGGCATCGAAATACCACACCTTCCCTAACTCCCAGGGTCGCGTGTGATATATCGGATGGAGACTACGCACAGGCTTAACCTCGACGGCCCAAACCGTCCCGAGGGCTCCTTACCCGTAGCTCCTTGGATCCACAAACACAAATCATATCATATGCCAAATCTTTCATAGCAATCTCGCTAACTTGAATTGTAAAGACTTTTTCAAAACTTAGCTTATATATGCTTATTTAGTATCTTTCCCAAAACCAAGTTGTTCACAAGGTCATAAATATATTCTAATCAATACATACATATCTATATATAATATACGGTCACATGCATGGCTTGAAAACATCACATAAGGCTTTAGGTCACTTAACTAATAAAAGTCCTAACCTCACCTTGTGCGTGACAAAAGCGAGCAGACGTGAACAACCTACACCTCGGGCTCGTCAACTGGAACCTCCTCTGAAAAGAAAACACGAAAGCCCAAGACTTAGACTCTATATGAACAAAATAGGACGCTCGGCAAGATGCATGATCCATGATCACATATGAAATAATACAATTAGGTCATATAATTCACCAATTATAGCACAACATAATTATTTACAATTTATTAAGCAACAAAACTCAAGTTATAACGATTAACATGCAAAAGAATAGCAATTAAAGTCACAAAATAGCATAACTAAAGCAAAAAGAAGCAGTGGCAGCTCCCAGGTTTCGGGAAAGGGTGGGAACGGCCCTTTCACTGTAGGGAACGGTCGTTCCCACACTCGCTCAAAGTTTCTGGAAGATGGGAACGGTCGTTCCCAGTTTGTACTGGGGACGGGAAGGGTCATTCCCAAAAATCCGGAACTCTCCCCGCGCGTCTGTAATGTTGAACTAAAAAATGGTTTGGCCATGGGAACGGCCCTTCCCACTCTCGGCAATGAACAGTAAAATGGCCCGAAAGGGCCGTTCCCAGTTTATAACTGGGACGGGAACGGCCGTTCCGGCCTGGTTCGAAAAGCTGGAGCTGAAACAGACATTACAGAAGCAGGGGAAGCTTCAAAGTTTGCCAAAATGGCCAAAATCTCAAGCCTCAAAGTTGCCACAACTTCTTAAATTGCACAAATAATTCAAATAAATCATGCTTAACATATTGGCACCCAAATAACTCAAGAAAAACGGAATTTAAAGGCATAAATTCAAGGATGAGAATTCAAGCTAAACTCATGATCAACAATAAATGCTCAACTACCCATGAATGTTATACAATAAATACAACCTATATAACATAACCAACTCATATATGAAGCTAGAAATCCCTTACATGAAGCAAAGAGCACATAATCACATTTTTAGCCAAACCCTTACTATTCACGTAGGGAAGCCAAAGCGTACCAAACTCACTCCAAACTCAGAAATTAAAACATAGAAACGACAAGCAAGACGAGGGGATTCTGAAACATACTTAAGTTCGAGAAAAGACGAAGAAACAAGGGAGATCTTGGCTTGAGAAGGATGGAGATCAACTTGGGGTTTTCTTCTTCCTTGGCTTAAGAGCTGCTGCTGCTGCTTCACGTAATGAAGAAAAGGGAAAAATGGTTCAGCCTTTAAGGCTGGACCGGTTCGGTTCAGGGTTTCCGGTTCAAGTTGGTTCGGTTCAACAAATACGGGTTCAATTAAGGCCAACTCACATAATTCACATACGCAATTAGTTCAAGTAATTCATATAAGTTCAAATAATTCATATAAGTCATATACAATTAATCTAAAACGCAAATAATATAAAATCACATAATTTACCTGTACCGACTGTGAGTCGGGGTGTCACAACCTCCCCCCCTTCGGAGAACCTGGTCCCCAGGTTCACTGTCTGACCTGAGAACAACTCCGGGTACAACTGTCTCATCTTCTCCTCGGTCTCCCAAGTAGACTCTTCGGATTTCTGATCTCTCCACAGAACTCGGACCAAGGGAATCTGTTTATTCCTCAACATTTGCATCTTCCGGTCTTGAATCTCAACCGGGTGCCTTACTATCGTCAAATCCGACTCAAGTTGTACCTCTTCAACAGGGAGAATAGTTGATTCCTCGGGATAATATTTCCTGAGCTGCGAAACACGAAACACATTATGTATCCCGGTCAATCTAGGCAGTAGGTCCAACCTATACTCCACTTCTCCAACTCTCTCAAGGATTTCAAAAGGTCCAAGGTATCTCGGGTTAAGCTTCCCACCTCGACCTATTCGAGAAAATCCCTTTCTCGGAGATGCTTTCAAGAAAACCTTATCTCCGACTTCAAACTCGAGGGGTCTTCTCCTCTTATCTGCATAGCTCTTCTGACGGTCCTAAGCTGCCTTTATTCTCTGCTGAATCAACTTGACCTTCGCAGTGGTCTTATCCAGTCTCTCCCGAGGTGTTGCTCTTTCGAGCTTATCCTCCTCTGTCCACCGCCAATCCTCCATGTCCCAAAAGAGAAGCGATCTACACTTCCTTCCATAGAGTGCCTCATAGGGAGCCATACCAATAGAGGCCTGATAACTGTTGTTATATGCAAACTCAACCAGAGCTAAATGTTTGTCCCACTTTTCCTTGAAATCCAAAGTACACGCTCGTAACAAATCCTCCAAATACTTAATCAATCTCTCTGACTGTCCATCCGTCTGAGGATGAAAAGCGGTGCTGAAATTAAGCCTGGTGCCCAATCTACTCTGAAGATCCTTCCAGAACTTAGCTGTGAACCTCGGATCGCGATCAGAAACAATACTAGCAGGCGCTCCATGAAGTCTCACAATCTCATCGCAATACAATTCTGCCAACTTCGGGGTCTTGTAGGACATCTTCACCTTGAGAAAATGAGCAGACTTGGTCAAGCGGTCGACTATCACCCAAATTCCATCATAACCTCCTCTCGATCTCGGCAAGCCGGACACGAAGTCCATAGTCACTTGCTCCCACTTCCATTCAGGAATCGGAAGTGGTTGGAGGGTTCCTCCCGGTTTCTGGTGTTCCGCCTTCACCACTTGGCACGTGAGACATCGTTTCACAAAGTTCGCGACATCTCTCTTCATACCGTTCCACCAGAAGAATGCCTTCAAATCTCGGTACATCTTAGTACCACCGGGGTGAATGGAATACCTAGAACGGTGTCCTTCCTCAAGTATTAACCTCTTGAGGTCTTCTGGGACACAAACTCTGGTCTTGAACCTGAACAAACCGGAATCATCAAACCCAAACTTCGTCCCAGGGTCTATCCTAGACCGAACCACTAATCTCTGAATCTCTGTATCCGAAGCCTGAGAATCCAACAACCTCTGTTTCAAATCCAGCTGAACTGTGATGTTAGCTAACCGAGCCACTGAAACCACAACTGTCGAACCCTGTCCTGAAGATTCTGCACTCAAACCTGAAACACTTGCTTTCCTGCTCAAAGTATCTGCCACGACATTAGCCTTGCCCGGGTGATACTGAATCGTGCAGTCATAATCCTCTAAGAATTCCATCCAACGCCTCTGTCTATTATTAAGCTCCTTCTGAGTGAAAAGATACTTGAGGCTCTTGTGATCCGTGAATATCTCAAAAGTCGTCCCATAGAGGTAATGACGCCACTTCCTCAAAGCAAACACAACTGCTGCAAGCTCAAGATCATGAGTGGGGTAGTTCTTCTCGTGTTCCTTCAACTTCCTAGAAACATAGGCCACCACTCGGCCATTTTGCATCAACACACATCCGAGTCCTTCCTTAGAAGCATCTGCAAAAACTGATTAACCCTCGGATCCCTCGGGTAGGGTAAGAACTGGTGCCGAAGTTAGTCTTTCCTTCAAGACTTGGAAACTTCTCTCACACTCATCATCCCACTCATACTTCACCTCCTCCTTGGTTAACCGAGTCAACGGGCACGCAATTTTGGAGAAATCCTTCACAAATCTCCTATAGTAACCCGCTAACCCGAGAAAACTTCTTAACTCTGAGGCATTCTTCGGTCGTTCCCACTGAGCCACAGTCTCAATCTTGGTGGGATCAACTTCAATTCCCTCACTTGAAATTATGTGACCCATAAATGCCACTCTATCGAGCCAGAACTCACACTTGCTAAACTTGGCATAAAGCTTGTGCTCTCTAAGTGTCTCTAAGACAATCCTGAGGTGAGATGCGTGCTTTTCTGTAGACTTAGAGTACACCAAAATGTCATCTATAAAAATGACCACAAACTTGTCAAGAAACTGTCTAAACACTCGGTGCATCATATCCATGAACACGGATGGAGCGTTAGTCAACCCAAACGGCATCACCACAAACTCGAAGTGTCCATATCGGGTGTTGAACGCAGTCTTAGAGATATCCTCCTCCCGGATGCGAAGTTGGTAATATCCCTGCCTCAAATCTAACTTAGAGTACACCTGCGATCCTTGCAAGATATCAAACAACTCCTCGATGTGAGCTAAAGGATACTTATTCTTCACTGTCATCCGGTTCAACTCGCGGTAGTCTATACACATCCTCAAAGTCCCGTCCTTCTTCTTCACAAATAACACTGGAGCACCCCACGGGGATGTACTCGGACGGATGTAACCGCAAGTCAAGAGCTCATCCAGCTGAGTTTTCAACTCCTTCAACTCAGCAGGAGCCATCCGATACGGTGTCTTAGAGAAAGGCCCAGCTCCAGGATAAAGGTCGACCACGAACTCAATGTCCCTGTCGGGTGGTAAGGAACCCAAACTCTCAGGGAACACATCGGGAAACTCACTCACGACCTCTGTCTCCTCAAGTTTGGCCTGATCCTTCGGTTTATTCAGAAGGTAAGCCACAAAACCTGTCGAGCCGTCCCGGAGGAGCTTACTTGCTTCCATAAAAGACACAAACGGGCTGGACTTCAACCTCTCACCCGTAAAGACCACAGACCCCAAAGAAACTTTCTTCTCATGACAATCCAACTGAGCTCGGTATCTGAAGAGAAAATCCATGCCAAGGATAACCTCATACTTCTTCAACGGTAGAACTATCAAATCTGCGGAAAAAACTCAGCCTTCGAACAGCACCGGACACTCCCGAAACACCCTGTCAGCTTCCAAAGATCCTCCCAAAGGAGTATTCACCACATACACATGCGCAGATAATTCATCAAGTAAAGGCAAAGAAGTAACAATATCCCGGGAAATAAATGAATGCTTAGCCCCGGGATCAAACAATGCATGTAGTGATATGCCATGAATGATTATTGTACCTTCTATCACGGCAGTCGGGTTGACATCAGCAGCTTCTTCCTCTCCCTCCAGAGCATACACACGAGCCTGCACAACCGGCCTCCTGTTCGGGCAAGCATCAATCAAGTGATCAGAAGACCCACACGTATAGCATTTACCCAGAAGCTTCCAACACCTCTCCACTGGATGTCTTCCCTGGCAATGAGCACAAACAGGTGGTCCCTGAGCTGGAACCGGTCGAGCTGGAACAACAGGAGGTGCCACGGGTCCGGTAATACGGGGCTTTTTGTTCCCTAAGCCCTGGGGACGAAAAGCCGGTGGAATAGGAGCTCATGGAGCATAAGAAAGGGCCTCTTACCCGATCCAGATCCGGATCCCGATCCTCGAGTCGAAGAGAAAGGTGGAGGCTTCAACCGAGCCATTTGGGCCTCAACTTGAATCGCCCTCTTTGTAACTTTGGCCCAAGTACTCACATTAGCGGCCTGTAGAGCTTCTTGAATATCCCGGAGAAGCCCATGAAGAAACTTTCGGGCCTTATGATCATCATGGTCAGTAATGTGAGTAGCATAAGGTGCTAGTCTCTCGAACTCCAATAAATAATCCTCCACCGTCCGGTTACCTTGCCTCAAATTGGAAAACTCTTGGAGGCGTCGCTCTTGTGCACTATGAGGAATATATTTTTCATGGAATTCCTGTACAAAAGTCTCCCAATTAAACTCCATACCCGCTCTCTCAAGCCTGGATCTCACACTTCTAAGCCAAATATCCGCAGGCCCTTGAATAATACGCCCTGTGCAAACGGCCTTGTCTTGGGAACTCCCCAGACATATCTCCCATATTCTTCGAATCTCAGACAACCACTCTTCAGCCTTAATATCATCACCTCCATACCACTTTGGAGGGCTGTTGTTCCGGAAGTCCTTATACACGGCGGATATCTCTTGTCCTTCACCCGGATTTGCATTGCTCCTTTGATTTTGTTGGAGCTGATTGAGTAGGGCTTGGACAATATTCTCACCATTGATAGGTGGTGGCGGAGGTGCATTCGGTACAGCCGGCTCATTCAAATCAGGGGTTCGTTCACGGTTATTTTATCTCCTTGGAGGCATCCTGAAATTCACAAATTCAAGCAATATGGATGCATGTAAATTAGTGTATGAATATGTATACAATTAAAAAAATAATCATGTAATCAATTAGTCAAGTAATCACATATTCAAATCATGTAGGCACATTTACACACAATCACACAATCACATTGTCCTAAGCCGTACAACCTAGACAAACCCATACGACACTAGAGCCCGGTTTTGCAACCGCGCTCTGATACCACTTAAGGATGTAGCACCCACACGTAAGGCCACATCCCCCGCACCATAATCCAAACCCGAATACGAAATCGAATGTCCGTACCCGAATCCGAATCATAGCGAATGGGAAACCGAACACACACTCTAGGCTAGACGGAGCTAAACAACCCGAATCAGAGTATGCGGAAGCGAATAAATAAAAGCAACAAGTAGAAGACCATCGCATAGATATGTATAGGTACCATCACATACTTATTCATATAATATTTACATATAGGTACCAACATGTAATCCTGTACAAAAGCCATCACGGCTCGAGCAAAATATAAGTAAGTATTTACAAGCCAAACTATATAAATACAAAATAATAAAGTGCAAGTATGTAAATGCACCTAACGAGACCTAGACCGACAAGTGTATAAAGAAGACACACTTCTCCGCCTAGCTCACGCTCCCAAAACCTGCAACTAAAAGAGTAAACGAGGGTCAGTCAACTGACTGAGTGAGGGGGCTAACGCACACCCACACCATATATATATAAAGCAAAGCACATAGCAAAAGCGGTGGAGATATGAACCGGAATAGGTTTTACAAACCAAAGCTTTCAAAACAAATACATATACTTTAAAACCTTTTCACAAACACTATCCCGATTCATCCTTCCCAAACATAACACATCAAGACATAATGCTCGGCGAGAACGAGCTTCCGACCTTTACTCCTCAGAACAAACAAAACAGAAATCATACATATCAACCTCTACACCAATGACGGAGGAGCCACCGGCGGCCCTAACCATCCATACATATACAGACTCACGAGGGGTAGCGAACCCTCATCGTGCCCTCCCTGGTTTTTACGCCGAAGGCATCGAAATACCACACCTTCCCTAACTCCCAGGGTCGCGTGTGATATATCGGATGGAGACTACGCACGGGCTTAACCTCGACGGCCCAAACCGTCCCGAGGGCTCCTTACCCGTAGCTCCTTGGATCCACAAACACAAATCATATCATATGCCAAATCTTTCATGGCAATCTCGATAACTTGAACTGTAAAGACTTTTCCAAAACTTAGCTTATATATGCTTATTTAGTATCTTTCCCAAAACCAAGTTGTTCACAAGGTCATAAATATATTCTAATCAACACATACATATCAATATATAATATACGGTCACATGCACGGCTTGAAAACATCACATAAGGCTTTAGGTCACTTAACTAATAAAAGTCCTAACCTCACCTTGTGTGTGACAAAAGCAAGCAGACGTGAACAACCTACGCCTCGGGCTCATCAACTGGAACCTCCTCTGAAAAGAAAACACGAAAGCCCAAGACTTAGACTCTATATGAACCAAATAGGACGCTCGGCAAGATGCATGATCCATGATCACATATGAAATAATACAATTAGGTCATATAATTCACCAATTATAGCACAACATAATTATTTACAATTTATTAAGCAACAATACTCAAGTTATAACGATTAACATGCAAAAGAATAGCAATTAAAGTCACAAAATAGCATAACTAAAGCAAAAAGAAGCAGTGGCAGCTCCCAGGTTTCGGGAAAGGATGGGAACGGCCTTTTCACTGTAGGGAACGGCCGTTCCCACACTCGCTCAAAGTTTCTGGAAGCAGTTTGTACTGGGGACGGGAAGGGTCGTTCCCAAAAATCCCGAACTCCCCCCACGCGTCTATAATGTTGAACTAAAAAATGGTTTGGCCATGGGAACGGCCGTTCCCACTCTCGGCAATGAACAGTAAAATGGCCCGGAAGGGCCGTTCCCAGTTTATAACTGGGACGGGAACGGCCGTTCCGGCCTGGTTCGAAAAGCTGGAGCTGAAACAGACATTACAGAAGCAGGGGAAGCTTCAAAGTTTGCCAAAATGGCCAAAATCTCAAGCCTCAAAGTTGCCACAACTTCTCAAATTGCACAAATAATTCAAATAAATCATGCTTGACATATTGGCACCCAAATAACTCAAGAAAAACGGAATTTAAAGGCATAAATTCAAGGATGAGAATTCAAGCTAAACTCATGATCAACAATAAATGCTCAACTACCCATGAATGCTATACAATAAATACAACCTATATAACATAACCAACTCATATATGAAGCTAGAAATCCATTACATGAAGCAAAGAGCACATAATCACATTTTTAGCCAAACCCTTACTATTCACGTAGGGAAGCCAAAGCGTACCAAACTCACTCCAAACTCAGAAATTAAAACATAGAAACGACAAGCAAGACGAGGGGATTCCGAAACATACTTAAGTTCGAGAAAAGACGAAGAAACAAGGGAGATCTTGGCTTGAGAATGATGGAGATCAACTTGGGGTTTTCTTCTTCCTTGGCTTAAGAGCTGCTGCTGCTGCTTCACGTAATGAAGAAAAGGAAAAAATGGTTCAGCCTTTAAGGCTGGACCGGTTCGGTTCACGGGTTCGGTTCAGGGTTTCCGGTTCAAGTTGGTTCGGTTCAACAAATACGGGTTCAATTAAGGCCAACTCACATAATTCACATACGCAATTAGTTTAAGTAATTCATATAAGTTCAAATAATTCATATAAGTCATATACAATTAATCTAAAACGCAAATAATATAAAATCACATAATTTACCTGTACCGACTGTGAGTCGGGGGGTCACATCTTTGGGTCTAAAAATGACCTCCTTGGATCTCGATCTCTAACAATGATTTAAAAGCATTAAATACGTTAGGATTTTTAGGATCTCTTTGGGTCTAAAAACGACCTCCTTGGATCTCGATCTCTAACAATGATTTAAGAGCATTAAATATGTTAGGATTTTTAGGATCTCTTTGGGTCTAAAAACGACCTCCTTGGATCTCGATCTCTAACAATGATTTAAAAAGCAATACGTTAGGATTTTTAGGATCTCTTTGGGTCTAAAAATGACCTCATTGGATCTCGATCTCTAACGATCGGATGTGGGGGGGTCCGTTCCCACCTCGACTCATGACCGTAGGTCGAATGAGAGCTTAATCGAGGGGTTAGTAACCTGGTGTGGGATTATGGATTGACTCCAATCGGATGCCATCCCAAAACATGTATATTAATTTACTGAATAGATCGCTTTGACCGTTACAAATTGAAATAATTTGAAGGCTAAGTGTAGAATTTCTTCAAGTTATACGCATTCCATAGTCTGGGTAATGGCTCCCCGGCCATGTCTTCGAGCCGGTAGGCCATGTTTTTTCCGATCTCCATGACGCGATAGGGTCCTTCCCAGTTAGGCTCAAGTTTTTCGACATGCTGCAACACTTCGACCTTCTTTCACACTAGGTCGCCGATCTGAAACGATCTGGGCTTCACGTGTTTGCTGTATGATCGAGCCGCCGCTGCCTTGTACTGTTTGAGCTTCTTATAGGCGTGTTCTCTGCTTTTTTCGATCACATCTAGATCTTCAGCTCTGATTTCTGTATTCCGGTCGAGCTGGTATTGTGATATACGAGCGGTTTCGTGTAACAGCTCCGATGGGATGACGGCTTCGGATCCATAAACCAGAGAGTATGGTGTTTATCCCGTGTCTGTCCGCGGGGAAGTTCGGTAAGCCCATAGTATGCCGTCGAGCACGTCCGCCCAAGCCTCCAGTTTTGCATCGAGGCGGGTTTTGAGATTTTGGATAATGATTCGGTTGGTGACTTCAGCTTGGCCATTTGCTTGCGGATGACCAACGGTAGTGAATCTGAGGTCGATCCCGAGGTCTCGACAATAGCTCTTAGTATTCTCAGATCGAAATTGGGGAACATTATCACAGATGAGCACCCTCGGAACCCCAAAACGGCAGATTACATTTTTCCAGTGGAAATTCCTTATTACTGCATCAGTAATCTTGGGGACTGCCTCGGCCTCGACCCACTTTGAGAAGTACTCGACGGATACTATAGCAAACTTTTTCTGTCTGGGCGCCAAGGGGAAGGGACCGATGATGTCGATCCCCAATTGATCAAAGGGCCAACATACATCGATCGGTATCATAGATGCCGGTGAGTGTGGATTAGGTTGCCATGTTTTTGGCATTTGGGGCATTTCCTGGAGTGGATCTTCGCATCCCACACCATAGTCAGCTAAAAATACCCACTCCTTAAGATCTTTCGAGCTAGAGCTCGACCTCCGGAATGGTTTCCGCAGCATCCCTCACGGACTTCTTCTAGGACATCTTGAACTTGGCTAGGTCGTAGGCACCTTAGAGGGGGATCGGTGAAGGATTTTTTTAACAACCTGCCTTCATGGTCTATCATACAGAGCAGAGACCGATATTTTATTCTCCTGGCTTCAGTTCGATTTTGGGGCAAAAGCCCGTCTTTGAGGTAAGCGATCAGATCGTCCATCCAGCAAGGCTCCGGCGGATCGATGGTGGCGATCTCGACCTTTCCTTCATCGATCGCACGGCCCCCCGAGACCATGAACGAGATGGTTGCATCTTTTGTTCCTTGGAATCCATTCGCCAGCTTGGATAGGGCATCCGCTCGACCGTTCTCCTCGCGGGGAACCTGCTCAATTTTGAACTCTTTTAGCTTTGAGGCCAGCTCTTTCACCATTTTGAGATACGCTGCCATGGACTCCTCCCGAGCCTCGTAAGTACCATTGACTTGGCCGGCGACGAGCTGAGAGTCAGTTACCACGGATAGCTTGTCGATCTTATTTTCCGTGGCGTATCTTAGTCCTGCCACGAGCGCTTCGTACTCTGCTTCGTTGTTAGTTGCTTTAAAATCGAGTTTAATGGCAAAATCGAGCTGGAGTCCCTCTGAGCTTGTAAGGGATATGCCCACTCCCCCTCCTTGAGAGGTCGATGAGCCATCCTTGTACATGGTCCAGCTTGGCGAGGTGGGAACGATCTCCATCGAGCTGGTGTTCTTTTCGACTAGGAAGTCAGCCAGAACTTGAGCTTGCTGGGCGGCTCGAGGTTGGTAGGTGATATCATGCTGACTCAACTCGACCGCCCATTTCATCATTCGGCCCGACACATCGGGTTTGGACAAGACCTGCCTAAGTGGTTGGTCCGTTAAGAGGATTATGGGGTGAGCTTGGAAGTATGGACGTAGCTTCCGAGCTACGTGTGTCAGAGCGAACACGAATTTTTCGATCTCGAGATAATTTCGCTCCGCTCCGTACAGGGTCTTGCTCATGTAGTAGATCGATAGATGTTTTCGATCTCGAATGGCGACCAAGACTGAGCTGAAGGTTTCGTTGGAAAGGGACAGGTAGAGGTATAGGGTCTCGCCCTCATTTGGCTTTGCCAGCAATGGGGGAGATGCCAAGTATTCTTTCAGCTGCTCGAACGCTCGATCGCATTCCTCGTTCCATTCGAACTTCTTCAGATTTCTCAAGATTTTGAAGAACGGGAGGTTGCGCTCGGACGATCGCGATATGAACCGGTTGAGAGAGATTATCCGACCTACGAGGGATTGCACCTGGTTGATGCATTGAGGTCGAGGTATGATCTGGATAGCTTTGATCTTCGTGGGATTGGCCTCGATACCTTGCTGGCTCACCATGTACCCCAGAAACTTTCCCCCTTCGACCCCGAACGTGCACTTATCAGGGTTGAGCTTCATCCCGTATTGCCGTAAGATCTCAAACGATTTGCGTAGATGATCTAGATGATGGTACGCCCAGTGGCTCTTCACGATCATGTCGTCAATGTAGACCTCCATGGTTTTCCCGATCTCGTCTTTAAACATCGGGTTGACCAGTCTTTGGTACATGGCTCCTGCATTCTTCAATCTGAAGGGCATGACCTTGAAGCAGTATATTCCCTTTACCACAATGAAGGCCGTATGCTTTCGATCTTCGGGGGCCATAGAGATCTGGTAATAGCCTTGGAAAGCATCCATCATGCTGAGCATCTCACATCCAGCTGTCGAGTCGACGAGCTGATCGATGCATGGCAGCGGATATGGATCTTTCGGGCATGCCTTATTGAGGTCGGTGAAGCTGTTGCACATTCTCCATTTCCCGCCTGTTTTTTGCAAAAGGACAACATTGCACAACCAGTCCACGTATTGAGCTGGGGTAACGTATCCTGCGTCGAGGAGCTTATTGACCTCCGCCTCAATGATATCATTTCGTGCCTGACTTTGAGGTCTTAGCTTTTGTTTGATCGGTTTAACCGATGGATCGATCCCGAGCCGGTGGCATGTCACTTTTGCATAGACGCCGATCAGATCTTTGGCCGCCCACGCGAAGATGTCTGAGTTATCCCGCAAGAACTCTATCATCATGATCTCATGTTGGGGGTGCATATTTGCCCCAATCTTGGTGGTCTTGTTGCTATCTCCGGGGACGAGGGTAATCTCCTTAAGCTCTTCGGCAGGTTCGAGTCACTCGCTGGCCTTCCTCTTTCGAGCTATCGGGGATCTCTCAGCTTCGCTTTCCTTTGTGGGGAGTTCGATCTCCCCATCGGCGTAGGTCTGGAGGTCGAGATATGTAGCTACCTCTTTTCCAGAAGGCTTTTTCAAAACGATGGCGTAGCAGGCCCAACTATCCATGACATCGCAAGTCACCTCTCCGACCCCGTTCGGGGTGGGCATTTTTAGCTTCTGGTGATACGTCGAGATGATCGCCTTGAATTGTATGAGGCCAAGTCGGCCGAAGATCATGTTATACGCTAGGGGCATGTTGACGATGACGTACTCGACCTCTTGGGTCACCCTCTTGGGGGATGTTCCCATCGAGGTGAGGAGTCGGATGCGCCCTAGCGGAATAACTTCCGATCTCCCGAACCCAGAGAGCGGTGTTCGAATCGGATCGAGTTTTAGATTATGCAATTTCATTTTAACAAGAGTCGAGTAAGGGATAATGTTCGAGCTGCTTCCATTATCAACAAGGCATTTGGTTACATCATAATTAGCCAGGCCTAAGGTCACCACCATCGGACAACTAGGCGCTCCGCCTTCCCGATGGGGGCCTGGGCGGCTATCACTCTCGCTAAAGCTAACCTCCTGCCTCTTCCACTCTCTACCCTGATCGATCTGGAAGACCTCTTCGTGGGGGCCGTTGAACTCTCGAGCTGCGCGCCTGATGTTCCTCTTTCGAGCTGCGTTGGAATCGCCGCCCTCATGCCCCCCGGCTATCATATAGAAATTACCGTTGGTGGGGGGATTGCCATCAGCTCTTTCCAACAGTTGCTTTCCAGATCTTTTCGGGGGAGACCTCAACCTGGAGCGGTCGTGATCGCTAGGTCGTCCCGCTCTCTCAGAGTAGTGGTCGATCTTTCGAACAAAATCCTTCAAGTGCCCTCCTTGGATAAGTCTTTCGATCTCATCACGGAGGGCGTTGCATTCTGCGGTGGTGTGGCCCCATTGTTGGTGGTAGCCGCAGAATTTTCCCAATTTTTCAGCCTTCGGGCCCTCTCGGATGGGCTTTGGTTTCTTCAGAAAGCTTTGATCCATGACCACGTAGATCTGGTCGATGGGCTTGGTCAAGGGGACATAGTTTTGTCGGTCGACCTGGGTCGGTGGGTCGACTTTTCCCTTGATTTTCTTCGGCTCGTTCCCCTTCCGGTTGTGGGGCAAGCCCGACCCGATAGCCTGCCGCTCGGATCGAGGCAGGGGTCCGTGCGCGAGGGCTATCTCCTCTTCGCGCAAGAAGCCATGGGCAATATCTTGTATCTTCGTCAGGTTACGAGGTCCGGCCCTGACGATCTCATCGGTCCAAAGGCGATTGCGGAGAGCTCGATGGACCACAGAGAGCAAGGTGTCCATCGTCGGGTTCTCGACACGAACCATTTCCCTCGAAAAGCGAGTCATGAAATCTCGCAGGGACTCACCCTCCCTCTGGTAAATTCTATTGAGATAAGAGGGCTGGAGCTTCTCCCCGGTCATTGAGGAGAAGTGCGCTGTGAACCGATCTACAAACCGGTTGTAGGTCATTATGCATCGCGGCGGCAGACGGATGAACCAATCCTGTGCTGGTCCCGTCAGTGTGGTGACGAAGAGCTTAGCCCAGATCTGTTGTGGATGGGAGTGCAGTAGCATGCGATTTTCGAAGGCCGTCACATTTTTTTGGGATCTGTGGTCCCGTTATACATGGGCAGACCTGTCAGAATTCGATCTCCATCGCAAGTCGTGCAGAGAATGTCTTCGCAAAAGGGGGAGGCTTCCTCTCTGTCGCTGCGATAACGGAGGGGGTGTCGGTTCAGCCCTTCCCTCAGGTCGACCTGCCTCTGGGTGATCTGAGATCCACGATCTCCCAGGCGGTCTTGGACCCCTCTCCGTGGCGGGTCCGCGTAACGATCTGGCTCATTCTCAACGCTAGCCGCTGCGATTCGGGCAGCCTCCTCTCTTGCGGATCGAGCAGGGATCCGCACATAGAGGTCATCAAATCCTCGTGGTCTTCGTCGACCGCACGCTTGCCGCGATTATTGCGGCTGGGGTGATCAGATTCCCCATGGCCCTCGCGCGGGACCTCTTTGCTCATCGCAGGGGGAGGTGGCGGTGGAGCGTACCCCTGGACCTGGCCCGCTCCGATCTGGGGACTAAGGCCCCAAATGATGTGGGCGGGTCGCCCGTCGAGCGACTGAAATACATAGGGAACTGGGTTCCCGTACGCTTAGAGTGAGGGGCCCAGCGCGTTGCCCAACACAGGGCTTGGGATGGTGGTGGTTGGGTTGGCCCTTGGTAGCTCAGGGCGCCTAGGTTCGCGGCCCTCCGTTTGGGCGCACTCGATCTCGACCCGCCACTGGTCGAGGAAGGCATCCAGGTCCGCCTGGGTGACGGTGAACCTGGGAGTGGCCTCCAGCGGAGGCTGGGGGACGTTGGTGCCGGGATCGACCGCCGGGACAGCAGAGGTGTTGCCAAGCGGCGCGTTGTAATCATGCCTGCCTTTGGCAACCTCTTCCATGTCCTCGTCGCAGTTGGTGTTCCTTGTGTTAACCATGTTGTTGGGAAAAAAAAGGGGTGAAAGGGCTTTTATCTAGATCGGTGTGAAAAGGAGTTTCCCATAGACGGCGCCAAACTGATCTGGCTCAAATCTGGTCGATGTGACGTGGTCGATCTGGCTATCAAATATGGGTTAATCAGTCAAGAATTTGTTTAAGTGGGCTCTTTATCGACCTGAAAGCACTAATACACGTGAGCTAAGTACCAGCTTGGGGAACTTGGAGTTTTACCCAAGTTTGGCACTCCGACGCTCAAGTCAGTAATGGAGCTCTTTAGAAAGAGAATAAATGCAATTAAATGCGGAGTAAAGGCTTGCCGACTACTGTTCAAAGCGCGAGTATTTATAGCCATGGCCAAATAATGCACTAATGTGTGTACTGTAGGTGTGCATTAATGGCGTTGCCAATCGTCGATCTGGATGTCGGATGATGGAACCGGCTTGAGGCGGGTCGTTTGTACCTTCTTTCCCCTTTGGGTAAAAGCAGGGACTGACGGTCAGTAATGAGCCATAGTACGCCTGTTCCAGGGAATGAGAAGGGTACACGTGTCCCGACAGGAGTGCTTTACAGTATTCGGGTGTCCGGTGACGTATGTAATCGATCTGGAGATCGATATTGCCTTCCGGGATCCTGAATCCTATTTGGGTTTCCTCACAGGAGGGGAGCAGATCGATCTGATGACCTGGCTACCAATAATCGATCTGATGATCTGATGATCTCATGAAGATCTGATGATCTGACCTGATATCGATCTGGTGATCTGTCCACAAGGCCGTCTCTGGTTTGTCCAGGTGGGCGCGGAGTCCACGTGGCGCCTACGCGGGCGTGCCACGTGTTCTCGTATTATTATGCATGTGTGTTTTTTCTTTTTGTTTTTTATCAGGACAAATAATATAATATTTGTTAATCAATCATTATCTAAATTGTTTGGATATTTATGATTTGAAAATTTATTATTGGAGAATGTTATTTGAAAATTGACCAATAGTTTTAAGTGATATAAAATTATATCTATTTTATTTATATTATTTAACTTATTTATTTATTTTTATCAATATTTATAATATTATATAATTAAACATAATTATTATATAATTATGACGTCATACCGGTTCGACCAGTGGTCGAACCGATCGAACCAGTAAAACCAGTAACCAGTAAGGCTTCCGGTTCGACGTCCGGTCCGGGTTTTAAAACATAGCATGCATCCATTGGGCTATTTTCTGGTTTAAGTCCGATGGGTTTTTGAGTACTTTGTATAGTGGGTTGGGCTAGGAGAGTTATTGGCTTTGGGTTTATATAAAGGGCCTAGATTTTTATCTGTTTGAGCTTGGGTAGGGCCATCAACTGGTCAAATTCGAATTGAATCAGGAAATTTGGATTCGTTAATGGCGGCTTTAATAGCAAGAAATTGCGTCCGATCAGATTTAATATATATATATATATATATATATATATATATATATATATATATATATATTTGGAAAAATAAATATAAATACACAATATTTACCGAAAAATAATGTTTAATAAATTATTTATTTATTTCACTTAAATTCATTTGAAATAGGTTGATTGAAAATTATTATTAAGAGGTGACATATTTCTTGCGAAATAAATAGGAAAGATATATCATCAATTTTTTATTTTTTATTTTGGTAAAAATAATAAATTTTTATAAAATATTATAAAAAGTTGGATTCGTATCTTTAACTATTTAGACTTTTTAATTCCATATTTGATTTATAAGATAACGAATATTCATAATCGTATATGATCCATCAAACTTTTTCGTCGGCTGAATATGTCAAATTCGGATCAGACTCGGATTAAAATTCAATCCATTGACTTAGGGCTGTCAACGGGTCGGATTCGGACCGGATCAAGAGATTCCGGATCCGAATCCGATAAGAGTATCCGATAACCGGATCCGAATCCGAATCCTATAGGATTCGGATGTATTGTTTTTGAATCCATACATAATCGGATCGGATCCGATCCGATAAAAGATCCGATCCGATTAACAATAAAATTTATTTTTTAAGATTACAAATTTGATTTAAAAAATAAATATAATTACATAACATTTAATAAATAATTATTATTTAATGAATTATTTGATAATTTTATCTATATTTATTTTAAATAGGTTGATTTAAACTTATTAATAAAAGAAAATATATATTTTTAGAGAAAAAAATTTAAAATTTATTATTGTTTAAAGTGATAAATATGTGAAAATTTTAATTTAAATCATTTTACTTAATATTATGTACTAGTAAATAATTTTTTTAATTAAATATTATATATAATATCGGATTCGGATTCTTAACGGATCGGATTTCGTAAATCCATATTCGCTCCATTTATTTCGGATATCGAATATTTATAATCGGATATGATCCATCGGATATTTTTATTGGACGAATATGCTAAAATTCGGATCGGATTCGGATTAAAATCCGACCCATTGACAGCCCTACATTGACTGCCGTTCGGTTGCATAGGGATCTTGGGCTACCGTGTGAGAGGCCCAGGATCATTTGCAATTATGGTCTGGGCTAATTTCTCCATGGTCCAAACCTATTTGGGCTGCCTGTTCATTGTAGGGCTGATTTTGAAATGTGAATATGTTCTGGATTGGTGGGCTGAAAAATGTTAGGCCGAACTACCATTTTAATTTGGTGTTGCTTTTATGTACTGACTGGTTTTTTTGTGTAAATAAATTTTAAAGGAAAAAAATCAAAAACTCGATCACAAAAAATCTGATCAAACTAGCATAACCCCAAACTATTAAGTCACACCGACAGTACTTTCTTAACAAAGTCAGGAATAAGACGATGAGATTTATTTAGTGCTTGTGCTTCCTAACTGCGTCATCACAGCTAATTTGAGTAATGCTATTTGCCCTCTCCTTGGGACCACGAGTAATGCACTTGTTGGCCTCGTTACACTTAATAGGATTACTATTGGCCAAATTATCGGGCTCATTACAAGTCTATTTTCTCTGTCAATAAGCTGATCAGCCTCGGAGCATGTTGGTCATAGATGATTCTTCTCCTGTTGGTATGTAATTATAAGTTATAATACTATGAATAAAACTAGCTATAGGAACAAGATAGCATACATGCTCTTGTTGACCTTTTATCGGGAATAATTAATGTACTATGTATTGTAATAATTAATATTGTGATGGATCTCATATCCATAAATAATGGAGAAGAATATTTATATATAGTGTTGTACTATAAGGTTTGTTTACATTCCTGAATAACTTTTATGAGGTTTGTTTAGGTTTGCGCCGTATATATATATATATGAAACATAATGTGCATGTATATATATATGGAGCAATTAAAAAATGCATCTCTTTCAAATAAAGTTATTGTTATGGTTTATAAGTATGCTTGAGGCTGTCCATGTAAGTGGACATGTTAATTGTCTAGCTCATTAAATTCTCTTTTGCCAAATAAATACATTCATAATCGTTTTTTAAATATTTATAATCAAACTGAATATTTTATTATGAGTAAACTGAAGTAAAATAAGGTAAAATTATATGAGTAGACTTATATTATATATGCAAAAGTTCAATACTATCGATCGGCATATATAATATATTGACTAAACTAAAGTAAAATGAAGGAAAGCTAGTTATTAATGTCAAATTGAGACGAAAAATTATTTTCAAATGAGAAAATAGAATTATATTGCCAAATGAAAAAAAAAAAAAAAAGTAATTTTAAAAAATTATTTTGATAGATAATAAAGTACAGATGATATTGTTATTTAAACTAAAATAAATATGAAAGAGTGGCAAAAAAAAAAATTACTTTTTCTTATTTTGTCAAGATAAAAATTATTATATTTAACTAAACAAATAATGAATAAATAAATAACACACTAAATAATTAATTGATATTGAATATAAGTACGCACTCTGAAATGAACTAAAATTGAGTTGTCAATACGAAATTTAGTCCTAAAAAAGGTTATCCTAAATAAATATAAGAAAACATAATTTCATGTAGTTTAATAAATACTTATTGTTAATATTTAACTAAACTTAGCATAAAATTTAAAAGTATACTTTATTTAATTTGAAAGCATTAAATATACCCGAATTAGAGGTGTATTATGGCTTCAAGAACAATATAAACGCTCACATGTTCGGCACATGTACTAGACTACTACACATAGTACGAAACAAAACTATAACTATCTATATATATGTAGTAACTAAAAATAATAAATTCTTTTTAATAATGACCATCAAATAAATGCATAGAGTACACCAAAAAAGAAATTCATGGAAAACAAATTGCAGATTGTTTTTCGAATGGTACGTTTATTCAAATTTCAAATTGTTTTACACTCCGTTATTGTTTTTTTGTTTTCCTATCAAAAAATTGATCAAAACAACTATAAATTGTGTAGGATATGTTATGTGTTCCATCTTATTTAATTATAAATATGATCCTTTTTATTTAGAAAAAAATGTAATTATGTTCGGTCATATTAACGGACAATGATATATTTTCTAATAAATAATAGCAGAATTATTATCACATACATTAATAATATTTATATTGGAATTTTGAGTTTAATAGTTTTATTAATATTATTTAACGAAACGAATTCTTTAATTTTGATATGGCATAATAGTACAAGGCCATGTGGCCGCCCCCGGTTGGTGCCACGTGGACCCTCACGCCAGCCTGGACAAACCAAGAACAACCTCTTGGACAGGTCATCAGATCGATACCAGGTCCTCAGGTCATCAGATTTGTTTAAGGTCACCAGATCGATGGGCATTCTACGCGATCACCAAATCAACAGATCGATCTACTCTCTTCTTTGAGGACATCCACAGCATTAGGGATCCCGGAAGGCAATATCGATCTCCAGATCGACATCATACGTCACCGGACACCCGAATACTGTAAAGCACTCCTGTCGGGACACGTGTACCCTTTCCCATTCCCTGGAACAGGCGTACTACGGCTCATTAATGACCGTCAGTCCCTGCTTTTACCCAAAGGGCAAAGAAGGTACAAACGACCCGCCTCAAGCCGGTTCCATCGTCCGACATCCAGATCGGCGACTGGCAACGCCATTAATGCACACCTACAGTACACACACTACTGTGTCATTTGGCCATGGCTATAAATACTCGCCCTTTGAACAGTAGTTGGTAAGCCTTTAATACGCATTCAATTGCATTTATTCTCTCACTAAAGAGCCCCTTTACTGACTTGAGCGTCGGAGTGCCAACCTTGGGTAAAACCCCAAGTCCCCCAAGTTGGTTTCGAGCTCACGTTTGCTAAGTGCTTTCAGGTCGATAAAGAACCCACTCAAACAAATTCTTGACTGATTGACCCATATCTGACAGTCAGATCGACACGTCAGATCGACCAGATTTGAGCCAGATCAGTTTGGCGCCGTCTGTGGGAAACTCTCTTTTTCACATCGACCTAGATAAAAGCCCTTTCATCTTCCTTTCAAACACGATGGTTAACACAAGGAACACCAACCGGGACGAGGACCTGGAGGAGGTTGCCAAAGGCAGGCATGACTACAACGCGCCGCTTGGCAACACCTCCGTTGTCCTACCGGACGGTCCCAGCACCAACATTCCCCAACCTCCGCTGGAGACCACTCCCAGGTACACCGTCACCCAGGCGGACCTGGAAGCCTTCCTCGACCAATGGCGGGTCGAGGTCGAACGCGCCCAAACGGAGGGCCGCGAACCCAGGCGCCCGGAGCTACCAAGGGCCAGCCCGGCTACCACCATACCAAGCCCCGTGGTGGGCAATTCGTTGGCCCCCACTGTCCAAGCATACGGGAACCTAGTTCCCTATGTATTTCAACCGCTCGACGGGCGACCCGCGCAGATCATTTGGGGCCCTAGTCCCCAGGTAGGGGCGGGGCAGATCCAAGGAATCGCTCCGCCACCACCCCCTCCCGCAGCAGACAAAGAAGTTCCTCGAGAAGACCACGGGGACTCCGACCACCCCAGCCGCAACAACCGCGGCAAGCGCGTGGTCGACGAGGACGACGACGAATTCGACGACCTCAGAGATCGAATTCCCCCCCGAACGGCTAGGGAGGAGGCCGCCAGAATCGCCGCGGCTCGCGCGGGGAGAGAACAAGACTACTGTGAGGACCCACCCCGAAAAAGGGTCCAAGACCGCCTGGGTGACCGTGGCTCCCACGTCACCCAGAGGCAGGTCGACCTTCGAGAAGGGCTGAACCGGCGCCCTCTCCGTTACCGCAGCGACAGGGAAGAAGCTTCTCCTTTCTGCGAGGACATTCTCCGCACGACCTGTGACGGAGATCGAATTCCGACCGGCCTGCCCATGTACAACGGGACCACGGATCCCGAAAAACATGTAACGGCCTTCGAGAACCGGATGTTTCTACACTCCCATCCCCAACAGATCTGGGCTAAGCTCTTCGTCACTACGCTGACAGGCCCCGCTCAAGATTGGTTCATCCGCCTGCCGCCACGGTGCATAACGACCTACAACCGGTTCGTAGATCGATTCACGGCGCACTTCTCCTCGATGACGGGAGAAAAACTTCCCCCTTCCTATCTCAACAGCATCTATCAGAGGGAAGGTGAGTCCCTGCGAGATTTCATGACTCGCTTTTCGAGGGAAGTTGTCCGGGTCGAAAACCCGACGATGGACACCCTGCTTTCTGTGGTCCATCGAGCTCTCCGCAACCGCCTATGGGCGGATGAAATCGTCAGGGCCGGGCCACGCAACCTGACGGAGATCCAGGATATCGCCCACGGCTTCATGCGCGTTGAGGAGATCGCCCTCGCGCACGGACCTCCTCCTCGATCTGAGAGGCAGGTCATTGGGTCCAGCTCGCCCCAACACCGGAAAGGGATGGAGCAAAAGAAGATCAAGGGGAAAGTCGACCAACCGACCCAAGTCGACCGACGAAACTACGTCCCCTTGACCAAGTCCTTAGACCAGATCTACGTGGTCATGGACCAGAGCCTTCTGAAGAAACCAAAGCCCATCCGAGAGGGCCCGAAGGCTCAGGCATCAGGGAAGTACTGTGGCTACCATCAGCAATGGGGCTACACGACCGCGGAATGTAACGCCCTCCGAGATGAGATCGAAAGACTCATCCAAGGGGGGCACCTGAAGGATTTTGTTCGACGCATCGACCACTACTCTGAAAAGGCGGGGAGGTCGACCGACCGCGACAGGTCCAGATCTAGATCTCCCCCAAAACGATCTGGGAAGCCGCCGCTGGAGAGAGCAGAAGACAATCCCCCCATTCACGGCAAGATCTATATGATAGCCGGGGGGCACGAGGGCGGCGACTCAAATGCAGCTCGAAAAAGGAACATCAGGCGGGCAGCTCGAGAGTACAACGGTCCGCATGAAGAAGTCTTCCAGATCGATCATGGTAGAGAGTGGGAAAGGCAGGAGGTTAGCTTTAGTGAGAGTGATAGCCGCCCGGGCCCCCATCGGGAAGGCGACACGCCTAGCTGTCCGATGGTGGTGACCTTGGGCGTAGCTAATTATGATGTAACCAAATGCCTAGTTGATAATGGAAGCAGCTCGAATATTATCCCTTACTCGACTCTTGTAAAAATGAAGTTGCATAACCTAAAGCTCGATCCGATCCGAACACCGCTTTCAGGGTTCGGCGGATCGGAAGTCATACCGTTAGGGCGCATCCGACTTCTCACCTCGATGGGAACATCCCCCAAGAGGGTGACCCAGGAGGTCGAGTACGTCGTCGTCAATATGCCCCTAGCGTATAACATGATCTTCGGCCGACCTGGCCTTATTCAGTTCAAAGCAATCATCTCAACGTACCATCAAAAGCTGAAAATGCCCACCCCGAACGGGGTCGGAGAGGTGACTTGCGATGTCATGGACAGTTGGGCTTGTTACGCCATCGTCCTGAAGAAGCCATCCAGGAAAGAGGTGGCGCAAGAGCTCGACCTCCAGACCTATGCCGACGGAGAGACCGAGCTTCCCACCAAAGAGTGCGAGGCGGAGAGATCCCCCGCAGCTCGGAAAAGAAAGGCCAGCGAACGGCTCGAGCCCTCTGAAGAACTGAAAGCAATTGCCCTAGTCCCCGGGAACAGCAATAAGACCACCAAGATCGGGGCGAACATGCATCCGCAGCACGAGGTCATGATGATAGAATTTTTGAGGGACAACTCGGACATCTTCGCTTGGGCGGCCAAAGATCTGATCGGAGTCGACCCGAAGGTGATCTGCCACCGGCTCGGGATCGATCCGTCGATCAAACCCATAAAACAAAAGCTAAGACCTCAGAGTCGGGCGCGGAATGATATAATCGAGGCCGAGGTCAATAAACTCCTCGATGCAGGATACGTCACTCCAGCTCAATACGTTGACTGGTTGTGCAACGTAGTCCTCGTGCAAAAAACAGGTGGGAAATGGAGAATGTGCAACGATTTCACCGATCTCAACAAGGCATGCCCGAAAGACCCGTATCCGCTGCCACGAATCGATCAGCTCGTCGACTCGACAGCTGGGTGCGAGATGCTCAGTATGATGGATGCATTTCAAGGCTACTACCAGATCTCTATGGCTCTCGAGGATCAAAAGCACACGGCCTTCATTGTAGTAAAGGGAATATACTGCTTCAAGGTCATGCCCTTCGGGCTAAAGAATGCGGGAGCTACGTATCAAAGATTGGTCAACCTGATGTTCAAAGATGAGATCGGAAAGACCATGGAGGTCTACGTCGACGATATGATCGTGAAGAGTCGCTGGGCGTACCATCACCTAGATCATTTACGCAAATCGTTTGAGATCTTACGGCAATACGGTATGAAGCTCAACCCCGACAAATGCACGTTCGGGGTCGAAGGAGGAAAGTTTCTAGGATACATGGTGAGCCAACGAGGCATCGAGGCGAATCCTGCGAAGATCAAAGCAATCCAGGTCATCCCTCGACCTCGATGCATCAACCAGGTACAGTCCCTGGTGGGTCGCATAATCTCACTCAACCGGTTCATATCACGATCGTCCGAACGAAACCTCCCATTCTTCAAAGTTTTAAGGAATCTCAAAAAATTCGAGTGGAACGAAGAATGTGACCGAGCGTTGGATCAACTGAAAGAGTACCTGGCCTCCCCGCCATTGCTGGCGAAGCCGAATGAAGGAGAGACCTTGTACCTCTACCTGTCCCTCTCTAATGAAACCTTCAGTTCAGTCTTGGTCGCCATTAGAGATCGAAAACACCTACCGATCTACTACCTGAGCAAGATCCTACACGGCGCGGAGCGAAATTATCTTGAGATCGAGAAGTTCGTATTTGCGCTGACGCATGCGGGTCGGAAGCTACGTCCGTATTTCCAAGCTCATCCCATAATCGTCCTAACGGATCAACCCCTTAGGCAGGTCTTATCCAAGCCCGACGTGTCGGGTCGAATGATGAAATGGGCGGTCGAGTTGAGTCAGCATGACATCACCTACCAACCCCGGGCCGCCCAACAAGCTCAAGTTCTGGCTGACTTTCTAGTCGAAAAGAACACCAGCTCGATGGAAATCGTCCGTGCCGCGCCTAGTTGGACCATGTACACGGATGGCTCATCGACCTCTCAAGGAGGGGGGGTGGGCATATCCCTTGTAAACTCAGACGGACTACAGCTCGATTTCGCCATTAAGCTCGATTTTAAAGCGACAAACAACGAAGCTGAGTACGAAGCACTAGTGGCAGGACTAAGGTACGCCGCGGAGAACCAGATCGACAGGTTAGCCGTTGTAACTGACTCCCAGCTCGTCGCGGGCCAAGTCAACGGCACGTACGAAGCTCGGGAAGAGTCCATGGCAGCGTATCTCAAAATGGTGAAAGAGCTGGCCTCTAAGCTGAAAGAGTTCAAAATCGAGCAGGTCCCTCGCGAAGAGAACGGTCGAGCTGATGCCCTATCGAAGTTGGCCAATGGATTCCAGGGAACAAAGGATGTGACCATCTCGTTCATGGTCTCGGGGGGCCGCGCGATCGATGAAGGAAAGGTCGAGGTCGCGACCATCGATCCGCCGGAACCTTGCTGGATGGACGATATAATCGCTTATCTTAAGGACGGGGTTTTGCCCCAAAATCGAACTGACGCCAGGAGAATAAAATATCGATCTCTGCTTTATATGCTGGATCGGGAGGGCAGGTTGTTCAAAAAATCCTTCACAGGTCCCCCTCTAAGGTGTCTGCGACCTAGCCAAGCCCAAGATGTCCTAGAAGAAGTCCATGAGGGATGCTGCGGAAACCATTCCGGAGGTCGAGCTCTAGCTCGAAAAATCTTGAGGAGTGGGTATTTTTGGCCGACTATGGTGTGGGATGCGAAGATCCACTCTAGGAAATGCCCCAAGTGCCAAAAACACGGCAACCTAATCCACACTCACCCTGCGTCCATGATACCGATCGATGTGTATTGGCCCTTCGACCAATGGGGGATCGACATCATTGGTCCCTTCCTCTTGGCACCCAGACAGAAAAAATTTGCCATAGTATGCGTCGAGTACTTCTCAAAGTGGGTTGAGGCCGAGGCAGTCCCCAAAATTACTGATGCAGTGATAAGAAATTTCCTCTGGAAGAATATAATCTGCCGTTTTGGGGTTCCGAGGGTACTCATCTGTGACAATGGCCCTCAATTTCGATCTGAGAATACCAAGAGCTATTGTCGAGATCTCGGGATCGACCTCAGATTCACTACAGTTGGTCACCCGCAAGCAAATGGCCAAGCTGAAGTCACCAACCGAATCATTATCCAAAATCTCAAGACCCGCCTTGATGCCAAACTGGGCGCATGGGCGGATGAACTCGACGGTGTGCTATGGGCTTACCGAACTACCCCGCGGACAGCCACTGGGCAAACACCATACTCTCTGGTTTACGGATCCGAAGCCGTCATCCCATCGGAGCTGTTACACGAAACTGCTCGTGTATCACAATACCAGCTCGACCGGAATACGAAGATCAGAGCCGAAGATCTAGATGTGATTAAAGAAAGTAGAGAGCATGCCTATCAGAAGCTCAGGCAGTACAAGGCAGCAGCAGCCCGATCATACAATAAACAAGTACGGCCCATATCGTTTCAGATCGGTGACCTAGTGCTAAAAAAGGTCGAAGTCTTGCAACATGTCGGAAAACTCGAGCCTAACTAGGAAGGACCTTATCGCGTCACCGAGATCGGGAAAAACATGGCCTACCGACTTGAAGACATGGCCGGGGAACCGTTACCCAGACCGTGGAACGCGCACAACTTGAAGAAGTTTTACACTTAGCCTTCAAATTTATTTCAAAAATTGTAATAGTTGAAGAGGTCGAATTCGCCTGAGAATCGATCTCTGTAGTTAAAGAGGTCGAATTCGCCTGAGAATCGATCTCTGATCAGTCGATTAATTCACATGTTTTGGGGTATCCGATTAAAGTCAATCCGTAATCCCGCGTCAGGCCACTATCCCTTCGATTAAGCTCTCATTCGACCAACGGTCATGAGTCGAGGAGGGAGTGAGCCACCCCGCATCCGACCGTTAGAGACCGAGATCCAATGAGATCGTTTTTAGACCCAAGGAGATCCTAAGTCCTAACGTATTTAATGCTTTTTGTATCATCGTTAGAGACCAAGATCCAATGAGGTCGTTTTCAGACCCAAGGAGATCCTAAGTCCTAACGTGTTTAATGCTTTTTGAATCATCGTTAAAAATCGAGATCCAACGAGGTCGTTTGTAAGGCCCAAAGAGATCCCATAAAAAAAAAAAAAAAAAAAAAAATCCTAACGAACCTAAAGATCCAGAGATCCAAGGAGATCGTTTCAGATCCGAGGAGATCCAGAGATTAATGGTTTTCAAAAAAATAATAATCCAGAGATCCAAGGAGATCGTTGTAAGATCCAAGGAGATCCAGTGACTCATGATCTTCGAAGAGGTGAGTCCTAAGATCTAATGAGATCAACTTAGATCCAAGGGGATCCAGAGATTTGCGCGTCTCAGAGATCGCTATCGATCCGACGAGAATGCAGCGAAGGGAAAACGACTAAGGAAAAATGCGCACGCCCAATGAAGCTAGATCGACATCCAAAGGAGATCGAATAGCTCCGTGAACCTATCGATCCGAAAGCGATAAAAATCTAAGCTAAGGGGTAAGCAAAACCCAGATCGACAAACCACGCGCATGCCAGATCGAATTAATGTTCAACTTGTAAAAGCAAAAAAAAAAAAAAAAAAAAAAAAAAAAAAAAAAAAAAAAAGACAAGTATGAGGAACATTTCATTCATGCAGAAATCGATCTCAAAATTAGGAAAGATCGATCTTACCTAGCGCATCGAGCTCACCACGCGACGTGGCTCGATGGGCAAATGTTCAAAAACAAAATCAAAAACAAGTATTCACACAGCCACAACCCGGCTGCGAGGTTTAGACAGTGAGCTACAAGGAGAGCATTCAGTCGATCTCGACGGGCTCGGAAGGGGATTCCTGGGCAGTTCGGCGAAGTGACCGCTCGAGCTCCCTGATGGTGGGAAGGAAGCTTTCGATGTGAACCGGCGGAGGGAGCTCGCACTCTACCCGACGTTTCTCTTTCTTGGCCTGAGCGATCTCAATGGCGTGGCCGTATTTGAAGGTCGCCCAATCGATCTGGATCGGCTCTTCTTCCTCAGGAAGGTCAGGAGCGCAAGGATCGGGAAGCAGTGGGCCGATCGAGTCAAAGTTGAAGTCGGGAACGATGGCACCCTGGGCCTTGAGCTGGTTCACGGCAATTTGGAACCCCTCCGCCAGGTCGTTCTGACCCACGATCAGGCTCGCCTCCTCGAAGCCGGGTCCTTCCATGAATTCGCGAACGGCATACCGCTCGATCTCCAGTTTGCACCTCTTCATTTCTTCCGCCGCTTTGACGATCTTCACCCGGGCCAAATTGAAGACCTCATTCCGCCCTTCCTCCTTCGAGGTAGCTCTAGCAGTCTCGAGCTCCTTGGCGAACTCTTCCTTCATCTGGGCCAGCTCGTTCGCATGAGCCTTCTCCGCTTCCTTAAGGGCCTCCTGCGAGCTCTTCCACTGGGCCTCCATGGTCTCCTTCTCTTCGACCCGTATCCTCTTCTCCTCGCGAGCTTCATGGAGTTCCCGTTCGAGCTGTTCAACCCTCTCAGGGTTCGCGGAAACAAGCCGACCTTTCATCATCTGGTACTTCTCCTTATACTTTTCCTTGCCGGCCTTGAAAACCTCAGCTTCGTGGATCGAATTGATAAGGACGGGGAGAACGTCCTGAGAACAAGTCGTCAGAACGGATGAGTTCGACCTCCAAGAGTAGGCAAAAAAAAAGAGGAGAAAAACAAAACAATACCAACTTACCCCGAAAAGGCCTCTGGCAGCTTGGTACCTCTTCTGCCTGGCCGACCTCTGGGAGAGCCTCTTCTGCTCGTCAATGATACACCCGGAGTTGAAGAGGGCAGACAGGAGTTCGGGGTCGGCTTTGCCGAACGCAAGAGCTCGTTTGGTCCCGTCGGCCTTTTCGAGCTCCAGACCTGCAGGCCATTGGGGAAGGGGAGTCTTGGGAAAGTTCAAAAGCTGGGCCTCCTCGTCGGACTCGTCGGAATCCTGCAGCTCATGAACCAGTTCTCTAAAAGGTCTCTTGCCTACCCCATGCCTCCCCTGAACAACCTGGAGTTGAGGATCAATATCTTCATCAAAATATAAAGGGAGATGATCGAGATTTATTACTTGTTCGACGTCATCCCCGACCTGACCGCTCGGCTGCGCAGACGACCCGGCCTGACCTTCGAGCTCTTCACCACGGAGAGGCTCCCCAGCGGTCTGCCCCCCCAGATCGGCATCCAGGTCGTGTAGCTCCTTCGAGCACCTCTCCTGTTGAACCCGCTGAGCCTCGGGTAGGGCATTTATGATGGCTTGAGCGGCCTCCGCCACGGGCCGCAGCTCGTCGGGGGTCGCATTCCTCTGGTTCATCGCCCTCATTCTCGCAGCTCGAGACATTATCAACGGTCGTAGATCTGCGAAACGAAAGATTCAGTTCGACGAATTAGATCGAAAAAGCAAGTAAAAGAAATTTAAAGACCCTGATCGAGTAGGGGTCCGGTCGAAGTGAGAGCATACCAAAGCGAAAGTTCTTTTTATGGAGCCCAGTTATAATGCCCGCTTCGACCAGATTCCCCGTCCTCGTCAGGTTGGTATGATCTAAGAGGCCCATATTAGACAACAGCTCGAAGTGATTGTGGAGCCAGGTCGACGATTTGGTCACGAGTCGTCTTGGGCCGTTATCCCCCCAAGTGATCCGGAAGCGGGGAACGATGGGAAGATCGATGAAGAAGAACTTGGACTTCCAGTTGATGCCATGTGATGTAGACGGGATCGATACGATCTTCCGGTTCGGCTTTGATTGAAGATTGAAATACCCTACCCCGGATTTGGTGGCACTGTTAAGCGTGAAAAACTCCCCAAAGTCCCAGATCTCCGGCTCGAATCCCAGGCACTTCATGGTGATGATCATGCAATGCATCAGAGAGAATGAGTTCGGAGTCAGCTGGGAAGGGCATAAGTTATACCGAACCAAGAAATCTGAGATGACCCGAGGCAGGGGGAGCCTGAACCCATACTTAACGGAGGAATAGTACATGCCAATCGATCTCAGACCCCTCGGTCTCTCGACGGTCTCCCCCTCCTCCGGCCTCCGGACCGCGTACTGAGGACCCAACCCCAGTAGCCGCGTGACCTCTGCAAGCTCCTGGGAGGTTATCTTGGAGAACCTCTCAGAGACGTGTGAGAGAGTCCTGTACACATGGGGAGGTCGCGCGGGAGGGTTCTCGACCTGTGTTACGGGTTCCCCTCCATCTTGTCCCTCTCCTCCATCTTCCCCCTCCGGCTCATCTAAAAGCCCAATGGGTCGCCGTACCCTCGATGTCGAAGCCTGACCCCCTCTGTTCGCCGTCGGAGCTCCGTCCCTTCCGGAAATCGGACCCAAGTTGAGCTCGAAATTCTCATTCGGTAATGGTGGGGCTGGCAGGTCTTCCTCTCGTCCTGGCGACGGCGTGAACGCTACCTGATTTTGAGCCATGAAGGTGCAAGAAAGAAAAACTTTTTACCTCTGTGAAGGCCGAGTTCGGAGACGAAAGTTGCCGGCGAGCTGATCACAACCAGAGCAGTTCGATTCTTAGAGTGTGGTAAGTAGTGAAATGGGGCTGAGGCAGGGTCCCTCCTATATATAGGGGTTGAAAAGTAACGTCTCGAAATACGAAACGACGCCATAATTACCCCGCATACGCCTATCCTATGGAAGGTCGCGTCGCATTAAATGCTTTGTCGGACCGATCTGGCTCAAGGAGCCACGCCCGCAACTGAGACGACGGCTCGATTCCAACGGCCACGACGATTCCCCTAGCCAATACCAGATCGATGAAATCACCACCGTGAAATTTCACACTGGTAATTTGGGGGGCCTCTGATATGGCATAATAGTACAAGGCCACGTGGCCGCCCCCGGTTGGTGCCACGTGGACCCTCACGCCAGCCTGGACAAACCAAGAACAACCTCTTGGACAGGTCATCAGATCGATACCAGGTCCTCAGGTCATCAGATTTGTTTAAGGTCACCAGATCGATGGGCATTCTACGCGATCACCAAATCAACAGATCGATCTACTCTCTTCTTTGAGGACATCCACAGCATTAGGGATCCCGGAAGGCAATATCGATCTCCAGATCGACATCATACGTCACCGGACACCCGAATACTATAAAGCACTCCTGTCGGGACACGTGTACCCTTCCCATTCCCTGGAACAGGCGTACTACGGCTCATTAATGACCGTCAGTCCCTGCTTTTACCCAAAGGGGAAAGAAGGTACAAACGACCCGCCTCAAGCCGGTTCCATCGTCCGACATCCAGATCGGCGACTGGCAACGCCATTAATGCACACCTACAGTACACATACTACTGTGTCATTTGGCCATGGCTATAAATACTCGCCCTTTGAACAGTAGTTGGTAAGCCTTTAATACGCATTCAATTGCATTTATTCTCTCACTAAAGAGCCCCTTTACTTACTTGAGCGTCGGAGTGCCAACCTTGGGTAAAACCCCAAGTCCCCCAAGTTGGTTTCGAGCTCACGTTTGCTAAGTGCTTTCAGGTCGATAAAGAACCCACTCAAACAAATTCTTGACTGATTGACCCATATCTGACAGTCAGATCGACACGTCAGATCGACCAGATTTGAGCCAGATCAAATTTTATATTCAATCGATTTATTTTAAATCATAGATACATATAATGGGACGTGTTCCATTATTATTATTTTTTTTTTGTTCCCATATTCCGATCAATTCAGATTAAAATCCGACTGTTGACAGCCAACATTTACAAAACAAATAATTTTGTTACAAACTTAACAAATTAATTTATTTCAATTCTGCATTACTGAAATTGCGAATAATATTCCAATATTATTATCAAGTCCGCATGCATTTAGAGCATGGGTAATCAACTCTTTGTGATGAAAAGTGAAAAACTGACCAGTGTATTAAAAGCATCCTATGTTTTGAAACCCGGATCGGACCGGCCGGTCGGACCGATTCGACCGGTGACCGGAGGCCTGTCCGGTCCGGTTATACCTTCAAAACCAGTCACCGGTCCAAACCCGGTTAGAGAACCGGACCGGACCTCTTAACAGCCCGGATGGACCGGGTTTTGCTCACCCAAAATCAAAAAAATTCACCATTTATGGGGAATGCAGGGTTTGAACCTGCATCCCTGCGATGAAGAATTGATGTCACAACCACTTGGAAAACATCAGAATTTGATATATGATGTTCAAATCAAATATTAGTACGCATTTTGTAACAAAAACAATTGTCCCTTTTTTTAAGGGGTAATTTGTTGAAAAAAAATCTTGTTCAAACTCATCAAATTTATAGATTTTATCTAAAAGTTGAGTTTTAAAAAAATATTAATTGTAACTATAAATATTATAATACATTGTAAGATTCAATTTAAATACGGATAAAATAATGTATAGTATCTTATCTTTTATAATATGTATGTATAAAAATATATTGCATGTGATATTTATTTTATTTTTACCACAATAAAAATATGATATTTGTTAAATTAATCTTTTGCCTATATTGTTAATTTGTTAAATGTAAATTTTATTTTACTATTTAGTTAGATAATTTATCTTTAAGTTTGTAGATTTATAATTTGAAATCTTATTATTAGCAATGTTATTTTAAAATTAATAAATAGTTGGAAGTGAGTTTAAATTATATCTATTTTTTCAAATTATTTAGCTTATTTGGTTATTTTTACTTAATATTTATGATATTATATAAATATATAAAATTAAATATAATTATTATGTAATTATGACGTCATACCGGTCCGACCGATGGTCCGACCGGTCAAACTAATAAAACTAGTAACCAGTAATGGACCCCGGTTCGACCGATCCGGGTTTCAAAACATAGAAAGCATCTGACTTTACTCAACTACGTGTAGTCACAAATTTGCACACGTGTCATACGTTTTCTAGTTGAAAATAAAGGAATTTATTGCCCAACTTAATTAATTAGGCCGCATAGTATTAGATTTTTTATTTCAATTATTTGTTTCCTTCATTCAAACAAAATTTAAAAAGGAGATAACACGCACATGCTAATTAACTATATTAGGGGAAATTCTAATCCTAGTTTGACTTAGTCAAACCAATGTAATGAGGGCCAAGTGTTTTACATTTGTCGTGTGGTTGGTGGAAAATTTAGAGAGAGTGACCAATTAAAAGGGCAAGTGTATGGAAAATTCTAATCCGAATCTAACTCAGTCAAATCGGTGTAATGAGGGGGCGAGTTTTACACTTACCGTGTGGTTTGGTGGAATATTTAGAGAGAGTGACCAATTAAAAGGACAAGTGTATGAAAAATTATAACCCCAGTCTAACTCGATCAAACCGGTGTAATGCGGGGGCGAGTGTTTTACACTTGCCGTGTGGTTGGTGGAAAATTTAGGGAAAGTGACAAATTAAATGACAAGTGTAATACACGCACTTTTAGTTTCTTGGGTTTGACCGAACCGAATTTGAAATAGAATTTTCCCTGTATTAGTAGGTGGTCGGGACTAGAGGAGATAACCTTTTGATTTCTGTCTATATCACAACGGTTTCTCTCTTATAATTCCAACAATCTATCAAGACACATGACATGTATATAATTGAAATAGAAAAATAAAACAATAGATCCAAATATATAATTAACAAGCGTGAGAACTGTGATTGATATAAATTTTCAAAAAAACACTCAATCAAATAATAAGTGTAACATTTTTGTTTATTGATCGGCCTTGGATTTAGTCTAGAATATTAGGCACATATGCAACATGCAAGAGTTCCTAGCTATTAGGATTTGAGATATATTAATTAGCAAGCAAAGTTGAGGAAGCAAGCCAAAGGCAACTTGCAAGAGCATCCGTACAAGAAAAACATGTATAAATCGAGCCTTTTTCTCCACACATTCAACACAAAACAAAAACCACAAAAGATATCTCAATCTCCGGATCATCAACCCTAGCTCCAAAATGTCGCCACCCTGAGATGCGGTAGCAGCGCCGGTGCCACCGTGGTGGCCAGCAACACCACGACCCTCGACGGACTCGTCGGAATTATTGCCGAAGTTCCAAGTCTTAACCTCACTAATGCTACGGCCCTACCATGCATCGTCACGGTTCAAAGTTTCCCGGGCCCAACAATTTGCTCAGTTCTGGCCGGCACGCGTGGGTTGCTCGTGGGTACCGTTCAAGCCATCGGCCCGGTGATTGTGGGAGCAATCGACAATGTTCAACAGGCCACCTCGGTTTTTCAGCTTCTCAATCTTTGATTGCACATGCATGCATGATGGATGGACTAGTATGAATAAAAGGTTTCTTGTGTTTAGGTAATTAGTGAAATAAGCTGCAAGAATAAGGGTCTCGTCATGGATCTATTAATCACGCACTTGTAATTAGGCCTGTAAATGGGTAGGGATTCCCCAAACCCAGAACCAGGCCCAATGATTGCCCATTATTTAAAGTTGGACCCAAACCCTATCCAGACCCATGAAATCCCCATATGGGACTGAAAAATGGGTAAAAATCGAACCCATTTCCATTGGGTCTGGGCCTGGGTCCGGCCCACGCCCCAGCCCTCTTGTTTTTTGTTTTTTTTTTTTAATTATTAATATTATTATTATTACCTTCATTCAAGGCTTCACGCCGCATACTTCACATAATTTTGTGATCTTTGGGCCTCCACACTCCACAATCCACACTTATAATATATATATATATATCGTGTCGTGTTATATTGATCATTCATGTTGGGTACTTTTAATATGGTAAACTTAATAAAAAAATTAATATTTTCATTTTTAAATCGTGTTATATCATGTCATATTATGTATATTTATATCCGTACGCCAATAAGTTTGTCACTGCATATATACCGTCTCTTTAAATATGTCACGCTGTTTATACACTTAGATATACTTACAATAAGTTGAAAATTATGATGTATGAATGTGAATACGATAGTATTAACATAACAATATAATTAGACGTTGGCATGAATTATTTTTCTGAAATTTTTTTCTGCATTAAAAATCGAAAGTTCTACTATTCACGTCAAGTAGGTCAACGCCACTAATATATACAAAATAAAAAAAATTGGTGAGAGAAAACGAATGTACCAACTTCATATAATATGATCCAACTTTTTCTTTCACAATTATGAAAATTTTTGAATTGGGTGGGGCGCTGTTATTGATGAATATGGTGAATATATTATCACATCGCATAAAAATATTATTCACATTGAAGTATTTATGTGGGCATGTGTCCATATATATATATATATATATATTCAAATACGAATATTATTTTTTTTTTAAAGAATATTTGATTAGTATGTATTCGATTACCCAAATTTAAATATAATATCTTAATCCATTTATCGGATTCTACGACTTTATTTTTTTTGATAAATATAATATATTTTGAAAGATTATATGGTATTTATAGTACATTTATCTAAAAGGAAGATGTATCTTAAAAATATAGAGAATATTACTATATGTTCTACAATGACGCTTAATTGTCGTAGAATTACCAAATAAAGAAAAAAAGAAAATTGCACAAAATAATTCATTTCTGAACAAAGAAAAGGAAATAGCATTGGGACCCGGGCTCAGACAAATTCAATCTTATAATTTTGCCAACAAGGGTTGGTCAAGTTGTCTGAGGGTTCTTTCTCGAAGGCAAGGTCCCGGGTTCGAATCCCTAGGGCCACTTGGGGTGTGTGTAAAAAAAAAAAAAAAAAAAGGAAATAGCATTGGACATTAGTCATTAAATAATTAAAATCAAGTTTTTTCTTAGAGACGTGAAAGAGAGAGAGACATGAGAGAGAGAAATATAGGTTTTAATATGGGTAAATGGATATTGGGTTTAATTTGGGTCTAGACCCAGGCCCATGCCCATTAAAAAATTATATTGGATCTGGGTCTGGGCCTGGACATTTTGAAGTTTTATTGGGTTTGGGCCTGGAGAATCCCTACTCATTTACAGGCCTACTTGTAATAATGGAGAGGAACCGTTTGTGTTTGTATGTGCTTGTTTTCATATATTGAAAGGCTATTAAGAAATTCTATCTCATAATTTTAAATGCGTGTGTGACTAAGTAAAACAAGAGATGAAACGCTTAATTAAAACTAGTAATTTTGGCACACTCGTTGTATGTGCAGATTAAATTTTTTTATTGTTTTAAATATTAAAATTAATTTTTATGTTAATATATATTTTATCATTATTTTTAATATAATTATTAAATTAATATAAATAAATAGATAAACAAATAACATAAAAGAATAAAATACCAAAAAGTACTATCTTTGTAAAAAAAATTATATCAAAAAGAAAAGAAAAAGAATTGAAATGATAAGAAAAGATAAGTTAAGAAAATGTATAGAATAAATAAATAAAAAGAAAAGAACAGAGAAAAACTTAAGAGAAGAAAACGGATAAAAAATGAATAAGAAGAAAAAGAAAAAGAGGATACCAAAAGACCAAAACGGTTACCATTTGGGTCTCTCGGTTAATATATAGTATAGATAAGATTAATCGGGATGCAAAATGTGAGTTCAATTAAATCAGTGATGAGAAAGTTAAAGCCACGACCGGTCACGGCCCTAACTCATTTAATTAGTGATATGTTCCGAATATTCAATCGCATTTTTTCGTTTTTTGAAATTGTGAATTTTGTGCACCAAAAAAAATATATGAATTTGCAACCGAAAAATCATTGCAGTGTTCATGATACTATTTAGCAATCAAAAATCAATTGCTTTTCGGTTGCAATTTCTTTCTTTTTTTTTTTTTTTAGCCGATTTAGCAACTCAAAATTTAATTGTAAATTTATTGGCTACTAACTACATTTTTAATGACTAACTTTGCAACTGAAGTTCAATCGCAAGTCAAAATTATACTTTTTTTTGTCCTTTGATTATAAACTCAATTGCAAATTTGATCAAGTTTGCAATCGAACATTTCGTTGCAAGATGCACAGCATCTTGGCTGCACCGCCCGGCCATGGGCCCAGGGCAAAGCCTTAGGACACACAGCTCAAAATATTGCATTTCATAATGATATAAAGAAATATAATTATTATATATGGGGGAATATATAATTATATATTTTACAATCATCTGATAAAAATAATGATAATCATATATGAGAAAATATACTACCAAATTATTATAATTAGTGTTTCATTTAACGAATTATCTCTTCTTAAATACAAAAGCATTCAGGGAAAATAACAGTGTTCGAGTTTTTTTAGCAGGAATAATTAATGTACTATGCAATGTAATATTGTGATGGATCTCATATCCATAAATAATGGAGAAGAATATTTATATATATTGTTGTACTATAAGGTTTGTTTACATTTCCTGGATAACTTTTATGAGGTTTAATTTGTTTAGGTTTGCGGCGTATATATATATATATATATATATGAAACTAATGTGCATGAGTTCTATCCTATATATGGAGCAATTAAAATATGCATCTGTGTTTCAAATAAAGTTATTGTTATGGTTTATTTTTGCTCTTTTATTGTTATGGTTTATAAGTATTCTTGAGGCTGTCCATGTAAGTGGACATGTTAATTGTCTAGCTCATTAAATTCTCTTTTGCCAAATAAATTGATGGGGTTCAGAAATGGGTTGATCCGAATCCGATCACTTTACGATTTGTATTTGTGGAGGAAACCACCGGAGCTTCGCCGGAAATGAGAAAGGGGTTCTACCTGTTGGGACAAGCACAAGAAAAGTCAGAAGGCCAAGCTGGGGGAACTGGGGGTGATACCCAGTTTGGCTCTCCGACGCTCAAGTCAGTTCAAGGTATGAAGAATTATAAGTTCAGTCACAGTTGCAGTGATGAAGAATGCTTACCAGTGTAGAAGATGACTTTGGCTATTTATAGTTGAGGGTCAAGGGCCCTTTGGTCATTTGCCTCAAGTGGTCCTGGCCGAATGTTGCCCTAACACGTGGCGCTGTGAGAGAGAAACCTAGGAGGAATCTTCTGCAAAAGCGGCCAAAAGTTAGTGCTGGTAACAGTGGCAGGTGCGCGGGCATGTACGTTGTGTCAGAGAGCCATTTGGGTGGTTGGTGACGAGGGCTTAAGAGCGCGCTCGTGACAACCTGGAGTATTGGAGGCCAAGATATCCGCTGAGGGGGATGAAGGCTCCAGTTCAAGTGACGAGCCAAAGGGGAGGCCGCTCTGAGGGAGTGTGACGCTCGAAGAGGGCTCCCTTGGCACGTGGGCGTACCAATCGTGTAGGACGCTCGTGGGAGTGACAGCGCTCGTTGGGCTTAACTCCTGAAGAAGGAAGGCGCTCGTTGGGTTTAGCGCTCGTGTATTGATGGTGAAGCCTTGGGGAGACAGATGTCATCATCTCGGCGATGCCACGTGTCTTACGTGGGACGATCGTATTTTGACCCCATCATTTTGCCCCCCAATTCTGTAATCCTTAGTGATAAGGACCGTAGAATTTTGACCCGCTCTATCTTTTGCACATAGCGCTCGTATAAGGCTTGGCGTGTTGAGCAATTTTCTTCTGGTTGCGCCATAAATGCGGTCTTTTCAACTGACCGCTCGTAACACTTGCGCATTAAATGTTGTACTTATTCTGAAGCACTCGAAACGTCAGAGCATTAAATGCGGGTGCGCGTGGGGCGCGTGAGCATGGGGAAGCATGTGACGGTTCCATAAAGTGGGCGGTTTCCTAGGCGGGAAATGATTACCATTTTGAATTCATTGCCGAAAAGGGTACCAACTCCCATCCCTATAAATACGGGATTCTGTAATCTCCATACTCTTTACGCAATCAGAACTTTCAAGCATCCTTTGCAAAAAAGAATTCTCTCGCACTCCAGCTCTTAGAGCATCATCTTCAACCTTTCTCCCAATCTTTCCCAGAAAACTTCAAGGTAAACCTCCAGTGTAACTTTCTAACTTTGCTAACCGTAGATTCGGACTTTAGGATTTCGTAACCCCTTAGATTTTTCTCCTTGAGGAAACCCTAATCTTTTTCCAAGAAAACTCCAAATCCCAGTTTCTGCCATGGCTGACCAATATGTTGAGGAATTTGCCCGTGAAATCCAAGAAATGGCCACTGAAAGTTCTTCTTCCCCCGATTCCCCTAGAGATGAGGAGTTGGGGGCGGCCGTGATGGCTATGGAGGATAGGAACCCCGGCGGAATGGATCCTCTCTTTGAGGAGATGGATCTGGTGATGGAGGCAGAAAGACAAGGGGTCACCCTCCCCATAACTCAAAGTGCCACTCACCCCCACCGCCATACCATGACCGTGGCTGTTGCAAACCCGCTTCCAGTGGCTGAAGCCATAACCGGGCCTTCAGACAGAGCCCGTGATAAGGGAAAAGGGAAGAAATCCCAAAAATCCAAAGGGCCCAACGAGGGTGAAGGGTCAGGCTACCAGGCTACCGAGCGCACGCCGGATGAGACTCCCAGCACAGTCACCGTGGGAGATGTAAAAACGATGATGACCCCCATTTACTGGGACGAGCGGTACACATGGAGAATCCCGCAAAGCCACGAGCGTGCAAATAATCCGCCTCCTGGGGAGATGGCAGTGTACGTGGACACCGTGCGTTCAGGAGGCTTGAGGTTCCCTATCTCGGTCTCAATGGCTCATTTGCTGAATGACCTGGGCCTGTGTCCGTCCCAAATTGTGCCCAACGGCCTGGCCCTCTTGACGTGCTTCATAATTCTGATGAGGAGCATGGGTTACGAGCCCTATTTGCGGAACTTCAACGCCCTTTTCCAAGTGGTCAGCTCCTCTCGTTCTTCTCCTGAGGCGGGTTTTTATTACGTTCAAGCGAAGGCCCATATGAAGCTGATCAACTCGCCCTCGAGCACTTGTGGCATTGATTGGAAGGAGAAATTCATCTTTGTCAAGGCTCCAACAGAAAAGGGCTTTGGGGTGATCACGGAATGGGGCTCGTATTCAAAGAGCCGCTTGCCACCCTCACTCCCCAAAGATTGGGCCAAAAGCCTGGCAACAACCCTAAGGGACGAGGGTCACCTTATACAAGCGAAGGACTGGATAGATGATGCAGAACTCATGTTCTTGTGTGGTCTTTCCAACGACCCTTACTACCTTGACAACCCTCCGGCTCGTGACGTAGAGAGAGACGGTTAGATTCTTAGGGCACTAACTTTAGATAGGAATGAACACTAACTGCTTCTTTTCTGTACTTGTAACTTGCACTTAACAATTCTTGTCCAAAGATTTATAACCCTCGTATTTTCCATTTTTGCAGGAGCCGCTATACTAGAAATGGTTGGTGGAATCAGACAAGCAGCCCGTTTTGCCCACGCCAACAGGAACCAAGCCCCACAGGGGGACCAACCGCGTGAGCAACAGCGCCCTCGTAACCGTAACAACCGAGGGGACGCTCGTAGTGGCGCCAGTTCGAGCGCCAATCCTGAGGTCCAGCCCCCTCGTGGACGAGGGGAGCGTAGGTTGGTCCCGAGAGAGACCAGGGGTCGGTCAGAAAGAGCGGGAGATGTTCAACCCCCCACTCCTGCAGAACAAACGAGGCCAGTGACCACCCTGGCGATAACTGAAGCTTCCCCGAGCGCAAATAGGCCTTCCCGCAAGAGGAAGAGGATGCCCGATTCTGCTGTGATCAAGGGCAAGGGCAAACAAGTAGTCGAGGGCCCCAGGGGCGAGGGGGAAACTTCCTCTTCAGAGGAAGAACACATATGGGAGTTCCCCCGTCGAGGGGACAGAGACTTTTCAGGCGCCCCCGATGGTGGGCCAGTTTTGCTGAGGCCTGGCACGGTCGCCCAGGCTGTCACCGAGAACCTTTACAACAAGGCCCAGTTCTCGGCGGACCATCGGCATCTCTACAGTGAGTCTGTGGAGAAAGTGACCCTCGATGCGGCCCACGCTCTAATTTCTGTAAGTCTTCACTCCTGGCTTCCTTTGTTTATTTCTGTAAATTATCACTTTTTTGGCTAACACTTCCTTCTCCTCCCACTTATGCAGCAAGTTCTTCCCCGGCTCCGGAACATACAAATGCGAGCCTCCACTTATGCCGAGCGCAAGGCCAAGTACAAGAAGATGGCCCGCTCGAATGACCCGGCTCAAATCCAATCGGAGCTAGATGCGGAAATTGCCAAGTATGAATCCCTCAAGGATTTGTACAACAAAACTGAGGAGGAGTTGGGGAAGCTGAAGGAAGACTTCGTAGCGGTTGACGGCGCTCGAATTGGTCTGGGCAACCAGCTGGCTCAGGCTAACGAGCGGTGCCAGAGGGCAGAGGCGGAGAGGGAAAACTGGAAGGCAAGGGCTCTTGAGGCCGAGCGCAAATTCAACGATGCCATGAACGAGTGGCCTCGGAGCCTAGAGCGTGCAAATAAGGAGGCGCTAATCAAGTTCTGCCATTCTAAGGCTTTCAACTTCGCCGCCTCGTTGCACTGTCTGGAGGAGGCCCAGAATGCCTTTAACTTGGCAGTGGATCAGGGCATTCACAAGGGGCTTACCAATCCGGCAATGAAGGGAGCTGAGGGTACGGGGCTCATGTTTAACGAGCGCTGTGAGGAGGTGGATGAGGATCCCAACGACCCTGCCGATGCCATCGCTGAAATGGAGTACGACTTCTTGGTCAAGCTAATCCAAGATGAGTACACTGACGCTCATCGGGGAGGGGATGCGGCTCAAAATGCCCAAAATGACGATCCCGAGGATGAGCCCCAAGCGCCCATCGCCGAAGATGCCAACGCTCCTGCTCCTGGTGCCAACGAGCCCAATGGTCCCCAAGATCAACCGCAAGAGCCGGAGGGTCCAGTGCATGGCCCCGTTCTGGTGATCGTTGATGAAGACATCGCCCCAGCCGCTTGAAGCTTTTCCCTTTATCCATTCCCTCGTGTATTTTCCAGCTTTTCTATCTTTTTTTAGAGCAATGTTTATGGGCCTTTGAGCCCCCTTCCTTGTAATATTTTTTCTCGTAATGAATAAATACCCCATTTTTCTTGACTTTGTTGTTCTTCTTGTTCATTTATGAATCATATGATAAGACTGTGTAGCATACTCTGTGGATGTTTTACTTCTGTAATGCAATGAAAATTTGTCTAAGTCTTGAGCGATCGTGGGGTCTTATTGTGAGATTGCCCCCCACTCAAGACTTGTATAAATTTTATTTTTGCTTTTGGAAATTTGTCTAAGTCTTGAGCGGTCGTGGGGGTCTTATTGTGAGATTGCCCCCCACTCAAGACTTGTATAAATTTCTGCTTCTGGAAATTTGTCTAAGTCTTGAGCGATCGTGAGGGTCTTATTGTGAGATTGCCCCCCGCTCAAGACTTGTATAAATTTTTGCCTTTATCATAAGCCTTGAAGATTTGTCTAAGTCCTGAGCGGTCGTGAGGGTCTTATTGTGAGATTGCCCCCCCACTCAAGACTCGTATAAATTCCTGCCTTTGTAAATTTGGCTAAGTCTTGAGTGTGTGCGAGGGTCTTACTGTGAGATTGCCCTCGTTCAAGACTTGTGCAATTCCTTCTTGATTCTGAAGCCATCGTTCGAGCGCTCTGGCTCTTGTCGTATTTCTGGCTCTGCAGGAAATCCCATTTTCGAGCGCAAGGCGTCTTAAGAAACGGCCAAGGCCTACTAGGACTTTCTCTGTAGGAGATCCCGTTTTCGAGCGCAAGGCGTTGTAAAAAACAGCCAAGGCCTACTAGGATTTTCTCTGTAGGAGATCCCGTTTTCGAGCGCAAGGCGTTTTAAGAAACAGCCAAGGTCTACTAGGATTAGCTCTTGTAGGAGGTCCCGTTTTCGAGCGCAAGGCGTTTTAAGAAACAGCCAAGGCCTACTGGGATTTGCTCTTGTAGGAGATCCCGTTTTCGAGCGCAAGGCGTTTTAAGAAACAGCCAAGGCCTACTAGGATTTTCTTCATAATCTTCTTCCAATTCGCCTAATTGGTTGTGAGCGTAACCAGTCTATCCTTATGAGGGCGTCCCCCCATGTGGAGTAGAGTGCTGGCCAGCGTAACCCATACGAGATAACAGCATACATATCGGAATGAGTTGCCAACCACGCTCGCAAAGACGAGGGACGTGGGACTTATTCATTCAAGCAACCAAAGAAACAGGAATATTAAAGAAATTAAAAAGATTATGTTACCGCTTACTTGTGTTTGGAAGTACATTGAACCCGTCAAAGAGGGTTGTTACATCAGGGTTTGCAAAGAGCCTTTAAACATAAAATCGCCGGAGGTTACATGCGTTCCAAGGGCGAGGCAAGCGCTCACCTTGAAGTGTCTCCAGGATGTAAGTGTTGTTAGCTCTGAGTTGTAAGACCTTGAATGGGCCTTCCCAATTGGGGTCCAACTTGCCCACGTGCCTGGATACTTCCACTTTCTTTAAGACCAAGTCTCCCAACTGGAAAGTTCTTTCCTTCACACGCTTGTTGTATTGTTGAGCTACAGAGGCTTTATAGTGGTGGATCTTAGCCCACGCTTTGTCTCTCCTTTCATCCAGCAAATCCAACTCCAAGCTTCTGTTGCCATCGTTGAGCTGAGGCTCGAAATAGCCGACACGAGCGGATTCATTTAATATCTCCGCGGGTATCATTGCTTCTGATCCATAAACGAGCGCGTAAGGAGTTTCTCCAGTGGCCGCTCGTGGGGTGGTGTGGTAAGCCCAAAGCGCTCCTTGCAGCTCCTCAGCCCATTCACTTTTCTTGCTCTCAAGCATGGTTTTCAGATGTTGCAAGATGATCCTATTGGTAACTTCTGCTTGCCCATTGGCTTGAGGATGTCCTACAGAGGTAAATCGCTGCTCGATCCCCAACTCAGAACACCATTCTCGAGTGTCAGCAGCTATGAACTAGGATCCGTTGTCAGAAATGAGCACCCTCGGTATACCGTACCTGCAAATGATGTTCTTCCAAATGAAGTCCCTCACAACCCTGAAAGTGATTTTTGCAACAGCTTCGGCCTCGGCCCACTTGGTGAAGTAGTCGACGGCTAAAATGACAAACTTCTTTTGTCCCGCAGCCATGGGCAAGGGGCCCACAATGTCTATTCCCCACTGGTCAAAAGGCCAAGAGACGTCTATTGGGATCATCTGTGCTGCTGGCAATTGAGGGAGATTTGAATGGAATTGGCATTTGGGGCACTTCCTTGAAAATTCAATGGCATCTTGGAGAACTGTAGGCCAATAAAACCCACTTCTCAGAACCTTCTTTGCCAGGATACGCCCTCCGGAATGATTCCCACAGCTTCCATTGTGGATGAGTTCGAGCGTCTCCTTCGCTTGTGAGGGTCTTAGGCATCTCATTGGGGGTCTTTGAAATGATTTCTTGAATAACCTCCCCTCGGGATCCAAAGCGAAACGAGGGGCCTTACTTCGGACTTTCCTAGCTTCCACCTTGTCAGCGGGAGTGATTCCATCCCTAAGGAAAATGACGACGTCGTCAAGCCAACAGGGCTCGTTTGGATCAATCATGGCGATCACCTTGGTGGCGACCTTTTCCTTGATCAAAGGTTCCTCAGTTCTAAGGAACGTAACAGAACGTTCGGAAGTGCCCTCTAAAGCTGAAGCAAACTTTGACAGAGCGTCCGCACGCTCGTTTTCTCCTCGCGGCACTTGAAGTAGATGAAATTCCTTGAACTTCCCAATGATTTCTCTGGCTTTACATAGGTACTGTACCATGGTGGTTTCACGAGCCTCATAAGTTCCTTCAATCTGGCTCGCTATTAACTGTGAATCCACATAAGCGGTGATTCTGGAAGCTCCATTCTGAAAAGCAATATTCAATCCTTGCACGAGGGCTTCATATTCTGCTTCATTATTAGTGACTTGGAAATCCAGCTTAATTGCAAAGTCCAGCTCAATCCCATCGGGGTTTCTGAGGGCCACTCCTACTCCTCCCCCTTGTGAGGTTGAAGAACCATCTGCGTGCAGTACCCATAACCCCTCATTATCCGCAACGGTGGGCTCTAAACCATAGCGTTCAACCAAAAAATCCGCCACAACCTGAGCCTGTATCGCGGTCCTGGGCTCGAAGCATAGGTCAAACTGGCTCAATTCGATGGCCCACTTGATTAATCTCCCAGACACATCTGGTTTGGACAATACTTGCCTCAAGGGTTGGTCGGTGAGAACCGTTATAGAGTGCGCTTGAAAGTAAGGCCTTAGCCTTCTTGAGGCGTTAATAAGAGCGAACGCGAATTTCTCAATTTCCAAGTACTTCTTTTCGGCTCCTTGCAATGTTTTGCTCAGATAATAAACGGGTAAGTGTTTCCGCTCCCGCACAGCGACCAGAACAGTGCTTGTGGCTTCGGAAGAAACAGAAAGATACATAAATAACCTCTCGCCTTCGATAGGCTTAGTCAGCAGTGGTGCGCTCGATAAGTAAGCCTTCATATCCTGCAACGCCCTTTCGCATTCTTCTGTCCAAGCAAAGTTACGAGCGTTCCTCAAAATTTTGAAGAAGGAAAGGTTCCTGTCCGCCGAGCGCGAGATAAACCTGTTCAACGAAATGATTTTGCCTACTAGGACTTGCACTTCCCGCAGATTTCGAGGGGAAGGGATCTCCAAAATAGCCTTGATCTTCTCCGGATTGGCCTCAATTCCCCTCTGACTGACCATGTACCCTAGGAACTTTCCCCCTTGTACTCCAAAGGTGCATTTTGAAGGGTTCAACTTCATCCCATACTGGCGCAAGATTGAAAAAGTGCGCTTGAGATCTTCCAAGTGGGAATCCTGGCGCTCGCTTTTGACAATCATATCATCCACGTAAACCTCCATGGACCTGCCAATTTCCTTTTCAAACATCTTGTTAACGAGCCGCTGATACGTGGCTCCGGCGTTCTTCAGTCCGAAAGGCATGACTAAGAAGCAATATACTCCCAGATGGACAACGAACGAAGTTTTGGGGCGATCTTCCGGAGCCATAAAGATCTGATAATATCCCTGGAAAGCGTCCATCATGCTCATGAGCTCGCAGCCAGCGGTCGAATCCACCAATTGATCAATCCGGGGCAGCGGGTAAGGATCTTTAGGGCAGGCTTTGTTGAGATCAGTGAAATCGTTGCACATGCGCCACTTATTCGCGCTCTTAGGCACCAAGACGACGTTGCACAGCCACTCCGGATACAAGATGGGCTCGATATATTGAGCCTCGAGGAGTTTACTAACTTTCTCTTCAATGACTTTTTTCCGAAAGCCATGTACATCCCGCTTTTTCTGCTTGACGGGTTTGAAAGAGGGATCCACATTAAGCCTGTGGACAATGACGCTCGGGGCAATTCCTGTGAGATCGGAGGCTTTCCATGCAAATACATCACTGTTTTCCCTTAGAAAATCAATCATCATGATCTGAGAAGGCCCTGAGAGGTTTGAACCTATCTGTGTAGTCTTATCCTTGTTTCCTGGCTCCAGCTCAATGGTGAGGAACTTCTCCGAGGGTTCGATCCTTACCTCAGGGCGAGGAAGTTCGAGCGCCCTCTTCTTTCCTATCAAACGGTCGCCGGGTGCTGGTTCACCCTCTCCCGGCTCGTGAGGAACTTCTCCGAGGGTTCGATCCTTACCTCAGGGCGAGGAAGTTCGAGCGCCCTCTTCTTTCCTATCAAACGGTCGCCGGGTGCTGGTTCACCCTCTCCCGGCTCGTCTCCTTCTGAGGATGATCCCCCAACAGTTCCTGGTGGTGCACCTTCGAGGGGATTCTCCTCGTTGTTTCCCCTCTTCTTTTTGTTCTTCTTCTTGTTCAATTTCGCCCTTTTCCGTGCTGGGCTGTCCTCATCTAAATTGGGGAAGTCCACTGACTTTTTGGCGGAACCAATTTGGAAGGTTTTCTCCGCTTTAGGCTTTCTGAGAGACAGCATGTAACACTCCCAAGCCTCTCGCACATTGCACAGTACTTCTCCTACACCCTCGGGGGTGGGGAATTTAATCTTCTGATGGTAGGTGGAGATGATGGCTTTGAAGTCCACGAGGGCGGGGCGCCCAATTATGATGTTATATGGAATGTCAATCTCCACCACCGCGTACGTCACCAAGAGTGTCTTGCGCTGAGGGGCTCGGCCGAACGAAGTAGCTAGGCGTATTTGCCCTCGCGGGACAACTTCCGAGCCTCCAAAGCCAATGAGGGCCGTTTTGAGAGGCTCGAGCGGAAGATCAACCTTCATCTTTAAGAATGTAGAATAAGGCAAAACATTAACGGAGCTTCCACTATCCACCAATACCCTTTTTACAAGATGATTATGAACATCTAAGCTAACCACCATGGGGCAATCTGAGGTTACACCTTCCCCATGGGGCGTTACAATATGTTCTAAATCCCTATCATCAAAGCCTATTACATCATTCTCTCGAGACCTTTGAGCGCTTGATCTCTGGATGGCATAGATAGGTTTGGGCACTGCTGGGCGTTGGTTGTAGCTCCGGACGAACCTCCGTCGGGAGGCGTTTGAATCCCCCCCTGATGAGCCTCCTGCAATCATGTTTATAACTGCAAAGGGCTCGTTTTCTTGCTCAGGGGCTTTTCCTTTATTGCCCCGGCGGCTGCTGCTTTCAGGGGGTCCCCTACCCCTTGGGCTCTTTGAACGGGACGGACTCCTCCTTCTCCTCCCGGAGCGCTCGTTGCATTGTTCATCGTAGCGCTCGAGCACCCGGACAAACTCCTTCAGGTGGCCCCCTGCGACGAGCCTCTGAATTTCAGCTTCCAGCTGTCGGCACTCATCTGTGTCGTGCCCCCTCTGCTTGTGGAATGCGCAGTATTTGTTGGAGCGCCTGAGCGAGTCTGTTTCCCTCATCTTGATGGGTCTTTTGAAGAGCTTCTTATCAGAGAGGTTATAGACTTCTGAATTTGGCCTGGTGAGCGGAATTCGCTCGAATCGACGAGGGGGTGGTGGCGACCTCCTGCGCTCCTGAGGGCGCTCCTTCTTTACGGCCACATCCCGTCCCCGCTCGTGATGAGGTCGCTCGTTCCTGGCCGGGCTGTGATGCCGGGGACCATTCGTCCCGTACATGTCTTCGAGCGCGAAAAATGGCTCGGCTATTTCTCTTAAGGCCATGAGGGTCCCAGGCCTCCTTTCCACAATGGCATCGGCGAATTTTTTGCTCACATATTGCTTGTGATCCACAGCCTGAAAGAGCACTGGGATCAAAAAATCCATTGAAGGTCTCTCCACCTGTAGGATCTCCTTGTTGAAGCGGGCGAAGAACGAGCGCAGAGATTCGCTCTTGCCTTGCACCACGTTGTACAGGGCAGTGGGTGCGGTGACTGGCACTTTCAAAGAATTGAAGTGGTTGAGGAAAGCATTAGCCAGTTCTTCATATGAGTGGATCGAGCGCGGCGGCAGTCGCTTGTACCACTCTTGAGCCATTCCTACCAAGGAAGTGACAAACACTTTTGCCCAGTAATTGCTGGAATGCTCGTAGAGGTGCATAAGATGCACAAAGTGATCCAAGTGTTCGGCTGGATCAGTTGTCCCGTTGTAACGGTTGATGGAAGTGGGGACTTTGGCCATGCCGGCTTGGGCCATCAGAACTTCTTCTACGAGGGGTGAACCCCTCGCCAGTGGGTGGTACTCATATGTGCCGAAGTTTTCCTGCGGCTCCTTGCAGCGGGGGACCTTTGGTGGAGGGTCCCTGGTGCGGGTGCTTCTGGCGTCAACCCGTTCATCCCGACTAGGGGAGATCTGAGCTGAGCGCCCTCGTGAGAGCTGTCCCACAATATCCTTGAGACCCTGCAGCTGGTCTTGCACAGCCGCGAGGATGTCAGGATTTACGTCTGCTTGCTTGTCTCCGTGCCTGGGGGCTCGTGAGCCCCTCCTGGAGACATGAGAGTCTCCTTCATTATCATTTACCCGTTCCGTGGGCTCTTTATTCCTGCCCATGGAGGGACGCTCGTTGCCCTCCTGCTGTGGCACTTCTCTGGTTGGTGGTGGTGGTGGTTGTGCCCTCAGAACAGCCTGGGCTTCTCTGAGGGGAAAGTTTTGTTGTCCGCCCAAAGGGGCTGCGATTTGAGTGGCCTGCCCAGAGGGAAAGTACATGGAATGGAACCTTTCCCATGCCCCCTGAGCCGCCTGAACCTCACACTGGGCATAGAGAGCCCTCAACTGTTGGGTGGTCAGTGGAGGTAACTCCACTCCTTCGATCTCCCTGGGGACCACCACCGGGAGCTGGATCTGGCCTGCATGATACGGCTGGACCGGCGGCATCATAACAGACGGAGTGAGGGTGTATCCCGGTGGGGGCATCATGTAGCCCGGTAAACCGAGATTCATCTGGGGATGGACCCAGGGGTTCTGTGCAAGCTGCGGAGGAGCAGAGAGAGAGGCTCCTCCAGCGGTGGTGGGACAAGCACAAGAAAAGTCAGAAGGCCAAGCTGGGGGAACTGGGGGTGATACCCAGTTTGGCTCTCCGACGCTCAAGTCAGTTCAAGGTATGAAGAATTATAAGTTCAGTCACAGTTGCAGTGATGAAGAATGCTTACCAGTGTAGAAGATGACTTTGGCTATTTATAGTTGAGGGTCAAGGGCCCTTTGGTCATTTGCCTCAAGTGGTCCTGGCCGAATGTTGCCCTAACACGTGGCGCTGTGAGAGAGAAACCTAGGAGGAATCTTCTGCAAAAGCGGCCAAAAGTTAGTGCTGGCAACAGTGGCAGGTGCGCGGGCATGTACGTTGTGTCAGAGAGCCATTTGGGTGGTTGGTGACGAGGGCTTAAGAGCGCGCTCGTGACAACCTGGAGTATTGGAGGCCAAGATATCCGCTGAGGGGGATGAAGGCTCCAGTTCAAGTGACGAGCCAAAGGGGAGGCCGCTCTGAGGGAGTGTGACGCTCGAAGAGGGCTCCCTTGGCACGTGGGCGTACCAATCGTGTAGGACGCTCGTGGGAGTGACAGCGCTCGTTGGGCTTAACTCCTGAAGAAGGAAGGCGCTCGTTGGGTTTAGCGCTCGTGTATTGATGGTGAAGCCTTGGGGAGACAGATGTCATCATCTCGGCGATGCCACGTGTCTTACGTGGGACGATCGTATTTTGACCCCATCATAAATACATTTATAATTGTTTTTTTAAATATTTTATTAAAAAAAATTTGTATAGATATGGTATAGTTAAAATTTACTGAATCAAACTGAATATTTATTATGATTAAACTAAAGTAAAATAAAGTAAAATATGAGTAAACTTATATTATATATGCAAAAGTTCAATACTCTCGGCATAATATATTGAGTATTGACTAAACTAAGTAAAATAAAGGAAGCTGGTTATCAATGTCAAATTGAGACGAAAAATTATTTTCAAATGAGAAAATAGAATTATATTGCCAAATGAAAAAAAAAAAGTAATTTAAAGAAATTATTTTGATAGATAATAAAGTACAGATGATATTGTTATTTAAACTAAAATAAATATGAAAGAGTAGCAAAATTTAAACTAAAATAAATATGAAAGAGTACCAAAAAAAAATTTACCTTTTCTTATTCTGTCAAGATAAAAATTAGGGATAAATATTCTGAACATCCTGTATCGTAGTTTTTGAACTTTGCATATCAAACTATAAAAAGTTTACGTTTGCATCCTCAACTATTGTTTTGTGACAAATTGCAACCTGGTTCCACTCATCATGTGATACGTGGAAGAAATTTGGGGTACGTGTCACACATCTATTGGAACCAGGTTGCAATTTGTTACAAAACAATAGTTGAGTATGCAAACGTAGACTTTTTATAGTTCGGGATGCAAAGTCCAAAAACCACGAAAGTACAGGATGTTCAGAATATATATCCCTAAAAATTATTATATTTAACTAAACAAATAATGAATAAATAAATAACACACTAAATAATTAATTGATATTGAATATATGTACGCACCCTGAAATGAACTAAAATTGAGTTTTCAATACGAAATTTAGTCCTAAAAAAGGTTATCCTAAATAAATATAAGAAAACATAATTTCATGTAATTTAATAAATGCTTATTGTTGTTTAACTAAACTTAGCATAAAATTTAAAAGTATAATTTTTTTAATTTGGAAGCATTAAATATACCCGAATTAGAGGAGTATTATGGCTTCAAGAACAATATAAATGCTCACATATATTCGGCACATCTACTAAACTATTACACATAGTACGAAACAAAACTATAACTATTTATATATGTAGTAACTAAAAATAATAAGTTCTTTTTAATAATGACCATCAAATAAATGCATAGAGTACACCAAAAAAGAAATTCATAGAAAACAAATTGCAGATTGTTTTTCGAATGGTACATTTTTTCAAATTTCAAATTGTTTTACACTCCGCTTAATTGCAAACCATGCTTGGGTGATATAAAAGTAAAACCCTTAACTCACATATATCACATAATTCAAGAATTGAGCATGCTTGGGACATAATTTCATATCATAAAATTCATAAATCTTAAGAAGGCATATCATATACACACTTAGGGCACATTCTTAACATTTAAATCAAGTAATTCAAATAACAACACATAATTCATATAATAAGAAGTATCTATCAAGAAAATGCATCAATTAAAGCGTGGAAATAATTGTAAATACAGGAAATAAACTCACACGTGACACAAACTTGTACGTACGAACGAGCGGTGTGTCACAAAGACGTTGCCTCTTAGTAGGTCTAGTGACATTTTCACTCAAAATTCTATGATCAGATGAACAGAACTTTGTGCTTGAATTGTTCTTATTCCCTACCTTTCCACTAGAAAGCTCCTTCATGATAGCTTGACAAGTAGCCTTTTAACATTTTTGTATCGTGCCAGAACCCTCTCAACATAACCATGCAAAGTCTTTGGAAAGAGACCTGTTATTTGACAAGAAGTTGAGTACACGCTCGAAACCGTCTCTGGGCAGAAGCTTGAAGGTCTGATCAAAAACTACTACAGCAATAAATTGAGATACGACATCCCCGAAACACTTTGCAGATCTGATAACCAAAATATATGCGTTTATTAAAGGGGAAAGTCTTAGTACTAAAAATTTCTGTCCGCGAAAAAATCCTAACTCAAAAGTGAAGCGCTGGGGATGAAGGAGAAAGTGAAGCACCCGGAAAAGGGTGGAAAAGTTCTAACCTTGAGTACAACCTGGAAGCTTAACTTGCTTCATAGTAACATCTGATGTGTGGCCATCAACTCCTTGGTGCCACAATTGATAATTTTGAGTTTTAGAGGAAAAACAACTAATATCCGTATTACATTTCTTTTCAAAAGAGTAACGATGGCCCTTATCCAGGGAATTACAATAGAAATCAGAAATTACAGAGAATTAAAGACTTTGTCAAATGCTAGGGCCTCCTTAGTTTTCTGGTCTTGCAAAACACTATATTCCTTAGAAAAGATAAACACACTGTCAGTAGAACCAGTTATATTGATAGTGACAACCCATAGCAGCCATTGACAGTTAGCAAGTCCTCTGTAAAGCAGAGTACCGGAGTTTGGGAGCCACAATCTGCGAGTTACAGTGGATAAGCTACTTAAGGATCTTTGCGTACCGGTGTCTTTACCTATCTCATTGTGGTGTGAAAACAAGGCATTTTTACACATCACAAAAAATCCTGTTTTTCATGAGCGTACAAAACATTTGGAGATAGATTTAAGGATGGCTTCATTTCGCTCAAATTTGTATCTTCTCAGGAAGAGTTGGCTGATGCTTTTACTAAGGCCTTGAGTGGGCCTTCTTTACGACGATTTATTGGCAAGTTGGGCTTCATTTTTCGCGAAGATCCAACTTGAGGGGGACTGTTGGAATCCCACTAAAAAAATGTGTTTTATTTATATCTTTCATTCACGTTTTTAGCTTTATTTTGTAAGTCAGAATACTTGTATTTTTCTTTTACACTTTTGACCATTGCTTTGTAATTAGTATTTAAGGACCTCGTTTAGTCTCTCTTTTTTAATCAATATACAAGTTTATCTTTTACTTTACTCTTGGTCTTCTTCTTCTTGGAAACCATAGTGAGACATTGAAGATTTCTACAGTTGGTTCAAATGATTAAAGGGGTTCTTTCTCATGACAATGATCCGTGTTCACATTTCTCTAACTATTTCAGAGTGTGTGTTTAAAAAAAAAATGGATGCACTGTGCGTGTTCAGTTAAATTGGTCACATTTAGTGATATGTTTTGAATATTCGATCTCATTGTTTCATTTTTATTTCACAAGGGGTGCTTGCAAACTCTACTCACTACGTAGAAGTTAAAGCAGACGTGAAAGTTGTAAAAAAAATTATTGTAGTAAAAGCGGTGAGTGTTTGGAAAAAAAAGTGATAAGCAGAACAATAATTAGTTGAGTGTTTGCGAAGAAAAGTTGATAATTATTCTTAGTTTTTGTGAAGTTCCTAATTTACCCTAAAATATTTCGAAACATTTTTTGGCATTATAATATAATTCAAGTATTATATTAATATAAAAGTTATTATAATTTTATATAAATTTATTTATACTTAATCAAACATAGAATTAGTCAAGAGTTTTTTTTTAGATTTCCAAATTTTGATTGGAGGAAAAAAAAGAAAGGATATAATGAATTAAAAAGGTTAATTTAAGAATATTAATGTTTTAATAAGGATATTATTATCAAAATAGAATTTTAAAAAAATTTAAAAAATCATATAAGTAGAAGTAGAATCCAAAAGCATGGCTGCTCCTGGATTCTAGCTTATTTCTGCTTAAATTAAGCCGAATTTGGTTTTCCAAACATTCCAAAATTGTTAAAAATAAACACTTATATCATAAGTGTTTATTTTTAGAGTTTACAAATACTCTATAATTTAGCAACTGAAAATCAATTGCTTTATGGTTGTATTTTTTTTTTTTTTTTTATTAGAGTTTACAAACACTCTCTACCGTTTTTAGCGACTAAATCTGCAGATGAATTATTCAGCTGCTAGTCAAAATTATATTTTTTTGTTCTTCGATTACAAACTCAATTGCAAATTAGGTCAAGTTTGCAATTGAACATTCCGTTGTAAAATGCATATTTTCTAGCTACGTATGTCATATGGCCAGGATCTTCCGGCTCAAACTATTGCATTTCACATTGAAAACTAAGAAATATGATTATTATATACGTACGGGGGAATATATAATTATATATTATATATACTTTTGATAAAAATAATGATAATTTGATTATATATTAGAAAATATATTACCAAAATTACCATGATTATTGATTAGTGTGTAATTTAGCGAATCTTCATAAATACAAATGGGGGCATTGAGTGTGCAAATAACAGTGTTCGAGTTTTTTCGGCCCATCTAGTTTATATTATCCATTTACACTACGACAAATCCTACAAATTCCGTCTGCAAATTCCGTCGGGAATAGCGAATTCCGACGGAATTTCATCGGGACACAATCTATAGGAAACCCCCTTCTCGGAATTTAAAAACCGACAGAATCCTAGGGAAAAAAAGAAAAATTAATTAAAATAATTCCAACAGGATTCCGAGGGAAATCCCATCGGAAAGGTCGTATTCTTGAAAAAAATGGATTTCGGAAATGTCGTATTCTTGAAAAAATAAAATATATTTTCCGATGGGATTTCCCTCGGAATCCCGTCGATTTTTTAATAAAATAAAAAATTAATTAATTAATTCCAACGGATTCCCCTCGAAACCCGTTGGAATAAACTTACAATAAGAAAGGGAGATCCGTTGGAATAAACTTAAAATAAGAAAAAAATTAATTAATTTCGACAAAATTTCTCTTGGAATTTCGTCGGATGTATTAAAATTGAAAAAAAAAAATTTAAACAATTCCAACGAGATTCCCTCGGAATCCTGACAGAAATTATTAAAAAAATTAAAAAAATTTTTTTTTTTTTTTTTAGTATTCAATAGCCAAAACAATGACTTAAAATGGTCTTACATCAGCAATATAATAACTCAACGCAAATCATCGATTACATTAGTATCAAATTGAAAAGAACGATCCTATTAAATTTGTAATAAATTTCACTTATAGGAAGCAACTAAAGATCCTATCGAACCAACACATATTGAATCTGCACTTCTCATGTCACCAACACCTCAACAAGCAAGAATAACTGATTATAGAATAGAACCTTGCAATTGAAGAGTGAATCCAAAGTACAAGTTGGGTTTCATATTACAAAACAATTCCATCCCATCAAAAGCAAATAAATAAAGATTCCAGATTTCTATCCAAAACGATAGGAATAATATAAGGGAGCACCGGAGCAGTAGAGGCATCTGAAACTTGTACATGCAATATTTGTGTTCAAGCAAATTGCCACTGAGATTTGCTCCACCTATCAAACTTCACCCCATAAGAGAGCAATCAACCACTGAAAATACCAATTCAAAAATGTCTTCAGTTTAACAACATTTGTATTCATGGGTAATCATATCCATTGATAAAATGTGAAAGAGATATGAGATGAAATCGTACCCGTTAATGAAATAGTTACGCTAATTGAGATTCTTCAAACCAATTTCCTGAAACACAAAATATTCCTCCTTTAAAAAGCTATAAAATAAAAGGATAAACAATTAGCCAAAGAATAAGACATGCTAAGACAACACAAAGTATGACAAAGATTACAACAGAAAAGATCCAATTCAATCAGCAAGCTCAACCAGTTCAATTAAACTGCTGAAACTCCAACTACGTAAAATTATTTTTTATTCGAGCCGCATCCAAAGTTATCTCAATAAACAAATGCCAAAATCATCAAACAAAACAATAAGGCAAAAGATCAGATCAGAATTAAAATTTGCAGAGAAATATCATCTTTATCTCACCACGTCTGCAGAAAAAGAAACCACCAACCAAAGTTCAAATCCCAACATTTTAAGAGCAAACAACAGCTAATCCCATTCAAATCCCAACATTTTAAGAGCAAACAAACAGCTTCCCTATAAAGATCACATGATAGAGAATAGAACGATCAAATTACAGTGGACCACCATTCAAATTATTTTTCAAAGTTAAGAACACCCATTACTATGAATTCTATTGTAATTATAAATATCCTGTACCAAATCAAAATACCAAACTGGAAGTAAAATATTTTGCATTAGCCTTCATATAGTTGTAGCTATGAAGTATATTTTCTGGATGCAGCCTTCCACCAATATCCATTAAATCAGCATGCTAATAAATTACATGCCCTTAGTATATCAAAAGTAAAAGGCGAAACGAGTTACCAGTTTTTCTCCCATTGCGGCTTGGAATGCACCGTCATATATGTCTACCATTGCGGCTTGTAATTCTTACATGAGATATGCTTCCATGTATAGCAGCTCTCTCCCTTAGTACTTGTATTCTTGGAGATACACTACCAGAGGCCTGCATAATGTTCAACTTTAAGCAAAATGCAAAATCAGGAACAGATTGGTGTCAACTAAGTGCCCTCACCTTATACCCATTGATATCATCTCGCACCGAACTAAGGAGTTCTGCATGTTGGCTCATTGAGTTAATATTTCCTTTGATGCGCCTAAATTCCGACAGAAATTCAGAAGTCAATTCAACTAGTATACTACATCAATATTATGGCTGAGGAGAAAGATTAATAAAGGAAGAGCTGAAGAAGCATTTGCACAAAGATTGGAGAGACTGACAAACAATATGCAATAACTACTTCTACTTGACAACTTCAAGTCATAAAAGTTCATACCAATGGGATATACTCCAAACACTTCATAACCCCTATACTCCAATAAAAATACAAGAATAAAGCATTATATAGGAAATTATTAGTTAAATGTTCCAGACATGATATTGCACAGAATAGATGAATGGTTGAAGTAATAATTTGGAACCTAATATTTAATCAGAAGCAACAGCAGTTAAAGAAGACTCAACATTAGGTGTTCATGCTACGCATAGTTGTTATAATCAAGATAAGAAACTTACAAGAACAAATTCCCAACAAGTAGAAGTAAAAACTCTCCAGAAAGCTTCTAAATATGTTGGGGTGGTGGCTAATGTGCAAATATTCTGCAAATCACAAGAAACAAAATGATCAATATATTAGACAACGACAAATTTCAGATTAACATAATCCCCTACTTGAGAACAGAAGGTGAAAAGTAGTCCTATCCATAAGAAAAACCTTCACATCGTAGTAAATTGAGTAGGTACTCGTCCAAAATATCTTCAAAATGTTCATAATCATTTTTAGCAATTCAAGTAAAAGACACAAACTAGAATAAGTTGGCCTTTCAAAGCTTTCACATCCCAAAGCAAGAATACAGAATAAAGACGGATACCTTGCGACAATATAAGAGATCATAATTTCCAAGATTACAAGAATCAGGATTTACTCCAAGTGCTTCAATTTTTCGCTTCAGTTTAGCAATATCAGTTTTTTCTTCCCCAGCCTCACCAATATCAGCCTTGATTTCCAATTAAGATCAGACAAAAGAGCAAACCAATAAATAATGTTTCCAAAGCACATAAAAAAATACAAACGATTTGGAGAGGACGGTGAGTTAAGACAAACTGTTGGCATGTCTGGTCGGCCATGAGACAGAAGCAGGAACTCGTTACCCTGAAACGAAATTCGGGGAAAAAACTGAACCATCACAAAATGAAGACCTAATTATAACAAATCCGTGAAATTCGAAAAACAAATGGGAGAAAAAGTGTAAAATGTGAGAGCTAATCCATACCCTAGAATGAGATTACACAACAAATCGTGGGGCGGTGGCGGCGGCGGATGATGTCGGAGGCGTCACGACGAGTATGCAGGCGCAGACGCGCGGAGGCGGTGCAAGGGGAGGCAGTCCGAGGCGGAGGCCCAAGTGAGAGAAAAGGGGTTTTAAAATTGGAGCGAGAGAGAGGCAGTAGGAGGCGGAAGCTGGCTTAGGTGGAGACGAACGGCCGCGGATACGTGTCATGACCCTCGATCAATTGCAAATCCGAACTCGATTGTATAGGTGATTGGTGTGGGGTTTATAGGCCAAATAGGTTCTCTCTCCTTCTAGATTAGGGGTGGCAAATGGATGGGTTGGATTGGGTTTGGATTGGGTTCATATGGGTTGGGTCTAAATGGATTGGGTAAAATATGAGTTCTATATTAATGGGTTCTTAATGGGTTGAGTTTTTAATGGATTTTTAATGGATTGTGATGGGTTTTAATGGCTTGCTAATGGGTTCAATAATAGGTTATTAATGAGTTCCAACTCAATTCAAGTACTTAAATGTCCAATATACCCTTCACTAATATATTTAATGTAACATCCCGTTCGTCCTATAAATAAGGTACGTCACTTTTAAACCTTTTTATGTGTGTAATTATGTGATTTTGTGATTTGCACGGCCCTATTTTGAACTCTTTAAGAGTTCAGGGGCTTGTTTGTAATTTTCTCTTTTTAGGGGTTTTTCGGTCATTCTTCGTTCGATCGAGATTTCGACCTTTTTGACCCCTTCTTTGCGTTTGGGGCAGCAAAACGAGTCCGTAGACTCTGAGTTTGCCCAATTCTGACTTCGTTAACCCCTTCTTCCGTCCGTTTTTGAGTACGAGGACCCGAGATTTATACCCCGGATCCTCGTAATCCGTGCCAAACGGATCAGCAGCTCTCTCTCTCTTCTCCCGCTGCTTCTCTCTCCTCTCTCACGACACACTCACACACACTTGAGGTGTGTTTTCACACACACGTCCAAACGTGGCCGTTTCTCGACGGATTTCGACGAACCACTAGTCCATTTCGACGAGCTCGACGACGCGGTCACAACCGTACCAAGAACTCGACCAACCGACGAGCGGTGGCGGAGTTTTCGGCCGATTTCAGACGCGGCGGAAGAGGGGTGGCGGAGCCGCCACTTCGCCGCCCATTTGCGGCGGCTTCCGGCCACCCTCCGGCGACACGCGCCACCAACCCGGGTAAAGGAGCTCCCGGCGTAATTTTCTGGACAGACGGCACCACCATCGGGGCGGCGAGGAGGCCGCACGCGCCGCCTGAAGCTCGCGACGGCGGCGGCGGTTACTGTAGCGGCGTGTTTCGCCGCTTTCCGACGACTTTTTCCGACGGGGCTTGGTGGTTTCCGGATGTTTTCGACCTCCTGAACCCATTTCCGGCATCAGATTGGGACGAATCGCGGCGTAGGTGGCGGTTCCGGCGAGTGGCGCACCGGCGGACGTTTGGCGGCGGATTTGGCCCTTTTCCGGTGGGCTTTTGGTGGTGGTTCCTTCACGGAAGTTGCTCAGAATATCGAAACGTAGCGGATGGCGTTGGCCCCAACCCGAGAACCGGCCGGCGGCGGCGAACCGGTGGCGAACCGGACTGGACCGGCGGTCCGATTTTCCGGCGACTTTTTCGGCGGTTGGCTTGGGGGCTTTTGTAGGGCTCGTTACGGGCTTTCCAACGGTATGTCCGGATTTTATTTTCGTTTAGCGGTTTGCGTTTAATTTCAGTTTTCGTGTTAGGATTTAAGTTCGGTTTTTCGTTAACGAAGTCCCGTGTGTTTGGAATTTTCTGGAATTGGTTGAGGGTTTTTGTCAAGCAGGCCGAGGCGTACGTTTCTGTCCTTCCGGGGAATTTTCCGACCACCGGAGGTGGTGGTCCGGCGGTGGCACGTGGCGGTCCGATTGGTTCCGGGGGCGGCATTCCGACGCCCTTTGGGCAGCAAGTTCCTCTCGTCGTGGTGAGTCCAACGCCACTTTCCGTTCGTCAATCGGATGTCCGGTTGATTTTATATGAATTTTCGAAGTTATTGTATTTATTTTCGTTAATTGTTTTAATTGTAAATTCGGCTTTGTATGAACTCTGAAATGGAAATTGTGAATTGTATGATATATGAAAACTTGTATGAATTACAATTTGAAATATTTGGATAATTTGATTTGTAAATTGAACCCCCGACTTGTTGATGTTGCTACTTGGTTGCTATAGAGGGGGTGTTTGTGTAATTTTGAGTAAAGTAGGAATTTGTTTAAATGAAATTAATAGACCTTAATAATGAAATCTTAAATGTAATGTATGAATTGAATATGTAACGTATGAATTTAATGAACTTAGTTTGATTAGAATTTGACTTATATGAAATATGAGACAAGCTATTATGATTTATTTGATTTGTGAGCTACGTGAATTTGTATGAAATGCGTTATGAATTGTCTGAACTTTGTTAATTGAATTTGTTAGGCATTAAAGGAATTGATATGAAATGATATGAAGTGTTTTGTCTTTAATTTCGTTATTTGCATTAATTATGCTTGAGCATGTGCCGTGCGTCTTTGTATAGTTGTCTGAGTCTGAGTCTGAGTTCTGTGCTGCATTTGGTGTGTTCAGTTGGTACAGGTGCACCCGGGGTGGTGACAAGTGAGTCGTGCAGGTTCCGGGGTGGACCTTCTGCTTTGTGTTCGGCTGTGTTTGGTGCCAGGTGAGGTTTTAGGATTTTTGTTTTAGTTACAGCGACCTACAACATTCTGTGCTCGTTTTCAAGCCTGCATGCGATTATTCTATTATATTTATATAATAGATACGTGTTTATATGATATGTTTATGAATTTGTCATACGATTAAAGGTTTTCGAACTGTATATGTACGAGCATATGTAAGCTTGAAATGTTTTGCAACGAGGCTATGCTCCAAACCGTGTGTCTTCATACCGGCTGCGGATTAGGATGACACGGAGAGGTACGTTTATAGCATATGCTAAGTTGCAAGGTATGGTATGCTCCGATAAGGTACGTAAGTATGATTTTGATTCGATATGATAAGTTTGATATGTAGCGAGTTATGATATGATCTGTCTGATATGCTCTGTTTTGATATGTTGGGCCCCGAGACGTGGGTAAGGGGGACCCGGGACGACCATGGGGCCGCCGGTTATGACCCCTGTGCACGTTCTCATTTGAGATATTCACGTGCGACCTAGGGAGGTTGGGAAGGCGTGGTATCTTGAGCCCTCGGTGGATAACCGGGGAAGGCACAGTGTGGGTTCGCTACCCCGTGTGTGTTTGTATTTGTATGAGTAGTGAGGGTTTGCTCCCCGAACTACATGGTGTTGGGGTTGGATTGTTTATGATATTTGTTGATTTCTGATATGATACGTATGATTCGATATGGAAGTAAGGTGGGAGACCCGTTACTGGTCGGGTATATGATTATGATATGTTATGTTGATTATGAAACGGGATAGGAGCTTTCTCTCTTAATAAAATATGAGTATGCTCAGTTTGTTAAGTTATGAATAAGATAAGATATGTATAAGTTTGATTTGATATGATATGTATAAGTTCGATTTGAAAATGGTTTTGGTATGCAAAACCCTACTCCTGGTTCATATCTTTCTTTTGATACGTGCTCTGCTCCTTATTATGTATAGTGTGTGTGAGTTCAGCCCCCTCGCTCAGTCAGTGGACTGACCCTCGCCCCACCTATGTTTTTAGTTTGCAGGTGCAAGTTGTTGGAGTTCGAGCTAGGCAGCTTTGAGTCGGGTCTGTCGAGTCTGTGTCTGTCCGTTTGATTTTGTTAATTACTTTGTTCCGATTTATGTATGAAAATTATGTATATAGTATGTTCTGTACAAGTTGACGTTTATGCTTTGATCATATGAATTTTCGGGACAGGGTGTGGAATTAGTCGAACCCGTTTATTTATGTTCGTTGATTAAAGTTTTTGTTAGTTCATATTTTGCATCGCTTCCACATTCGGGTTTTGCTTATTTTACTTGTACAGGGTTTAGGTACCGCCTAGCTTTGGTTGGTTTTTCGTTTTTCACCCGTTCGCTGTGACTTGGTGCGTGTGCGGACTTTCCATTTCGTACCACGTGTCGGGTCATAGTGCGGGGGTGTGGTGCCCCACCGATTGGGGTGCTACATTTAACTTATTTTGGATTTATTTGACCAAATTAATATATTTTCAACCCATTTGGTCTATTTTGAGTTCGTTTTTTCGTTTTTCGACATGTTCGTTTTATTTTAGACTCGTTTAACCCATTTTTGGTTTGTTTCACCCGTTTTTCGACATGTTCGACCTATTTTGGACTCATTTGACCCGTTTTGGACCCATTTCACCCAATTTTCAACCTGTTCGACCTATTTTTGACTCGTTCGACTCGTTTTGAGCCTCTTTCACCCGTTTTTCGACCTATTCGACCTTTTTAGGAATCATTTGACCCGTTCTGGACCCATTTCACCCAATTTTCAACCTGTTCGACCTATTTTGGACTCGTTTGACCCGTTTTGTACCCATTTCACCCAATTTTCAACCTGTTCGACCTATTTTACCCATTTGGATCAATTTTACCCAAATTTTACCAATTTGGAACCATTTTACCCATTTTAATTCAATTTTACCAATTTGGATCTATTTTTTCCATTTGTATCAATTTTACCCATTTTGGATCAATTTTACCTACTTGGATCAATTTTACCATTTGGATCCATTTTACCCATTTTGGATCCATTTTACTCATTTTGGATCCATTTTATCCACTTAGACTCATTTTACCCATTTTGGATCCATTTTACACACTTGGATCCATTTTTACCCATTTGGATCCATTTTACCCATTTTGGATCCATTTTACCCACTTAGACTCATTTTACCCATTTGGATCCATTTTACCCACTTGGACTCATTTTACCCATTTTGGATCCATTTTACTCACTTGGATCTATTTTACCCATTTTAGATCCATTTTTACCCATTTGGATCCATTTATCCATTTTGGATCCATTTTATCCACTTGGATCTATTTTACCCATTTTGATTCATTTTACTCATTTGGATCCATTTTACCCACTTGGATCCATTTAACCCACATTTTACCACTTGGATCCATTTTACCCGTTTGGATCCATTTTACCCACTTGGACTCATTTTACCCATTTTGGATCCATTTTACCCATTTTGGATTCGTTTTACACACTTGGATCCATTTTACCCATTTGGATCCATTTTACCCACTTGGATCCATTTAACCCACATTTTACCCATTTGAATCCATTTAACCCACATTTTACCCATTTGGATTCATTTTACCTACTTGGATCCATTTTATCCATTTGGATCCATTTTACCCATTTGGATCCATTTAACCCAGTTGGATCCATTTTACCCACTTGGACTCATTTTACCCATTTTGGATCTAGTTTACCCGTCTGGATCCAGTTTACCCATTTGGATCCATTTTACCCGTCTGGATCCATTTTACTCATTTGGATCCATTTTACTTTTTTTGGATCTATTTGGCCAATTTTAGATCATATTGACCAAATTTGGATATATATGATACGTTAGAGTAAACATGCTAAAAATAGGTTGAAACAAGTCCAAATTGGTTAAACAATTCAAAAAACGGATCAAATGGGTCTAAAATAATCAAACACATAAAAAATCGATGAAATAGGTCTAAAATGAGTTAAACGAGTCCAAAATAGATCGAATAGGTTGAAAAAAGAGTGAAAGAGGTCCAAAATTGGTCAAACGAGTCCAAAATTGGTCGAATAGGTCAAAAAACGGGTAAAAATGGTCTAAAATGGGTTAAACGAGTCCAAAATAGGTTGAACAAATCAAAAAACGGGCTCAAAATAAATCAAACATATTGAAAAATAGGTGAAACAAGCCCAAAATTGGTTGAACAAGTCAAAAAATGGATCAAATGGGTCTAAAATAATTCAAACACATAAAAAAATCGGTGAAATAGGTCTAAAATGGGTCAAAAGAGTCCAAAATAGATCGAATAGGTTGAAAAACGAGTGAAAGAGGTTCAAAACTGGTCAAACGAGTCCAAAATTGGTCGAATAGGTCGAAAAACCGATTAAAATGGTCCGAAATGGGTCAAACGAGCTCAAAATAGATTGAACAAGTTGAAACAGGCTTGAAACGGGCTCAAAATGGGCCAAATAAGTCCAAAACAGGTCGATAAATGGATGGAACGGGTCCAAAACTGGTCAAGCGAGTCCAAAATAGGTCGAATAAGTCGAAAAACGGGTTAAAATGGTCAAAAACGGGTCAAACTAGTCCAAAATAGGGTGAACAAGTCGAAAAACGGGTGAAACTGGCTTAAAACGGACAAACGAGTCCAAAATAGATTGAACGGGTTAAAAAATGGGTGAAATTGATCCAAAATGGGTCAAACGAGTCTAAAATAAATAGAGCAGGTTGAAAAATTGGCAAACGAGTTAAAAATCGTGTTCGTGTATGAAAATACGTGTAAAATTATGTTAATGTGTAAATGGGTGTAAAAAATGTGTTATTGTGTGAAAATATGTGTAAAATTGTGTTAGTGTGTGTAAATATGTGTTAGTATGTGTAAAAAATATGTAATTATGTTTAAAAAGTTTATGAATAGAAATATAATATTTAATTTATGGGGAGGGTAAAATAGTAATAAAACATTAAAATTGGATAATTAATCTTAAACCATTAAAGACCCAACTCAAACCCAATATCAACCCACCATAACCCATTAAGGACTCATTACTTTCCTAACTCATTATTGACCCAATCCAAACCAACCCAATTTAAATTTCATCAAAACCAACCCAACCCAATCCACCTATAAATGGGTTCAACCCATTTTGCCACCCCTATTCGAGATTAGTGTTTAGAATGAGCCTGTATGATCTATAATAATTGATATTAGAATCGGTTCGGAGTGGTTATTTATTTATTATTATTTTTTTAAAAAAATCCTATCGAAATTATTTATTTTATTTTTATTTTTAAAAATAAAACATGTCGGAATTCCATTGGAATTCCTTCGGATTTACTGACGAACTTCCGACGAAATGATTCCCTCGGAATTTTCCATCGGAATTCGAAGGATTTAGTGACTAATTCTGCAAATGAATTATTCAGCTGCTAGTCAAAATTATATTTTTTTGTTCTTCGATTATAAACTCAATTGCAAATTAGGTCAAGTTTGCAATTGAACATTCCATTGTAAAATGCTTATTTTCTAGCTACGTATGTCATACGGCCAGGATCTTCCTGCTCAAAAATCAAAATATTGCATTTCACATTGAAAACTAAGAAATATGATTATTATAGATATGCCTATGGGGGAATATATAATTATATATTATATATACTTTTGATAAAAATAATGATAATTATATATTAGAAAATATATTACCAAAATTACTATGATTAGTGTGTAATTTAGCGATCTTCTTAAATACAAATGGGGGCATTGATTGTGCAAATAACAGTGTTCGAGTTTTTTCGGCCCATCTAGTTTATATTATTCATTTATAAGACAAATTATTAGATTTGCTACAAACTTACCAAATTAATAATTTCAATTTCTGCATTACTGATCTGCGATATTGCTCCAACTTTATTATTAATTCCGTATTTCAAATATGTAATCCAAACAATTATGGTCATCAATATTTTTATTTTTATTTTAAACTAAAATGTAAGGATTTTTATTGAGTTATTTTTTTGGTCCGTCAGAGGATTTTATTGAGTAATGAAAGGGAAACAAAGTACAATAAGTAATGGCATTTTCAACCGGTGACTAAGAATTCTTCTCCAAAATAATGATTGTGAGTTCGAATTTTTTATTACATGAGACGTGTATTTAGAAGAAAAAAAAAGTAACACATTGACATTATAAATAGAAAGTCCTACTCCCTTTACATAAAGGTCTCTGAAATATGATAATTCATAATCACAATCTTCATTATTGTCTTCCCTCTATGTCAATTTCCTTTGTGATCAGTCAAACTATTATATTTTCTATTCTAGTTTTTATGTTTCATTTAATATTTTATTTAGTGGCATGCGTCTAGTGCATTATGTGATTGAGATTAATAGAGAAAACTGACAACATATATCTTTATCTACGTATTAAAAACATCTGACCTTATTCAATATAGGGAACACGTGAGGTCACAAATTTACACACAAATCTTAAATATTAATGTAGGATTAGCAAATTATAATTTCGTATTTTATCTTCTATTTCATTCACCCACGCACGTCAAGTGTATTAATAAGCGCTCAAGATTATAGGGGAGAATCTTTTAATTTTTTTTTCCATGTCTTAATTGTTTTTCTCTCCTAATCTCAACCGTTTATCAATACACGTGGCGTGCATACATAAGTAAAATTGGAGATGAAACACAAAATTGAAATAGGACATCCAACCCCAAAAATTTACATTCATATATATCTTGTATGTTTTCTAGTTGGAAAAAGGGAGTTACTGCCCACCTTAATTAATTAGGTGAACGACATTGAATTTTTTATTTCAATTATGTGTTTAATGTTAGTTATATTGGTTGGCGGTTGAGATTAGAGGAAATAGTCATTTGAATTTTTTTCATATTACAAGCTCTTCATTAATATCAACTGTCTATTAAGTAGCTTATATATATAAGTGAAATAGAAAATGAAATACAACTTTAAACCAAGAGATCCAAATATGTAATTAACAAGAGAGAGAGTTGAAATTTGTATAAAATCTATAAAAAATATCAATAAAATAACAAGTATATTACACGACTTTATATTATTAGTTGGGTTTGGATTTAAACTAGAATTTTATCGGCTTAGGCATGGCTGCAACATGCAAGAGTTCCTACTTCCTAGGCCCTAGCTATTAGGATTTAAGGAATATTTATTAACAAGCAAGTTGACGAAGTAATCGATAGGCAACTTGCAAGAACATGGTATAAGACAATATGCATAAATTCACGAGGTTTTCTCCTGCCAAATCACAAAAAAAAAAAATAAATAAAGAAATACAACTCAAATTTGCCAATCAGCCTCTCCAAAATATCTCGCAACATGAGCTCCCACGCACTTCTCCTCGCTGTCCTCATCTTTTTCACCGTAACAAACCTACTAGCACTAGCCCAAATCCTCCCTACCATCCCGCGGCTGGTGAATGTTACGGGTCAGATGCTTTGCCCCAACGGGATGGGCGGTCAGCCTCTAAGTGGGACGAGCTTTAGCTTGTGGTGTCCCAATCTTCCCGGCGTTACCAATACCACATTGGTTGGCCAGAACATCACCAACGCCAACGGAACTTTTGTGATTTTAGCTAATGTTTCGCTATCTCCAGGGCTTCCTCCGTGTTTCGTCACAGCTAATTTGACTAATAATGTTTGCCCTATCCTTGGGACCGGGAATAATGTAATTATTGGCTTCCTTAAACTTGTTCAAGATAGATTTGGCCGAATTTATGACGAATTTATCCCAGATATTATTCGAGTTCCAGGCGATATATTCATTGTTAACGTGAGCCGTTGATCAGCCTCTGAGCATGTTGGTCATAGATGATTCTTCTCCCTGTTGGTATGTAATTATAAGTTATAATATTATGAATAAAACTAGCTATAGGAACAAGGTAGCATACATGCATGCTCTTGTTGTCCTTTTAGCAAGATTAATTAATGTACCATGTAATGTAATATTGTGATGGATCTCATATGACATATCCATAAATAATGGAGAAGAATATTTTTATATAGTGTTTGCAGTGTTTTGATTGTTGAAGCATATATATGTATGTTGCACGTTTGCTTCTGTACTTATGTGTATGCGCGCGCACGCGCGCGTATGAAACCGAATGTGCATGAGTTCTAACCTATGGAGCAATTAAATAATGCATCTGTTTCAAATAAGTTATTGTTATGGTTTATAAGTATTATTGAGGCTGCCATGTAAGTGGACATGTTAATTGTGTAGCTCGTTAAATTCTATTGCGCCAAATAAATACAGTTATAATCGTTTTTTAAATATTTTATTAATTCACTTTTATTTAAAAAAAAAGAAGTTTGTATAGATATGATATAGTTACAATAACTGAATATTTTATTATGAGTAAACATCTGCTTATCTTATATATGCAAAAGTTCAATCCTATCGGCATAATATATTGACTGAACTAAAGTAAAATAAAGGCAAGCTAGTTGTTTTTTTTTTTTTTAACGCACATCCCAAGTGACTAGAGGGATTCGAACCCGAGCAATTGCCTTTGAGAAAGAACCCTCAAACCACTTGGTCAATCCCCTGTTGACTAAGGAAAGCTAGTTATTAATGTCAAATTGAGACGAAAATTTATTTTCAAATGACAACATAGAATTATATTTCCAAATGAAAAAAACAGTAATTAAAAGAAATTATTTTGATAGATAATAAAGTACAAAGTACAGATAATATTGTTATTTAAACTAAAATAAATAAGAAACAATAGCAAATAAAAATTATTTCTTCTTATTTGTCAAGATAGCATTTATTATGTTTAATTAAAAAAATAATAAATAAATAAATAATGTAAATAATTAGTTAATATGGAAAAATAAGTAACGCATTCTGAATGAACTAAAATTGATTGTCAATACAAAATTTAGTCCTAAATAAATATAAGAAAACATAATTTCATGTAGTTTAATAAATACTTATTGTTATTTAACTAAACTTAGCATAAAATTTAAAAGTATACTTTATTTAATTTGGAAGCATTCAATATACCCGAATCAGAGGTGTATTATGACTTTAAATTCTTCAAAACTACGTAGAAGAGTGAATTAAACAACTTTTATGGCGATATACAAATTTATTGAAATGTTGTATAAAAATACTAGAATCACTTACTTAATCCTCCAAATGTTGTATAAATTCTTCAAAACTACGTAGGAGAATGAATTATACAATTTTTATGGCTATGTACAAATTTACTGAAATGTTGTATAAAAATACTAGAATCACGTACTTAATCGTCCAAGTGTTGTATAAATTCTTCAAAACTACGTAGGCGAATGAATTATACAATTTTTATAGCGATGTACAAATTTACTGAAATGTTGTATAAAAATATTAGAATCACGTACTTAATTGTCCAAATGTTGTATAAATTCTTCAAAACTACGTAGGCGAATGAATTATACAATTTTTATTGCGATGTACAAATTTACTGAAATGTTGTATAAAAATACTAGAATCACGTACTTAATCGTCCAAATGTTGTATAAATTCATGACGAGTAAGGATTCACTTTCATGTACCCCAGGCGAGTGAATTATACAATTTTTTTCAATCTGTACAAATTTGGAGAAATGTTGTACACAGATGCTAGAATCAAGTACTTAATTGTCCATATGACGTACCCAAATGCCAGAATCAGGTATCACGTATTAATTCAAGTACCAACCCAACAAACACCAAAATTTCATACATCCACATATCAATGCATCATTAATTGCACTTGGTACAAATATAACTGAATCATTCATTAAATTGACAAATGGAGCTTACACTTAAAGCCTTACACAAACTCCCTAATATTTAACCTCTCCACATTTAGTGTTTTCTTTCACAGTTGAATGGCTATAGGCCTCATTTCCTGCATCAATTTCAACTGGACAACCTTGGGAGCCAAGAGTAGCTTTAACTGGCGTGCACCAACGAAAGAATTTGCACTGTGAGTTCTTGTTAGGGCAACAGTAATATAGGTGACCCTTTGAAGCTTTCTCTTGAGATTCAACAACTTTAATCTCACACTTTGATGGGCATTTGCAGTAAGGTGTTTTACCGTACCTCAAATCGATGAAGCGAGCATTTTCAGACCTGCGATTGATGGAACATGACCCCATGGAGAAAACCCTCGCCTCCCAAGCTTCAACTTGCAACAAAAAATGGCACACCTGAAAATGGCACACCTAAATTCAAGCAAAACCCTACCAATTTTGCATACAAAAAATGGGAAACAACATACTTAAGGCTTCATATTTCGTATTGGAGCAAAGAGGGAAAAAAAATATCAAATCTTTAAGTGTGCACACCTGAAACATTCACCATAATTTAAATCTCAACAAACTCATAATCCAGCTACACATCAAGTTTAGCATTTCAGGGTAAAATAATCCGAGAACACAGGAACGAATTATACCTACTTAAAATCTTGGGGAATATTGCAAAAATTGTATACCAACTGCAGTCATTTTGCAATTTTGGTACAATATCTTTTCCGGCAACAAATTTAGCCAACAATTCGAAAAAAGTTGCAAAATAATGCAAATTTTGGCCGGAGCCCTTAAAAGTCGCCGGAAATCTGACCTGTAATCTGATGTGGCAAGATTCTTAATTGTGTGGCAAAACCGCTACTGCCACATTAGAAACCACCCTACAGAAAAAATTACAAAAATGGTATACCAACTCTACCGTTTCAGCGAATTTGGTACAATAAGTTTTCCGGTGGCAAATGTAACCCATATCTGTCAAAAAGTTATTTTTTTTTCTTATTTTGAAAAATGCATATGTATAAAAAAAAATTCTCTTAAAAAATTCATATTATATATTTAAAAAGTTCATATAAGTAATAAAGAATGTAATAAAATGGCAACAAAATGGATTGAATTTTATTTATAATAAATAATAGTTTCTATATTTTAAAATATAAATATTATACTATAATTATAAAATAAATAACTCTTACAAAAAAAGTTAAAAAATTAAAGAATAAATTGCTAATTTTAAAATATAAGTATTATATTAAAATTACAAAATAAAAATTTATTAAAATTCATATAGAATAACATAATTATTAAAATAATTATTAAAATTTTATTTTTAGAAAAGGAAAAATACAAGTTTGGTAGAGTAATTACCCCTCCACATTTTAAATTATTTCGTTAATATTTTTATTTTGTAAATATTTATAGATTCAAAGAATTATTATGAATATTTTTATGCTTAAATTACATTAAAAATTTATTATTTTTAATTTATGTGTATGATCAATAGATTTTATTCTTGTTTTATATAAAATTTAATATATATTTACAATTAATCATTTATTAATTTAATAAATAATAATATTTGTTAATATTCATAGATTGAAAGAACTCAATTTGTTAATAGATATTTGTTCTTACTGTGTAATATATATTTTGTATTTAGGGGATATATAATATATATATATATATATATATATATATATATATATATATATATGTATTTGGTACTAATCGTTAATACAATTTTTTTTAGAATTAATACAGATTATTTATATTGAAAATACATAAAAAGTCAGCATACAACACAGAAAATACAGATGGAGAATGAACGGAAATATACACACATAAAACATAAGAATATTAAGAATATAATTAATCTTCTTTAAAAAAAAAATAAAAAAAATAATTAATCTTAGTCTTTGATAATTGAACGACGGATTGTGATGGTGATGGGGAATTTTTCACAATCGCAAGAATTTCATCGACGGAGAACGCCGATCATCACCATCTCCGGCTACTTTTAGTTGTTCTCTAACCAGATCCCTCACCTCTAACATAGCGCACCACCACCAAATCTGCGGCCACCATGAAATCGACGCCGGCACCACTACCATAGGTAGCTTCCAGTCGCCCTCCACCCAGATCTGCTACCATGAGGATAGTCCACCTCCACCTCCACCACCAAATTCGCTCACGAACACCAAATCCACCACCATTACACCAAAATCCTTGCTAGTCCACCTCCACCTCTACCACCAAATTCGCTCACGACCACCAAATCCACCACCATCACACCAAAATCCTTGCCACCACAAAAACATTTACACGTAAGAATGGGTCTGATGCTGAGGCAGAGGCAGAGGCAGAGGAGGCATGAGCAGATCTGAGGGGAAAGGGCGAGCGGCCGCCCTTATGCCTTGGTATAGTGGAAGAAGAGAATGGTGAGAGAGAGGGAGAGAAAGGGAAGAGATCGGAGGCGGAGGGGCAGGTGGAGGGTGGCGCTTGAGGTATTCTAGGGTTCTTCAATTCATCTTCCTTTTTTTTCAAAGAAAGGTCTGTGTATGTTCGGATGAGATGAGCCTGTTGGGTTTTCAAATTTTTATTTTGTTTTTCTTATTTACATGTTTGAATTTATGGAATTATTATGGGTCGGGTCTCCGGCGAAAATTTACATTAAATTATAACTTTTTGACAGATATAGGTTACATTGCCACCGAAAAACTTATTGTACCAAATTTACTGAAACGGTAGAGTTGGTATACTATTTTTGCAATTTTCCCTGTAGGGTGGTTTCTGATGTGGCAGTAGCGGTTTTGCCACACAATTAAGAATCTTGCCACGTCAGATTACAGGTCAGATTTCTGGCGACTTTTATGCGCTCCGGCCAAAATTTGCATTATTTTGCAACTATTTTCGAGTTGTGGGCTAAATTTGTTGCCGGAAAAGATATTGTTGTTAGGAATAGTGCCCTAGAAAGCCGATTGTATATCCGCTTTGTGCTTTTCCTTATTGTAATCACAGACAATCTTTGAATGAAATAACGAATTGAGGCAACACTTCTTTATATGCTCTTGTTTGGTATGCGTTTACTTTATCTGTGCATGTATGAGAACTCCCCTAATCCTGATGACTTTGGGACTCTACCATTTAGGTGAAATGGTTCATAAAACGAGCCCTATATCACATAAGTCATGATTAGTAAAATACTCCAAGCCTATGAGTCCTACAGACAGTGGGAGTGTCAACCTGACTCCTCTAAGGCTTGCTTGTGGGATCACGCCCTTAAGAAGGACCACCTTATTTCATGGAGGTACAAAGTGTATAGTTGATACGTGTGTGATACATGAGGGTGCTTACTTTAATAAGTAAGTTCACTGAGGTGCCCCGTGTGAGAAGATTCCTAAATGGGAAAGGAAGTTTTTATTTCAGGAAATGGAAACTTCCAGATTAGGAAATATCTCACGAGTCATTGATGTGATTAATTGATCCTTAAGACTTGAGGTTCCTTGTCACTTTATGAGTTAACTCTGTAGTCTTAGGTATAAGCTTTAAAGGGTGTCGCCTTAGACAACTGATTCAAGGCTTATGCTGGGGCTGCGCAAGTGATTCATGAAAGTGAATGAGAATCAAGAAAGGACCTACACTTGCATTTGCAAGGTGATCTCTTATTGTGTAAGTCATTCATATGCCATATGGAGTCCTTGGCCAAGGCAGTAGATCAAGACATCAAGAAAATGGTTTCTTGGATTGAGATCAAATGGATATGAAATGCACTTAGCTTTAAGACCGGATTATTAGGGTTCTGATTATTCCCTTACCCTAGATCTTGGTTGAGAGATAGTAAGTAGGAGGATTGTATCTCACATGAATCAATGACTTAAAGGTTCTGTCGAATCTGAACATTCCAATTCAGCTAGGGGGTAAACACCTGTTGCTAGACTATGGTCGTTTAATCTGTGGACTGATTAATTAATTAGTGAATTAATTAATTAGGGTCACTGCTAATTGAATTGAGAACCTAGAGGGTCACACACAACAACTTGGTTACATGAGTTGAGGCTTGAAAATGATTAAACGAGTTAATCGGGCCAAGAGGGTTCCACACGTGTGAAACCATACGTGTGGGTCACGTGAGTGACACGTGTCCTTGTGACCCGTGTCCCACACGTATATAAATATATATATTGTATATATATATGAAATAATTAAATGTGTTAATTATTTAATAGACTTTGATTTAATTTTGAATTAAAAAGAAAGTCTAATTTTGGAGAAAAATAATCTAGTTAATTAATTATGAATTAATTAATTAGATAAAGTAAGTTATTTATTTAAAATAAATAAAGTATAAAATTATCCAAAAATAGTTTGGATATTTTTAGCTCTCTTAAAAGTTGACTTGAATTAGAATTCAAAGTTAAAGTTGGAAAATACTTGATGATCAACTAATAGGAGAGAGAGGGACCAAATCCTTGCCCAACAAGGATTGGGATCGGCGCCCCTCTTCCTTTCCTATATATAGGGGAGCTCATGCTCCCCTTTAGAGCTAATGGGCAATTCTTTTGGTTCATGTGTTGAACACCATCCTTTCTCCAAGATAAACGAAACCCTAGGTTAAGCCTAAACACTAACTAGAAAACTAGCATCCTTACTAGTTAGATTGTGATCAAGTTGGTGGACTATCTCTAGAGAGCTTCAAGTTAGAAGTTTGAAGATTCGAGCTTTACCAAGGAGAGGGGATCAAGCCGCGAGAAGAGCGTTCTTGGGTGGCTCGAAACGCTTTAAGAAAGAATAAAAGAAAAGTAAGTTTCTTAACTCTACGAATTTGGATACACGATTGCGAGTCCAAGATCCTTTTGTTGGGAAAATTTTTTAAATTCCGCTGCTTTCTGATTCGTGTTTTCCAACAATTGTACCAAAACTGCAAAATGACCTCAGTTGGTATACCATTTTTGCAATATTCCCTAAAATCTTGTCAACACGACACGAACGTTTGGCACATACATTATCAATTTACCACAATAGACGCATACACACATATATAGAAGATATAGAGTATCTTTAAGCGAAGCAGAAATTTGGGCATTACAGATCAAGCAACCTACTACAGAGTATCAAACAACCTACAAACAAATGGGGCTGTTACAGATCAAGCAACCTACTACAGAAATTTGGGCATTCTGGTGCAATGAACACCCACCCAAAACAGGGCATTCACATTCAAGCAAAACCCTAACAATTTTGCATACAGAAAAGGGGAAATAGCGTACCTAAGGCTTCATATTTCGAATTGGAGCAAAGAGGGAAAAAAAAAAGGTCAAATCTTTAAGCGTGCACACCTGATTCGCAGGTCTCGTCGGCGGCGTACACAATTCGGCGACGTAAGCTCAGCAGGGAAAACCCTACAACAGCCGGGAAATTCCGTCAACGCCGGAGACTTCTCACCAGGGTAGTCGTACGCGTCGGAAACCTACTTATCTGTCACCCACTTTGCCGTAACCTAAGATCGCTGCAATGTGGTCTGTTGTTGTCTCACAATGCTCTTTCGCCGTTTGCTCCTGCTTTCTTCTTTTTTTTTTTCTTTTTTCAATTTCAGACCAACATTAATGAAAATGGGAGGGAAAAGTGGTAGCCATCAGGGGTAAGTTAGTAAAATTACACACATTAGGTAGTTAAGAAAGATTGGTAAAGTGGATTGGGGAGTTAGTAGGGAGAGTTTAAAAAATGGGGAGCAAAGGAAAATTTGACTCCCCTTCTAGGTAGTTATGGGTAGGGATGCAAACGAGACGAGCCCGTTCGTGAGCCTAACGAGCCGAACCAGGGCTTGAGTCCGGGATAGTCGAACCCGAACCGAACCTTGGCTCGGTTCGTAGACTTCACGAATCGAACTCGAACCCATTCTTTCTTAAATTTAGGTTCGCGAGCCTAACATTTTAATATATATATATTTATATATTATTATTAAATATGTAATTATTATATATCTATTTTTATTTATACTTTATATAATATATTATATACATTTAATACATATTTAAAAAAGGAAAAAGAAAAACTTAATCTTTATGCGTAAAAGAAAAGCAAATCGTTGCTCATTCTTTCTCATTTCAATTTTTTCCCTTTTCTCTCGGCTGCCACGAAGAACCCTAGTCCCCAGATCCACAAGATCACACCATCTTTCTCAGCGCCGCCACCGTCTACCACAGATCCACCACCGTCCACTGCAGATCCACCATTCCAGCCATCCATCGTCGTGACGGTTGCTTCGTCGCCCACCAACTTCCACCGCGAAACTCACCTCCACAGCACCCGCGCCTCCGGCGCCATTTAAGCCGCCAGCTACAGGTAACATTTCTATTTTTGTCCCATTTTTTTTCTATAATTTATAATTTGTAGCCAAGTTCCATACTTTCATTCCAGATTAGGGCTTAAGATAGTAACGTGTACGTTAATTTGGACTCAAGATTGATGATATTCTGTAAAGATAGTGTAAATGAATTCTGTAAATTAAAGTTATGTAAATGAATTTTGTGCTTTAAGTTTTGTAAATGAGTTTATAAAAGTTATCTGGATATTTTGTATAAAAAAGTTATTGACTTTTATTCTGTAAAAATTATATTATGGATATTGTGTAAATATTTTGTATAAGTTTCCGTAAATGAGTTTATTGACCTGCTTTTTTAATAAAAATTATCTGGATATTCTTTAAATATGAACACAAGTTTAATATTTTTGTTAACAAAACACAATTATCTTGTATAGATATTCTATTATGGTGATTTTAATTATTGGGACAGTCTTCTAAGCATTTCAAGCATTATGTTTATGTCCATTTTACATTGAAAAACTCATGTATGATGTTGAAAAGTGTTGAAATTTTTTAAAGAAACATTTTACAACTTGAAAAGTGATGAATCCATTTTAGCTTAACTATGATGTTGAAAAGTGTTGAAAAATGATGTTTCTTTTGGTTAACAGGTTCACAGTTGGACTTGGAGGCTGCCTTGATCACTTGGTTTCTGTCCATTTCAAATAGGGTTCAGTCCAATGAAGTCATGTTAAACAATTGATGGATTTATTCGTACTTAATGTTGGATTGTAATTCGTCCATTTAACTGACCTAGATTGTATTTTATGTTGGATTTTAATTCAAATACTTAATGTTTGTAACATTGTAAATTTATACACAACAAAAGTTCATATGACGAACTCGAGCCCGGACTCGAACCGAACTCGAACTCACGAACTGAATCAATCAAATCGGTTCCACGAATCCACGAGCCGAACTCGAATCGAACTCGAACCGAACCCTGATTCGAACCAAACTCGAACCTGATTTTCTTAGGTTCGTCAGGCTCGGGTTCGAGTTCGTTAGATTTCCACACGAACCGAACTCGAACCTTAAAAAAAGGCTAAGGTTCGGCTCGGCTCGGTTCGTTTGCATCCCTAGTTATGGGTCATTTCCCGTCAAATAAATGCATAATAGAGTTCACAAAAAAAAAAAAAAAAAAATGCATAGAAAAAAAAATTAGGGTTAATTACATCTAGGCCCCTTCCGAGTTTAGTATATTACAAGTGGACCCCTGTTAGTCATTTTATTACAGTTTGACACCTTCTAAAATTTCGAAATTACTAAACGGTGAAGAAAATGTACGATTCCGTTAAATATTTCACATTATATTCCAAATATTTGTGAAATGACCATTATGTTTGGTTCTAAGATCATGTTTTATAAAAGTAGGAAAAAAATCACGTTTTTTTAGAATAAATAAAAGGTTAAACAAACAATTCTTTCACAATTATTTTGAATATAATGGTTATTTCACAATTATTTGGAATATTCCGTGAAATATTTAACAAAATTGTATCTTTTCTTCATCGTTTAGTAATTTCGAAATTTTAGAAGGGGTCAAACTGTAATAAAATGACTAACAGGGGTCCAATTGTAATATACTAAACTCGGAAGGGGTCTAGATGTAATTAACCCAAAAAATTATAGTCTGCTTTTGAGTGTCCCTTTTTTTTTTACCGTAGCGGCAGACCGTGATCTGTTTGTTGTTGCCATAATTTTTCTGCTTATTTCTTCCACGCACAAAAAGAACTTCACCTTAATTTTTAGAAATACGAGATGCACTACAAGAAAACAGCCTAAAACCAACGGGAAAAAACTGATGGAATTCCAACAAAATTCCAACGGTTTTTCGGCCGTTGGAATTCTGTTGGAAAAATTGGCGGAATTTTAAAAAAAATTGCGCTTAAGTATTCTTCATATAAAAAAACCGATGGGATTTTCCCGTCTGTTTTCCGTTGGAATTTCAATGAAATAAAAATCCCAACGGAAAACCGACTGGAAAATCCCGTCGGTATTTTTTTTATTCTTCATAAAAAAAAAAAAACGACGGGATTTTTCCGTTGGAATTGCAATGAAATAAAAATTCTGTTGGTTTTCCGTCGGAATTTTTCAATCAAATTTAATTAGAAAAATACGATTATAGTTAATACAAATAATTATATATTTAAAAATCATATAATATACAAATTATAAATTATTAATATAATTATTTGCACTAAAAATCATATAATATATAAATTATCAAACTTATTTAATTAATAATTATCTCTTGTATTTTTTTTAAAGAGATAAATATAATATAATATATGTACATATATATTATATATATTACGGTATGTCTAATATTATATATATATATAGTATGATATATGTATATATTATCTATTACAGTATGTATAATATTAAAATTTTAAAATATGTAAAATATTATCTATATATAACGTTATATGCATATAGCTAGTAAATTAAATTAATAATATAAAGTTTATTTGTTCATCTACGATAATATTTCATATAATTTTAAGTGTATACATTATAATTAAAACACAAAAGTATATAAGCTAGCAATTTTTATACAATATCTTAATAAATATGATTATATTTAATTCAAATAATCATATATTTAAAATTTTATATTTTAAATTAATAATAAAAAATATTTAAATAATTAATTGAAATAAGTGTATAAATATATTTAAAGACATAATATTAATAAGAATTAAGTTATCCAAGTGGTAAGGGAGTCACCATTCTTCCTTGGGTCTCCAAAGGAGACTCGAGTTCGAATCCCTTCGTGCGCAATAATCGCGAGAACGGTTGGCTCTAGCTCGGCCTGTGGCTCGTCCGAGGAATTGGTGTGGCTCGTTTCCGAGGTGGTTCCGGGTATCACAAATGAATTTTTTTATTTTTTTTAATCTATTTCTTTTTAATCAATTTCCGACGGAATACCGACGGAAAATTCCATTGGAATTCCGTCGGTAAACTTAAAAATTCAATTATTTTTGCTCCGTTGGAAAATAATTCCGACGGAAATTATCCGTTGGCTTTCTGATAGTCACAAACTCTATACCCAAAATGCAATTAATTCCGGCTTATGAGGCCGTCTGATCTTCGTTAAACCTCATCCGGGCATAACAAGGCCTGGGAAGGTGTCAAATCGGAAAGGAATCTCAAGACATATTGAATGGTTAAATTTGTGGTAAAATGATTTAATTAACCCAAGTGCAAGTTATATGATTGTAATACACAAGGGGTCGATTCCACGAGGAGGGGTAAATCAATCAATTACCTAATGCATTCACCAATCTATAGACCAAGACGAATTTCAAATTAAGTTATCTAAATACGAAATTGAACGTTAACCAAGATTAACAAAATAGAAATAGCAAGTAAGCAAGTAAACTAGCAAATAACCAAGTAAACAAAGTGGCAAGGGGAAGTAATTATCATGCAAAGCTCGTGTTCAATTAGTGCTTCGGTGGGTTCATGCTTCTCACAATCCTAATCACTAACGCATACACAAGCTCCTCTCGAAGTCGAGTGCGTGTACCTAATCAAAGTCTAAAGCCTACTCTCGTGGTCATTAGCCCATTAATTAGATCAAATAAACAAGATTAGTGGAACAAAATAACTAGCGGCTTGGCCCGGTTACTCTATTACTCGATTGCTCAAGAATAGGTTAAATGTCTTTATACCTAAAACTCAAGTGTTGTGAAACCTCTTCCAATTCACATACAACCTCTCGATTAGCAAGCAAATCTCAAGTTATAATCAAGGTGATCAAGCTTAATCATGCAATTAACTCAATTTCACAAGCATAAGAACAATAACCCCACCTAGGCATTTCATCAAACACTTACCCTACATAATTCATCACCCCCCTTTGCCTAAAGATCTAGCCACTCATAGTCATAATACTCAAAGAACAAAAGAAATAAGACATAATTAAACTCATATTCATTAAATAGGGTTTAAATCAAATATTCATGGACAATAGGTTCATAAAAGAGTTTAATCCATAAACAACTAAATTAGGAAAGTAAACTAGTATTAAACTAACTAGGAAAGCATTAAATGAAAGTAAAGACAAACTAAATCTTCAATGGATCTTTATTTCTTCCAAGAAAGGAAAAGTGGTGTTCCCAAGACTCCAATCAGCTATTTCCGCCTCCAAACTAGGTTAAAATCTGCTGTCATTCGAATGCCCTCGAAAAATAGGTTATAAACTAGGAAAAACGCATTTCTGGAGAAAATCCACCGGGGTGGATTTTCATGGGCAAAGAAATCCACGGGGGTGCTGAAAAACGCACTGACACTTTTTAAAGAAAATCCACGGGGGTGGATTTCTTGCAGAAACCTTTGATCTTCTATGACATTTCCGCGAGGGTGGAAATTTTACACTGCAAAATCCACGGGGGTGGATTTTGGTCAGAATGAACCCAAGCTACTGCCTCATATCCGCGAGGGTGGAAATTTTACACTGAGAAATCCACGGGGGTGGATTTCCAAATTAAGGCTGCAACATTTCAAAGTTGTAAGATATTCCTTTGTAAGCTCGGATTTTGGTCGTATTGCTCCATTTCGTCCCTTTAACTCTTCTATTGTTAAAAACACCTACAAAGAGCATGAAACTCCACATAAGCAATCAAATTTGGGCAAAAATTACACAAAATAAACCTCAATGGAGCAAGAATTAATGACTTAACAACTCCCCCACACTAAAATATTGCTCGTCCTCGAGAAATGATGTAAAACTCGAAAAGTCAATCCAACTCAATCAACCTCGCAATAATCAATTGACACACTATCACCTATTCGAGTCTAGCCTATCAAACATATTACACATGCATAAAGAATTCATCAAAATAGTGTAGTTAGCATACTTCAAATAATGTGCAATATTAAATGAGACATAGCACAACGATTTCCCAGATTGGTTTATATTTCCCTTGTAGAAACTAATTTATGGATTCAAGATCACCTTTCATGCCTATCTCCACTAATGGAATCGACTCAGATGTCGGGATCGAAAGGTCTTTCGAGCATGTAATGTAGGCTAAGGGTCATGGTTATGGAAATTTTTGGCCAAAAAGTGACTAGACACCAATGCTTACATCGTTTTACACTCCAATCTACCCTTCTATGCCTTTTAATCGTAAAATGCCCCCACAATAGGATTCCTTATACTCAACTATCCTTCAATTCTTTTACATTTGCACAATCTTTCATTCCATTACTCTTTTGCTTTTGCTCAATTTTTCTTCTTGTTCTTCCAACTTTTCTCGATTTTTCTTTTTCTTTTTCAAGTGTTTCAAGATTCATCAATCAAATGTTGAAAGGCTATTACAACAATACAATTCTTATAACGAGCAAGCATGATGTAATTGATTATGAAGGTAAGGAGTAATTATGTCGTGTTTAGGCTTGTAATATGGCTAAGAAAAATTTTACACGACAATTAGGCTCAATGGGGTCAACAAGAATATGATATATAGTGCAAAAAGGCTAAAATTTAGAAGGTATTCCCGCCGACAACGAATGCCTAAGTCATTTCCCGAATCTTTTGTCAATTCAAAATTTCGCCTCGAAAGACACTAGAGCTCTCTCTAACCGTATTTTAGCTCTTAAAGGGAAATATAAACTTCATCTAAGAATTTGAAGTCCATTGACTCAATTAAAATTGCACAAAATTTATAGCATGCTAACACACTATTCTTACCGAATTCACATACGCATTTTCATACATTCGATTAGCCTAACTCAAACTAGTAATTATGTGTTACAAGATCAAAGCAACATTAAGAATCGGAGTCAATTCTTGTTTCATATCACTCTCTATTGATGCGTATGCATAAGTAACGAGCTCCTCAAGATACATAATTCCAAACTAAACTCATAACCCCTCCCCCACACTAGCATCGAAGCATGGTCCCCATGCAAGAAAGAAGATATAGGAGATAAAGAAGACTCCCTCTAATTGATGAAAAACCGGCAATGGGGCACGAACAATAATATACCTATCCCTGCAAAACAATGACTCATAACACGGATCAAGAGCCTCGGCGGCAAATGAAAATCGACATGCATATTACAAGCAAAGAGGAGTCATGAAGAAAAGGTCTTAAACAAGCAATCATCCTGGAGTTAAACATTAACAGAACCACACAAAACCCCACAGACGGGGCATCAAATGTCTTAACAATAATCCCAACACAAAATTCCCACACACTAAGATAAGAATAAAGTTCAAGTAGCAAAATCAACAGACACAACAGCGAAAACAGCAAGGCATGAAAATGGGAGCTTGAGTTTAGAGAGTATCCCTTCGCATCACATCACTCGCTCCACCGAGGAAGGGATCAAAGAATAATAATCACTCCGGAGGCTTGTTCGGCCATCCACGGAAGTAAGAAGTCATGTTTGCATTCCAAGTCATGAAGTGGTCATTGAGAGCTTTGAAATTAGCCTCATTTGCCTCATTTGCTCGATCCTGCGAAGCATGGAGAGCAGCCACTTCGTCTCTAACACTTGTCAACCCCAGCTCCAAATTGTCCATTCTCTCCCACAATCCAGCCATATTCTGAGAACCCTCTGTATTAGGCACATCTTCTTGTGATGCAGCTGGTGGTGCCTCGAGTGCTGGAAATTGTAGCGGGGTATCCGAAGCAGACAACGTATTCAAAAACTCCTTTTGTTCCGGGCTTAAATCCTTCCAAAATTCAACACCCTAATCATACATGATATTGTAGACGTTTCGCTTCTCCTTTGGCCAATAGTTAACCCACTTGTTAAGAGGTGGTCCCCACAATGTTATCAATTCCATGTGCGAGAGGTGTTTCTCATCTAAGAATGGGTTCAATTCCAGGGGCACCATGTCTTCCGAAGGCTCCCAACCAACACTCGTGGCTATCATCGTGACAAAACCACCAAAAGCGAATCTGCCTTGCTTCCTATTTGCAGCAGTGAACATCTTGTCCATTAACATATAAGTACCATCAATACTTATACCCTTACTCATGCAGTCCATGAGTGTAAGCTCGGCCACATTGACAGTGGTTTTGTTGTTCGATCGAGCACAGAAACCCGCATACAAGATGCGGTGGATGACTTGCCAAGTGAGGGAATGAATGTTGGAAGACTTTGTATTGCTTTCATCATACGGTATTGCATCTGGAGCCAACGGAAACGTCCTCCAAACTGCCTCTCGCTCATCAACCTTCATCTTTGGGAGTTTAGTGAGAGGCCTCATCATCGAGTTCCAGTTGGGGTCTGGAAATCCAAAAATTTCACGCAAATCAGCCGCCCTAAGTGTGTGTCTCTCATCGTTAATTCGGAAAGACAACTCATCATTACTCCAATCCATTGTCAAGATGAACTCCCTAGTCAGAGCAGGGTAAGTTGGTGCCCATTTGTGGAGAAAGTCAATCCATTCAAGCCCTTTTGCAAAGCGTCGAATGTATTTATAAATTCCTAGCGCTTCCAACATCGATACATTCATAAAGTAAGTCGGGTAAAGCTCCCGGTCCACTACACGGTCAAAAGGATTGTAGGGTGGTATTGAATGAGATGTGGAACTCTTAGATTTCTTGGAAGTGGATGCCTCATCCACGGTAGATCGCTTCTTAGGGCCTATTTCTGCATTTCAAGTGCATCTAACCCAGAGTTAACAACATTTAAAGCACCAAAGTTCATTCAAGACTTTCATCAAACACCTAGTGTGCATCCAGAAAAGGGTGTGGTTTTACTCAATTTTGCAAATGTGGTGTGGTCCAACAAGCTCAAAAGCAAGAATTTAACAACAAAAACATAACTACAACAATTTACTCCAAGAATTTCAGAGAATTTCAGAAAAATTAATCTAGGGTTCAAGAAATTAGCATGCTTCATAATCCCCTAGATCCCTACAAAGCTCAGCATCCCTTCAAAACATCATGCTTATACAATGAATCAACCAAGAACAACTCAAAATGTCCACACAAATCGGAATGACATGCTTCTAGGGTTTCAAGATATCAGATTTTCACAAGATTTTGCAAGAAACTCAAAATTTCAGCCCATCCTATTCAAGTAAAGCATGAAAGCAGCAAGTTTAGTAAAAACCTTAAAGATTTAACAAGAAAGAACCAAAATTTCATGTGGGACTCAGATTTGGAGAGGGGGGGAATGACAAAGCTTCAAAAGGAGATGAGATTTCAGAGACTAGAAAAGGGAGAGGAACTTACCACGTGAGAGAGGGAAAAGGGGACGAAGAAAAACTGGAAAACTGAAGCCGCCTGGAGTCGCCTCGGTTCGCGTGCATGGGAGAATGGTGGTGTAGGGTTTGAAAGTGTGTTGAGTAGTGTGTAATGTTTTGTGAGAGAAGAGAGCAGAGTCGGATTGGTGTGAGGAAAAAGGAATGAAAATGTGTTTCAGAATTTTAGGAAAATCGGATTTTCTGGAAAATGGAAATCCACGAGGGTAGATTTCTGTAAGGGAAAAAATCCGCGAGGGTGGATTCTTTACAGAAGCTGCCCAAGATTGGAAAGAGTTCAAGGGGGAGGTTTGTGTAATTTTGCAAAGATGGACAACCAAGATTTACACAATAAGGCTATAAAAGACTAGGCTACGCAAATTTCCCCCTCACCATAAGATAATTCACAGATTTGCTTTTATCAACATAAACACGGCATTTAAACTCGCAAGAACATGAATTCGAGCATCAAATTTGCAACGCACACCATAGTATACCGGTTTGTACCCTAAACTCATCTCTTCAACTCAAAACACATAAGAATAAAGGCAAGTCATCTCATCATCAACACATGCATCACCAACTCAAGAGCAAGAATTTAAGAAGATAGATGGACCTCAACCCCATAAGGGGTGTCGAAACTTGCAATTTCATCACGGAGGTAACTCTTCTTCACTAAAACTCAACAACCTACACACAAGGAGACAAAAACAACAAGGAACGATTAACAACCACCTAAAAGAGAGGAAGGGAAAGAAAAAGGTAAGGGAGAGAAAAGTAGTTCTAAGTTTATAGTCGCTAGCTCGACTTTGTCAACGAATTAGATGGTCGGAGTGATGAGCACACACGAGGTGCTCTTCTCTATGGGCTCTCCCACAAAATAAGGCTTCAAACGCTGCCCATTAACGATGAAAGTACCGGAATTTTCATTTCCAATTTCTACAGCTCCATTCTCAAGAACTTTCATGACTCGAAAAGGGCCCGACCACCTTGACTTTAGCTTTCCGGGGAATAATTTCAATCTTGAATTGAACAACAAAACTAATTGTCCCACTTTGAACTCCTTCACCCGAATGTGTTTGTCATGCCATCTCTTTGTCTTTTCTTTGTAAACCTTTGCATTTTCGTATGCATTCAACCGGAATTCTTCAAGTTCGTGTAATTGTAAGGCTCTATTCTCACCGGCTTGCTTAAGGTCAAAGTTGATGGCTCTAATAGCCCAATAAGCTTTGTGCTCGAGCTCAACCGGAAGATGGCATGCCTTGCCATAGACCAACATATATGGGGATGTTCCAATTGGTGTCTTAAAAACCGTTCGATACGCCCATAAAGCATCGTCCAATTTGGTTGCCCAATCTTTTCGTGAACGATTCACGGTCTTTTCAAGGATGTGCATAATTTCTCGGTTGGAAATTTCGACTTGTCCGCTCGATTGTGGGTGATATGGAGTTGCTACCCGGTGGTGAACTCCATACTTCTTTAAGAGAGCTTCCAAAGGTTTGTTGAAAAAATGAGACCCTCCATCGCTTATGAGAGCCCTCGGAACTCCAAATCTAGTAAAAATATTCTTCTTCAAAAATTTCAACACTACATTCGAATCGTTCGTAGGGCTTGCCACGGCTTCGACCCATTTAGAAACATAATCAACTCCGACTAGAATGTATTGGTTTCCATAGGAAGAAGGAAACGGTCCCATAAAGTCTATTCCCCACACATCGAACAATTCTATCTCTAAGATATATCTCAAAGGCATTTCATCTCTTTTCCCGATATTCCCGGTTCGTTGACATGAGTCACAACTTTCTACAAACTTGTGTGCATCTTTGAACATTGAAGGCCACCAAAAACCCGATTGGAGCACCTTTGCCGCCGTCTTTCTTGAACTTGAATGTCCTCCATAGGGACTAGCATGACAACGGTCTAAAATCTTCTCAACTTCATCCTCGGGGACACACCTCCTTACCAAGCCATCCGAGCAATTCTTGTAAAGCAACGGTTCTTCCCAAAAATAGAACTTGGCATCATGTAGAAATTTCCGTCGTTGGTGGAAACTCAAGTCGGAAGGTATTATTCTACTTGCTATGTAATTAGCAAAGTCCGCAAACCATGGTACTTTGGATTCCACCTTAAAGAGTTGTTCATCCGGAAAATTCTCCTTAATAGCTACTTCAAGATCCTCATTACTCTTCGCAATCTCCAAACGAGATAGATGATCCGCCACCAAATTTTCGGTCCCTTTTTTATCTCTAATCTCCAAGTCAAACTCTTGAAGTAGCAAAATCCATCTAATGAGACGAGGTTTGGAGTCCTTCTTTGACAACAAATATTTGATAGTTGCGTGGTCCGTGTAAACCACCGTCTTCGAACCTATCAAATACGAACGAAATTTGTCAAAAGCATGCACAATTGCTAAAAGTTCTTTTTCAGTGGTGGCATAGTTTAATTGTGCATCATTGAGTGTTTTGCTAGAGTAAGCGATAACGTGTAAACGTTTCTCCCTCTTTTGGCCAAGCACCGCTCCTATGGCCAAGTCACTCGCGTCACACATGAGCTCAAATGGTAAAGTCCAATCCGGTGCCACCATAATTGGGGCTGAGGTAAGCTCCTTCTTTAACCTATCAAAAGCAAGCAAACAATCACTATCAAATACAAATTCAACATCTTTTTGTAAAAGCTTACAAAGAGGTAAAGTGATTTTGGAGAAATCCTTGATAAACCGGCGATAAAATCCGACGTGATCAAGGAAACTCCTAACTCCCTTAACATTGGTGGGTGGTGGCAATTTAGCAATGACTTCAATCTTAGCTCGATCCACTTCAATTCCCTTAGCCGAGATCCGATGGCCTAGGACAATTCCTTCACGCACCATGAAGTGGCACTTCTCCCAATTTAGCACCAAATTAGTATCTTCACAACGTTTCAACACATTAGTAAGATTAACAAGGCATGCATCAAAAGAAGACCCAAACACCGAAAAATCATCCATAAAGATTTCCATTGTTCGTTCAATAAAATCCGAAAAAATTACCATCATACAATGTTGGAACGTGGCCGGTGCATTACAAAGACCAAATGGCATTCTTCTAAAAGCAAAAGTGCCATAGGGGCAAGTGAAAGTGCATTTTTCTTGATCCTCGGGTGCTATGGCAATTTGGTTGTAACCCGAGTATCCATCTAGGAAATAATAGTATTCATGCCCGGCTAACCTCTCTAACATTTGATCAATGAAAGGTAATGGGAAATGGTCCTTCCTAGTGGCACTATTAAGCTTTCTATAATCTATGCATACCCTCCAACCCGTGACCGTTCTTGTAGGGATAAGTTCATTCTTTTCATTATGCACTACGGTCATTCCTCCTTTCTTCGGTACAACTTGTACCGGGCTAACCCAAGAGCTATCCGAAATCGGGTAAATTATACCCGCATCAAGCAATTTAAGAATTTCGGCTCTAACTACTTCTTTCATATTAGGGTTAAGCCGTCTTTGATGCTCTATTGATGTTTTATGGTTATCGTCCATTAGAATTTTGTGCATGCAAATCGATGGGCTAATCCCTTTTATGTCCGAAATAGTCCAACCAATAGCCCTAACATGATCTCTTAAAACACGCATCAAACTCTCCAATTGCACATCATTCAAATTAGAAGCAACAATCACCGGTAAAGTCTCATCATTACCAAGAAAAACATACTTCAAGTGAGGGGGAATGGGTTTCAATTCAAGAATAGGGGCTTTAACACAAGATGGAGGAGGAAGGGGTTTACCACTCCCCAATTTTTCAAAATGGTACCTCCTTTGGAAAGGAACGAAGGGTGTGGCCTCCAATGCCTTCACATATGACTCAAGCTCTTCAAGAATCTCCTTTTCTCCCTCAATCTTCGCAAAGCCTCTTAAACAAAGCTCTAATGGATCCTTGTTATGCAACTCAAACATGCGGTGATCCTCTACAACTTCAACTCGAAAACAATTTTCTTCCATGGTGGGACTCTTCATGGCCTTGTATAAGTTGAATTCAACCTTTTCTTCTCCAACTTGTAGGGTAAGGCGCCCATTTTTGACATCAATCAACGCTCCGGCCGTAGCTAGAAATGGCCTTCCCAAGATAAGAGACATGCTCTCATCATCACCTATATCAAGAACAACTAGATCCACCGGTATGTAACACTTTCCCACTTTGACTAACACATCATCAAGCACTCCCATTGGATACTTCACCGATCGATCCGCAAGTTGTAAAGTCATATTGGTTGGCCTTAGCTCCTTCAAACCCAATTTCCTACAAGTAGATAAAGAAATTAGACTTACACTCGCTCCCAAATCACATAAAGCATTATCAAAATGTAAAGGACCAATGGTGAGAGGGATAGAAAAACTCCCGGGATCCTTGAGTTTAGGTGGAAGTTTCCTTTGTATGATAGCACTACACTCTTCGGTGAGTGCAATAGTCGCGAAATTCTCTAACTTCTTCTTGTTTGATACTAGCTCCTTTAAAAACTTCAAATAAGATGGCATTTGAGCTAATGCCTCGGCAAATGGTATGTTGATATGAAGTTGCTTGAGCATAGTAAGGAACTTCTCAAATTGTTTCTCCTTCGCTTGTTTTTGAAGCCTTTGAGGGAATGGTACCGGTGGAACATACGGTTTAGGTGGGATGTAAACCTTTGGCTTCAAAGGGGGCACTTTCTCCTTGTTACGGTGCTCATCCAAATTTGATTTTTCTACCTCAATTTCATCTTCTTGTTCCCTTTCCTCATTCACCTTCTTTTCCTCCAATTCTTCCATTTCATTCATCTTTGCTTTGCCCTTGTCAACATTCACATCCGCCAATTTCTCTTGTTGATTCACACCACTCGAACCGGTCTCATACCGTGTAGGCAAAGGTGGTTCATTATAAACTTTCCCACTTCTAAGAGTTATAGCCTTGCAATGCTCCCTTGGATTTAGATCCGTCTTGCTAGGAAGTGTTCCTTGAGGTCTAGAATTGATGGCATTAGCAAGTTGCCCAATTTGGATTTCGATGTTCCGATTTTGGGTGACCACTTGGTCCACTTGAGTTTCCAAACTCTTGAAACGGTCCGAGGAAACATTAATGAATTTCTCGAATGCGGATTCCCATCCTTGCTTTTGGGGTTGTGGTGGAGGTGGTGGTTGATATTGAGTTTGGGAAGTTTGGTAATGGGTTTGTTGTGGAGGGAAAGGAGGAGGTTGTTGGAAATTTCCGGGGTTTCTAGGTGGTGGTGGTGGTCTTGGAGCATTTTGTGCGTTGTTGGGATTGGACCAAGAAAAGTTAGGGTGGTTGCGTAGTCCGGGATTGTATGTGTTGGAATGAGGGTTGTATTGTGGTCTTTGTTGGTTTAAAGCATTTACTTGTTCGGGACATGAAGGTGGGTTTGATGGATTTTCTTGAGAAGCATAAGGGCATGAATCATAGTTGTGTGGCCCACTACACATCTCACAAGTTGATTGTTGCATAGGAGGGGATTGATTTGACACGGAATTAACCTTAAATTGTTCCACTTGCTTCTCCAAAGCCTCAATTTTAGCTTGCATGGCGGTATATTCGCCAACTTGTAACATGCCGGGTGTTGAGCTTGAAGGCCTTGGGATTGGTGTGGTAGCCCTTTCATTTGCCCAAGAATTGTTAGCCGCCATCCTTTCCAACAATTGTATAGCATCGGTTTCGTACATGGTCATTATAGCGCCCCCCGCGGCGGAGTCAATCATGACCTTCAAAGCTTGGGAGATTCCTCCATAGAATGATTGGACTAGCTTCCAATTTTCGCATCCATGGTGAGGGCACTTTCTTTGTATTTCCTTAAACCGTTCCCACGCTTCGTATAAGGTTTCTCCTTCATATTGCCGAAATGAAGTGATTTCATTCCGGAGCTTAACCGTTTTAGCGTGCGGGAAAAACTTATCCAAGAAGGCTTGAGACAATAAAGACCATGATCCCTTAGTCTCATACGGAAGAGCACTATGCCAAGCCTTCGCCCTATCCCTCAAAGAGAATGGAAAGAGTCGTATTCTAATAGCTTCCTCGGGCACATTGTTGAGTTTGAATGTGTCACAAACCTCAATGAACCAATTCACATGAGAAATGAGATCTTCCGTAGCTAAACCGGTGAATTGATTTTGTTGGAGGAGAGAAATATAGGCCGACTTAATCTCAAAGTGATTCGCCCCCCACTCCCGGTCTTCTAAAGTTTTGTTGGATGTTATCCATACTTGGCATGGCATATTCCCTAATTTGCCTTTGAGGTGGTTGGTTGGGTGGTTGTGGTGGTGGTCTTTGCCCTCTATTTGCCCCATTAAGGGCATCATTTGCATTAAAATCTTCCATTTGAATCGGGGTTGATACCTCTTGTCTCCTTTCCTTCCTTAATGCACGAAGTTTCTTTTCGATGTCCGGATAATGTTTCAAATTCTCCCAACTTTTAGCTCTTCTCATGCACAAGAACCTACAAGAGACAAACAAGCATCAAAACCAAATAAAAAAAAAAGGTCTAATTCACTAGTTACTAACAATCGGTAAGGGTGATTTAAACGCCTCCCCGGCAACGGCGCCAAAAACTTGATAGTCACAAACTCTACACCCAAAATGCAATTAATTCCGGCTTATGAGGCCGTCCGATCTTCGTTAAACCTCATCCGGGCATAACAAGGCCTGGGAAGGTGTCAAATCGGAAAGGAATCTCAAGACATATTGAATGGTTAAATTTGTGGTAAAATGATTTAATTAACCCAAGTGCAAGTTATATGATTTTAATACACAAGGGGTCGATTCCACGAGGAGGAGTAAATCGATCAATTACCTAATGCATTCACCAATCTATAGACCAAGACGAATTTCAAATTAAGTTATCTAAATACGAAATTGAACGTTAACCAAGATTAACAAAATAGAAATAGCAAGTAAGCAAGTAAAGTAACAAATAACCAAGTAAACAAAGTGGCAAGGGGAAGTAATTATCATGCAAAGCTCGTGTTCAATTAGTGCTTCGGTGGGTTCATGCTTCTCACAATCCTAATCACTAACGCATACACAAGCTCCTCTCGAAGTCGAGTGCGTGTACCTAATCAAAGTCTAAAGCCTACTCTCGTGGTCATTAGCCCATTAATTAGATCAAATAAACAAGATTAGTGGAACAAAATAACTAGCGGCTTGGCCCGGTTACTCTATTACTCGATTGCTCAAGAATAGGTTAAATGTCTTTATACCTAAAACTCAAGTGTTGTGAAACCTCTTCCAATTCACATACGACCTCTCGATTAGCAAGCAAATCTCAAGTTATAATCAAGGTGATCAAGCTTAATCATGCAATTAACTCAATTTCACAAGCATAAGAACAATAACCCCACCTAGGCATTTCATCAAACACTTACCCTACATAATTCATCACCCCCCTTTGCCTAAAGATCTAGCTACTCATAGTCATAATACTCAAAGAACAAAAGAAATAAGACATAATTAAACTCATATTCATTAAATAGGGTTTAAATCAAATATTCATTGACAATAGGTTCATAAAAGAGTTTAATCCATAAACAACTAAATTAGGAAAGTAAACTAGTATTAAACTAACTAGGAAAGCATTAAATGAAAGTAAAGACAAACTAAATCTTCAATGGATCTTCATTTCTTCCAAGAAAGGAAAAGTGGTGTTCCCAAGACTCCAATCAGCTATTTCCGCCTCCAAACCGGGTTAAAATCTGCTGTCATTCGAATGCCCTCGAAAAATAGGTTATAAACTAGGAAAAACGCATTTCTGGAGAAAATCCATGGGGGTCGATTTTCATGGGCAAAGAAATCCACGGGGGTGGATTTTTGAAAAACGCACTGACACTTTTTAAAGAAAATCCACGGGGGTGGATTTTTTTCTACTACAAAATCCACGGGGGTGGATTTCTTGCAGAAACCTTTGATCTTCTGTGACATTTCCGCGAGGGTGGAAATTTTACACTGCAAAATCCACGGGGGTGGATTTTGGTCAGAATGAACCCAAGCTACTGCCTCATATCCGCGAGGGTGGAAATTTTACACTGAGAAATCCACGGGGGTGGATTTCCAAATTAAGGCTGCAACATTTCAAAGTTGTAAGATATTCCTTTGTAAGCTCGGATTTTGGTCGTATTGCTCCATTTCGTCCCTTTAACTCTTCTATTGTTAAAAACACCTACAAAGAGCATGAAACTCCACATAAGCAATCAAATTTGGGCAAAAATTACACAAAATAAACCTCAATGGAGCAAGAATTAACGACTTAACACTTTCCGTTGGAAATTACTTCGTTGGGGAAAAAAAATTCGTTGACGGACCCGTCAACACCCAATTCCGACGATGTATTTTCCAACGGGCGCCATCCCATCGGTTTTCCGCCAGTTTTCCGTCGGAAATCAGCTTTTCCAACGGAAAATCGACGGGATTTCCGAAAATCCCGTCGGGATTTGCCCGTCGGTTTTCGGGCATTTTTTTGTAGTGATGTAGTCTCTCCATCAATAGTGCATTTGCTTAAAAGAGCTTTCTGGACATCTTTCAAAGTAATCTCACCTTAATTTTCAGAAATACTAGATGTAGTCTTTCCATCAATAGAGCATTTACTTAAAAGAACTTCCTGGACATCCTAGACATATTTCAAAGTAATAATATCTCTACCATACAAAATAGTATCTCAAAAATTCGAATAAATGGAAGGTAAAGAATACAACAATAGTAAAATTAAATCTTGATCATCATATTTTACTTATAAATTCTCCAAATCAGTAACGATAATTTTGAAGATATCAATATGAGACTGAATTGAGTTACCTTCAACCATCTTGCAGAAATAAAGAAAGAAGTTCCTTTTAACGCAACTTATTTGTTAGGGTTTTTATTTTCATATAAATCTCCTCCAATTTATGCCACAATTTTGCAACATCCTTTTCTTTCATCACTTCTTGTAGAATTTCATTAGACAAGTGCAATTGAATCTGTGCTACGATTTCGTGTTTAACGGAAGCCATTCTAGAAAAACAAAAAAATATCAGAACCAATCTGACTCTGATACCAGTTTGTTACACAATTAACACGAATAAATAAGAGTTACAAAAGGAGTCACAAAGGTACTCTCAAAATCCTAAAACCTCAAATTTTTTTCTTCGACTGAAAACTATCAGAAAATGCCATTGCCCACTGCATAAAACTTGTCCTAAGTGAGTTCAAAACAGATTGCAAAACCACCTCTAGAAACTGCTATTGCCCACTGAATAAAACTTGTCCTAAGTGAGTTCAAAACTGATTGCAAAACCACCTCTAGAAAAAATAAAACATGTCCTAGGTGAATTAAAAAACTGATTGTACAACCACCTCTATCAAAGTTGCATGATACTTGTGGACTTTTGAAGCCACGTCAACACTCCTAATATCAATTGTTAGAAAATAATGCAATAATCTATTTTGCAGGAACACACTCAAAACACGAAAAGAACAACTCAAGATTTAACGAAGTTTAACCAATAATGCTTACTTCCTCCGAACAAGATTTTTCACTATGAAGAAAAATAGTACAAAATGCGCTACATCCAAATGAGGTTTTTCCTAAAACTAATAAACCCCTTGTCTGGCTCAATGCATCAAAGAAAAATAAATCCAGTACAAGTCACACCGCTAGCTTATCGGGTGAGATTGTTATTCACATCCACCAGAATTTAAGACAAAAATAATAGAAACGGCTGTCGAATGAGCGATTGGAGGGGTTGAAGGAAGTGTTTGTCTATGGTGCTGACCGTAATGATTTTGAGGTGGTGATTCCAATGGAGAATATATTGGATATTGCTATTCCTTAAATTCCCTCAGGGGTGGGGGAGTGATTTTCTGTTGCTTCGTTGAAGCTTCTTGCGGTTAATTTTTTGCTGATATTGTGATGTTTTTTTGTTGTTGTTTCGTGCTGCTGCTTCAGGTAATGGTTGGATGGGTATGACAGACTTGGGCTATTATTTTGTAAGTCCGATGGGTTTTTTGAGGACTTTGTATAGTGGGTTGGGAGAGTTATTGGCTTTGGGTTTTTATAAAGGGTGTAGATTTTAGTCTGTTTGGGCTTGGGTGGGCTGAGAACGAGTTGGAATCGGATCGAGCCAGAGAATTTCGGATTCAAATTCTATAAAGAAATCTGACAATTGGATTCGAATTTGAATCCTTTAACACTGAATTCGCAAGAAAATCGTTCGGATTAGATTCGATAAAAGATCCGCCCAATTAACAATTAAACATATATATATATTTATATATTTGTTTGAAAAAATAAATATAAAAAAATATAAATACATAATATTTAATAGATTATCTTACTTAAATTCATTTGAAATATGTTGATTGGAAAATATTGAAAAAAGGTGACATATTTCTTTTAAAATAAATAGTGAAAGATATATCCTTAAATACAATAATACAAATGATAAAATTTAAAATTTAAGTATTTTTGTTAGTGTGTTTTACTTATAAAAATAATAAATTTTATTAAAATATTATAAAAAATCGAATTCAAATCTTTAACGGATCGAATTTCTTAATTTCATATCGGATAACAAATATTTACAATCATATATGGTTCACCAATTTGACTACAATCATATATAATTCATCAAACTCTTTTTATCGGTTGAGTATGTTAAAATTTGGATCGGACTCTAATCCGATTCAAATTAAAATCCGACCCATTAACAGCCCTAGCTAGGCTTGGGTATAGGGATCTTGGGCTACGGTGTGAGAGACCCAGGATCATCTGCAATTATGGTCTGGGCTGATTTTTCCATGGTCAAGGCCTTCTTTCGATTTCGGGTTGGGTTTGTGAAGGGTTATTGGGGCAGCCCGTTTTCTATAGGGCTAATTTTGAGAGTGTGTATATTGGGTATTGTTTATGGGATTTTGGGCTGCAAAATGTTAGGCCCAACTACCATTTTAATTTGGTTTTGCTTTTTATGTACCGCGTGAGTTTCCTGTTAAACAAATGAAATTATAGACTCGAACCCAACATATCTAATCAAATTAGCATAATGTACACTATTAAATTACATTTGATAGTAATTTGTTAACAATGTAAAGATTAAGACGATAAGGTTTATTTAATGCTCTGATATAGATTTTTTTTTTTTTTTTCCAATCGTTTTTTCAAGGCAAGTTCATTATCTTATTCAAATCCGGTTCGGCGTTATGCTAGCTTAATCAGATATCTCGAGTTTGAGTTCTTGGGAACGCAGCTACCATTGGTATGGAGAGCTTTACACATGAAGTGGTCCGTCCCGACTCGACCCATGAAAATGGGAGCTATAGAACCAGAAAAAATATATATATATAATTTAAAATACAAAAAACAGCAATGCAAGACTTGTGGAACAAGACAACTCAAGTGGCCAATACAATGCAAAATAGAGAAAAATTGTTCTATTATTAATGTCCTGTTGATGGCTTCTTGCCATTATATAGGTTGTGTCTGTCCATGCATATTGAGGATTCCTTCCTTTTTTTTTTTTTGTCGAGATAACATATCAGCATACTGTGAACATCCCTTTTTCACATTTTGCCAAACTTAAACAAAACCCTAGTTTATGCTGAAGAATCATCATAGCAAGGGGCGAGCAGAAATTTTTTTTTTTTCTTCGTAACAAATAGAATAGACTAACCATCGCTCAAAAAAAAAAAAAAAAAAAAAAAGATTTTCAGAGAAAAAGATTGATAAAGCTCGGAGAAAACCACAGAGGGTTTCTGATCTTCTTCTTGAGCTAGATGTAATTTATATGCATTCTAGGTGACAATTTGAGTTTACTTTAGTTCTCAATTGCCCTATTACCTAGGAGCACAAGTTGAAAAAGTAATTAATTGAACTGCAACTTGCAAAGAACATACAGCATATATAAATTGAGGGTTTTTCCCCCACACTAAAGCACCAAATCACAAAAAGAATATCTCAAGTTTCCTAAACAGCCTCTCCAAAATGGCTCGCAACATGAGCTCCCCCGCACTTCTCCTTGCCGCCCTCGTCTTCTTCGCCGCAACGAACCTACCAGCACATGCCCAATTCCCTCCTACCACCCTCCCTCCACTCACCCCTTTTCCCAGCATCCCAAATATCCTCAATGGGACGTTCAACTTTACGGGGCAGCTGCTTTGCCCCAATGGGACGGGCGGTCAGCCTCTAAATGGGACGCTCGTTAGCTTGAGGTGTACCAATGTCACCGGCGCTCTCAACTTGTTAGGCCAAAACATCACCAGCGTCAACGGAAATTATACCATTACAGTTAATCTTCCGCTGTCAAATGCCGTGCTTCCTAGCTGCGTCATCACAGCTAATTTGAGTAATGCTATTTGCCCTGCCCTTGGGACCACGAGTACTACAATTGTTGGCCTCATTACAATTGTTTTCAATGGTGTTAACCAACTTATCGGGCTCATTACATCATTATTTAGTATTAATATAAGCTGATCAGCCTCGGAGCATGTTGGTCATAGATGATTCTTCTCCTGTTGGTATGTAATTATAAGTTATAATACTATGAATAAAACTAGCTATAGGAACAAGATAGCATACATGCTCTTGTTGACCTTTTATCGGGAATAATTAATGTACTATGTATTGTAATAATTAATATTGTGATGGATCTCATATCCATAAATAATGGAGAAGAATATTTATATATAGTGTTGTACTATAAGGTTTGTTTACATTTCCTGGATAACTTTTATGAGGTTTAATTTGTTTAGGTTTGCGGCTGTTGAAGATCCTGTATAAACGGCATAGTTGACCTTCCTTATGTTTTCCCTAATTGATTATAGCCTGATTTATAGGGATTCTTTGTCTATGTCGTGAGGTATATATAGGACTTCTCTTTGAGCAATGTATACACAAAAATAACATTCCCAACAATGAATAAAGTTAATATCTTTTCCGAATACCATGTTTCAACATGGTATCAGAGCCAGGTTGAAATCCTAGGAACTTAGAATTGATATCATCATCGTCCCATACCTATTCTCAAACCCAATCAGCCAAAACCAAGATGTCGATCCCAACCAAAGAAAATCAGGAGTCCATACCTCCAATTACTCAACCAAGCGGAACGATCCCGGATAATCTGTCGATTGGGATCCGGAAAGGTCTGTTAGAACAAGAAATGAAGTCATCGATTGAAACCGCATATGCCACGCTTCAGAGAGAAGCTGCCCATCCGCATAGTTTGAAAGCAACAACCAACGATAGAGACGGACCTGAGATTGGGTCTGGATTGACTGCAAAAAGAGAGAAAGGGAGTCGGAACGGCGTGCGCTCAGAAGGCTCCGTACGCCATGAAGGCATCGGCCGCCGATCATCACCGCGCGAGGACCGGTTGATGCTCGTATGTGGCTACCGGAAAACGAACACGGACACCGGAGCAAAGGGGGGCAATGGGTGTGAGAACCTCGCCACTACCGACGGTGTAACGGGAGAAATAAGGAGAATCGCTGCCGGCGTCGTCGAAGGAGACGCCGGGGCAACGACATCAACAGCGGCGGTGGTCGGCCGGACAAATCCCGCCAGCAGCTCTGGCAGAAATGGAGAAGAAGTGAGCAGCGGCACACGCGGTATTGGGTTTGGGGGTAATGGCCCAAACCCTAGGTATTCTTATTTAAGTACCTAAAAAATTCTTCAATTACCCAATAATTCCGAGTATTTACAAAATGGTCCCCAAACTTTAAATGGTTGTGGTTTCTTCACTCAAATTAAGCACAATAAAATTTCACAGTGGATACTTGATTGCGGGGCGACAGATTCAATGACGTTTGATTTAAATGATATTATTGACCCCGTAAATCCGGACACTTCCCATATTCAGACAGCCAATGGGGACTTGGTAACAGTTGAAAAAGCGGGCTCAGTTCACATCTCACCAAAATTGCAGCTGAGAAATTGTCTCTATGTTCCTTCACTATCCTGCAAATTGCTTTCCCTGAGTCATATAACAAAAGAGTTGAATTGCGTGGTTTTAATTTATCCTCGTTTTTGCTTAATACAGGATATTCATACGAAGGAGATCATTGGGCGTGGTACTGAGAGAGATGGGTTGTATTTTGTAGATGAATTTGGGAACTCGTCAAAGGCACTGCTCTCCAACGGGGCAGCAAATACACAGATTTGGCTTTGGCATCGGCGTCTCGGTCACCCCTCTCTTGGGTATTTGAAGGTTTTGTTTCCTGCTTTGTTCAAAAATAATCAGACTGTGAACTTGCCTTGTCAGACATGTCTTACTGCTAAAAGCCATAGGGCTTCTTTTAGACCCAATAATACAAGAGTTGGTTCTGTGTTTTCACTTGTGCATTCGGATGTTTGGGGTCCAGCCCCCGTTTCAAATCAAAATCAGTATCGGTACTTTGTGTCATTTATTGATGATTTTTCTCGCATGACATGGGTATACTTTCTTCGTCATAAGTCCGAAGTTTATGAAACGTTTGTGGCATTCTTCAACATGGTGAATACTCAGTATAATCACAAAGTTAAGATACTCCGGTCTGATAATGGGAAAGAATTTGTGAATCAAGAAATGCACAGGTTCTTCAAGGACAATGGCCTTATCCACCAAACCAGTTGCCCAAACACCCCACAACAAAATGGGGTCTCTGAAAGAAAAAATCGTACCATACTAGAGATAACCCGAGCCATCCTAACTGAATCCAGGGTCCCCAATCACTTCTGGCCCGAGGCTGTAGCCACTGCAACCTACCTAACCAATCGGTTGCCCACTAGAGTCCTTGATCATAAAACACCACTCTCCGTCCTAGAAACACAAACCACCATACCCCCTCATCTTACCCTACCACCTCGGATCTTTGGATGTTCAGTGTTCGTACATATCCCGAGGTCTGACAGAAAAAAGCTTGATCCATGTGCTGTGAAATGTGTGTTTGTGAGTTATGCTCCCCATCAGAAAGGGTATCGATGTTACAGTCCAACCAATAAGCGTGTCTATGTCACCATGGATTGTGAATTTGTAGAAACTGAGTACTTTTTCCACACCCAGTCCAGTGATCAGGGGGAGAACAGTGGTGAATCTCTGTACTGGCTAAGTTATCCCGATATCAGCAAAGATCTCAGTACCATTGCTGCATCAACGCCAACGCCCAATGATCCTCCTCCGGATGATATCCAAAACGAGGTAACTATCCCTTCGAACCCTCCTCATGTTATTAACACTGTTCTTGATAACACTGTTCTTGAGGATACCACAAGTGCTGCTGACTCTGTATCTGAGAATGAAACAGTGAGTAACAGGTATACTCTTCCGGAGCGAAGCAATAGAGGGGTGCCTCCCCACAGGTACTCCCCCGATCATACTTCCCGTGCTGCCAGATATCCTATGGGAAACATGGTCAGGGGGAGCATGTCAGATACAGCAAAAACCTTCCTTGCGAATCTCTACAAGGAAGAAATCCCAAGGGATGTGCAAGAAGCCAGACAAAATACAGAGTGGGAAAAGGCGATGAGGATCGAAATGGATGCCCTAGTAAAGAGTGGAACTTGGGAGATGTGTAAATTACCTAAAGGAAAAAAACCAGTCGGCTGCAGATGGGTGTTTACGATAAAACACAAGGCAGACGGCACAGTCGAAAGGTACAAAGCTCGGCTAGTGGCAAAAGGGTACACTCAAACATACGGAATTGATTATTCCGAGACTTTCTCTCCAGTGGCGAAACTTGATACAGTGCGAGTGTTGCTGTCAGTTGCTGCGAATAAAGATTGGCCGCTACATCAGTTCGATGTGAAAAACGCCTTCCTGCATGGTGACCTGGCAGAAGAGGTATATATGGAACCCCCTCCGGGCTTTACAGGGGACTTCAGGGAAGGAGAAGTTTGCAAACTTCGCAAGGCATTATATGGGCTGAAACAATCACCACGGGCATGGTTTGGTAGATTCACACTGGCAATGCATCGATATGGGTACAGTCAGAGTAACTCAGATCATACCCTGTTTATAAAACAACGAGGAGAGTTGATCACATGTCTGATCATCTATGTAGATGACATGATTATAACCGGGAGTGATATGGAGGAAATAAACCAGGTCAGGGAGAATCTCTTCAAGGAATTTGAGATGAAAGATCTTGGAGGATTGAAATACTTCCTGGGGATTGAGGTTCTTCGGTCAAAGAGAGGCGTCTTCATTTCACAAAAAAAATATGTCCTCGACCTGTTAGCTGAAACTGGTATGCTTGACTGCAAGCCGATTGAGACGCCCATTCAGATGAATCACAAGCTGAAGATAGAAGAAAGTGGGGAACCAGCTGAAAAGGAACGGTACCAACGCTTGGTTGGTAAGCTTATCTATTTATCCCACACGAGGCCTGACATTGCTTACGCTGTGGGAATTGTAAGCCAGTTCATGCACAGACCACAAAAAGAACATATGGAAGCCGTGGTCCGTATCATTCGATACCTGAAAGGGACCAGTGGAACTGGGATTATGTTTGGCAGGCATGGTCATCTTGACATCGAAGGATATACTGATGCAGATTGGGCCGGGAACCCTAACGACCGGAGGTCTACTTCAGGGTTTTTTACACTGATTGGAGGAAATGTGGTGACCTGGAGGAGCAAGAAACAGAAAGTTGTGGCTCTGTCAAGTGCCGAGGCTGAGTTTAGGGGCATTGCAAAAGGTGTGACGGAGATAATCTGGCTGAGGAAGCTAATGACTGAAATTGGCATGACTCCCGTAGGAGCAAGTTCTCTGAAGTGCGACAATAGAGCTGCTATCAGCATCTCGGAGAATCCTGTCCAGCATGATCGGACCAAACATGTGGAAGTGGATCGACATTTCATCAAAGAAAAACTGGAGAAGGGTATCATCACAATTCCGTTTGTGAGATCCGAAGATCAGTTGGCAGACATCCTGACCAAAGCTATCACAGGTCAAGTCTTCCAGGCGGCATTAAGCAAGTTAAGGATTGGCGAATCGATCACTTAACTTGAGGGGGAGTGTTGAAGATCCTGTATAAACGGCATAGTTGACCTTCCTTATGTTTTCCCTAATTGATTATAGCCTGATTTATAGGGATTCTTTGTCTATGTCGTGAGGTATATATAGGACTTCTCTTTGAGCAATGTATACACAAAAATAACATTCCCAACAATGAATAAAGTTAATATCTTTTCCGAATACCATGTTTCAACAGCGGCGTATATATATATATATATGAAACCTAATGTGCAATATGAGTTCTATCCTATATATGGAGCAATTAAAAAATGGCACGAGATCCCCTGTTCACCATTCCTGTTATATTTCCTGTTACACCAATGAATGGGTGACATGTGGCGCTGCAGATCTAACAAGGTTAACACATAGTAACTTTCTGGATTTGAGTTTTTTAACTCCGTTATCTCTCAAAAGGCAAAATTCTTTCCTTCCTATTTCACAAATCTCACCAACAGAGAAATCATCTGCTCTCACAAAAACATTTTTCTCTAATCGTCCGATGGATCAGCTCAAATTTCTTCTCTGGCTCTACCGACAACCTGAACGATCCTAAGCCCTAATGGAGGAGTAATTATATAAATTCACATCCATTTCATATTTGGATAAACTTACCGGCGTCACCATCAAATACGGCTTTCAGGTAGGAAATTCTGTTCGAAATCTTTTAGTGTTTTACTTCATTCATATTAGGTCCTTCTTCCCCAACTTCTCTATAATCCGATTATTACCTTTGAATCTTGTTTGATAGAAGGCCAAGCATCGGATTATTACCTTTGAATCTTGTTTGATAGCAGGCCAAGCATTTTCAAGTTGAGGCGTCTTCTCCTGTAATCGTATATGTAAGTTGTGCACAGACAAAATTAGGTTATTAATATATCGGAATTTGTTCAAAAAAAAAAAATATCTGAATTGAATTGGAATGAGTTGAATTGGAAAGAAAGGAACTGAATGTGTTTTGAGGCTTAAATTTATCTGAATTGAATTGGAAAGGAAGGAGCATTCAGTGCACGCATAAATTTGAGCCTCAAAACACATTATCAATTTGTCAAAGTTCTTATTGGGGTTTGTGTTTAGCAGTGGCCCTCAACATAATGGTCTTTCAATGTTGATATGTTGTGACTCTGTTGCGAAGATTGAGAGATGTGACCATTTCTTTGACTACTTTAGACTGTTCAGGGCTTGTTTCATCATAATCCTAACCGTGTAGAATTCGTTTGCCTTGGTTATTGATATAGGTCCTGCACATTGATGATAGAATGAAATACTTGCTCGTACAGATTGAGAATGGACAGATGTGTAATAAAATTTTGGGTGCCCATCTTCTGTTCTTTCCTTCTCTTCCTATTTCTTATGCAGACAATTATGCACTGGTATATGCAGGCGACTTAAGAATGCCAATTGGCCTTCTTTAGTGTTGAGTTTTGCACACAAAAAAGAGTTTGGAATAATGCTTTTGCTGGCCACTGTGATTTGAAACTCTTTACATAATGTGCTATTCATGACAGAAAGACATGCAGCTTTGTTGCTCTTGTTCACCTGTTCTCCCAATTGCAACAGTAGAATAGAAAACGAGATGGATATGTTGTTGAGAGCCTTTATGAGACGTATTCATGTGCAGACTTACAGTTTTGTCGTTCTTGAAAGTAAAAGTATTGTAGGCTGTCATTGTGCCTTGTATCTGTATTAACTTCTTGAACTGAGATACATATATACATGCTAGAATTGATAATAATAATGGGATGTAGCTCAAAATGGTAGAGCGCTCACTTTGCAAGTGAGAGGCTCGGGGTTCGATCCCCCGCATCTCTATTCAATTTGTATAAGCATTCATTGACATAATCAAAAAAACAAGAGTGAAAATCATTTGGTACGAGTCACAATAATGTCTTAGCATTATGAAAAGTAAACAAAATAAAAATAATAATACTTTTCTGTAAATTTCTTAGACTATCAGTTTCAATATATATCATTCCTATTTTTTGTGATTATCTCTTAACTTATGTAAAAAAGATTTAGAATTCCATTAGAAAATTTCCGTCCGTAGGAGGATTTTTTAATTGATAGGAACAAAGAATCCCTTAGATTAATTTGTGGTCAGAAAAAGAATCCCTTGTTTGGAAGAGAACATAGTTATGGAAAGAATTTTGCCTTTTGAGAGATAATGGAGTTAAAAAACCCAAATCCAGAAAATTACTATGTGTTAACCTTGTTAGATCTACAGCACCACATGTCACCCATTCATTGGTGTAACAGGAAATATAACAGGCATGGTGAACAGGGGATCTCGTGCCTTAAAAAATGCATCTGTGTTTCAAATAAAGTTAGAAAGCGTTTGATACGCTAGATTAGGGGTTTTTGTGCCACTTAAGTTGAGGTAATACTCTGTTTGATATGTAAGATTAACTTTTCTCAGCCCGCAAGAGTTAATCTCCAGCCCGCAAGAAGCCCTCACTTTTCACAATTTTTCAGCCAATTCTAATCGCAGGGGAGGGGGTGCGATTAAGTCGCCCAACTCTTCCCTCTACTGTTCAACATTTTTCCTGCCCTATTTGCCCTCCAAGTACATTACTCCTTCACCTAAATATTGAAAATCGTAGTGTTCCTTCAATTTCACCACGGACGACCAATGGTGCAAGCAACATCTGTAAGGGTTTTTATCTTTGATTTTGTCTTTCTTTTCAGATCTGAATGCAAACTCCATTTCTCCCCCCAAAATGTATTGAAAATTATTTTTTCCCCTTTTTCTACGAGCAGCGGCGCCTTCAAACATCTAAAAAACCTAAAAAAAACCGAGCCATCTTGAGAAAAGTTGACATTTGAGAACATTTTTCTTTGCACATTCAATCTTTGTATTTTCTTCCTAGAAAGTCGAATCTTTCATTTTAGACCGTGTTATGTAAAAATGCATCTTTTTTCTGTGTATATGCATGAAGAATGGTAATTAAGGACCTCATTTAGTTATTTCCCCTATTCATCGGTTATTTAGTTCTCATTTTACTGTTGTATAACTTTGATTCCATATTTAGTTGTTTTAAAGAAATCAATATCATTGTTACATATATTGATTTCCAAGGTTGTGATACTACACTTCCTGAGAGAATGGGAAAATTGGAGCCTGATAAGATGCACTGCGGTTAGAATGTGTTGCTCATTATTTATCCAAACACACAAGTACCCAATGCATTCTAATCCTCATTTTATCTACAACCACTTCACTTTGGATTGATCTTCGGAAGGATTCTCATGTTTGGAATATTGATGACAAATTCAGATGGCTTAGAACCTTGAGGTTGTCAAGATTTCACAGAACAAGGTCATTTGAAAGGATTAAAACCTTTGGATGAGTAGATTGTTTTGGATATGTTGGAGTGGAAGACGAGGTCTATATCATTAAGGGAGTTCTTCGTTGAGTTATAGATGACAAGGCATAAATTATAATTATCCTGCAATTTTACTTCTTAAGCCAAAGTGGGTGGAATCGAAAACTGGAGTTATGGACTTATGGCAACCCACTTCTTTTTTCATTTCTTAAGGGCATAAATGGAATTTCATAATTAAGATGTGTTAATCTAACCTATCAAACTAAAAATTATAAACTAGGTATTAGGTGATCTTATCCAATAAAACCAATATCAAACCTAATATTAAGTTTTTCTAATTAGACCTAATATCACTTAAAAAGCTCGAATCAAATTAGCTCAAAAAATCTCATCTTCCCTATCAAACGCTTCCTTATTGTTATGGTTTATAAGTATTCTTGAGGTTGTCCATGTAAGTGGACATGTTAATTGTCTAGCTCATTAAATTCTCTTTTGCCAAATAAATACATTTATAATCATTTTTTAAATATTTATAATCAAACTGAATATTTTATTATGAGTAAACTAAAGTAAAATAAGGTAAAATTATATGAGTAGACTTATATTATATATGCAAAAGTTCAATACTATCGATCGGCATATATAATATATTGACTAAACTAAAGTAAAATAAAGGAAAGCTAGTTATTAATATTAGATTGAGACGAAAAATTATTTTCAAATGAGAAAATAGAATTATATTGCCAAATGAAAAAAAAAAAAATTTTAAAAATTTATTTTGATAGATAATAAAGTACAGATGATATTGTTATTTAAACTAAAATAAAAACGAAAGAGTAGCAAAAAAAATTACTTTTTCCTATTTTGTCAAGATAAAAATTATTATATTTAACTAAACAAATAATGAATAAATAAATAACACACTAAATAATTAATTGATATTGAATATAAGTACGTACGCACTCTGAAATGAACTAAAATTGAGTTGTCAATACGAAATTTAGTCCTAAAAAAGGTTATCCTAAATAAATATAAGAAAACATAATTTCATGTAGTTTAATAAATACTTATTGTTAATATTTAACTAAACTTAGCATAAAATTTAAAAGTATACTTTATTTAATTTGGAAGCATTAGATATACCCGAATTAGAGGCGTACAACATATTCGGCACACCTACTAGACTACTACACATAGTACGAAACAAAACTATAACTATCTATATATATGTAGTAACTAAAAATAATAAATTCTTTTTAATAATGACCATCAAATAAATGCATAGAGTACACCAAAAAAGAAATTCTTAGAAAACAAATTGCAGATTGTTTTTCGAATTAATGGTACGTTTATTCAAATTTCAAATTGTTTTACACTCGGTCAAAAAATTGATCAAAACAACTATATATAAATTGTGTAGGATATGTTATGTCTTCCATCTTATTTATTTATAAATATGATCCTTTTTATTTAGAAAAAAATGTAATTATGTTCGGTCATATTAATGGACAATTATATATTTTCTAATAAATAATAGCAGAATTATTATTACATACATTAATGATATTTATATTGGAATTTTGAGTATAATAGTTTTATTAATATTATTTAACGAAATGAATTCTTTAATTTTATATTCGATCGATTTATTTTAAATCATAGATATTTATAATGGGACTTGTTCCATTATTATTATTTTTTTTTTTTGTTGTTCCCGTATTCCGATCAATTCAGATTAAAATCCGACTGTTGACAGCCAACATTTACAAAACAAATAATTTTGTTACAAACTTAACAAATTAATTTATTTCAATTCTGTATTACTGAAATTGCGAATAATATTCCAATATTATTATCAAGTCCGCATGCATTTAGAGCATGGGTAATCAACTCTTTGTGATGAAAAGTGAAAACTGACCAGTGTATTAAAAGCATCTGACTTTACTCAACCACTTGTAGTCACAAATTTGCACACGTGTCATATGTTTTCTAGTTGAAAATAAAGGAATTTATTGCCCAACTTAATTAATTAGGCCGCATAGTATTAGATTTTTTATTTCAATTATTTGTTTCCTTCATTCAAACAAAATTTAAAAAGGAGATAACACGCACATGCTAATTAACTATATTAGGGGAAATTCTAATCCGAGTTTGACTCAGTCAAACCAATGTAATGAGGGCCGAATGTTTTACATTTGTCGTGTGGTTGGTGGAAAATTTAGAGAGAATGACCAATTAAAAGGGCAAGTGTATGGAAAATTCTAATCCGAGTCTAACTCAGTCAAATCGGTGTAATGAGGGGGCGAATTTTACACTTACCGTGTGGTTTGGTGGAATATTTAGAGAGAGTGACCAATTAAAAGGGCAAGTGTATGGAAAATTATAACCCAAGTCTAACTCGAGCAAACCGGTGTAATGCGGGGGCGAGTGTTTTACACTTGCCATGTGGTTGGTGGAAAATTTAGGGAAAGTGACAAATTAAATGGCAAGTGTAATACACTTGCACTTTTAATTTATTGGGTTTGACCGAACCGAGTTTGAAATAGAATTTTCCCTGTATTAGTAGGTGGTCGGGACTAGAGGAGATAACCTTTTGATTTCTTTCTATATCACAACGGTTTCTCTCTTATAATTGCAACAATCTATCAAGACACATGACATATGTATATAATTGAAATAGAAAAATAAAACAATATTTAAGAAGAGTTCAAGCAGTAAAAGAAGAGTTCGAATATATGGGAAGAAGCATAAAGGAATCCAAAACATTCAGAAGACAGTTGGCGGATTAAATACAGACATTAATTGTTCATGAATAGGAAAAGGAAATTAAACTGGCAAAGATAGGGAATCAACAACCAAGGGATTATCAGTGGGCTTGAGTGTCAGGCTCTGGAGGTGTGACACCCCGGTTTTTCGGCCGTCTAGGTACGCTTTTACGAGAGAGCTAAATGTGAAATTTAAATTATTTTAATTTCATATTTAATTGAATTATACTTTATTATTTGAAATTCTTATATGAATTATTTGAATTTATATGAAATATTCGAATTATATGTCAAAAATTTCCTAAGTGATTGATGATACGAATTTTTATAAATTTTATGATACGTGAATTTAATTTCCGAGCATGCTAATTTCTGTGAATTATGTGATTAAGGGCTTAATTGTATGATTTATTTAATTTTGGACTTAATTGAAAATTTGAACTTGGACTTATTTGACACTTTTTAAAAGTTTTGGACCTAATTGAAAAATATTCTTTTTAATAAAATTTATATATTTTAATTCGTTTAGTTAATATTTTAAAATTTAATTATCATTTCTTTGAAAATTTATTTTTTTTATTATTTGAATAATATGCTTATTTGTTGAAAATGTGTTGTGTTTGTGTTCGATTTGAGATCGAAACTTCGTGCCGATTTAATATGCATGAATTATACGTGTTATGAATTCGTTTATATGCTCGTTTTAATTCTTCGGACTTGTTTGATATGGTAACGAACCATATTTTAATTGTTGGGGATTCGAGGGCCTTAGCGCGCCTTGGGTTCCGGAGGCCATATCTTGAGCTAGGGAATTCGGATTCGAATTCCGGAAGTAGCGCCGGACTCGTGACGAAATTTGGAAGCTTCAGAACTTGGCCTCATATTTTTATAAGCCCGTTTGATCCCCCGTATTTAGTCCGAAACGAGCTGTTCGAGCAGATCTGCCACCTTGGAGTATTTTGGCCATAACTAATTCATTCCTTAACCAAATGAGTTGATTCTTGAGCTCACTTAACCCTAGTTAAGCCCTCTATCTCTATCCCTAACCCTCATTTCGAAAATATCAGCCAAGAGAAGGAAAAGAGCTGGTGAACCGAGAGAGAAAGAGAAAGGGATTTTCTGCACTATTCATTTTGCAATTTCAAGCTCAATACTACTCCGATTCGCCTCAAATTCGAAAGGTAAGTCCATGATTTGATTCTCCATCTTCTCTTCTTTATTTTAAGTGCTTATTTTCTGATTTCCATGAAGTTTTGGGCATGCTTTGTTGAAGAACTTGAATAGTTAGGTTTTTTTTTTCTCCATTTTCTTGAATCCATGCTTTGAGCTCGTTTTTTTCGATTTGAGGCGTGTAATGTGTTCCTCATAGCTGGTATTATGTGCATTTAGGATTATATTTGCTGTTTTTGGAGTGTATGTGAAATCACCATTGATGAGCATGAAGGTTTTCAAACTTTTCCTTTCCTCCCGTAGCTGCTATGTTTCCTTTTCCTTGTTGATGATTTGCTTGAGTTGGAGTGTTGTTCTTGCTGCGTTGGTTACCTGCTATATGCTGCCTTGTACCTTGTTGTTTGCTGCTGCTGTGGTGCTTGAAGAAAGGAGGAGAAAACAGGGGCTGATGTTGCTGCTGTTGCTCGCGATGGAAATCTCCCCGGGCGGGGAGATTTGTACGTGGGAAGTCCCCGGTCGGGGACTTGTGTATCTGGAGGCAGTAGCTTTGTGCAGCTTCCTTTCCTTCTTTTTATATGTTTTGTGGTTTGTTATGCATGCATGTAATTTAATTATGGGTGCTGCATGAATCTTTAATTGCAATTGCCATGAATGTTTTAGGGTTATTACGTAGGTGTTGTGTGCATGCATGTTGGGTATATTATATATATTTGAATGCTTCATTGATTTTAATGCATGAAAGTATGTACATATATATATAATATGTGATATATATATAAGTGTTAAATAATCTTGTGAATCTTATTTGTTTAATTTGCAATATTTCTTTTAAGATATGATCTTATATGACATATATGAAATGAATTCGATGTATATATACGCGTATGAATTATGGATGCTCGTGGTATGATATTAAATGACTTAATATGAATTTATTTGGTGTGTTATGAGTTTAATTCTCGATTTATTCGTGTGATATTTCGTTAATTGCTCCAATATGCCTAAGTATGAACTTATACGAAGTGCATTGCATCATTTACATCCATATGCATTTGCCGAGCGTTTCTTTGGTTCATATGGAGTCTTAGCCTTGTTTCTTGTGTTTAGATTGTTCGAAAGGAGTTGCTCGAGGGGTGCTTTGGGCGGTTCGTTCGGTTTGTACGTCAAGGTGAGGTTTTAGGTTTGTTATAGTTAATGCGACCTACAACCCTATATGTTCGTTTTCAAGCCCGCATGCGATTATATTAATATATTTATATAATATATATGTGTATATATGATATGTTTATGACTTTGTCATATGATTAAATGTTTTGAATTATATATATGAGCATACGTAAGCTCGAAAATGTTTTGCAACGAGGCTATGCTCCAAACCGTGTACTTTCAAGCTAGCTAAGGATTAGGATGACACGGAGAGGTACGTCTATAGCATACGCTAAGTTGAAAGGTATGGTATGTTTGATAAGGTACGTATGTTATGATTAAGTTACGTTTTGTTTCGAGCGAGTTATGGTACGATATGTTATGGTATGATATGTTCTGATTTGTTCGGTAATGTTGGGCCCCGGAGGTGTGGGTAAGGGGGACCCGGGACGCCGGTTATTGACCTCTGTGCACATCTCCACAGTTCGATAGGATCAACCCGGAACCCACTAGGAGGTTTGGTGGGGGATGGAATCCTCGGGCGTGAGCGTCATGAAACTCACGACCCATACTTAACGTAATGGATGGATAGGGTCGCGCAACCCTTCCATCACCGGAGAAGGAGGTTTGTTCTTTAATGTTACTTTTGTTTTGATTTGTAATGTTTGATTTGTATAAGGAGCCCAGGAGGGGATTGGTGCTCGTACTCGCCGAGCTTTTTGTACGTTATGTTGATTATGAAACAGGATAGGACTTTTAAGTTAAAGATACGCTATGATTTTGATACGATATGTATACGTTTATTATAAAAATGGATTTCGGTGTGCAAAACCCTATTCCCGGTTCATAGTCTTTTGTTTAATACGTGCTATGCTCTATATTATGTATCGTGTGAGTGTGTTCAGCCCCCTCACTCCGTCAAGTTGTAGACTGACCCCTCTCCTTTTCCCCCTTTAGTTGCAGGTGCAGGTTTTGGGTCGAGCTAGGCGGCGGTCTTCTTTTAAGTCTTTTGAGTCAGTTGTTCTAGTCTTTTTGCATTCTGCATCTTTATCATTATGCTTTGGAATTTTAGATATGTATAAGCCTATGATTTTGTATCTAATGTATCTCGTTAATTTAATATGACTTAGGACAGGTTTCTAGGATAAGAATGATCCCATTATGTATTCATATTCTATGTTTGATTTACGGGATTAGGTATCTTTGCTAGTTGAACCCGTCGCCTATTTTTATTTGAGATTTTGCATGATTATGAATGTCTTTGTGATCCTGTTGCTTCCGCCTTTGGTTTTATTTTGTTGTGCACTCTGATTTAGGGTCTAGACCGCCTAGCCTAGGGGTGTGTTTTTGTTGTCTTCCGTTCGCCATGGCTTGGTGCGTGTGCGGAGTTTCCATTTCGTTACACGTGTCGAGCTGTGGTGCGGGGGATGTGGTGCCCTTCGTTCCGGGGTGCTACAGGAGGGGCGGTCGCGAGAGGAACTGGGGCCAATACGTTGGCGTCAGAAGTTTGGGCCTCGCCTGGTTCCTCGATGTCCGCTGCATCCATGACGGTGCCCTCGTCCTCTATTTGGATAGGCTCGGGGCCTAGGGAATTGGCAGCTATGAACTCCCGTTGGAGCATTTGCACCAAATCTTGGTACTCCGGCTCTGCCAAGCTCTCAGTGGGATCCTCGTCTTGGATCATGGGCTCGCAGTTCTCATCTAGGTCCATGCGCAAGCGCTCGTCGGTTCGAGCACTGTCAGGAGCCAGGCCAAGTTTCACCATTTGCCCGATCGCTTTACGGAAGAAGCACCGAACGTTATCGAAGCACTGAATGTGACACCCCGTCTCTCGGACGAGCCAGGTGTGACGTCACGAGAGGTTTCTCCGACGTTTTAATTCTTCTTTTGATTTAATTTATACGTTGAATTAATTATTTAAGTGATTTATATGCTCTAATTGTTTAATTTCCACGTCTGAACTTTTGTATTTGATTTTCTTATTTTGAATTTAATTCCCGAGTATGCTAATTTCGTGAATTTATGTGATATACGTGATTTAAGTATGTAATTGTATGACTTTAAAATTAGTGGACTTAATTGAAAACTTAGATTTGGACTTAATTGCAACTTTTTGAAAGTTTTGGACCTAATTGAAAAATAATCTTTCAATAAAATTTTATTTATTTTTAATTCGTTTAATTTAATTTAATTTAATTTTATGTATTATTTCTTGAAAGTTAGTTTTAATTATTTGAATTATATGTTTATTGGTAGAAATGTGTTGCGTTTGTGTTCGATTTGAGATCGGAATTTCGTGTTTTCTAATATGTTCGAGATTTGTGAGTTATGAATTCATTTTTATGTTCGTTTTACGTTTTCGGACTTGTTTGAAATGGTAACGCACCATTTATTTGTTTTGGGGACTCGAGAGCCTAACTAGTTTTAGCGCGCCTTGTGTTCCGGAATTTATATCTTGAGCTCGGGAATTCGGATTCGAATTCCGGAAGTGGCGCCGGACTCGTAACGAGATTTTCAAGCTAGGGAGCCTAGCCTCATATTTTTCTAAGCCCGTTTGATACTCCGAATCTGGCCCGGAAAACTGATTCGCGCTCATATGACCACCTTTCAATAATTTGCACATAAGTCCCTCATCTTTTAGCCTTTTCAAGTGATTCTTGGACCCACAACTCACCCACTCAGCCCTTTATCATTCCTTGTCTCCCTCATCTCGATCTATACACAAGAAAGGAGAGGAAAATCTGAACTTTGGAGCAGCAGCAGTGAATTCCCGTCACTTTCACCCTAGAGGAGATTTTGAGCTCCAATCTCCATTTTCTTCCATCTTCTTCAAGGGGTAAGCTTATATTTGATATGTACTTGCTTATATGATCATTTGCATCTAAGAAATTCAGATTTTGATCCACTTTTGATTGAGTTTTTTATCCTTGAAGTGAATAGTTAGGTTTTGCTCCATTTTTTTTTTTTTTATCCTATGACTTTCCTTGAGTTATGGCTTGAATTGATGTATGGAAAGTGGTCTCTTATGCTTCATTTATTGCTGAATATACCTGACTTTGGTGGTAGTTGTGATATGGGTGAGATACCATTAATATACTTGAGTTTTTGTTGAGTTATAAGCATGAATTAGTGCCATTTTCTTACCTTTGCTGCTGCTGTTCGAATTTCAGCTGGTTTGATGGAATTTTTGTGCTGATTTGCTGCCATGTTTACTGCCTTTTCATGCCTTGTTGATGTGGTTGAGGTGTGGTATGAGTTGCAGGGCTAAACAGGGACTTTCTCCACCATTTCCCATCTCTGAACTGTCTCCCCGGCCGGGGAGATTTTTCCTCAAGAAAGTACCCAGCCGGGTACGTGTTGCAGAGAGTTTCTGCATCAAAGTACCCGGGAGGGTACTTTAAGGAAGAAAATCTCCCCTGGGTGGGGAGATGAATCTGCAACTGCCATGTTTTAATTTTTCTTCCTTAGCTTTGCATGGTTGCTAATATATTATTAATGCATGGTGGTTACGTGGGGAATGCATGGCTGTTAATGCATGAACTTTGCATGAACTTTACATGCATGGATTTCTATTTGATCATGCATGGTATTAATTGATTATTGCATGGGCTTTGCATAAGTGGTATGATATAATTTTGTGATTTCCAATTATATTTGTTTGTGGGCTGCCATTCGTGTATATATGTATGTAATATATAAGTAATATACGTTATATATTTAATACGAAGTTTAAGTGCTTCAATTTGATGTTTTAAATTAAATATGGTCCTATGGTTTTGTATGGATTCTTATGCACGAATTGTGTACTCTAAATGTGATCTTATGATTCAAATTATGTGTTATGTTTTATGGATTACGTTCATGAATTTATTTAATACGTTTTATACGAGCTATGAATTTAAATGACCTAATTGATGCATTCTTGCACTTCATGATCTTTCCTTGAACTTTAATTCTATGAATGCATATAATATGTTAATATATGAATTTATTTGACTTGTTATGAGTTCAATTCTTGAATTCTGGTTTGAATTCTCGCTAAGTGCTCTTATAAGGCTAAGTATGATATCTTTGACGTGAATTTGCATCCATTTGCATCCTTATGCATCGCCGTGCGTCTAAGTGGTTCATGATTGAGTCTAAGTCATAAGTTTGTGTTCGTTTTCTCAAAGTTGAGTTCCGGAGGTGTTAGTTCCCCCACTTAAGCCTCTTTTTGGTCGACAAGCTCGTTCGTGAGCAATTTGGAAAAAAGGTGAGGTTTAGGTTGTTTTCTTTTTAGTTAAGCGACCTAAGACCCTTAAATGCTCGTTTTCAAGCCCGCATGCGAATATAATATTATATATATACTAAATATATGTCTTATGATACGTTATGAATCTTGTTATTCGATTTCATATGAATTCTTCTAAAATTATACGTATAGGCGTATATAAGCTTAAAATGGTTTTGCAACGAGGCTATGCTCCAAACCGTGTAGTGTCAAGCGAGCTATGGATCTCCTTCAGCATATTTTGAATTTGGAAGACACGGAGAGGTACGTGTATAGCATATGCCGAGTTGCACGGTAAGGTGTGTTTCTTTTGGTATGTTTCTTAAGTATAAATCGTATGTTTCTAGGTTTTGCGAGTTAGGTATGAATCCTTATGAATCCTTATGAATCTTACGAATCCTTATGAATCATATGAATCCCTGGGCCCTGGAGGCGTGGGTAAGGGAGACCCGGTGCGGCTGTTGGGATCGCCGATTATCACCCCTGTGCACGTGCTCCCTAAGGTACGTTGCGGGATCGCTACCCCACGTACAGGTATCGAGTTACACGATGTGGGTCCGTAACCCGCATGCAGACTTCCGGAGAAGGTGGATGGAATACGGGAATATGTGTTTTATGAATTTTATGTATTTATGTTTCTTTACGATTCTTATGAATTCTTTTGTCAAAGTTGACCCGTACTCGCCGGGTATTTGAATTCTTTTGTTATTTGGATTATGAAACGGGATAGGATCTTTCAATTTCATTAAGAGATTTTTATGTTAAGGTTTGAATCATTATGAATATAAGAATCCTTATGAGTTTCTAATTATGAATCTTATGAGTTTCTAAATATGCGTCCCTATGAGTTTTAATATGAATCCTATGTGTTTCTGTATCTATGAATCCTTACGAGTTTTCCAACTTAAGAAGATATGAATATATGTATAAATAGGAGCTCTTTTGGAAAATGGTTTTGGTATGTAAAACCCTACTCCCGATTCATAGTCTTTTGTTTAATATGTGCTTTGCTTTATACGTATACGTGCGTGGGTGTGCGTTAGCCCCCTCACTCAGTCGGTGGACTGACCCTCTCCTTTCAAATCTTCAGTTTGCAGGTTGGGCGTGCTAGGCGGAGTCTTGAGTCGGTCGGGTTCAAGTTTTCTAGTTCGAGTTGCATTTTCAATTGCATTCAGTCATGCTTTAGTATATGATTCGATTGTGGAAATTGTAGTAGGTATATGTTATCATTCGATTAATGAATTATGTATGAATTTCTATTTTGTGGATTTATCTTCTTGGATTTCATTATATGCTTCCGTTTTCTTGTTGTTTTGCGCACTCTGGTCCTGTCTTAGCTCCGTCTGGCTTAGCGTGTGCGTGTAGGTTCCCATTCGCTTAGTCTTGGACTTATGTATGGATTTCTATTTCATATGTGGGTTCGGGGCTAGGTGCGGGGGATGTGGTGGCTCGCCGCTCCGGGCACTACATCTTAAAGTGGTATCAGAGCTCCGGGTTGCAAAACCGGAGTTCTAGTATCGTGTTGTGTCAAGTATAGGTCGTACGGCGTAGGAACAACGTGCTAATATGAGCATTGCTTTAAGATAGGTGACCTTATTGAATTATGTGTTTGAAAATCACTACTTTCTTTTCATTAATTGTTGTAGTTGCATACTTTATGTGCATTAGTTGTTTCATTTACGTGCCATAATCACTTACTAACCGCATGCATCATAGTTTCACCTCTCTTGTGTATTGTAGGTTAATATCCTACAACGGTCAATCACTCCTCTCAACTACCATGGCCCCTGAGTTGAAATTGGGATAAAGTAGAGACAAAGACTCTTCATAACTGTTTAGTTCTCACAAAGATAACCAATCCACCAAGGTGAAGGGCAAGATAGCTTGATTTGAATGAAGTGATCTTATGTTCGTATTGAAGCGCATCATTTTCGAAGAGCAAACCTCATGCACCTATTGTGGAGGACCTAATCTTAGCAATAAGGAGTGGAGGTATAATCAAAAGAAGAAAATGGTGACTCTAAAGATTCCGTTGAAGTTATAACAAGAAGTTAAGGGCGTAATTAAAGGATGAGAAGCGGTACCACATTACGTAAACCTCTTCCTTACCTACTTGAGGTATAGGCTTAGAATTCGAGAAGGAAGGACTTTTTAACGATAAATAATCAAGAAGGGTATTGAAGCGAGAAGTGGAACCCGAAATAAGTATTGAACCCAATCCTTAGGAGGTGAAGCGATTGCTTTGCTATTCAACCTGAATATCAAGGCCGAGTAGGTGGTGGTGCACTAAAGCAAGATCGATAGCTCTTCCTTCCTCGGGTGTGTAAATATTCAATGGAAGAAAATCTTGTTAGGGGAAAACTCAATTTGAAATAATTTAAAGGAAATCAAAGGACGACTCATGTTCTTATAATACTCGAAAGGAATTGAAGGAGTCCAAGGAATTAGCTCAAATCTTGGAGGGAATTAGAGAAGATCTTCGAGAAATGGAAACTGGGATCGATTTTAGAGCTTAGATCAAGAGTACTCGGGAAGCTCTTCGAGTCGAATCTAAGATATTAAAAGAAAAGAGCTAAGTAAGAAGAATGGAATCGGGAGGTAATTGCATTCATTGCTCAAGCATCCATCCCACATTGTAACTTTATATTTATTTGTAATGTGTGATATGCCTTGCTATTACTTGTTGTATCTTTGTTTGAATTGTTGACTAACGTGACGCATAGCATAAGCAAATCTAACCTAGCATGCATGAGTTTGATGTTTTCATGCTAGCATGTATGAGATCTCTACATCTTCGAGTGGAGTTTCGTCGCGGTGAGGAAAACTGGGGTAAAAAGAAGTTTAAGGTGAAAATTCAAGGGTTTAGAAGAAATAATACCAAGGAAGCTAAGAATATTATGAGAAGAGAAGGATACCTTAATGGGGATTAATCAAGAGAATGTTAAAGGAAACTTTGAAACTACAATCTGGGAATGAGTATTCAGACTCAATTTCTAGAGGGTAAAGGAATAAGCCGGATCTAGGGTAATTTTAATTGATTTTCGTGGGACTGTCTAACCCGAGTAAAGAGCAAAGGAAACACCTTGGAAAGTGCTTTAATTCGAGAACCAAACTAATGATAAAGCAATGGGATTCGTGCCTACCCCAAGAAGTCAAGTTTGGGCAATAAGAAGAAGAAGAGATAATATAGACACCTCGGATTTCGGGGATTGTAGTTTACTTTCCAGATCCAAGCTGAATTGTCGTGTTGTGAAGACGAATGGAGATATAAAGCTTCAAATGGAAACGATAAAGAAAGGCAAAGTAATTTCGGGAAGAAGATCATATACTCGAGTGTAAGCCACTAGAGGGCAAGTTATATAACCAATTCAAATTAGTAAAGAGTAGAATCGAAGGATTTCAATCAAGGTGATAACTAGACGATGATTCAGAACAACAACGGAAGATCAACTATCAAGAAGAGGTCAAGAGGTTAATTCCATAGGCATCAAAGAATTTGGGACTTTTGGGCTCTAAAAGATTTCAAGCGATGGAAATTATGAATGAGTGAACACTAGGGCGTGCCACTTGATGACTTTGAGGAGTACCTCTTCACCAGACCCTATAGTACAAGAGAGGTGCCAAGAAACCGGGATTTAAATTAGACCAAGTATGGAGATGTCCTAGAAGGAGTGGGTTGAGAAACTTCAAGACAACCAAAAATCGTGATACGATAATGGTCGACTGAATTAGGGTGAATCAAGATTAAACGGGTTATAAAAGATTCCGAAGAGAAGAGAACTTAAATGGTCTCTCATGCTAATTATGGAAATAAAAGGAAATTAACGAGCTAGAGATCCATTCAATAAAATCGAGGCCGAGGAATTCGGGTCACGAATTCTAAGACATCATCATTGACTCTCCACTGGACCTCATGAATGTGAATGACTTCGAGAAATGGTGAACGATACATATATCATTCATGGCACATGCATCATGCATCTTTGATTGTTATGGTATTATTGTGTATTTTAATCGCGGGCGTGTGTGCTTGTTGAGTGTTTTTCTCGTGTGTGTGGGTCTTCTCGGTAAGCTGAGGGTCTTGGTTACGACGGTCTTCCGGAGTGAGCAAAGTGGCGATAAAGCACTACAGCAACGGGACTTCTTGAAGTAGAAGGTACGAGTGGTGGAGGTTCGGTAACCACGCCATTCGTGTAATGCCGAGCTTTTGAGTGGTTGAAATGAATCAAACGATGGGTGATGAATCAAACTTGGACCCTCCTATCGTGCGAAACATTTTAGTTGCTCCTAGCACGGATCAAGCGATGAGGAAATTCTCCAACAAGATTTCAAGAAGTGATCAAACCCCTTGTGCGTGAAGACCTTACCGGGCTAACCCTTGTCGGGACGTCATGAACCTCGAACTTTGGTGAATACGGGAAGTTGCTTGAGCCTGAAACTCGAGCAGGTGAACCTGGGGACCAAGTTCTCTTAAGGGGGGAGGATTGTGACACCCCGTCTCTCGGACGAGCCAGGTGTGACGTCACGAGAGGTTTCTCCGACGTTTTAATTCTTCTTTTGATTTAATTTATACGTTGAATTAATTGTTTAAGTGATTTATATGCTCTAATTGTTTAATTTCCACGTCTGAACTTTTGTATTTGATTTTCTTATTTTGAATTTAATTCCCGAGTATGCTAATTTCGTGAATTTATGTGATATACGTGATTTAAGTATGTAATTGTATGACTTTAAAATTAGTGGACTTAATTGAAAACTTAGATTTGGACTTAATTGCAACTTTTTGAAAGTTTTGGACCTAATTGAAAAATAATCTTTCAATAAAATTTTATTTATTTTTAATTCGTTTAATTTAATTTTATGTATTATTTCTTGAAAATTAGTTTTAATTATTTGAATAATATGTTTATTGGTAGAAATGTGTTGCGTTTCTGTTCGATTTGAGATCGAAATTTCGTGCTTTTCTGATATGTTCGAGATTTGTGAGTTATGAATTCGTTTTTATGTTCGTTTTACATTTTCGGACTTGTTTGAAATGGTAACGCACCATTTATTTGTTTTGGGGACTCGAGGGCCTAACTAGTTTTAGCGCACCTTGTGTTCCGGAATTTATATCTTGAGCTCGGGAATTCGGATTCGAATTCCGGAAGTGGCGCCGGACTCGTAACGAGATTTTCAAGCTAGGGAGCCTAGCCTCATATTTTTCTAAGCCCGTTTGATACTCCGAATCTGGCCCGGAAAACTGATTCGCGCTCATATGACCACCTTTCACTAATTTGCACATAAGTCCCTCATCTTTTAGCCTTTTCAAGTGATTCTTGGACCCACAACTCACCCACTCAGCCCTTTATCATTCCTTGTCTCCCTCATCTCGATCTATACACAAGAAAGGAGAGGAAAATCTGAACTTTGGAGCAGCAGCAGTGAATTCCCATCACTTTCACCCTAGAGGAGATTTTGAGCTCCAATCTCCATTTTCTTCCATCTTCTTCAAGGGGCAAGCTTATATTTGATATGTACTTGCTTATATGATCATTTTCATCTAAGAAATTCAGATTTTGATCCACTTTTGATTGAGTTTTTGATCCATGAAGTGAATAGTTAGGTTTTGCTCCATTTTTTTTTTATCCTATGACTTTCCTTGAGTTATGGCTTGAATTGATGTATGGAAAGTGGTCTCTTATGCGTCATTTATTGCTGAATATACCTGACTTTGGTGGTAGTTGTGATATGGGTGAGATACCATTAATATACTTGAGTTTTTGTTGAGTTATAAGCATGAATTAGTGCCATTTCCTTACCTTTGCTGCTGCTGTTCGAATTTCAGCTGGTTTGATGGAATTTTTGTGCTGATTTGCTGCCATGTTTACTGCCTTTTCATGCCTTGTTGATGTGGTTGAGGTGTGGTATGAGTTGCAGGGCTAAACAGGGACTTTCTCCACCATTTCCCGTCTCTGAACTGTCTCCCCGGCCGGGGAGATTTTTCCTCAAGAAAGTACCCAGCCGGGTACGTGTTGCAGAGAGTTTCTGCATCAAAGTACCCGGGAGGGTACTTTAAAGAAGAAAATCTCCCCTGGGCGGGGAGATGAATCTGCAACTGCCATGTTTTAATTTTTCTTCCTTAGCTTTGCATGGTTGCTAATATATTATTAATGCATGGTGGTTACGTGGGGAATGCATGGCTGTTAATGCATGAACTTTGCATGAACTTTACATGCATGGATTTCTATTTGATCATGCATGGTATTAATTGATTATTGCATGGGCTTTGCATAAGTGGTATGATATAATTTTGTGATTTTCAATTATATTTGTTTGTGGGCTGCCATTCGTGTATATATGTATGTAATATATAAGTAATATACGTTATATATTTAATACGAAGTTTAAGTGCTTCAATTTGATGTTTTAAATTAAATATGGTCCTATGGTTTTGTATGGATTCTTATGCACGAATTGTGTACTCTAAATGTGATCTTATGATTCAAATTATGTGTTATGTTTTATGGATTACGTTTATGAATTTATTTAATACGTTTTATACGAGCTATGAATTTAAATGACCTAATTGATGCATTCTTGCACTTCATGATCTTTCCTTGAACTTTAATTCTATGAATGCATATAATATGTTAATATATGAATTTATTTGACTTGTTATGAGTTCAATTCTTGAATTCTGGTTTGCATTCTCGCTAAGTGCTCTTATAAGGCTAAGTATGATATCTTTGACGTGAATTTGCATCCATTTGCATCCTTATGCATCGCCGTGCGTCTAAGTGGTTCATGATTGAGTCTAAGTCATAAGTTTGTGTTCGTTTTCTCAGAGTTGAGTTCCGGAGGTGTCAGTTCCCCCACTTAAGCCTCTTTTTGGTCGACAAGCTCGTTCGTGAGCAATTTGGAAAAAAGGTGAGGTTTAGGTTGTTTTCGTTTTAGTTAAGCGACCTAAGACCCTTAAATGCTCGTTTTCAAGCCCGCATGCGAATATAATATTATATATATACTAAATATATGTCTTATGATACGTTATGAATCTTGTTATTCGATTTCATATGAATTCTTCTGAAATTATACGTATATGCGTATATAAGCTTAAAATGGTTTTGCAACGAGGCTATGCTCCAAACCGTGTAGTGTCAAGCGAGCTATGGATCTCCTTCAGCATATTTTGAATTTGGAAGACACGGAGAGGTACGTGTATAGCATATGACGAGTTACGGTAAGGTGTGTTTCTTTTGGTATGTTTTTTAAGTATAAATCGTATGTTTCTAGGTTTTGCGAGTTAGGTATGAATCCTTATGAATCCTTATGAATCTTACGAATCCTTATGAATCATATGAATCCCTGGGCCCTGGAGGCGTGGGTAAGCGAGACCCGGTGCGGCTGTTGGGGTCGCCGGTTATCACCCCTGTGCACGTGCTCCCTAAGGTACGTTGCGGGATCGCTACCCCACGTACAGGTATCGAGTTGCACGATGTGGGCCCGTAACCCGCGTGCAGACTTCCGGAGAAGGTGGATGGAATACGGGAATATGTGTTTTATGAATTTTATGTATTTATGTTTCTTTACGATTATTATGAATTCTTTTGTTAAAGTTGACCCGTACTCGCCGGGTATTTGAATTCTTTTGTTATTTGGATTATGAAACGGGATAGGATCTTTCAATTTCATTAAGAGATTTTTATGTTAAGGTTTGAATCATTATGAATATAAGAATCCTTATGAGTTTCTAATTATGAATCTTATGAGTTTCTAAATATGCGTCCCTATGAGTTTTAATATGAATCCTATGTGTTTTCTGTATCTATGAATCCTTACGAGTTTTCCAACTTAAGAAGATATGAATATATGTATAAATAGGAGCTCTTTTGGAAAATGGTTTTGGTATGTAAAACCCTACTCCCGGTTCATAGTCTTTTGTTTAATATGTGCTTTGCTTTATACGTATACGTGTGTGGGTGTGCGTTAGCCCCCTCACTCAGTCGGTGGACTGACCCTCTCCTTTCAACTCTTCAGTTTGCAGGTTGGGCATGCTAGGCGGAGTCTTGAGTCGGTCGGGTTCAAGTTTTCTAGTTCGAGTTGCATTTTCAATTGCATTCAGTCATGCTTTAGTGTATGATTCGATTGTGGAAATTGTAGTAGGTATATGTTGTCATTCGATCAATGAATTATGTATGAATTTCTATTTTGTGGATTTATCTTCTTGGATTTCATTATATGCTTCCGTTTTCTTGCTGTTTTGCGCACTCTGGTCCTGTCTTAGCTCCGCCTGGCTTAGCGTGTGCGTGTAGGTTCCCGTTCGCTTAGTCTTGGACTCATGTATGGATTTCTATTTCATATGTGGGTTCGGGGCTAGGTGCGGGGAATGTGGTGGCTCGCCGCTCCGGGCGCTACACTGAATGTTGGCTGCAAACACAAAAGCTTTGGAACGCACGAACTTCATTACTGCGTCCCAGGAGACCTTCACCGCCAGTCCTTCCACTTTCCCCTGCAGATCAGCGAGAGCCTTCTTAGTATCTTCATTTTGGCGAGTGCTCTCTGCCAGCTGCGTGCTCAATTCCCTATTCTGGACCCTCAGTTGGTCGCGCTCCACCTTCAACTCCCTATGACGCTCGTCAAGGGTAAGATAGGCTGCGTCCGACTTCTGCAGATTCTCCCTCAGCCTGTCCTTCTCAAGGTTGGCTGCAGTCAGTTGAGCGCGACATTGTTGTAATCCTCTTGCAATTGGCCGGGGTCGGAGACTCGCAGCAATTTTTTGTACTTGGCCTTATGCTCGGAATAGGCCTGCGCTCGCCCCTGCAGGTTCTTCAGCCTAGGGATTACCTCCTGGAAAGTCAGAAACAAAGGTTAGCGTTAAAATTGGAGTACTGGAAGTTGGAATTCCCCATAGAATATTGAGGACTCACCGTTAGGAGGGCGTGACAAGCGTCATCAGCAACACGAGCGGCGTCATGCTCGTTCAGCTTATCGTGATCGTCGGAAAATTGGAGTTTTCCGATGATGCCTGAAACAAGGTTTACGGAGTAGGCATTCTTCTTCAGAAGTACCGGACCCTCGGTCCGCTGACGTTTGTAGCGAGTGTCGCCCTTGTAGCCCATCTTCCAGAAATCCTCATCCTCTGATGAGGAAGTGTCGCTGCCCTCGCCTCTGTGCCCCACTACCACTTCTTTTCCCTTGCCAGAAATTGGAATGGAATCTGGCAGCCTCTTCCTCTTCCTTTGACGGTCAGCCCGGATGCTTTCGTGGATACGGGCCAATTCCCCGAGCGATTGCGGGAGCTGCTCGAACTCAGTGAAATTGGACCTTCGGGGGCCACCAGCGGAGGAGTAGCCCCGCGGGCGCCATCAACCGTCAAATCCTCAATAGGGCCCCTAGGATGAGCTTCGTTCTCTGTGCCTCCGCGAGCGCCGTTATGGCCGCGGTCGGCTCCTCGTCTAGTTCCCCTCCCCCTTGGAGCGTTGGGAGGGCGGATTTGCTGTTGTCGTGGGGGCTGAGGGTTAGCGCCGGGTCCCTGAGCACCTAGCATACGAGAAAGAGCCTCTGCATTCATACCTAGGGATAATATTCGGACACCTGCAAGTAAGAAGATACGAGGGTCAAAGATTGGTTGTTTGGATCACAGATACAAGAGTATAACAATTACACCAAGTTAGAAGACTATTCTAAAAGTTAGAGCAGTTAGTTCCTAGAATCTAAACATCGAGGGCCATGATGTCAGCAGGAGGGTTGATTATCATATCTGGGGGGCAAAACAAGCCATAACGGAACAACACTCCCTCGTTCTTCATCAAGACCTCAGCTTTAATCCACTTTTTCTCACTCCTCATCTCGAGGGCTAATGCCTTTGCCCAATCCTCAAAGGTTTTATTCCTTACCCTTCCCCTAATCAAAGGACCCTCGCCATGCATTAACCACTGTCGATAAACCCCAAAAATTCCTCCGGGGGCCCCCACGAAGAAGTATTTTTCCTTCCAATGCTCGCCATAGGAGGTGGATGGGGAATCTATCATCTTAAAGCCCGATTTGGCCTGGGCATAATAAAACCCATCCGTAGGGGACGAGCGTGTTGAGCGGGCTACCTGTATCAAACTATCAAAATTGGCGATCGAGGGTTCGTGGCCTAGGGCTCTCATCATTATTACAAAAGTGTTGATTAAGGCTATGTCGTTTGGCAGAATTTGTGAAGGGCAAAGCGCTAGGTGATGGCAGATGGTGGCGATGGCGGATGGGATTGGAAACCTCAGGCCCCCGGCCAGGACAGCATCCCAGTAAACCGTCAACATCCCGGGTGGCGGTCGGTTGGCTCTCTCTCCCTCCTCGGGAAGTCGTAACGGAAATACTGTTTCATCCCAGTACACTTTCGCCCTCAACTCCTCCAAATCGTCGAGCGTCAGAATACTCTCAATTTCATCGGGGGATCTGTCGGTTTGGTGGGGGTTATCTTGCCTTACTCACGTTGCAGGCTCCTTTCCCCTCCTTTGACCCCTTCTAGAAGGTTCAGCCTCAAATTGACGCCCGGATGGCCCTGCACCACCCTCGGGGGCCGCGACGGCCACTGTAATCCTGTGATCTTGGGGTCTCACAGCGCTGTTAAGCACAGGGAACACCCTCTCTCCCTGCCTCTGCATCTCCATAACATTACCCATCTCCTCAAACAAATCATCTACCCCTCCAGGAGCTCGCTCGTTCATCCCTTGAACAGCGGCATTAACTTCTTCATCCCCAGCTTCAGCCGGAACCCTAGCCACTGGAAAGGCGGTTGGAATCTCATCGCCTGGAGAGGTTCTGGCCCTGAGGATCGTTGTGGGAACATTACCATGAGGGGAGGAGCTCCCCACGGACATCTCATCTATCTCTCTCACGTAATCGTCCGCCTGGTGTTCTGCCATGCCTGCCCTTTGATTTTCTTGAAGGCGCAGCTTTTTGCAGAAAATTCAATGAAGAAGGAAGTCTCTGTAGCGAATTCAACGGCAGAAGGAGGTCCTTCACTCAAGAATTCAACTTACTCAACCTAAATCTAAAGTTAGTACAAGAAATGAGGATTTGCGGAATTTTTACCTAAACTGGAAGAAAAACCTGCTGGAAATCACAGAAATTGGTAGAGGGTTTTTGCTGCTTGGTTTGCTTGAAGAATGATGAACGCGTGAAAAGAGAGATAAAGCCTTACAAATCCCTATTTATAGGGGTAAGGGCTGGAATTAATTAGGGCTTGGGATTTCAAATTGCAATCATTTCCCGCCTAGGAAATCCCCCCACTTTCGGCAACCGTCTCACATATCCCGGAGTGCACGCACCCACGCTCCCACTCAGCATTAAATGCGGACACGACTTCATTTAATACGATTTCAGATGTGTCCGTTACAGAAGCCAAGTGGTCACTCTTCTCTTGCAGTGGCTTAACCCTCGGATATCCAAAAGTTCAATGCGCCACTCTTTTAAATTCTACCGTACGCTCGGGCAATACTACAGAATTTGGGGGGCAAAATGATGAGACCTAAAACCGCACTCGAATCAGAGCCGTCCACATGTCAATGCTTCGACGACTGAGGGTCTGGATGCTCGTATTGATGGGCTCGCGGGCCTTTCCAGCCCACTTGCTTGCTTATCAGTACATGTCAATGGGCCTCGGCAAACCGCTCAGGTAGAGGGCTCAAGCTGACCGGTTTGACGCTCACATTCCGGCCCTCAGAGACACCCTCCTCAAGGAGGTACCTACACGAGGGCCCCTTCCCGATGCTCGTGATTTTGGCGCTCTAGGGTCATCTGCCGTGGAGGAGGCATCCGTACGTTCTTCGAGCGTCACCACCGCTCGTGCATGATCCTACCCCGCTGCGAGGGATCCAAACCTTAGCGAAGAGGATCTTGGGCCTTCCTGTCACGCGACCCTCACCAACAACCTCTGACACAAAGGTAGTGCGCACCTTGCACCTGACACGCCGCCTCCTTTTCAGAAACGTCATTCTCACACCCTCACAGGCTGCCACGTGTTAGGGCAACACAGGTTTGGGACCACACGGTCAATTTACGCATTTACCGTCACCCCTAACACATAAATAGGGGAGAATACATGCTTTCTCCCCCAAGTCCTCTTCTACATACACACTGCATTGTTCTGGGCATCTTTCTGAATCCTTTCAAGCTCTGCATCTTCCTCACCACAGTTGCACCATTGTTGCACGCTGCATTCTTGGTGTTATCCTAGCTGGAAGAACCCATGCTCTAAAAGGAAACCCAGATCCTGAGGCCTTCATGCCTGTGATGGTCCTTCCCTTTTTACACAAATATTGAAAGTGTTGTTGCATTTTAGGAAACTCACATTTTCCTGCACCATCATTTTCTGGCGCCGTCTGTGGGAACCCATCACTACCATCCTTGACATCATCAGTTTCTTCCTCGGAAAGCTAGTTGAGATATAACACCTCCCGTTGCAGAAATGGTAACGACAACGAGATCTGGAGCAGTAAGAGACAAGGGTGCTCTTCCCCCAGTCAATGAAGAGAACGCAGAAAGCAACATCCCCACCGGAGGTACAAACCCACCAGCTACGGGAAACGGGATCGAAAATACAGAAATGGTGGCTACAACTCTCCCACCTGGTGGGAACACTGTGGGAGGACCTGGTTCCGTTCTTCCACCTCCGGGTCCCATCACCAACGTTCCCGTCCCACATCCTGGCATGTACTCCATGGCCATGCCGCCTCCTGGATACCCCTATATGCAATCCGGAATGATGCCCGGAATGGTACCCATGGTCCAGCCTTAAGAAGTGGGGACATTAAATCTTCCTTTGTCGCTGCCTAGGGAGATACAGGGGGTAGAAATGCCCCATATCACTACTCAGCAACTTCAAGCGTTGCACGCACAGTGCGAAGGTCAAGCCGTGCAGAATGCTTGGGAACATTTCACTGCGGCCTACTTCCCCTCACTGGCGGGTGCACGAGTGGCCCCGCCCCTTGGAGGACTCCCGGCTCACCCGTTGACGATGGCTCGAAACGCGTTGAGGGCCCAACAACCTCCTCCTCCACCGATTCAAGAAAATGAGATCCCATCGAGGGTCCAGCAAGGGCAACAACCCGCTGGAAATGAGAGGGCCCCTCAAGATAAGAGAGCCCCTAAAAAACAAAGGGTCGGAGACAATGAAGAGGTCCGATCAAGGGCCACAGAAAGGGCAAACCGTGGAAACGTCGGAGACCCTCAGCTTGCCGCTGTGCAGGACCAGCTTAAGGGGCTCCAGAATGTGGTTGAACATCTCTCTCGAGCAAGGTCTCAAGTCCCCCGTGATGGGGACGAGAGGTCCAGGGCCAGAGACGCTCGCCGGCCGCGTAGCCCAATTTCTCACCGCAGAAGGGAAGCCAGCTACGAAGATCCCGACGACAGGGATTACAGAATCATGACCGGCGATTCGCCCCTCATTGAGGAGGTATTGATGACTCGCGCGGGGAAGGGCAAAATCCCCTCGTCTGTCAACAGGTATGATGGAACCACCGATCCAACCGAGCATCTGGATCACTTTGTGCATCTGATGCATTTATATGATCACCCTAACAACTATTGGGCCAAGGTGTTCGTCACTTCCCTCACTGGAATGGCTCAAGACTGGTACAAAAAACTTCCCCCGCGCTCAATTCGAGGGTATTATGACTTGACCGATGCCTTTGTAAGCCATTTCAATTCCTTAAAAGCACCGACCCGGGCCGCAACCACCCTTTACAGCTTGGTCCAGGGGCCGAACGAGACCCTCCGGTCTTTCATGGGAAGGTTCAACAAGGAGATCTTGTTGGTAGAGAAGCCCTCGATGGACTTCTTGAGGCACGTTCTGTTTGGAGCCATCAATATGAAGCATTATGTCAGTAAGGAATTTGTAGAAGAGGTGGCCAAGAAAAAAGCCACGCTCGCTGATGGAGATAAGGGACATAGTTGACTCATTTTTCACCCTCGAAGATATGTATCTTGCGAGGGACCAGAAAATGGCGAACGCCCCTCGCCCCAGCAAAGCCCCCGAGGACAGAGGAGATTCAACCAGGGGTCGCCGCCGCAGCCCTATTTCCGCTCGTCGAAATTCTCCACCTCCGCGTAAGTTTGAGTGCATCCCCCTCAACCGCCCAATCGCCGAAGTTTATTCCATGGCGGATAAAAAACTGTTCAAGAGACCGCCAGGTTGAGGGAAACCGAAGCTCAGAAGCGCTCGGGAAAGTACTGTGCTTTCCATAAACAGAAGGGTCCTGATACCAACGAGTGCCGCCAGCTGGAAAGCGAGATTCAGAGGCTTATAGCTGGAGGGCATCTCAAGGAATTTGTAAGGGTGTTGGAAAAATACGATGAACACTGTGCCGAACGAGCGCGGGCTAGAGGAAGGAGCCATTCGCGTTCGCGCAGTCCTCGCCACCACCACATCGAATCCAGCGACCGCGGCAAAGGGAAAGCGCCAGAAGTTGAAAATCAACCTTTTGCTGTCATTCACATGATCGCCGGCGGACCCTCAGGGGGCGATTCTAATGCTTCCCGCCGCCGCCACATTCGTAGTTATGACCAGCGATCATCTCTGCCCAAGCCAGTGCTCTCTGTCGATAGCTCTCTACGCTCGAAAGAGGATGATATTGTAGGGTTTACGGAAAAGGATCTAGAACACATTGTAACACCCCATGGGATCGGCGAAACCTCCGACTGTCCCATGGTGGTTAGTTTAGACGTTCATAACCACGTTGTAAAGAGGGTCTTGATTGATAGTGGAAGCTTCGTGAGTGTTTTGCCTTACTCCACGTTTCAGAAAATGAACATCGCAAACATCCCGCTCGAACCCCTCAGAACAGCCCTCGTTGGCTTTGGGGGTTCCGAGATCGTCCCTCGCGGGCAAATTCGATTGGCCACCTCTTTCGGTCGCGCCCCACAGCGAAAAACTTTAAATGTTCTCTATGTAGTGGTCGAAGTGGACCTGCCATACAACATCATCATTGGGCGCCCAGCCCTCGTCGACTTCAAAGTCATAATTTCCACCTATCACCAGAAAGTCAAGTTCCCCACCCCCGAGGGTACCGGAGAGGTACTGTGCAATGATAAGGAGGCTTGGGAGTGCTACATACTTTCGCTTCGAAGCCATAAGCCCAAGCAACCCACCTAAGCAGGCTCCACCAAAAAGTCAGTTGACTTCCCCAAGTTAGATGAAGATGGCCCCGAGCGCAAGAGGGCCAAACTCTATAAGAAGAAGAATAAAAAGAAAACCGTAGGCAAACCCTTAGGTGCAGGGAATTCACCCCTCGGAGCGGTTGGGAATTCCTCCTCGGAAGACAAGGATCATGTACCCTCGGGGGATACCAGTGAGAAAATTACAGGCAAGAAACGAGCGCTCGAACAACCGAGGCTTGAGGTGCGGGTAGAACCTACGGAGAGCTTTTTTACCATCGAGTTGGAGCCTGGGAACCCTGATAAGACTACGCAAATAGGTTCTAGCCTCGACGGTCCCTCTCAGATCATGATGATTGAATTTTTGCGAGAAAACATCGATGTCTTTGCTTGGAAAGCTTCCGACCTCACCGGCATAGATCCGAGCGTTATTGTCCACAGGCTGAACGTGGATCCGACCTTCAAACCTGTAAAACAGAAGAAGGGAGACGTTCATGGGTTCCGGAAGCAGGTCATAGAGGAAGAGGTCAATAAACTGCTTGACGCTCGATACATAGAAGAAATCCTATATCCAGAATGGTTGTGCAATGAGGTGCTCGTGCCGAAGAGCGCCAACAAGTGGCGTATGTGTAATGACTTCACGGATCTCAACAAGGCATGTCCTAAGGATCCGTACCCACTACCAAGAATTGATCAGTTGGTGGATTCGACCGCTGGGTGTGAACTTATGAGCATGATGGATGTCTTCCAAGGGTATTATCAGATATTTATGGCTTCTGAGGATCGTCCCCAAACTGCGTTCGTAGTCCATATGGGTGTTTATTGCTTCAAGGTTATGCCCTTTGGGCTAAAAAATGTAGGAGCGACATACCAACGCTTGTCAACAGAATGTTCGAGTGTGAAATTGGAAAGTCTATGGAAGTGTATGTGGACGACATGATCGTTAAAAGCGAACGCCATTATTCCCATTGGGAAGACCTCAAACGAGCGTTCAACATCTTGCGTCGTTACGGTATGAAATTGAATCCTTCCAAATGTACATTTGGCGGGGTGGCAAGTTTTTGGGATACATGGTCAGCCGACGGGGCATAGAGGTAAACCCAGATAAGATTAAAGCGATCCTGGACATACCCTCCCCTCGCAATGTGAGAGAGGTCCAGGTGCTCGTGGGTAAGATCATCTCATTAAACAGGTCCATCTCCCGCTCAACGGACAGGAATCTTCCCTTCTTTAAAATCTTGCGTAACGCTCGCAATTTTACCTGGAGCGAGGACTGTGAGAAGGCTTTGCAGGACATGAAGCGGTATCTCTCGAGCGCGCCTTTGTTGGCCAAACCTAACCCGGGGGAGAACTTGTTTGTTTATCTGTCAGTTTCCTCAGAAGCGACAAGCGCTGTCCTCGTGGCTGTTCACGAGCGTAAGCATATGCCGGTGTATTATTTAAGCAAGACTCTACAGGGAGCGGAGAAAAGATATATGGAAATAGAGAAGTTTTCTTTTGCGCTCGTTAATGCCTCTCGGAGGCTAAGGCCTTATTTTCAAGCACATTCCATCATAGTGCTTACAGATCAGCCCCTCAAACAGGTCCTTGCAAAGCCGGATGTCTCGGGGAGGCTAATTAAATGGTCAATTGAACTTAGTCAATTCGACATCACCTTCGAGCCTCGCACGGCGATACAGGCTTAGGCTGTGGCTTACCTATTGGTGGAACGTTTCAACTTAGATACTGCGCCCTCGGCAGAGGATGGTTTATGGCTTCTGCATACAGATGGCTCCTCAACCACACAAGGGGGGGGGGAGCCGGGGTGACCCTCAGGGACCCTCTCGGAGCTGAAGTTGACTATGCAATCAAGCTGGCGTTCCAAGTCACCAACAACGAAGCTGAGTACGAGGCCCTCATCCAAGGGCTCAGGATTGCACTCCAAAATGGTGCCACTCGGGTCACTGCATATGTTGATTCGCAATTGATCACGAGTCAAATTGACGGTTCTTATGAGGCCCGAGAAGCCACTATGGTGCAGTATCTGGCGAGCGCTAAGGAGGCGATAGTCAAGTTCAAGGAATTCCACCTTTTACAGGTCCCAAGGGCAGAAAACGAGCGTGCTGACGCCCTCTCAAAGTTTGCATCCGCCCTGGATGGTTCTTGCGAGCGTGTTGTTACATTTCTTAGAACAGAGGAGCCGCTGATAAGTAAAGGCAAGCCTTCGAAGGAGGTGAATATGATTGATCCCTCCGAGCCTTGTTGGCTCAACGAAATTATCAGATTCCTCCAGGATGGAACTAGCCCGAGCGACAAAGTTGAGGTTCGGAAAATTAGAAACAAGGCCCCTCGCTTTTCATTGGACGCCGAGGGCCGATTATTCAAGTGGTCCTTCTAGGGCCCCCCGTTAAGATGTTTGAGACCCTCGCAAGCCAAGGAAGTACTAGAACATGTGCACAGTGGAAGTTGCGGGAACCATTCGGGCGGTCGTATATTGGCCAAGAAGGTATTGAGGAGTGGGTTATATTGGTCGTCGGTGTTACAGGATGCGATTTTCTATTCTAAGAAATGTCCTAAATGCCAATTTCACTCGAACACTCCCCAACTGCCGGCGGCTCAGATGATCCCTATCGACGTTGCTTGGCCCTTCGATCAGTGGGGCATCGACATTGTGGGACCTCTTCCAGTAGCGGTCGGGCAGAAGAAGTTTGTGATCCTCGCTGTGGATTATTTCACTAAGTGGGCTGAAGCAGAAGCGGTCGCCAAGATAACGTTCAAAGTTGTGAGGGATTTCATTTGGAAAAACATCATCTGCAGATATGGCATCCCGAGGGTGCTTATCTCAGACAACGGCTCCCAGTTTATCGCTGCTGACACACGGGAGTGGTGCTATGAACTGGGAATTGAGCAACGATTCACTTCCGTGGGCCACCCTCAAGCCAATGGTCAGACTGAAGTGACTAACCGAACCATACTCCAACACTTGAGAACGATGCTCGAAAGTAAGAAAAGAGAATGGGCTGAAGAACTTCAAGGTGCCCTGTGGGCGTATCGCACCACCCCCCGAGCGGCGACAGGGGAAACACCTTATTCTCTGGTGTACGGGTCCGAGGCCATGATACCTGCGAAAATCGCTCAAGAATCCGCACGCTTTGCCTATTTCGAGCCTGCAACCAACGAAGCCAACCGAGCCTTCGAATTGGACTTGTTAGATGAAAGGAGGAACCTAGCCTGGGCTCGCATCCACAAATACAAGACGACCGTAGCCCACCGTTATAACAAGCGTGTCAAAGAAAGAACTTTCCAACTAGGGGACTTGGTCCTTAAAAAAGTTGAGGTCTCTAAGCACGTGGGTAAGTTAGATCCCAATTGGGAAGGCCCCTTCAAAGTCGTCCAAGTACGAGCAAACAACACCTACTTGCTGGAGACTTTGCAAGGCGAGCGTCTCCCGAGACCATGGAACGCGTGTAACCTCAGAAGATTCTACGTGTGAATGTCAGTATTTGTAATTGCCCGTTCGCGGCATGGTATACTTTCTTTTGACAGAAAGCATGTTGTAATCATTTCAAAAATGGCAAGTATAACAGTAAGTATTTGATCCATCGTTATGTCATTTATTTGCTTTCTTCATGGTTAATGATTTGGGCGACAGAAAGCCTACTCCGTGTCGAGCATCCTCCACGCCGGACGGCTTAAGTAATACCCCAATCCTTTTAAAGCAACGCTATCTGCGTGTTGAGAGCACTCAACATTGAATATTTTGGCACTCATAAGCGAGTAAATCTTTAAAATGAGCGTGTCAAAAGAAGGGGATGCTAAATGCTGAGTTTACACCAACTGGATGCTGATCACACCAGTTTGAGCTCGTAAACCCCCGATGGCCCTCATCCCCTTAGGTGTAAGTACGCTCATAAAAAGCTGCCACTAGGCTATGCGTAAATCTTTAAAATGAGCGTGTCAAAAGAAGGAGATGCTAAATGCTGAGTTTACACCAACTGGATGCTGATCACACCAGTTTGAGCTCGTAAACCCCCGATGTTCCTCATCCCCTTAGGTGTAAGTACGCTCGTAAAAAGCTGCCACTAGGCTATTCCTTCCCCGGATACCTAAAGATGAAGCTAACATTACAGCTACGCTAGTTTTAATTCCATACTCAACAATTTCTGCAGTAGATTCCTAATTTTGTTAGAATTACTGGAACGCTTAAGTTGAGGATGCACGTCACAAGTTTAAGGCCAATACTTAACCGAGTCCTTAGGGGTGCCTAAGTCCAAATTCAAACCTCATTGTTGGTATAGCCAGGGAACCCTCTTAAGGGACACCCTCGAGCCCACACCAGCATCTCTCAAATTACCAGACATTACCAAATTCTAAACTAATGGTGCATGGTGATAAGTGCCAGGGAACCTTCAATGGAAACACCCTCGTGCGCATACACTCCCATCACAGATAAACAAGAAAGACAAGTGTACAATCGCTGAGCGCGACGAAACAACAGCAAATCCAATCCATATTTAAGAACAAAAGAAAGCGCGCAAACATTCAAGCAGTAAAAGAAGAGTTCGAATATATGGGAAGAAGCATAAAGGAATCCAAAACATTCAGAAGACAGTTGGCGGATTAAATACAGACATTAATTGTTCATGAATAGGAAAAGGAAATTAAACTGGCAAAGATAGGAAAACAACAACCAAGGGATTATCACTGGGCTTGAGTGTCAGGCTCTGGAGGGGCGGTCGCGAGAGGAACTGGGGCCAATACGTTGCGTCAGAAGTTTGGGCCTCGCCTGGTTCCTCGATGTCCAGCTATGAACTCCCGTTGGAGCATTTGCACCAAATCTTGGTACTCCGGCTCTGCCAAGCTCTCAGTGGGATCCTCGTCTTGGATCATGGGCTCGCAGTTCTCATCTAGGTCCATGCACAAACGCTGGTCGGTTCGAGCACTGTCAGGAGCCAGGCCAAGTTTCACCATTTGCCCGATCGCTTTACGGAAGAAGCACCGAGCGTTATCGAAGCACTGAATGTTGGCTGCAAACACAAAAGCTTTGGAACGCACGAACTTCATTACTGCGTCCCAGGAGACCTTCACCGCCAGTCCTTCCACTTTCCCCTGCAGATCAGCGAGAGCCTTCTTAGTATCTTCATTTTGGCGAGTGCTCTCTGCCAGCTGCGTGCTCAACTCCCTATTCTGGACCCTCAGTTGGTCGCACTCCACCTTCAACTCCCTATGACGCTCGTCAAGGGTAAGATAGGCTGCGTCCGACTTCTGCAGATTCTCCCTCAGCCTGTCCTTCTCAAGGTTGGCTGCAGTCAGTTGAGCGCTGACATTGTTGTAATCCTCTTGCAATTGGTCGGGGTCGGAGACTCGCAGCAATTTTTTGTACTTGGCCTTATGCTCGGAATAGGCCTGCGCTCGCCCCTGCAGGTTCTTCAGCCTAGGGATTACCTCCTGGAAAGTCAGAAACAAAGGTTAGCGTTAAAATTGGAGTACTGGAAGTTGGAATTCCCCATAGAATATTGAGGACTCACCATTAGGAGGGCGTGACAAGCGTCATCAGCAACACGAGCGGCGTCATGCTCGTTCAGCTTATCGTGATCGCCGAAAAATTGGAGTTTTCCGACGATGTCCGAAACAAGGTTTACGGAGTAGGCATTCTTCTTCAGAAGTACCGGACCCTCGGTCCGCTGACGTTTGTAGCGAGTGTAGCCCTTGCAGCCCATCTTCCAGAAACCCTCATCCTCTGATGAGGAAGTGTCGCTGCCCTCGCCTCTGTGCCCCACTACCACTTCTTTTCCCTTGCCAGAAATTGGAATGGAATCTGGCAGCCTCTTCCTCTTCCCTTGATGGTCAGCCCGGATGCTTTCGTGGATACGGGCCAGTTCCCCCGAGCGATTGCGGGAGCCGCTCGAACTCAGTGAAATTGGACCTTCGGGGGCCACCAGCGGAGGAGTAGCCCCGCGGGCGCCATCAACCGTCAAATCCTCAATAGGGCCCCTAGGAGGAGCTTCGTTCTCCGCGCCTCCGCGAGCGCCGTTATGGCCGCGGCCGGCTCCTCGTCTAGTTCCCCTCCCCCTTGGAGCGTTGGGAGGGCGGATTTGCTGTTGTCGTGGGGGCTGAGGGTTAGCGCCGGGTCCCTGAGCGCCTAGCATACGAGAAAGGGCCTCTGCATTCATACCTAGGGATAATATTCGGACACCTGCAAGTAAGAAGATACGAGCGTCAAAGGTTGGTTGTTTGGATCACAGATACAAGAGTATAACAATCACACCAAGTTAGAAGACTATTCTAAAAGTTAGAGCAGTTAGTTCCTAGAATCTAACCATCGAGGGCCATGATGTCAGCAGGAGGGTTGATTATCATATCTGGGGGGCAAGACAAGCCATAACGGAACAACACTCCCTCGTTCTTCATCAAGACCTCAGCTTTAATCCACTTTTTCTCACTCCTCATCTCGAGGGCTAATACCTTTACCCAATCCTCAAAGGTTTTATTCCTTACCCTTCCCCTAATCAAAGGACCCTCGTCATGTATTAACCACTGTCGGTGAACCCCAAAAATTCCTCCGGGGGCCCCCACGAAGAAGTATTTTTCGTTCCATTGCTCGCCATAGGAGGTGGATGGGGAATCTATCATCTTAAAGCCCGATTTGGCCTGGGCATAATAAAACCCATCCGTAGGGGACGAGCGTGTTGAGCGGGCTACCTGTATCAAACTATCAAAATTGGCGATCGAGGGTTCGTGGCCTAGGGCTCTCATCATTATTACAAAAGTGTTGATTAAGGCTATGTCGTTTGGCAAAATTTGTGAAGGGCAAAGCGCTAGGTGATGGCAGATGGTGGCGACGGCGGATGGGATTGGAAACCTCAGGCCCCCGGCCAGGACAGCATCCCAGTAAACCGTCAACATCCCGGGTGGCGGTCGGTTGGCTCTCTCTCCCTCATCGGAAAGTCGTAAAGGAAATACTATTTCATCCCAGTACACTTTCGCCCTCAACTCCTCCAAATCGTCGAGCGTCAGAATACTCTCAATTTCATCGGGGAATCTGTCGGTTTGGTGGGGGTTATCTTGCCTTACTCACGTTGCAGGCTCCTTTCCCCTCCTTTGACCCCTTCTGGAAGGTTCAGCCTCAAATTGACGCCCGGATGGCCCTGCACCACCCTCGGGGGCCGCGACGGCCACTGTAATCCTGTGATTTTGGGGTCTCACAGCGCTGTTAAGCACAGGGAACACCCTCTCTCCCTGCCTCTGTATCTCCATAACATTACCCATCTCCTCAAACAAATCATCTACCTCTCCAGGAGCTCGCTCGTTCATCCCTTGAACAGCGGCATTAACTTCTTCATCCCCAGCTTCAGCCGGAACCCTAGCCACTGGAATGGCGGTTGGAATCTCATCGCCTGGAGAGGTTCTGGCCCTGAAGATCGCTGTGGGAACATTACCATGAGGGGAGGAGCTCCCCACGGATATCTCATCTATCTCCCTCACGTAATCGTCTGCCTGGTGTTCTGCCATGCCTGCCCTTTGATTTTCTTGAAGGCGCAGCTTTTTGCAGAAAATTCAATGAAGAAGGAAGTCTCTGTAGCGAATTCAACGGCAGAAGGAGGTCCTTCACTTAAGAATTCAACTTACTCAACCTAATTCTAAAGTTAGTACAAGAAATGAGGATTTGCGGAATTTTTACCTAAAGCTGGAAGAAAAACCTGCTGGAAATCACAGAAATTGGTAGAGGGTTTTTGCTGCTTGGTTTGCTTAAAGAATGATGAACGCGTGAAAAGAGAGATAAAGCCTTACAAATCCCTATTTATAGGGGTAAGGGCTGGCATTAATTAGGGCTTGGGATTTCAAATTGCAATAATTTCCCGCCTAGGAAATCCCCCCACTTTCGGCAACCGTCTCACATATCCCGGAGTGCACGCGCCCACGCTCCCACTCAGCATTAAATGCGGACACGACTTCATTTAATACGGTGTCAGATGTGTCCGTTACAGAAGCCAAGTGGTCACTCTTCTCTTGCAGTGGCTTAACCCTCGGATATCCAAAAGTTCAATGCGTCACTCTTTTAAATTCTACCGTACGCTCGGGCAATACTACAGAATTTGGGGGGCAAAATGATGAGACCTAAAACCGCACTCAAATCAGAGCCGTCCACATGTCAACGCTTCGACGACTGAGGGTCTGGACGCTCGCATTGATGGGCTCACGGGCCTTCCCAGCCCACTTGCTTGCTTATCAGTACATGTCAATGGGCCTCGGCAAATCGCTCAGGTAGAGGGCTCAAGCTGACCGGTTTGACGCTCACATTCCGGCCCTCAGAGACACCCTCCTCAAGGAGGTACCTACACGAGGGCCCCTTCCCGATGCTCGTGATTTTGGGGCTCTAGGGTCATCTGCCGTGGAGGGGGCATCCGTACGTTCTTCGAGCGTCACCACCGCTCGTGCATGATCCTACCCCGCTGCGAGGGATCCAAACCTTAGCGAAGAGGATCTTGGGCCTTCCTTTCACGCGACCCTCGCCAACAACCTCTGACACAAAGGTAGTGCGCACCTTGCACCTGACACGCCGCCTCCTTTTCAGAAACGTCATTCTCACACCCTCACAAGCTGCCACGTGTTAGGGCAACACAGGTTTGGGACCACACGGTCAATTTACACATTTACCCTCACCCCTAACACATAAATAGGGGAGAATACATACTTTCTCCCCCAAGTCCTCTTCTACATACACACTGCATTGTTCTGGGCATCTTTCTGAATCCTTTCAAGCTCTGCATCTTCCTCACCACAGTTGCACCATCATTGCACGCTGCATTCTTGGTGTTATCCTAGCTGGAAGAACCCACGCTCTAAAAGGAAACCCAGATCCTGAGGCCTTCATGCCAGTGATGGTCTTTCCCTTTTTACACAAATATTGAAAGTGTTGTTGCATTTTAGGAAACTCACATTTGCCTGCACCATCAGAGGGGGTGAGTGTTTTACACTTGCCGTGTGGTTGGTGGAAAATTTAGGGAGAGTGACAAAGTAAATGGCAAGTGTAATACACTTGCACTTTTAATTTGTTGGGTTTGACCTAGCCGAGTTTGAAATAGAATTTTCCCTGTATTAGTAGGTGGTCGGGACTAGAGGAGATAACCTTTGATTTTTTTCTATATTACAACGGTTTCTCTCTTATAATTCCAACAATCTATCAATACACATGACATATCTATATAATTGAAATAGAAAAATAAAACAAAATTTTAAAACAATAGATCCAAATATATAATTAACAAGCGTGAGAGCTGTGATTGATATAAATTTTCAAAAACACACTCAATCAAATAATAAGTGTAACATTTTTGTTTATTGATCGGCCTTGGATTTAGTCTAGAATATTAGGCACATATGCAACATGCAAGAGTTCCTAGCTATTAGGATTTGAGATATATTAATTAGCAAGCAAAGTTGAGGAAGCAATCCAAAGGCAACTTGCAAGAACATCCGTACAAGAAAAACATGTATAAATTGAGCCTTTTTCTCCACACATTCAACACAAAACAAAAACCACAAAAGATATCCCAATCTCCTGATCATCAACCCTAGCTCCAAAATGTCTCCCAACATGTTTTTCCTCATCTCCCTTGCCCTCCTCGCCGCATCGGCTCACGGCCAATAGATCGCCATCAACATTGGCATCTTGAACGTCACCGGCCGGGTCTGCTGCACCACTACCGGCAACTGCCCTGGCCAAGGCCTTGCCGGGGCCGTCGCCACCCTGAGATACGGCAGCGCCGCTGGTGCCACCGTGGTGGTGAGCAACACCACGTCCCTCGACGGACTCTTCGGAATTATTGCCAACGTTCCAAGTCTTAACCTAACTAATGCTACGGCCCTACCATGCATCGTCACGGTTCAAGGTTTCTTGGGACCGACAATCTGCTCGGTTCTAGCCGCCGCGAGCGGGTTACTCGTGGTTACCGTTCAAGCCATCGGCCCGGTGACTGTGGGAGCAATCGGCAATGTTCAACAGGCCACCACCTCGGCTTTTCAGTTTCTCAATCTTTGATTGCACATGCATGCATGATGGACGGACTAGTATGAATAAAGCGTTTCTTGTGTTTACGTAATTAGTGAAATAAGCTGCAAGAATAAGGGTGTCGTCGTGGATCTATTAATCACGCACTTGTAATAATGGAGAGGAACCGTTTGTGTTTGTATATGCTTGTTTTCATATATTGAAAAGGCTATTAAGAAATTCTATCTCATTATTTTAGATGCGCGCGTGACTAACTAAAACAAGAGATGAAACGCATAATTAAAACTAGTAATTTTGGCACACTCGTTGCATGTGCAGATTAAATTTTTTTATTGTTTTAAATATTAAAATTAATTTTTATGTTAATATATATTTTATCATTATTTTTAATATAATTATTAAATTAATATAAATAAATAGATGAACAAATAACATAAAAGAATAAAATACCAAAAAATACTATCTTTGTAAAAAAATATATATATATCAAAAAGAAAAGAAAAAGAATTGAAATGATAAGAAAAGATAAGTTAAGAAAATGTATAGAATAAATAAATAAAAAAAAATAGAGAAAAAAAAGGATAAAAGATGAATAAGAAGAAGAAGAAAAAGAAAAAGAGGACACCAAGAGACCAAAATGGTTACTATTTGGATCTCTAGGTTATATATAGTATAGATAAGATTAATCGGGATGCCAAGTGTGAGTTCAATTAAATCACTGATGAGGAAGTTAAAGCCACGACGGCCCTAACACATTTAATTAGTGATATGTTTCGAATATTCAATCGCATTTTTTCGTTTTTTGAAATTGTGAATTTGCAACCGAAAAATCATTGCAGTGTTCAATGTTCATGATACTATTTAGCAATCAAAAATCAATTGCTTTTCGGTTGCAATTTCTTTTTTTTTTCAGCCGATTTAGCAATTCAAAATTTAATTGTAAATTTATTGGCTACTACCTACATTTTTAATGACTAACTTTGCATCTGAAGTTCAATTGCAAGTCAAAATTATACTTTTTTTTGTCCCTTGATTAAAAAGTCAATTGCAAATTTGATAAAGTTTGCAATCGAACATTTCGTTGCAAGATGCACAGCATCTTGGCTGCGCTGCACCGCCTGGCCATGGGCCCATGGCAAAGCCTTACGACACATAACTCAAAATATTGCATTTCATAATGATATAAAGAAATATAATTATTATATATGGGGGAATATATAATTATATATTTTACAATCATTTGATAAAAATAATGATAATCATATATGAGAAAAATATATTTCCAAATTATTATAATTAGTGTTTCATTTAACGAATTATCTCTTCTTAAATACAAAAGCATTCCGGAAAAATAACAGTGTTCGAGTTTTTTTGGCCCATCTAGTTTTTTACTTGTGTCCATTTATTTTATTTTTTATAACTCATTTATTTGAGTACTTATCCATTTATAAAACAAATAATTAAATTTGTTACAAACTCATCAAATTAATTCATTTCAAATTCTCCATTACTGAAAATGCGAATTACTCCAGCGTTATTATTAATTACATATTTCAACTTTGTAATCCAAAAAATTCTAGGCATCAATTTCTTTTAAGAATACTAAAAATTAAAATTTTTATTGAGGACCCTCCTCTGGAAAAGAAAGGGAAACAAAATACAGCAACCAAGTAACAACATCGTCACTAAAAGGCATTAAAAATAAGAAGTCCTAATCCCTGTACATGAAGGTCTCTGAAATATATATCATAATGATAATAGCTATTATGGTCTTCATCATTGTCTTCGTCGTATGTCAATTTACTTTGTGGGTTGGATTATTATATTTCCGTTTTTGTTTCTATGTTTCATCTAACATTTTATTCATTGACATGCGCCACGCATATTAATTTGTGGTTGAGATTAAGAGAAAAAATTGGTTGATTACATTTATATCTACGTATTAAAAATATCTGACATTATTAGATTAAGAGAGAAAATTCATCGCATCCTTATCGATATATTGAAAAATTATCTGACCATAGCAATATAGGGAACACGTGGGCTCACAAATTTACACACAAATCTTAAATGTTTCCTAGTTGAAAAATTAAAATTAGTGCTCAACTAGTCAACTTAACACCAACTACGCTTTTAGGATTTAAGATATATTAATTAGCAAGCAAAGTTGAGGAAGTAATCCAAAAGCAACTTGCAAGAACATCCGTACAAGAAAAACATGTACAACTTCACGAGGCTTTCTCCACACATTCATCACAAAACAAAAACCACAAAAGAGAAATATATACGCACAAATCTCAATCCCCTCATCAAACCCTACAAAATGGCTCCCAACATGTTTTTCCTCATCCCCCTCGCCCTAATCGCCGCTTTAAACCCTTCGGCTGACGGCCAACCGATCACCACCATCAACATCCTGAACCTCACGGGTCAAGTCTGCTGCACTGCCAACGCCAACTGCCCCGGGCCAAGCCTTCCCGGGGCAGTCACCACCCTGAGCTGTAGCAACAGTGGCGCGACTTTGGTGGCCAGAAACGTCACAGACCCCAACGGAAGGTTCCAAGTAACTGCCAATGTTCGAAGTCTTAACCTCACTAATGGGATGCCCTTACCATGCTTCGCCACGCTTCAAGTCCCCCCAACTGGCAGCTGCTTTCTACAGGAACTGGCTGGCGGTATACTCGATGCCCCTCTCCTTGGTCCTGTGATTTCGGCGGTAATCGATGTTGTAGAGGTTTTTACCGCCAACATAGGTTTTACGCCAGTCCTTTGATAGCATATATACAAGCATGCATGACCATCGATGATTCTTCTCCCAAAGTAGTACTCTAGCTCCATCTACTATACTATGAATTAGAAAGAATAAGTGTGGCATGGATATGATCGAGCACATTTAATAAGGGACAGGAAAACCTTTGTGTAATTTGTGTGTGTTTGTTTTTATATACGGACGATTGAAAAATTCTTTCTCCCAACTCTGAACGTCAGCATAGATGAATAAGTAAAACAAGACACGAACTACATAATTAAAACAAGAAATGTAATTAAGTTCGATTAATTAGGAAATTAAAGCCACGATGGCCGTAACACATGAATTTAGTGATAATTTTAATTCAAAATAATTATATTTACTTTTGCATATGTTAGGTAAATTAATTGATATATGTTGGAGCTCAAAAAAGAGGAAGGTAAAAGTAATTGATATATAAACCAGGTACTAGTTTCTTTGCATTAATTCAGCCAAACTATAATATTATAATTTAGAAGACATGGGAATTTTATTTTAACTGAAATAGAAGACAAACTTCAAAATTTTTAGATTTTAAAATTTAGTTGAAACGAACTAAACCAATATCACTATTACGGACCTCTTTGTAGGACGGGAAGCAGTTTTTCCTCCAACCAAAACGGCCCGAACTCACAACCCAGAAGTAAATGACAACTTCAATATGTTATGATTTAACTTTATTTTTTAAATTTAAGATATACGAATTATTATGAAAAATATTTATTTGAAAATTTAAGATATGTAAATTATAATTGAGAAAATTTAAACTATTTAAATGAAATAAATTAAAATTATCAAAATTTAGTTCTTGACGAGCCACAAAGGCTAAAAACTTACAATAAATTGAGCAATCTGACTTCAATATTAAACCTGATTTCTATCTTTTTAAATTATAAGTTATAACTATACGAAACTCAAATAAGATAAATTCGTGAAAATTCTAAAAAACTCATAAATCAATTTGGTAAAAAGATTATTTTATATTAAATGAGTGCAATTAATGCATACGTATAAGATATAATAAAATAGAATTTAATGCTAACTTTCATCAAATAATATGATGTAAAAAATTATTCTTTGGAGAAATATATTTCTAGATTTTTTACATTTTTTTTTTTTATTTAACACACGCATATCCAAATGGGATTCGAATTTCGAACCCAGGACCTTACCTTGGAGAATGAATCCATTAACCACTTGAACCAACCCTGTTGGCTAGATTTTCTACATATGTATGTGTAAATAATGATAATTATATATGAGAAAATATATGTACAAAATTACATAACTATTACAAATATATTTCTAACTATTATGCTTTCTAACAAAACGAGCCTAAATTCTAATGTATATTACAAAAAAATTCTCGGGGGCATTTTGGTAATTCCATAAATAATAAAATAATACAAAGGATTTTATGAGAAGTACAATAGTTAAACTTGACAGAATCTTATTAATGGAATAAATGGGACCTCAAACGGAATATAGCAAAAATGGACTAAAATGTAATTTTTCGAAGTGCAGGTTCTGCCTTGTAATTTTGTCTATTATGAGTGATGAGGTCCTACCTACATAATACGTGACTAGCCCAAATAAGGCTCAACTTAAAACTAGTTTGAGGGTTCGCATAGAAGGCAAACTCCCTCAAGAGTCCAATGAGAACATAACTTAGAAAGCCAAACTTGTAAGGCACATTAAACATAGATGTGACGATCTCCTAATAAACATAGGATAAGAAAGTATCAAGATGTGTAACAGATTATAATCTAACAACAAAGGAACTAAACCCTAGAAGAACTCTACTTCTATATAAACAAAATTAGTGGATATAAACAGAGAGGAACAAACAAGCCAAAACGAGAGAAAAGAAGAGGAAAAATGGTTCGATTCGACGAATACTCATCAATGAGGATAGTCAGATATAATTTTTCTTAATTTTTAATAATGACCATCAAATAAATACATATTGTATGTCGAATGGAATGGTTATTTAAATTTGAAATTGTTCTACAATCCTTTATCGTTTTGGGTTAGCTCCATACACTCCCTATCATTTGGGGTTAGTGCGATTTACCCCTAACTTTTGAATGAGTGTGACACTTAACCTTTTAGACAAGTTTTCTAGTTCAAGATGAATTTTGATCGTCGATTTCTTCTCCGTTACGGTTACCCAAGAGTTAAAACCACCGGCATCATGTTCATCTATCCAAACAAACAAAACTCATACTCCATTCGACCCTATTGGCCGTCGGAAGCAGCCAAAATTTGCCTCTCCACCCGCCATGTGCCATTTTTGACCGATGATTCCTCCTTCATCAGTTGTCGGATTTTGATTTCAAAATTACCATTATATTCCTTGCGTCGAAAACTTTAATTTGATTTATAATATTAACATATTTGAAATCTGATTTGTGCAGATTTGTCCTTATAAATCACGTCAAAATTTTAATAAAAAAAGTTGAACTGAATATTCTCCAAAATGCCACCGCAAAGAGGTTAAATGTAATATTTTTCAAAGTTTAGAGAGACAATCGAACCGATACAAAAGTTAAGGGACAAAACACACTAAGTCCCAAAGGATAAGAGGTGTTCGGAATTAGCCTTGTATATCTTTTTTTTTTTTTCCCAATCAAACAATTGCTCAAAATAATTATAAATTACCTAGAATTTTATGTGTTCCATGTTTAATTATAAAAATATAATTCTATTTATTAAGAAAAAGATATAATTATGTTCCGTTTTACTCCCCATTTTCAAATACATCATTTGGGGTTTTAGGTACGTGATTTTGGGATTTAGATACGCGATTCTGGGATTTAGATACTCACCATTTTCAAATACATCATTTGGGGATTTAGATATGCGATTCTTGAGTTTTTATACATCATTTTTTAAAATAGGGAGCTAAGAGGAATTGGACTTATCATTTGGGGAGTTTCGGGAATTCCCTGAATTATTTTAATTTTATTAGTTTTTATTAATATTTTTTAATAGATTGAATTCCTTAATTTTATATTTATAAGATCACAAATAATTAGATATAGTTACAAACTTAACAAACTAATTTTTTTCAACTTCTGCATTACATAAAGTGCGAATGATATTCCAACATTAATATCATTAAGTCATTTAGAATAATCCAAAAATCTACTCTTGTGCTGAAAACTGACCACATCTTATCCATGTATTTAAAAACATCCGACTTTACTCAATATAGGAAAAGAGACAAATTTACACACATGTGCTATATGTTTTCTAGTTGAAAAGGTTATTGCTCATCTTAATTAATTAGGCGGGTAATTTCAACCCAAACTAATTCAATTAAACAAGTGTAATTAATGATACTGGATTTCTTATTTTAATTATATGTTTCATAGAGTTCTAAGGGTATCAATAGCTAAGCGTATACAAATGAAACAATATATATATATAAATTTAGAACATGAATTCCAAATCCATAATTAACAAGTGCGAGAGTTTTTTATACTCGTCCAAACATAAAATTTAAGAAAAAATAACTAATCAAATAACAAGTTTAAAATACCTGGACGCCACTTTCAAAACTCAAGAAATTCTTTCTCTTCCTCTCTCTCGCTATACCAGAAAGAAATGGAGTTTTGGGGCGTCGAAGTGAAAGCTGGAGAACCACTGAAGGTTCAACCTGAATTTGGAAAACTGATCCATATCTCGCAGGCTGCACTTGGTGAGGTCAAGGATGTGAAAGGAGCCAAGTATGTCCCTCTTCATCTGAAAGTTGATTCTAAGAACTTCATCATTGGATCTCTTTCTGCTGAAGACCGAACTCAATTGATGTTTGATCTGGTATTCGAGAAGGAGTTTGAACTTTCACATGATTGGAAAAATGGGAGTATCTACTTTATGGGTTATGTGGCTGATGATCCAGTTTCTGATGGTGAAGAATTTTCTGATGAATCTGAAGAGGAGCCTATGGAGATTCAAGAAAATGGTAAAATTAAGCCCAAGTGTGGGGTTATAAGAGCTGGTAGAAGTTTAGTCATTGCTGCTAAGGCTGGTTCCAAGAAAGAAGAGCAACCTGACTCTGATGAAGATGATGATGATGAGGACGATGAATCCAACTCTGATGATGAACTGCCATCGGGTGGATTAGGCGAGGACTCCGATGATGATTCTGAAGAAAATGATGAGGAAGAGGGATCTTCCAGCGAGGAAGAGGAGTTGCCTAAGAAGTCCAATAAAAGACCAGCTGAATCTCCTCAGAAAACTCCTGTTCCTTCCAAGAAAGCTAAATCAGCTACTCCCGACAAGTCAGGCAACAAGAAGGGAGGTCAGAATGGGAAAACTCCAGCTGGCAACGCCCCTAAATCGGCTGGCCAGCTTACTTGCAAAAGTTGTAGCAAGGCCTTCAATTCTGATAAAGCTCTGGAGTCCCACAGTAAGGCTAAACATGGAGGCAAGTGAAGTCCCATTTCTGGATTAGGCGGGTGTTGAAGCACAAGCTCAGTTTTGATCGATTTTATTGTTGGAAGGAAAATATATAGAACAACCTTATGATTATTGTTTTACGTTTTGAGTATTTTGGATTTGTAGCAGGAATCAAGAATTCAAAAACTGATCCTATTTTGTAAAAAAAAAAAAAAAAGTTTAAAATACCTGGCTAAAGTATTAGTTGTATATTGGACTAAAATTTTCTCCGCTTAGCCACGGTCCGCCAGGATGCAACATGCAAGATCGAGTTCCTAGTTATTAGGATTTAAAGTATATTAATTAGCAAGCATAGTTGACTTGTTGAGGAAGTAATCGAAAAGCAACTCGCAAGAACATCCGTACAAGAAAACATGTATAAGTGGGTAATTCTAGATTTTCCTGATAAGTTGACCCGCGGTTTCTCCACACACATTCATCACAAAAGATATCTCCTGATCATCAACCCTAGCTCCAAAATGTCTCCCAACATGTTTTTCCTCATCCCCCTCGCCGCATCGGCTAACAGCCAACAGCTCGCCACCAACATTGGCGTCCTGAGCGTCATTGGCCAGGTCTGCTGCACCACCACCGGTAACTGCCCCGGCCAAGGCCTTGGCGGGGCCGTCACCACCTTGAGATGCTCCAACGCCACTGGCGCCACCGTGGTGGTCAGCAACAGCAAGACCCTCAACGGACTCTTCCGAATTACGGCCGACGTTGGAAGTCTTAACCTCACTAATGCTACGGCACTACCATGCAGGTTCAAGGTTTCCTGGGCCAGAAAATCTGCTCGATTCTGACCGCCACCCGCGGTGTACTCGTGAGTGGTGTTCAATCCCCCGGCGGAGTGGTTATGGCAGCCCTCGGGCCTCGGCAATGTTCAACGGGCCACCACTCCGATTTTTCAATTGCTCAACCTTTGATTGCATGCATGCATGATTGATCTAGCTACTAATATGAATAAACACGTTTCTTGTGTTTAGGTAATTACTAATTAGTGAAATAAGCTGCAAGAATAAGCGTGTCGTCATGGATCTATTAATCACGCACTTGTAATAATGGAGAGGAACCGTTTGTGTTTGTATGTGCTTGTTTTCATATATTGAAAGGCTATTAAGAAATTCTATCTCATAATTTTAAATGCTTGTTGTGTGACTAAGTAGAATAAGAGATGAAACGCTTAATTAAAACAAGATTAATCGGGATGCACTGTGTGAGTTCACTTAAAGCCACGACTGTCCTAACACATTTAATTAGTGATATGTTTCGAATATTAAATCGCATTTTTCGTTTTTTGAAATTATGAATTTGCAACTGAAAAATCATTAATGCAGGGTTCATGATATTGATTTAGCAATTGAAAATTAACTGCTTTTCGGTTGCAATTTTTTTTTTTCAGTCGATTTAGCAACTGAAAATTCAATTGTAAATTTATTGGCTACAACTACATTTTTAATGACTAACTTTGCAACCGAAATTCAATTGCAAGTCAAATTATACTTTTTTTGTCCTTTGATTATAAACTCAATTGCAAATTTGATCAAGTTTGCAATTGAACATTTCGTTGCAAGATGCATGTTGCATCTTGCTTGCACCGCCTGGCCATGGGCCCATCGCAAAGCCTTACGACACAGCCCAAATATTGCATTTCACCATGATATAAAGAAATATTATAATTATTATATATGCGGGAATATATAAATTATAATTATATATTTTACAATCATTTGATAAAAATAATGATAATCATATATGAGAAAAATATATTTCCAAATTATTATAATTAGTGTTTCATTTAACCAATTATCTCTTCTTAAATACAAAAGCATTCAGCGAAAATAACAGTGTTCGAGTTTTTTTGGCCCATCTAGTTTTTTACTTGTGTCCATTTATTTTATTTTTTATAACTCATTTATTTGAGTACTTATCCATTTATAAAACAAATAATTAAATTTGTTACAAACTCATCAAATTAATTCATTTCCAATTCTGCATTACTGAAAATGCGAATTACTCCAGCGTTATTAGTAATTACATATTTCAACTATGTAATCCAAAAAATTCTAGGCATCAATTTCTTTTAAGAAAACTAAAAATTATGTTGTTACTTGGTTGCTGTATTTTGTTTCCCTTTCTTTTCCAGAGGAGGGTCCTCAATAATTATTGTAGCATGGATCTAATCACGCACCTTTAATAAGGGGAGAGGAAATCGTTTGTGTAATTTGTATGTGTTTGTTTTTATAAACTGATTGAACGAGTTTTGACAAATTCTTTCTCTTAATTCTAAACAACATGGATGAATAAGTAAAACAATATATTAAAATAAGGAAGTTTGAATCTGGCTCGACCAAATCGATGTAACGAAGGGTTTAAGTTGGTGGAAAATTTAGAAAGAGTAATAAATCAAATGACAAGTGATGGTGTCTGATTAGGTAAGGGTCAAACTCCGATCACCTTCTATTTTGTTGAGGTGGGGAAACAGATGATGAAGCTCAATGAGGATAGCCAAAAAAACTATGGGTCCTATCTGCTAGGACAAATACCAACAAAGTCAGAAGGCCAAGCTGGGGGGAATTGGGGGCGATTCCCAGTTTGGCTCTCCGACGCTCAAGTCAGGCAAGAATCTCTGCAAAGCACAGAAAAGTGAAGAACTTAGTTTCTGGAATGGAGATCGCTTATAGTACTGGAGAAGAAGATGTTGCCTATTTATAGGTGAGGGTCAAGGACCATTTGGTAATTTGCTTCGTGTGGTCCTGCCCTAATGCTGCCCTAACACGTGTCGCAACGAGGAGGACCCTGGGAGGAATCTCCTGCAAAAGGTTGGTAGGAGTTAGTGTTTGTAGCAGAGTCAGGTGTGCAGGCAGGTACGGATGTCAGAGAGCCGTTTTGGGGGTTGGTAACGAGGGCGAGAAGCACGCTCATGCCAACTAGGTCTGATGGATTGGGGGGATCAGCATGGGGATCAGCGTCCAAGCAGCGCAACTAGGGTGCAAGGGACCCCTTTGCTCTGTTGTTGTATGAGGGCACAACGCTCGTTAAATGCCTTCCTCAGGGTCATGAAGACATTCTTGGTCAAAGCGAGGCTGTCACTCGTTTTAAAGCCCTGAGACCCTCGTTGTAGAGCGAAGGGGGGATCATGGGCTGGGGGAAGTCCGGGACGCTTGTGGTCCGGTGTGTCCACATGTCATGCATTAACCATGCCACGTGTTAAAACGTGGGTCAAACGTATTTTATCCTCATCAACAAGTATATTACACTTATCATTATAATTGATTGGATTTGGTCGAATTGGATCTAGACCAGATTTTTCCTAAAATAAGAAGCGGATGTTAGGTAAAAATTGTTATATCTATTAAGGTGGCTCAAAATCATTTAGCGATATATTAATTCGAAATTATTATATCTATTTTTGCATATGTTAGGTAAAAGTTGTTAGCATGTCTTATATTGAGTGAAAATTAAATTGTGTGCTTGTTAATAGGCAATGGACAGCCATCACTAAAACAATATCATAAATTCATAATGTATTATGTATATATATTCCATTAGGGCTGTCAACGGGTCGGATTCGGATCGGATCAGGAGATTTCGAATCCGAATCCGATAAGAAAATCCGACTACCGGATCCGGATCCGAATCCTATAGGATTCGGATTCATTGTTTTTGAATCCATACATAATCGGGTCGGATTAGATCCGATAAAGGATCCGACCCGATTAGCAATAAATTTTATTTTTTTAAATAATGATTTGATATTAAAAATACATATATTTACATAATATTAAATAAATAATTATTATTTTAATGGATTATTTGATAATTCTGTTTATATTTATTTAAAATAGGTTAATTTAAACTTATTAATAGAAGATAATATATACTTTTAGAGTAAAAAATTTAAATTTTATTATTGCTTAAAGTGATAAATATGAGAAAATTTTAATTTTAACCATTTCACTAAATATTATGTACTAGTAAATAATTTATTTAATTAAATATTATATATATTATCGGATTCGGATTCTTAACGGATCGGATTCCTTAAATCCATATTCGCTCCATTTATTTCGGATAACGAATATTTATAATCGGATATGATCCATCGGACATTTTTATCGGGCGAATATGCTAAAATTCTGATCGGGTTCGGACCGGATTCGGATTAAAATCCGACCCATTGACAGCCCTATATTCCATATAGAAATTTAAATCTTGGTGTTAACAGACCTCTTTGTCTGCTATATGTGGGCCGGGAAGTAGTTTTTCCTTAAGCCCAAAGGCCCGAACTCGCAACACAAAAATGCCAACTTTAAGATCATATTATGATTTAACTTTATTTATAACTTAAGATGTACGAATTATTATGGAAAATATTTATTTGAAATTTTAAGATACGTAAATTATAATATTTTTTTTATCTCTTAGAGTTTTCCCTAATCCAATGACTAATTAATCTCGTGAAGTAACTGAAGACGCTTATTGCGGGGACCTCTTCCAACGTAATTTTTTTATATCCATAAGGTTCAAATCCGAGATCTTGCTGTAAATTATAATTGAGATAACTTAAACTATTGAAATAAAATAAACTAAAATTATAAAAAATTTAGTTTTCAACGGGTCATAAAAGACAAATCCTAAAGCTTATAACAAATTAAATAAATCTAACTTCAATGTTAAACCTGATTTCAATCTGTTAAAATTATAAGTATACGGAACTCAAATAAGATAAATTCATGAAAAATTAGAAACCTCGTAAAGATTATTTATATTCAATGAGTGCAATGCATAAATATAAGATATAATAAAATAGAATTTAAGGGTAACTTTTATCAAAGAAAATGATGTGAAAATTTATTCTTTGGAAATTAATATTTTGTGAAATGAATTTCTAGATTTCTGTATGTATAATTTTCATAATTGACTTTCCCCATAGAGTTCCAAGTTGCTAAGACCACACACCCACTCCGAAGAGGCCACACAATCTGATCTTACACCTCATCAGCTTCTCACCATTGCCATTTTTCCCTCTTTCTGACCAACAATCTGAGAAATTAGCTTTATGGAAATGGAATTTGGGATTTTGTAACGAAGCCCAGATTATTTGCAGTGAGAAAAATGCAAGTGTTGGGTTTTCAGAGGCCTCAAGTGTTGGTGAAGGGCAGCTCGAAGAAGCTTTCCCCTGTTTCAGCTTTGATTTCTTCACTGCCCTTCTCTCCTTTGCTGCCCAGAAGAGTTCTTGCACCATCCCCATCTTCGTGTAAGTTCTGTTCTTTTTGTCTCTTTGATAGTGTTGTTTAATGCTTATTCTTGGTTTCTAGCAAATGGGATGTGCTGAGTTTATTGAATCTTTCAATTTGGTGAAGTAAAATTTAGGATGCTGAATTTTATGAATTATGACCCATTGTGCTGATTTTCTGGATTAGGATAAGAATTTTTGGTAATTATTGTTTTGGGAAGAGTTGAGCTGGGATCGGCTTATGGTGAAGTACATGAATCTTCGTTGGCAGAGTTTGGGATGCTAACATTTGTGACCCATTGTGATATTTTCTTAATATATGTTAGAAATTCTCGGAAATTCTTGTTATTGGGTTCTTTTGAGATGAATTGAGCTGAGATCAGCTTCTGTGAAGTGTGTGAATCTTTGATGAGGATGAGGGCTTCCATGAATCTGCTTTAATTGGTTTGAATATGTATAATGATGAGGTTCCTTATGTAATTTCCACTTGTATTGTCGGGTTTTTAGTTCTGTACTACAATCGGAATTAGGAATGCAGGAATGGGACAGGAATGAAATGATCATTATTAAGTTCATTCCTAAATCCATGATTGGTATTTTTGACATTAGAAATTCTCATTCCGTCGGAATCCTCATTTGTTTGTTATCTATTTCCCCCCACACCCTATGGTTTTAACGATTCTAATCTATTCGCAATCAACTTTTCTTTTATTTTAACAAAATTATCTCTATTAAAATCAAATCTCTTTTTTTATCTTCTGATTTTTTTCGAGATTTCTCTCTTCTTATCTTCATCTTCTTCTTAATGTGTTGACTTAGTGCCTTTGGAATGGAGAATATGGAATCATTCGATTTGACAAGAATTTTTAGGACATGGCCCCAAAAAATCAGTGGAATTAATACATATGGGCTGTCATAATGAAACTAAGAAATATGATTATTATATGGCAGAATATATAATCGTATATTGTACATTATTTTGACAAAAATAATGATATTATATATGAGAAAAATATATTACCAAAATTACTATAATTAGTGTATAATTTAGCAAATGTTCTTAAATAAATATAATGTGTGGGTGGGTTCTTTTTAGGGACAATTATTACTGTGAGAAATATATATATATATACACAAAAGCATTGAGCGCAAATAACATTGTTGGAGTCTTTTTGGTTTTGGCCCATCTAGTTTTTACTTATCCATTTATAAGACAAATTATTAGATTTGTTACAAACTTATCAAATTAATAATTTAAAATTCTGCATAACTGAAACTGCAATATTATTATTGCAACTTTATTATTAATTCCGCATTTGAAATATGTAATCCAAAAAATTCTGGGCATCAATCCTTTTTTTTTTTTTGACGAGCAGCCAAACCGGCAAACTAACAAGACTCCGCCAAAACAATGTCCGAAACAAAGGTCGGAACATCCGACGAACCAACGCAGGCCGAAGCCGCATTACGAGCAAGTTTGTGGGTTACTGAATTAGCACCACGCCTAGAGAAAGAGAAGCGGACATCCAAAAAACAATTACAAATAAGCTTGATGTCCGAGATAATGTTACCGACTTCCGAGAGATCCAAGCTGTCGCTCCGCAAGCTATTAATCAAATTCAAAGAATCACCTTCAATAATCACTTTTCTCCACCCAAAATCCCGGCCCAAAATTGCAGCCGAGAGGGCTGCACGTGCCTCCGCCACCGCCGGGTCAATTGAATTTCTCTTAATATCAGTCTCCCAACCTACGCATTTGCCGTCTGAATCCCTCGCAACAACACCGATCCCAAGCGAATTAGAGCTCGCAAAAACTGCCCCATCAAAATTAATTTTAATCCATCCACGAGATGGTCGTTCCCAGCGTACATCAATCGACGGGGGCCTGGAGTTCTGCTCACTACTAATAGTCGGCGGAGGGGCAGATTGTGAGCAAGCCAAAGAGATGACTTCCAAAGGCTGTCTAAGAGGGTCACCAGCCTTCAATTTGTTCCGACAATGCCACAAGGCCCACAGGATATTCACCAGCCTACTATGATCACCCACATCCAATTCCTTGAAAGCACGTAACAAACCCCCATAAAAATCGTCTTCTAAGAGCTGAATGAGACACCACGGGAGGGAAGAGAGAGCCCACACCTGTCTCGAGAATGGGTAATTAATAAGAGCATGTCTCCAGTCTTCATCTTGAGCGTTACAGTGTGGGCAGCTACCATCTGAGTTGCAATGGCGGTACTTTAGCAGTGCTCCGGTGGGAAGAATACCATGACAGCAGCGCCATAAAAAATTACGGACTTTCGGTTGGACATTAGTCTTCCAAACTGCCTTCCAGATAGGCTGGTCTTTTACCAGAGACAGAGCATTCTCTCTAAGCGACAGGCTTACCCCCAGATGATAAGCGCTCTTGACAGTAAAAAGCCCGTTCTTATTATAATGCCAGACAACGGTATCTTCTCTTTGAGAAAGGCCCAGCGGGATGCTTAGAATAGTACGGGCATTCGCATCGTGGAAAATATTACGAACCAAGGACTCATCCCATTCGAGTAAGCCTGGCTTAAAGAGTTCCGAAACCCACTCCGGGGAGACTGAAGCATCATTACGGAAAGAAGGCCGGAAATTCAAATTCATAGGGAGCCACCGATCACGCCAGATGTGTATCTTAGCACTATTGCCAACCCGCCATCTCGTTCCCGCAACTATAAGATAACGAGCCTCGTGAAGGCTTCTCCAAGTAAAAGAAGGAGAGCGACCCAACGGGGCATCCCAAACATTGGAATCGGGAAAATAGCGGGCCTTCAGAATCCGACTAATCAAGCTATCCGTAGCTCTGATGATCCTCCACAGCTGCTTGGCAAGCATTGCCAAGTTAAAAATCTTGAAAGCACGAAACCCCATACCACCGACACTTTTCCTCTTACACATCTCTAACCACGCTAGCCAATGGATCTTACGAGAGTCACGATCACCCCACCAAAACCGAGAGATAACTGAATCGATATTCTGAATAAGATTATCAGGGAGTAGGAAGCAATTCATAGTGTAGGCAGGGATTGCTTGGATCACAGCTTTAATCAAAACCTCCTTTCCAGCTTTGGAAATGAACTTCTCAGAGAAACCTTGAATCCGTTTCCTTACTTTATCAAGAATGCCAGAGAAAACCTCACGACGAGATCGCCCCACCACAGAAGGAAGACCTAGGTAGAGGTCCAATTTGTCCACGCGACCCACCCCGAGAACGTCTGCCAGGGCCTGTTGTTCATCAATCCTTAAATTCTTGCTAAACACCATAGAAGACTTTTGCCAATTCATTGTTTGCCCCGAGAGGTGCTTATATTTATCCAAGGCATCCTTAATGCACAACACAGTCTCCCGATTTGCCAAACCACAAATCATAGTATCATCCGCAAATAAAAGGTGAGAGACACGCGGTGCATTATGACATACAGCAATGCCTCTGAGACGGCCGCACCTCTCTTCCTCCTGCAAAAGAACGGACAAAACTTCTGCGCAGAAAAGGAAAAGATAAGGGGAGAAAGGATCCCCCTGGCGAAGTCCTCTCTCGGGGAGTAACTGGCCGAACTCACAACCATCCAGAACAAAGGAATACGAAACAGAGGAAATGCAAGCCATAATACGGGAAACGAAAATAAGGGGGAAGCCTAACCTGACCAAGAGTCGCTCGAGGAACCGCCATTCGACCCGGTCGTAAGCTTTGCTCATATCAAGCTTCAGGTTAAAGAAACTTTCCTTTCCTGTGTTCTTACGCTTCAGAAAGTGATTAATCTCAAGCGCAACTAAAACATTATTACTAATGAGACGGTTCGAGATGAAAACAGATTTACTAGGGGAAATTAAGACATCAAGTAAAGGTTTAATACGGTTGGCAAGAGTTTTTGAGGCAATTTTGTAAACCACGTTGCAAAGACTTATGGGTCTGAACTGAGTAATAACTTCGGGATTCTTATACTTAGGGATAAGCACAATGTGGGTGTAATTAAGCTTCTTATCAAACCTCCCAAAATTCAAGAAATCAAGCACACAAGAAATAACATCACGACCCACAATATCCCAATAATGTTGAAAAAAGTAAGGGGGAAGGCCATCCGGGCCAGGGGACTTAAGAGGGTACATACTTTTAAGAGCTCGGGTTACCTCGTCAGGCAAAAAGGGGGTGAGGAGTTGTTGTCCCATATCATCACTGATCCGCCGCGGAACCAAACGGATGCCATCATCAATCTCAGAGTCAGAACAGCAGCTAGAAGAGAAAATACCCCGGAAATAACTCTCAATAATGTTTCGAATACCGTTCTCTGAATCATATCACCGGCCATCTTCATCCTTGAGGAAATCAATGTGATTATTCCTTTCTTTCTGTTTGGCGTTAGAGTGGAAAAACTTAGTATTCCTATCTCCCTCATTGAGCTACTAAGTTTTAGCCCGTTGCTTCCAAACTATCTCTTCTTGTAGCAAAATCTTCTCAATTTGATCACACAACCGCTGCATCTCAAGTTTAGATTCAGGCGTGATTCGGCTCTCTTTGAGGGACTTCAATCTACCTTCCAAATACTCATGATCACAATCCTTATTTTTTCTCAAATCTTTCCTCCAATTGAGAAGGCCTATTTTACAATTTTTAGCCCCTCTGATAACTGTGTCCGCGGCAGTAGAGGTGAGGGAACTCCCCCAAGAATCAGAGATAATGCGACGACAGTCTTCCGACTTAACCCAAAAAGCTTCGAACTGGAAAGGCCGCGCCCTCTTGTGCTGTTGCTGAGGTCGTCGGGTGAAGGAAGTCAGGATCGGGCAGTGGTCCATGCAAGAGGACTTAAGATGAGTAACCCGGAAATCCGGAAACAAATTACGCCAAAGATCAGTGGCCACAGATCGATCCAATCTAGCACGGAGAGTATTGGGAGCAGAGCTATTTTTGAGCCAGGTGAAGGGGAAGCCGGTGAACCCGAGATCCGACAGACCCGTATCACTAAGTGCATCAGCGAAATTCAACATCTGGGAAAAGGGGCGATCATTACCCCCTTCTTTCTCCTCATTGGTTAAGATCTCATTGAAGTCCCCACTTACTAGCCACGGAATCGAAGACTGTCTATGAAGAGTGCGAAGGAGATCCCAAGATCGCACTCTATTCTGGCGTTCAGGAAAACCATAGAAGCCCGTAAACCTCCAAGCATCATCTCTATTATCATCAGCAACTAGCACATCAATATGGTTTTGAGAGTAGCTCTGTAACGAAATACCAACATCTTTGCGCCAGAGAAGCGCAAGGCCACCACCCTTGCCGACCGAATCGACACTAACACCATTCAAATTTAAATGAAGTTTCAAGAAATCGATCCTCCTCTGTTTACACCGAGTTTCAGAGAGGAAGATAATCGAGGGGTTGTGGTCTCGGATAAGAGATCGGAGGTTGTGAACTCGCCAGGGACCCCCCGTGCCCTGACAGTTCCAGCTTAAGCAACTCATTGGTCTCGGCGGGGTTGCCTTGCAACCGCCGCCGTTGAATTAGTGATGTCTGATAGGATACTATCCGAGAGCAAGGAATTAAGGGAGGAGGGGGAGAGGGAGTTGGGGTTTAAGTTCTCAAGTGTTCTATTTTTGGTGCGGACTTTATTGGATTTACTGTGGAATTTACGGATCTTATTTGGGGTAGAGTGGCTGTTGTCAGTAATATTGAGGGTGAGAGGGATATTCATGAGTTGAGTTTCCAGAAGTTGGGGAGGGGCAGAAATAATCTGGGATTGAGGGGAGCTCATATCAGGCAGTAAGCTATCAAGGGAAGTAGTGGTACCCCCCGCGACAGGTAAGGAAATTTTGGCTCTTTGTCGTTCGGGACTGATGGATTCCGTAGGAGGACGTGGGTGCAGGGATTTGTGATGACCACCAGTACCAGAAGTAATAATAGAGGATTGGATTATCAAAGGATTGCGAGGAGTAGGTAAGAGAGGATTTATAGAGGTACTGTATGACCATGAAGTGCTTAGTGGGGCGAGTTGGGAACAATTGAGGGATGGAGGGATATGTGGCTGCAGAGGGACCATATCTATTATGCTTGGATTAAGGTGTAAGGATTGATTATGGTCAGAGGCATGCTTAGGGGGTGCTGCAACAGACTGTTGGAGTGGGAGGGAAGGGGAAGAGCTGTGGGTAGGAACATAGTGTAGTGACCCAAGTGTATGGGAAGAAGGAGGGATGGAGGGTGGAGAGGGTGATGGCTGTTAGCAGTAGGTTTTGACAGAGAGTCATCAGGAATCTGGCGGTTGGGAGAGGCCCGGAGCCAAGGGCCGTAAGGAAAATGTGGAGCCGGATCAACGAAATCATCCTCATATCGAAGTAAACAGAATCTGTCCACGTGATCAAACAAGCCGCAAAGGTAACAAAAATTCAACAAGCGTTCATAACTGAAGGAGATGGGGACTTCTCTACCAGACTGAAGCTTAAGAGGAAGGCACCGCACCAGTGGCTCAGTAACCGGAATACCCACCTTAACCCTAGGGACAACCCCGACTGCGGCAGGACTACTATCGGACGGAATAGAACGGAACACACCAACTTTGTTGGCTATCATCTTCAACACCTCTCTATTCCTATAATTCTGAGGCATGCCATGAATACGAACCATGAAGTCACAGACCTCAAGATCAATGGAAAGGGGATCATCATTTGCTGTAAGGATCTTCAGAACAATCGGGTATTTCTCAAAGCTCCAGGGGGAGGTTTCCATAACTCTGTGTAGATCAACTTTATGATAGAAAGTGAAAAGAAAGCGATCATTCCCTATTTTAGTAATCTCTATTCCCTTCACCGGGCTCATAGCACGAATCATAGTTAAACGGAACGTTTCGAAGCGGACAGATCTGCGGCAAAGGATCCGCCCCACCAGTGATAGGTTAGGGTTCGAAGGAGGCTTAGAACTGACAGAGGCAGGTAACTCCAAGCAACCTGATTCTTTGGCTGTGAGAGAAAGGGCCTGAGTCAGATGAGTAATCTCGAGATCCGATGAAGAGTCCTTCTCCGGACCGGAACTGGATCTAGCCATGATCAGTGATGATACAGTCCCCTCAACCCAAAGAAGAAAGCCTGATGGGAAACCTGGAAGAGGAAAAGGAAGAATAAGTGACAAGAGAGATAACGAGAGAGAAGAAATCACAGACTAAAGCCAAGAAACAGGAACAGAGGAAAGCCCCGGCTAACGACTGCGTGCCGAATAGCAGTACTCTTCGCGAATCTGGTCTCTACTATTCTCCGACAGGACTAGGGTTTCGGCGAAAGCGGCTCTCATTCGAGAGTAATCTCCCATACGAGAGTACAAAAAAAATCACGAAAATGTTAATTTGATACTTACGAGATCTCTGGCATCAATCTTTTTTAAACTAAAATGCAAGTATTTTATTGATTATTCATCCTCTTATTAAGGGAAAGAAAGGGAAATGAAGTACAACGATTAACGACATTGTCATTAAAATGCTCTAAAAATAGGAAGTCCTACTCCCTCTACATACGATCTGAAATATCATAATGATAATAGCTATTGTAGTCGTAATCTCAATCTCCTTCACTGTCTTCCCGGTATCTCAATTTACTTTGTGAGTGGGACTACTGTATTTTTTGTTTTAGTTTTAATGTTTCATCTAGTGTTTTATTCATTGACTTAGGCCACATATATGGGTATGTAGTTAAAATTTAGAAAGAAAATTGACCATTCACATTTTTATGTCTAATGTTATTAGATTACGAGAGAAAAGTGATCACATCTTTATGACGTATTCAGAGACGGAGCTGGGGGCGGGGGGCGGACATGGGGGTCGGCCGCCCCTCCCAAAATTTTGAAAAATTTATTATTATATATATATTTTAAAATTTTTATTATTCCTAGTTGAAATTTTGAAATTTATTGCTCAACAAGTCCACTCAACTAACTAGGTTATATATTAGGATTTTTTTTTTTTTTTTTGAAACAATATATATTAGGATTTAAAGTATATTAATTAGCAAGCAAAGTTGAGGAAGTAATCCAAAGGCAACTTCCAAGAACATCCGTACAGGAAAACATGTATAAATTCACGAGGCTTTCTCCACACATTCACCACAAAACAAAAACCACAAAAGAGATATATATACACACAAATCTCATTCCCCTTATCAAACCCTACAAAATGGCTCCCAGCATGTTTTTCCTCATCCCCCTCGCCCTAATCGCCGCATTAAACCCTTGGGTTGACGGACAAGGGATGACCCCCATCGACATGCTGGAACTCAACGGTCAAGCCTGCTGCACGGCCAACGCCGACTGCCCCGGCCCCAGCCTTCCCGGGGCAGTCACCACCCTGAGCTGTAGCAACGGTGGCTCGACCGTGGTGGCCGTAAACATCACCGTCCCCAACGGAGGGTTCCAAGTTACTGCCGACGTTCGAAGACTTAACCTCACTAATGGCACGGTGCCCTTACCATGCACCGCCACGCTTCTAGCCCTCCCAACCAGTAGCTGCTCGGTTGAGCTCGGTTCAACCGGTATACTCCAGGCCAGTATTTCACTCACCGGCGGGTTTACTGAGACGCCAAACGGCAATGTTGCACAGGCTATTATTGACAACAAGGGTTTTATGCCAGTCCATTGATTGCATACAAGCATGCATGACCATCGACTATTCTTCTCCCATTAAAGTAGTACTCTAGCTCCATCTACTATACTATGAAATTAGAAAGAATAAGCGTGGTACGGATATGATCGCGCACTTCTAATAAGGGAGAGGAAATCCTTTGAATAATTAATGTGTTTGTTTTTGTATACCGAAAATTAAAAAAATTCTCTCTCCTAACTCTGAACATTATAGATGAATAAGTAAAACAACAAACGAAATACATAATTAAAATGAGAAATGTATCGAACCTTGTATATTTAAAAAACTATGTTGGGAGATGTCCCCGCAATAAGAGTCTTCAACTATCTCGGGAGATTAGTCATTCACTCAATTGGATGAGAGAAAACTCTCCGAGGGATAAAAAACAAAAACAAAAACAAAAACAAAAACAAGAAATGTAAGTAAGTTTGATTCATTAGGAAATTAAAGCCACGATGGCCATAACACATGAATTTAGTGATATATTAATCCAAAATAATTATATTTACTTTTGCATATGTTAGGTAAAAGTAATTGATATATAAACCAGATACTAGCTTCTTTCCATTAATTCAGCCAAACTATATATTTAAGACTCAATATTATAATTTAGAGGACAAGGGAATTTTATTTTAACTGAAACAAAAGACAAACTTCATTTTTAGATTTTGGAATTTAGTTGAATCGAACTAAAACAATATCACTATTACTGACCTCTTTGTAGGCCGGGAAGCAGTTTTTCCTTGAGCCAAAACGGCCCGAACTCACAACACAAAAATAAATGACAACTTCAATATATTATGATTTACCTTTATATTTAAATTTAAGATATACAAATTATTATGAAAAATATTTATTTGAAAATTTAAGGTATGTAAATTATAATTGAGATAGTTTAAACTATTTGAATGAAATAAATTAAAATTATAAAAAATTTAGTTCTTGACAAGCCACAATTAAAGGCTAAAAACTTACAATAAATTGAGCAAATCTGACTTCAATATTAAACCTGATTTCTATCTTTTTAAATTATAACTATACGAAACTCAAATAAGATAAATTCATGAAAATTTAAAAAACTCATAAATTAATTTGGTAAAAAGATTATTTTACATTAAATGAGTGCAATGCATACATATAAGATATAATAAATTAATGATTTAACGCTAACTTTTATCAAATAAAATGATGTAAAAAATTATTCTTTGGAGAAATATATTTCTAGATTTTCTACATATGTATGTGTGAATAATGATAATTATATATGAGAAAATATATGTAAAAAATTACATAATTAGTGTTTAATTTAGCGAGTGTCCTTAAATACAAAAGGTAGCATTGAGTGCAAATAACAGTTTCGAGTCTTTTTGGCCCATCTAGTTTTTACTTATCCATTTATAAAACAAATAATTAGATTTGTTACAAACTGTCAGATTAATTAATTTAAATTTCTGCATTACTAAAAATGCAATATTATTCCAACTTTATTATTAATTTCGAATATATAATCCAAAAAGTTCTATTTCACTTTAATTTTTACATTTTATCTGTTGTATTATTAACCTACGCAAATTAGATTATAAGAAAAAACTAACCACATCTTACCTTAATAATAAAAACATCTGACCTTACTCAATCTAGGAAGTACGTGGGGGCACATATTTACGCACAAATCTTAGATCTAGTTGAAAATTTGTAGTTATTCCTCAACTTAAATAATTAGGTTAGGGAGTTAGTAATAAAAATTTTAGTATTGAATTCTTACTAATAGTTCTCCCATACAAAGTGAACTTATCAAATTAATAATTTCAAATTCTGCAATACTGAAACTGCAATATTACTTCAACTTTATTATTAATTCCGCATTTCAAATGTGTAATCCAATAAATTCTGGGCATCAATTTTTTAAAAAACTAAAATGCAAGTATTTTATTGATTGCTCATCGTCTTGTTAAGGGAAAGAAAGGGAAACAAAGCACACCAATTACCGGCATTGTCAATTGTCACTAAAAGGCACTAAAAATAGGAAGTCCTACTCCCTGTACACAAAGGTCTTTGAAATATCATAATGATAATAGGTATTGTAGTCATAATATCAATCTTCATCATTGTCTTCCCCACATGTCAATTTCCTTTGTGAGTCCGACTATTATATTTTCTCTTTTCGTTTCTACGTTTTATCTAGTGTTTTCTTTATTGATATACGCCACGCATATTGATTTGCGGTTGAAATTAAGAGAGAAAACTGATCAAAATCACATCTTTATCTATGTATTAAAAAATTTGATATTATTATATTACGAGAAAAAACTACCTGCATCTTTATGGGCGTATTGAAAACATCCAACTGTATACAAAATAGGAAACACGTGGGCTCACAAATTTACACACAAATCTTAAATGTTTCCTAGTTGAAAATTTGAAATTAACTAGTCAACTTAACCAACTAGGCATTTAGGATTTAAGATATATCAATTAGCAAGCAAAGTTGAGGAAGTAATCCAAAGGCAACTTGCAAGAACATCCATACAAGAAAACATGTATAAATTCAAGAGGCTTTCTCCACACATTCATCATACACACAAATCTCAATCCCCACATGAAACCCTAACAAATGGCTCCCAGCATGTTTTTCCTCAAACCCCTTTCCCTAACCTCCGCATTAAACCCTTCGGCTGACGGCCAACCGATCACAGGCCAATTCTGCTGCACCGCTAACGCCAACTGCCCCGGCCCAAGCCTTCCCGGGGCGGTCACCATGCACCATGAGCTGCAGTAACGGCGGCACTACCTATGTGGCCAGTAACGTCACGGGCACGGCCCCTGACGGAAGGTTCCAAGTAACTGCCGATGTTCGAAGTCTGTTAACCTCACTAATGGTACCATGCCCTTACCATGTGTTTCCACGCTTCAATTCCCCCCAACCAGCAACTGCTCGGTTGAGTTAGGCTCTGTTGACCTCGGTCTTCGTTTGAATGCGACGCTAATCGGCAATCTTTTAAATGGCAGCTTACCCTTCACGAGTATTAATAGGCATGCATGACCATTGACGATTCTTTTCCCATTAAAGTAGTACTCTAGCTAGATCTGCTATACTACGAAATTAGCAAGAATAAGCGTGGCATGGATCTGATGACACACTTTTTAATAAGGGAGAGGAAATCGTTTGAGCAATTTGTATGTGTTTGTTTTTAGGATGAGTTACATCTAGACCCCAAACAAGTTTTTAAATAATAAAACATTTCATATTTAGATTAAACAACAAGGCACACCTAAGTGAATTTTAAAATTACAAATGGCCCCTGCTTCTCCTTTATGATTTTTGATAATTTCATTCAAAATTTTAATCTAAATGAGTTTTTAAAACACAGAAAACCCCAAAAAATGAGTTTTAATTTACACCTATAAATTAAATGAATATAATAGTTTTTAAATAATTGTTTTAGTGGAGAAGGGCTCATTTGTAATTTTAAAATTCATTTGAGTGTTCAATGTTAATATATCTAATTGTGGGGGTGCTCTGTTATTTAAAAACTCATTTGGGAGTAAGATGTAAATAAGTCTTCGTTTTTATACACCGATCGATCGACTTCTATCTCTTAATTCTAAACAACACGGATGAATGAGTAAATAAGACATTAAAAGTACATCATTATTACTGGTAATTCTGGCACATTCCGTGTACAAATTAAAAAAAAAAAATCTATTATTTAAATATATTAACATTAATTTTTATATTAAATATATTTTTTATAATTATTATATTTACATTTGCATATGTATCTTTGTGTTAATTCAGCCAAAATTATATATGTAAGAATCGATATTATAATTTAGAAGACAACTGAATTTTATTTTTACTGAAAGAAAGACGAACTTTAACATTTTTAGCTTTAAAAATTAGTTAAAAATTGGCAATATTCTTTTGCCAATGTACCATTTGGTGGCCATATAGAAATTTAAATCTTGGTGTCTGCAAGCTTTGTTGACCACGAAGCAGTTTTTCCATGAGCCCAAATGGCCCGATCTCGCAACACACAAATAAATGACAACTTTAATATACTCCTAGCTAGGGATGCAAACGAGCCGAGCCGAGCCTTGGCCGAGCTCGAGCCAAATGAAAATATATTATTTTTAATTAAAAACTAGTTTTTTAAAATAATTTAATATATTTTTATATATAATAATATATATTTATTAAATATATATACATATATATTATAAATATATTAATTTTTTATTAATTTTATATAAAAATCAATAAAAATATATATAATATTATATAAAAATAAAAATATTATTTTTTAATTAAATATATTAGCTCGTGAGCCGGCTCGCGAGCCACGAGGCTAACTAAAAGGGGCTTGAGTTCGGGCTTGATTCGAGCTTGCTCGCCAGGCTCGCGAGCCGACTCGGCTCGTTTGCATCCCTACTACTAGCAACTCGGCACATTCCATATATGTATTAAAAAAAAATTATTAGTATTTAAATATATTAAAATAATTTTTTATTAATATATATTTATAACTTTTTTAATATAGTAACTAAATTATGATAAATAAATAGCATAAAATAATGTCATATTAATAACTAAAATTAAAAATTAAAAGTATAAGTGAAAAGAGATAAAAATTATATAAATGAGAAAAGAAAAGAGTTAGAAGTAATGTGAGAGAAAAAAGAAGTTAGAATTATCTATATCTATATCTATATATCTTATAAAAGCACGAGTTGAGTTTTTGGTTTCTTACAAAATACGGATCGCCTAAAATATCCTCACAATAATTACGTCAATAACTATTAGTTAAGGATAATGATGTAAATACATGTTATAAATTATTAATTCAACTATATTTAAAAAATATTTATTAACTTAAAATAGAAATCTTGGTAGAATTAAAGTTTGTCCAACTTACTGACATCAGATATATAGTTCAACAAGATTTGTTTTAATATTAATATATTAATTAACTGTATCCAAATTTTATAATATAAGTTTTCTATTTTTAAATTTTAAGGCATATAATTTTAAATTTTATAGTAAGATATATCTAACGAATTGGGCGACAAAAAATCGATCACTTTATAAACTTTAATAAAATTTTGTAATTATATAAAATAATTATTTAAATTGAATAAGTTACATAAGATTACTTTTAATTAATAAATCAATCCTAATATAATTCTAATTATATAAATCGATAGTTCTAATTATCTAAGTCCATAAGTTTTGTTAAATTATAATCATATTATAATTTTATAAACTTATCTAATTAACAAAATAGTATAATTAAACGATTTATATGAAATATTTTTCAATAAATTAATTAATTCTAATATAATATTTTTTTTAACTAACTAATACTAATATAATTGTAATCATCTAAATCTAACTAACCATATAATCTTCCTTTATTTTATACAATAAAATATAAATTAAATACATAAAAGTATGAATAGCGTTGTTGGTTTTTTACGACTTAATATACTACAATATAGAATTGCAGGTTGGCAGACCAAAATTACATTAAATTAAGAATCCTAAGAAGTCTCAATGTGCGTGCATATAAAAATAAGATATAATCTAATTTTATAAATAATTTTTATAGTATTCGATTAAACATTCCTTGCATTTTTTATATAAATATACTCTTTTAATTATTTCTATTACATACATAAAATCAATTATAAATTTTTTTTTTAACACAAATCTTAAATAATACTCATTATATCAGAGATGTACAAATAAGAAAATAAAATGCAATATCAAATGACAAAGAGAATATAAAAAAGAGATAGAGAATAATTAGTTAAAAGAAAGAATTACTTGATTTTAATGTATATACGCACGGATACCAAAATTACGGACAACTCTGAAATATCTTTACAAATATATTTATAAAGGACATAACAAAGTGAGAATTAATATCGCATACAATTAGGGGTGTAAACGGATATTAAACGGATCGGATGTATGATTACCATATCCTTATCCTTTTATGATTCTGACGGATACGGATAATATCCTTTTAAATCGAATTCGGATAATATCCTTTTTATACGGATACAAGGCGGATTCGGACGGATTCGGATTTTAATCGGATTTTCAACTATTCATTTTGACATAAATTATTTAACTATATAACTTTGAATTTTTAATCAAATTATCAACTACTCATTTATAAATAAATTATTTAATAATTATATGACTTTGAATATATATAGATATATTAGACAAAGAGAGAAATAATAACTATATCTATATATATTAATTTTATTTTTTAATGAATGTATAAATATGTTGGAAATTATAAATTTCATCATATAATTAATTTGAAATATAATACTTTTATAAATAACATAATATATGTTACTTATATTATCTCAATATAAATGTTGAAGTAAACATATGGTTGCTATTAAAACCTAAGATTTTTTTTTAATAAATGCGCTAAAAAAAATTCTTAATACTAATAATTTATCATACATACACAGTTGTGTGTATATATTTTAATATAATATATTATTTATCGGATACGGATTACGGATAAATCGGATAACGGAAAATCTAACGGATAATGAAACGGATCGGATGTTAAACGGATCGGATGTCTTATTACCATATCCTTATCCGTTTATAATTCGGATGTCTATTATCGGATACGGATAATATCCTCTTGAGACGGATTCGGATAATATCCTCTGTAAACGAATTCGAATGCGGACGGATATCGGATTTTCGGATATCCATTTACAGCCCTACATACAATGGTAAATAAAATTTTGAAGATTAGATTAAAATTTTCAAGATACTAGATTGGGTGACAGGTCAAGAAATGATATGGAGAATTTTTTTAATTTAATTAGAATGAGATTGATCAATAGTTATCAATGTATATCTACATTTTCCGAAACAGCAATGCACGAATTATTTGCCGAATCAAAACTTGAAGGACATTTTGACTTGAGATATTGCTCCAAAGTAATGGTTCTTGAACGGTTTTCAATGTGCTCGAAAAGCAAAAAAAAAAAAAAAATACAATAATTTTTCAGAGCATTATGCATGAGACAAATGAGGTAAATATTCAAAAGATTTGGAGAAGAATGATGACAAATATAACAAATTATTGCAACAAGAAGAGATCGTTTTGTTTTAAGAGTCGAGAATTAATTGGCTCCAATTTAGGGATAAACATACACGTTTCTTTCATCTCTCAACCATAACAAGAAAAAGGAGGAACCATATGAATGCTCTCAAAATAGGCAATGAATGGGTAACCAATAATATTGATCAACTGAAACCACACACTTGCGAGCATTACACCAAACTATTCAGTGGAGATACCATCGAAGAGGTGACGAGTCTTGATATTAGCTTACACCAATGAATCCTAAGGCGGTAGTGGAAAAATAACTTGACAAGAATAACCTCAAATGAGGAAATCTTAAGCGTAGTGAAGAGCACGCACCTGTACAAAACGTCGAGAGTAGATAGCATGGGGCTAAAATTAAATCTTAAAAAGATATAGAACAAAATCATCAATATAGAATGGTGAACTGATGGAGGCTATAGGATATGTGACATTTGATTAGGCAATCACTCTCGCCTTATTTCTACTCTGCAACCTACGTATATGATTGAGGAGATCATTTAAACCGGACCTAGAAGCTAATTACGATATGTCAGAGAAGCCCTCACATCTCACACTTGCCTTTTGCAGACGACTTAATATTTGGAGCCAAAGCTAACGTGGATGGAGCAAACTACATTCAAAGTGTCATTGAGGTGTTTCGCAAGGCATCATGCCTCAATTTAAATTTCAAAATATAACATGTGTTGTTCGCACCTTATGTGTCAAATGATTTAAAGCAATAGGTTACTAGAATTATGAGCATGGAAAGTACAAACAACTTAAGGGACTATTTGGGAGTGCAGATGAACTTTTGCTGAAACTATAATGAGCATTTCTAGATTGTGATTAAGAGAATCGAAAAGCGCCTCTTAGGATAGAAAGCCAAAACGACAAACCTTTCCGGACAATGACACTTATTCATCAATCATGATCTTGATGTCCATCTACCACATGTATACAAATTGTCCCCCCAGTTCATGTTCGATAAACTTGATCGACTCAAGTATAACTTTCTTTAGGCAACTGATATAACAAAGAAACAGACCCATTTTGTGGGTGGAAGAATGTGACTAAAAAGAAGCGAAAATGTGGATTGGGTCTTAGAGAAGCCCAAAAAGAAATATAGTGATCCTTGCTAAACGGGATGGAGAATGCTCAACAGGGAGACAACGATGTGAAACTAGATACATAAGAAAAAATATTTAAAATGGGAGGACATTCTTGATCGAATATAAGCCTCAACTTATGATTTCTCGAGCTTGAAAGGGGATAGTTAGAAGCATTTTAATGGTGGATCCATTTTGCAAATGGAGGATTGAGAACAGGGAAGGGACGTTTTTATGGAACAATAGATGGTTATCACAAGGCAAACTAGCGGACATATTTGGGGATAATATTCATGAGAAGGATAATGATCTTATGGTATATAATCTCATTGGCACATATAAAAACTGAATCCTGAATAAGCTAAAAAGATTACTGTCCAAGGAGGTGGTGAATGATATACTTAGTATCCTAATCGCGCCGCATGATAACGGGGATAAGAAAATCTGAATTGGGTCAACTAACAATAAATTCTCCTATAAACGGCATGTAGTTTACTTATGATGTTGGATGAGACATGTGAGAAAATTTGGAAATAAATTTGGAAATTACCTCACCCCCGAAAGTTTAATATTTTTCTATGATTTTGCCAACAAGATAGCTTGCTCACGAATGTACTGGAGTATGATAAAAATTTGGGAAAAGCAATGTATGAACAAGTTGTTGTACAGGACATGAATATATGACCACATGCTAAGAGGTTGTTTGTTTGCACTCCGGTGTAAGACAAGATTGTTGATACACAGACTAAATGAAATCTTCGTGGCTTGCGAGGGTCGGACATGTCTCAAAGAGAGTTCTAATAGAAAAATTTAGAATAATATGTTACCGGAATATCTTGGGGGAATTGTCTTGATCTTGATGCTCTAGAATCCTTGGAAAGCGTGGAACCGATGAAGCTATCTAAATATTATGAAGCTTAGAAGTATCACGCTTCGCCACATAAAAGAGTTATCTGAGACCTTAATATTAACGAATGAGGATAAAAAACACAGGCAAAAGAAAATCTACACTAAGTTGTTGTTGAATAAACCCAGTAAGGGATTGGTGAAATTAAACTCAGATGAAGACTTTTATAATCACACCAACAATACTTTGGTCGGGGGTGTCATTTGAGATGACAACTGAAGATGGGTGTAACATCCCGACCGATCGGACTTTCAGGTATATTATTATGTGCGCGATTTAATTAATTAATTACGTGAATACTTGATATTTATTAATTCTTATGTGGATATTTGATAATTATTTGGTTTAAGAATGATTTCGTTTTGAACGTTTAACCCCCTATGCTTGGAATTTTGCCCTATTCGTGTCCGATTCCAATTCCGTTTCTTGCGAATTTTTGATATGTGTGAATTACTTGACTATATGCTCGTTTTCTATTTTGGAATTTGTTTGGTTTGTCTTTTGATTTTAATTTTGGAGATGGAACCTAAAGGAGGCTAAAGAGCATTTAGCGCGCCTTGGGTTCCGGGAAGCACAACTTGAGCTCGGGAATTCGGATTCGAATTCCGTCACCTCCGTTGAACTCGTATCCATGATTCGGGTTCAATAAACATAGCCTCATATTTTTCTAAGCTCATTTAGACCTCCAAAATTTAACCGAAACAAATCTCGTATGCCATTTTAGACCTTTGCCCACTCTTTTATTCATAACTTTTGATATATTTGAGCAAATTAAATAAACCTTGGCCCCACATACTCCTAACATACTCCTCTATCAGCCATAAGCCCCTCATTTCGTTCCAACCTTGGAGAGAAGAGAGAAATAACTGCTCAAAACCGAGACCAAGAAGGAAGCAAAAATATACTATTCACCTTTCAACCTTTTGAGCTCAAATCCTCATCAAATCCTTCCATTTTCGAAAGGTAAGCTTGGAATTTGTTTCTCCATCTTCTCTTCTTTGTTTAGATACCTTATTTGCTCAATTTGGTGGTGATTTGATCAAGATAAGAATATTTCTATGAATAGTAAGGGTTTTGTTAATTTTGAAGATATAGCTTGATCTCTTGGAGTTTTGTTGGAGTTTTTGTATCCTAATTGATCTTATGACATTATAATATAAGTGTATGGTCTGATTTTGCATGAGAATCTAGGAATCTTTAGTTTTCAATTTGGGTTTTTGGAGTTTTTGGCATGAACTTGAAGATATGTATATCTCTTGCATTCCTTCACTTGAATCTTGATGTTTAGCTTGGATTTTGACATGGATTGAGTGAATATATGACATATTATGAACCTAATATGTTCTATCTTGAGTTTTCACGGATTTGATTGAGTTTTGGAGAGTTTTGGGGCTGAAAATTCGAGTTTTTTTGGCCTCCGACTCAAATCCACAGGGGTGGATTTGAGTCAGACACTCCTGGAACTTTTCTGACCTAAAATCCATGGGGGTGGATTTTCCCTTTGAAAAAAATCCACCAGGGTGGATTTTGGGCAGTGGCTCCCTTTGCCCCAAACTTTGATTTTCTTGTTTCGTTTCGCATTCTTTTCGCTTTCTCACCCCTAATTTGATCCCCATGTTTCTTCTAACATGTTATATTGTGTGTTAAGATTTATGTTATGAATTTATAGTTTGTTTTACATCCTCGTTTATGATATGTGAGCTCATATGCAATGTGTGACCTTATATGACCTAAACATGAATTCATCTCATTTCATTTGCATCATTTACACGCATGTGCATTTGCCGAGCGTTTATGTGGTATATATTGAGTCTAAGAGTATACCTTGTTGTTTGTTTTGTGTAGTTGGCCCTCCCGTTGACGATGAGGTTGTCCCTTAGGCGTCCGGTTTGCTCTCTTTTGTCACCATTACGTGTTCGGAAGGTGAGGTTTTATTCTTTTAGATATTATGACCTAAAACCCTAAATGTTTTTAATCCCGCATGCGAGTTATGTATACTATATGTTAAATACATGTATGGTATGTACTTTGAGGACTTGTTCTCTTTGTTATAAGTTTTTGAAAACGATTTGTATAAGTATATAAACTATTTTACATTTGTTTTGAAATCCTTTCGTTAAGTGTGAGTGTGTAAGCGAGCTGTGAACTTTGAAAGAGAAGTTTATGAAAATTATGAATTTTGAATTATGATTTGGGCCCGGAGAGTGGTATGGTATCTCGGGACGGCCGAGAGGTCGCCGGGCTTTTCCATCAACACTTTCCTTTGAGAGTCTCGCCTAACCTTAGGAGGTTGAGGAAGGGCGTTTCTCTTGAGCCGGCGGATTCAACCGCCGAAGGTTTCAAGGAAGTAATTAACCTTGTTTCGTGTGAATTTGACCAATAGTTAGGGTCGTCAACCCTTCTATCACCCGGAGAAGGATGGTTTATGAAGTTTGCTTTGATTATATCTTTGTTTGTGGGAGTTGGAGGTATAACTCGTACTCGCCGAGTTGTGTGAATTCGTATGATTTATGAAATGGGAATGAATTCTTAAATACTTAAAATTTGTGATTTTGGCCTATGGCCCTTACCTCTTCTAATTATATATAGTTATTATCACGGGAAATGATTTAGTTTGCAAAAACCATCCCCGGTTCATGGATCCTTTTAGGATTTTGATTAAGTGATTTGCTCTATATGTATTATGGGTGTGTGTGTAGCCCCCTCACTAGTCATTAGGACTAACCCTCATTGTTGGTCCCTTCTTTTTCCCCCTCTTTGAGTTGCAGGTTTGTGGGAGTCTAGCTAGGCGGCAAGTTTGTCTTTGAGTCTTACTTGGTTCATAGCTCGAGTCTTCATTATCGCATTCGTAGTGGTTTATGTCTTATGTTTATGAAATTTATTTTCCGAATACTTTGATACTTGAAATATTTTGGCCCGGGAAGGGCATTGTAAATTTGTAGTTGGAGATATTATGACCTTATAACTATGTGATATGTATATACGTGATCTTGGGGAATTTTGTATGAATTGCTTATATTGCTTCCGCTATATCTTGATCTATTTTGCACTCTGATTGAGGGTTAGGCCGCCTAGCTAGAGAGTGAGTTTTGTTTGTCTCTCGTTCGCTATTGTTCGATACGTGTACGAATTCTCCATTCTACTACACGTGTTGGGCTCTAGTGCGGGGGATGTGGTGCCCTACGCTCGGGGTGCTACAATGGGTGCTAGAATTTGATCTATTTTGCACTCTGATTGAGGGTTAGGCCGCCTAGCTAGAGAGTGAGTTTTGTTTGTCTCCCGTTCGCTATTGTTCGATACGTGTACGAATTCTCCATTCTACTACACGTGTTGGGCTCTAGTGCGGGGGATGTGGTGCCCTACGCTCGGGGTGCTACAATGGGTGCTAGAATACACCATGAATCTTTGTAGAGTTTCAATAATATAGCAGAGTTATTGGGCTTACGTGAGAGATTAACACTAAATTGATAGAGTCACTTTCCGAAGATTAATATGGAGATTGATTCAGAGACGGCCGTGAAATCGATAACGGAGAATGTTGAAAAACACCCAATGAGAAATTTGATATTTAATTGACGAAGTTTACTCCAAAGGTCATGGGAAACTTGGATTAAATAAATCCCCAGATAAGTTGGTGAAGATAGGTCACAAGGTTTGATATGGTTAATGCATCTAGGATACTCAGCTGATAAAACTAGATGAATCTTAGCTTGAGTCTGTTTTTCCTGTGTTCGATTGCTTCGTTTAGGAACAAAAAAATATTGACGGGATTGAAAAAAATTCATCTTATGATACGTAACGTGTACAAAATGCAATGCATCAATATACAAATTTGAGAAGGGTATTTCCTATTGAAAGTGAAACGATGAAAATATAAAACCTATATAAAAATAATATAAAAATATCAAACCATCACTAAATAAAATTTTTATTTATAAATTTTATATTATAAATTATTTTTTAATTAATAATAGGTACAAAGTAGTACTAAATGTTACACATACGGGTATAGTGCTTCCATCATATTATTTGAAATATATAAGTTGCTCAGTATATAAATATCAAAAATCAATTGAGAATCTAATTAATTTCCATAAAATATTGTTTCTTTAATACTTTATAAATAAATTAATAATTAAAAGTTTCATTAATATTTTGTATAATCAAATTACTAACACTTTTAATTGTTTAAGAAAAATATAACTCAAAATATTATGGAAACTTAGTTTGTAAGTATCTATAGAGTTTTGTTTTCTCATTGCAATTCAAAGAGTAGAAGTTATCAATTAAAATTGTATGCGGTAGCTAATATAATTGAAAAAGTACAATACGAGGTATAAATAGAAAGAAAAATAGAAATACTCATTAAATCAAACTACAATTACGCAGAAAAAGATGGAGATTTCAGAATGAGGGTAATATTGAAATGACATAGACCAAACCCACAATTTTGAGAGATGAATATTTAGTTCAAGGTAATTATACTAAAATTGGTGATTGTTAGAGGCATACCCATTTAGCTTTTAATGGACCCAAACCTAAGATCAACTTGCCTGAGGAGAAGGCTGGTCAGTTCACTATGGGGTGGCGAACTAAGGAAGCGGCGTGAGGCGAACCGGCGAGAGTAAAACCAAAAGAGGTTAGCATATATAGGATTTTATAAAATGTCCAACAAGTCATAACTAAACTTGAAGATAAGAACGAATCTAGGTTAAGAAGAGAACGAGTAACTCAGACCCAGAGGGGTCTGATATCTATAAATAAGGGAAGAAGAATCATTAAAGGCAAAAGTGAAAATAGGAGAGTAACTGAAATAAAACAATGATTAGGATAAATATATTTTAAATAGGAGAGTAACTGAGATAAAAGAATGATTAGGACAAATATATTTGAAAGTTATCAACTATTACTTAAACTTAAAAGTTAGAATTATTTGGACAAATTATTATACATTTTTAACCTTTTTTTATATAATAATGTAATTTTAAATATTTTTATTATTTATTTTTTTGAATGTTTCTCTACTTTGGTTTTCTATTTATTGTACATGATTTGAAAGTGAGATTTCATAAAAATATTTTTGTAAGTGTGACTTTCTAAGATCAAAATGGTTTGTTAAAAATGTTATTATGTTTATTTAATTAAATTAGATATTTTTAGTATCCTAATTTATTCAATAAACATAGTAGCTAAATTTATTTAAATAAAATTAAATGATAAACGTGTAACGCACGTTCATTTCATTAGTAAAATAAAATAAAATAAATAAATAAATAAGAAAAGAGAAAAAAAAAAAAAAAAAAGAGACCAACAGTTCATGACACTACAATTAGTTAATACTATAGATGATTTAACTTTATTTTTAACTTTAAGATGTACGAATTATTATGAAAATTATTTATTTGAAAATTTAAGATACGTAAATTATAATTGAGATAACTTAAACTATTGGAAATAAAAAAAACTAAAATTATCAAAATTTTAGTTCTCAACCGATCATAAAGGCAAATCCTAAAACTTATAAAAAATTAAGGTTAATCTTTCTTTGCATCTCAACCTTTGGGGTGTTTTGTATTTTAGTATCTAATCTTTGAATTTTTACAATTTAGTACTCAACTTTTGAATTTTGTTGCACTTAAGTGCCCCCAACCAATAAGAAAATGACATGTGTATCTAACCGACCCATAAGAAAATGATATGTTGATATTGGGCACTTAAATGCAACAAAATTCAAAGATTGGGTATTAAAATATAAAAATTCAAGGATTAGGTATTAAAGTGTAAAATACCCCAAAGGTTGGGGTGCAAACAATGATTAACCCAAAAAATTACATAGATCCAACTTTAATGTTAAACCTAATTTCAATATGTTTAAAATTATGGCTACATGAAACTCAAATAAGATAAAGGGTTAATTACACTTAATCTCCGTATCAGATAAGGTAATTACAATTCGTCATCATTTTTAAACTAAACTGTAGACACCACCCTTAAGAAAACAAGTAATAACACTTAATCCTCATTTTCGTTAAAAACTCGTTAACGTCAGCAACATTTTTAATAAAAATGAAAAAATACCCTCTGTTGACTTTAGTATAGTCAGTTATAGTTAACCCCTAAGTGCAATAGCGGAATAAAAAGATCGACTAAAATCAAGGGAGGGTATTTTCAATTTTTTATTAAAATTTTTTCTAACGTCAGCAATCTTTTAATGGAAATGGAGGTTAAGTGTAATTACTTATTTTCTAAAAGATGGTGTATGTAATTTAATCTAAAATAATAATGAATTATAATTATGGAGAATTAATGAACACTCAATAAGGGAAAACATTTATTCTAAACCCCCAAACTTGGAAAATAGCTATATTAGATTCCTTTATCCTTTCTATTTTTTGTAAACCCCCCAAATCCTATAAAAGTACCATTATGCCCTTATTAAAATGAAGAAGGACACATATATCCATTGCCTTCTTCATCGCGTCGCTTGTTTTCTTCTTGACAGAAAACTCATCGCCCGTGACTCTTTTCCAGCGACTCTTTTCCGGCAACCCTTTTCCGGCGACAAACGGGAAAAATTAGCATCTACAATTTTTATTCCGGCTAGATTGGTGTACCTACAAAAACTACAAATCAACATTCTGAATGTTATTTTTTAATTTCTCGATTTATTTTTCTTTAACTAGACAAACAAACATTTGGACAACTAATAAAATGAATATTTACACTACAAACTTAATAGATTGTCATGCAATCCCGATGGGGCGCGCCAATTAAATAAAAAGCAACTTGCACTGTTTTTCGTAGTTTGATCGCCCAAAATTACAGAGGTGACGACGAAGGGGTGCAACGCTAGGTTTCCCAGCCTATTCACCTTTGTTAATATCCTGCCATAGACACTGAAATTATGCACATTTTCTCCCCCATTTCATTTCATCCAAAAAGTCCTTCTCTTTCAATCCCAAAACTCGAATCGTTGAACAACAAAGTAATGAATCACTCTGGTAATCCAACACCCATTTGTAATGAGGCCGAAGTGTTCATGGTCGAACGTCTTCGGCTATATGCCACAGATAACCAAATCGATCGGCTAGAAAGCATGGAGATAACCCTGTTTCAAGTGTCGTTTGATTTGTCAAGACGATTCCAACAATCATACTGGCCCCGAGATGTCGCAAATGCGGTGAAGAGGCTGCGGAAAATATTTTACAACTTTCGTAGATTGTTGGGGGTGTCGTGGAGTTAAACTGGCTAATGATGGAATTCATGCCCGAATTCTTCCAATATATTTTCGAATGAATGACCCAGCTGTAAGTCGAATTCATACTCAATTCTTTTTTTTTTTTTTTATAAACTTTTGTTCATTATTTAATGTACATTTTTTCATAGGACATTCACCGGGATTCTGGGATCAGGGCTAGTGGAAGCGCTTATTACGATGACCTTAGGTTTATCTTCAAAGTGCGGCGGGCACAACTTTTGGAGGGCGAAGAGGAGTACCTCCACGCGGAAAACATTGAGGATAGATATGAACACTCTGTGGAGAGTGTTAATTCCAACATCCTACTGTGTGATCCGGATGAGGTTGATCAGTTTCCTCGCTCATAATATATATATTGCTTCTCCAAAATTTGTTGTTTGTAGATTGTTTAAATATTACAGTTAGTTTGATTGTAGTATATATCACTGGTTTTGTAATTACTAGTTCTGTAATAAAATATTTATTATTGATTGGAATGAATTTCTTGCAGAGCACCATGAAATGTTTATTGTTGTTTGACTGTAGTATATCCTGCCGGACACCATAAAAAATTTGTTTTAGTTGGAAGAATTTGAGTTAGGGTGATAAAATGATGTTTTATTATATTACAGTTGGTTTGATAATGGTGTGGTCATGTGTAACTAATTGTGTAGTGTGTAGAGTGATCGGGTTAAATATTCATAATTAAAAACAGACTTTGTAGAGTGATGGGGTTAAATATTAGTAATTAAAAGCAAACTTTGTAGAGTGATGCGTTAAATATTCGTAATTAAAAACACACTTTTTAGAGTGATGGGTTAAGTATGAGGAATTAAAAGCAAACTTTGTAGAGTGATGGGTTAAATATGAGAAATTAAAATCAGACTTTGTAGAGTGATGATGTGGTCGTTGTAACGCTCCAATTTTTTCAGCTGTTCAGGTACGCACACCACCCGTGTGAGGTTTCGAGAGATAGGATTTATTTTAATTATTTTATTCCTTAAGTGTCCATTTCATGATATTATTTGAATTATTTCATTAATGTTTATGTGATAAAATATGAAATTGTTACCAACTTGAGAGTTATTGCATGATTCGTATTTAATTGACACGTGAAATTATTTTCCGAGCATGTCTTAATTGTCTATATGTCCTTAATTGATCATTTTATAAAATTGAGGACTTGATTGCATGAAAATCTCATTGGACCAAATTGATCACATGACAAAGTTTAATCCTCGATTGTATTAACTTAAATTCTTTGTGGACCAAGTTACAATTTCCCCTTTTCTTCCCCTCTTCATTCACGATATACCATAGATACACATATACATACATATTCTTCATTCTTCACTCCAAGAATCAAAGCAAGAACACTCCGTCTCTTCTTCCTCTTGAATCTCGATCTAACCAAAGAGCCGAGCGCCAAGGAATTCTTCCATCTTCTCCAAGGAAATCACCACAAGACTTCATCTCTTCATTTCCCCTTCCATTTCTTCTATTTTCAAGGTAAGATCATACATATATATATATATATATATATATATATATATATATATATATATTGAAATCTTTGATTAGGTTAGGGTTTGTGGTTCGTTGCATTCCATGAGATTATATGAGCTAAATATGATGATCTTGGATTGATTTTATTCACATATAACTTGAATCTTGAAGTATATGAAAGTTGGATGACATGAACTTATATCGGATTCATATTAGTAATTCTTGATGATCAAAGCATGAATTGAGTGTTTATGTTGGTTTTTATTGTACTTTTAGTATGTAACCATGTTCCCTTCATGATTTATTGCATTTGAGAGTGATTTTGTGGATGTTTTGTGGTGTTTGTATTTGATCCGAGAGCATCCCCTGTTTCTGCTCTATTTTAAGCTTCTTGTACAGCGGGAAACGACCCTTCCCATTCCTAGTTATTTTCCGGAACGACTGTTCCCATTACTTTGGATGACGAAGCTAGAAATGGCTCTTCCCAGTTTTGGCTTACGGCCGGAACGGTCGCTCCCATGCGTGAACAAAATCAGATTTCTTAGAGACGCGCAGGATTCATTCGGGGATCCGGGAACGATCGTTCCCATTTTGCTTTTCAACCCGGAACAACCGTTCCCAGTGTCCAGAAAGTGTCTGTGATTTCTTGCTTCATTTTATGCAACCAATTTCATTCTTAAGTCTTTAAATGATCAATACATGCTATTATATGTTTATTTTATACATGAATATGATCGTGATTATGCCGTGCGTCCTATTTGGTATCATTATTGAGTATTTTCTCACGAGTACACAATGTTTCCTTTCTTGTCCAGTTCTTCTCCAGGGCGGAGATCATCGATCGATTAGGCACTATCTTGCATTCTTGTATTATCTTGTCGCTTGTCAGGTGAGTGTGTTTTCGTTCTAGTTATGTATTAAATCCTAAAACCTGCATGAATGAGTTTGGCCTAAAGTCATATTTATATTTATATTGTTTTCAAGACGGTAATCGAGAAACTTTTATTGAACTGAACCTACTGTTATTGTTATTTACTTACCCTTCATGTTTTGGTGAGATATTATACTGCACATCAATTGCGGCCCAGGGTTGAGTGTATTGAGTAATCCGGGGAGGTATCGGGCCGACGGTGATCTCTTGCACTCCTCACATTGTTGAGATGAACCCGAAATCCACTAGGAGATTAGTGGAGGATGGAGTCTCGGTCCTTGGGGATTCATGCACCCATTGACCACATTGACTGGATGGCGAGGGCTAGCTACCCGAACCATCACCCGGAGGAAGAATGATGGAACTGATTGTGCACTGATATTGTACCGATTGTATTGTAATGATTGAAACCTAATAATTGCTTGATCACCTAATAAGAAGCATGTCACTGTTACACTGTCTGAGTTTGGTTGGAGCCTAAAATTGCAAGTAATTGTATCAACTAATAGTTGTGAAGTCCGAACATTGATTAACTGATTTCTTGCTTTCAAGGGAATTAATTTACCTAAAACTTTGCTCGGGATTCACAACTTGCATGTACAAGTTTCTATATATATATATATACCTCCTGCTCACTCAGTCTTCTAGAGACTGACCTCTCTTCCTCCTTTTCTCCAAGTTCTTTACAGGTTGTTGCTAGGCGGGAGTCGTGTCTTTGTTCGAGTCATACACTTGTGCACTCATTGCATATTGTATTCCTCTATTGTATTGGTTTATGATTAGGCCGGTGTGCCATTTATTGAATTGAACTAATTCGGGGACAGGTTAGGACAAGATCCTGGATATAGTTGAACCCGTTCTTATGTTAATATGTTGTATTGTTTCGGGACAGGTTAGGACAGGTTTATTGGATTAGTGGAACCCGTAGTTAATTTCTTGTTGAAATTGCGTTTACATTATTGATGGTAAATGAATGTCTTGCTTCCGTATTTTTGTTACTATTGATCGTTTCAGGGTTAGATTCCGCCTAGTTAGGACTGTCTTTTCATTGTCTTCCGTTCGCTGTGGGTTTGGTTTATGTATGGATTATTCCATTTCATATGTGGACCGAACTCATAGTGCAGGGGATGTGATGCTCTCCTCTCAGGTGCTACAATCATATTCGTAATTAAAAGCAGCCTTTGTAGAGTGATACGTTAAATATTCGTAATTGCTTGTTTTTTATCCAATCATGTTTTGATATAGTAATATTCCTCACATGGTGTTTCTATTATTATATTAAAAATTGATAGGTAATATGTTTGTTCTCATAATATTTAGACTTGAACTCCTTCCAATTATTCTTCTATTATATTCATGATAGGATCATAAACTACCATTTCATACCGTTTTATGATGATATTTAGTGAAAAAACATGATAGGTAATATGTTTGTTCTCATAATATGTAGACTTGAAGTCCTGCCGATCATTCTTCTATTATATTCATGATAGGATCATAAACTATCGTTTCATAATTCCTCATATTTAACCCATGACTCTACAAAGTCTGCTTTTAAGTACGAATATTTAACTCATCACTCTAAAGTCTGCTTTTAATTCCTCATATTTAACTCATGACTGTACAAAGTCTGCTTTTAACTTTTAAGTACGAATATTTAACTCATCACTCTACAAAGTCTGCTTTTAATTCCTCATATTTAACCCATTACTCTACAAAGTCTGCTTTTAATTACGAATATTTAACCATCACTCTACAAAGTCTGCTTTTAATTACGAATATTTAACCCGTCACTCTCTACAAAGTTTTCTTTTAATGACGAATATTTAACCCATCACTCTACACACTGCACAAGTTGATATAGTTGGATCATAGTCAGAATCTGCCCATCACTTCGCAAACTGACCCACAACCCTTTTCTATGGGGAGCGAGGTACTGTACTACATAAGAATCAGAGTTGAAGTCTGACCGCTCTTCACCAAGTTGTCCGTGAATCTCCTTCACTAACGCGCTCCGCCAAATTGGAAATACCGTAATTTCACCGTTAAACCAACAACTTCCTAGAATTTGCTTGTCCTGAGTTTCATCACCGGCCATCGCCATCTTCAGAATACCATTTCGAACTATCAGTTTGCAGTGGATCAACAATTCGATTCAAATTATCAACAATTCGATTCGATACAAATTATCAGTGAATTATACTGTCTAATTGACATAATTAACATTTAATTAACGCCACGAATACAGTCAATTAACATTCAATTAATGGTAAGAATACCTACTTTTGTTCTCGTTGTAGCAGCACAGGAAATAGGGCCCGATGAATAAAATGATTCTCGTTGCCGCCGCTTATCAATATCCTGCTGTCTTCATCGCCATTGCTGTCGGCTATCTTTATCCTACAGTCGTCGCAGTTAGCTTTCATTGTCGACAAAGTGGAAATGTGGTTGGAGAATATGAGATGAATCGTTCCTAAATTGGGAATCGATTTTCTCAGTGAGAAGAACAACAACAAAAAAAAAAAAAAAAAAAAAAAAAAAAAACAGGGGCAAAACAGACTTTTCAGGGTTTTGGGGGGATTTAGTAAAAATAACTTGTATATTGGTAACCTAAAACATATATTTTTTAAACTAGGGGATTTAGAATAAAATTTGAAGATATTTACTCCTCATAATTAATTGCCCCTTACTGTTATCCCTTTTAATATGAGAGCCATGTGTAATTAACTCTTAACATAAATTCATGAAAAAAATTAAAAACCTTATAAATTAACTGTGGCAAAAAGATTATTTATAATAAATGAGTGCAATGTATGCATATAAGATACTAGGAAGATGGGATACCGCGCGAGGCGCGGTACTCGTGCCCGGTGAAAGCTTAAGTGCTTCCTATTGAATGGTTAAATCATAAATGAATGTATTTCACCAAGCATAAAAACAATACAATTTTTATGTTATGATGATATTTGAAACCATATTAATTTCTCGGAAGTACAAAATATTTTATTACGTGATAGTTTACAATTTAGAGGAGTTTAATGCAAATATAATACAAGCAGCAACTAAAAGCTCAAATAATGTATGTCAAACAACCAGAACAGAAAAATTCAATAATGAGATATCAGTTGGACCTTTATTTACTTTTTGTACAAGAAATTAATGTTATACAAAATTATAGTACAAAAGATTTCCTATGAAAGATGTTGACAAAACTGGTCAGCAGAAAAAACCTTAAAAGTTTAGTAAATTGCCTAAATATTTACATGTTTACAATTTACCAAAGTGTGATCATTGAGGCTACTATGTTAGTTTGTATACGCAGTCGGACTTTTTTTTTTTTTTTCAGTCAGCACTTTAGTCAACTTGAGTACTTTGGGATGCTTGCGATTCTTGTTTTGTGTCCCTAAAGAGCTTATAAGAATGTAAACAGATAAATGAGATGATATCTCGGGGGGGGGGGGGGGGGGGGGGGGGGGGAAAGAGAGAGAGAGAAAGAGAGAGAGAGAGATATATATAGAAAGGAAAGATGAAATTCATCTAAACAAAAGATATATATATATATATATATATATAAATGGTGAATAAATCTAAACGATAATTTATATTACCTTGTACATGCGTCTATCTGATGTACTAATATATACTATCTGTTGATAGACTAATTAGTGGCACTTGGAAAAACATTACTCTAGGTATAACATAGATGGATTGATGTCTACCAGATTAAGCAAAACCCAATTAATAATGGTGAAGAAGCAAATATATTATCACAACAACATAACAAGCAGCAGTAACCAAGAGTAAACAAAAAATTACCTGAATCTCCTTTTAATGGCATTTCCACTTGCTAACACCCTTTGCTGTTTGAGGAGATTCTTGGGAAAAACAATTCAGTACCAGAGTCCACGTCCTTAACATTTGAAGATCCTATAATACCCAAGTGGCTCACATCCAACAAAACTATGTGATGTGCTATTAAGAATCAACTCATTGTATCATCAATTAATTATTTACAAGAACAAGAAATTTGTGAAATGGATAGCCTATTCAAATATTTCCTTAATTTGCTTATCACTAACAGGGTATTTTGTGTCTTAAAAGTTAAATCTGATCAGTATCCACCTCAAGAATGCTAAGATTAGAATACATGCATGCATTAACAAGAAATTTACGAACAGAAACGCCGCCTCCAGCAAATCTTTCTCAAGACATTCTTTCAATGTTGCAAAGACTCTGTACCACGAGCAAGCTGCACAACAGCATGTAAACATGCTCTTCCTAGTTAGAAACCAATAGGGATTCCATTACAAGAACCATTATTGTTGGCAAACTTACCAGCAGGCTCGGAATGAATAAGAACAACTGTTCTTCAAAAGCAAAAAAATAAAAAATAAAAATAAAAATAAAAACAAAATATTTGAAAAGGTTAAAATGTATCAAAATATTAGATGCTTAGGTCAGTTTGTAGTCTTCAATACGCGAAACACACACAAACACAGTATGGGATACTGTTTCCAAGAATGCACTATGATTCAACAAATTTTTTATTCAGAATCACACAGAGTACATGCATCTACATAACGCCTAACCATTAAGCTACACCACTTGGTGGTATTCACAAGATATATGCCTACATGATAGTTCAAATTATTAGCACTTTGTGATGACCAACGATAATAATATACAAATGAGAATTGATGATCTTTTAATAAATCGAACATCTGTAACTATATGTCATCAACCTCCGTAACGTGGGACGACTAAATAAAGGACTGATAGGAAAGTTGGATATACAATTGTAAGCAGAAACAAAAGCCTTAATATTCAAAAACACAATTATATTTGGACAAAGAAATAGGAACTTGGATTAGCTATTATAAGAGAATAATAATCGGGAAAGAAAGCAGCAAAAATTAGAAGGCCAACTATGCAAATATCTTTAAAAAAAAAATGTCTGACATCACACATGAAATGATATGCTGGTGAGTGAGATACTTTGACAATCTAAAACATCGAACAACTCCCTAAAAGTACACTTTTAAAGAAAAACTCCCTAAAGCACACTCATAAGGTCACAAGTCACAACAATGACTTATAAGCACGTGAGTAAGTTCTCCTCCATTCACTTTTTCTTTGCTCTTATTTCTTCCAATAAAAAGAAACTTATATTTCTATTACTTTATATAGTAAATATATTGATTTCAAGTAGCAAACTTCAGTTTGACTGGTCGAAACCGTCCACTACAGTATAGAAGTCAAAACTATGTTGTACATACAACTAAACTCATATTATGAATGCAAAAATAACTAACAAAATTAAAAGACAAATCTATTAAATAAATTTGTGATGAAAAATGATAATAATACTTATGCACAAATAAGAATTGAAGCTTCTACAACAAAATTGAAAATACTTGTGTCTTTACCACTATGCCAACGATTGGTTCTAAGAATGTTCAAAACTTCTGCAGACTATTTTAGTGCTCCATAATGACAATGCAAAAAAACCTCTAATTAATCAACACAATGTATCATGATATTTCACCTGTATACAGATGCAACCAATAATTAGTTGAAATGTAAGCCTAACGAAAGTTTCCAATTACTAAACACCCAATGCACATACTTCAGAACCAAAAAGGACAGAGTAATTGAAATTGAAGAAATTGCATATCTTGATAGTGAAATCTATCTAAGCTCTCCATTTAATGAAACCGAGCACCTTGACAAACACTATTAAAAATTCCCAACTAAAACCCAAATACCATGCTTGCCAAACTTGTCCAGAAGAGAGATTGATGTTCTTTTATAGCGAAAAGTGAAAATTTCTGCAGCCAGATATAGATTTACCGCTCATGAGAAACAATATCAAAAAATATTTCACGAGAAACACATCTAAATGGAGGCTTGGGTGAAGAACACGTCGAAAGCAGTCAGCGCGAACTTACCCGAAGATGAAAAGTGAACTTCGGCCAAAATCCGAGATCACCCGCAAAAACTCGAATGGGAACTCAAAAGCAGAGAACCAGTGAACCCAGGAAAAATTTTCAATTGTAAGCTTCGTCCTTCAATCTGTTATATGTAGCGGCCCTAGTGAGGATGAACGGGGTAGGCTGTGGTATACGAAAACGAAAGCCAGTAAACAAAAATTCCAATCACTAAACTGCCAATTCACAAAAAGGAAAGAGTAATTAAAATTGAAACCCAGTGATAAACTCTATTAAAAATTCTCAACTAAAATCCAAATACGATGTTTGGCAAACTTGTAGAGAAAAGAGGCTGCTGTTCTTTTATAGGAGAACTGAAAATTTCCGTAAACTGCCAAGAAATATTCGATGAATGGAGGCATGGGTGAAGAGCACGTCTGAAGAACTTACCTGAAGATGATGAACTTTGGCTAAAATTTGATGTCATGACGGTGATCCGTCGTTCAGTCAGCATAGACGGTGGTCATTCAGTCAGCATAGACGGTGAACGGCATGACCTAAGGAGAACCAAGCGAGAAAAAATTTCTTGGGTAAATAATTGAAGACAAAAAAGAAGGAATAAATGCCTGAGCAAAAAACAAAGAAATTAATTAATTAATTAATAGGCTGGTTCAGATGCTGCCGTGATGAATTCAGAAATTGTGAGTTTGGTCTTGTCCTCAATTTGGACTTACGGCTCTTATATATAAGTTAAATAATAAAATAGAATTTAAGGGTAACTTTTATCAAATAATTTAATATTTTGTGAAATGAATTTCTAGATTTTCTATATATATAATTCATAATTGACTTCCCCATATAGTTCCAAGTTGCTAAGACCACATGCCCCACTCCGAAGTGGCCACACAATCTGATCTCACCCCTCATCAGCTTCTCACCATTGCCATTCTTCCCTCTTTCTGACCAACAATCTGAGAAATTAGCTTTATGAAAATGGAATTTGGGATTCTGTAACAAAGCCCAGATTATTTGCAGTGAGAAAAATGCAAGTTTTGGGTTTTCAGAGGCCTCAAGTGTTGGTGACGGGCAGCTCGAAGAAGCTTTCCCCTGTTTCAGCTTTGATTTCTTCACTGCCCTTCTCTCCTTTACTGCCCAGAAGAGCTCTTGCACCATCCTCGTCTTCGTGTAAGTTCTGTTCTTTTTGTTTCTTTGATAGTGTTGTTTAATGCTTGTTCTTGGTTTTTAGCAAATGGGATGTGCTGAGTTTATTGAATCTTTTCAATTTGGTGGAGTAAAATTTAGGATGCTGAATTTTATGAATTATGACCCATTGTGCTGATTTAGGATAGGAATTTCTGGAAATTATTGTTTTGGGCAGAGTTGAGCTGGGATCGGCTTATGGGGAAGTATATGAATCTTTGATGGCAGAGTTTGGGATGCTGACATTTGTGAACCATTGTGCTGTTTTGTTAAAACATGTGAGATATTTTCGGAAATTCTTGTTATTGGGTTCGTTTGGGATGAATTGAGCTGAGATCAGCTTCTGTGAAGTGTGTGAATCTTTGATTAGGATGAGGCTTCCGTGAATCTGCTTTAATTGGTTTGAATAGGTATATGATGAGGTCGGTTATGTAATTTCCACTTGTATTGTCGGGTTATTTGTTCTGTACTGCAATCGAAATTAGTGTGTTGACTTAGTGCCTTTGGAATGGAGAATCATGGAATCACTTGATTTAATGAGAATTTTTAGGACATGGCCCAAAAAAAAGTCAGTGGAACTAATACATATGGGTTGTCGTAGTTACAACTAGTTAAAACTCACTTCTTGGGCGGGGACGGAGTCGAGTTTTATAGAAGGGAGTGCGGGAATGGAGAGCCATGGAATTACTTGATCTGATGGAAATTTTAAGGTCATCGCCTTAAAAAATCAGCCGAACTAATACATGTGAGGTGTCATAATTCACAACCAGTTAAAGCTCACTTCTTGGGCACAGACGGAGCCAGAATTTTATAGAATGGAGTGCGAGAATGGAGAATCTTGGAATTACTTGATCTGACGACAATTCAAGGGAGTGCAAAATTCAAACCTTTAGTGAAAGTAGGGCAATTTTATCACCTGAAGGGAGCAAAATTATCAATTTAATGGATTTTTTGTACAAATATAATGAACTACAAGCTTACAAAATCGACCGGAAAAGAGTATACATGTTGTTCTTTCTCATTGTTTCAGTTCTTTTAACTAACAACCTATATAATAATATAGCGCTCTTGCCTTATTGATTACCAACACCTTGTGTTTTCTTATTCATCTCAATGTCAATGGTGATGAGAATTTCCTTTTTCACAGTCCAATTTACAACATCATCTAATTTGGATTCCAAAAGCAGAAGGACAAGAGCAAATGCACTTAATGTTGGAACAGGATCTGGTGGCTATGAAGAGAGGGATGAAAATAACAACCAGAAACATACTGACGCTTCGCCTAAAATGTCAGTTGATTTTAATTCCGATCGATAGAAAATGTTTTATTAGATCCGAGTAAAATGCATTACATGCCTTCTTTAATCTTTATCAAGTATGTGAGGAGACTTTTTTCAAATGGTGCATATTTTGTAGACTTGGCGCAAATGAACCAATTAGATGTTCTATATACTAATATACTTTAATCTCTTATGGCAGTAACAATCAGTCATCTCCCGATTTAATTCCGTATCCTGTCTCTATAGCTCTTGTGCTGTGTGCATCTGCTCTGTGTTTTTTACTGGTTGTATTTGCAAAAGGACCTTCATCACTCTTGCCTGCACTTGCCAAATCAGGGTTCACTGCTGCATTCTCTTTGATATTCGTTTCTGAAATTGGAGACAAGGTAATTTATTGCTGAAAAATATTTTTTACTTTTTTCTTGTCATAACTCTATTAACTAAAATTAAGTGTGCCTCAAAAATTTTCTGAGCAGCACTTTTCAAGGACAGAGGAATCATGTTCACTTATCTTGACAATAAGCAAAAATGTTGTATAGTAATTTAGGAGAGTATCTGAAGCTGTAAATCTGGATATGAAAGCGTCACACCTTCATAAATCCGGAAAAAAGTCTCTTGATTTTATTTATTATTTTTTTGGGTGCTTGAGTTTGGCTAAAGCTTTGCTTTAATTTCACAGACTTTTTTCATTGCTGCTCTCTTGGCCATGCAATATGATAAATTGCTGGTATGGACCTCTCTTGTCATGTATTTTTCTTGTTATGTTATGTATTTAATGCCGAAGTATAAATATCCTTTTGATGTCAGAAAACGTAACGTTGTGTTATTAATTTTGTTAACTATTGGACAGGTACTTTTGGGATCGATGGGTGCACTGTCGCTAATGACTATCTTATCTGTTGTAATTGGTCGGATATTTCATTCCGTGCCTTCCCAGTTTCAAACAAGTAAGCAGTTGTTCTTGCCATCAACTCCCATTTAGTGTAGTATCTGTGACTTTGTTTACTTGAACTCGTCATGGGACTATATTTACCTCCTTTATGTTGTCACGTTTTAGTTTTAGTCTGCTATGTTTCCGAAATTACTAGTTTAGTACATTGTATTTATTCATCTCATTTAGTCATTTTTGGAACATTGTTATACAAAAAAATATTGGCAAAAAAGGACTAAATGTGCCATTCTCGAAATATAACAGACCGACATTGTAAGGTAAGAAAAGAAAAGGTTAAATGTGCCAATTTCTGAAATATGCCTGATTGAAATTGAAAACGTGGCAAAGTAAAGGATTTCTGAAACTAATGATGTGGTGATTGTCCATTATTTGCCAAAATTTTCAACATGCAATATGGTTTCTGACGGTTCATGAACCTCTTGACAGCTTTGCCAATCGGGGAATATGCAGCTGTAACCCTTTTGATGTTCTTTGGTCTTAAATCAATTAAAGATGCTTGGGACCTCCCTTCAGCAGCTGCTAAAACCGGTGAAGAGGGCAACAAAGAATCTGATGAATTTGTTGAAGCTGAGGAGCTTGTGAAGGAAAAGGTGATCTTTCTCCGTGATTCCTCCATTTGCACTTCTGCGTATGCTAATTAATAGTTTTCTTTGCCATATATTATCATTCTTTCTTGTTTTCTTCCTCACAATATACAATCTTTCACCATTTATTTCCTCACAGGCTTCGAAACGGCTTTCAAATCCCCTCGAAGTTATCTGGAAATCTTTCAGCCTTGTATTTTTTGCTGTAAGCATTTCCTTCTATTTCTGTAGAAATGATTATTCGTATTTTATTGATCCGATGTGACCATCTGGTGTGAGTTCCCTGGATTTGTGATTGATCTGTTGTCTTTTAATGAAGGTTGGCGTAGAATTGAGATTTAGAATACATTTGTTGAGAATTCAAAAGGATGTATTTAATCCTATCGTTAGTTAAAGTACTACTATAAGGTTCCAGGCGGACATGGTGGTACAGACACGACATGACATGGACACAGCAACACAACATTTTCCTTAAATTTTTCATGTGTTAAGGCGACTAACACGGCAAAATGATGTTTTTAGAAGTGTGTGTGCATTTGTGCATTAGAGATTCCAAGATAAGAAAAATCTTAAGACAATAATTAAGAAAATAAAATATATCAAATATTGTAATATTGGATCTTTTTAGCCATAATCTTTTATTCTTTTCTTTATTAATAATTAATTAAATTTCATTCCCATGTTACTAATCCTGGAGTTGCCACCAGCAGACGTTCTTGTTATAGTATTCTAACTACTTGTTCTTCTTCTTTCTTAGCATTTGTAATCTGATTTTAAGTTCCATGTGTAGAGCGAAACTCGCATTTACCCTTTTACTATTGCATTTAGGAATGGGGAGATCGGTCTATGTTGGCAACTATAGCCCTCGGTGCAGCACAGGTATTCAATTCTAGAAAGTTTTCGGCACAAAACTATTTGTTACCATTTCGTATATTTGAGCTATAATGAAATTTGTTTTCACTCTTTGTGATCCACAGTCTCCATGGGGAGTGGCTAGCGGAGCTATCATTGGTCACTTGCTAGCAACGTCTATCGCAATACTCGGAGGAGCATTACTTGCAAAATACATCTCTGAAAAATTGGTAAGACAAGTTAATCGGAAAAAGGAAAAGGACCCTTGATTAATTAAACAGCTATTCAGAGCGTGTTTGGCAAAGTTTATTTTACAGGGCTTACAAGCTGTTACATCTTAATTATAAGACGATGTTTTTGGAGTTCTCCAACTTATGTTAAACGAGATTATAAGCTCGTAACATCTTATTTTAACAGTTTAAGTTACTTCCCTAAAAAGTTTCCGAAACACTTCTCTTGTAAGCTGTTCAACAACTTATAAGCTGTTTTGAAGAGCTAAGCTCAGGCAATCACTCACTTTTATCAGATTCTGACCATTGTTTTTTGATTTCGTCAGGTCGGATACATCGGTGGAGCTTTATTTTTAGTTTTTGCGATCGCTACATTTTTCGGAGTCTTTTAGCTAATTGTTGGTAGAAATCATGGGGTAAAGGAGGAGTGAGAGGATATTTTTCCAGCTGAGCTGAGAATCTCAGAGAGAAGCCTGAAATTCATTCGTAGATTACTACTTATGATGCTTTAGATTGATGTGCAGGTGATATTCTATTCTTGTTGTAACATTATCTTGATTTGTACCAATTTGTTTAAGACAATCTGTCTACGCATGAGCAGAATACATGTAGAGAAACTTGGTGATCATGATATTTGTAGAACTAACCAGGAATAATGGCCACTTCATTCTGTGAAAGAACATGATTCATATACAGAGTTACGTTGATTTCGAATATCAGGAATTATAATGTAATTTCTCGATCTAGATGGATTGATTTGTAATTTCAAATATAAAGAACTATGCTGCAATCTCTCAGTAGAGGGACTACTCTGTAATTTTCACCTAAACATAGTGCTAGTACATGTGATTTGTCCTACTTTATGGTTTTGGATTTCCCGTTTCATGTTTGTATTTTATCTCCTATTTCATTTATATATACGTGTCGTGTGTATAAATAAATTGTCCAAATTAAGAGAGAGAGATCTTTTAAAATGAACTACAAACTTAAAACGGGAGATCCAAATAGTACTTGTGATTCATCCTATTTTAAGATTTTGGATTTTCTGTTTCATGTTTGTATTTCATCTCTTATTTCATTTATTTACACGTTTCGTGTGTACAAATAAGCAGTCCAGATTAAGATAGAGATCTTTTAAAATGAAATACAAACTTAAAACAGGAGATCGAAATGGAACATGAGAAGGGGTGAATTCATTATAATTCCACTTTTGTATCTAATATTGGCTGATCAATTTACTAGTAAAAATTAATATAAATTAAAACTTATGATATCAAAATTGAGAACATAGTATAAATTCTGCATTTTGGATACTCTATTATATTATTGCTAAATTTAGATTAACAAAAATATACACGTCATCTGTATTGGTCGGTGGTTGAAATAAGAATCCATAAATAATTTTTTTTTTTAAAAAAAAAAAAAAGAGAGAGAGGGAGAGGAGAGAGAGAATACCTGATGACACTCAAAACAAACACGAAATATATTTCATTATTCAATTTTTTTCTCCATTACATCCCATTGCATACCTGATTAATCTTGCTAAATTTAAAAAGACAACAAGATCATGCATGAAACATGCATGCTATCATGTTCCTTGGTTATTCTTATTCATACCATTATTTGAAACAATTAAAAACTAGAGAAGAATCATCATCAGCAACAGCAGCAGTAGCAGCAAAAGCAGGCAATTAACTAATTGTGGGCAAGGTCACATAATATCCCAGAGTTCTGGCTCTTACATCCCTGCCGAGTAACGCTCTAAGAAAGGGATTGTCGATGAATAAAACGGCAGACCTAACTGTTCCTTTCGTGGCCGAAAGTGCCGGGCAGGTAGCAGAGTCCAGTGGAACTCCAAAATAGGCATAACATGTAGGAGGAAGTATGTTTGGAGATTCGAGGGTAAATCTAACAGTAAGAGTTCCACTGGCATCGGTGGTGTTTTGGCTGACGAATTTGGAACCCTCGAAAAGATTACTAGAACAATTAACTTTAACGAGTGTTCCGGCTAGAGGTACCCCTGGGCAATTCGCAGTGCGCGTGCAACAGAGTCGACTGGTTAGGTTAACCGTTGCCGACCTGGTGCCTGTTGTTTGGCCGTGTGCAAATGGATTAGTTGCAGCAGAAAGGAGAACGACGAGGAGGAAAAATGGAGTGGAGCTGTAATGAGACATTTTAGTGAGGTTTAGGAAATTGATGAGATTTGTAGTATGATCTTTTCTCTGCTGTTTTGATGTGGTGTTTATGATGTTTGAAGAAACCCTATTTATACATGATTTCTGTAGAAATGATCTTGCAAGTTGTCGTTAAATTACTTGGCCAAATTGGTGCCAATTACTATACCATGCCTAACTTTTATCATGAAATTTAAAAAAATAGAGAAATTAATTAACATTTAAAGTTTGAGTAAATTATTCTCAACCAAAAGATGAGTAATTATATATAGGAGGAGAATTGTTTAATCCACCAGGCAGTCATGCACTATAATTAATTATAAGAGAATGTTGGCAACCCTAGTTCCAACTTGACATGCACAGTTTGTGAGAATTGTAGAGCGCAACCCTCCTCTCTAGGTTTTAGCCTACCTGAAATTAAGAATATGATAGGGAAGGATAATTAGATTGTCTTCCTTGTAAGGGTGTAAAGAGAGGTTAAACCGATCTAACGTCTGATTGTCACATTCACATCTGTTTATATTTCGGTTATTATTAATTCAATACCAATAATATATGTTTTATACAAATATTAGACAACATCTGCATTAAACAAATATGATACACATACACCCGATGATCAAATTCTAGTCGGATTTTAATTATACATTTTAACCTAAACTATTCCATGATTATGACATTGGTACTTTTGGGCGGAATCAGTGCACTAGTCTTGACGCATGATCGATTATTTTGTTTGGGCAATTCAAGGAAAATTTGGTCCAATTTTCAACATTTTGTTTCATTATAAATTAAAGTAAAACATTTCAGGGGATATCGTGGATTTTATATAAAAATAAAAAGGATAAGAGATATAATAATTCAAGCAAATTGTGTTGAGAGATTTTTGGTAATGATACAATGTTTGCAATGCTAGGAAACTTACATATTGTTTTCTCATCTCTTAGAGATTTGCATTCCTAAAACCATGGATATATAGATAATATGAATCTAGAAAATAGCAATGCAATTAATCTAATCAATTACCAAAGATTAAAGAAATTGACCATCCTTAGAATTTAAGAAGTCATCACTCTTAGAATTTTTTCGATAAACATTGCAAATTATTGATTTCTAACACCCCCTCTTAATTTGCAATTTTGAGCACCTCCTTTGCCTTCTAGAATTTTTCAACACTAATAGCTTTTGTGAGAAAATCAGCAGGTTGTTCATTTGTTGCAATTTACTCCAAATTGTTTTCTTTCTTGCCAACTATGTTTCTGATGAAATGAAATTTCAACTCAACGTGTTTTGTTCTTGAATGACACACTGGATTTCTCGTCATTGCTATTGTTGTTATATTGTCACAATATATTGTAGTTGGTTGTTCTTGAATTTGATGCAAGTCCGAAAGCAATCTTCTCAACCAAACACCTTCACATGTTGCTTCAGTAGCTGCAACATATACGTCCTCGGTAGACGAATGAGCAACTGATTTTTGTTTCTTTGAACTCCAAGAAACAAGATTAGAACCAATGCAAAAAAGATATCCTGAAGTACTTTTTTTTATCTTCCACAGAACCGACCCAATCACTATCTGTTTATGATGCACGGATACAGACACGGCGACACAAACACGGCACGACCCGGATACGGCGACACAGATTTTTTTTTTGAATTTTCCACGTGAGAAGTGTCGGACACGGTGTCGGACACACGACACGGCAAAATGATATTTTTAGGAGTGTCCGTGCATCATAGCTATCTGTAAATCCAACCAAATTGCAATCATCTCCTTTCAAGTACTTTAAACACAAATTTTTGGTCCCTTGAAGGTACCTCAAAATTCTTTTAACTGCTATAAAATGGAGTTTGCTCAGCTCGTTCATGAATAGAGAAATCATACTTACAGCATGAACAATATCTGGTCTTGTGCTCGTAAGATAAATCAACGAATCCACAAGACTCCTAAGCATTTTACCATCCACTTTTTTTGTTCCATCATTCTTCTGCAACTTGTCATTACCAGATATGGGAGTAGACACTGGTTTGATTTTCTTCCTATGAAACCTCTTCAAGGGGTCATCGATATACTTCTCTTGACACATAAATATTTCGCCCTTAGATTGCTTTACTTGTATCCCATGAAAATACTTTATGGCTCCCAAGTCAGTCATCTCAAATTCCTTCATCATTTTTTGCTTGACCTCTTCAACCATTTGCATATTTGTGTTTGTATATATAAGATCATCTACGTAGAGACACATAATCAAGAGATCTTGACCTTCTTTCTTCACATACAAAGATGGTTCATTTGGACTTTGATGAAATCCTTTTTTGCAAAAGAAACCATCAATTTTGTTGTTCCAAGCTCTTGGAGCTTGTTTCAACCCATAAAATGCCTTTTTAAGAAGGTACACTAGTATATTTTCTTCACCTTTTACCTCAAATCCATGAGGTTGCTGGAAATATATCTTCTTTAAGTTCCCCATTAAGGAATGCTGATTTAACATCAAGGTGAAACAGTTGAAGCTCTAATTGAGCTACAATTGCAAGAACAACTCAGACAGTTTCCATTCTAACTACCGGAGCAATGGTCACGTAAAAATTAACTCCCGGTTGTTGCAAATACCCTTTCACCAAAAGTCTTGCTTTGTGCTTTGAATACTTCCATCTTCATTGAATTTTATCTTGAAAATCCCACTTTAACCTAATTGCAATTTTGTGCTTTGGTAGGTCCACAATTTCCCAAGTTTTATTTTTCTCGATCATTCTAATTTCTTCTTCCATAGCTTTCATCTAAACCTTTTCTTTTACAGCATCTTCAAAAGATTTTGGCTCAATAGAAAATAGAGCAACTTCACAATTCTCATAAATTTTTCTCAAGGAACGAGTTTTTCTCACAAGTGAATATGAAGCGAAGTTCTCTTCTCTTTTTCTTTGGCTACTTGAAGAAATTGGTGTAGAAGGTTCAATCACTTGTGTGGGTTCGCTTTCAATAGATGGAATCTCAAAGAACTCAAGAGGTGAGAATGATTGAGAGGAATTTTCTTGCCAACTCCATGCTGCCATTTCATTAAAAATTACATCTCTTGAGACTACAAGTTGGCAAATTGAAGGGTTGTAAAAACGATAGCCTTTTGTTTCGTCACTATACCCAATGAATATCAGTTTTTTTGCCTTTCTCATCAAACTTGTCTCTGTTTGGGGCTGATATATGAGAGAATACAATGCAGCCAAAAATCCTCAAATGATCAACAACCGGCTTCCTCTTATTCCAAGCTTCATATGATGTTCTATTTCTGACAGATTTTGTAGGACATCGATACAAAAGATATATAGTTGTATGAACAGCTTCAGCCTAAAATATCTCTGGTTGTCCCTTTTCAATCATCATGCTTCTTGCCATTTCAACAATTGTTTGAGTTTTTCTCTCAGCAACTCAGTTTTGTTGTGGGCTTCCACGAACAGTGAGTTGTCTATGAATCTCATTTTCTTTGCAAAATTCCATGAAAGGTAGTATAAAGAAACTCACCTCCACCATCTCTCCAAAAAGTTTTTATCTTTTGTTGCTACGTTTTTCCACTTAAACCTTGACTTTAAGGAACATAGAAAAAGCATCGAATTTTTCATTGAGATAATAAACCCACATCATCCTTGTATAGTCATCCACAAAAAGAATAAAATACCTTTTGTTTCCAATTGAAAGAGTTCTGGACGACCCCCATATATCTGCATGAATAAGCTTTAAAAGCTTCTTTGCTCTCCAATTCGTCTTCGAAAAAGGAAGTCGGTGCATTTTTCCGAGTATGCATCCTTCACAAACTTAAGTTTCACTTTCAACTTTTGGAAGACCAATCACCATCCCTTTTTGTTGGAGAAGTTTCCATTTAGATGATCATATCTCAAGTGCCAAAGTTTATATTGACCAACACTTTCTCCTTTAAGTGTCAAACTGTTACAAGGAGGAATATACATAGAGACACTTTGTTCGTACTCATTTTAATATTATCAATTGTTAATTATCATTATATGTTTTTTGTGCACTAACAATTTGTCTTGCATACCTTAAAAAAGTCAGACCTAGGTGATGAAGATGCATTCCCTGATCAAAGATCACAAATAGTTGGTGGAAGCATCTTGGAAAACGTGTAGTTCAAACTCCAAAATTTGAATGTTGCTCAAAGGCTACAATTTGCTTCTCTATATATATTTTCTAAGAAGACTGCCTAAAGTATTGCTGCAAGATACTCTCACATAGAGATTCTCTGTTTTCTCATAGTGATATTTGACAGCTTGAATCTTTTGCTTCTTAGAACATATTGGTTCCATAGTTCTTGGTAGCATAGGTTCCATATGTTCTCTATCCTCTTGTAAACTAATAACTGTTATATATAAACTCTCTTTAAAATCCTAAGCATAAAAAACTTAGGTAGTGGACTGACTTATCCAACTCGTGTTTACACACTTGTGATAAACCAACCACTATGAATCCTTGTGCACTTGGTTCATTGTCTATGCTGAATGTTTTATGTGTTTATTTGTGTAAGTTTCTGGCAATTTTGGGATTGGCAGCAATGGTGCTGTTGCTTTTCTTATCAAAAATTCTGCAATTTTCATTATATAAAATTACAGAATAATCTTTTTGTAGCAGTTGTCCAAAACTAAGAAGATTACTTGTCAAGTTAGGTACATAAAGAACATTACCAATGAGTTTTCTATTACCTCCTTTTGTTTTGACAACAATAGTTCCCTTTCCTTCACTCTTGTGCAGCTTCTCGTCACCAAACTTTACTTGATAATTGAATTTCTTGTTGGAAATAGTGCCCTAGAAAGCCGATTCAATGTGATCTGCTTTGGGACTTTCCTTATATCACATACAATCTTTGAATAATATACGATTGATTATTATCATAAGCAAACACTTCTTTATGTGCAATACGTGTTTTGTGTGTTTCCATTATGTGTGCATGCATTAGAACTTCCCTAATCCAAAGCCTGTTAGGGACTTTGTCATTAGGTGAATGACACATGGGAAAAGCCCTAATTCAAGCCGGATTAGAAACCACTCCAAGCCCATGAGCCCAACAAACAGTGAGAGTGTTAATATGACTCGATTGAGACTTGCTCATGGGATTGCGTCCTTAAGAAGGATCATCCTGTTTCGTGGGGGTGTAAAGTGCATAGTTGATGCGTACGCAATACATGAGGGTGCTCGTTATGAGAACGGGTACACCGAGGTGTCCCGCTTGAGAAGGTTTCTAAATGGGAAAGGAAGTTTCCACTTTAGGAAGAGGAAACTTCTAGATTAGGAAACATCTCATAGATCAATGGCGTGAGTATATGAATCCTTTGACTTGAGATTCTATTGATGCTTTATGTGAGCTAAATCTATAGTCTTTGATATATTCCTAAAAAATGTTACCTGTGACAGCTGAATCATGGTTTATGTTGGGGCTACACACGTGACACATGAAAGCATATGAGAATCAACAAAGGACCTGCACTTGCTTTAAAGTAGGAAGATTCTTATTGCATAAGTCGTTCATATGCCATCCTAAACCCTCAGCCGAGGTAGTGGATCAAGACATCAAGAAAAGAGTTTCTTGGATTGAGATTAAATGGATATAAAAAGAACTTAGCTTTAAGATTGAGATTAGTAGGCTTCTCATTATTCTCATGCCCTAGATCTTAATCGAGAGATGGGATAGTAGGAGGATCATACCTCACGGATGTCATTCACTGAAAGGTTCTTTCGAAAATATATTCATTGTTTGGGTAGGGGTTGTTGGTATCGCGGGCCCGATATAGAGTAATGGTATAGCACAATATATTAAAAAAATTCACCATAACCTCGTTATCAAAATATTTCTAAAATATTTTAATAAGCAGTAGAACAAATCGGGCAACATAACTCTAATATATAAATGCATCGCTAACATAATTTTAAATCATATAGCATAAAATCACAATATGCAAATAATAATTTCGGCAGCATAACGGTATTACTATACTGCAAAATTGGCTACCAACGACACTTTTCCAGCACCTCGATATTTTTTCGTGAAACAGGCAGAGCTTCCCAGCAATATCCCCGATTAAGAATTTCGAGTGTGGGCTCCGACAGTATTTCGCTAAATACTCGAGAAAATATTTTATAGAAAAACACCTTTTTCTAATTTTAGAAAATCCCTATTTTCTAATAATTAAGTGTATTATATATTAATTATATAACCACCTAATTAAGTATTAATTAATCCTTAATTAGGATTAATTAATTAGAAAGAAGAATATTAGCCAAAGTGGCTTTGAAACTGCACGAGAAATTATTTCAAAATCTGATGATTTAAAATGAAAGTGAAGGCCCTATTTATAGCCATGGAATTATGGTCATTTTCGTCAAAAAACGGACTTTTGCCGTGCACTCCAAGTCTGGCTGGCAAATCCAAGGGTGCCACGCAGGTGCTCGTGCCGCTACGAGGCCAATGCCGCCCGGCACGCTCGGAACGGAGCAAGTACACTCTGGCCCGCGCCGTCCCTGTGGCGGCTGTGTGCTTGGCTCGTGTACTACTCACGCACACATGAGCATTTGCCACGTGTCGGACCGGTCCGGTCCAACTGGACGGTTCAAACCCTGAACCGGTTCATCTGTGAATCCTTATTCGTCCACGTGTCTGGTTCGGTTAATCCTTGGCCCGACCCTGTCCATTGACCCGATTCGACCGACTTTAACTTACACCATCCAACCCGTTAACTGACCCGTTTCGAAAACAAATCTGGGCCGTCCATGTGTGCGCTGACACGGCTCAATCTCAGCCGCACACGCGGCTCCATTCAGCACCACTTGACATCTGACTCGCTAACGTGGCATGACACGTCAACTGACACGTCATCACTGCCACGTCAGCAAAAAAACTCTTTTTTTTTTTTTTTTTGGAAAAATTTTATTTTCTCTCAAATAAAATTTCGGGCATTTCCAACTCTTTGGAATTTAATTTATTTTCTCAAAATAAATCCCTTGGCTATTTTCAAACACTTTGAAAAATTATTTCTCTCTCTCTTTTCATTATTTTCTCTTTGATCTTTATTGGGGCTTACGAGGGGACCTGCAGGACTAATTAATTTTAGCTCCAAATGTGTCAATCTATTATCATCTCATGACAATAATTGATTATCGTTCAACAATATTTAATTCCACTAAATAAATGTTGTTGCGCTCTAAAATTAATTAAATTATTCAGGAATTTCTTGATCTAGAATAATTTTGCATTTTACTCCTCTGTACAGATATCCATGAAAAATAAATCAATACTACTATCATTTATTTTTCATTTCTAATATGAAATTTCTTGATTTACCTTAAGTCCAAATTCCCTGTATATGAAACACATTCAACATACAACTTCGGTGACGCACACACGAAGTACTTTAGCCAAAGTTTTATTTGAACTTTTATAAATTTATTTAAGGGATATCTTCAACCTTCCAGCAAGGTTACAGATTCCTCGATCAATATTTCTCTTTAGCACATTTCATGCAATCATCGAACGTACAAAGTATTTTGGCCACCCGTTACCGAGACCTCACTTCTGAGTACATCACAGTGATTAACACTACATGCCTAAAGTAGAAACACTGTAAGGCTTAAGAGTCCAATGCTTCTTGAGATTTTGTTTATTTTAGATAGCAGTATAAAATAAACAATCTAAGTGGTCCAGTTCGATGTTTCCAATCTCATTAAAAATCATCAATGTGTTATAACTGGAAACTCCATTTCCCTATGACGAAAGACTAATCATCTTATATAACACATTATAGTCTTGATAAGAACGTCTTCTTATCATACCGACTAGAACTTTAATGACACGTGATTTTTGGTATTTAAAGTCTTTTCCTATGAAACACATTTCATATAAAAATACCATCATGCGTCATTAATTATTAAATTTGTAAAATACTCATAACTTGCAATAATTTCAGTTTTATTAATCCAAAATATTTACAATATAATTGGATTTTCAGGCATTAATCCCAACAGGGGTCACACACCTGTTGCTAGACTATGGTCAAGTGATCTGTGAGCTAATTTATTAATAAGTGCATTAATTAATTAGGCTCACTGCTAACTGAAAATGAACCTAGAGGGTCACACACAAATGCTAGGTTCAAGGGTATTGTTGGAAAGATCAAATAGTTGATCGAAATGAGACCACAAATGTAAAGCACACGTGTGGCATGTGAGCGTGGTTTTGGGCGTATGGTCTAATTGTGAAATTGGACCATGTGTTAATTAATTGGAGAATTAATTATGAAACTCAAATATAATTAATTAGAGAATTAATTATAAATCCCTAATATAATCAATTATAAAGATCAAAGAAATTAATTAGAGAATTAATTTTAGTCCATTAGAATTAATTAGGAAAATTAATTCTAAAGCCCATTATGAAATTAATTAGAGAATTAATTCTAAGTATTTAATTATTTAGTTATTCTAATGTGATTAGAATAAATAAATATTAAATATCTTCTATTTATTATTCTAATATGATTAGAATAAATATTTAGTTATTATTGGAATAATTAAATATTCCTAATTTGAATGAATATCTTATTTTAAATAAGATCCTATTACTTGAAGGAAAAGCAAATAGAAGATAAGTCAAAGTAGGAATCCAATTCCTACAAGCAAAAGGGTTTGAACCCTAGCCTATATATAGACTAGGGCTGCGAGATTTTTGGCTTATGTATGATAGATGATCACACCCAATCTTCATGGAATTTTGGGATAATTCTCTTGCTCTCTTTTCTTCTCATTTCTTGTTAATTTCTTTCATTACACATGTTATAGTACTAGCATACTAACTAACATGATTTGAATCTAGGTTGGTGTAGACTATTCTCTAGAGGACTGCTAATTTGGAGTCTCAGTAGAAAGGACCTTGAAGAAACGGGATGTTCATTTCCGCATGAGAAACGTTTGAGGGCGGCTCAAAACGTTTCAATAAAGTTTTAATTCTTGTAAGTTCTTGAACACCCTATGAATCGGGAATAGGATTTGCAAATCCGATCTTGCTTTTGGGAATTTTCTTTTTAATTCCGCTGCGTTTACTTTCGTGTTTTTTCCAACAGTTCTGATCGAGTTCCACAAAAATATACATTTATTCCCCAGTCATGTGGCTACTACCAATGTTTTAAAAATCGAACCGGACCAGACGGTCGGACCGCCCCGACCGTCGACCGGCCGGAAGGACGAACCGGTCATCACTCCAAAACCGTTCGCACTCAAAAACCGCTCTATTTTGTGAAAACCGTTTCGAACCGCGGTTGGACCGTTCGGACCGTAAAACCGTTCCCGGGTCAAGTGAACCGTTCGATTTTTTAAAAAACAATAAATTGATAAAATTAAACCCCAATTTCTTTAATTTTCTATATTTTTCTCCACTATTTCTATATGTTTTATGCAACCACTTCTTCAAAACTAATGTATTATGTATTTTTATTTAATTTGGGATGATTATTTTCTTGTCTCGAACTTTTGAACTTTAAATGTTCATGTTACGAATCATGAATTATGAATTTGTGTTTTATTTTAGTTCATAATCTTTGGTTTTTAATTCATTATTTATAATATTCTTATATTTGCATATTATATTTGTATATAAATTGAGAAAATATAAAACTAAATTTTAAAATATGTTTTATTATTTATTATTTATAAATATTTAATATTTAATATTATTTATGACATAATTATGATGTCACCGGTTCGACCACGGTTGATCCAACGGTTGAACCAGTGACCCTTGACCCAGTTGATTTTCCGGTTCGCTTAACGGTCCGGTTTTTAAAACATTGGCTACTACAACCACTATCCAAATACCACATGTTTTGTGGTTGTTGTTGCATTGTCATATAAGAAAATAATTGTTCTCCTTCATCTTTAATGAAATTTGCTTTATCTTTCTCTGTTTTTTCCTTATACCAACAGTCCATATGAGAATGACTAGGATTTCTCTACATATTTTGCATTTGTATCGACAATCTTATATCTCGTGATTGGTTTTTCTACATATTCTGCAAGAAATGAAACAATATAATTAAAAGGTCACAACCTTTGATTGACAAACCTTTTCACAAAGTGACATATTTCCATTCCACTAATTAACTTCTGTTAAATAGGTGAATTTAAAAATAATTATATCTGACTATATCCTGCATTTAAGTTTAATTACAATGTAGTTTATTTAAATTGAGAAATTATAATTTAATCCCTAACTTTTGAGAACCTTTTATATTCTCTGATATCCGTTAGGTTTCTGTTATATCCTTCCAAAAATACCTCCAATTTTTTTAATGAGAAAATGATGCGGCAAAATGATTCTATTAGTTACTTCGGCTTGGCCATTTGAATGAGGGTGACCCACAGAGATGAAGTGCTGCTCGATCTCTAGTTCAGCGCACTATTCACGGGTGTCGGCTGCTATGAATTGGGATCCATTAGCACCCGGGGTATCCTGTATCTGTAGATGATATTCTGAAATCCCTAACGACAAGAAAAGTGATTTTGGCCACTACATTCGTTTCAGCCCACTTCGTGAAATAATCGACGGCTATGACCGCAAATATCTTTTGTCCCACTGTCATAGGTAACGGCCCGACTATGTCAATTACCCATTGATTTAAGGGCCAGGAAACATCTATGGGGGTCATTGAGGCCGCGGGAAGTTGGGAAATATTTGCATGAAACTGACACTTGGGGCGTTTCCTGGAGAAATCGATTGAATCTTTCAGCATTGTGGGCCAATAAAAGCCACTTCTCATTATTTTTTTTAGCAAGGATTCAACCCCTGAAGTGATTTCTGCAGCTTCCGCTATGTATATGCTCAATAATTTCTTTGGCCTGTGAAGGCCTTAGACATTTCAAAGGTGGGCCTTGGAAGGATCGCTAGAAGAGCCGCTCTTCCTTATCCAAAGCAAACCGAGGGGCTTTATTTCGGATTTTCCTAGATTCCACTTTATCAGCAGAAACAATATTATCTCTTAAGAATCTCACAATGTCATCAAGCCAACACGGCTCTAGAGGGTCAATGGAAACGACCTCTTTAGTGAAACTCTGTCGTGCTATCAAAGGCTCTTCCGTTCTCAGGAAGGTGATAGGCCGATCACATGATCCTTCAAGGGCTGAAGCGAATTTAGAGAGTGCATTCGCTCGTTTATTCTCTACTCGGGGGATCTGGCTTAGTTTGAACTCTCGAAATTTTGATATAGCCTCTTTTGCCTTAGCCAGATAATGCAGCATAGTGTTCTCTCGGGCCTCATAAGACCCTTCTATTTAACTAGCGGCCAATTGCGAATCCACAAAGGCTATCACCTAGGAAGCCCTATTTTTCAAGGCGATATCCAAACCTTGAATTAGAGCTTCATACTCCGCTTCATTGTTTGTAATCCGAAATTCCAATTTAATTGCAAAGTCAATTTCGACTCCATTGGGATCTCTGAGAGTTACCCCAGCCCCCCTCCATGGTTGGTCAAGGAGCTATCCATATGGAGAATCCATAGATCTTTATTTTTTGGGGTGACGGGGTTAAGGTTAAAGCGTTCGACCAGAAAATCCGCCACCACATGTGCTTGGACCGTCGCTTGGGGCTCGAATTTTACTTCGAACTGGGTAGGCTTGATAGCCCATTAATTAACCTTTATGAGACATCAGGTTTTCAGAAGACCTGCTTTAGGGGTTGATTCGTGAGCACGACAATGGAGTGAGCCTGAAAATACAGCCTCAGTTTTCGGGAGGCGTTAACAAGGGCAAATGCGAACTTTTCTATTTTCAAATATTTATTCTCTGCTCCTTGAAGGGTTTTACTTAGGTAATATATCGACAAATGATTTCGATACCTTACGGCGACCAAAACGGCGCTTACTGCTTCGCTCGAGACCGAGAGGTAAAGGGCCAAACTCTCGCCCTCGATCGGTTTGGCCAGTAACGGGGCACACGAAAGGTAGGACTTTATGTCCTACAACACTCTTTCGCACTCCTTGGTCCATGTAAAGTTCTGGGCATTGCGGAGAATTTTGAAGAAAGGCAGGTTCCTATCAGCTAAACGAGAGATAAATCTATTGAGCGAAATTATTTTCCCAACTAACTCCTGAACTTCCCGAACATTTTTGGAAGAGGGGATAGCCATGATGGATTTAATTTTATCCCGGTTGGAATCTATCCCCCGTTGACTCACCACATAACCCAGGAACTATGTAGCGCACGAAGCAGCGAGCCCCCACATCCCCAGCACCTAGACCCGAACCCACATATGAAATAGAAATCTATACATGAGCCCAAGACTAAGCGAACGGGGTCCTACACGCACTCGCTAGGCCAGGCGGAGCTATGACAGGACCAGAGTGTGCAAAACAATAAAAAAGCGGAAGCATACATCAAAATTCAAGAAGATAAATCAACAAAAAATGGGTTTAACTAGCCCTAGAAACCTGTCCCGAAATTTTACATAATTAGAACTCAAAGGTACATACATAATTCTATTTTCAAATCCAAATCATATACAAAATGTGACCGAATGCAAATGAAAATGTAACTCGAGCTAGGTGAAAAGAACTTGACCGACTCACAACTCCGCCTAGCACGAACGAAAACCTGCAATTGAAAAGTTAAAAGGAGAGGGTCAGCCCACCGACTGAGTGAGGGGCCTAACGCACACCCACACATGTATACATATAGAGCAAAGCACGTATTAAATAAAAGACTATGAATTGGGGGAGGGTTTTACATACCAAAGTTATTTTCAAATCAAACTTGTACTTAAACTTATCTTATTCAAAACATAGCATATTCATAACGAATCGTATCGTAAAGAAAAGATCTTACCCCATTTCGTAATCAACATAACAAAGCGTATTCAAATACCCGACAAGTACTGGCCTCCAACCTTCTTCCAAATCATTATCATATTCAAGAAAAAAATCGAAATAATCATAAAACATATACATCAACCAAATCCCATATCCATCCTCCTTCATGGAAGTCTGCACGTGGGGTACGGGCCCACATCATGCAACTCTACATACGTGGGATAGCTAGTCCACATCGTACCTTCCCCGGTTATTCATCGAGGGCTCAAAACACCACACCTTCTCAACCTCCAAGAGTCGGCGTAGGTACTTCAAATGGAGATCGTGTATAGGCTTAACCAGATGGCTCAACACCGCCTCAGGCGTCCTTACCCACGACTCCGGGGGCCCCAACAAATCATAACAGAGCATATCATATCATAACTCGCTACATATCAAATCATAACTTAACGTTCCTTAGCATACCTTACCTTGCAACTCGGCATACGATTTTAACGTACCTCTCCGTGTCATCCTAAATCATATCATGTTGAGGAAGAGCATAGCTTGTACGAAGACACACGGTTTGTAGCATAGTCTTATTACAAAACATTTTCAAGCTCATATATGCTCGTACATGTAATCCAAACATTTAATCGTATGACAAAGTCATAAACGTATCTTATGAACACGTATCTATTATATAAATATAATAGTATAATCACATGCGGGCTTGAAAACGAGTACGTAGGGTTGTAGGTCGTATTAGCTAATAGAAAACAAACCTAAACTTCACCTTTTACCAAAAGTGCTCACGGAGGAGCGTTGACGACCAAAAAGAAGCTAAATGGTGGATCCGACATCTCCTGAACTCAAATCTGAGACAAAAAAACACATACTTAAGGCTTAGACTCGATCATGAACCTATTAAATGCACGACGACGCTTAGAAATGCAAGTGGATGCAAAGCATGTCATATAAATTCATACTTAGGCATATCGGAGTAAATAACAAAATATCACGTAACAAATTCAAGAATTAACCTCATATTATATCAAATAAACTCATAACATATAATAATGCAACATAACATAAATGTTCATAGGCTTAAAGTTTAGGGAAAGAGCAAGAGATGCAAGAAAGCGTTAAACGTTTCATGTAACGGTCATGAATTCGAGTCACAATTATACCTAACAAACGAGGCCATAAACTTAAAATAATTAATGAAACATAACACATTACAACATATTATCATATTAGGATCATAATCAAGGTGGGAGAAATTAAATACAATCGAAAACGAGCAAATAAACAACACCACAAAATCTGACACAAAAAGCCACAAAACGTAGCCAAAGTGAAGGGGGGTAACGGGGTTTATACCTCCCATGCACAAAGGGGCTAACCCCCGTTAAGGGAGGCAGAAGCAAAAGCCTTGAGGCCTGGTGGAGGTAACGGGCGTTACCTCCAAAACACATAGACTGGGTAACGGGCGTTACCCGTCCTTCTTCTAAACAACGAGAGCAGCCATCCCCTGCATCAAGCAACAATAACAAAACAGCAACGAAGGCAGCAAGAAAGCAGCAACAAATAGGCAAATCAAGGTCCAAGAATCATCATAAAATGAGCTCCAATTCACACAATGTAACACCCGCTCGTCCTACAAATAAGGTACCCACGTTTCAACCTTTTTACGTGTTTAATTATGTGATTTTATGTTTTGCATGGCCCTATTTTGAACTCTTTAAGAGTTTAGGGCTTGTTTGTAATTTTTTCTTTTTAGGGGTTTTTTGGTCATTTCTCGTTTGATAGAGTTTTCGACCTTTTCGACCCCTTTAACACGTTCGGGGCATCGAGACGAGTCCGTAGACTCTGAGTTTGCCCTTTTCTGACGTCGTTTGCCCCATCTACAGTTCGTTTTGCACGTGAGGACCTGGGATAAAACACCCGGATCCTCGTTAAACGTGACAGAACCAGCTCAACTCTCTCTCTCCTCCCTCTTCCGCGATACACGATCCTCACACACACTCACGGTGTGAAAACACACACATGCCAAACTCGACCGATACTCGACGGAATTCGACAAACCAATAGTCCATTTCGGAGAGCTCGACGATGCGGTCACAACCGTACCAAGATCTCGACCAACGGACGAACGATGGCGGAGATATCGGTGATTTTCAGGCTGGTGGCGGCGGACCGCGGCTTCGGTCGCGATTTCGAGACACGCGCCCCAGACCCAGATAGGAGGACTCCCGACGTTTTTTCCTGTGTAGGCGGCGCCGCCATCAGGGTAGCGGTTGGGCCGCACGCACCGGCCAAAGTTCACGCCGCGACGGCGTGCTACTGTAGCGGCGAGTTTCGCCTCCTTCCGGTAGCTTTTTCCGACGACTCAAGATGGTTTCCAAGGTTTTCCGACCCCCCGGTCTCATTTCCTACCTCGGTTTGGCTGAATTCACGGCGTAGGTGGTGGTTCCGGCGATTAGAGTGGCGGCAGAAACTTCGGCAGTCAACGGGGGCCTTTTCCGGCGATCTTTTGGCCTCGGGCCCTTCACGAAAGTTGTTCGGAACGACGAGAACTAGTGGTCATTGATCACACGACTCCAGATTTGGCCAATTGGTGGCGGATCGCGGCGGCACAGTGGCGGCGCTACGGTGGGACTAGCTCCAGGGATTTTTCCCGGCAAATAGTTTGGGGCTATCGAAGAGCTCATCTTGGGTAAGCCGATGCTTCTTTCGGGTCTCATTTTGGTTCACCGGTTTGGAAGTAATTTGAGTTTGAAGATTTTGAGGTTTTCGTATTCTTGGATTTGAAATTGGAGACAATTGGCTTGGAATTTTCAGAAATTGATAGAGGATTTGGAACGAGCACGAGGAATTCTTACATGCGTGAATTTTCGGGATTTTTCCGACACGTTCCGACGGCGGTCGAACGGCGGCCGGCCACTGTTCCGGCGGCTGCGTTCCGGCGGGCTTCGGACAGTTTGTCCGCCTCGATGTGGTGAGTCCAACGCCACTTTCCGTTCGTCAATCGGATGTCCGGTTGATTTGTTGTGAATTTATTTGTGTATTTATGATTATTTGATTTAATTGTTTTAAATGCAAATTAATTGTCATACGCTTGAATTGTCAATCTATATGAATTCCAATGTATACGAAATCATGTATGAAAATGAAACGTGATATGTATGGACGTTTTGGTTTGCAAATTAAATCCCGATATATTGAAATTTCGCTTTTTGCTTAACTTTAAGGGGTGTATGTGTAATTTCGCTAAACATATAAATTGTATGACTTTAATTAATTAATCATTGTCGATTGATAAACAAATATGCTAATTATGATTTGGATTAAGAGAAGTTATTATGCCTAAGCTTGAAGAATTTTAATTAGTCTAATCACTTAAATTAAATTGAAATTTATTATATGATATAAGAATTTGTTATGCAATTTATGATTTAGCAAGAATTAAATAGTTAAATGGCTTAGTTGGAATTTGGTATGTGTTATATGAATCGAAATGAAATAATGTGACTTGCATTGTCTTTCCATTTTGTTTGTTTGAATTAATTGTTTGCTTTGAATTACCCGATCCTTGTCTTTTGAAAACGAGCATGCTATTCTTGATAATTTAGAAATAATTTACCGTGCTATGTATGATTTAATTGGCAACTCTTGGAAGTAAGAAATGATTTATTCGTAAATATGAATTGGTTATGTAATGAATGAATATGTCCCAGTATTTAATATGATTTGATTAAACTATGTAATGTTTTCTTTTGCATGTAATTAATATGAATTTGAACTCTATTTATGTGACTGCATCTCTTGAGTGTTTGAGCATCTGTCGTGCGTCTCTGTGTGGTTGTCTGAGTCTGAGTTTTGTATTGTGTTTTGCATGTCAGTTGGTTCAGGTGCACCCGGGGTGGTGACAAGTGGGTTGTGCAGGTTCTGGGGTGAACCATTTGTTGTGCCTTCAGCTTTGTCTGGTACCAGGTGAGGGTTAGGATCTTTTCTTTTAGCTAAATGACCTATAACCCTTATGTGCTCATCTTTCTAGCCCGCATGCGACTATATATTATATATATAGTTAAATATATGCTAAGTATGATATGTTATGATCTTTTGAACACCTTTGGATTTTGAAAATATGTATACGAGCGTATGTAAGCTTAAGTTTTGAAACCCTTATGATATGATATGATATGTTACGATATGATATGATCTGATATGTTAAGTTATGTTACGTAAGCGAGATAAGCCATGAAAGATTGGTATATGTATGTTCTGTTCCGTATGATTGGGCCCCGGAGCTATGAGCGAGGACACCCGGGACGGTATCGGGCCGTCGGGATTATCACTCTTTAGCATAGTTCCATATGATCCGAAGTGTCACGTTCGACCCTGGGAGTTCGGGGAAGGCGTACTCTTCGAGCTCGCGGTGTAAAAATCGGGAAAGACTCATAGTGGGATCGCTACCCCTCGAGGTTATGTATGTATGGATAGTTTGGGTTTACGTAGCCCTTCTATCTCGGAGTTTGGTGGATTGGTATGTATGATGTCAGTTTTCTTATGTTAAATATGGAAGTAAGGTTGGAAGCTCGTTACTCGCTCGAGCATTATGATTATGTTTTGGAATTATGAAACGGGGATAGTTTTATGAAATGATTTTTATTAAGTATATGTATATGTATATGTATGGGTTTTCTTTTAAAAACACTTTGGTGTGCAAAACCTATTCCCGGTTCATGATTCCTCCTTTTGATACGTGCTTTGCTCTATTATGTATATTGTGTAGGTGTGCGTTAGCCCCCCTTGCTCAATCTTTGGACTGACCCCTCCCCTTTATGTTTTTAGTTGCAGGTTCAGGTCGTTGGAGTTCGTGCTAGGCGGATGTCAGTCGTGTCCTTCTAGTCTGTTGTCAGTCTGTCTGAGTTTGTTAAGCTTTTGTTTCGGATTATGGTTGCAATTATATATATGATATGTTCTGCACAGGTTTATGATTATGATTTAAATGTATGGAATTCGGGACAGGTTAGGACAGGTTTTTCTGATTAGTTGAACCCGTTGATTTATGATTTCTGTTTGATTTCGGGATTAGGTATCTATGTTAGTCGAACCCGTCAATTGTTCTTGCATGACCTAATTTGATTTGAATGTTTCCGCTTCCGCACTCATCTCATGTTTTGATTTTGAAGTTCAGGGTCTATGTTCCGCCTAGCATAGTTTGGATTTTTGTTTGTCACCCGTCCACTGTGACGTGGTGCGTGTGCGGACTTTTCATTTTGTACACGTTTCGGGTCATAGTGCGGGGGTGTGGTGCCCCACCGTTTGGGGTGCTACACACAAAACCGAACTCAAAGCATGGATTCAAGAATTAAAGCTCTAACCTAACTATTCACTCCAAGCTCTAAAACTTTATCAAGACTAGATCAAAAACTGAATTCCATTGATGAAAATGATCACATAAGGGTGGAGAAAACAATCATATACTTACCTTTCAAATTGGAGAAGATATGGAGAAGTATGGAGTTCAAGTCTCCTCTTGGTGAATAGTGGCGGGAATGAGATGACTCTCTAAGTTTGCTGCCCTTTTTCTCTCATTTCTTGTGTGGTCCAAAAATTAGGGTTAAGGTAGGAGAAAATAGGTTTAACTAGGGTTAATTAGGCTCAAGTTTCATGTCATTTGGTTAAAAAATGAAGGAGTTATGGCCAAAATACTCCAAGGTGGCGAAGCTACGCGAGACTCACGTTTCGGGTGAAATACAAGGGTCTAAACGGACTTAGAAAAATATAAGGCTAGGTTTCTTAGCTTCCAAATCTTGTCACAAGTCCGACTCCACTTCCGAAATTCACATCCGAATTCCCGAGCTCAATATATGCCGTCCGGAATCCGAGGTATGCTAAAACTCGTTAGGCCCTTAAATCCCAAAAATCAAGAAATGGTCTCCGACCATAACGAACAAGTATAAACGAATGAAATAAACATGTAAATGAGTTCATAAATATATAATTCAAGTATATCATGTATCCACGTAGTTCAGGAATTAAATTCAAGTTAGAGAAATTAATCACAAGAGTTAAAGGGTGAAATTTAAACACTTAGGACACAATATCACTTAAACAAATAAATCAACGTAGAAATTAAATCAGAAGAGAAAATTAAAACATCGAAAACCCTCTCGTGACGTCATATCTGGCTTGCCAAATAAACAGGGTGTCACAAACTTTCCCTCTCGGACCCCAAACGTACACTTTAAAGGGTTGAGCTCCATACCGTATTGCCTTAGCGTACCAAAGGTCCTTTCAAATTCTTCTAAATGAGTACACTTCTAGGTGCTTTTAACAATGACGTCGTCCACATAGACCTCCATGGATTTCCCAATCTCAGGCTCGAACATCCTATTAACTAACCGTTGATAGGTGGCCCTCACGTTCTTCAATTTGAAAGGCATCACTAGAAAGCAGTAAACACCCATGTGGACTACGAATGAAGTTTTAGGGCGTTTTTTTGGGGCCATGAAAATTTGGTAATGGCCTTGGAACGCATCCATCGTACTCATGAATTCACACCCTGCTGGGGAATCAACAAGTTAGTCAACAGAGGGTAGGGATCCTTGGGACACGCCTTGTTGAGGTTAGTGAAATCATTACACATTCTCCATTTGTTGGCATTTTTAGGGATAAGGACCACATTGCATAACCACTCTGGGTACAAATTTTCTTCTATGTATTGCACCTCGAGTAGTTTGTTGACCTCTTCTTCAATTATTTTTCTCCGAAACCCATTCACGTCTCTCTTCTTTTGCTTGATGGGTTTAAAAGCCGGATCTACATTGAGCCTATGGATTATAACACCAGGATCAATACAGGTTAGGTCGGAGGCTTTTCACACGAACACATCTCTATTTTCTCTCAAAAAATCTATCAACATAATCTAAGAGAGACCATCGAGATTCGAGCCTATCTGGGTGGTTTTCTCTTTACTGCTAGGCTCTAGTTCCACTATCAAGAATTACTCAGTGGGTTCCACCTTTATGTCTAAACGGGGTGCCTCGAGCGCCCTCTTTTTCCCTGTGAGGTGTTTAGACTCGGCTCCTCGATCATCTCCAATTTCTTCTTCCTCAGAGAAGGTAGCCCTGAGGGGCTCAAAGAGGTCGCTCGGGCTAGCCTCCTGCCCCATCTTCTGCTTTTCTTTTTCTTGTTGAGCTTGACAAGTTTTCTAAACGGTCTGTCTTCATCAAGGTTTGGAAAATCAACAACCTTCTTGGTGGAACCCAGTTGGAAGACCTTCTATAGCTTAGGTTTCCTGAGGGATAACATATAACACTCCCAGGATTCCTTGACATTGCAAAAGACTTCTCCAGTTCCTTCAGGTGTACGGAATTTAATCTTTTGATGATAGATGTTGATAATCACCTTAAAATCAATGAGGGCGGTACACCCAATGATAATGTTGTAAGGGATTTCAATTTCAACAACTGTGTAAGTGACCATGAGGGTTTTCTGTCACGGGGTGCGACCAATTGAGTTGGCCAGACGAATTTACCCTCGAGAAACCACCTCCGAGCCCCCAAAGCCGACGAGGGCTATTTTTAGGGGGTTCGAGGGGTATGTTTATAATATTCATTTTCTGGAAAGTAGAGTAAGAGAGAACATTCACGGAGCTTCCACTATCCACAAGAACCCTCTTTACAACGTGGTTGAGAACATCTAAGCTAACCACCATGGGACAGTAAGAGGTGCTACCGTCCCTTGCGGTGTTACAATATGATCAAGGTCCTTTTCACTAAATCCTATAGCTTCCTCTTCTTTGGAGTTGGGGTCGGTCTTCCTCTCGATAACATAAACTTGTTTGGGCATTGAGGGTCTCTGATCGTAGCTCCTTAAAAAGCGCCGTCTCGAGACGTTAGATTCTCTACCAGCTGATCCCCTCGAGATCATGTTGATTATTGCAAAAGGTACATTTTTCAACTCGGACATTTTCTGCCTGCCCCAATCCTTTCCCTCGGTTGGATGCCCTTGTGGGCTTTTCGATCGTGAAGGGCTCCTCCTCTACTTTTGCCCCCGATTACTGTAGTGCTCATCATACCGTTCCAAGATTTTGACAAATTCTTTCAAGTGTCCTCCTGCTATGAGCCTTTGAATCTCATTCTCTAGCTGACGACATTCATCTGTGAAGTGACCCTTTTGTTTGTGGAAGGCACAATAGTTCCCGAGCATCGCTGAGCCTCAGTTTCCTTCATTTTAGGAGGCCGTTTAAATAAGTTTTTGTCTGATAAGGAGTAAATCTTCGAGATAGGCTTGTGAAAGGGATTCGCTCGTATTTACAAACGGCCGGATGACTCCTTTGCCTATCGTGGTTGTACTCCCCTCGCTCTTCTCGATTCCCGTCTCCTTTGGAGTGGTTTGAAAGCCTAGGGGCGTTTGACCCATATATGTCTTCGAGGGTGAAAAAAGGCTAGGCGATTCTTCGGAGCTCCACAAGGGATTGTGGCTTCTCCTTAACCATCGCTTCCACGAATTCCTTGCTCACATAATCCGTATGGTTGACAGCCTTAAATAGCACATGAGTTAGGAAGTCCATCGAGGGTCTCTCCACCAATAGGACTTCCTTGTTAAAACCTCCCAAAAAAGGAGCTAAGTGATTCGGTTGCCCCTTGAACGAGCCTGTACAAAGCTGTGACGGCGGGAGTAGGAGCTTTTAATGAGTTAAAGTGGTTCAGAAAGGCATCGGTAAGATCACTATACCCCCTTATGGAACGAGGAGGCAACCTCTTATACCAGTCTTGTGCGATAGTGGCTGGAGTGCTCGTAGAGGTGTATCAGATGCAAGAAGTGGTCTAAGTGTTCAACAGGATCTGTGGTGCTATCGTAGCTGTTGATCGACGTGGGGATCTTTCCTATTCCAGCCTGGGACATCAACACCTCCTCGATAAGAGGGGAGCCCTTTGCCATAGGATGGTAACACCCAAACTCCTCATCGTAATTTTTAAAATCCTCTGGATCCCTCCTGTTCCGCGAGCTGGGTTGCGGTCTTGTCGGCGGTGGATATCTCTGGCATTGGGTCTCTCATCCCCCACACGAGGGGCTTGAGACCGTGCTCGAGAGAGCTGCTCCACCATATTATGGATCCCATCCATTTGATTCTGAACAACTTCCAATAAGGGGGTCCCCTGTCGTTTTTGCTCCCTCTTTTGGAGGTATGCGAGTGCGCTTCCTCTTTTAGATCTACTCGTTCGATGGGCAGTTTTCCCGAATTATCTTGACGATTTCCTTGATCTTCATCGTCAGGCGTTGCTTTCCTTTGTAATGGAGGGGGTGGTGGAGGTTGTGCTTGCAATATAGCCTGAGCGGCCATAAGGGGGTGCACTTGCCATCCGCCCATGGGAGGAGCGATTTGTACCCCCACGCCTCCAGGAAAGTAGGCAGTCGTGAAATTCTTCCAAGCATTCTAGGTAGCTTGGACCTCACATTGGACTTATAGGGCTTGAAGTTGTTGCGGCATCATGGGAGGTATTTTCACTCCGTTGATCTCCTTCGGCATAGTAACAGGTAGTTGCATCATGCCGACATGACACTGGGCTGCATCAGCATATAATTTTATGGGGGAATCATCATTGGGTACCCTCCAGGATTGCTGTAGCAAAAGTCGGTTGCGTGTGGGGACATTTGACCCAAAACCCCCAGTTCCTCTAGTGGCCGGTTGCTCGATCAGAACCCCCCTCCGTTCATCTGTAGGATTCATGGGAGGAGGTACGCCTGCAACAGTGCCCTCCGACCGGCGTTGGCGCTCTTAACTTCCTTACCAGTGGGGTCTCCCTTATTGCCCACAGTCCCAGATCTTGTAGCCATCACCATGGAGTCGCCTGTGTCAGTTTTGCTTCTAGTCGAAAAGAAAGAAAAAGAAGAAGGGTGGTTTCCCACAGACGGCTCCAAAATGATAGAATTAAATTCAGAAGGATCTAAACCACCACCACTTATGATTTATATTTAGTAGGAGAACCACCGTGGAGGCTTTGCTCCAGCAGGAAAGGCGTAACGGAGTGGGAGAGTATGGGTTCTACTAGCTATGATGACACATATTGAGGGTACTACCACTCAATAGTGTGGAGAATGGAGAAGAAGAAGAAGATCCCCTCTGTGGAGTTAACGTTTGCCCTTATATAGTTGAGGGTAGGGACCAGTTGGTAATCGAGCACCGAGTGGTCGCAAGCGAATTAATGACCTAAATACGTGGCTGTAGAAGGCTAAAATTTATGGTCAATAAGAATATGACACGTGTAAATTAAATATATGTTAAATTTCAAAATAATATTTTCTATTTTAATTTTAGGAATTTAATCAAATAAAATTTCCTATAATTAAATAGTCAATTAATTGATATTTTTAATATATATTTAAATGTGTCAAAATTCATATTTAGCAATGAAATCATATCTTGTCAAATAAAGGAAAAGTCAAATGTAATATTCTAGAAATCAAATCATATCTTTTGATTTATTGAAGATCTTACAAAATCGACGAGGACCAATTAGAATGAAGTCTTCTCTCGATGATTATGGAAAGGATTGTCCCTCCTACACCTATAAATAAAGACATTATACAAGCCAAAAATCACAACTCTCACAACTTGGAAATACGAAGGAGCAAGCCACAAAGCAAGGAGAAAGAAGTTATTCGGCGTTCTTCAGCATCCTCGGCGTTCTTCGGCATCTTCAACGGCGTTCTTCGGGGAAGTCAACATCAACGACGTTCAATCCGGCATCGAAGCATCGAAGTAGTGTTTCGGTGTTGCTCTCCTCAACCATTTCAAACCAAATTCAAGTTGATCGAAGCAAGATTTAAGGCGTTCTTCGTGGAAGTCAACAAAATCGAAACGTCCGATCCGCAACAAGGCGTCAAGTTTGCGAATCGACATTTTTCCCAAATCAACTTCGAAGGTGCTTCGGCATGTTCTTCAAGAAAGTTACCAAATCGAGGCATTCAATCCGCAATCAAAGCATCAAGTCCAGATTTCGGTATTGCTCCTCAACAAATTAAAATTAACATCAAAGGTGTTTATCGGCGTGTTCTTCGGCATTCACCAAAATCAAGGCGTTCGATTCGCGATTAAGTCAAAAGACCCGCGATTAACGTTTTTTCAGAAACAAATCAAATCCAACGGAAGATCGGAGCTCCAAAGTCAACAAAGACGTTTCAAACCTTCCGAAATTCAACAAATTGCGTAGGGAGAATCAGAGGAATAAATTAGAGATTGTGCCCACTTCGATTGAAATAAATAAAGAATTCATTGTGATTATTTTCTTGTGTTTAATTATTTAATTAACACCGAAATTGAGTTACAGTGGCCCAATGGGAGGGCACCTGCGAGAAAGTACCCATACCCCTGGCAGGAGTGTAACCGTAAAGCAGTAGTGGCAGGCGTACAGTGAAGTACTTGAGTGTCAGAGATCACTATGGAGTCGTTATCGAGGGGATGGCACGCTTGGGTTAAGGAGAAGTCTTGTCCTCCAAGGCATAGGGCACCGAGGAGTCCAGCTTCTTGATACCCCGAGGGGCAGTGAATCTATGTCAAGCGTCCCTCCTAGCGCCTCATACTTGTAAATTATTTCAGATTGATAAGAAGCTATAGTAGAAGGGCACGGTCCCTCGAAGGAAAATCCGCACGGATGGTACGAGTCCGCGATTTGGAGGTTTCTCTGAGGGGACTCGAAGTAAAGCGGAGACAAGCTAGACAACGTTCCAAGTTGCCATGTCGCGTTACGTAGCATACCTATTAGAATTATTAAAGTGTCAAATTGTTTTCATCTAATTACAACTTATTAATTCAGATACATATTTATTTTAAGGAGTTATATGCACCTGACTCCCTTTTATTATTTAAAATGGGCGTAAAAACCCTCGTATTATAAAAGTCTCATAGAAAATCTTGTGTTTTTTAAATTTTGCATAGAAAATTTTATGGCCAACAATTGCATTATATGTTCGGGTTATGCGAATTTTCTTTAGAAGAATGTCATTTTTGTATTTATATGCATGGTCTCTTAATTTTCTATAATTTCAATTTTTATCTCAATATTTATAAAAATTTTCAAAAAGATCCTAAAATAATTTATTTTAATATATAAATTTTTATCCATTAATTTCACTTTAATACATTTTTTCTACCAACTTTTGATTAATGTCCTAACTTTCATTTTTGACTTCCCAATAAGAATTTTTGTGATGTTTATATTCTTCATTTTATTTTTTTTTATATATCATTTCCTATATTTTCTTTTATATTTCATTATATTTCTTTAAAAAAATTTATATATAAATATTTTTTGTCTAATTCTTTGTTTTATTTTCATAAAAAGGACAATTTGTGTAACTCAAACAACGGGTGAGTGAGGATCTTTTTATGTCTATTTTTATAAAATATAGAATTTTTATACTAATTTCTAACTTTTAAAATCTATCTTACATTTTTCGTATTTCATAAGATTTTCTTAACAATTATTCCTAATTTAAGCTTAACATATATAATTCCCCACAACAAGATGCCCGTTAACCGTTAATTAGACCACAGGATTTGGTCCATGTGGGGTTAATGGAATTATTTTCCAAGATAATGGCATGATTTCAAAACTCATGAGGGGTGTTCGGGGGAAAAAAGGCCATTAATTATACAAATTTAATAATGCACATATCATTGGGACTTTGCCACTCATCTCAAATTTTTAATCAAGTGGGATAAAAAAGAGGATTAGTCCTACTCGGAATTTGTTCAACTTTGAATAAATTTAATGAAAGGTAGCTCGTATTACCTTTATCTTTCCTCAATTGGATTATTTCTGCACGGGAAAAGTCTATGGATTACAGAACAGATTCCAGCGCAGCGTAAGAAAGAATGTTGTTTTTCAACACTTCCTCTAAGAATCGAGAACCTACTTTCCAAAATTTTCTCGGACTGTGATTCGCGCAGCGGAAAGTGCACAGGAACAGGTGTAATTAATTAAATCTAAAGTCGAAATGAATGGAAGAAAAAGTAGATTAGAGAAGTGGATTAATGGCGGCGAGCTGTATCACGATGTCAAATCTGAGAGCACAACAGAACAAAAACAACGTACGAAAGAACATGTCTAATTCCAGTCACACATACAAACAAAACCCATACAAACAAAAGAAAAACATTTGTTGAGACTTGAGATAACTCTTAAGAGCCTGGGGTTTTGAAGGGTAGTCTGGAAGCAGGAAAAAGATGGAGGAGAATAATGCCGAACCCTTGATTAAGAAACAGGAATATTACGAAAATTGCGAAGCTTGTAAGATTGAAGAGCTCAAAGAAAGCGGTAATGGGCCCCCCTTGAAGCTCTTCTTTTTCGTCTGGATTGTCACTCTTGCAGCAGGTGGACTTCTCTGTTTTAATTTTTTCTCTTTTTGTGAAATTTCTAGCTTCTGAGTTCTGTCGAATACGCATCTTCTTCAAAAACCAGGTGCCTCTGTGAATTCTACCAGATTATTTTTCCCAACTTTTAATTGGGTTTCTTCATTGGCAAGTGTCGTGCTTATCTTGATCCATTGACTTGCTTTACTGCGTTTGTAGAGTCTAAAGATTGAATTTTTTTTTGGAGGTTATATTGGTTTAGGGCGGTTTTAATTGGAAGGGAGTGATGAGTTCCGTAAGGATTTAGTGTCTTTGGTTTGTTATAATGTTTAATTGGGTTTCTTGCAGTGTATTTGTCTATTTTGGTTTGAAATTTACTGTTTCCTTCATTATGCTGTAGAAAGAAAAGGTTGAATTTTTTTCCCATGGATGTTGGTTCTTGTATAGATGAATTTTACTTTGGATTCAAGAAATTAGACAATTTATGGTAATTTATAATAAAGCTTTATAGCAATATTATAAGGAATGCCTGCTCAAACTCTTCTTGAAAGTCATTCGTGACTTTCGTGTCTGTGAATTATTGTGATGTAATAGTGCATTCATTTTTGCTTCTTCTTTGCATTTTTGACATTCGATTACTGGATTCTAATTGGTTGTCTTGTGTCATTGACAGCTCTGCCAATATCATCCCTTTTTCCTTTTCTGTATTTCATGGTAATGGCGCTCTTGTTATAATCTTGATTTTATTTATCAATCAATGTAATTCATGACCTATCTTCTTTTTCAATAAACAGGCTTAATCTGGGTTCGCCTAAAAGTGCTATTGGTTTCCGCCTTGTTTCGATTTAGTTTGTTTATTTCCATCTTTTTGTTTGCACTTACTCCAGACTAGGGACTTCAATATTGCAAAAAGAGAGGAAGATATAAGTTACTATGCGGGATATGTTGGTTAGTCTCCTTTTCCAACATTGCCTCGTTTTAAAGTTAACTAGTAAGTGCTGCTTTTTATTCAACTTCTGGTATATTATGTAATATTTCTTGAAGGATCTGCATTCATGTTTGGAAGAGCTTTGACTTCTCTTCTTTGGGGAGTGGTGGCTGATAAATATGGACGAAAACCAGTGATAATTATTGGCACAATGACAGTGTTAGTTTTTGTGATCATGTTTCAAACATTTTGCTATCTATTTATTTATTTACATTTGGTCTTATTTCTTCTTGAAATTGCTACTTCTTTTTGCAGGGTTATATTCAATTCGTTGTTTGGTCTGAGTGTTCACTTTTGGATGGCGATCTCGACAAGGTTTCTTCTCGGGAGTTTGTGTGGAATGCTAGGTCCTCTAAGGGTATGCCCCTGTCAAAGAACTTATATTGCATTTGAATCGATGAAAATTGATAATATCATCTCTAATTTCTTGTTAATACTCCAATTTTCCCTTGATGCATACTTGTTAATATATGATTTTGGAATTCATGATTATATTGTCATGCATCAGGCCAAACCATAGGGGCATGGTCAAACCTTAGGGGTATGCTACTGTAATATATATATTCATGGGGGTCCTTGTTTTGCTATTGCACCAGCTGACCAGCCTATTATACGCAGCCTCTTTAGATGTTTTGGTTTTTTCCCCTATTTCTATTTATTTGTCCACATTATAGAAATTCATCATGAAAAATGGGCCATACACATTCGTCCAGTTATTAATTATATACGGTTCAATTCCATTTTATTCAGGCATACGCTTCCGAAATATGTCGTAGAGAGCACCAAGCTTTGGGGATGTCAGTTGTGAGGCATTTAATCCCTTTGTCTTTCTTCTATTTTCTATAGCTTTGTCATTTTCATCTTTATAATATTGGTTTGTATCATTTCACTTGGTTTATTTTAGATTAGCACGTCTTGGGGCGTCGGTTTGGTCATTGGTCCGGCTGTTGGAGGTTTTCTTGCTCAGGTATAGTCCTAACTAGGGAGAGTAACTGATCAGATGGCAAGTTCTGTAACCATTGCCTTGTGACTGGTTGGGTGCAATCAAACCTGGTCTGGATAAGGAATATTCGATATTCATTTTAAAGATTTTGAATTTTTATATCAAGGAAAGATAGCTTAAGTAATAATAAATTTTGTGACTTGTATTATTTTAGCCTGCAGAGAAGTATCCCAACATCTTTTCTAGCGAGTCTCTATTTGGGAGGTAGGCCATAGTAATTAGCAAATTCATTTGATTTAATCTCTTTTACTTTTAGGTGCAAATTCACTATGTCATTCTTATCAGTGGATTTCGATCTTGCAGGTTTCCGTATTTCTTACCGTGTCTTGTAATATCAATCTTTGCATTGGTGGCATTCGTCGTCTCCTTCTGGCTTCCTGTATGTCCCCCCCCCCCCCCCCCCCCCCCCCCCCCCCTTCTCTCTTTCCGTGCTAAATTATTTAATTTACTGACAATACAGAGTGTAATACATTTTCTTTTTGGCGATAATGGAACAAACAAGCATATTTTTCAATGATAAGAAAGAAATGGTGCAGCTTAATCTTATGTATATGGCTCTCTGTCTCTCTTTGTAATACGATCGTTTGCAGGAAACTCTTCACAAGCATAGCAAAGAAAACATCGGAGATAATGTTCCACAGATCAGTTACACTTCTCAAAAGAACCTTTTAAGAAACTGGCCCCTAATTTCTGCTATTATTGTCTACTGCATTTTTCAGCTTCACGATATGGCCTATAGTGAGGTATTAATCTTATCACTAGTTTTTCTTTGTCCCGTTTCTTATAGATTTTATCAGTTACAGTCTTAATGTAGTTCTTTTTGTGTTCGTGAGGTTAGTACTTTTATTTTCCATATGTTGTTGTATGTGATTGCATGACTATCATATCAATTTCAGGATAAAATAAAAAATAATACCTTTATGCTGTCTTTAATGATCGATGCGTTAAAAAATTGTAATATTAGATTGTCAGAATCTTGATTGATTTCCTCAATTGCTGCCATATTACTATTTTGCTATTCTGAATCTCTCTTTTTTTCCAGATATTTTCATTGTGGGCCGTCAGTTCGAGGAAGCTTGGTGGTTTGAGTTTTAACTCAGCAGATGTTGGTGAAGTTCTTGCCATCACAGGTAAAGATTTAAGCCGTTAACTACGGTGTCGGGACATCAAAACTTAAATGTATATTTCAAATATTCAGTATTTTATTGAATTTTCATTTGACCTTTGTTTGATCATTCAGGTTTTGGAATGTTACTCTTTCAGCTCTTTGTATATACTTGGGTCGAGAGAATGCTGGGGCCGATCTTGGTTTCACGTATTGGAGCTGTATGTATTTGATAAATAGAAAATCTAATGACAATTATTTTGCTAAGTATTTTATTAAGTGATTCTCTTTGCAGGTCATTTCTATCCCACTACTGTCGAGCTACCCATTTATAGCCAAATTATCCGGTCTTGTTCTGTTAGTGGTGCTTAACTCTGCTTCCATGTTGAAGAATGTGCTCTCGGTGAGTCCGCGTTTAAATTCTTTGCAATCAAAATACGTCTTTCTTTGTGTTCAAGATACTAAATTTCCGCAAACTCGTAAAAAAGGTGATCTGCTGCTTTTAGCTTATAAATAAAAGAAATCAAGTGTTCTGTTTTGCTGCTTCTGTTTAAATAAGCTAGGTGTTGCATGCTAGGAACACCTTTTGCCTGCTGTTCTTTCTTTTACAACTTTAGCATATACAAAAGCAGAAGCAAATAGAAGAGTTACTGCCAGAAATATTAATTGTTAATTTATTTTTGCACCGGTTAACTTAATTTTTCGGATGGTGCTCATTCGATAATTTGATCTCTACTTATGGAGTTGATCAACAAAGTTATGTAATGACGAGTAACTTCCATAACAGAAAAACATGAATCAAGATAGTTCTTCCGGGCACTTAGGCCTTAGCTTTAACACCTTTCTACTCGTTTCGTGATGTACATGAACAGATATCCATCACCACGGGCCTATTGGTTATTCAAAACAGAGCTGTGGTACGTTTGCTATTCATCTTTCTTTTAATTTAATCTTCGCATGCATCTTCACGGAAAATATTGACGCAAGTACCACTTTACAATGCCTTCGTCGTTCCAGTCCCAAGAACAAAGAGGAGCTGCAAATGGCATATCTATGTGCGCAATGTCTCTTTTCAAAGCAGTTGGCCCCGCTGCTGGCGGATCCTTGTGAGTCTCTCTCTCTCAATGTTCACTACTTTTCATCCGTTTTGTTCTTAAACATTGACTGATTCCTCGCATTTTCAACATCTTCAGGCTCTCGTGGGCTCAAAGCCGCCAAGACGCAGATTTTTTACCAGGTATAAAAGACTTGCATTTGTACCAAAAACAATGAAAGTAAAAGACTTGCATCCAAATCTCGATCCAACTTCATTTGATATGGGCTAACGTAGCACCAGAGCCGAGGCAAAGGATCTGAGTTGAAATATCACGGACACCACGACACCTATTTTTTTTGGAAAAAAACCCGAAAAAGCTGAACATGTTTGGTACATTGCCTAATGACCCTTTGCCTTGTAACATTGCAGGCGTTCACCTGGTCTTCTTCATATTGAACGTGGTCGAGTTCATCGGCCTCCTTATGACCTTCAAGCCCTTCTTAGCTCTCCCTCACGACGACAATTTGTGTTCGGCACATGACCCCGAAAGCCATTGATTATAAGGGCATTTTTGTTATTTTGAGTATATAGAATAGGTTTAGCAGTTTAGCATATACATTTAGCCGAGAAATTGACTTGCTTCTGCTTGAGAAGCAGGTTCTTGGAATAAGCTGGTAATTGTCATTCATTGTATGTATATGACTAAATTGCTCCCCTGTTTTTCTCGTTTGATATTATGTCAGGGCTCATGAGAGTTCTTTTCTTTATTTTTTTTAATGCCGAAATAAGTAGGTGTGGTGTGTAAATGAATCGAGACGAAACAAAACAAGAAATGTTTTAACTTGGTTCGATATTTTCATTGAGCGGGAAATCTGATTCGAACCGAGTTTGATTATTTAACTAACCGAGCTCTAATTGAGTCGAATTTAAGTAGTTTGATATTTTTCCACGTAACTTAGTAAACCTAACTGAAATTGAGTCTAACCACCAAGGTCGTAATCTTAGTTCAATTAAATCTCAAAACTCTAGATTAGAATTTTGTATGTAAATTTATGATATTTGCATACGGATATTGTATTCTTGAATAGAATTTTTTAGGTAAATTTATAATTTTTAGAATCGTATATATATATATATATATATTAATACAGATTATATTTTTAAAAGTGTCTATTATTTGTGATGCACGAATAATTTTAACAAATATAACATTATTAATATTAAATTTAAGAAAAATGCATGTTGCTGTATGCATAAGCTTGTGTCTGTTTTTTCGCATCATAGCTTAATCCATATGTTAAGATTTCACAAATTTATATTATGTTATTTGAATTTCTCATATTCATAATATTTATATATATATATATTGCCTATTCCAATAAATATAAAAATATAAAATAAGAAATTAATCAAATCCAAAAATAAACTCAAGAATTACATTTCAATGTAATTTCACCTATTTCCCTTTACCACCCTATGAAGTATGAAGGATATTAGTTTCGAGGCCCCCCAATCCCTGCACCAAATTTCAAACTGCTAAAAGCCTAAAACACTGTCAGTAATCTGAAGTATGAACAAATCGATAGCAGAGTGAACTCAAGAATCTTCAACCATGGCGAACCCCAGAAGAACGTCGTATTCAGTGAACCAGCTCCCGATTTCAGACCCAATTCCGCAGTTTCAATCGCAGAACTCACAAACAGCATCGACCCTTTTAGCGTCGCTCAAAGTTTTCCTCAAGAAACCCCACGCTATCCCCTTTCTCCTCTCCATCTTCCTTCTGCTGACATGGGTTTCCCTTAGATTTCAACACCGTCACTCCAGTTTTTCTGTTCCGCAATCCTCGTTCGCTCTGAGTCAGAAGGATGGCGGTTATGTGAAGGATTCCGATGCCAATGTTGTGAAATTCTCCCGCTTTTCTTCTCGCGTGATGAAGGATAAGCGCGGGTGGTTGATTGATCCCGTTTCGCTTGCCCTAGATGTTGCTATCCCAGGTATGTATGTGTGGTGTGTGTTCTATTTGTGATTTGGACGAGGTATAATTTTGATGGATAGAGTCCCAGATTAGGTTAATTTGTTTTTGCTGCTGTAATTTGTTCGAAGTAGAAAGAAAAGGGGGATAGTGTAATGGTTAATGGGAGTTACCGATGCAGGGTACTACTGTTATTGCTTAATGTACAGCATTATGAAGTTGCCCTAACATTTTGATTGGGGAAAGTTTCTCTCTTTGATGTTATGTTTGCGGTTTGTCTTTCTAATGTTCATGTTATTGCATTACGAATACTGCAGTATTTGTGGATCTCCAGTTGTTAGATGCGGTAGAATTTTTGACAGGTTATTGCATTATAATGTTTGCAAATGTGTTGGGCTTTGATTTGCAGGTGGAGCGGTTTCTTGTGCTTCGATTCATGTGGGCGAGATTGGACCTGGAACTGTGAGGGGAAACCATAGGCACCATACATGTAACGAGACATTTGTATTATGGGGAGCTAAAACTGTTTTTAGGGTACGTTTTCCCTTCGTATAAAGGTGTCGACTTGATACTCAAGAAGGTTTTCTTGAATAACTGTATGCAATACCCGGCTCAAAATAACGGAACTGGTCTAGCAATTTTTATGATAAAGAAGAGGAAGGGAGAAAAACTTGTTAAATGGACTTCTTTTATATATATTAGACTTTAGTGCATATGTTTCCTAGGATTTTGGGGGGCAAATAGAGAAATGGTACTATGAAAATGCAGCGCTCGAATGTTGTTGAATGATGTTTAAGTGCTTTTCTCATTTAAGCCTAGAAAAGCAGAAATAAGCTAAAGCATGAAATATATTTGGAGGGTGCTTTTTCAGCTTCGAGTTCTCTATTCTCCAAACAATCCTAGCTTAAAATGATGTTTCCTAGGATTTTGGGGGGCAAATAGAGAAATGGTACTATGAAAATGCAGTGCTCGAATGTTGTTGAATGATGTTTAAGTGCTTTTCTCATTTAAGCTTAGAAAAGCAGAAATAAGCTAAAGCATGAAATATATTTGGAGGGTGCTTTTTCAGCTTCGGGTTCTCTATTCTCCAAACAATCCTAGCTTTTACTGTTCCAACTTTATATTACTTTAGCTTCTGCTTTAACTTCTCCAAAAGTGGAAGTTTGTACGAACACCTCCATAGTTGTCAAGTGCGAAATGTTGGAAATTTTAAGTGAGTTCTATCAGTTCATCTCATAGAGTGTTTGTTTATTTAAAAGTTTTGAAAGGCACTGCATCCATTCCTACTACTATAATAGATACTATAAATATTATTTGATATTCCGTTGCTCTGATTTTTCGTGTTAAGTCGGTATTTCAACATCATAACCTTTATATTTGATTTGCAGCTGGAGAACAAATCGGTGCCAAAAGGATATGCTGAGTTAAAAATGACTGGTGATGAAATTATTGTTGCAGCTAGTCCTAGTGGCACGGCACATGCTCTGCTGAATGTAGATCCTGTACATACTACGTATTTCGTAGGCTGTCAAGATAGTGTTGTTAACTATAATGGCTCCTCGACTGATTTTAATGTTTGGAAAGATCTATAGCTCTCTCTCTCATGGGAGATTGATCAGCCGCGTAGAGTGATAAGATGATTAACCTTTTTCGGAAGGCTTGTTTTCTGTTGATATACTTCTCTTTTTCATATACTTTGTAGAATTCAATGTGAAACTGCACGTACATATCTCATTTACAATGATGGAGTTCATATTCATTTCTTCTTGACACCTTTGTTTGGATTAATCGTATGTTTCTGGCGTTGTAGTGCGTTAGATACGTTTACATGGGAGATAGTAACATTTATTTTGGTTCTATATCCCAAAGAATCCCTTAGTAACTCAAGTATGAAACCTCTAGTTAGGTTAGCATAGCGATGAATAACTAACTTATACCACTTATTATGTGGTAAATTAAATAAAAACTCGTATTGTTGTTTTCGAGTCGTGTTGGGTCAATATCCTTACGTCTATGTTTATAGATTATGAGTGTATGCTCTAAGGATAAAATGAGGTGTTTTAATTGAATAGGAAGTCGAACCATATTTTTATTCAATAAATCATTGAACCTGAAGAACAGAAAATTAAAATACAAGCAATAAAGCAGCCACAAGAGGAGCTGTTACAGTTTCAGCAGAAAGATTCATTTCTCTTGTCATCATAAACAAGAATTTGTATGAAATTTTCAGACACAATCTCAAGGACATGGTTTCTGAGGTGGGCTCAAGAAAACTGCATCAGCATTTTCGTCACTGCAATAGAGGCACGGGTGCTGTTTGTTAAAAAGCTGCAGGGACAAAACCTTCCTAGCCCCCAGCACAACTTCCTTATTGCTCAAAGCCCCTTCATTCTCCTTCAACACAGTTTGAACCGCGTTGCTAAACGCTCCGCATGCCCTTCTACCGTTCTCCATCATGATCTCTACATCTGCAGATGTCTCGTTCGTTTGGCAACCACTCAGTAAAATCCCTTGGTCCGCCCTCAGCAGCTTAGTAACGGGCTCATGGCGGAACATGAGACTGGCTTCAGTTCCAAACACTTCAAGCAAGTGTATGCCTATGTCGGTGCTGATTTTGCTTGTTAATGAAGTGAAGAACTGGAGTAGTGATTGGAGAGGGATCTCTTTTGGCTTGTAGGAGGTAGGTGCGGTGGAGTAGGTGTCAGGGGCCGCGGACGGGCCGATTTGCTCGGTTTCTTTGTCGATTAGGCCACCGCTGTGGCATGAGTCGGAGAGGATGGTGAAAGTTGCTCCTTTTGGGATGCGGTTTACGAGATGTCTGAAGTCCACACCTATCGGAAAAGGGTGTTTTCCAAGAACCGAGAAATAGTTAGATTCAGATCTTGTTTTCGCCTAAATTGCGAATTAGAAGATTCAGATCATATTATAAGTGCCTCATTTGATCAAATTTATCAAAACTTACTGGTAATAAGATTGAAATCACAAGGAACAATGGCTTCCGAGTTGCGGGCCTTGATCAAAGTTCCATGGCCCGAATAGTGGAAGAACAAGACATCTCCTTCTTCGGCGTGATCAACCATTTTACTTAATGCTTTCTTGATGTTGGCACCGGTAGGCATGATCGGGTTACCGGGCTTGTCAATGAGAAGCTCAACACAGCTCGGCTCAAATTCAAATCGGGATATGAGCACTTCGCGCATGGCCAAAACATCATTGTGGCATCCGTGGAGCTCGTTCGGTGTGTTGGCATAGTTGCAACCCACAAGAAGAGCCATTTTGTTGCCTTTCTCCATGAATGTGTGTGTGTTTAACTTAGGAAATAGTTACAAGAATAAGAGTGGTAAGCTTGTTTTTGTGAAATTATCAAGTGATTCGTGTGATGGGAATTCATGGGATTTGTGGTACTATTTATGAAGAGATGACTGGTTCTGCAGGGGGGTTGTAGGGGTGGATATGCTTGAGACAATTGGTTTCTTTTCTTGTAATCACAATTTCCTTGGGTGTTTGGATGATGTCATGCCCATTGCTTTCAAGCGATCTTTCAAATGAGAAGTGCCAAACTATCCTTTCTGAATTAATAAAGATATTATCATCACAATTTCATGGGAGTGTTGGTAATTTCTCAAACTTCAGGAGAGAATCTGTAATTTTTCCATTTAGGGGGCTTTCGTAATTATCTCTTAAATATATTATTATTTTTATCATATACTCGTATTGATTATCTTGTGTAATAACTCTCACGAAATAAATTTAAAAAAAAATTGTATGGTCATTTTTATATTTTATCATGTCTGTATCTATGTATCTGTATTTATATATATAGATGATAATCATGTATGCATATATAGTATAGATCCAAAATGTCTAGATTTGCTTGTCAAGATTAGAAACTAAATTTCTTAAGAAGAAAATTATCAATAACGAAGGTTGCTTTTGAGTAAGGGAAACACCAAGGATTTAAGTAAAAGTAATAACATTCCTTTTGTAATTCGGAAGCTTCACATTTTAAAATTTTAATCTTTCAAGACGTTAAAAAATAGATGGAAAAAATCACGTCCAATGCATATGGTCTAAACCTAGATTTTGGGGAGAAAATTGTACGTGGGAAGCACACGATTAATGCCCGCATCTGAAACTACAAAGGCAAGAGTAAAAAACCCCAAGTTCTTACCTAGGGTTAAAATTGAAAAAACCTAGAATACTCTTCATTCCATTTTCTGTCCAAGTTCATTGCACGTGACTTTTTCCATCTGTTCTTTTAACGTCAATTATATATTATATAATGTTTTCTTTTAGATTTTTTTTTATATTTTGAGTTTTATTATATTTTACATTTTATTTCTAGCTAATTATATATAAAAAAGATAACATGTTATTGTTGAATTTACTTTTATTTTTTATAATAATGCTACGCTTTGTTGGATATTTTTTTTTGTTAATTTTTTGTATTAACTTTTAGCATTATTAATGAGACTTTACACAGTCAACATCCAAGTTATGTATACATGAGCAATGGTCCGAATACGAGACATGTGGACCAATTTAGAGATTTTACTGATTTCGGATCAAAATCGAACGAAAATTGTGAAAAAAATTTAAATTAGAGGATAAAGTTAAAAGCTCGTATCGAAAAGGAATGAAATTCGAAACATGAAAATTACTGGACAATTTTTACAAATTTGCCCAATATATAATATGTTCGTGCGAGGCACACAAGAAAACGTTATTACAAGTCAGAACTATACCAAATGATACAAGCTTTAGTACAATTGGATACCATTCTTCCTGGGTCTTTTAAAAATTTTCCATATAATAATTATTTTTTTCTCTTAATCTCGATCATATATTAATACACTTGACGCGTGTATGTAAGTAAAATATAATATGAAACATGAACTTGAAAGAGGAAATCCCAAACCATTTATTATTTATTGCAATACTTCAGAACTATAATAGATGTTACAAGCTTTAGTACTGTCGGATACCATTCTTACTCGCACCCATATATTAGTTATTACAATACTTCAGAACTATGATAGATGCTACAAGCTTTAGTACTATAGGATGCCGTTCTTGCAGAGCAACTTCTCCTGAATAATAACTTGAACGGCATGAGTAAATCCGCCCATACGTTGTCCTCCGTCGACTTGGCAATATCCATGGCGAACTCATCCGACTGACAAGCACTCAGTAAAATTCTTTGATCTTGCCTCAATGCTATAGGCATGTTGGTGGTGCTCCTTGTATTAGGAACGATTTGTTTTTTTGCTTTATCGATTAAACCGCCGCTATGGCTACAATCGTTGAGAAATGTGAAGGTTGAACAATTGGGTACACGATACGTATCTACATATTAAAACGAACATGAGATCATAACTAAGTTATGATGAATAACTAAATGTTGCAACGGTGGTCCCACCGTTAACTCTACTAACGGGATTGAATGTTAACCCTTAATCAAGTATTAAAATTTTCATATTACTCACTTAAATTAGATAAAATGGTCCACTCCCCTTCTATTAATTAATTGGTATATCTAAACATATATCAATCTGTCAAAATCTGTGAATTTTATAAATTTCATTATTAGGATTAATTTATGTATGACGGATTTTAGAAGTTAATAATAAGCGTTAATTAGAACAGACCCGAAGTATGACGAAAATACGAATTGTCCTCTGAAGTTTAAGAAATTACGAATACATCTTGAGATTTATATTCTCTCTCATAAAATTTTCCAACCGTTAATTACGATGTTAAATATTGATGATGTCAGCAAAATTAGTTTTAAAAATTCTAATTCTACCCTTTAGGGATATATTTAAGGGAAAATTGTCCATTTCATACCGTAGGATTCTCCAACTTGCAAGACCCAATTATAGGAGTATGTAAATGTAGGACTCCAATTTTTAAAATCGTGAAATTAGACATTTTTTGCCGTAAAATCCCTTGTTCCGTCTGAATTAAACATATGGCTAGGGGTGGCAAATGGGTGGGTTGGGCTGGTTTTGGGTTGGGCTCATGTGGGTTGGGTTGAAATGGTTTGGTTTCGAAATGGGTTGTATTGTAATGGGTTTTTAATGGTTTGGTTTTTAAATGGGTTTTAATGGGTTATGATGGGTTTTGATGGTTTATTCATGAGTTCAATAATGGATTTTCTGTGGGTTCCTACTTAATCCAAATACTTAAATGTCCAATATACCCTTTATTATTTTTTATTTTATTTTTTGGTCAATTACCCTTCACTAATACATTTGACCAATTTTAAACCAGTTTGACCCAACTAACCTATTTACAAATCATTTGTCGTGCATGGGCTCGTTTTTTTGTTTCTCGATCTGTTTGACCAATTTTAAACTCGTTTGACCTGTTTTGGACCCGTTTCACTCGTTTTTTGACTTGTTCGACCTATTTACGCCTCGTTTGCCCCATTTTGGGCCCGTTTTACCCGTTTTTCCATCTGTTCGACTTATTTTAGTCATATTTCACCCGTTTTTCGACCTGTTCGATCAATTTTAGACTCGTTTGACCCGTTTTGGGCCCGTTTCACCTGTTGTTTAACTCATTCCACCTATTTATGACTCGTTTGACCCGTTTTGGGCCCGTTTCACTTGTTTTTTGACCTGTTCGATCTATTTTAGACTCTTTTGACCCGTTTGACCAGTTTTTAAACTTGTTCGACCTATTTATGACTCGTTTGGCCAGTTTTGGGTTTGTTTCACCCGTTTTCCGACTTCTTCGTCCTATTTTAAACTCGTTTGACCTGTTTTGGGTCTGTTTCCTTCGTTTTTTTGACTTATTCGACCTATTTACGCCTCGTTTGGCCCGTTTTGGGCCCGATTCATCCATTTCTCGACCTGTTCATCCTATTTTAAACTCATTTGACTTGTTTTGGGTCAGTTTCACCCGTTTTTGATCTGTTTGACTTATTTTTTCCTTTAACCCATTTTGGGTCCAGTGGATCCAAAATGGATACAATGGATCCAAACGGGTCGAACGGATCCAAAATGGGTAAAATAGATTCAAATGGATCCAATGGATTCAAAATGGGTATAATAGATCCAAAAGGGTAAAATGGACCCAAACAAATCGAATGGATCCAAAATGGGTAAAATGGATCCAAATGAGTTGACTGGATGCAAACGGGTGAAATTGATCCAAACGGGTATAATGAATCCAAATGGATAAATGGATCCAAACGGATCCAATGGATTCAAAATGGGTATAATATATCCAAATGGATCCAAACGGATCGAATGGATTCAAAATGGATAAAATGGATCAAAATAGGTCGAATGGATCTAAATTGAATAAAATGGATCCAAACGGGTCGAATGGATCCAAAATGGGTAAAATAGATCCAAACGGGTAAAATAGATAAAATGGATCAAAATGGATGGAATAGATCCAAAATGGATAAAATAGATCCAAATGGGTGGAATGGATCCAAAATGGGTAAAATAGATCCAAACGGGTCCAATGAATTCAAAATGGGTATAATAGATCCAAAAGGGTAAAATGGATCCAAAGGGATCGAATGGATCCAAAATGGATAAAATGGATCCAAACGGGTCGAATGGATCCAAACGGGTCATATAAATTCAAACATTTTAAATTGGTCCAAAATGAGTAAAATTTATCCAAATAAGTCGAACATGTTGAAAAACGGGTGAAATGAGACCAAATCGATCAAACGAGTCGTAAATGGGTCGAACAAGTTGAAAAATGAGTGAAACGGATCCAAAATGGGTCAAATGAGTCATAAATAGGTCAAAAATGGGTAAAACGGACCGAAAATGGGTCAAACGAGTCTGAAATAGATTGAACAAGTTAAAAAATGGGTTAAACGGGCCCAAAACGAGTCTAAAATTGATTATACAGGTCGAAAAGGGGGTGAAACAGGCCTAAATAAGTCAAACGAGTTAAAAATAAGTCGAACATGTCAAAAAAAGAGTGAAACGAACCCAAAATGGGTCAAACGATTCATAAATTGGTTGAAAATGGGTGAAAAGGGCCCAAAACGGGTCAAATAAGTCTGAAATAGATCGAACAAGTTAAAAAATGGGTGAAACGAGCCCAAAATGGGTCAAATAAATCCAAAATAGGTCAATCATGTCAAAAAATAGGTAAAAAGAGTGCAAAACAGGTCAGACGTGTCCAATATAGGTTGAAAATATTGAAAAACAGGTGAAACGGGACTAAAATGGACCAAACGAGTCCAAAGTAGATCGAATGGGTCAAAAAATCGGTAAAACGGGTTCAAAACGGGCCAAACGAGTCTAAAATAGATCGAACAGGTTAAAAACGGGCAAAATTGATCCAAAATGGGTCAAACGGATCTAAAATAGATAGAACATATTGAAAAATAGGTCAAATCGTGTTCGTGTGTGAAAATATGTGTAAAATTATGTTATTGTGTGTAAATATGTGTAAAAAAATGTGTTAGTGTGTGAAAATATATGTAAAATTGTGTTAGTGTGTGAAAATGTATGTTAGTGTGTGTAAAAAATATGTAATTAATAATCAATTAATTATATATAAATAATGTTAGATAAATATAATATTTAATTTATGTGAAGGGTAAAATAGTACTAAAACATTAAAATTACATAATTGAGTTTAAACCATTACAAACTCAATTCAAAACCAATATCAACTCAACCCAACCCATAAAGAACCCAATTCTCTCTTAACCCATTATTAGCCCAACCCAAATCAACCAAATTCAAATTTCATCAAAACCAAACCAACCCAACCCCCTTAAAATGGGTTGGACCCATTGGGTTCAACCCATTTTGCCACCCCTACACATGGCAGTCGAAATTACACATCAACATCCACATAAGCTTTTTTTCCCGACATGGCCAACTAAAACAAAAGAAAAGCAAAAAGAAACGGTCATCCTGAATCCACCCAAACTCCATCCACACTGTTTCTCACGCACAATCCTCTACACATTTGAAGCTTTGGCCCTCGAACCTCCGCCGCCGTACTCACCTATCTGTGCAATTGTGGTTCAACTGCTTCATCTTTCTCATAAACAATTGAGCCTCCCTGGAAGAAGATAATATATCCTGTTTCTGGATAGATTTTTGTACCCATTTTGATTCCTAAGCTGCTGCTGCTTCTTAATGTTGTTTACATCTGTTATATTTTTAGAGCCAACCTATATATACTAGAATTTTACCATAAAATTTGATCCGTGATTTTAGAATATCAGGTAATTCTTTTTTATTTTTGTTTTGGGGCTTTTTACTCAAATTTATGGGTGCCCTCACCACTTTTCTGAATACATAATGTGCCGCCACCAAAGAATTTTAGAAACTAGCAAGACAAGAGCAGAGGTGATCGGGCAAGGGTTGAGCGGCAGTCGACAAGGCAAGGCGCGGTGGCTGGGTTGCGCAGTGGAGGGGCTAGGCTGTGATACTCGATGTTGGAGCTGGGATCCGGCGGCTGAAAATTACAGGCACAGCGACAAAGAAAGGAGATTGGAGAAGGACGGTTAGGATACACATGGATTTTTCTTTTTCTTTTTGTTTGTTTTTTTAATTGGCCATATGGCAAAGAATAGCCTATGTGGACGTTGACGTGTAGCTCTGACTGCCGTGTTTAATTCAGGCGGAACAAGGGATTTTCTGGTAAAAAATGTTCTTTAATTTCACGATTTTAAAAATTAGAGTCCTACATTTGCATATTCCCATAATTAGGTCTTGTAATTGCATGTTGGAGAATCCTACTGGATGAAATTGACAATTTTCCCTTATAATAATACTGAAAGTATGATGATATATTAGTTAAATTTATTTTTCTTTTACTCTAAATTTATATTTAATATAATATTTATATTTTATCTATAAATATAAATTGAAATAGTTATTTCATGCATATTTATTTCCTATAAAGTAAGATAAAAAATTGCAAATTCTACCTTTTGTTTATGTTTTAGTTTTACGTATATTTTGCATAAATTTATTTAAGCTTTTTCGTTTGAAATAACAAAATTTTTCTCCAAAATAAAAAATCATAACAAACAAACCAATATCAATCAATGCATTAGTAAATTTACATAAATATCCATCGGAGTTATTTAAACAAATATTTCAAGTATTGGTGATCCATAATACAAAGAATAACATTCCAATATAAACATGCTAGATATGAAATAAAACATTAGCATTCATTAGCTCTAAGTATGAAATTAGTTCTTCATAAAAATATCAAAATATCATTAAGTAGCATTCTTTGGGAAAAAAAGATGTTAGATAGTCAAAAAACTCAAGTACGTACATCAACCCGCGCCCCCCTCCCCCGAAATTTCATTACTTACGTTAACCCCTTTGTCTTTGAACTTTTATTACATATACCCCATTGAGTTCATCATATGGGGAGTAAATATTAAAATTGCACATTCTGTTAAATATATAGTGAAAATAACGGGTTAAGGCACCATACCTCAAGGGGAAATTCATAATTCCAACATATCCCAGGGGTTGTTCGTAATTATCCCTAATATTAATATATATTATCTTTTGCATGAACATAATGTTTGGTGAAATTCACTCATATATTCATGACAGGTGTCGAATCCGTAAAAAATAAATATAAATTCGATCTACGACTAAAACAGAGTATAGTGCAAATGGGTCGAACCACAGAGATTGAGAGAAAATAATTCAATTAAAATCACAGGAAAAATCACGAGAACCAACTAATAAAAATAGGGGATGTTTTGAGGATTTAACTAAACTAATTAAACTAAACTAATAAAGCAATTAAAATTAATAACTAAAAGAACACAACTAAGCACACGTTGAAAGAGAGTTTTAAATCAATAAGAGGAGATAACACCTAGCTAGATATTATAATTCAGTTTCCACATCGATCAAGGACGCAAAGATAATTCCAAACAATTCAAATAGGTTAGCTATAGCAGATAGAGACACTCGACTCTGCCTCGTTTTCACTTAAATTCTCGAATAGCCTAGAGACACTTGACAACTATTTTCCCTAATCCTTTTCACAACCCCTAGAGACACTAAACAGATTTAATGAACAGACAACAATAAAATCTATGAAAACACTAACCCGAATCAACCAAGTCACGACATGTGCAAGATTTAAATCCGATTATTAATTCCCCTAACAAGTTTAAAATTGCAACCAAATCTTTCTCGTTAATGCGCCACAAACATCAATCAAGCACTACATACACTTCATGCATCATGAATGACACTATGCAATTAAATGTACTTAGATGATCGTGCACTATCACTAAGCAAACAAATCATAATAAACACTACACTCGGAGAATTAATAAATACTTGAATTATATTGAAAATTAAAAACAATTAGGTCTCACGATGTCTCAACCAAATCATAAATCTCTAGCTAAGTATTACGAAATTTAGCTACTCATAATTAGATTGTCTAAAAAGAAAGAGAATAAGAATAGATAAGAAGAAATCTTGTTGTTGGGTGTAGAAGCTGTACTTAAATCACCAAAACACATCAATGGCACTAAGATATATCCAATTTAAGCATTAAAAACAAGGCCACACACTCATGGACATTTAAGAATTACGCACGTTATCAAATCCCTCCACACTTGCACATTGCTCGTTTTCGAGGAATAAGAAAATTAAATGAAAACAATACCCCACGTCAAACACAATCGCAAAAACAATCATCAAATTCTCACCTAAACAAGTCTAGCTTATCAAACACAATACTTAATTGCACAAAATTCGATCAACTAGTATAAATAACATACCCTCGTGTCAGTGTAGTGTGAATTATACGAAATAATGCATAAAGACTAGATTAATCAGTCTATGATTCTCGTCTAGGTACCAATTATTCACTTCGAATGCACCCTTCGCACCAATCTCCATTAATGTAGTCAACTCATAACTCGGGATCGATAGGTCTTTCGAGCTTGTAATGTAGGCTTGGGTTAAGGTAGGAAAAATTGGAATCAAAGGCTAACACACCAATCTTACACATTTTTCAAATAAACCCATGGTATTTCCCTTTCTTCTACCGGACTCCCCATACTTCGTTTTTTACAACTAATTTACCCTTTATTTATCGAACTTTCAGCAACACACTTCTTACCTTTTTTCTTTTTTTTTTTTGTGTTTTTCTCTTGTCTTTTTCTCAGCTCATTTTTTTCCTTTTTCTTTTGACTTCTTTTCCCTTTTTGTCAAACACAATCGCAAAAGCAATCATCAAATTCTCACCTAAACAAGTCTAGCTTATCAAACACAATACTCAATTGCACAAAATTCGATCAACTAGTATAAATAACGTACCCTCGTGTTAGTGTAGTGTGAATTATACGAAATAATGCATAAAGACTAGATTAATCAGTCTATGATTCTCGTCTAGGTACCAATTATTCACTTCGAATGCACCCTTCGCACCAATCTCCATTAATGTAGTCAACTCATAACTCGGGATCGATAGGTCTTTCGAGCTTGTAATGTAGGCTTGGGTTAAGGTAGGAAAAATTGGAATCAAAGGCTAACACACCAATCTTACACATTTTTCAAATAAACCCATGGTATTTCCCTTTCTTCTACCGGACTCCCCATACTTCGTTTTTTACAACTAATTTACCCTTTATATATCGAACTTTCAGCAACACACTTCTTACCTTTTTTTTTTTTTTGTGTTTTTCTCTTGTCTTTTTCTCAGCTCATTTTTTTCCTTTTTCTTTTGACTTCTTTTCCCTTTTTCTTTTCATGTCCCCCCCCCTCCCCCCCCCAACACTGTTCTCCCCCCCCCCCCCCCCCCCCCCCCCACACTGTTCTATCTCTCTCTTTTTTTCAACTCAGCACAAGGGCACAACAAGGAGTCTAAGACATCTAACAATTCAATCCCAAAAATGAGCAAGTATGGTGTGATTAAAGTAGGGTAGGGATAATAATGTTGTGCATTTGGCTTGTAACGTGGCTAAAAAAAAAAAATTTGCACAACACTTAGGCTCAGCAGGGCCAACCGGAAAATTTTATTTAGTGAAAAGATTATAAAAAAGGCTAAGCACCGACAATGATCGCCTAAGCCATTTCCCAAATCAGTCGTCAACTAATTATTTCGCCTCGAAGGGAACTAAGATGCATTCTAATCAATTTTCAAACTTTTTTGAAAAACACTACTTCTCTACCTAAGTAAAGCACATTAACTCGTTCAATGGTGAGCGAAAAATGAGGGAATGATACTATACTAATTGATCAAACTTCATACAAAATTTCATATATTCAAAAGCCGAACTCGTTCTAGCAAAAATTCAACAATCAAACCTAGCAAAAGCACTCAAAACGGGAGCAAAATTTCCATAATTATCAACATCCTCAAATCGGAAGAAATATCACAAGTAACTCTATCAGAAAAAAAAAATTGAATTCATGCACGTAAGCCCAAATAGTAAATAGGGCTTATCCCTCCCCCCACACTTATAATATGTATTTTCCTCAAGGAATAAGGAAAATCGAGAGAAAAGAAAACTTCCCTGAAGTGCGGATCTGGGGCTTTTTTTTCTCGCAAAAATTGTATGGGGTCTAGGTTTGGCCAAACCTAAGGTGTCAAATTCACACAGATACATCAGCAGTGTAACAACAGCAAATCGGTTAAATTTGGGCAAACAACGCGCACTTGCAACGTCAAGAAAGGAGCAGCAATCAACAAATACCATGAAAACCGAAAAAAACAAAAAAGGAAAGAAAAAGAGGAAGGGCGGAAGAAAAATAGGGCCGGAATCGCCAAACTTGGGTTGCCTCCCAATAGTGCCCTTTTTTAATGTCTTAGGCCCGACAAGACTTATTGAAGTGCCACTCAAATGGAGGTACAACCTCCATACAAATCCCCTCGACTGTGTGGAGTTGAATCTTCTAATCCATTGTGCCCTCTAGATTGGGGATGATAATTGGTAGATGTTCTCAACACAATTTGACACTTTCTCAGCACAGACTTCGTCAACCACTTATAAATTTTTTTTCCACGATCCCTCACAATGGCTCTTGGATTCCTGAACTCGAAAAATATATGAGATCTGAGGAAAATAGTGATTAAATAATCAAGAACATCTGCATACCAACACGTGACTGTAAGGTTTAGCCAAACTTTAAGGCCAAATGCCTGGAAACGCTGCTCGTGCCGGAAATCATCTTGTGTAAGCCTTGAATCTGTAGATTTTCCTCCTCTTTTGAACACATAAATCAGATTGTCTAAAAATTTCTCGAGTTTCAAAATAGGTGCCTGAAACACGAAGGAATTTAGTTCAGTTACAGCATTAGGCACATCAAGAATCAGAACATCCCTATTCATAGATTTAAAGGCCTCTAATGGTAAAACCATACCACAAGGATCATCAGACAACTCAATATGTTTCGACTTACTCTCAAAATCTTCAACAAGCAACCTTTGACAGGGTTCAAGACTTAGCTTTTCCACATTGTTAGGCTCAAAAGTTTCATGACTTAAATTTTCAATTACATCAACACTTAAAACACTAGATAGTTCATTAGGGTATCTTGACTCATAAACATTGAATTTCTCAATATCACCATCAAATTCTAGAGTCAATAAGTCTTTTTTCACATCTATTTTAGCATTAACAGTACGGAGAAAAGGCCGCCCAAGTAAAATATCAGAAACATTTAAAGAATTTTCATCCTCCATATAAATCACATAAAAATCAGTAGGAAAGATTAATCCATCAACTTGCACAAGTACGTCCTCTAATACTCCCTTCGGATATACCACAGATCGATCAACCAACTGAATTATGATACCTGTATCTTGCAAAGGACCCAGATTCAGTGATGAATAAACAGATAGAATGGGCGCATCTAAATCACACATTGCTTTCTTAATCTCAGTTTTGCCAATTTTACATGGAATGGAAAACATACCTTGATCTCCGCACTTAGGAGGTAATTTCTTTTGTAAAATTGCGGAGACATTCTCTCCGACACTTACCCATTCATTACCTTTCAATTTCCTTTGTTGGTGCAGAGTTCCTTAAGAAATTTAGCGTATTTGGGAGTTTGCTGGATTGCATCCAACAAAGGTATGTTCACTTCAACCTTCCGAAAGGTCTCGAGAATGTTCCTCTCCTCCTTCAGTTTCTTCGTTTCTGCCAGGAGTTGAGGGAATGAAGGCTGAATCACCATGGTTTTAGGCTGTACGAAGATTTTTGCCTTACTGCCCCGGTTTGGGTTTAAGGTTTGGCCAAACTTTGAAGCCATACCTTCTGCCTGGTCACTTACGGACCCAGTTTTTCATTCCTTATCTTTCTCCAGTGGTGGCAGAAGTTCCTTTCCGCTTCTGAGCATGATGATGCTGATCTTTTTGCCTAGGGTCCTCGGTTTATGACTGCAACTTCCCTTGATTCTCCAACCTGCTCAATGCAGCTGCAATTTGACCCAATTGAGTCTCCAAATTCTTAAACGAGGAACCTAATTTTTGAATGGTTGATTCAAAGTTTTTAATTTGGATTGCTTGTGGGTTGAGAGGTGGTTTTGGTTGAGTTTGTTATTGGGTTTGTGGCAGTCTAGGTATGAAGTTTTGGAAATTAGGTGGATTTGGTGCATAACTCGTGTTGGGTTGATCATGCCATCCGGGATTATACATGTTGGAGTATGGATTATACATTGGAGGCTGATATCCGACTGCGTTCACATTTTCTAGAGTGTATTCTTGAAGGGATGGACACGCGTCGGTAGGGTGCGACGTGCTCGCACACAATTGACAAACCTTCGCTACTTCGGGTACACCTGCACCAAGGTTAGAAGCCAAAGCACTTATCATGTTTTTAATTTCATCAAAAGGGGAAGAATTGACCTCATTAACCCGTCGTGGAATGCTCGGGTAACTGTTGAATTGTTGCGCATTCGCAAACATTGTTGAATGATCGTCTTTTCCGTGAATGCTCCTGTTTAATTAGAAAAAAAGAATTAAATTCAATTAGTACCGATCCCCGGCAATGGCACCAAAATTTGATAGGTGTCGAATATGTCAAAATAAATATAAATCCGGTCTACGACTAAAATAGATTATAACGTAAACGGATCGAACCACAGAGATTGGGAGAAAATAATTCAATTAAAATCGCAGGAAAAATCACGAGAACTAACTAATAAAAATAGGGGGTGTTTTGAGGATTTAACTTAACTAATTAAGCAATTAAAATTAATAACTAAAAGAACACGCTAAGCACACATTGAAAGAGAGTTTTAAATCAATAAGAGGAAATAACACCTAGCTAGATATCATAATTCAGTTTTCACATTGATCACGGACGCAAAGATAATTTCAAACAATTCAAATAGGTTAGCTATAACAGATAGAGACACTCGACTCTGCCTCGTTTTCACTCAAATTCTCGAATAGTCTAGAGACACTCGACAACTATTTTCCCTAATCCGTTTCACAACCCCTAGAGACACTCGACAGGATTTAATGAATAGACAACAATAAAATCTGTGAAAACACTAACCCGAATCAACCAAGTCATGACACGTGCAAGATTTAAATCCGATTATTAATTCCCTTAACAAGTTTGAAATTGCAACCAATCTTTCTCGTTAATGTGCCACAAACATCAATCAAGCATTACATACACTTCATGTATCATGAATGACACTATTCAATTAAATCTATGATAACATGTTTAAACCTCGTATTTTTGGTATGTTAATGGCTGACTTTTAGTGTTTAAGTGATATATATATTGGTGCGTGTGATGTGTTTTGTGTTTCTGTTGCAGCGGAACTAATTTCACAAAATTGGAGATTATATGGGCTAATTAAAGGGAATTTTTGGAGCAGAACCTTTTCCTTTGGTGGATTGATGCTGTTGGACCGCGTTGCTATGCTCATGGAAGAGGCCCAAACTGAATAGTGGAGTTGCTTTGCATTCAATGGAGAAGTGGGCCTGTACGTTAATGCCCAACTTTGGAGGAATTGTTGAAGCATGGGTTTAAGGTTCCTAGCCCATACGTGAGTTTTAATTGAATTTTAGCTTGGAAAGGAAAGTCTTAAGCCCCAAGGCTTTGGCGTGGAACTTGGGCAGCAAAGTTGAGTCCTGTTTGGAGAAGGATTCTTGGATTGTGAAGCTATATATACGTGCCTTTGGAGCATTGTGAGGGGGATTCTTTTACACACACTTTTCCTTCACGTTTTTGGGGCAGCAGTGACGAGAAGATCTTGGAGACGAGAGCTTGAAGATTCATCCGAGACAATCTTTCCTTTTCAATCTTTTCTTTAGTTAGACTCATGTTTTTACTTTGTTTACTGCTTTCGAACAATATGGATATGAGTAGCTAATTTTCTTAATACTTAGCTAGGATATTATAGTTTAGTTTTTGACATCATGAGACCTAAGTGTTTTCATAATTCAATTTAAATTCAAGTATTTATTAATACTCCGCGTGCAGTGTTGATCGTGATTTATTTACTTAGTTAATTAGGGCCCGATTTTCTAAGTAGGTTTGTTGCGTATTGCCAATTTTGATTGCATGAAGTTTTATGTAATACTGATAGATAATTAGTGGCGCGTTAATAAGAAGGATTGGTTGCAGTTCTCAACTTATTAAGGGGATTAATAATCTAATTTAAATTTAGCACGTGTCGTGACTAGGTTGATTAGGGTTAGTGTTTTCTTAAATCTTAATGCTGTTGATTCATTAAATCCCGTCGAGTGTCTCTAGGGGTTGTGAATTGATTAGGGAATAACTGTCGAGTGTCTCTAGGTTGTTCTAATATTTAAGAGAAAACGAGGCGGAGTCGAGTGTCTCTATCTGCTATAGCTAATATGCTTGAAAGCATTGAATTTATTATTGAGTCCGTGATTGATGTCTGAACTGAATTATAATTCCTAGCTAGGTATTGTTTTCCATCTGATTGTTTAAAACCTTTTCCCGACGTGATTAATTACTTCTTATAATCTATTTTTAATTTAATTGTTTCTTAGTTAAGTTAGTAGAAATTAAATCCAACCCCCCTTCCCTAAATTAGTCGGTTAGTTTAATACACATTTTTCCTGTAAGTAATTAGAATTATTTCCTACGAGTCTCTGTGGATTCGACCCGTTGCACTATACTCTGTTAGCTGCGAACCGGATATTTATTTATTTTGGCAATTTTGGCACTTGTCAATCTACTTTGATGATCGTGCACTATCACTAAGCAAACAAATCGTAATAAACACTATACTCGGAGAATTAATAAATACTTGTATTATATTGAAAACTAAAAACAATTAGGTCTCATGATGTCTCAACCAAATCATAAATTTCTAGCTAAGTATTACGAAATTTAGCTACTCATAATTAGATTGTCTAAAAAGAAAGAGAACAAGAATAAATAAGAAGAAATCTTGTTGATGGCTGTAAAAACTGCTCGAAGAATTTCCCCCAAAAGCTGCACCAGATTCCTAGATTGCCTTCCCCCTCGGGGCTGTGAAAGTGGCGAAAGTGGCATGAAAAGCTGCCTATAAATCATCTCCAATTCTATCTCCAAAGTGGCGTAGGAATCTACCCAAAGAAGTTGTATCTTAACCTCCAAGCAATGTTTTAAAAACTGGACCGTTAAGCGAACCGGAAAATCAATTGGGTCAAGGGTCACTGGTTCAACCGTTGGATCAACCGTGGTCGAACCGGTGACGTCATAATTATGTCATAAATAATATTAAATATTAAATATTTATAAATAATAAATAATAAAACATATTTTAAAATTTACTTTTATATTTTCTCAATTTATATACAAATATAATATGCAAATATAAGAATATTATAAACAATGAATTAAAAACCAAAGATTATGAACTAAAATAAAACACAAATTCATAATTTATGATTCGTAACATGAACATTTAAAGTTCAAAAGTCCGAGACAAGAAAATAATCATTCCAAATTAAATAAAAATACATAATACATTAGTTTTGAAGAAGTGGTTGCATAAAACATATAGAAATAGTGGAGAAAAATATAGAAAATTAGAGAAATTGGGGTTTAATTTTATCAATTTATTGTTTTTTAAAAAATCGAACGGTTCACTTGACCCGGGAAAGGTTTTACGGTCCGAACGGTCCAATCGCGGTTCGAAACGGTTTTCACAAAATAGAGCGGTTTTTGAGTGCGAACGGTTTTGGGGTGATGACCGGTTCGTCCTTCCAGCCGGTCGACGGTCCGGGCGGTCCGACCGTCCGGTCCGGTCCGGTCCGGTTTTTAAAACATTGCCTCCAAGTCAATCATAAGATGGGCTTCTATCTTAATTTAATTCTCAAGGACTAGTGCGCAGGCCCGAAGTAGAATGTCAAGGCCCACTAGCCAATTAAAACCAAATAATCAATTTCAATTGCTACGTGAAAGCATGCCTGCCCATGTCTCCAATAGGCAATAGTGGACTTATTTCCAATTAATTCAGCTTCCAATTTCTCGCACCCCACAAGTGTACAAGCCCAACTCTTAAGAATTATTCCATCAGCACTGGACTTCTTCCTTGTAGCAACCTTCGGCCTTAACATATTCTTACATGAGATCAGCCCCAAATCCGCTTAAAACAGCCCGAAAAGCTCCGAAATCAAATCATCAAGCCCAGCTGTACTTTTTTTTTTGAAACAAATACAGCGCGGAAAAAAAGCTACAAGGCGCTAATATCTTCCGCCAAACATAAAACCACTACATCAGGGAGCTCAATGTCCCCATAATTAGCATCTAAAGCTAGTCTAGCTAAAGAGTGAGCAACTCGATTTCCTTCTCGTCGCACAAATGAAAAGGCCACATTCGAAATATGAGTGAGGTCTTCACGAATATCATCAAGTATTGGCCCTATCTCAGATAAATCTTGCTCCAAAGAAGACAGTTTATGGATCAAATTAAGACAGTCCGATTCAATAATTATGTTACTAAATCCCTTGGATCGTGCCAGATGACAGGCCTCTTTTACCGCCAAACTCTCCACCACTTCCGGCGATAGCCGGCCTTGTCTTCGGAAGCTCAACCAATCCACACAATTACCAAAGGAATCACGTACAGCAATTCCAATTCCAACCTCGCCTGCATGGTCAAAGGTGGCACCATCAACATTAAATTTTAAAAAACCAGCAGCAGGTGGTTGCCATTGACTTGGGAAAGAGAAGTGCTCAAGTGGGGCTGCTGCACGTTCACTAATCCCCATTGCAACAACCATGCGATCAGCAGCAGAAATGAGGCTCGCTGTGTCCTGACCCTTACCTTCCGCCCACCGATCATTCCGGTTACGCCACAAAAACCACACATAAACTGCGAATCTCTCTCCATCGCTCCTATCCAATGTCGACAATACTAATCGGCACCACGCTTCGCTGCTTCCACCCCAAACTGAGATCAGACTCCAAGGAAGATGAGATAGTGCCCAGAACTGACGGGCTACGGGGCACCGTAAAAAGACGTGTTCGTTATCTTCCCATTATGTCTCACACCAGGGGCACCTAACCAGTTCTCTGCACCGACGTTTACACAAGTTAGCTCCTGTAGGCAGCCCGTTGCAGCAGAGACGCCATAAAAACACACGGATCTTCGGGGCGACTTTTAATGATCTCCAAATGAAGTCCCAACACTGACTTGTTGATGGTTGTCCCGAGTCTCGATAGTATGCTTCCATGTTTCTAGCTATATCATATGCACTCTTCACTGTGAATCTTCCAGATTTTGTAAAGTGCCATATTCGTTTGTCAATATTCCTTTCATTGCCTAAAGGAATTCCAAGAATAAGGTCAGCATCTTGTGGGAGAAAGATCTCCTGTATTAAATCTCTATCCCATGCCTGATGCCCCTGCTTGGTTGAATAATTGCCTCACATAGATTAAATTTTCATGACCCACTCGCCGAAGCAAAGGCCGGAAATAATATGGTCGAGGTAGCCACTTATCCTCCCATATATTTATGCAAGTGCCGTTGCCGACCCTCCACCTAACACCTTTCTCTAAAACTGGTCTAGCCTGCATGATACTCCGCCACGTCAGAGAGGGACAGGAACCTAACTTGGCCGAAAAGAAGTCCCCATCTACAAAGTAACGAGCACGAAGAAGCCTGGAAAGGAGGCTTGTTGGTTCCGTCATAAGTCGCCACCCTTGTTTTGCAAGAAGGGCCAAATTAAAGGCTCGAAGATCCCTAAACCCCATTAAAAACAAGGCCACACACTCATGAATATTTGAGAATTACGCACTTTATCAATTCATCTTTTTTTTTTGTTCCATATATACCAACTATTATAATTTTCTTAATTATTAGATATTGCACCTCCTGGTGATTATTGAACAGTTTTTTATTAACAAAGACTTGTTCAAGGTAAAAAATAAGGTTCATCACATTGCCCTTATTAAAATAACTCATTATTTCCTTCCTATTATTATCATCAGAATTCTTTTTACCATCAAATAATTCATGAGAGTCATATAAAAAATTGGAATAACAAAGTAACTTAACGGCAACGTACGACAAAGTTTCGTTCATAAAGAGATGGAAGTCTTGAAAATGAGAAAAATTCAATAGTACCGATTAAAATGAACAACTTTGAAAATATGGGACCAAAAGTGAGAACAACCTTATATTATGGGATAAAAAATGTATTTTTCTTGATTTTTCCCACCTAAACTCAAGTTAACGGTTAAAAGTCAACTTTTCATCCAAAACATAACGGAAGTTCTGAAAATGAGGAAAATTCAATAGTATGGGGCTAATATTGATAATTTTGAAAAATATGGGATCAAAAGTGAGAACGACCATTTATTATGAGACCAAAAATATAATTTTTTATTTACATTTTAGGGCAAATTACATCCATCACCCTTGAGGTTAGGCCTAATTACAAGGTGGTACGTATTCTTTTAAATATTGCATTGCAGTCCCTATATTTCTTGTTTTGTGTGAGGTCCATTAACGAATTTTGTAAAAGTACACTTATGTCCCTGAAGGTTTTGTGAGTGTTAAATCTAATGTATGAGCAAAAATGCAAAATCGTCACTAAAAGTATACAAAAATTAACAAATTAACAAGGTTTAGGGACTACAGTGTAATATTTAAAAGAATAGGGACCGGCTTGTAATTAGGCTTAACCTCAGGGACCTGTATGTAATTATCCCTACATTTTAAGAAATTATTGTGTTATTTAACAATAAGTAGTTGAATGAAGAATTTTATTCTTAATATGAAATATTTACATTTGTATTTGTAGAAATATATGTGAATTTTGAAGAATTGTCGTTGTACGGGACTAAAATTGACAATTTAAAAAAATATAGGATCAAAATTGAAAATGACCTTATATTATAGGGCCATAAATGCAATTTTCTCAATTTTTCCCACTAAATTTAACAGTCAAAAGTCAACTTTTCATTCGAAATATTACGGAAGTCCTAAAAATGATAATAATTCAATAGAACAGGAGTAAAATTGACAATTTAAAAAAAAACATGGAACCAAAAGTGAGAACGACCATTTATTATGGGACCCAAAATATAATTTCCTTAAATGTAAATATAGTTCCACAAATGTACAATTGAATACTCCATATTAATATAAAATTCTTCATTCAACAATCAACTGTTGCATAACACAATAATTCTTTAATTATTAGATATAATTCTACAAATTTAAATGTGAGTGCTTCATATTAAGATAATTAAAGTAAAATAGGTAATTTATGTTAGTAGGCAGTTTAAAAAAAATAAAATTTCAATTTAGGGAGTAAACTAATAATTTATAGGGGAAATTACATCCAAGCCCCCTGAGGTTTGCCATAATTACAATTTAGTCCATGTTTTTTTGTTTATTACAAAAACACCCCTATGAGCACTGTTCCCAGGGACTTTTTTGAAAAACACGAAAAAGTGTATGCCTAAATTTCCCACTATTCCGCCAGGGACTTCAACTGAAACAGTGTTTATAGGGGGGTTTTTGTAATAAATGAAAAAGCAAGGATTAAATTGTAATTATGGCAAACCTCAGGGGGCCTGGATGTAATTTCCCCTAATTTATATCAATTGAAGAGTACACTATTTTTTTTTTTTTTTTTTGTCAAAACAAGATTTTTTTCAAATTAAAATACTATTGAATAAGAAAGAAGAAAATTAAACCAAAGAACTAAGCGTTTTCCTCCCGACCCAAAACATTTTTGTTCAATAATTTGATCATCCAAATTAAAATATCATTTTTAAAAGCAAAATTCATAAATATATTTCACTAAACTAACTACAAAAAATAAGTAAATTGCTTAGTTCTAAGATATATAGATTATAAAATCACATATTTTAGTTCTAAGTTACATGCTACCCCTATATTAACACACAAAAGTTATCTACATAATTAAAGGCAAGGGATAATTATTTGTAAGATTCTTAACTATTGTATTTTTTTTTGAATTTGCAAATCGAATTATAAAATATCTAAGTTTATAGCCTCAGCAATTGTTTTTTAATAAATTGGAACCTGATTCCACTAGTCGTGTGACACCTATACAAAATTTCTTCCAGGTGTCACACGATTAGTGAAATTAGGTTGCACTTTGTTATAAAACGATAGTTAGGTTTGTAAATTTAGACATTTTATAATTAAAGTTGCAAACTCCAAAAATCGGATTAGGAGGTTCAAAATTTTTATCCCTAAAGGCAATTACTTACTGGAGATGAGATTGTCGTCCCAAGAGACTACCTCATAATTGCCCTGCCAATCCAAACCTGGCGGAATCGTAATTCCATTTCCTGCAAAGTAGAGAAACAGAACATCCCCAAATTTAAGTTGAGAGATCAAACATTCAAGTGCGGACTTGATATTTGCGCTGGTCGGCATAGCCTCATCTTTTGTGCCTGACTTGTCTGTGAGAACCTCAATGTTCTTGTTATCGTAGCCGAATGTAGTGGTGAGTATTGTATGCATAACGCTCAGGTTTTTGTGGCAATTTATCAACGCTGGCCATCTTCTAATCCTGGTTTCTGTGTAGTTGCACCCAACTAGTAGAGCCCTTTTTTTTTTTCCGCCAAGGGATGCTGGTTTTGGTTTGGAAAGCATAGCTATGTCTTGTCCGCTAAGGGATGCTGGTTTTGATTTGAAAAGGTAAGTGCGATTCGCATTATCGTCGGAGCAATAGAGGCAAGGATGTTGCTTCCAGCACGAAGGCGTCAATGATCTCGCGGGGATTATCTCCCTCGCCTTGATCACTAGTTGCTTATTACTATAGGGGGGAGACAGTAACTTTTCTTTAATAGTAACAAGAAATGCATAGGTAAAAATGCCAAAATTAGCTCTTTCCTTATTTGTGTATTCCAAGGATAACTAATCCGACTGATAAGCACTTACTAAGATTCCTTGAGCAGGCTTCAAAGGTGGAGGAGACCCACCTCGAGCTGGTCTGAAAAGGAGACTAGCATCGAACCCGAACATGTGCAGCATAATGGTTCCAACATCACAGGGCATGATACGGCGGGAAGGAGTGTTGCAGGCGGAATGATGCATGAAGATGTGCAGGATGAGCTTGACGAACAGGTGACACCGGTGATGGTTCCGAAGAGTAGGCGAAGGAGTGCAAGAGTGCCAAAGGTTCCGGAATGGCACAAGAATTATCGAAGATATTAAGTAGTGTTATTGTCTTTATTTTATGGTTCTGCTACGTTATAATATTTGCTAGATTTTGCTTTCCTTCTTTAGAGTCCTAGAGGCTTGGGAGTAGTTTTATATTTATTGTGAGGCTTTGACTGTTTTGGGGTATGAACAATCAATTTATCAAGTTTCTTTAACCTAATTTCTCAACTCTCTCTTCACCTTTGTTTTCTCCGCCCGACTGGTCTCGCCGGAACATCATAGTCCGAGATAACTTCATCGTCTCTACCGATACTTGATTGTATCACTGGTGCTTTCATTGATATCTGAACCACCGTCTCTGCCCGTTTCTACGCCGGTGAGCGAAGCGCGCCTCCAGGATTTCCAGCGGCAGATTGATGGTCAATTGGGATCCCAAAACGCAGCGATGCAAACCACGTTTCAGCAACTCAACCTTTCTATCCAGCAGATCCAACAGGATCTTGCCCTTATGCTTCACCGTCCGGAATGCCCTTGTGAAGTGGGAGAGGGGCCATCGTTGTGGTCGGTTTTTATTATTGATGGGTGATGATGACGATGACTCTCCACCCGAGTCCGAACCTGATGACGTTTTGTTGACAGCCGATGTGTCGACATTGCACAGTTTAGTTGGTGGACTGACGCCCCATTCATTACGCCTATCCGGCATGGTCGGTAAGGGGATCGTGGCTGTGCTTATCGATGGCGGAAGCACACACAACTTCATCCATCCACATATGGTCGAGAAACTCGCACTTCCCTTGGAGTCGGTTAATCCGTTCAGGGTTGCCGTGGGAAATGGAGCTACGATGTTGTGCAAAGAACAATGTAAAGGGGTACCTCTGTTGCTGCAAGGCCATACTTTTTCCATGGATCTTTTTATCTTACCTATACATGGTCCGGACATAGTTCTTGGCGTGCAATGGTTGCAGCAGTTGGGATGCGTGACCCATGATTATGCTGCGTTGACAATGGAGTTTCAACATGGCGAGTTACTGATTGTGTTGCGTGGCGGCAATTTACCACCACAAGAAATATCCTTGCACCACTTCACAGCACTTAGGGCGGCTGATGAGATAGCGGCCTGTTACGAGCTTATGGTCGTGACCCCGGAGTCCGGCATGGCCCAGTCCACGACGGAGTTTCCAGCGGATTTAATGCCTGAAATCCGACGGGTGTTGCAGCGTTACGGTTCGGTTTTCTAGGCTCCTGCTGGTCTTCCCCCATCCCGTTGGAGTGACCATCAGATTAGATTGTTACTGGGCACTTCACCGGTAAATGTGTGCCCTTACCGTTACCCTCAATTTCAAAAGAATGAAATTGAACGACTGGTGCGGGAAATGTTGGACCAAGGTATCATTCAACCGAGTCGGAGTCCTTTTTCTTCGCCGGTTCTTTTGGTCAAAAAGAAGGACAACACGTATCGCTTTTGTGTTGATTACCGTGCTCTCAATACCGTAACGGTCCCCGATCATTTTCCGATTCTGACGGTCGATGAGTTATTCGACGAACTAGGGGCGGCCCGCTTATTTACGAAACTAGACTTGCGATCCGGGTATCATCAAATACGGATGCGCGACAGGGATATTTACAAAACAACTTTCCGGACTCATGAAGGACATTACGAGTTCAGGGTCATGCGTTCGGTCTAACCAATGCGCCATCAACCTTTCAAGCATGCATGAACAGGTTGTTTGCCGCTCATTTGCGTAAGTTCGTAATCGTGTTTTTTGATGACATTTTGATATATAGTCCTTCTTTGCTCGCTCATTCTAATCATCTTAGCATGGTGCTATCGTTGTTGAGTTCTAATGAGTTTGCTGTGAAGCTAAGTAAATGTTCGTTCGCTAAGTCCTCGATCGAATACTTGGGACATGTGATTTCGGAGGGTTTTTTGAAGGCTGACTCTACTAAAATATCAGCCATGGTGGATTGGCCGAGTCCGGGAAATCTTAAGCAGCTTCGGGGGTTTCTGGGTCTCACCGGATATTACCGTCGATTTATCCGACAATATTCTCATTTAGCGGCACCCCTTACTGAATTACTAAAGAAGGACGGTTTCCATTGGAATGCAGCGACTGAAGAAGCTTTTCAGTCACTTAAGATCACGATGACTTCGGCTCCTGTTCTCCGACTTTCGGATTTCAATGCCTTATTCATCGTGGATACCGACGCGTCCGCCACGGGCATCGGGGCCGTGCTGCTACAGTTCGATCAGCCGGTAGCATACTTCAGTAAGAAGCTGGGGCCACGACGATTAATGGCTTCAACGTACCATAAAGAGTTGTATGCCATTGTCGAGGCCGTTTAAAAATGGCGGCAGTATCTTCTTGGCCGTGAGTTCCTTATTCGGACGGATCAAAAGAGTTTAAGAGAATTACTGCTGCAAGTGATTCAAACGCCTGATCAACAGTTCTATGTTCGTAAATTACTTGGGTTTCGATTCAGGATTGAGTACAAGCCGGGGGCGACAAATGTGATTACTGATGCATTGTCGCGGAAGGAGGAGACCACGGACCTGGGGCAGTTTATGAGTCTGGTGTCACGGCCGGAGTCCGACATTGTACAGCTTATTCGAGATGATAATATGGTGGAACCGGACTTGTTGAAGTATCATGACGCTCATCGCTGTGGGTTGTTGGCAGCCCCATTTTCGGTTTCAGATGGGTTAATGTTCTATGATAACCGCTTGTGTGTGGGGAAGAGTTCGGCTTTACGCTTCAAATTGGTCAAGGAATACCATGATTCTAAGTCGGCGGGTCAGGCTGGGGTTCACCGCACGTTTCAGCGTCTCGCAGCCACCTTCTTTTGGCCAAACATGCGCGTGGATGTTCGTCGTCATATTGCGGGATGTATTACTTGTCAAGCTACTAAATTTTCCACTACACCTGCTGCCGGATTATTACAACCCTTACCGGTGCCGAAGCGTATTTGGGAGGACGTCAATATGGACTTCATCACGGGATTACCGCCATCTCGGGGTTATACTATCATCTTGGTTGTGGTGGACCGTTTGTCAAAATACGCCCATTTTATTGCGCTCCCGCCCGGTTTTGATGCTCACAGAATCGCTTACCTTTTTGCGGATTTGGTGGTGGAATTGCATGGGATTCCCTCCTTCATTGTGTCGGATAGAGACCCCATCTTTACTAGTACGTTTTGGAGGGAGTTGCATAGGCTGAGTGGTACGACGTTGAAGCATAGCTCTGCGTTCCACCCCCAAACCGACGGGCAGTCGAAGGTGATGAATCGAAAGTTGGAGCAATATTTACGTGCTTTTTGTCATACCCAACCCCAACGTTGGACAGTGCTATTGCCGTGGGCAGAGTACTCCTTAAACACGAGTTTCCATTCGGGAATTAAGATGAGTCCGTTTCAAGCGGTCTATGGTCGGCCACCACCGGAGTTAATTCCGTATCATCGGGGGGAAAGTAATGTGGTTGCGGTTGATGATCTTTTGAGTGAGCGTGAGACTGTTTTGCGGCAGTTGAAGCAGAATTTGAGAGAGACACAAGTTCGGATGAAAATGATGGCAGATCGAAAACTGCGGGAATTGTCCTTTGAAGTGGGCGAGTTTGTATTACTGAGGTTGCAGCCATATCGACAACAATCAGTTACCCAGCGGTCTTCTCAGAAGCTAGCTGAGCGATATTACGGGCCGTTTGAAGTTTTGGAGAAAATTGGGACTGTGGCTTATAAGTTGAAATTACCCGAGTCATCGCGGGTGCACCCGGTATTTCATGTATCACTTTTTCGCAGGTTTAGGGGTGAGCAGTCCGGCGTGGTTCCTTTGTCTCTCCCAGTGGACTTACTGGATGGCCGAACACCTTCCCATCCGGTGCGGGTTCGTGCTGAGTGCGATGTGTTGCGCGGCGGTGTACGTGAGAAGCAGTGGTTGGTGTCTTGGTCGGATGGCACACTGGATGATGCAACGTGGGAGCCGGTGATATCGTTGCGGCGCAATTTTCCTACTTTGCACCTTGAGGACAAGGTGGCTTTTGAAGGCGGGAAGAGTGATACGGCGGGAAGGAGTGTTGCAGGCGGAATGATGTATGAAGATGTGCAGGATGAGCTTGACGAACAGGTGACGCCGGTGATGGTTCCGAAGAGTAGGCGAAGGAGTGCAAGAGTGCCAAAGGTTCCGAAATGGCACAAGAATTATCGCAGATATTAAGTAGTGTTATTGTCTTTATTTTATGGTTCTGCTACGTTATAGTATTTGCTAGATTTTGCTTTCCTTCTTTAGAGTCCTAGAGGTTTGGGAGTAGTTTTATATTTATTGTGAGGCTTTGCCTGTTTTGGGGTATGAACAATCAATTTATCAAGTTTCTTTAACCTAATTTCTCAACTCTCTCTTCATCTTTGTTTTCTCCGCCTGGCCGGTCTCGCCGGAACATCATAGTCCGAGACAACTTCAACGTCTCTACCGATACTTGATTGTATCAGGGCATGTTGTTAAGGCCCCTTGACATCGAAAGGGTCTCACGTAGGGAATCCAACATGATCTTATAAGGGATGAATATGCAGTTACCAAATTGTATTGGACCTCTATGAAACGACGTATTAGGCCCAATTTGCTCTTTTTCCTTATCCATTAAACCTCCGTTGTGGCAAGAATCCGAGAAGAACAAGAAGCTTGCACCTTGGGGCACACCATCAACCAGCATCCTCAAGTCTATATATGTATATATGTATTTAGATGTAATTACGATGCACTATCTTCTATTTGTTATAGTGTCAAAATAGAATCCGGGAAATTTTTGGCAGCGCACGAAATCAAAATCAAGAGTATATATTAGTGAAGATAATTGTGTACTCGTGCTGAAATTTAAGTCACAAGCGACTATAGCCTCCACTTTCTTGCAACGGCACTCCGGAGATGGAAACTTGTTACAATCGCACTTCAGATATAGAAACCTAGTTCCATGTCCCGAAAAGTGGAAAAACAGAGTATCCCTCTCTCCAAGTTGAGAAATCAAACGTTGGAGAGCTGACTTGATGTTAGCGCCCGTCAGCATTGCCACAACTTTCGTACCTGGCTTATCCATTAGAACCCCGATGTTATTAGGATCGAATCCGTGCACTCCGATCAGCATTTCACACACGACATCCACGTCGTTGTGGCAACCTGTCAATTGTGTGAAGTCTTCATGCTGGCTGTTTGGGTAGTTGCACCCAAATAGGAGGGCGGGATTCTTTCCTGATTGGCATTTCACCATGGTTGATTGAGTTGTGAGGAAGTGCGTGTGTGTTTTTTTTTTCTTGGCTTTGATGTTGGTTTCATTATGATCCTTGGCCTTATTTATACAAAAGTTTTGACGAATGATCTGCCATTCCATTTTTGCTTTTATCAAGTACCTCTTGTTAGGAAAACTGGAATCGTTACGCATAAAAAGTTCCAGTAGAACTAGGGGTGGGCGTCGGGATCGGGATTTTCGGCACCCGTTCCGTCCAGATCGGGACGGGAAAATCGGGAAAAAAATATTTATCGGGATCGGGAATTGTTTTTAAAATTTTCGGGAAATTCGGGATCCCGAAAATCCTGATTATAAATTAATAATATATATATATATATATATATATATTATTATTATTATACACATAAAAAAACGGTTTTATAGCAACACATATGCGGTAATACAAAATCTGTTATATATATATGATCTCAGAAAGATGCAGTAGCTTTGTTGTTGTTAATTGCTTTGTTGCTGTTGATCATAGTACAACTAAAGGGTTGTTGATTTACAGGATTCCTTGTCGAATTTGCAAAATCATTGGCAAACAAAGAAGGGCAACAAAGAAAACTACAGTTCTTTGGTTGCCTCATTCATGAATTGGGATTTTGGTAAAGTGAACCTTCTGTATATATATATATATATATATATGAATAGAGCCCTAATTACCAAGAATATTAAAGTCTAACGTGAAACATATATGAATTTTAGAAAAGTTTTAAATTAAATTAGACGGATTTAGCATAGATGTTATTATATATAAAGATATATTTAAATTAAATATATTTAACATAAATTAATATGGAGTTAAAAAAAAAAAAAGAAAACTATTTTGGGATCCCGATATTTTCGGGAATAAAAAATTCCACCCCGATCCCGAAAATCCCGAATCCCAAAAATCCCGTCTAGGCCCACGCCTAAGTAGAACAAACTGGAATTACACATAAAAAGTTCCAGAAAAACAGAAGTTCCAACGAAATTCCATAAGTGTTTAGAACGATTGTTTTTGAAGGGAATGGAATAGAATCTTCAGTATAACAATAAAAACAGGGGATTGACACGGGTAATCCCTGTCCTTAAGGTTTCTATTGCCCCCACCATGAATGGTTTGCTAAAGGTTCCAGGCAATACACCTCCTGGATATATGTCAAGCCTCAAAGGAAAATCTGTTCTAAGTGGTAGCAATTCACTTAAAGAACTCTCAAGAATGTTAATTTGTAAAGGATGATATTTCTCATAGGAAATGGGGGTATTTAGACTGTTCTGGTACTGACTTTGTAATTTGCTGGTACTTAATTCGTTTTGACTATTTTTGTAACTTCCAGACCGTTTCAAAATCATGGATCAATTGATATTAATTATCATTTCTATAACTCTCATACAGTTTCAAAACTTTATTTACAGATAAATTCTTTAAGTCTCGTCAGTTTTGAAGTTCCAGTCAACTGAATAGTTACAGAAATTAAGTACCAGTAACTGTTACAGTTACACAATTAGTACCAGCAGTTCAACAGTCAAGTTTTTCAAATAATAAGATATATCTTGTAATATTTCCACACTAATATTAAAGATATATTCAACAATCCCCCCCTTGTTTGAAAACCTTCTCTTAACCAAACAATTTATCATCTCTAAGGATCATGTGCATAAAAGAAGGTGTGGCGAACATTGAACCTTCTCTTAGTGTAAGTAATTTAAGACCGTACCGAAGTTGATGGTGTCCTCAGATTGAACCTCTACTCCTTTATGATACGATCGGAACTACCACACACACACACTTTCCTTCCTTTACGGTGAACATTATCATGCTCTGAACTTTTATGTCCATGTGCAATTATCCTGTTTCATGAACGCCTAAGAGAGTAAACCACAACTCTCTATAAGAAGCGGCTCCACTTCTAGTTCATATAGGCAAAATGTTTCTCTTGCACTTTGTTGCTTTCAAGTGCAGAATTTTGTAAGAGCTAAGCTCAACCTCTTTTCAAGCAACACATACGTTACTACCATAAACTACATATGAGACCACAAGATAGTAACTTCCAGCTAGCGAATATGACTTGTTTTTCCCATTGAACCTATATTATAGGGATAACTTAAGTATAGATTGAGTTACCATCACTCCTGACTCAGTGGTGGTTTAAGTCCCATATCTCAATAGTTGAAGCTATACCAATTCTCTCGTCAGAGTCTTAGTAAACACATCACAATCAAATTTTCTTTATTTTTCCTAGACAAATAATACCACCTCATATTGATTGTCTCACAAATTCAGTCTTAGAGCAACATGTCAAAACTTACTATAGGCACTTCACTATCACAAATATAGCGATACAACATAATATGAGTAATTGAATTTGACCAAAGAGATATGTCTACTAACATTCTCTTATCCAATCACTCTTTTCTTTTGTGCCTAAGTTATGAGCTCAAATTCCATGGTAGATTGAGAGACGCATGTCTACTTCTTGCTTGCCTAAGAAACAGCCCCACCGACAAGAGTGAAAATCCAACAACTTTTGGATTTATTATCTCTCAAACTAGATTTTCAATTCACATCTGAGTATCCCTTCCAACACTAGGGAATTTGTCACAAAATAGTCCAAAGCTAATAGTTCTTCTAGAGGTATTAAGTACCAACTAATAACTTTGAATGACTCCAATATAAATTGATAGTACACCTACTAAGTCTTCACATTACAAAGGAAATATCTGGTCTTCTCGAGTTGTGCAACAACTCTACCAAACTTTCCTTTAACTCCTTTATAAAAAGAAGTATTCACCTCTTTAATCTCGAGGTGAATAAACTTAGTCAATACTTGATCAACAAAGTGAAATCGATTTTATCACAAAACCCCCACTATCTCTCTTCACTTTGATCCCCAAGATGGTATCTTCTTCGCCTAAGTCTTTCACCTTAAAGACATAGGATATATATCTTAATCTTTCATCTTAAAGACATAAGAAAGATACCTTTTGATTTCATTCACTCCAATCACGCAAATACCAATGACCAACTTGCCATTGTCTTAAAAACATCACCATGTATTTTGACTTATGTTGGAGTATATGCACTTGTTCATACTTTTATATACCAAATCAAAGTTTAAAATAGTAGTATTGAACCTCCCATGCCACTGTTTTGGTGCTTATTTTAACCACAAGTGATTTAATAAGTTTGCTCACTTTAGCTTCCTTGGTAGAACAAAGCTTTCGAGTTATTTTCATAAACTTTTTATTTCAAATTAGAATTTGAAAATAATCTTGTTTCGACCACTTGATGAGAATAGTTGGTAGAAAATAATCTTGTTACGACCACTTGATGAGAATAGTAGGTAAATAGACATCAAGTCAAAAGGAACTCTTATGAAAATAACTCGAACTACTAGAGCAAAGTTTCAAAGTGGTCCTTCACTTCCACTTATATAAATCACTTTACTACTAATTTCATTTCAATAGCAAAAATTAGTGTCACTAGTTTCTAAACGCCCACCTGCACCTAATGGGATTAGAACCACAAGGTAAATCTATCGTTACTCAAGTACCACTTCTGATATTAAATCCATCTTGTCATTTATTGCTTTTCAAATGCATTACTCCTTTAAATGATTCAGGATCATTCCCAAAGTTTAATACTTAGAGTATTTCATTTACCATTTTATTATTTTGGTTCCACCCTAACAAAAATAATAAATATTGAGAAGAAATAGTCTTTTTCTAAATTCTTCTTTTATCTAGCTCTAGTACTCCTTCTAGATCTGTTTCACGTTTAGAATTCTTGATTCCACAATAGATCTTATAGGACTTCTAGGCTTATTGGTAAAGGATAGGTCATTTCCAGCTTCTCCTGGAACATCCGCTGGAATAACTTTATTTCAGTGGTTGGAACTTCCTTATTTCCAGCATCTTCTGGAATACTTCATTTCTAATGGTCCCAGAAACTTTGTTATGTCCAACATCTTCTGAACATAAGCTGGTACTTCATTTTCAGAAGTTTCGAAAACTTTGTTATGTCCAACATCTTTTGGAACATACTCTGGAACTTCATTTCCAGCAGTTTTGAAAACATTGTTATGTACAAGACATATGCTGGACTTCATTCCAACCACTTCTGGAACTTTTGTTGGAACAACAGTTCCAGCATTTGTTAAACCATCACTTTCAACATTTTTTAGAAAATTTCCTAGAACCTCAGTTGGATCAACCTTTCCAACATTTACTGGAACATTAGTTGGAACAATATTCCCAACATTATCATTTGGTACAACAGTTGGAACAACATTTCCAACATTCCATTTGGTACATCAGTTGGAACAACATTCCCAACATCTTTTAAAACTTATCTTCAAAAAATCCACATCTCTCGAAATCAAAGAGTCTATGAGCTTTGTTGTTCAGAGCATATCCGACGAATATACTCTTAACAACTCGAGCCCCTTAACTTAGTTCTTTTCGGATTTGAATATTGAAGATACATGATGTACCCCCACACTTTTGAATAAACCAACAATATTTGTCTTCCACTTGTACCATATCCATAAAAATTAATCTCCACATAAGTATTGTGAACATGATCTAACTATGAGAAAAAACTACCAATGATCCTTTCCATAGTTTTCAATACACAACTACTTACTTAAATTTAAAGTACACTTAAATTCTTCCTTATCGCAAAAAGCAATATAAATTAAACTTTCACGAACTTCCAAACATATAACCTTTAAAATGACGCCACAACCATTATTCATGACCTAATTTATGTTAATTCATAAATGCCATCATAAACTTAACCATGAACACACAAAACTATTTAAAACATTTCATTTCAAAATCAACACATGTCAAAGACTTAATTTCAAACATTTAATGTTTGTAACTGTCATTTGACTCCTCAAAAAGTTTTTTAATGTAAAACTAACTCCCAGCAACAACATTAAGATCTATACTTACCAATTTACAATGTTAGAAAAATTATAATATACAACTCGTAATTGCATATAAAGCATTAGGATCTTAATAATTAATCCAACCTGGAATGTTGATTGCCACAATGATTCTCATCTTATTGTAAGCTTTTTAATCAATTGTTCATTTGCCTCCTCCACTGGCTGTCTTTGTTTCAGTGTCTCCAACTCAGGCTGTGGAACTATTTTATCTTTGTTCCAGTGCCTCTAACTCAGGCTCTGAAGCTATTTTGTCTTATATATATATATATATATATATATATATATATATATATATATATATATATATATATATATATATATTCTAGTGCCTCCAACTCAGGCTCTGGAACTATTTTTTTCTCTTTGTTCTATAACTTCCAACGCTAGCTTTAGAACCATTTGCTGATCATTTTTCCAAATGCCTTTAGCATTGTTCAAATGTTGCAAATTTTAGCCAGTTTCAACAAAATCTTATGACCATCTCAAGTGTTCAGTTATCATTTTATATGAAAATCTCTTAGTCACATCAAAATCTAAATAAAATACCAGATAACGTGATTATACTCTATCATGTTTGGCAAGCTGGTACCAAATTATAACAATATCATGTTTCTTCTTAAACAAAATATTGGTCCTTTTCATCATGAAAACAAAATTCTTTTTCATATGTTAAACTATCCAATATTCTTCTCAACACGGACACTATTCCTTCGAACAAGTCTACCCCCACATAGTTAACACTTAACTTCTTTTAAATCAAATTTCGAGCAATACGTTTTGTGTTTATTCTTAAAAAATTTGTTCTAATTTGATCAAAAGGAAAGTCTTCACGTTTATGTATTAACTTTTGGAATAATCCTTGCATGTTGGAGAGAGATTTAGAAATTGTAGCTCCAACTTGAAAGGATTTTGGGTATGACAATTTTCACAATTCTCAAGGTATTGACAATAGCCGATAGCTCCAAAATAGGTTTGCCAATAATTTAAAGATCTAAATATTTATAGTACCTTCTTTCTTAGCTTGATAAGCGTATTTAGATCTCCCACAATTCTCTAGCCATCTGATATTTGCATATAGACCATACAAGCCACCAAAGAGTGAGTTAAGAACATTTCCAAAAGCAAGTTCCTCACATTTTGCCCGCTTGTCTCTTTGTTGTTGCACTGCATTGACAACTTCCAGCTGTGAAGGTTGTCACTCAACTAATGGTCCTTCACCAAATGACGGATCCTCCGGAACTAGCAGCATGTTTGGATCCATCAACAAGAAAATCATCTTGTCTCGCCAAATATAAAATTGTTCCCACAAAATCGATTAGGCTTGACACAATATCCTGGTTCATTACTTTGAAGGATCCTGATTCCATTGTATAGAAACCTTAAGATTGTTAGGAAAACTAGAATCATTACACATAAAAAGTTCCAGTAGAACAGACTGGAATTACACATAAAAAGTTCCAGAAAAACAGAAGTTCCAAACGAAATTCCATAAGTGTTTAGAACGATTATTTTTGAAGGGAATGGAATAAAATCTTTAGTATAATGATAAAAACAGGGGATTGACAAGGGTAATCCATATCCTTAAGGTTTCTATTGCCCCCACCATGAATAGTTTGCTAAAGGTTCTAGGCAATACACCTCCAGGATATATGTCAAGCCTCAAAGGAAAATCAGTTCTAAAGGATGATATTTCTCATAGGAAATGGGGGTATTTAGACTGTTTTGGCACTGACTTTGTAATTACTGGTACTTATTTCGTTTTGACTGTTTTTGTAACTTCCAGACCGTTTCAAGTTCATGGATCAATTGATAGTATCATTTCTATAACTCTCATATAGTTTCAAAACTTTATTTACAGATAACTTATGTAACTCTCGTCAGTTTTGAAGTTCCAGTCAACTGAATAGTTACAGAAATTAAGTACCAGTATCTGTTACAGTTACACAATTAGTACCAGCAGCTCAACAGTCAAGTTTTTCAAACAATAAGATATATCTTGTAATATTTTCACACTAATATTAAAGATATATTCAATAGCTCTCTGTATTTAAATTAGATCCCAATAAAGAAAGCAGTCGACGTAAATCTATGTATAATTTTCTATATTTGATGAATTGGATTCCGATAAATCAAGCAGTAATCTACGTTTTGTAACACCCCGGTTTTTCCATTCAATCATTATGTGTTAATTTATAAATTTCATGACATTAGATTCTTAATATCTCCATGAAATTATATGAATTAATTGTTAATGTGAATATTTTCTCATATATGACCCTAATTGCTCAATTATCTTAATATGTGGATTTAATTGCATAATATGATTTGGAGTTAAATGATCATATTACATGGATTAAAACTTGGTCACATGCGTTCATATAATCGAGGGACTTATTTGCAAGATGTGATGAGTCATATGAGTTAGTGGAAGACTTTTGCATATATCTATACATTACATAGATATTATATTATATACATTTTTTCTCTTGCATTTCATTCATCTCTTTTCATACAAGAACCACACACACTACACACACTAAACCACGATCTAAACACCAAGGAAGGAAAGGGAAGGGATTTCATCATTTCAAGCTAGAATTCAAGGGGGAAAATTGCATAAGTTGAAGCTTCATCATCATACCATCATCTCTTCCATCCCTCCTTTCATTCAAGGTAGAATTGAGATTTGTGTGAATTCTTGAAGTGTTGATTGATTAGGGTTTGATGATCTTGGTATGATTTCTTGTGTGTAAATGATTAGAAGCATGCTTAGGCTCTTTATATTTGCTAGCTTGTATGAAATCTTGCATAATATGAGAGTTGGAAGACATGAGATTATATAGGGTTTAGTTGATTGATTCTTGATGATTTGATGCATGTTTCCTTGGATTATATGATGTTTAATTGATATATATGATCATATACATGTTATATGTTGGTTTGGAGTGATTTAATTGCATTGATTTGGTGTTGGGATGATTTGGGAGCCAATTTCCGTGCCTATACCCTGTTTTTACCCTATTTTTCGGACAGAACACTCCCAAAAGCCCGTGTGGATTTCCAGTTCATGAACCAAACGCCCGTTTGGCACTGTTACAGGAGATTTTCACATGCCCGTTTCTGCTTTCAGACCAATTTTCAAACGGGCATTTCTCCCCCATAAGAACTCCGATTGACCTGATTTTTGAACTCATGTAAACCTCTTAAACTCTAGAACGACCTCCAATTAGAATCATCTCAATATATTTTCTATCCTGTGAGTTATAATCAATTCTTTCAGGTGTCACCACTTCCCGTAAAACTGCACTCGCCTAACTTCAAGCTTACGCCATTTTGACCTCGCTTTGAACTAGAAAACGACGCATATATAATTTTAAAGGTCTAATTGTCTAGTTTCATTACCAATAAAAGAAACTCAATTCACACTTCTATACCTTAAGATATTTCAGTTTTCCCTCAGTATGCGCATTTTCAGAAATTGTCGACTTTTGCCAAACTTCACCTAAACCTCTCTTATTGCATTCCTTTCACTTCCTTGGCTCCCGTACGTGACTTATATGAGTTATATACTTGGTTTATTGATAATTATGCTTTTATTTGACATTCCTTAATTGCTATTGCATGACATATTGATTATGACTTTGCCGTGCATCGTAAATGGTTCATGCGAGTGGTGTCTCGCAAACACTTGTCCCTTTTTACACAGATTGTCTTCCTGTTGACGAGGAGCAAGCTCTATAGCCGTATCCTTGTTATTTTTTCGGCACAGGTGAGGTTTAATTCTATATATATAGAACCCGTAAAACCCCTACGTGATGTTTTCGGCCAAAATGTATCTATATATCTATAGTTTTCCAAACCTTAATGATCTTCAACTGGTTTCACGGAATGGATCGATTGATTTATTTATTGATTGATTGGGCGAGTAAAGCACGTTCACTTTGGGCCCAAGGGTAGTGTATTCAGCCAACCGGGGAAGCAAGGCCTGACGGGTAGCTCTTGCACTATCCTCACCAACTTTGGGATGACCCCCGAATCCACTAGGAGATTAGTGGAGGAAGGAGTTCCGGGCATAGGGACTCAGGAACCCTATGCCCAGTGAGATTGGGTGGTGGGGCCTTGCAATCCCACCATCACCGGAGGAAAAAAGGATTGAAATTGCTAATTGTGCACTGTAATAACTTGCATGTTCACTTAACCATGGATAATCTAAATATTGGTAATGTTCACTATCGGAGTAAGGTTGGAGAATTGCCCTCACTCGGAGTAAGGTTGGAGAATTGCCCTCACTCGCTGGGCCACTGATTGAATAGAGTTGATAATGATTGTATCGTTAAATGGATTTAGTTGTAATCTCGGGCGAGATCTATTCTAATATTGAACTTATATTGTTTCTTTTATTGAAACCTTACCCGAGATTATGACTTGCATGTTAATTGCGCTAATATTTATCTATAACACTCACTCAGTCTTTCATAGACTGACACCTCACATTTTCAGGTCTGCAGGTTGCATGCTAGGCGGGATCGAGTCAGGTCTTTACTTTTGAGTCTAGAATGTTCATTGTAAATTATTGATGCATATTTATGAATTTCTGGGTACTTTTAAATTTGGAATAATGGTTTGTATTGGAGGAAGTGGTGATGCTAATGAATTGAATGTATGTATTGTATGATTCCGTTTCGGTTGTGCATGTTGTATATAATTGAGGGTTAGTCCCGCCTAGCTAGTGATTTTTTTTTTTTATTATCACCCGTTCGCTATAGGTTGGTTCATGTACGGACTATCCATTTCGTATGTGGATCGACTTATAGTACGGGGGTGTGACATCTCGGCGTTTCGGGTGCTACACGTTTCCTGTATTTGAATTAGATTCTATTTAAAAACAAATGTTCACTTCTTTTTTTTTTTGTGGGATTATCACGAATGACCATGAGATTTGGCGAAATTACAGATACCCCTTGAGTTTGAGAAATTACGAATTCCCCCCTAACTCGTTATCTCCCCCGTTAAATTTAATAGAATTTGTAATTTTACTAGTTTACCCCTCAGATCCTAAAACTTGGGGGGTGTTTGTAATAAAAGTTCAAAAGTAAGGATGTTACTTAAATTTTGTGTTTACCTAACATTTTTTTGGGGGGGGAGGGAGGGGGGGGGGGGGGGGGGGGGGGAGGGGCGTAGCAAAGAATGCTATTTAATGATATTTTGACATTTTAACTATGTTACATGGACACGGACACGACACAACACGAACACGGCGACACAGATTTTTTCAAAATTTTAGGACACGACACGCTCCGACATGGCTATATTTTATATAAATAAAAATATTTCATATAAAAAAAAATATTTTATAAGTGTAATCTACGTAACATAAAATATTTATAAAAATATGTAATATTACAAACTCAAATAAGTTTTGTTATTTCCATTTTCTCTTCAAAAAATTTCGAAAAATATTAAAAAGGCATAAAAAACTTTTGCATAATTATAAAATTTACCCCGCCATGTCCGAACCGTGTCAGACACTTCACCTCACCGTGTCCGACACCGTGTCCCAATTTTTTTTTTGTTTTGGACACGCCTTTAGCCGTGTCGGAGCCATGTCCTGTCCGACACGTGTCAGACACTACACGGTCCATTTTTCAGGCGTGTCCGTGCTTTAGTGCATTTTAATAATGAACTAATTTCATTCCTAAATTTTATGAATACCAAATATTTTCTTGAAAAAAAAATGTGCATGCATGTTTATATTGAAATGTTATTCGTATTAAAAGTACATGCATTAGAAATCACCAACGTTCGAAATATTTGTTTAAATAATTCTAATGGATACTTATGTTAATTTAACGTGTTTGTTATGATTTTCTATTTCATTAAAAAAATTTATTATTCTAGAAGAACAAAGTTTAAATAAACTTAAGCAAAAAATGCATAAAACTAAGACATAAGTATAAGGTAAAAATGTTAATTTGGTCCTGTAAGTTTGAAATTTTGGCAATTTAGTCCTGTCCCTTTCGAAATTTGCAATTAAGTCCTATAAGTTTGTAAGTTTTATAATTTTGGTCCTGTTCGTTTCGAATTTTGTAATTAAGTTCTATAAGTTCTAAAATTTAGCAATTTATGTCCGATTTTCACAGGAAAATTTGTTAGTTGCCGAAATTAATTGGCCACGTGGCTCATTTCTTTGCTGACTTGGCGGGATGAGATGACAAAAATATCTGACTTATATAAAAAAATTATTATACATGTGACGTACCTAATAAAAGAAAATTTAGATAAAAAAACATAATTATATTTGAATGAAAATGTTATGTCGTCCAGCAGAGCCTATAAGAAGGTGACTCGCTTCGACAACTAACTTCTTTTCAATAGAAAAGAATAGTCAAACCAACACAGCTAACTGGTCAATCTCAGAGATCTTGTTGACCGACGAACCGGAGATGGAGGACTACGGTCCCATGAAAATCTCTACGTACTTGTTCCAGTCCTTGACAAGTGAGATCTTCCGATTTGCGTGTGTGGGAGCAGCTCAAACAAAGAAGAATCTATTGTCTCAGTATGAATTCAGGCACAATCTGCGCCGTCTGAATTTGAACATAAATTGTAAAATTCGAAATGAACAGGACCAAAATTATAAAGATCACAGACTTATAGGACTTAATTTCAAATGTCGAAACAGACAGAATTAAATTGCCAAAACTGTAAACTTACAGGACCAAATTTAATTTACATTTTTGCCTAAACATAAAGTGGAATCTGTAATTTTTTTTATCATACTTTATTGAAATAAATATGCACGAAATATTTGTTCCGATTTATACTTATAAATAAAATATAAATATTAATAAAATTATAAATTACAAATTTAACCAACATTACAAATATATCATTACACTTTCAATATAATTACAATATACCCCCTAAGGGTATGATTGGAATTTTTAAAAATAATATTGCTGACGTAAGCAAAAGTTAACACCGTTATTAACGGTTGGAGCAATTTGTGAGAGAGAATGTAAATCTCAGGAGGGCGTTTGTAATTTCTCAAACCTCAGTAGGATATGTATTTTCGCCAAACCTCAGAGGGGCGTTCGTAAGTATCCCTTTTTTTTTTGTAACCCTAAATACCCAAATGTCTCAAAATTTGCAAATTTAGTCCTACTCATTTTAATTTTGTGAAATTTTAGGACTTCCGTTAAATTTTAGATGAAAATCAATTTTGACCGTTAGTTGACTATAATTCTATTTAAATATATATTTTAACTAATAAATATGTATATTCTTAAATGTAAATTATTTAACTAAATAAATTCTTAAATTAGATATATCCAAGTTATTTTAAAAATATATATAATATAAATATAAATATATAATATATAATATACAATAAGATAAGTATAATGATTTATATATAGGGAAAATTGCAAAATCGATATACCAACTCCAAAATTTTAGCGTTTTTGGTACTGTGAATTTTTTGGTGAAAATAAAAACCTACAACTATAAAATATAAGCAAAACAAAGCCAATTTTACCCATTTAAGCCAAAACCCGGCTGATATTCGACCCTGATGGTGACGTGTCTCGCCGGAGTCCCAGCTGGCAAATAAAGCCCTTCCACTTCAACCCAAAACCCGTCCAACTCAGATGCCACATACACAAATAATGAAATTGTTGATGACAAATAAGCAAAATTTTTTGTGGGAAAAAATCCCACCCAAAAACATCCAATCAGATTAAATAAAAGACTTTCCCCATTTCAACACAAATATTAAAAACATGAATTCCCTCTTTTTAATCCAAATTGTGGCGTTTTGAAACAAGAACAACCAAGAACCCTAAATTCCAATTCTTCCTAATTGAAGCTTCTCCCATACGAACTCCATGGCAAACTCTCGTTTCTCCTCTAACCTGAACTCAGCGACCCACTCTGCTTCATCTCCATGGATTGAGGATGCACCATGCCTTCATTGCTTTTGTGGAGGGACTGCCGTTATGTGCATTGCGTGGAGAGGAGAGCACCAGGGAAGACGCTTTTACTCGTGTGTGACTCAGGTTCTGAGTGCACAAATGTAACCTTAAGATGCGGTGGTGTTACAAGTCCCATATTGTTTAACATGCCAAAAACCTTGCTCTCTTTGCTGCAGAGTGCTGCAAATCAAAAACAAAATCGATAAAAAGGCTATGAGTAAAACAATAATGAGCAAAAAAGATCGACAGGAAAACTCCTAGAGTCCAAAACAGAGATAAATACACTAAAACTTCATCATAAAATGACAGAGAAGAATCCAAGATACCTGGAAAAAAAAAAACGCTACAAAAGATTGGCAAGACCAAATATGAAACAACAAAACGGTGAGAATTAACAACATCCAAATAATCCCAGCGGTGAGAATCAACCGAATAAACCCCTTTTTCCAAACAATCCTCATTGCATTCTCCTGTGTTAGCTTCCCCACCATGTAAAATGCCTGCTTCAGTGTCTGCAACGACAAATTTCTTTCAAATTCATCACAAAACAAAGAAACTCCAATATACAATTTGAATCAGAAGGAAAAGAATGCACCTTTCGTATGCTGGCTTTGAATTCTTCGGGCAGCCCGCATGGAAACCACCCGCTGGAGATCTTTATCCTTGGATTAATTCCTCAATAAAAAAATTAAGGCTTATTTTTCATTAAAAAATCAATAATTTATAATAATTATACAGCGACGAGTGATGAACTAAGATCTAATCGTGGTTTGAGTTTCCAGTGTTGGTTGCAATCGAGATAGGAAGCAAATCAGAGTAGAGAATCTAGATTTGAAGAAAACAGACTTGTACAAGTACGAATACGCCACTGAAACACCTTCTTCTTCCCCAATTTTCCCTTGAAGCAAATGTGTTTTGTTGTTTGATTGTAAGAAAGAAAGACAAGGCTCTGAAGATGAACAGTTTCTCCTGGTGCAGATAGAACGTCTTTGCTTTTCTAAAAAATCAGGGTTTTTGTTTTGACAAAATCGAATTTTGTTTTTTTTGTTTTTTGTTTTTTGTTTTTAAATCTGTGTGTGCATCTAACTTGGACAGGTTTTTGGTTGAATTGGAAGGGCTTTATTTGCCAGCTAGGACTCCGGCGAGACGCGTCACCATCCGGGTCGAATATCAGTCGGGTTTTGGCTTAAATGGGTAAAATTGGCTTTGTTTTACTTATTTTTTTTTATAGTTGTGGGTTTTTATTTTCATCGGAAATTAAAATTTACAGTACCAAAAACGCTAAAATTTTATAGTTGGTATACCGATTTTGCAATTTCCGTTATATATATATATATATATATATATATATATATATATATATATATATATATACATATACATGTACGTCTTATATTATATAATTGTAGTGTATATCTGGTTCTGAGTTTATGTGTGTATTGTATATAGTGTTCACTACCAAAAAAACAGGATTAGAAAATCGGTCACTAATACCATAAAAATCGGTCACTGATTGAAATCAGTGACCTATCACGATCGGTTGGTAAAAACCTCGTAACTAATTATTCAGTGACCGATATATCGGTCACTAATATGAAAAATGGTGGTCACTAATGAGATTATCTACCTTTGTTTAATCGGTCACTAATTCAGTGACCGCACATAAATCGGTCCCTAAACTCGCAAATGAGCTCGGTCACAAATTAGTACAGATGTAATCGGTTACTAATTTCAATGGTAAAAATAAAAATTATTTAAAATTATCGGTCACTAATTTTCTTCAATTATGGCTCTATTTTGTGACCGATTATATCAATCACTAATTTAATAGATTTCTAATTTTGATATTCAATTAAAATTGTATTTTTTTTTTAATTTTTAATTCCTATATTATTTTAATGAATCATTTAAAAACTTATTTAAAATAAACAAAAGTAATAATATCAAACAAAATACTTTAACATCCCAACATAATATCATAATCATATTACAAAGTATCGAATTAAAAGCATGAAATTTCTCAAACCATTAATAACAAGTCAAATAAGTTTTCATCAAGTTTTGATCACCTTCATTGCTTCATGTAAACTCCGAAAGACTTCTACTTTTTGGATGCTTGGCCCGAATTAGCTGCTTCTAAAATATTCAATCTCTCCAAGCACTTGGCTAAAGTCGCCGATAAAGCTTCTTCTCGTTGTCTTGCCTCGTCAGCGATCTTTTTTGCTTCATCAATGATTTTTGCTTCCCTAATTGCAGCCTCTTCTCTTTCTTTTGCTAACTTTTCTTCAATCACCTTCATTTGTTCTTCATTGATAGTGGGGTATGAAGAATATACCGAGTTTGATTGGGAAGAATTAGCTACTAGTATATCTCTGTAGTGGATAGTGTTCCCAAATGAATAAACTCTTCCTTTAGATGGGCCACCACTTGCTTCAATCCACTTTACAGGATCAAACGAGCCTTCGGGAGTAGGGTTGCTATCATCCTGACTACGTGCCTCATAGTTTTTCTAAAAAATATCAATAATACCATAAATTGTAAGTATACATAATTCACAAGTAAAAATATATAACTACTAATTCAATTGCAAATGATTCCTAAATTCATTTTTCACAAACCAACGTCCCATCCAAACACACTGCAAAAGTTAAGCAGAATGAATCAAACAAAAATCATTTTAATTTCAAGAAAATACACATAAAAATAATTGTCACATGATGAACAAGTTGATATTGGCAAGTTAAATTGACAGAAAATATATATGAATTTGATCCATAGATGTGCAGTTTTTCTTGAGCTAAGCATCTTGAAATTTCAAATGATGTCGGATATCATCTTTCGAGTCACTTCAAAATCTTGAATTAACCCACAGGCCACAACCATGAAAAACATAGCCCACTCAGTGCTCTATTTTAGAGATCATCACACGCCCATAGCAAAGCAGCCACACAATTAGCTTACACAATTAGCTAAGTGTTAAAGGATGAAGGAGATAGATACATCTAGGTAGACGCCAATTCACAAGTCAACTACAGAGCCACCCAACTTTTAACATAAATAAACAAATCAAATAAGCAGCGAGAAAGTAAGTGCAGTAGAGTATCAATACTTATACATTAAGAAACCAATCAACCATACATGTATCATGTATGTACTCATCAAAGGCAAGTAGACAACCCAGGAAAAATCAGACACCTGAGGTATAAACATACCTAAATGGTGTTTGGATTCCTCCAAAAAAGGCCAAGAAGCAAAAGCAAAAGTTGATCTTTCTTTAGAATTTTAAAGTTAAATCACGCACTTTAATGAAAAGGGATTGTGACAATTAAGCTTTTGGAATTTGTTTAAGGTGGAAGGTTAGTTAATTTTCAACACTAAAGTTATTTCACTAAAGGGACCATAGTAATCATCTTCTTGGATAAATTCACACAAGCCAATTACCAAGTATATTAACAATGTTAAAATCTCTAATGAGAAAAAATATCAATATTAAAAACCTTGACTTTAATTACCTTAACTTTTTTAGACCTTGGATCACAATATTCTCCTTCGCCCCTTTGTCTTCGGTGGGTTCGACCATGAACTTGAAAAGGTGTAATTTCCACAGTTGGATTAGCTCTTGCCTACAAAAGAATAATTAAAGATATTAAAAAATTTAAGAATGACTTGAAATAATATATATAACATTACAAATAACTAAATAAAACAAACCATTCTACGTCCGTGCTCCATATGTGAAATTGAACCTCCTGTGTGCACACTAATTGATCCATCTGTTTCAGTCATTCGATTTTGCCTTGCCTTAGCGCACTTCTCTTTGTAGTTCGGGGCACTCATGTAATCCACAATTTTGTTCCAATCTGCTGCCGACATATTCTTTGGACCACATTCTCTTATTTTCTCCAAATCTTCACTACCAGCTTGCTTAATTGCATTTTGCTTGAACCTATAGATCACTTGTTTGTAGTTTCTAACATGAGTTTGCTCCCACGAGTGTCTAACACCACTGTCATGCTCGGGCAACCATGAGTAACGCTCATGTTTAAAAGAAAATGAACAAACCATAATTATATCTTATCTAATTTTTAAATTCTTGAAATATTATAAAAAATATCTTACTTTGAATTTTTGGAAAAGCATTTCTTTGCAATCTGATGGAATTAGTTCCCATGTAGCACATCCTGGGATCGGTGGGATTTGTGGCTGTTTGTTGGATCTGTGGTGAAGAACTGGTTGAATGGCTGCGTGCGGGCAATGTGAGAGAGGAAGAGAGACTTTTGGCCTAGGTTGAATCAATTTCACCAAAAACCCAAAAGCGGGATTTAATTATTTTTCCGTTTTCTTTGGCAACTATTTGTCTTAAGTGGGCCAAAATAATTACTAATTGATTAATCTAATTAAAGCATATAGTAGGTGGTGTTTTTTAAAGGAATCGAATACAAAATCTTTAGTTAAGTTAATATAGCATCGAATAAAATTATTTTTTAAAAAATAATTATTTTAAATATAAGAAAATTATCAAGGATGTTTTATTTTATGTTCATTCTAATATTTTATTACATCATAGTTTATTCGATGAAATTCGATCTGAATTCTCCCAAATTTGATATGAACAAACTTAAATCCTATTATCAAATTAACTTAACCTTTTATTAAGTTAAGTCCATTCCATCCAAATTATATTATCAAATTGAACAATTTTTTTATTTATTTTAATATACACATCCTCAAGCCACAGATTTCTTTTTATACTTTGCCACCTAATTATTGATTTGATTCAACTTGTTTCCAAACCCTTTAATTCTTAAATCGTAGTTGTGATCCCCGATCAAGTAAACAACTAACATGAAGATGCCCACGACAAAACCAAAAGCAACTCAAAAACTTTATGAAATCAAACGCCAATAATTTCATATCAAACAATTCAAAATCTCCACACTTCCCATTTCTCTCCCATTATTTAATTGTCAACTGACACTAATTTAATTTAGTAAATTTGAAACTTGATCTGATCTTCACGAATTGATTCTAATAACATTCTTCTAAAACTTGGATCATTTTGATTCAATTAATATTTCGAAACATATTTAAATAGTTAATGATCAAATTTAACTTTCTTCAAAGAATGAAAAGTCAATATTTGGTATAAATTTGATTTAATAGTTAATGATCAAATTTATACTTTGTTCAAAGAATGAAAATAATTACATTAAATAGTTTGATGTATACGTTATTTGTATTGTAGGTATTTTCAAAAAAAATCTCTAACATTAAAAGATAAAAGCATTTAAAAATAGTTTGATGTATACTGATTTATTTATATTTTTGTGTTCTTTTGTTTAAAAATAGGCCAAATTATCAATTTAGTCCCACAGGATTGGCCTCTCGCCAATTTAGTCCCGTGCTTTTGGAATAATTCAATTTAGTCCCAAATTCTAAAAATTCTCAACCAATGCGGTCCCAAATGCTAACGGACGTTAAAAAACTAACGGGATTGATCAAGTTTCTGGATGGTAATAAACATGCGAGAGTATTATTGTGGAGAAATTTTGAAAATTTCTCCACAAATCAAAGAAAAACGACGACTGGCTCCTAGGGTTTTTTGTAAAACAAAGAGTAAAATATTTGGGGAAAGTATGAATGAGTAAATTGGATGTGTTAGGTTCTGTTTTTCACCCTTCAAACTCTAAGTCAGCGTGTCAAATGGTCAATTTCTTTAGTTTTCTAACGTCCGTTAGCATTTGAGACCACATTGGTTGAGAATTTTAGGATTTAGGACTAAATTGAATTATTCCAAAAGCACAGGACTAAATTGAATTATTCCAAAAGTCAATTCTGTGGGACTAAATTGGCAATTTAGCCTTAAAAATAATTAAAAATTCTTGAAAATATGATTAGTGAGCGATATAATTTTCAGTCACAACATCAGTGACCGATTAGTGACCGAAGTATATCAAAATGAAACAATCTGTGATCGACATTCATCGGTCACAGTATCAGTGACCGATTAGGGTTTGGGTCACATAATTAGTGACCGATTAGTGACCGATAAAATATCGGTCACAAAATCAGTGACCGCATTATAGCATATTCAAACAATTAGTGACCAATCAGTTACCGATATTAATCGGTCACAGAATTAGTGACCGATTAAATTTTAGGTCATGAAATCAGTGACCGATCTGTGACCGGTATTAATCGGTCACTGAATCAGTGACCGATCAGTGACTGAAATTTATGCAGTCACTAATCGGTCACAAATTATTATATATATGTGCTATCGATCATTGATCGGTCACTAATCGGTCATTGATCAGTGACCGATTTATCGATCACTGAAAATCGGTTGAAAAAAGCCTATTTTTTTTGTAGTGGTTGCTATTGCCAATGGTGGTCAATGAAAGGGAGGGGTCGGGGAGAAGAAGGGTGGGACACCGTGGTGGAGAAGAAGTGAGGGATGGCGGTCATGGAGAAATAGGGTCGACGGCAGCCGCCACAGTGGCGGATGGGCGATGGTGGTGGTGTCACGACACTGTAGTGGTGGTGGTATTAAGATGGCAATTGATGAATATGTGTTTCGTCCCATCACTCTCAAAATCTAGTTGTTGAAGATAAAATTGTTAAGTTATTATATATTTGATAATGATCAAGCAAGCAGACAATGTGAATATTTGCTTTTCTATATTTGATGAATTGGATTCCAATAAATCAAACAAGCAATCTATGTCTCCTGTATTTGAATTAGATTCTATTTAAAAACAAAAGGTTCACTTTTTTTGTAATTTCAAGCTAAAACACAAAATATTCCTTGCTAATATTCTACTTCGATTTGATAAACATTAATTTACCCGACAGGTGCCAATTAGTTTACTGGGATGAATCCGGAAGATAAAAAGTTTTCAAAGTAATTAAATGGAGAATAACTTTGAGAAATTTATTAATAAAGGATTAAAAAGAAAAAAAAGAAATTACTGCTAAGGGGATTCCGTAGTTTGTAATTTACCAAATAGATAATAACATTTAGATAATAGTTTTTTTTTTCTTTCATGGCTGTTGCATAAATCTATTATAGTTTTATATCACATAGAAATTAATGATATTATGATGTGATCTTTATTTAATATTTCTTAAAAACTGTATTGCATAAATTAACATTAGCTACACATATATATGAATTAATTTTAAATAAATTTTATTATAGCAAATTTAAATATTAATAGTGTGTAACTTAATCAAATAAATATAATAAAATTCTTAATGAATCACTTTGAATTTTAAAAAATTATTCATTATAAAAATATTTGTATAAAATCTCTATTTCAAAGTAACATCCAATAAACCACAAGGGAGAATTTCATTGTACTACCCTGACGTTTGCCATAATTACAAATAGGTCCCTATTCTTTGCGTAATTACAATGAAGTCCCTAAACTTTCACTTCTGTTTGAGGTCCATAACGGACGTTATTGTTTCGTTATGGTCAACGGTTGACCAGCCCAAAATACCCCTGAATATTAAATTATTATTACAAATAGGTCCTTGAGGTTTGAATTTACTAACAAAACGATCCCTATAGTTTACTAAATAACAAATAGGTCCTTGTATTTCGGGCTGGTCAACCGTTGACCATAACGGAGCAGTAACGTCCATTATGGACCTCAAACAGAAGTGAAAGCTTAGGGACTTCACAGTAATTGCGCAAAGAACAGGGACCTATTTGTAATTATGGTAAACCTCGGGGTAGTACAATGTAATTTTCCCAAACTACAAACTAAATCACAGTGAAACATATAATTATAGTGCGTATTAAATTAATTAAAGTGAAACGCATAGTTATGATGTGTGTAGATGCAACACATTGTTACACAAGCAACACACGTCTCGTTATCCTAACCTAATATTCTAGCAATTAATTTAAATATTTGAAATCATAATACAAATTTTAATTAAAGTGGAGCGCCTAGTCATGATACAGGTAGATGTAATATGGAATGTTGTTTCCTTTTGCTTTTGCTTGCATCATCCACTAATGGTCAAATAGATTCAGTTCACAACCCTTTCCTCCCATAAGAGGATTTGATTCACAAATCCAATTTATCTTAAATTTGTGTTTCAATAATATCCATTGTCTTAAACATCCTATTTAAGTGCTCATTTGGTTGACTTTTCGTACCATTATTTTTGAAAATTCAATTGATGTTTGATCGTGATGTCTTGTACATTTACTTTTTTAAATTTGTCTTATTTTTGTTCGATAGTATCATTTTTAATTTTCGGTGCATTGTTGATACTTTTACTATCCTTTGATCTTTCCCCAATAAATTACTACTACAACTGTATGACTTATCAATTTTATAAATTTTCTTCCCACCCATATGGTCCCCATCACCTGGTGCATACTATGAACTTTATGGTTGCGATTATCTCTTATGGTGTTTCATGCGATCTTACTATTCGAGTTAACCGTTCTACTTAAGTGTTTTCTCAAATTTGATTGGTCAGCTTATGTCACCTTATCTGATTGTCGATAGGAATTGGCAGCCTTAGGAACTTTGGCCTTTAAAAGTTCACAGTATGATGCGCAAGAGACTTGATTGTTGTCATGTAATCTTGGAATAATAGAAATATTGACAATATGTTCTATTGTTAAGGGATGTTATTTTTGAATTTTAGCAGCTCGTTTCTCATAATCACCGTCATATTCTAAAATAATTAAAAATTATTAAACACTAAAATAATATTACAATTAATTATAAAGAAGTTATGTTATAATTATATTGTATATAGAGCATCTAAATAAAAATATTTAAAGTTATTATTATTATTAATAAAATTAATTAAAAATGTATGTGGAATCACACAACTCGTACCTTATGAAATATTGAGCCAAAAATCTCGAGCTCTTTCCAACTTCTTCAACTTTGTCAACCTCATCAAGATTACGGGAAAAAGAAATTTCATAAGCAAATTATCAATAACAAATGTTGCTTTTGAGCAAGGAAAACAAGAAGGGTTTAAGTGAAAGCAATAACCATTCTTCTTCTTTTTTTCTTTTTTTTTTTTGACCCAAAAAAAAAAAAAAAAAAAGTAAACCATTCTTTTTGAAGTAACTCCGGAACTATACGGAGACAATATTTACTTCAAAATTGGGAGGGGGTCGATTTGGGGCAGTATTAGAAAAAAAAAATTGTTAGGGGACCAAAATGAAATTGAATATAAAAAAATATGTACTTGAATTTTTTATTCATACTAGTGAAGTTAACGTGCGTTGTACGTTTTTCATGTAGTTTATTTAAATAAATTTTATTATTATATTTTTAAAAAAATTATAATATATATTAACAATATTTAATCTCATTAAATAAAGGGAAAATTGCAAATTTGGGATAGTAACATACCCCAATTTGCATTTTTGGAATTTAATTTGGTATTTCCGATTTCAGGGATAGTAACTCTAAAATGTTTGCAATTTCGGCCAAATCTCAACCGGAAATCTAATTCTGCACCGGAAAACTGCACGTGATCGCCTGAAACCGGTTGAAGTCATGTGTGGCAAAACAGCCTATCGGGAAAATTGCAAATTTGGGATAGTACCATACTTCAATTTGCATTTTTGGAACTTAATTTGGCACTTCCGATTTCAGGGACAATAACTCTAAGGATTTTGCAATTTCAGCCAAATCTCAACCAAAAACCTAATTCTGCCCCAGAAAACCGCACGTGATCGCCAAAACTCAATTGAAGTCATGCGTGGCAAAACATCCTGGGCCACATAAGCAAAAGAAAGCCATGTCAATTAAAACATAACTTCACATGTGGCATAAGGACTTTAAATTAAAAATGCAAAACTGACAAAAGGAAAAAATGGTCTTGTTCTTTCCCCTATTTATTTAAATTTAACACGGAAAGGCTTATCAAATTCTCTATCGAGCCAGAAAAAAATTCAACAAAGGACAGAAATAAATCCACTATCTATTTTATGTCAAACAATACGTGAAATAACTCCTGATATAGCAATAAAAACAAGACGTGTAAGTGGATCGACTCATCAAGTTCCCATTGAAATAGGATTCACACAAGGAAAAGCACTTGCCATTCGTTGGTTATTAGCGGCATCCCAAAAACGTCCGGATTAGAATATGACTTTCAAATTAAGTTCCGAATTGGTGGATGTTGCCAAGGGGAGTGGCGACGCCATACGCAAAAAGGACGAGACTCATAAAGTGGCATAGGCAATTTTTAAATAAATAGGGGAAAAAACAATACGTTTTTCTTTGTCAGTTTTGCTTTTTTAATTTAAAGTCCTTATATATGACACATGTGAAATTATGTTTTAATTGACATGACTTTCTTTTGCTAATGTGGCTCAGGTTGTTTTTGCACGCATGACTTCAACCGGTTTCAGGCGATCACGTGCGGTTTTCCAGTGCAGAATTAGGTTTCCAATTGAGATTTGGCTGAAATTGCGAAATTTCTAGAGTTATTGTCCCTAAAATCAGAAATGCCAAATTAAATTCCAAAAATGCAAATTGAAGTATGTTACTATCCCAAATTTGCAATTTTCCCGATAGGCTGTTTTGCGACACATGGCTTTAATTGGTTTCAGGCGATCACGTGCGGTATTCCGATGCAGAATTAGGTTTCTGGTTGAGGTTTGGCTGAAATTGCGAAATTTTTAGAGTTACTGTCCTTGAAATCGGAAATGTCAAATTAAAGTCTAAAAATACAAATTGGGGTATGTTACTATCCCAAATTTACAATTTTCCCTTAAATAAATGTAATGTACAATTTTTAACGAACTATCTTATTTTTTAAAAACTTACACAAAAAAATATTAGCATAAAACTTTCTTTCTAATCATGAACAATAAGTAACACCATTAAGATTAGAGAGATATCAAAATAAAGAAACAATTCAAATTCGAGAAACTTCCAAATAAAGAAATAATAAGAATATTTTAAAATTTTACTATATAAAAATAAAATATTCAAAGTGAGTAATAATTTGTCTAAATAATTCTATTTTTAAGCATACATAATAGTTTAAAATTTTATATTGTACTTAATAAATGAGAAGACATATCTAAAAAGTATTAGTAAAGCTTCATAATCATATAAAATACACTATACATGTACTTTATTCCTTCTCTTGTTTGACCTTCTTTAATATAATACGCGATTTATTTTTAGTTTTCTTCATGAAATTTTTAAGTGTCTCCTCGTTATCGTTCAAAATGTAAATGCTATTTTCACTTTCAAAATTATGGTTTTGGTTCCTAATTCTTTTTCCTACATTTTTTACTTCAATTCCATCATCATCATGTTCCTCTCTTCAAAGTTCTGTCCACCGTCCACCATCTTTAACTGGTAATTTCTTTTTCATCGATTGTCGGATTTTGGTTTCGAGGCCACCATTATATTTACCGAGTCAAGAGCTTCGATTTTGATGTCTAATATCAACATATTTGACATCTGATTTGTACAGATTTGCACTTAGAAATCAACCCAAAATTTTATTAAAAAAGTTAAATGAAATATTTTTCAAGATTCCGTCTAAAAGAGAGTACATGTTAAATATTACATTTTACAAAGGTTAAGAGGAACTCGCGCTGATTTAAAGGTTAGGGGGCAAAGTGCGAAGGTCCCAAAGGACAAGAGTGACTGGAATTTACCCTTTATAATTCAATAAACAACAAATAATATATCAAGTTTAATTATTAATTACGTGGTCATTGTGCTTTTGCCTGAGATCCTCAGACTTAGAATGGTCGGCAGCTTGTTTCTTCCTAGCTTAGGGTTCTTCTTGATGCCATACTTATTCTATGTAATTTTTTTTGGGGTAATATCATTTTGAGAAATTTTTTTTTTTGTCATCCGGACTTTGCGCGTTTTTGCAATTTGCCATCTCGGGCAACTTTCATTGCAAACCGCCATCTGAACTTTGTAATTTTAACAAACCGCCATCTAAACTTTATTTTTGGTGGTTTTGGTGAAAATACAACTGACGTGGCGCATTTCAAAACATGCCACGTGTCAAGTTTTTTGGCCAAAACCACCAAAAGATGGCAGTTTGTTACAAATGCAAAGTTCAGATGGCGGTTTGCAATGAAAGTTGCCCGAGATGCTAAACTGCAAAAATGACCAAAGTACGGATGGCAAAAAAAAAATTTCTCTATCATTTTTTTCCATGACATATTGATTAAAATATGCATGATTGGGTGTATTTGCACTTTACTCCCCAAACCTTCACGTTTTGATATAAATAGTACATAACTTATGAAGTTTGTTCTTGTAGCACTCGGGTCGATAGGCACTACATCCCCCGCACCAAGCGTCCAATCCACATATGAAATAGAAATCCATACATGAACTAGAAACGGGTGACAAATAAAAGAACCGTAGCTAATCGAGGCTAACCCTTGAACCAACAATCAATTAAGGAACAATGCAACAAGTTAACAGCGGAAACAGTAATAATATCCCCAAGTAGTGAGCATAATATACAAATATTGTAGCACCCGGAACGCCAAAATGCCACACCTCCGCACTATAGCTCAGTCCACATACGAAATAGATAGTCCGTACATAAACTAAGACTATAGCGAACGGGTGACAAGAGAAAAGAAACACGAGCTAGGCGGGACTAACCCTCAATTAATACCATCATGCATAAACAATAAAATGAAAACATAATATACATTCACTTCATTAAGTCAAATTCATTTCCATCCCTTTAATACAAGCCAACTTCCAAAATATCATAAAGATCTATAACGATACATATACATAGGCATCAATAATGTACATGAAAATGAGACCGACAAGTGCTAGACCCACAAAATAAAAGACCTGACTCGATCCCGCCTAGCATGCAACCTGCAGACCTGAAAATGTGAGGTGTCATTCTATGAAAGACTGAGTGAGGGGCTTAAATAAATATTAGGGCACATATCATGCAAGTTATCGTCTCGGGTAAGGTTTCATAAAAGAAACAATATAAGTTCAATATTAGAATAGATCTCGCCCGAGACTACAACTAATCCGTTTAATAATTCAATCAATTAACAATTCAATCCGTGGCCCGGCGAGTGAGGGCAATTCTCCAACCTTACACCAATAGTGAACAATTAATATTTGAGTTTCATTTCAATGGTGAGCATGCAAGTTATTACAGTGCACAGTTAGCAGTTTCATGAACTCCTTCTTCCTCCGGGTGATGGTGGGATTGCAAGGCCCCACCACCCAATCCAACTGGGCATAGGGTTCATGAAACCCTATGCCCGGAAGCATGAACCCTATGCCCGGAACTCCTTCCTCCACTAACCTCCTAGTGGATTTAGGGGTCATCCCAAAATGGTGAGGATAGTGCAAGAGTTACCCGTCAGCCCTTGCTTCCCTAGTTGGCTAATACACTACCCTCGGGCCCAAAGTGAACATGCTTTACTCGCCCAATCAATCAATCAATCAATCAATCAATCAAGTAATCAATAAATTCAGTGAAATCAGTTAAAAATCAATAAGGTTTGGAAAACTATAGATATATAGATATATATTTTGGCCGAAACATCACATAGGGTTTTATGGGTTCTATATATCTAGAATTAAACCTCACCTGTGCCAACAATACAATAAGGATACAATTATAAAGCTTGCTCCTCGTCAACGGGAAGAAGATCTGTGTAAAAAGGGACAAGTGTTTGTGAGACACGACTCATATGAACCAATTACGACGCACGACAAAGTCATGGAATATCAATCATGCATGTACAATCAACAAATATCATAAACGTGTCCAATTAATCAATAAGCCACGTATATAACTCATATAAGTCACATACGGGAGCCAAGGAAGTGAAAGGAATGCAATAAGAGAGGTTTTGGTGAAATTTGGCAAAAATGGACAATTTTAGGAAACGTACATGCTGAGGGAAAATTGGAATATCTTTAATTTTAGAAGTGGGCATTGAGTTTTGCTTATTGTAAATGAAACTAGATACAAAGACCTTTCCGATGATATATGGCTCGTTTTCTAGTTCAAAGCGAGGAGAAAATGACATGCGCTTGAAATTAGACGAGTGCAGTTTGTCGGGAAAGTGGTGACACCTAAAAGAATTGATTGTAACTCTTAAACTAGAAAAGATATTGAGATGATTCGAATTGGAGATTGTTCTAAACTTCAAGATATTTCCGTGGCCTAAAAAATCAGGTCATTTGGAGTTCGTATAAGGGAGAAATGACCGTTTGAAAATTGGCCTGAAAGCCTAAACAGGCATTTGGAAAGGCTCGGGGGAGGCAGCAGGTTCCTAAACGGGCGTTTGGTGATATAACTAGAGGGCCAAACGCCCGTTTGTAAGTGAACTGGGTGAGAAACAGGGGAAAAACAGGGGCTAAGAACGGGAATTGGCTCCCAAATGATCCACAACAAAATATGGTAAGCAATCAACCTAAAAACTATCACATATCATGCATATGGTTCATATATATCAATTAGGCACCATTTAATCCATGGAAACAAGCATAGATCATCAAGTAATCATCATCCAAACCCCATATATTTCATGATATCCAACTCTTATATAGATCAAGAATTCATGCAAGCTTTGAAGTCTAAAGATCCTACTCATGCTTATAATCTCAAACAACCAAGGAATCACTCCATAAACACCAAACCCTACTTCATATAGTTCAAGAGATTCAGTCAAATTCTCCATCTATACCTTCAAATAAGAAGAAAGAAAGGATGAAATGATGATATGGTGATGATGCTCCAATTTATGCAACTTTCCTCCTTGAAATATAGCTTGAAATGATGAAATCTCTCCCTTCTCTCTTCTTGGTGTGAAGAACCGATATTTAGTGTGTGTGTGTGTGTGTGAAATTGTTGATGAAATGAAATGAAATGGAATGAGAGATTTACATAAGTCTTCCACTATATGGCATGACTCATCACTTATTGCATGTTAGTCCCTCAATTATTTAAATGCATGCAAACAAGTTCTATTCCATGGAAAAAGATCACTTAAATCCATTCATGTTATAAAATTAAGTTCACAATTTATGAAATGATCAAGTAAACATATAAGAGCATTTAATCACATTAGTAATTAATTTACGTAATTTTCACGTTAAAAGAAATTTCACATAAGTTTATGAAAATAAAATGAATATAATGATATGAAAATTATAATAATAACACATAATGCATAAATGGAAAACCGGGGCGTTACAAATATGGCCACCACGGCCTACAATATCACTCCAAAAGTATAACATAATACAATCCACAAAATAGGTATAAGTGTGCATCAACATGATATGCTCAATCTAGGCTACAAAATAAAGACCCGACAGGCTCTATTTCCCCGCCTAGAGAGAACTTACAAAAGCTAAAAAGTGAGGAGGGGTTAGTATGTGAAGACTAAGTGAGAGGTTTATTTATATAAATCACATAACATGCAACTTATAATCCCCGAGTATAGTTTTGAATATAATCCAAGGGGATGGTTTGGGAAATGAGACAATACTCGGCATTACAAGCATCAGTTTAATTATAATAATTCATTAGGTAATAAGTGACCCGGCGAGGGGGTGAAATCTCTATCCAAACTCTGACAACGTACAGTGATTGATTTAAGTGAGAGGTGATCATGTAAGTTCAGTAATCAATCAATCAGTTAATTAGTAATTCAGTATCTACCCTTCTTCCATGGTTCGATGGTCGGGTTTGCAAGGCCCGAGATACCTCAGTACAGTGTGAGACGGGGGCTCATGACTCCTACTCGCTCCTTCGATGGTTATACCACCGGCTCAGGAATATCTCGCCTTCCCGTCTCCTAGATTCCGCGAAGATATTCTTAATGGGTACTACGTGTAGAGGTTCTTTTCGACGGCCTGATGCCGTTCCGATCGCCAATCCCACGTTTCCCCTTGAGCCAGTAATCAATACAGTGCAATGTCTTGCCAAAACAGTTCGATCGGTAGGTTTTCAATTAAAGGAAGGGTTCCTTTATAAAACATTTACATTTTGGAAAACCTATATGTATAATATAAATTTTTGGCCGAAATAGTCACATTGGGATATTATGGCTTTAAATACGTAAAGAAAACCTCACCATGATTAAAAGAAATGAATACGAGCTAAAGAGCCTGCTCCCTGAGTCTTGCACCGACCTCTGTATAAGAAAAGGAGTAACTAACGTAAGATTCGACTCCATGAACCAAGTATTTAACAAACGGCATGTTCATGAGATGATATGATATGAGATTTCATGTTATTAATTCATAGAAATATTCATGTGCACAATTAATGGCCCACGTATTGAATAAACGAACGTAAAGCATAAGTCAGGAATTCAAGTTCAAGTACTCACTCATGCATACTGGAGAATTTAACATGCAAGTAATTCAAAACACTTAAAAGAGTCGGGAAAAGAGTACGGAAGTGAAATCACGAAGAAAGCACGTAAAACGAACAAAACACAAAAATGGGACAGACACCTCTGAAACAACCATTTCCAGTTTGAATTGGAAACCTAAACGGCCATTTCAAGGCTCGTTGAAGAAAGGGTCAGTAACTTTCCAAACGGCCATTTCCAGAATGAACTGCGGTCCCAAACAGTCGTTTGGGATGCTCCTGGGTCGAAAAAAAAAGGCAAAAATTGGGGAACCTCTCGGGAATGGTTCCAAGCCATTCCCACACCAAACCCAAGCACCAAAACACCCCAAAAAGAAACACACAACACGTATACAACTCAAATATATCGTTTAGGTAACAAATGATACATAAAAGCATACTTAGATAATCAAATTTCCACATACCAAAACCCTCATTTATATCTTATATATCAACCAACTAACAAGAATCCATGCCAGAGGTCCAAAGATAAGTATATATTCATACATATACACACTTAGAAGCATGGTATTAAACTCAAATTCACAAAACCCCAACTTATTCAACAAATCACACACAATCACATATATATACATACACAAATATACACACCTAACTCAAGAAATGAAGAAAATAGAGGGTCTAGAAAGTGATGATGATGATGCAACGAGCTCCGGTGACGTCGCGATGAGTCCTCCTTCTTTTTCTTGAAATCGAGCCCCTTGTGTGTGAGTGAGAGTGTGTGTGTGTGTGTGTGTTCTTGTGTATGTAACGAGAATGATGAGATGTATGAAATGAATATAATGTGTATGTGCTTGTATGATAAAAGTCAAGTGTATATATGTGTAATTGCACTTAAGTCCTTGTCATTAAGTTAATTATATGTTAGAGATGAATGCTTGTAGGGGTGAATGTGCAATTATGTCATGAGAGAGATTAAAGGTATATGCAAACATACGTACATATATATATATATATATATATATATATATGAAAATATGAATTAAATCCAATGATGTATGCATGTTACAATTAAATCACTTATGTTGTATTAATGCAACCAAGCTCAAATATAATTAGTTAGTCAATTAATCTTACCATTTTCATAATAAAGTGTGAACAAAATAAATAAATAAACCTCACTCTCGGAAAACCACACGCGTAGCGCGCGTACCTCGAAGACGAGAACATGGGGCGTCACAACCTTATCTCCTTAAAAGAATCTGGTCCCCAGATTCACTGCTCGGGTGGAAACAACTTCGGATGAAACTTTCTCATTTTGTCCTCGGTTTCCCAAGTGCCTTCCTCAGTCTTATCGCTTCTCCACAAAACCTTTACCAAGGGAATTTGCCGGTTTCTCAACACTTGGAACTTGTAATCTAGAATCTTCACCGATTTTTGGACAAAAGTTAAATCCGGTTGCAAATCAGCCTCTTCAACTTCTTCAATGAGGAGAATCTCGGACACAACGGGATAATACTTCCTTAGTTGAGAAACATAGAACATTGTGAATCCCGATCAAACTCGGTGGTAGGTCCAGACGATACACCACTGCACCAATCTTCTCAAGTATCTCAAATGGACCCAAGTAACGAGGGTTGAGCTTCCCTCCTCTCCCAATCCGAGCAAATCCCTTTCGTAGGGATGCCCTTAAGAACACATGGTCCCCAACCTCGAACTTGAGGCCTCTTCTACGAAGGTCGGCGTAGCTCTTTTGTCGATCTTGGGCTGCTTTCATCAGTTGCTGTATTAGTTGGACTTTCTCAATTGCATCACGCAGGCTTTAGAAGGTTTCTTCAACTTCTCACCCCTCTTAATGCCCTCTTGTTTGGTCCATTACCATTCCTCAAGATCAAAGAAAAACGGGGATCTATATTTTCGACCATAAAGAACTTCATACAGGGCCATACCGATCGAGGCTTGGTAACTGTTGTTGTAGACGAACTCGATCAAGGGAAGTTGTTCATCCCAAGAGGTTTGAAAATCCAAGGTACAAGCTCGAAGCAAGTCCTCAAGGTACTTAATCAATCTCTCGGATTGACCATCCGTTTGAGGGTGTGACACGGTACTAAACATAAGCTTCGTGCCCAAAATACCTTGTAACTCTTGCCACAACCTCGAAGTAAACCTTGGATCTCTGTCCGATACAATGCTAACCGGAATACCATGAAGCCGAATGATTTTTCTGTTATACAACTCGGCTAGCTTGTGATCTTAAAAGACATCGGGAATAGGGATGGCAATGAGCCGAGCCAGCTCGTGATCTTAACGAGCTGGCTTTGTGATAGCTCGCGCTCGGGTTCGAATTACATGAGCCAAACCGAGCCTGGGCTCGGCTCGGCTCGTACCTGTTTCAAGCCAAGCCCAAGCCCAGTTATTTCTGTTCATCAGCTCGAGAGCTGGCTCGCGAATCATAGATTTTATATATATATATATATATATCTTATAACCTTAATATGTGTTATATTCTTAAAAGCGTAATCTTTCCAAAAACCCTAAGAACCCATTTACCCTCATTCCATGTGAAAATTTTCCTGCGCCGCACACCTTGCTCTCCACACCAATCCACCGCCGCTCGCCGCACTCTGCCGTTGCCGCCAGTTGACACCCTACACTCACCTCTCCAGACGCCTCCACACTCCACATCGACGTACGCTATCACACCAGCCCACCACCACACAGCGGCACACCCAGAGTTCGGATTCATCTCCATATCGTCAGGTAATAAGCGATTTTCCCAATTTCTTGGTTTGCTTTACCAATTCTAATATTATTATTTTATTTATTTTTCCTTCGAATTTAAGCTTAAGCTGAAGTGTTTGTTAAATCTAGTTGGGGTTCTTTCATGGGTTGGTTCCTGATTTAATTCCCGTTGAACAATCTTGTTAGAAGCTTTTATCTTCTTTCATGGTTAATTGCTGCAAGTCTAATCTGTTGTTAATGCTTTAGAATTTGTTATGTAATGTCTGAAATTGTTGTTTAATGGCTGCAAAGTATGAAAAAATTGATGTTTAAGGTCTAAAATTGTTGTTTAATGGCTGCAAGTTTGAAAATTTTGATGTTTAATGGCTGCAAGTATGAAAATTTTGATGTTTAAGGTTTGAAATTGTTGTTCACTGGCTGGAAGTTTGAAAACTTTGATGTTTAATGGACTGAAATTGATGTTTAATGGCTGCAAATTGTTGTTTAATAGACTGAAGGGGTAATCACAGAAACCCCCCCTTCCTTTGGGGGTTTTGGCACTTTCCCCCCTATACTTTCATTCTTGGCATTAAACCCCCTAACCTTTGAAAAATATTACACTTAACCCCTTCAAAAAATTTTGATCATCGATTTCTCCTTCGTTATAGCGACCCAAGCTTCAAGACCACTGCCATCGTGTTCGTCTCTCCAAGGAGAACAAAGCCCATACCCCAGCCAACTTTATTGGCCGCTAAAAGCTTCGTTCATCGTGCTTCATCTTTAACCAATGATTTCTACTTCGTCGGTTGTCAGATTTTGATTTCGAGATCATTGTTATGTTCCTTACGTCGAGAGCTTTGATTTGATATATAATATCTACACATTTGAGATCAACTTTGTATAGATTTGCTTTGTTAAAGTTTGTTACAAGGCGTTAAGTGTGATATTTTTCAAAGGTTAGGGGGTTTAATGCCAAAAATAAAAGGACAGGGGGGAAAGTGCCAAAACCCCCAAAGGACGGGGGGTTTTTTGTGATTAGCCCTAGACTGAAATTGATGTTCAATGGACTGAAATTGTTGTTTAATGGATGCAGATTGTTGTTTAATGGACAAAAAAATGTTGTTTAATGGACTGAAATCGGTGTTTAATGGACATAAATTGTTGTTTAATGGCTGCAAATTGTTTAATTTTATTAATGTTCTATAAATTTTCAGGAAGAAAGACTAATAACAATCGACTTACCGAATATTTGACTTCAGAAATAATTGAGGTACCTTTTTAATTCAAGCTAATATGTGTGTTAATTTAGTGTTTATTGTCTTAATTGTCCAATATAAGCTACGGTTTTAAATTTCTCTAATTGTCCAATAAAAGCTACTGTTTTAATTTAGTGTTTACTGTTTTAATTAAGTGCTTGGTTTTAATTTAGTTTATCATTAATATAAGCTATTGTTATGCAGGATTGCAGGAGATGAGGAGAGATGTCAAAAATAAGTTGTTCTTATGTTTTATTTGAATGAATGTTGATGCATTTTTATGGTTTATTTGAACGTATGTTGCTACACTTTTATGGATGTTTAATTGGATGAATGTTGCTGCACTTTAGGGATGTTTAATTGGATGAATTTTGTTGCACTTTAATTGAATGAATGTTGCTGCACTTTGTATGGACTTTTTATGGTTTCTGTGACTATTGGAATGAATTGTAAAATAGCAGGTTTATTTACTCTTTGGCAAAAATAAATAAATAAAAAAAAACAGAAAAATTTGCAGTCAAATCCTAGTTCGCGAGCCATGCCCCGAGCCAAGCCCGAGCCAGAAAACCCTAGCTCGTTGGCTCACGAATTAGGTTCGAAACCCATTAATTTTCTGCGAGCCCGAGCCCGAACCTCAAAAAAAAAATGCTACGGCTCAGCTCGGCTCGGCTCATTCCCATGCCTAATCCGGACTGGTAGAAAATTCGCTGACTTAGTCAGGCAGTCCACGATCACCCAAATACCGTTATAACCACCCTTTACTTTCGGCAACCCGCATACGAAATCCATCGTCACCTGTTCCCACTTTCATTCTGGAATAGATAAAGGCTGTAAAAGACCTCCGGGCTTCTGATGCTCAGCTTTAACCTTCTAACAAGTCATGCAATGTCTCACGTACTCGGCTAAATCCTTCTTCATCCCATTCCACCAATAATATTGTTTAAGATCTTTGTATATCTTATTTCCTCCGGGGATGGATAGAGTAAGCCGATTCGTCAGCCTCTTCGAGCAACACCCATTTCAACTCTTCAGGCACCACTACACGGTTCTTGATATGAAGAAGACCAGTTTTATCAAACCCGAACGGGCACTCCGCATCTACTCTTGCTTTAGCAACCAACTTCTGAACTCCCTGATCACTATTCTGAGCTTCAAAAAAACGTTGCTTCAAATCCGGTTGTATGGTGATGTTGGCAACACGAGCCTTTAAGATAATTGGCTCAATTCCACTACCTTTACCCACTTCCAGACGCAACAGACTAGCCTTCCTACTAAGTGCATCGGCGATCACATTAGCTTTGTCGGGATGGTACTTGATTGTACACTCATAATCTTTAAGGAACTCCATCCATCGCCTTTACCTCATTTCAAATCCTTCGGAGTGAACAAATATTGAAGGCTCTTGTGGTCAGTAAAGATCTCGAAAGGCACTCCGTATAAGTAGTGTCGCCCTTTCCAAGTACAAAGATCACTGCGGGTAATTCCAAGTCGTGAGTGGGGTAATTCTTCTCATGCTCCTTTAATTTCCTAGAAGCATAAGCAACCATTTTTCCGTTTTGCATCAACACACAACCCAATCCCTCCTTTGATGAATCCATATAAATGGTATAATCCTTAGAGCCTTCAAGAAGTGTCAAGACCGGGGTGGTGGTCAATTTCTCCTTTAAGAGGTTGAAGCTTTTCTCGCATGCTTCATCCCACTTGAACTTCACCTCTTTCTTAGTCAATCGGGTCAATGGAGCGGCAATCTTCGAGAAGTTATTCACAAATCTTCTATAATATCCCGCTAGACCTAAGAAACTTCTAATCTTGAGGCATTCTTCGATTTCTCCCACTTCACCACGGTCTCAATCATCGTAGGATCAACTTCGACACCATTCTCGGAAATGATATGACCCAAGAATAAGACCCGATCAATCCAAAACTCACACTTACTGAACTTCGCGAATAATTGATGTTCCTTCAAAGTTTGCAACACGAGTTTAAGATCTCTCGCGTGCTCTTCGGCAGACCTCAAATACACAAGGATATCATCTACGAAGATCACCACAAACTTGTCGAGGAAAGACCGAAATATCCTGTGTATCATGTCCATGAAAGTTGTGGGGTCATTAGTCAAACCGAACTGCATCACCACGAATTCATAATGCCCGTACCGAGTGTTAAACCCTGTCTTTGGGATATCTTCTTCTCAGATTCGCAATTGATAATATCCCTGATGTAGGTCAAGTTTAGAATAGACCTTTGAACCCTGAAGTATATCGAATAATTCCTCGATATGTGGGAGGGGATATTTGTTCTTGACCATCATCCGGTTTAACTCCCTATAATCGATGCACATTCTCAAGGTTCCATCTTTGTTTTTCACGAATAAAACCGGTGCACCCCAAGGGGAAGAACTCGGACGAATGTACCCACTAGACAATAACTCTACGAGTTGCTTCTTCAATTCTTTCAACTCGGTTGGAGCCATCCGATAAGGATTTTTAGAGAAAGGCTCGGCGTCCGGGTATAAATCGATCACAAACTCGATTTTCCTTTCAGGAGGTAAAAAACCAAGACTTTCTAGGAAAACCTCGAGAAAATCTTTCGCCACCTCTATCTCCTTAAGTTTAGCCTGATCTTTTGGCTTATTAAGGAGATAAGCAATGAACCTTGCAGTACCTTCCCGAACCAACCTGTGAGCCTCGGTGAAAGACAACAAAGGCAAAGTCTTCAAACTCAAACCCATGAACACCTCTGAACCTAATTGGACTCTCTTAGTACGATAATCAACCTTAGCACAGTGCTTGAAAAGCCAGTCCATACCCAGAATGGCACTATACCGACTCATCGGCATCTCCACAAAATCTGCCAAGTAAATACGACCCTCTACACTCACCAGTACCTCCTTAAACACACGATCTGTCTCTAAGTTCTTCTCCATCCACCTCAAGCTTCTCTCTTGTTCTTTCCCACCAATCATAGGCCTCTCCGTCAAGTTGGGAAATAGAAAATTGGACCTTCTTTGTTTTGTAAATTGGCGAAAACTATAGATTCTTTCGATATGTGTCAACCACCCTTCCACAACTACATCATTGGTGGTCCCCGAGAACCTCGGTGAGGTATAACTCAAGAATAAACCATGAGGATCTTAGACCATTGGTGGAGGTGGTGGTGGTGGTGGTGGTTGAGGATCAACCGGTTGTTATGGTTGATGCGGCAGTGCTTGTGCTCTCCTATACTCAAAATAATTGTATACCACCTCCATAAAGTTCTCCATGTTCATTTGAGGTGGTGGTTGTGGTTGTTGTTGATATCTAGGAGGCGAGGGTGTCCTTCTATCTCGGCGGGATCGAACATGAACCATCTACATAAGGAAACATTGAAAAATGCGTACCGGGATTAAAGATTATCCATGAAGTGCAATTAAATGCATCAAGCAGTTATTGATGCAAGACTCACAATTCGACAAGTTGTTCCTAAGCCGTATGACCTAGACCGATGAGACACGACTCAAGAGCCTGGTTTTGCAACCTAGGTTCTGATACCACCTTAGGATGTAACGGGTGACAAATAAAAGAACCATAGCTAAGCGGGGCTAACCCTTGAACCAACAATCAATTAAGGGACAATGCAACAAGTTAAAAGCGGAAGCACTAATAATATCCCCAAGTAGTGAGCATAATATACAAATATGGCCACCACGGCCTACAATCATCAACTCCAAAAGTATAACATAATACAATCCTCAAAATAGGTATAAGTGTGCATCAACATGATATGCTCAAGCTAAGCTACAAAATAAAGACCTGACAGACTCTATTTTCCCGCCTAGCGAGAACCTGCAAAAGTTGAAAGTGAAGAGAGGATAGTCTGTGAAGAGTAAGTGAGGGGTTTATATATATAAATCACATAACATGCAACTTATAATCCTGAGTATAGTTTTGAATATAATCCAAGCGGATAGTTTGGGAAATGAGACAATACTCCGCATTACAAGCATCAGTTTAATTATAATAATTCATTAGGTAATAAGTGACCCGGTGAGGGGGTGAAATCTCCATCCAAACTCTGACAGCGTACGGTGATTGATTTAAGTGAGAGGTGATCATGCAAGTTTAGTAATCAATGAATCAGTTAATCAGTAATTCAGCATCCACCCTTCTTCCATGGTTCGATGGTCGGGTTTGCAAGGTCCGAGCCACCTCAATACAGTGTGAGACGGGGGCTCATGACTCCTACTCGTTCCTTCGATGGTTATACCACCGGCTCAGGAATATCTCGCCTTCCCATCTCCTAAATTATGCGAAGATATTCCGAATGGGTACTACGTGTAGAGGTTCTTTCCGACGGCCCGATGCCATTCCGATCGTCAATCCCACGTTTTCCCTTGAGACCGCAATCTATATAGTGCAATGTCTCGCCAAACCACTTCGGTTGGTAGGTTTTCAGTTAAAGGAAGGGTTCCTTTATAAAACATTTACATTTTGGAAAACCTGTATGTATAATATAAATTTTTGGCCGAAATAGTCACATTGGGATATTATGGCTTTAAATACGTAAAGAAAACCTCACCTGGAATAAAAGAAAGGAATACGAGCTAAGGAGCCTGCTCCCCGAGTCTTGCACCGACCTCTGTATAAAAAAAGGAGTAACTAACGTAAGACTCGACTCCATGAACCAAGTATTTGACGAACGACATGTTCATGAGATGATATGATATGAGATTTGATGCTATTAATTCATGGAAATATTCATGTGCACAATTAATAGCCCACGTATTGAATAAACAAACGTAAAGTATAAGTCGGGAATTCAAGTTCAAATACTCACTCATGCATACTGGAGAATTTAACATGTAAGTAATTCAAAATACTTAAAAGAGTCGGGAAAAGGGTACGAAAGTGAAAGCACGAAAAAAGCACGTAAAACGAACAAAATACAAAAGCGGGACAGACACCTCCGAAACGGCCGTTTCTAGTTCGAACTAGAAACCCAAATGGACGTTTTAAGGCTCACTGAAGAAGGGATCAGTAGCTTTCCAAAAGGCCGTTTCCAGAATGAACTGGGGTCCCAAACGGCCGTTTGGGATGCTTCTGGGCGAAAAAAACAGGGCAAAAACTGGGGAACCTCTTGGGAATAGCTTCCAAGTCATTCCCACACCAAACCCAAGCACCAAAACACCCCAAAAACAAACACACAACACGTATAAAATCAAATATATCGTTTAGGCAACAAATGATACATAAAAGCATGCTTAGATAATCAAATTTCCACATAACAAAAACACCATTTATATATTTCATATATCAACCAACTAACAAGAATCCATGCAAGAGGTCCAAATATAAGCATGTATTTATGCATATACATAAATAGAAGCATGGTATTAAACTTAAATTCACAAAACTCCAACTTATTCAACAAATCAGACACAATCACATATATATAAATACACAAATATACACACCTAACTCAAGAAATGAAGAAAGGAGAGGATGCAGAAGATGATGATGTTGATGCAACGAGCTCCGGTGACGTCGCGACGCGTCCTCCTTCTTCTTCTTGAAATCGAGCCCCTTGTGTGTGTGTGTGTGTTCTTGTGTATGTAATGAGAATGATGAGATGTATGAAATGAATATAATGTGTATGTGCTTGTATGATAAAAGTCAAGTGTTGCACTTAAGTGCTTGTCATTAAGTTAATTACATGTTAGAGATGAATGCTTATAGGGGTTTATGTGCAATTATGTCATGAGACATGTTAGAGATGAATACTTGAAGGGATGTATGTGTATGTGTGTGTGTATGTGTGTGTGTATATATATATATATATATGTATACGTATAAGTTATGAAAATATGAATTAAATCTAATGATGTATGCATGTTACAATTAAATCACTTATGTTGTATTAATGCAACCAAGCTCAAATATAATTAGATAGGCAATTAATCTTACAATTTGCATAATAAAGTGTGAACAAAATAAACAAATAAACCTAAATCTCCTAAAACCACACGCGTGGCGTGCGTACCTGGAATTGAAATAGAGATTGTTCGAGGCTCAAGGTAAAGATCCGGAAGTGCAAAAGCTGATTACTAAAGCAAGAGAGGATCCGAAAAGTCCATTTGGGTTTGATGAAGCTGGTTTTCTTCGCTTCAAGAACCGATTAGTGGTACCCGATGAATTGAAAAGGGTGTTGCTTGAGGAAGCACATAATCGGCATATTCGGTACATCCGGGAGGAAACAAAATGTATAAGGACTTGAAATAGTTTTATTGGTGGCGTGGATTAAAGAAGGATGTGGCCGAGTTTGTAAATTGTTGTTTAACATGTTAGAAAGTTAAAGTTGAACATCAAAAGCCAGGAGGTCTTTTACAGCCGTTGCCTATTCCCGAGTGGAAGTGGGAACAGGTGACAATGGATTTTATATCCGGGTTACCAAAGGTGAAAGGCGGGTATGACGGTATTTGGGTGATTATGGATCGATTAATGAAGTCTGCTCATTTCTTACCGGTTCGAATGTCTTATAAGATTCGAAAGTTGGCTGAAATTTATAATAGAGAGATTGTTCGCCTTCATGGGATTCCGGTGAGTATTATTTCTGATAGAGATCCCCGCTTTACTTCTAAATTATGGCAAGAATTACAAAGTATTTTGGGAACGAAGCTTCAGTTTAGCACGACTTTTCATCCTCAAACCGATGGCCAATCTGAAAGGGTGATACGATATTTGGAAGATTTGCTCCGGTCTTGTGCTTTGGATTTTCAAGACTCGTGGTATGATCAACTTCCATTAATTGAGTTTGCATATAACAATAGTTATCAATCCTCTATCGGCATAGCTCCTTATGAGTTACTCTACGGTCGAAAGTGTTGGTCCCCGTTATTCTTTGATCTAGAGGAGTGGAAATGGACGAAACAAGAAGGGGTAAAGAAAGGAGAGAAACTTGAGAAATCTTCTAAGGTCGTGGGAGCAATGATTGAGAAAGTTCAGCTTATACAACAACGGATGAAGGCTGCACAAGATAGGAAGAAAAGTTATGCCGACATTCGCCAAAGAGATCTTAAGTTTGAGGTTGGAGATCGAGTTTTCTTGAAAGTATCTCCAAGAAAGGGGTTTTCTCATATTAGAAAGGGAGGAAAGCTTAACCCTCGCTATTTGGGTCCGTTTGAGATTCTTGAGAGAATTGGAGAAGTGGCTTACAGATTGGACCTACCTCCTAATCTTACTGGGATTCACAATGTTTTTCATGTTTCTCAGCTCAGAAAGTATTATCCGGATGAAACAGAAATTCTCCCCGTTGAAGAGGTTGAATTGGAGCCAAATCTATCCTTTGTTCAGAAACCGGTTAGGATTTTGGACAAGAAATATCAAGAATTGAGAAATCGGCGAATTCCTTTGGTCAAGGTATTATGGAGAAGTGATAAAACTGAAGAAATGACTTGGGAGCCGGAAGAAAAAATGAAAACGTTTCATCCAGAGTTATTTAATTCCGATCAGTGAATCTAGGGACCAGATTCTTCTAAGGGGGAAGAGTTGTAACGCCCCAATTTCCGGAAGTTCAGGTAAGCACTCCACGAGCGGGTCTTCAGGAGTTGGGGGAATTTAATTTAATCATTTCATTCAATTATTTACAACCTTCATCATATTATCTACATTACATCTCTATGCATTTATATGAATTGTTATTAATGTGAGTTATATGAACTAAGTGATATATATGATCTAATTGTATTAAATGGCCTTAATTGCTCTTTTATGTAAATTCATGGACTTAATTGTATTTCATGACTTGGGAGGTTATATGACTATTGTGTAGAAATGGAACTCAATTGCATGAATTTAAATTCTTGAAGGACTTATGTGCAAAGTTGGATGACTCATGCCTAGTTTTGCAAGACTTTGATTATATCATATAGTTCTTCCAATTTATTCCATTTCATTCCATCTTCATACAAGAAAACACACACTTGCACACACACACTCTTGATCGATTAAAACACCAAGGAGGAGGAAGGAAGGTTAATCTCATAATTCAAGTCATATTTTGAAGGAATTGAGGAGCTAGCATCATCATCTTCATCATATTGTCATTTCATACCATTTCTAGCTCATCTCAAGGTATAACATGAACTTGTATGAATCTCTTGATTGGTGTAGAAGTAGGGTTCATGAATTAGATGATGGATTCTTGCAATATTTGAGTTAGGAGCATGATTAGGATGATTAGAGTGGAACTTGCATGAATATCTTGAAGTTTATGGAAGTTGGAAGCATGTGTATGTATATGGGGTTTTCTTGATGAATTCTTGATGCTTTGATGTGTAATTCTTGGTTTGTTTGTTGTATAGGTGTAGTATAATGTGTATATATTGTGTTTGATCATTTGTTATGGATTGAATTTGGGTTTTTTGGTTGGTTTGGGGTGTTTGGCCGAAATCCCCTGTTTTCCCCTATTATTTTTTTGTCCAGCGGCTTCCCAAACACCAGTTTGGCCCCTTAGTTCAAATCCTAAATGCCTGTTTCACTACCCAGAATTTCGTCCAGAGGCTTCCCAAACACCCGTTTGGTCTCCTAGTTGTTTTTCCAAATGCCCGTTTGGCACTATTATAGTAGGTTTTCACACGTCCATTTCTGCTTTTAGACCAATTTTCAAACGGGCGTTTCTCCCTTATACGAACTCCGATTGACCTGATTTTTGAACCTACGGAAACCTATAATCAATTAGTTTTGGTTTGCGAGATATAATCAATTAGTTTTGGTGTCGCCATTTTTCGACAATTCGCATTCGTCCAACTTCGAGCTTACGCCATTTTCACCTCGCTTTGAAATAGAAAACGAGCCATATATCATTTTAAAGGTATACTTGTTTAGTTTCCTTTCCAAGAAACAAAACTCAATTCCAATTTTGAGAACTTTAGATATTTCCATTTTTCCACAGCTTGGTCATTTTCAAAAATTGTCGATTTTTGTCAAACTTCACCAAAACCCTTGTTACTGTATTCCTTTCACTTTCTTGGCTCCTGTATGTGACTTATATGACTTTTATGCTCCTATTTGACACTTCTTGATACTTTATTTTGGAATTTGGGCACACTCATAATATTTATTGATTGTAAACATATGATTGACATCGCATGACATTGCCGTTCGTCTTAAATAGTTCATACGAGTCGAGTCTCATGTACACTTGTCCTTGTTACACAAATCACGGTCCAGGAGACGAGGAGCTCGCTCCATAGGGTGTTTCCTTACTGTTTTTGGTTGGTAAAGGTGAGGTTTATTTCTAAATATATAGAACCCCATATAACCCTATGTGACGTTTTCGACCAAAAGTATCTATATATCTATAGTTTTCAAACTTTATGGATTTTAAATGATTTCATGACATGATTGAACGGATTGATTGATTGGGCGAGTAAAGCATGTTCACTTAGGGCCCGAGGGTAGTGCACTGAGTCAACCGGGAAAGCACGGGCTGACGGGTAACTCTTACACTATCCTCACCATTTTGGGATCACCTTTGAATCCACCAGGAGGTTTGGTGGAGGAAGAAATCCCGTGCGTGGGAGTCATGTTCCCTACATACACCATGATTGGATGGTTGGGTCTTGCAAGCCCGCCATCACCCGGAGGGAAAAGGGTTCATGAAACTGCTATTTGATTGCACTTGAATAACCTGCATGCTCACTTGATAAATCGAAATGGTCATGATTGTACACTTTTGGAGTAAGGTTGGAGAACGCCCTCACTCGCCGGGCTACGTATTGAATTGATAATTAAATGAATTGTTAAATTGGTTCAGTTGTAATCTCGGGCAAGAATTCCTTCTATTCTTGAACTTATATTGTGTTTCCTATAAAATCTTACCCGAGGTTATAGCTTGCATGATATGTGCGCTTATATTTATTTAACCCCTCACTCGGTCTGTGGTAGACTGACACCTCACATTTTCAGGTTTTGTAGGTGAAGTGCTAGGCGGGTTTCGAGTCTTTTTGGTCAAGTCTAGCATCTCATTCATATTTTGGTGTTTGTATATTTTGGAAACATGTGAAAGCTTATGTTTAGTAGGGTTTGATGTTCAGGACTTGAATGCATGTTATGGAAACAATGAACAAGATTACTAATGGAATGTATGTAATTGATTAGGCTTCCTCTTTTCTTTATGCATTGTTGTATTACTTGAGGGTTAGCCCGCCTAGCTAGTGTTGTGTATTTTTATTGTCTCCCGTTCGCTATAGGCTAGATTCATGTATGGGTAATCTTTTCATATGTGGATTGAAGTATAGTGCGGGGGATGTGGCTACCTAGCGTTTCGGGTGCTACAACTTAATTACACTAAAACGTAAAAGTTGGGGGGCAAAATGCAAACACCCCCAAAGATCAAGGGGTAAAATGCTATTACCCCTTTTTTTTTTTTATATGTTGTTTCGTTAAATATGTAATTTACCATTTTCGTGGTTGGTGGCTTTAAACTTGCTTTTAAACTAATAGTGATTATTGTTTGTAAACAGAAAAAAGATAAGATTTTTGTTTTTATTCTCAATAGTCAATAGTGACATTCTCATGCTTTCCTTCTAAATGATTAGGGTTAATCTTTGTTTTCATCCCAAACTTTGAGCAATTTTGTATTTTAGTACTTAATCTTTGAATTTTTATAGTTTAGTATCCAACCTTTGAATTATGTACACTTAAGTGCCCCGACCAATAAGAAAATGACACGTGTACTCAATCGACCAATAAGAAAATGACACGTCGATATTGGGCACTTAAGTGCAACAAAATTCAAAGATTGAATACTAAAGTGTAAAAACTCAAAGATTGGATACTAAAGTGCAAAGCACCCCAAAGATTAGGGTACAAACAAAAATTAACCCAAATGATTAAGTAAGAAGAATCGAACCTGTTCCTATCCGTTACAGTTGCAGCCTAGAAATTAATTGAGAAACTTGACCCTATCCCAAAATGAAGTTCTTTTCTCTTCCTGGCGGAATATATGGAAAGTCTTGGATGGTCTTGAAAACTGAATGATTAACAAATATTGTTAATTATTACAATTGGGATCTTGTTAATGAATTATAGCAATTATGTCTTAATGAGAAATTTGATCATCTGATGTTATTTGTAGTGATAAAAGCGACACTAAAAAAATCATTTTGTCTTTGATAAACAAAGCATCTTTTTGTCATTTTGTAGTAGTTTAAGTAATTAATACAATTAATAACTCTTTATTTTTTATTTAAAATGGAAATATCATGTAATAAATTTATTAAATACAAATATGTGTGTGTTTTCACGTTTTGTTTTGGAGAACCATGTTCAATGAATATTGATGACTTTGTTTATCTTTTGTTCTATTGAATTGCAGATTCTAGTGGTATTGTTGTAAGAGTGCATGCGTTTGATTAGAATATATTTAAAACATTATGTAAATTATTCTATCTAAATAATACTTATGTGTTTAATTTACATTTTATATATAGATTAAATGAAAATTATATAATTAGTTAGATTTAGATATTATAATTATATTAGTATTGGTTAATTGAAAGATATTGAATTTTATTCTATTGAAAAACATTTTACGTAAATCGTTCGGTTATATTATTTTAAGAGAATTGATTAATTTAGATAATTATAATTATGAATTTAAATAATTAGAATTATATTAGGATTGATTTATTGAACAGTATCTTATGTAATTCATTTAATCTAAATAATATTTTATTTTACAGAATTATTAAAATTTATTAAGATTTATAAAGTGAATCAATTTACTGCTTCCCAATTCGTTAGACATCTTTTATTATAACATTTCAATTAGTCTTAAATTTTAAAAACGGGCAACTTATATTATAAAATTTAAATATAATTAATTAATATATTAATATTCAAAAAATCTTTGTTAAACTATTTATCTTTATTTTATAAATTAAAAAAGTTTTAATCCTACCCTACCAGAAATTCTATTTTAAGCTAATAATTACTTTTAAAATATATTTAAGTTAATTCATAACATATATTTATATAATTATCCCTAACTAACAATTATTGACATAATTATACTGAGGATATCCACAATTTATAAGAAATCAAAAACCCAACTCGTACTTTTATAATATATATATAGAATAATATTATTTAGTAATATTTACTGTGAAAATAAATAATATATCAATTTTTTTTCTTACATAAAAAGAACCTCAAAAGTTTCACCGTAAATATTATTTTTCCTTATTTAATAAAATACCCCTCTATTGGTAGGCGTTTCAAATGTCTCAACAAGACAAGTTGAACCGTGGTGGTCCTGTCGTCCAATTCATCTGGACAACAAAACAGCGGCGGCACAAAGGTGTCAGCGGCGGTTAAATTTAAAAAATTGGGTTTTTTTATTTTAATTGAGGAAGGAGATAAAGTTGAGGTAAAATTAAAAAAAAAAAAACTATAATAGAGGGGTATTTTATTAAATAAGAATTGTTTATGTAATTACGTGGTATTTTTTATTTTTTTCTTAAACTTTAATAATCTACGCCATATGCCAACTCAAATTTCGGAGGGGAAATCACCAAAAATCCCCAAAATTTTGCCACGTGGGATGCGAAGGACTAAAATTGAGAAAAATCAAATAAAAAAAGATGCAATGTGAAAAAAAGTAAAAGTTTAGAGTCAAAATCGAAAAATAACATCTTCATAGGACCAAAAATGATATTTTCCCTGTATATTTCATTTTATAAAAAACCTATAAAAATATTAAAGAATATTAATTCAAGATTCACATTATCAGTGTATCGAATTCTTAGTCAATGACTCAATATCAATAACATGTACACTATTCGAATACCAAATATTTCTATGAGACTATGATCGAATTTAATACATAAGACACTTTACTTCATCGATTATAATGAAAATCGAACATTGATTTGACCATTAATCAATGTGGGACAGGTTTACACACCACCTCACGTCCAGGTCCCGACAATTGGCTCTGATAACAAGTTAAGGTATGGGGTAGACCTAACTAACTTTAAAAGCTAGCTGACGAAGTGAGGTTTATATGATTTGGTAATTAATTAATGTGGGGTAGATTTACATAAATATACGCTAGACAATTACAAGTAGACCTTTTAATATTCTAATAAGATAGGGAACATATTTCTGGGATGATAAGTAGAATGTTCATCAAAGAAATGGACGTAGAATATTAAGCAGAATACTGTGTGCACTAGCTTGAACCTTGTGCAAAGTTAGCAATGATTCAGATGATATATGGTTAATGAAAAGTGGACAGAGAGACAGAGAACATGAAAGAGAGAGTACGACAACAAAATATAATAAACTACAAGAATGTTAGAGATAGTTTAGAATATTTTCGGTCACGAGCTACAAGAAAAACATAATGTCAGAGACTATTTGGTAAAAGACGAAAATGAAGAAACGCTATAATAGATATATTACAAGTTTTTATTCAGAACTATAGTTGATATTACAAGTTTTAAATACTATAGGATACCATTTTTGCTCAAGCCCATTTATTAGTTATTACAATACTGTAATTATTTTTCTCTTAACTTGGAGATCGAGCAAGATTTCCTTATTGATCTTCATCCCTATCACTTCTTGGAAAGATTGGAAAGGAAAAAGTGATTCGCATTTTTATCCGAGCAATAGAGGCAAGGATGCTGTCTTTCATTTGGAAGTATCCTCGTCACCATAATTTCTCTCGCCTTCATCACAAGCTCCTTGTTAGTAAAAGGGCGTTTGAGCAACTTCTCCTGAATAATAACTTGAACGGCATGGGTAAACGCGCCCATACATTGTTCGCAATCCATGGCGAACTCGTTCCACTGACAAGCACTCAGTAAAATCCCTTGATCTTCCTTCAATGCTCTAGGCATGTTGCTGCCGCTCCTTGTATTAGGACCAATTTGCTCTTTTTCTTTATCGATTAAGCCACCGCTGTAGTTACAATCGGCCAGGAATGTGAAGGTTGCACCGTCGGGTACACGATCAACCAGCTCCCTAAAGTCCATACCTACATATTAAAACGAACATGAGATCATATATTTTTAAGTCCCACTGAATAACTAAATGTTATGTACAACTTTAGTTAAATTCACTCATATATTCATCTTTTTGTCCATGCAATCAATTATAATTTTCTTAATTATCATAGTCATTTCTTCTGACTCTTTCTTCGTCCTATACCTTCAAATGGTTATTTTTTTATTGTTAAATTAATTTTATTTGAATGTGCTATTAATATATTTCATAGAATCAAGTACTCTTGTATTCCAATGATTAAAATTAAAATACATATTTATCATGTAAATATAAAATCCGTGGAAAAACCATGTCATGCACGAGTTCCAATAAGCGTAAATAAGTTTCATTAAATTCTATTTTCCCACGTAATAATTAAGTACATAAGTTTTAGTTTTTTTATCAATTATTATTATTTATCATTTTTACCGAAAAGAATATGAAAGATGTTGTAGAAATAGTAGAGAATTTATTTCAAATTAAAATACTACTATTTAATAAAAAAAAAACGAAATTTAAAACCAAAACTTAGTTGTATACCTCGACATCAAACTGAGTAAAATCCCGACAATTTCATTAGACGAACTATAAATAAAATACATTGCTTAGTTCTAAGATTTATAGATTATAAACTTACGAATTTTATTTCTAAGTAAAACATGTGGCGGGAGTAAAATTTAATTTATCCTCTTGTGATATTTAAAATGTTTGAAATACCTCCTTATATTACTTTTATTTCAATTAGACTCCTTATCATTTTAAATAAATTCCAAATAACCTCCTTAGTGGCAGCACGTGAACTTCACTCTCCAGATTTGAGAGTGTAACTCATATTTAGGTGTTAAAATATTTAAAATATTTTATTATTTTAATATAAAATATTTTTTTCTCTCTTTAAATTATTTTTTTCTCTCATCCCACCTCAATTCCTTTACTTTTATAAATTTTTTATCTTTTCCTTCGTATTTTATGCTATTTATTCATTAATTTATCATAATTTAATAATTATATTAAAAATAATTATAATATATATATATATATAAATTAATTTTATATTTTTAAACAATAATATATTTTATTTGCACAATGAGGTTGCGGGAATTACTAGTTTCTTATTATTTTTAGTTAGTAGGGATGAAAACATCACCTTCTTCAATAACAATAAAAACTTATATTTTTCTACTCTCATTTCCGCTATACATTCATTTTTATTCAAATTTCCTCCTCGGGTCTCTATAAAACAGAATGAAAAGCCCGTGGAGGTAGAAGGCCCACGGGTCGTGAACTTCTTTTCCCGGAGAAGAAGCTCCCCGAGAACCGCACGTGCGAGTTCCCCCGCATACGGCTCAAGTGGCGGAGGCCTTTCCTTGGGATTTCTAATAATATCCAGTCTTATTCCTATTTTGGCCCCCTTGAACAAATTCTTAAAGGTTAGGTTACTACCTGCTTCTACGGAAGAGAGGATCTACAATCATTAGCTCTGGTTCACAGGTTGCCTTTGCCTATACCTTCTACTCGAAGAGGTAAATGAAAGATAAAGATGATTTCCGCTTAGCCCGCCCTTAAATTGTTCAAATGGAAAATTTAGCAACAATTAATAAAAGAAATTATACTTTTCTTCTCTTAATTCAACTTCAAATAAAAAAAATTGAACAACAAAAGTCGAATACTGCTTTAAATAACAAAAATGAATAAAAGATAATTATTTAGACAAAGATAAATATGTAGTCAATACATAAATATTAATACTTAATTTAGACCTAACTAATATATGAGGTCATTTTAGTTTAAAAAATATAAAATTAGACTAAAATTTAATTAGGGAGACGGTGTGAAATTTCTCTACTTAGTTATTTACATACATAAATGGATTACTTACTCGTGATGACGTTGCCGTCACAAGGGACTATGGCCTTCACAAAATTGGACCCGGACTTAGCTGATGCAATGGCGGTTCCAGGTCCTGTAAAGTAGAGAAAGAGAACACCTCCAACTTGAAGTCGAGAGATCGAACGTGTGAGCGCGCTCTTGATGTTTGCGCCGGTTGGCATTTCCCCAGGTTCCGTGCCCGGCTTATCAGTAAGAATCTCGATGTTATTATCATCAAAGCCGAACTCAGTGGTGAGTATCTTATGCATAACACTCACGTTGTTGTTGTGGCTGCTACGTTTAATCGGGGTGAAATTTGGCAATTTGCTGTTTGGGTTGTTGCACCCAACTAGAAGAGCCATGTTTTTCCCGCTAAGGGATGCGGGTTTTGAATCTTTTGGTTTGAAAAGGTAAGTGCGATTCACATTATCATCGGAGCAATAGAGGCAAGGATGTTGCTTCTCGGTCGAAGCAATCAATGATCTCCCGGGGATTATCTCCCTGGCCTTCATCACAAGTTTCTTGCTACTAAAGGGGTGAGATAGTAACTTTTCTTTAATAATAACCAGAAATGCATAGGTAAAAACGCCATAACAAAGTTCCTTGTTAATTTCGTATTCCAAGGCTGACTCATCCGACTGACAAGCACTTAGTAAGATTCCTTGAGCAGGCTTCAAAGGTGGAGGAGACTCACGTCGAGCTGGTCTGAAAAGGAGACTAGCTTCGGATCCGAATGCACGCTGCATAATGGTTTGAACATTGCGGGCCATGTTGTTACGGCCCCTTGGTATTGAAAGAGTCTCGCATAGGGAATCTAGCACGATCTCATAAGGGATGAATCTGCCGTTATCAGATTGTATTGTACCTCCCCGAAATGAAGTATTAGGCCCGATTTGCTCTTTTTCCTTATCTATTAAACCGCCGCTGTGGCAAGAATCCGAGAAGAACAAGAAGGTTGCACCTCGGGGCATACCATCAACCAGCTCCCTGAAGTCCACATCTGTATATATGTATTTAGATGTAATTAAGATACACTATTTTCTATTTGTTATTAGTGTCAAAATAGAATTTAAAAAAAATTATGCAGTGCACGAAATTAAAATCAAGAGTATATATTAGTAAAGATAATTGTGTACTCGTGATGAAATTTGAGTCACAAGCGACAATGGCCTCCCTTTTCTCGCAAGTACACTTGCTTGGAATCTTGTTACAATCGCAGCTCGGATATGGAAACCTGGTTCCATGTCCTGAAAAGTGGAAAAATAGAGTATCCCCCTCTCCAAGTTGCTTGATCAAGTGTTCGAGAACAGATTTGATAATTGCGCCGGTCGGCAGTGCCCCAGCTTTCGTGCCAAGCTTATCCGTGAGAACCTCGATGTTATTATGATTGAATCCGAACACTTCGATGAGCGTTGCATGCACGGCATCCACGTCGTTGTGGCAACCTTTCAGCGGTTTGACGTTTCCACACCGGCCTTTTGGGTAGTTGCACCCAACTAGGAGGGCGATATTCTTTCCTGATTGGCATTTCGCCATGGTTGATTGAGTTGTGAGGAAGTGCGGGTGTGTGTGTTTCATTATGATCCTTGGCCTTATTTATACAACATGTTTCATGGATATTTGAATTGGATTCCAATAAAGCCAGCGCAACGCGAATCTATGTTTTTCCATATTTGAAAACAAATGATCACTTTTTTTTGTATCCAAAGAAAATAATGTCGACTTTAATTAATTGGATATATGCCCTTCTTTATTTTATATAGTTTGTAACTTCAAGTTAAAAACACAAAGTATCATTTGTTAATATTCTACTTCTATTTGATGAATATTTGATTTATCAACAAGTGTCAGTTTGTTATTGATACTGTCGCCTGACACTAATTAATTGGAAAAAATTAGCGAAAATAGTATTTTTGGTCCCATATTCGATTTGAGTGTTGCAATATTAGTCTCATTCATTTCAAAAATGCAAAAGAGGTCCCATACATTAAGAAATCGTTGCGATAATAGTCTCGTATATTGCAATAACAGTCCCACGCATTGCAATAATAGTCCAGTCGTTAATTAGATAACTGAAAAATCATACATAGATCATGTGCACCGTTAGAAATTCTTTTAAAATATTTTTTTATATCCTTTTGAAGGAAAATTATCTAATTATAATTAAAAAAATTAATGTCCGTTATTTTATTAATTTTACTTTAATTTATTTACATTTCAATATCAATTAACATGTTAATTAACACTTGTATCAAATATGTACATATTTAGTATTTTTAATATTGTTACTTCACAATTTTATTTTGGGAAAAAGATTTTTTGCCATCCGAACTTTGCGCATTTTTACAATTTACCATTCCAACAAATTTTCATTGCAAACCGTCATCCAATCTTTGCATTTGTAACATATCGCCAACTAAACTTTTTTTTAGTGGTTTTGGCTAAAAAAAAAACATGACACGTGGCATGTTTATAAAATATGCATGTCAGTTGTATTTTCACCAAAACCAAAAAAAAAAAAAAAGTTTAGATGGCTGTATTTTACAAATGCAAAGATTGGATGGTGGTTTGCAATGAAAGTTTGTTGGAATGGTAAATTACAAAAAGAGGCAAAGTTCGGATGGCAAAAAATCTTTTCCCCTTTTATTTTTAACTATTTTAGGCAACATAATACGGGAAAGTGACATTAGGAATTTAATATATTTATAAACTTTTTAAAGTTAAACAATAAAAGTTGTACCAATTTCAAATATATAGTTAGACTAACATGAATGAAAATTAGAAAGTGACATTGAGGATTTTAAGGAAAGTATTGATCAAATATGTTATTTTTTGAAAAAATATATGTTTTTAAGTCTAAATCTGGATATTTATAGTGGATTAGACCCTATGATGCATGGACACAGATACGATATGTTACAGATGTTAGAGATTACGGCTAATTAGCAGGGATTTATTTCCATAGTTAGCGGGATTATGGTTGTAAATATCTTTTCATTTTCTGTAGATGTTTGTACCTTTATTTTTGTACGTATGTTGTAAGCCTTAATTCATACACAAATCAATGGAATACAGAAAATTTCCCCAAAATCTAAACTCTAAATTCTAACTTGGTATCAGAGCAGGTTAATCGTTCATAGCTTTCCGACGATTTTCTGGGCTCATCATCTACCGCCATGACCAAGTAGCACGACGGCGGCAGCACCAGTAGCGCTGCCATAGCCGTCGCCACAGAAACACCAGAAAACAGACAACAACAAGATGGGTTCGCGTTTTTTCCACCGGCGGCAAGATCAGCGCCGCTCGGGTTCGAAACGAAGCGAAGACAATAGAGATGCAACGGTGGTGGCGGCAGTCCAGGAAATGCCACCATCGCGACCCTCAACCGCGCAGATCGACGACTACTACAGCCGGAGTCATCATCGCGTCGGGAGGAAAGCACGAGGCAACAACGTCGTGACAGCAGCGGCAACACCGGGGGTACCGCCATCACCGCCGTCAACAGCGAGAAGAACAGTAAGATGGAGATAGGTCTTGCCTTTGTAACGCCAGCGGCGGGATTTAGGCCACCAGGCGTTGGACTGATGCAGAGGGGCCTACCACCGGCGAGACAGGTACCACCGGGTCTTGAATCGACGCAGGAAGGTTCTCCGGCGGTGAGACCTACGTCATTGGGTCTCGGATTAACATGTGGGCTACCGGCGGCGAAACCAATACCGTCGGGCAACAACGCGGCAGGGATGGCAACGGGAGAAGAATCTTGTTCTTCAGGTCTGGAGTTGAAGAAATCCCAAAATCCAGCTGCTAATCAACGTCTTAGGGTTGGGGGTTTGCAAACCCAGCCCTCATTTAATAATTATTTGCAGATTGACATCCCAAGTTTGAAAGACTTGCAGATTGGTCCCTATAGTTTGGAGAAACCACAAATTGGTCCTTCAACTTCAGAATCTTTGCAGATCAGTCCCCTGGGTTTGAGAGATCTACAGAATGACCCCCCAAAATGTGGAAATGCCTATATAACCCAAGGACCCAAGCCAGTCGAGTGGGTCATTGATTGTAGGGCCACCGATACCATGACTTATGACCATAATGACTTAATTATAGTGTCAAAGTCTGCGAGACCAGCTATTCAGTGTGCTAATGGGGATCTATTGTCAGTTCAGGGTACCGGAACGATTGATATATCTCCTTCCTTAACCTTGAAAAATTGTTTATATGTTCCTAGTTTATCCTGCAAGTTGCTTTTAGTTAGTCATATTACCCGGGAATTAAATTGCGTTGTAGTGACCTATTCTGGTTTCTGTCTTCTGCAGGATATTCAGTCGGGGAAAGTGATTGGGCGTGGCACTGAACGTGATGGGTTGTACTATGTCGATGATGTGGCTCAAAACGGAACTGCAGCGCTGGCTCACGGGACCGTTGAGAGACAACAGTGGCTATGGCATTGTCGGTTAAGTCACCCATCGGTTAGCTACTTGCATTCACTTTTTCCAAGTATTTTTCCGTCTAGAAGTCAGAGTCAGTTATCTTGTGAAACTTGCATTCTAGCTAAGAGTCATAAATAGTCATACCACTATTCTGGAACCCGTGTGAATACAGTTTTTTCCCTGATACATTTAGATGTCTGGGGCCCAGCTCCGTATACGGGTTCTCACTCTGGTTTTCGTTTCTTTGTTTTATTTGTTGATGATTGCTCGCGCATGACTTGGATATATTTTTTGAAACATAAATCAGAGGTTTTTTCTAAGTTTGTCCAATTTTATAACATGGTCCAAACTCAGTTTAATGCTAAAATACAGATCCTTCGGTCAGATAGGGGGGGGGGGGGGGGGAGGGGAGTATGTCAATTCCAGCTTTAAACAGTTTTTCTCAGAAAAGGGTCTTGTTCACTAAACCACCTGTGCTCATACACCTGAACAAAATGGGGTTGCTGAACGTAAAAATAGGATCATCCTTGAAATCGCTAGGGCCATTATGTTTGATGCAGGTGTTCCTAAGTCCTTCTGGCCTGAAGCTATTGCCACAACTGTTTACCTCCTCAATAGACTACCCACTAAGATTCTTGATCTTAAGACACCTCTATCAGAACTCTCCAGATATGTTAGTGTTCCCACACCTCTGACTCTGCAGCCTCGTGTCTTTGGGTGTTTGGTCTTTGTTCATATCCCTAAACAGAAACGTACTAAATTAGACCCGTGTTCAGTTAAATGTGTCTTTGTTGGGTATGGAGTCAATCAAAAAGGGTATCGTTGTTATCACCCGTCCACACGATGCATGTACACCACCATGAACTGTGGCTTCCTAGAAACCGAGTTCTTCTACCACACCCAACCTAGCGGTCAGGGGGAGCAGTCTATAGATCCACTAAGTTGGGTGTCCTACTCCACTATGCCAGATCCGGACCCAAAAGATCCAGTAGGCGGGACCACCGAGCAGACGTCTCCCACAGTTCAGCACCTCATGTCAGCACCAGTCCCAGGATCCGAACCACTGAATGTTCCTGAGGTACCCCTTGAAACTTCCTCATTTGATAATAATTTTGTTGGTACTATTGATAATCTGCACATAGAGGAGTTACAAGATCAATAGAAACAGGTTCAGGAACAATTACAGGATCAGGAAAGACAGGTTTAGGGGGAGCCTACGGAAAGTGACCGGTATATCCTTCCGCCACGGAGTAATCGGGGAGTGCCTCCAAAGAGGTATGAACCGGAGTATAAACCCAGAAAATCCCAGTATCCGGTTGCTGATTACGCACAGGGAAAGCTAACAGTAACAGCTAGAGCATATTCAGCAGCAGTCTACGCTGATGTGCTTCCTAGAACGGTTGTAGAAGCTCAGAAGAAGGATGAGTGGAAGTCGGCCATAAAAACAGAGATGATGGCCCTTGAAAAGAACATGACTTGGGAAAGGTTGAGATTGCCACCAGGGAAGAGATCGGTAGGTTGCCGATGGGTGTTCACCATCAAACATCGATCTGATGGGTCCATTGAGCGGTACAAGGCTAGATTGGTAGCCAAGGGGTATACACAGACATACGGAGTGGATTATTCAGAGACTTTTTCTCCAGTTGCTAAGATTGATACTATCAGAGTGCTTTTCTCGATAGCAGCTAATCAGGATTGGCCGTTACATCAGTTTGATGTGAAGAATGCCTTTCTACACGGGAAGTTGGAAGAAGAAGTATACATGGAGCCTCCACCAGGGTTCTCTGAGCAGTTTTGTGAAGGAGAAGTATGTAGGTTGAAGAGAGCACTCTATGGGCTCAAGCAGTCACCGAGAGCTTGGTTTGGGAGATTCACAATGGCTATGAGAAAGTATGGGTTCCAACAGAGTAATTCAGACCATACTTTGTTCTTTAAGAGGGGGGTGAGTTAGTAACCTGTCTTATCATCTATGTTGATGACATGATCATCACTGGGAATGATCTTGAGGAAATTAAGCATTTGAGAAAAAATTTGTTTGAGGAGTTTGAAATGAAAGACTTGGGGGAATTGAAGTACTTCATAGGGATTGAGGTACTTAGGTCAAGGCGGGGAATCTTTATTTCCCAACGGAAGTACGTACTTGATCTATTGGCAGAGACAGGGTTATTTGACAGCAAACCAGCAGGGACTCCTATTGTTGTGAATCATGGGTTAAGGATAAAAGAATATGCAGAAATGATTAACCGGAGCCAGTATCAGCACCTCGTTGGGAAGTTGATCTATTTGTCACACACGAGGCCTGATATCGCTTATGCAGTAGGCGTGTTAAGTCAGTTTATGCACCGACCGCAGCAGGATCATATGGAAGCAGCACTTAGAGTGGTCAGATATCTCAAGGGGACTCCTGGGAGAGGAGTGTTGTTCCAAAAACACGGGGATCTGTCCATTGAGGCTTATACAGATGCAAATTGGGCCGGTAATCAGGATGACCGGCGCTCCACTTCGGGTTATTTCACCACGGTTGGTGGCAATCTTGTTACGTGGAATAGCAAGAAGTAGAAGGTAGTAGCTTTATCCAGTGCAGAAGCAGAGTTTAGGGGAATTGCACGAGGACTAGCTGAAGTCCTTTGGCTTCGGAAGTTACTTGAAGAACTTGGATTCCCCGTAAATGAGAAGTGTAGATTGTGGTGTGATAATAAAGCGGCTATAAGCATCTCAGAGAATCCAGTTCAGCATGACCGATCCAAGCACATAGAGGTGGATGTGTGATCCCACAGTCAGCTTGAGGGGGAGTGTTAGAGATTACGGCTAATTAGCAGGGATTTATTTACATAGTTAGCGGGATTACGGTTGTAAATATCTTTTCTTTTTCTGTAGATGTTTGTACCTTTATTTTTGTCCGTATGTTGTAAGCCTTAATTCATACACAAATCAATGGAATACAGAAAATTTCCCCCAAATCTAAACTCTAAATTCTAACTACAGATATGGAAATACGGATTTTTTAAACATTAGGACAAGACACGACTACATTATATATAAATAAATATATTATATTTGTTAATTAACTTTAAATAAGATATTTATAAGAGCAATCGATATTACAAATTTAAATAAAATACATTCATATCAAATTTAATATTTAAATTCATCGTATATAACGTTATTATATTTTTCATTCACGATATTATGAGAAAATTTTAATATAAAAATAAAAATAAAAAATTTAAATCAATATAATATTTTTTTAGTAAAATTTGTACAACTCTTTTTTTTTTAAATATATATATATAATCCTCAAAATATATATTGTTATTAACATGTTAATTTGATATTGAAATGTAAATAAATTGAAGTAAAATTAGTAAAATAATGGATACAATAATTTTTTTAATTATAATTAGATAATTTTTCGTCAAAGGAATATAAAAAAATATTTTAAAAGAATTTTTAACGGTGCACATGATTTATGCATGATTTTTCGGTTACCTAGTTAACAGAAGGACTATTATTGCAATGTGTGGGACCATTATTGCAACATACAAGACTACTATCGTAACGATTTCTTAAATTATGGGACCTTTTTTGCATTTTTGAAACGAACGGGACTAATATTGCAACACTCAAAATCGAATGGGACCAAAAATGCAATTTTTCCATAAAATTTTAAAGAGCAAATTACATGTTTGGTCCATAGGATTAGGCTTTTTGCAATTTTAGTCCTATATCTTTGAAATTAGACGCATTTAGTCCCATTATTTTCAAAAACTGCAATTTTGGTCCCATCCGTCACATAATTAACGAAAAATGTACTTTTTTGTTGTTGCAATTTGGGGGGGAAATTATTATTCATTAGGTTGTTTTTTGTGGGAGTGTACTTATTAATACCTCATTTAGCATCACGTTACCTTAATGAGAGTGATTCAGAGTAATGCTTTAAAGTTGATTAAGGGTGTTAAAATGGGGTATTAATAAGCAAACTCCCGCAAAAAAATAACTTAATAAAAAGTAACTTTTTCCCCCAAATTGCACTTAAGGACAAAAATACATTTTTTCGTCCATTATTTGACAGATGGGACCAAAATTGCAACTTTTGAAAATAATGGGACTAAATGTGTTTAATTTTAAAGATATGGGACTAAAATTGTAAAAGGCCTATTCCTATGGGAACAAAAATGTAATTGGCTCAATTATAAAATTGGTATAACAAACATATCCAGATTGACATTTTAGAGTAATTGTGGAAGTTGCAAGTTAAGACTTTAATTAATAAGATTTTCCAATTTTAGGATTTCGGTGTCCCCTATTCGATTTTCGTCGGAAAACTGGCCATGCATGTTACATGCTTCCCGGAATATCAGGTGAAACTGAAGAACAAAAAAGGATATTTATTCTTTCCTATCTTATTAGAATATTAAAAGCTACTTTGAATTATGAAGTTATGTAGAAGCAAGAGACCAACGAATATGATAGCATAGCATATTTTTGGGGGCTGATAGCCGAATTTTAACCCGTCTTCGACTCATTTGAGATATTTAAACTGTTTCACGCACGCCATCTCCTTGCTACTTTTCAGAGATTTTTTTTCTCTCCCTAGTTTAGATAATTTCTTAGATTAATGTTTATGAACTCTTCTTTTGCTTTGTTGAACTCTATGATTATGTGTAACTAATTTCATAATATTTAGATGAGGACTCGATATTCGAATTTGAGACTGTGAGATCAAAACACTTTTATTGTTTTTAATATATTTTTGGTATTTATTAATTTTTCGATTTGTGCATTTATTGTTATGATTGATTTAACGATGGTGCACGATCTCTAGGTTGATTTATATACATAAAGTCATTCTTGTTGTTCAGTATGTATATATTGACTGCTGGATACAAGTGATAAATTAGTGATATGGTTTTAGGGATATAATCCGATATCACTAAGGGAATTAAAAATTTGATTTAAACTTAGCGTGTGTCATAACTGTGTTGATCAGGATTCGGTGTTTCTATGGATTTTAATGCTGCTAACTCTAAATTCTAAGAGTGTCTCTATAGGGTTACAAGTTGGATAGAAAAATTAATTGAAGAGTCCTCTTGATTATTCGAAAATTTAAGTAGAAACGAGGTCGATTCTAGTGTCTCTTTCGATTATAGTCAATCTGTCTAAATAAAGTTGTAGAAGGCTAAAATTTATTGTCAATAAAAAAATATGACACGTGTAAATTAATTATATGTTAAATATCAAAATTATATTTTCTATTTTAATTTTAGGAATTTAATCAAATAAAATTCCTATAATTAAATAGTCAATTAATTAATATTTTTAATATATATTTAAATGTGTCAAAATTTATATTTGGCAATAAAATCAAATCAAGCCAAATAAAGAAAGTCAAATGTAATATTTTAGAAATCAAATCATATCTTTTGATTTATAGAAGATATTACGAAATCGACGAGAACCAATCAGAACGAAGTTTTCTCTCGATGATTATGGAAAGGATTGCCCCTCCTAAACCTATAAATACGAGGCTCCTTCACAAGCCAAAAACACAACTCGAGGACAAACAACTCACACAACTCGGAGAAGCAAAAGAGAAAGTAACAAAGCAAGGAGAAAGAAGTTCTTCGGCGTTCTTCAGCATCCTCGGCGTTCTTCGGCATCTTCGACGACGTTCTTCGTGAGAGTCAACATGTTCGGCGTTCAATCCGGAATCGAAGCATCGAAGTAGTATTTTTGGCGTTGCTCTCCTCAACAAACTCAAGTCAAATTCAAATAGATCGAAGCGAGGTCCAAGGCGTTCTTCGTGGAAATCAACAAATCAAAGCGTCCGATCCCCAACAAGGCATCAAGTCCGCGAATCCGAAGTTTTCTTCAAATCAACTTCGAAGGTACTCCAAGCGTGTTCTTCGGTGTTCTTCGTGAAAGTTAGCATGTTCAATCCTCAATCAAAGCATCAAATTCGTATTTCGGCGTTGCTTCTCAACAAATCCGAGTGAAATTCAAACCAGAGTCAAATTCAAACCAACATCAAAGATGTTCATCAGCGTTCACCAAAATCAAGGCGTTTAATTCGTGATTAAGTCGAAAGACTCGCAATTAACGTTTTCCAAAAGTAAATCAAATCCAACGGAAGAACGAAACTTCAAAGTCAACGAAGGCGTTTCAAACCTTCCAAATATCAACAAATCTTTTAGGAAGAATCAGAGGAGAACAAATGGAGATTGTACCATAAGCTTGAATAAATCAATAAAGAATTCATTTGTGATCGAGAAGCGTTTAAATATTCACGGAAATTGAGTTACAAAATTGAAAACACATCCTTCAATCAGTGACCAGTGTATGAATTTGAATACAGAGCGGCCTTGACTTGACTAGGTATTTCTTTTAATTGATATATTTGTTTCTTACTATCCGTGTTTTTTTAGATAGTCGGCGATTTTATCTTATTCAGTTAATTATTTAATTGTTCGTAGATCAATTGAAACTCGAACTCCATTTTTAATTGTCTTTCGTGAATTGTCCCGTGAATTAAGAGAATTAATTCCCCCAATTTCGGTGGCTTGACTCTATTTGCGACTATACTTTATTGTTTAGTCGGTAGATAAGAATTAATTATCTTTAACAGATTCGGCACCCTCACATTTTTTTTCCGGTTATGCTGGTTTCGTCAATGTCCTTGGCCTTATTTATAGCAACATGTTCGATGAATGATAGCCATTCCATCTTTGCTTCAAGCAGTAGCTTTCTGTATTTGCATTGGATTCCAAGCAGTAGGCAATATGAATCTATGCTTTTCTATATTTGATGAATTGGATTCCAATAAATCGAGCAGACAATCTATGTTTTCTGTAATTGAATTGGATTCTAATTAAAAACATATATTCACTTTTTTATCCAAAAGAAAAATTTTCTTTTTCATATAGTTTGTAATTTCAGCAAATATCAGTTGTTTACTGGTATGAGTCGTGAACACTGACACTAAATCTCTTGAGATGTTTTCTGGCCTTCTAAAGAGAAAAAATGGATTATTATATAGAGTTCCCTCTATATTGTACTATTTAAGTTGTGAGGGATTAGAACGGAACAGAGATTACGGTAGTTTTTTTTTTTTTAAGAATCGACCAATAAAATCGTAGGGTTATTTACGAGGTTCCCACCTCATATATAAACAACGAAAACACCCTAAAAATACCTATACGAGTACATAATCCATTTGTTGAGAATGGAAACATAACAAAAATGCCCCACAAAAGGAATACATTTCTTGAGCTCGGGGACATAAAAATAACGAGATTCCCTATAGTTATTCAACTGAAAACTATCATTAGCCTTATGATTATCAGCAGCAGGAAGCCTCCTCAAAGCAATGCGGTTTCTCATGTAAGTATGTAACCACAGAGGTAGGTGTTGAGCTCGTGGGTATTTAAATTTTTACGTTCCCTCATACTCACCGACTTTATCTGATACATAGATTATGATTTTTGGGTTTATCCAATTCGATAAGCTATTTTGAATACTTAATCTGATCTGAGATCCTATTGAATTTTTATATATACAATAGCACCAAGTTCAAGTTTGATTAAAGTTCACTGAATTCAAAGGAAAATTATAAATTTGGAACAATAATATACGCTCTTTGTATTTTTGAATTTTATATTTCTGATTTTAGGAATATTTATTTTTAAATTTTGCAATTTTGACCAAATTCCAGTCGAATCCTTAATTCCGCATCGAAAACCGCACATGACTGTTAGTGTGTAAATTGTATTTTAATTGCTTTAATTTTTCTCCATGTAATTAACTGGAAATTTGTTTAATTTTGCTTAATATGGCTTTGTAGGTCTATTTGTGATGGGATGAAGGATTATGAAAAATCTGGACTAAAGAAGCTATAAGTGTGAAAAAGACCTAAGTCATGACCCTCAAGACATGATAACAGCTAAAGCTAAAGGGTGACGTAGCAAACAGTTCACCCTGGTCAACAGTTGCGACTGACTTTACTTTTTGGCAAATAGATCCACTTGCAGCTGCTCTATTTCAATTTTGTGCGTCTCAAGATTGAATTACATAATTCGGGGGACTTGCTAAAAATGCTTTTACCTTTTTATTTGAGAAGGAGCAAGGACATATTCAGTTTTTTGGGGAGGATGAGGAAGCACGCAACCGCAGTAGCGGCCGGAAACACAGTAGAAACAGGGGCTAAATCCCCTGTTTTGATCAGAGCAAGAATTTCCTCTTCTCTTCCTCTTTTAATTGAATTTCATGGATAGATTGTAAAGAACTTTAAACCATATTTTGTAACTTGACATAGTTAGTTTATTTTCAGTTCTTTAACAGTTTGTTAGCTAAATATTTTGTAAAGAATGAACAACAGCTAGTTATAATCTTATTCTAGTTAAGTTATTTCCAAGATTCATGTGATGATTAATTTGTGACATCTAATTGTTTTTGTTAGAATTTGAGCGTGGGGTGGTATCAACAACACTGGTTTGTACCAGTCAGCATAACAAAGATAAAGAAATTAAGCACAAGAAGATTTAGAGAGGTTTGGCCCTAGAGGTTGTGAAAACACAAACCAAAAGAATTAGTCATCTACCTAAGGTTGTTAAGCTTAGAATTTTGAAGAGAGATATCCATTAAAGATAAGACACGAAGGTCTGATATACAATACAAAGCAACACTGGAACGCCCGGTATACCGGCACCAAAGGTCAAGCCACACATGAGCGCCTGGTACTACTAATATCGCGGTCAAGTTCCAGAACTCAGCTCAATCACTCCTTTCCATACTACATTGCAAGCCTTAGGAGAATACACCATCTCCATATGCTTCCAACAGCTACCGCAATATAGGAGGATGAAGCTTTATTGCATGAGTTATATCCTTCAAATGATCAGCCAAATGGTCTTTATATAGAGCTTAAAAAATGTGGTTGTTGGGAGTTGGTATTTGAATTTCAAATATTGGCTACACTTTAGTTTCAGCTGTCACCAACTCTCTCTTTCTTCACAAACCTACAATGAAGACTTGAAACAAAAGCTCAACGGTAATATGAAATGATATAAAATAAGTCCAAGCTTTTAATTGAAAATTGTGGAAAATAATATTTGTTTTGTCAGCTTCAAAACATATAAGCCCCAGTTTGTTCCGGTGAGGTCCCAGGGCTAACAATCTCCCCCTTTCTGAAGATGGCAAAAAGATGTTTTCTGTCAAGTTGCAATGTACCAGAAGCTCCCCTTGTCCTGAGAGCTACAAAACTCCCCCCTATCACTGAGAGTTAATGCCAAAGAAATTTGAAGAATATTAAGAGCAAAACATGTACTTGGTACAAGCACCAAAAGCAGAATGCACAGATAACACAATTAAAGAACATATAAAAAGCAGTAAGACTTCCCTAGTTGAGCGCAGAAGCTTTCCTTAGTTGTGAACTTCAGTCTTCATTAACGGTTCTTGCTCCTTGTGTGGCCACCTCCTATGAATAGAGCAATTTACAAGTGCCAAAACTTGAATCAGCAAGAACCAGAGGATATATCAGAAACACCCCTTCAGAGTATATCATTTCCGCAGCGACGGGATCGTTTCTCTTGGTTGTTAGACCAAATCTCATGAGCACTAGGCTCTGATACCACTTTTTAGAATTTGAGCGTGGGGTGGTATCAACAATACTGGTTTGTACCAATCAGCACAACAAAGATAAAGAAATTAAGCACAAGAAGATTTAGAGAGGTTTGACCCTAGAGGTTGTGAAAACACAAACTAAAAGGATTAGTCCTCTACCTAAGATTGTTAAGCTTAGGATTTTGAAGAGAGATATCCATTAAAGATAAGACACGAAGGTCTGATATACAACACAAAGCAACACTGGAACACCCGGTATACCGGCACCAAAGGTCAAGCCACACATGAGCGCCTAGTACTACTAATACCGCGGTCAAGTTCCAGAACTCAGCTCAATCACTCCTTTCCATACTACATTGCAAGCCTTAGGAGAATACACCATCTCCATATGCTTCCAACAGCTACTGCAATGTAGGAGGATGAAGCTTTATTGCATGAGTTATATCCTTCAAATGATCAGCCAAATGGTCTTTATATAGAGCTTCAAAAATGTGGTTGTTGGGAGTTGGTATTTGAATTTCAAATATTGGCTCCACTTTAGTTCCAGCTGTCACCAACTCTCTCTCTCTTCATAAACCTATACAATGAAGACTTGAAACAAAAGCCCAACGGAAATATGAAATGATATAAAATAAGTCCAAACTTTTAATTGAAAAATGTGGAAAATAATATTTGTTTTGTCAGCTTCAAAACATATAAGCCCCAGTTTGTTCCGGTGAGGTTCCAGGGCTAACAGTTTTCCATACTTTGATCCTTGGTAGTTGTATAGATCTAATTTGATTGATATGGGTATGCTGATAGATGATTAATTTGGCCAATTTGTTGTCTTGAAACTTACCTTGCAAACCGAATAAACTAAATTGATCTGTAATTATCAATTTAAATATGCTAAGGGTTAACTATCATAAAGGCATATGTTTATTTGCTTGAATATGATAGGGTTCATGCATAATAATCTAAACAATCCGAACTAATGTGTTTGTTGGCTAGGATCGATGTCCTTTTCATGCTTTAAAGTTGCCATTAGATTAAATCTTGAGATCGTATCTACAAGGTTGTTTATTGGTTAGGGAGTTGGTTAAAGATCATATCTTAATCACCGAATAAGTTAGAAAGGATTAGGTGTTTAGAGCTTGTTGACACTATAGTCTGCCTATCGGTGGATTTTAAGCTTATTCGTATATCAATGATCATATTACAAATATGAATCGAGAGAATAACTTGACTAGAGTTCTATTTCCCGAATCACCTTAAGTTTATGTTCTTTAGTTAATTTATTTAATTATAGCTTGTTATTTAATTTCCTGTACTTTAGTTGTTATGCTTAACACCCCCCCCCCCCCCTTCTTTATTTTTGTTGCTTGTTTGCTTGGCTATTGGAGATTAATAGAACCATCGAATCCCTGTGGGATAGACCCTTTAACGCTATACACAATTTATTGTATTTGGTAGTTTAGGAATTTTATTTGGAGGATTCATCAACTATCAGTGACCCCACATGATTGCTCGAAAACAATTGAAATACCGCTTGGCGAAATAGTCTGGGACACATATTCAGGCAACACGTGTGGTTTTCGGAACCAGTTGAGATTTAGTCAAAATTACAAAATTTTAAGAGTAAGTGTCCTAAAATTGAAAATGCCAAATTAAAGTCAAAAAATGCTAAGGGAGGTATGTTACTGTCCCAAATTTGCAATTTTCCCCCGAATTAAATAACCAAAAAAAAAAATATTTCATTTTCAAATTAAATGCTTTAGAATATTATTATAAGACTATTTCTCAATTAAATATTTTTCCCCCAAAAAAAAAAACATGTAATATAGTTGCACTTTATATTAAAGGTTATACAGTTTATATATAAATTAAATAAATAAATAATATTAGCAATGTATCGAATTGCTTACTCTTGTTCAAACACCATTCGGGATACCAAATTAAATATCTATAATCGAATTTAGTACAACGGAAATAAAATATTCTAATAAGATATATACGCTATCTACTGGCATCTTAGTTCTCCATGAACTTCGGGAAAAATGTTTGATTCATCCGTTTGATTAGTCCGACTTAAAATCTATAGACACCATTTTGGGATTTAGCAAATCTGATGCTTTAATTTTAATTTTCGTTAAATTAAAGGACACCTGTCGGCCGGAGTGCCTACGTGGACGTCTGATTTTGCTTACGTGGCCTGTTACTAGACACATTGGCTTCCGCGTGTCATTTAGTGCCATATCAGATTACACATAAGCATTTGTCCCCATTATAATTATTTTAATTAAACCCAAAAATAAATAAAAACTAACCAATAAACTTGCACATCACGTGAGAGGCTTGTGTCCTCTTTTTTTCCGCCTAGATTGGAGTGAAAATTCCCCTCAAAATCCTTAGTTACTGAGACAATTAGGTCCCAAGGGACGCCAAAGTCTTTTTTAAGGGATATAACCCTCAATTTCTTTTCCCTTTTTTGTTATTATTTATTATCTGACGTGGCTATTTAATTTCTTTCTTTTTTATTGTTATATTGATAATCACGTCATATCTTTCAAATTCAATCTCCCACCCAAATCAAATCCTATTTTTCTTCTTCGCCGTTTCTTCTTCTCTCCTTCTCTTTCAACCATGATTTTCTTCTTCTTCTCTCATTCAACAATGAAAAACAGAGACGGTCTTCTCGTCTGCATCTCTCCTTCTCACATTCTCTCATCGCGATTCGTCTTCTCTCCTTCTCACCTTTTCTCGCCGTCGACATCTTCTGCAATCGCCTCCATAGTTGTCTTCTCGTCGTGGATTCGTCTTTTGCAGCAATGACATCCGTTGAATTCGTCGTCTGCAATCGCCGTATCTTTGTCTTCTGCAACTATTTCTGACTGCATCTTTGTCATCTTACAATGGTTTCTGCAATTGAAGATCCAGAAATCTGATTGTCTTCTTCTTCTACTCTTTTGCATTTTTTTTCCAGATTTCTTCAAGAAATCAAGTACGCTATTTCTGCAATCGCGCGATTTCATGAATCTAAATCGCGCACTCGCTTTCAAAAATCGAGTGCACGATTAAAGAAATCGCACACGCGATTGAAGAAATCGCGCACTTCTGCGATCGCTCATTCAATTTCTGCAATCGCGTGCGCGATTTCTTGAGAAAAAATGAATAAACCAAATATGGATCTTTAAAAAATAAAAAATAAATAAATAAAAAAGAAAAAGTGATAAATGAAAATAAAGAAAAAATTGAAAAGTAAATTTAAAGAAGATCTTGATGAATAAAAATAATAAAAGAAAATAAAGAGAAAAAAAGAAAATAAATAAATGAAAAAAAATTTTAAAGATCGAGTGATCGATCTAGAAATCGCTCACTCGATTTGTACACGTGGAAAATAATTATATTTAACATTTATTTTATTAGAAAAAATTGAAAAAAGGGTTATATACCCAATTCTTTTGAAACTAGGGGTTACATAACTAAAAAAGGACTTATGGGGGTTATACAGTAAAATGCCCCTAGTTATTAGCAAGTGAAACAAGTCAGGGTTCATAGTTCAACATCTTCTAATGTCGAAAATCGAAGGTGACGAAGGCTGTTACAGCGGCAAGCCTGCGATTACGCGCACTTCGTGGATAAACGAGAACCCTGGTCGGAGATTTAACACCTGTTATCGTTCGAGGGTTAGTTCTTTTTCTAGAAATTATATTCATGTTCATTTTTCCAAAGAATTAGACCAATTTCTTGATTATTTCTTCTTTTTTGACGTTTTAGAGTAGTGGGTGTCGCCATTTCTCGTGGGTCGATCCGCCGTTATGTGAGAGGTAAAAAATCATCATTCGCGGTCTTCTAAGGAATATATGAGCTAAGGATGAAGAGATGTTAGCCATGAGAAATCATCAGAAGAGGGCATTCAACTGGTTGATTCTGTCGTGGGTGATAACCCTCAGTCTACTATTTTCCATTTTCTCCACTAGTACTGCAGATTTGAAGAAAAACGTTTAACTGACTTTTATAATGTTGATGTAATTTATGTGTTTGGTTGATAGGTCTGTGTTTAGGTATGTTAGTTAGTGTTCATGTTTGTATGAACTTAAACCAGCACTGATCATTTTGATCTTGTTGTATTAGCATGGAAACTTTTGTCTACTTTCCATGCCCATTTTGGTATGTATCGGAAGGATGTTGTTCTAGTTGTCTTGTATATTATTATGTGTTATTGAATGAAATTGGCTGGTAACTGTATTAATATTATGAAAAGGTGTGTTTGTGTTAATATTTTTGCATTGTTGTGTAATAGTTGTTGTAACATTTGTGTAATGGTTGCTAAACTTTTAGGGCTGGTGGTTGTAATATTCTGGAAACTAACTAATCTACTATATGAAGGTTTGTGTAATTATTGCAAAACTTTTAAGGGTGGTTGCTGTAATAATTTCAAACCTCAGAACTTTACTTGATTGGGGGTTGATATAACAACTATCATACAAAAACTTGTCTACTTAAACATAATAGCAGCTTCTGCAATTAAACATACAAAATCTCTGTATTTCATAGCAAAGCATCAGCTCAGAATTGACAATTCCATAGGACCAAAATATAAATGATATGAAGTCATATTACCATTCAAATTGTCCATATGACCAAAATATACATGATACTACATAGCAGAGTTGTTGCATCACACATGCTACACCAAAATATAATTAAAGCTTACCTAATAAAGGATCCCCTACTAAATTACATTCCAATACTGTTGCCTCACATGTGCACAGTACCTTAACTTAACCATTACATATTAAAACAAAAGAACCCCTAATATGTCAATGTTTTGCATCTCAGATGCATTGCAAACATACCCAAAAGACAAACTAATAACATGCATCTCATATGCTTAACACCACTACAGGAATTACCAATATTGTTTATCAAAAGAAAAAGTTTAAATCATCCAAAAGACACCACAACTTTCACTTTCACCTTTCACATTCAGAGCATGCACCACCTACTTTTTCTTCGAAACACTGGCTTGGGTTGGCTGTGTATCAGGAACAATGAGGTGACTAAGATTTACATACTTCTGACCTTCCTCAATATGAATCTCTCCTGCCCTCCGTTGAGGTGTTGGCATGTACAATCTTGTGGAGAAAGTACAATCTTGCATAGGTGGTGGAGCCCTAATGTTAACTCTGGTTTGAAGAACATGCGGCTGTCTTGGGGGGCAAACTTTGTCCAGGACCTGAACTTTGCTGTCGCATGAGCATTTGATCATATATTGAAGGTCGAGGAAGTGTAGTTTGAGGTGTCATCCAGGTTGCTTGAATGGTACCATCTGAAACAGGTCTATTGTCATCTTCATCAAACTCTGCTGGGACTTGTTTTGTTGGTGGCTGAATTTCTGTAGCCCTTGAGCTATCAGCATTTGGACTTTGTTCATTCACAACCACAGTTAATGTAGTTCTCTTCAATCAGAAAATACAGAAAGAAAGTTTCATTATGTACGTGTGTCTATCTGTTTAGGGAAAAGTGCTTGTACCACTTTAAAATAAAGTACTTAGGAATTTAAAGATGCAGAGAATTAAATAAACTGTAATTAAATAAATGTGTAGAGTTCTTATATTTTCTAGAAAATAATAACAGAGAAAAAGGAAATGGAAGTTAAGTATATGATCTCCATCATCACATTAGCATACAGTTTCCAAAAAAATATATAAACCATCAGCTATTGACTAAATTCACAAATCACAACTAGAGAAAAAATTGCTAACTTTCTTGCTTCAATAAAAAAAAAAATCACAAAACCCACTTTTTCAAGCACAAAAACCATAGAACTCACACAATATTAGAGGCAACATGATACGTATAGAATAGAGAACGTATCGTCGGAGACTTCGGAGTAGTCTCGAACTCACAGAATTGTAGGGGAGAAGAGAGGAGTTTTCCGGCAAGACCGACCGGGCGGTTGAAAGGGTTAAGACGAGAGAGAGATTTCAGATTTAGGGGATTTAGAGAATTGTATTACTGAATTGATAAAACCAAACATCGGTCACGCAACTAATAAATAAGAAACAATCCTAACCTAAAGGACTCCACAATACTTAACTTATTAGGACTCTTGCATGAAGGAAATTAACATAAATAAACCAAGACTCAATAACTGACTCTGACTCTAATTATCTAATTACTAACGTGATCTTTGACTCTAATTACTAACGTGATCAACGCATAACAAATCATTCTGCCATTTTGGCACCTTAGTCCTTCTCCCACTTCTTCTCACCTTTTTTTTTCTGAACCACTTGATCACTTACTTCTTCATCAGTTGGGATAGTTTCATCCGTATCAATCTCCCCTCCTTCAATACGCACCTTGTCCTCAAGGTGTAAATTCGGAAAATGCGTGCGGATAGGATGAGCGGGTTCCCAAGTAGTATCACCCTACCCATTTCGCAAAACTGACAGCGTTCCATGCCCTTGCAATGGCCGAGATAATGATGTGCCCCCAACTAACTCAGGTGGAAGTGGACGAGGCGGCAGGTTACCCAACTTCCCGTGGAACCAACGCAACAAGGAAACGTGAAACACCGAATGAATCTAGTATATCTCCGGCAATCGCAGCCTATACGTAAAGGACCCGATGCTGTCCACAACGGTTGAATGTACGAAATTCGATTTCTTGTAAAGTTATACAATGCAGATTTGATCATTCCACAGACCACTGCGCCAATAAGGATATCCATTCTTCCAAATACGTGATTGTGGAATCCCCCGCTGCCCAACAGTGTAGGAGAAATCTCCATTTGCTGGAGCCGAAGGACTTCACCACGATGTGAGTGTATTCTTCTCACTCCCACGCACATCAGCACCGATTGTCATCTTCTCCACGAGAGAATCCGAAGCATGTTGAAAACTCTCCGAGATAATCTTACCATTGGAGTCATCGTGTAAGACAAGATTCCCGCTATCCAATAGCAGAGCATTAGAATTCGGCACACGATTTGAAAGATTAGGCAACCCCTATGATCTCCGTTCGTCCATCAGTGAGTACAAGATTGTCATCTCGTGATATCTCCAACGTCTCATCCTCGGAAACAACCTCATTGGGTTCACACCTAAAGGTGGGGTAGCTGATGGGTTAGCCTCCACTTCCCGAGCCAAAGCGAAAGATGCCAACAGAGAGTCAGGCTTCAATAAAACAATCTCATGAAGGAGATGGCGTTTCAAACCAGCGTGAAAAAGCGACTGAAGAGTTGTGTCGGACACACCAGCCATATTCACCAATATCTGCTCAAACGCGGCCTGATATTCCCACACCGAACCGGTTTGTTGAACCTTGGTTAGCATACCAAAATAATCCACCAAATTGAGGGGATCAAAACGAAGTTTGAATTTGGCCACGAAATCCTACCAAGAGTCGAGTAATCTGTTTCGTTGCCTCCATCGAAACCAATCCAGAGCCGGACCGTCTAACATCAAGCCCATGGCAGCCAAACAGGCTTCGTCCGGGATGCAGTAAAAAACAAAATATTCCTGAGCCTTGAAAAGCCATCCTAACGGTTCTGTACCGTCATATTTCGGCATATCCAGGCGAAGTGTAGTGCTCATATTAGGACTCACCTGGACGGGATTCTCCTCCACAAGGGGTGAGGAGGATGAAACCCTAGCAGTTGGCCGCGTATCCCCTCGGCCCGAAATTAGGGATAGTTCTTGCTGGAATTTCTATACCACCTGTCTTAATTGCTAAAACGAGGCGGTATGCGAAGCAAACTGAACATTGATGTGCTTCTGAAATTCCTTAAAAGCTTCTATGGTGACGGGTTCGGACATCGTAACAACTCGATGAAAGCACCAGTGATACGTATAGAATAGAGAACGTATCGTCGGAGACTTCGGAGTAGTCTCGAACTCACAGAATTGTAGGGGAGAAGAGAGGAGTTTTCCGGCAAGACCGACCGGGCGGTTGAAAGGGTTGAGACGAGAGAGAGATTTCAGATTTAGGGGATTTAGAGAATTGTATTACTGAATTGATAAAACCAAACATCGGTCACGCAACTAATAAATAAGTAGCAATCCTAACCTAAAGGACTCCACAATACTTAACTTATTAGGACTCTTGCATGAAGGAAATTAACATAAATAAACCAAGACTCAATAACTGACTCTGACTCTAATTATCTAATTACTAACGTGATCTCTGACTCTAATTACTAACGTGATCAACGCATAACAAATCATTCTGCCATTTTGGTGCCTTATTCCTTCTCCCACTTCTTCGCACCTTTTTTTTCTGAACCACTTGATCACTTACTTCTTCATCAGTTGGGATAGTTTCGTCCGTATCACAACAACATCTGAAACACAATAAAAATGATAAAATCATGCCGTCGGACTTGCGATACTGAGGTGGCATGCGCGAACGGTCAACGTCTCGCCTTCTCCACACCATGGCTGCCGCGGAAAAGGTACTATTTCACCAACCAAACTTATGCATATCCTTAATGTTAATTAATACGAAAAAACCTCCGATATACAAATATCACATAAAAAAAATTACATTTTCAAAATAATATGATGCGCACTTCACATGCTAAAGTTGAGACTCAAATTGTATTTTTCTTCAATCATTCAGTGCAAAATTACTATTTTTCTCTTATATTATATATAATATCTATATGTATATTACATTTTTATATATATTTAAATAATGTACATATTTTTAATTAAAACGTGAGGGTAAAATTGAAATTTTAAAATTTAAATGTGATGTTTTTGGCTTAGGAAGCTGTGAACAATAAATATATTACAGGATTTTTTTAGATTAATTTTTAGGGATAATTACTTGTAACATTGTGAACTATTGCTTTTTTTTGAATTTGCAACCCGAACTATAAAATGTCTAAATTTGCAATTTCAATTATTATTTTTTAATAATTTACAACCTGATTTCACTCACCGTGTGACACGTAATGAGTGGAATCAGGTTGCATTTTATTACAAAACAATAATTGAGGTTGCAAATTTAAATATTTTATAATTTGGCTTACAAGCTCTAAAAACACGCAATAGTTCGGGATGGTTAAAATTTTTATCCCTAATTTTTAGGGAAAATTACAAAAATGATATACCAACTCGGCCAGTTTAGCAATTTTGGTACCTTTCTTTTCCGGTGGCAAAATCAACCCACAACTTCCAAAAATCTGCAATTTCATGCAAAAAGTCATCGGAGTTCCACAAACCGCCTGAAAACCCGACCCGATAGCAGGCATGGCATATTTTTTATGACATGGCAATACCACTTAGGACATGTCACTGACCATTGTACATTTGTTATATTATTGCCTAATTGAAATTATTCCAAAATGCCATGTAATTGATAATATGGAGGGAAACTTCCCCCTTTAATCTGTCACCTCACACGACACTCAACCACTGCAAACTAAAAACCTATCTTCACCAAAGACTTCTTCATAATTACAGAACTCAGGATCCTCTTCTCTTTTGAACCCTAGGTCTCATTCTTTGAAGCTTTTTGATGGCGTCACACAGTCAATCCAGTGATTCATGCTTTGGCCGGCACACATGGAGTGAAACTCCACATAAGTTGAGTTGTTTCTGTGGAGAGAAAGCTACGTTAAAGATGGCTTGGAAAGGAGAGCATCCTGAGAGAAGATTTTTCTCATGCCAAGAGCAGGTAATTTATCTCTTCAACCACAATGATAATTCCATAGATTTTGGACTGTTGTGTTTCGTTGGTTTTGTTAGGCTTGCAAGTTCTTTAAGTGGTACAATCCACCAATGTGTGAGAGGGCGAAGGTTATAATACCGGGTCTTTTAAAGAAGATCAACAAACTTGAAGATAAAGCTGGAAAAATGGAGGTCTAACTTAAGAGGGCAGAGGATAAGCTGAAGGGACATGCGAAGCTGTCATTTGTAGCAGTGGTTGTGTTTGGTGCATTTGTTCTTATTTTTCTTATGGTGTAAAATTTCAAGTAGATAAAGGTTTTCAATATTGAAGGAGATGGTGTATCTGTGATGTATTTATGTTATCCTTAATGGATTTTCAAGAAATGCAATTATGAATGGTTGCTGCAAATTCCCACCTTGTTACACTTTAGGCAAACTTTTCTGATGTTCAATTTGCTTTATAACTAATGGAAAAGAATTGATACAAAAAACTTAACATAAGAAAGCAATGAATAAAAGTAGATAAAATTGTTTAAAACCACTTCATTACTACGAATGCAAAGTGCAAAAGTTAGGAAGCATAATTACAAACACTGCATTATGTTACCTAAGTGTCTAAACAACCCAAATTGGCATCATCAACTGAATTGTTTGACATCAAAATGTAGACAATATAACATAGATTGTTCAAAACCAACATCCCAAAATAAAGAGCACTTGTTCACTTAATTCTGTACTTCCATCAAAGCTCCAGAAATTCCTTGCCTCCGTCAATGACAATGTTCTTGTTAGTCAGTGGACTTGTAACACTTTGCTGAGTTAAATTCAGGTCTTCATCTCTGAGAGATGGTGGGACTCTCAGTCTAACTCCACTAGTTTGTTTCTTCTTCTTACCCATTTTCTTCATGCTTGATTTAGCAGCCTTTTGAACATCCTCCACAGTCGTTGCTTGCCGCTTTTTATTGGGCCTGGCTTCAACATTTCCCACTCCCAGTTGCTCATACATTGAAGGCCCTAGTACAGTTGCTTCATCAGATATGTTGTAGTTTGGGGCATCAGTTGGCAACGGTTTACTGACAGCTGGTTGTTCTTCTACCCTTGCAGGGGAAAGAGTCTCCTGCAGATGTGGGATTAGTACCAACTTGTTTATTTGCTTTGCCTAGTTGTAAGTGAATGTCCAAAATCGAAAAAATTACCTGATTTTGATCCAAAGCAACATTGTTGGTATTTGTCTCCTCATCTTGACATGTGTTTGATGTCTCTCCAGGACCCTAAAAGAAAAGTTTAGTAAAATTTCAGTATGAGAAAGAATTTGTACATAAAGATTTTCATTAAGAAAATACTTGCTGAACGGGCTCGTTGGAACAACCTAGCCCTTTTGGCCTTTGCACTTTCTGGCAAATCATCACAGAACAGTGCATTGTGACCAGGTTTGCCACAATGGCCACAGTGAATGGCCTTTTGGAATCTCCTGAGTTTTCTAATTACAAGACCCCTTTTTTTGGCCTATTGCTTGGAACTTTTTTGCTCATCAATTCCCCTTCTTCTCAACTTAGCAGGCCTTCCAGCTTTTCTTCCAAAATTTGAAGGCAAATGAGGGATGAAAAGTGTGTTGTCCCACACATTTTGGCCACTAATTGGCATAATTATGCTTGAGTATGCCTTCTTGAAAGAGCTGATATAGTAGAACTCATCCACATAATCACTGACCTCTAGCTTGTCGTTGTATATAGCACTTAGGGCATGCTTGCAAGGTATCCCAGTTAGCTGCCAACTTCTGCAGCTACAAGTTTTGCCACCTAAATCAACTGCATGTTAGCCCCCATCTGAACATTGTATCTAGAAATGAGTCCTGGAAGCCTTAATGGGTCTGCACCCTCCCATATTTTTTCCATTCCTCTGCACAATATCAGAGATTGTGGGGCAAATTAAGCCTGCAAAAGACATTTATGTATTAATGTCCAGTTCAAGTAAGAGCAAGAGTAATTTAATTAAAAAGTATATGTATACCTTCCCATGTCTCAGCTGTTTCCCTACTCAAGTGCCACTTCTTCATGAGATATTCTTTGATCCACTCCAACTTTGTAATGATTTGCTTGCTTCTTGCCTCTAGAATACAACTGTTGAAAGACTCGCAGCTATTGTTCAGGTTCATACCACACTTACAATGCTCCAGAAAATGGCTCTTGGACCATTCAGATGGGTGTTTGTCCTTAAGCCAATCAACTGCATCTGGATATTTGTCTCTAATATTCCTCATTGCAGCCTTGAATTCAGTGATTGTGCATGAGTTAGCTGCTTCCAAATTACATTTTTTAGGATAATACCTTTATGTCCATCTGCCATCATGTTCAATACAAGGTGTCTTACATAGAATCTTTGCTCTGCAACAGGGAAGTTCTAAGGTAATGCATGTATTAGACCCTTCTGCTTGTCAGATACAAATGTTATCCCCTCTCTAGTTTCAATCCCCAAATCACTCTTCAACACACTAAAGAACAAAGACAAATTTTCCTTGTTTTCAACTGACACCACAACATAAGCAATTGGAAAGATGCCATTGTTAGGATCCATACCAACTGCTATTAAGAGTACCCCTCCATGAGGCCCTTTTAGGTGACACCCATCAACACCTACGATAGGCCTACAACTCTTGAACCCATTTTTGATTGCCTCAAAGCAGACATAGAATTTGGAGAATCTCTTCTCTCCATCCACATCATCAGTGCCTAACAAAACTGTGGACCCCGGATTTGTTGTCCTCAATTCATTAGCATAGTCCCACAATTTAGTATATTGTTTGTCAGGTTCCCCCTCTAGTGTCTGCACAACCAAAATCTTTGCCCTGTAAGCCTGGTCCTTAGAAATATTCACATTCAACTTTGTACGAACTTCATCTTTAAATGCTTTAACATTTCTCTTAGGGTCAATCTTAAACAAGGACATATATTTCTCTGCAAGCTATTGTGTCTTCACATTTTTCACATACCAGTCCTCATTACATGTATGCTCTAAACATAACTCCCTAATCACCTATGCCTCCTCATTGTCTGGTGTTGTGTTTAGCACCCTAACTGTATTGATCTTAAAAGGACATCCTCTCACAGCACACCTGAGATATACTCTCCTGCTATCAGATCTTCTATAAAACAGGCTTCTTCTTGTTTTGATAGCATATGAGTTCACACTCTGTTTGAAACTCTTTTTATTTACAAAGGTTTGTCCTAGATCAAACTCAGGATCAAAAAGGTTGTTCTCATTGAACTGTGGGAACTGATCTAATTCACCATCATCATCAGATGCTTTATGGAAGTCTAAATCATCATCTTCACACCTAACTATATTCTCACCCACATACTCATCAGCACTTACATTACCATTATTTGTTTCATCTGTGTCATCCTCACCTATTTCAGCATTGTCACTAACATTATCTTTGAACATATTATCATCATCAGATGCATCATCTTTATCATGCATTGTATATTCCTCATCCCCTGATGACACACTGTCTGAAGCAACCTCATCAGAACCTAACCATTCCAACTCTTGACCATCTAACACATTTTTATGTACTGGGTGAACTGGTTCCTTTTCTAATTGATCATATATCTCATCAAACAATTCCTCATCTTCAAATGAATTAAAATCAGAATCAACACAGAAATCATCAACATCACTGTCAGACACATTAATTGTCACTTGGTCATTTAAAATATTTTCATTTTCAGTTGGTATTTTTCCAAATCTACGTTCATATTCATTACACCATTCATCAGTTGCTTCAACCCTTCTGAAGAAATCATTCTCTGATAAATTTTGCAGAGGAACAGTTGTAGCCATTTTAGGTAACATATCAACACTTCAACATGTGTATCTTTTAACTCATTTGCATTCTCTCCATACACATTATTAACAGGTTGTGTTTTTTCAGTAGCCGTCCCATCAGTTTGTACCCCTAACTCACCAACATGCACAACAAAGAACGAAAAGTCTCTGCTCACCTTTAAATATTTCCTCCCATATACTTTCAGGTCTGCATCATTCCTAAGCACATGTCCTGTTTTCACAGTTGTTTGTTTGATACTACCTTCCGGTATTATGTCTTGAACATACTCATTAAAGAAATCAAAAGTCAACGTTTCTATATCTACGTAATCAACCTTGCGTACCCTACCACCCACATACCCATCACTTTCTAACACACCATTGTAATAAATAGACAAAGTCAGACTAGAAGACTCTGGATCTGTAAACAACAAGCATAAAAAACCAAAGAAAAATATATATATATATATATATATATATATATATATATATATATATATATATATAACTATTAGGTACTAAAGGATTATTAAATGGCATCAACAACCACAGTAAAAAATCATGTAGGGACAAACAACATAATAAACCACAAACACATGCTTTAGGGACCATATATAGTAGGCAACATACAGAGATTCCTTCAAAAAGTTCAAAACTTTATCAAAAAAGACAACAAACAAGAATAATCCGCAAGAAGAAAAGGATTAAGGACAAGGGTTCACTTACGGTATAGGGGGGAGGGGGCCACTATATTGAAGCCCCTGGCTTCACACCCTCACCATCGGAGCTTAATTTCACAACAAAATAGAGAGGATGAGCAGTGCGTTTCTTTCTTCTTCGTCCACAAGATTCAAAAACCTCACCTGGGTTTGTTAATTTCTCGCCCTTTTTACTTTCTTCGCAATGTGCACCATATGAATGAAGTGTTGAGAAATGAAAGGTCTCAAACTTGTAATGATGATTACTTTTCAAACTTGTGCCAAACAGCAGAGTATATTTATTTCTCTTTTTTTATTTAAATCAACATTACGTGTAATTACACGTAAAATGCTATGTGTCATATTAATTTGAGGTGGCAACCACTTACGGACACGTTGACGTCAAAAAAAAAAAAGTCGGGCAGTTTTTTATGTAGTCAACGCGGGTTTCCGGGCGGTTTGCGGAACTCCGGCGACTTTTTGTACGAAATTGCAGATTTTTGGGAGTTGTGGGTTGGTTTTGCCACCGGAAAACAAAAGGTACCAAAATTGCTGAATTGGCCGAGTTGGTACACCATTTTTGCAATTTTCCCCTAATTTTGTTAATACACAATTTAATTAATCTATTCTTTTATCATAATGCAAGGCTTATACTTTATAGTGCATGTAACTCAACAAAATAAGCAAAGATTCTTCGTTCTTTTTGGGAAGATATTTTAACAGAAGTAATAGTTCATAATTTATCATTAACATCCTTACGGGGTTGACGCGTGGCATGTAATCTCTTGGACAAGTTCAGATATTTGGAATCCAATTTGAATATATAAGCATATATTCACATTGGTGACTGATCGATCATTCATCCAAGAGCTCTTATCCAAGCTGTATGAACATATACGTAGGGATACAAACACGAATGCGATATGGACACTAATTATATGATTTTTTTAAGAACAATTTATGTACCATGTGAAAAGTGTTTCAGGCGGTGTTTATATGAAAATTGGACACAATACAATATAATAAAATGATATATTTTAAAATATTCGTGCATCATAGATACTCTTGATGTGGACTCATCGATCATACTGATGGCTTATTTGTGAAAAAGGGAAATAAACAGAGGACGATATAAAGAATATGGATTCGAGAGATAGAAACTCAGTCTCAGATAATAGACTGCACGAGTGTTATCCCCTTCGATATCTCAATGGAATCGTTTATCTTCCTTGTTTTTTAATGTTGACAAAGTCTACATTTGTACTTACTAAAGACCCCACAAGAGATATAAAAGTTGATATTACATTATTTTATCTTTCTGAGCCATATTCCTTAAAGTGACTTTCTGGAGGAATACTTAAGATAGAAATATATAAAATATGATATCTCCTATGGTACTTGTTGGTACAAAAAAAATATTTAATTGCTCGTAATTTGACGATATATATCTCTCTTTCTTTTAAATAATAAATATGACTAACTTAAGAGCCCCAAAAAACTTAGACTAAAATTGCTACATTTGCATAGTTACAAAATGAAAGATTCAATAGCCTGATAAGTAACAAGTTCTTTACTCAAAAATATAATAGATAGACAGCAGGGGACTTACTTTGCTTAAGCCTGTGACCTCTTCCATACCCGGTTTACAGTTACACTATGCAGACTAACTGGGACTCAAGTAAGATTTGCAAGCAGATCGATAAACTCAATAGGAGTTTTTTGTGGGGTTCAGACGAGGGGAAAGAAAAATTCATCTTGTTGGTTGGGAAAAGGTTATCAAAGGGTTAGACATCTGGTAAGCAAGAAGAATGAATGTGCCTTTACTTGCTAAGACAGGTTGGAGAGTTGCTTAGAAAACAATTTGGGAAAATATTTTGAGAAGAAATATCTAAAGAATTCTAGTATCTTTGTCCAAAAACAGCCCAACTCGTCTTCTCATCTTTGGAGAGGGGTTGTCAAGAGCACAAAAGAAGTTGCTGGCATCGCAAATGAAGCAATGGTAATGGGAAAAAAATTCATTTTTGGACGGATTGGTGGGGCATCGGTAAAAGCAAGTAAAAGAGGAGAGTCTTGCAGGGAATATTGTTGATGAAGAAAGAGACCTAAAGGTTGCAAACGTGATTAGCTCTGAAGGAAAGTGGGATTTTGATAAACTTCAAACGATGATTCTGCCTATCAAGGTTGTAATCTCTAGTGTGCCCATTCCGTTGGAACCTAGCCAGGAAAATCGTCTTGTTTGGGGTGCGACTGCAAATACTATGTTTACTTGTAGCTCAGCCCATTGCTCTTTGATTTTGAGAGATGCTACTGTACCTGAAACTGATATCCATAAAAATTGGAAATGGATTTGGAAATCCGAGTTCCCACCTAAGATTAAACTTTTTATGTAGCTTTACCACCATAATTATAAGCTTCCCACAAATTCGCTTCCTTTTGATAGAAAATTAACAATTGAGGAAGTTTGTTTGAGTCTTTGAGATGCAATAGGGAAAGAGAGAATGTGGCACATGCTTTGAAACAATGGACACCGGCATCCCTTATTTGGGAAAGTCATAATTCAGGCCACCGATCTTTTTCTCTTCCGGAGTCTTGATGGAGATGATTGGGATTGAAGAAAATACGAAGACCCACATTTGTAAAATCCTTGGCCCAAAAATACCATGGCACTTCCTTTTTGTTGCGACTACTTGGAAGCTTTGGAAAGCTATAAACACGTTTGTCTATCGAGGCTATAGAGAGAACAAGAATGAAACTCTTAATAAAATTAAAGAGTTTGCAATATATCTTGTGAAAATCATGGATCAAAACAATGTGTAAAGGGCTAGAGATGAGCTTGTCACAAGGTGGAAGAAATCGGAATCGAATTGGGTCATATTGAATACTGATGATAATTTTGTAGAGAGAAGAATAAGGTGGCAGTTGGAGGGCTTGTTAGAGGTGAAAACGGTGAGTGGATCCTAGGTTTTGCTCGTAATTTGAGAAGTGTCTTTATTATGTGACGTGGGCCAATCCGGTACCTGCGCGCTGGCGGCACGTGGACCACTACCTGCATGCCACGTGGAGTAAAGGACCGATCAAAGGTGCCACGCAAGCCTCCGAGTCGGTCACCTCAGCAGCGAACCCTTCACGAAGCAAATGAGGACCATTCAACCTTGTCGACTCGACTACCCTCAAGACCAGCCGAAGCAACGCCGACTGAGTCCAAGGCAAGTCGGTGATAAATCGATTAGTCGGTTTCTAGGTCGAATTGAGGTCGACCATCCCTAGGGCCCACTCCGCCGTTTCAAGCATTTAATGGGGCCTGACAGGCCGTACGGAGCAGTTGGTGCATTTAATGCGCCTCCAGGTTACACTGTATAGGTAATCATTACTTCAATAGGTATAAATACCCCTTCCATAAATGCCATTGATAAGAACAACCACCATATTTAAAACGCACAAGTCACTCGATAAGCTCTCAACTATTCGACACTGACTTGAGCGTCGGAGTGCCGACAAAGGGAGCAACCCACCCCGTCCTTTGTCGGTCCGAAGCTTACGTTTGTTACTTCCCTCCCAGGTCAACTCTACCTCGAGCTCTACCACGTCAACAAATTTCAAGTGGTCAAAGTCAACTATTTCGAGATACGTCATCAATCCGAAATTCGACACGATCATTTTGGCGCCGTCTGTGGGAAAGCTTACAAGAAGTCGCAGAGTAATGGAGCTACGCAGCCATCGCACTCTGGGAGGCGATGATCATGTTACAGAAACCCAACACAGGGCGGACGGGCCGAGTCAGACCCAGGGACGACCTACAACCGAGATGAGAGTTGCCCCCATTCCCATGGTCTACGCGGCCCCTGATTTAGACGCCTACCTCAAAAAATGTCAAGCCGAGGCAGTAGCAGCAGCGGCTGAGGGCAGAACCCCAGTCTTCCCGAAGAAACCTCGAGCTAACCCAGTCGTCCCGCCACCAAGACAATATTCGTACTACTGCGGGCCCCCCGCGCATTATGGGTATCCACCCCCTCCCACGTGGGGGTATCAACCCGGTCCAGTGATCTACCATCAGGATCCCTACGGCATGCCCCCACCCCATAGTCAAAACCAGTGGCAAGGGGCAGGTCATGGGCCACAACGGACCGAGGTGTTGCCTCCGGACCAGGAAGCCCAGTCGGCCCGGCGCCGGGATAAACGACCCATCGAACAGGAACCTCAGGAGGTGAGGTCAAAGTCCAAAAGAAAAGATGGAGAGCATAGGTCTGCCCGAGGATCGAGGGGTGCGGAAGGTCGAGGAGCCCCTCCCACCATGAGGAAGAACAGCGGCCAAAGAATTCTAAGGTGTTCGACCGTCTAGGGGCTAGGGCCTCTCCTGAAGCCCCCAGATTGTCGAACCGGGGATTCCCCGTTGGGGCAAAAAGATTTGAGAAATCGCTTACCTTGGAGAGGAGATTCTCCCTAACGGTCGCGACAAGGTAAGACTCCCTCTCGAGTCGACGATGACGAGGAGATATCCTACAGCAATCGCTCACCTCCTTTCAAATGGAAACAGACTCATCAGTACCGAAGCTCCCGCGAAGTACGATCCCCTTTCTGCGAAGGAATTTTGGAGGCCATGGCTGCAGATAAAATGCCCACCAACCTCCCAACATATAACGACGTGTCCGACCCCGAACGGCACGTAGATCGGTTTGAGATTGAGATAAGCATGTTCGGCCATTCGCCCGATGTTAGAGCCAAGATATTCGCCACCACTCTCGTCGAGTCAGCCCAGGACTGGTTCTCAAGGCTGGCTCCGAGAAGTATCCGCTCTTACGATGAGCTGATCGAGCGCTTTATTGCTCATTTCTCCTCTGTAAAGGGCGATAAGTTACCGGCCACTTACCTTTACAACATCGTGCAGAGGGAGGACGAGACTCTAAGAGATTTCTTCACTCGATTCTCTCGAGCGGCTGTGCAAGTTCAATCTCCGAGTATGGACATGGTAATACCCACGATTCATGCCGTTTAAGAGACCGAGAGTACGCCCGGCACATAGTCCGGAAAAACCCCGCCTCGATATCCAAATTACTTGATATCGCCTCTTCCTAGATGAGGGTGGAAGAGGTCGAGATGGCCCAAAAGGGGGCCCCGAGTCGGAAGTTGGAAGCCGTCCGGCCACCCAAAAACGAACCCAGGAAGGACCTGAAGGGCCGAGCCGACCACAACCCCGGAGGTAGTTCCGAAAAGCATTACACGCCCCTGAACCGATCGATCGAAGAGATTTATAACATCTCCAACAAAAAGTTGTTCAAAAATCCCAAAGCCATAAAGGAGACTTAGAAGAACAGGGATTCGGGAAAGTTCTGCCACTTCCATCGACAATCCGGACACAATACTTCGGAATGCTTCGCTCTACGGGATGAAATCGAGAGATTGGTCATAGGAGGAGAGCTCCAAGAATTCATCAAAAAACTTGACGAGTTAGCCCTCAAAGCCGACGATCGGAGCCCGCCCCGACGCCGAGAAGCGAAGCCACCAACCGAGCGGGACGAACATAACCTCCCCGGCCTCGGTCGAATCGACATGATTGCGGGAGGACCGGCCGGGGGCGACACGAAAACTGCCCGAAAGAGGACCAGGAGAGAAGCCCAAAGAAGTTACTACGGGCCCTATGAAGTGATAGAGATAGAGCCGAGTCGGAGTTGGGTAGATCAGGATATTAGCTTTAGCAACAAGGACCTGGTCGGCATGCCACCACGGGAAGGCGAAACGCCTAGTTGTCCGATGGTGGTTACGCTCGACGTAGCCAACTACGTTGTATCCAAAACCCTTGTTGATAATGGAAGCTCCGTAAATATTATTTATCTCTCGACTCTAAATCGTATGAATCTAGCTAAAAGTTTAAATCTGGAACCCATCAAAACTCCATTAACCGGATTTGGAGGGTCCGAGGTATATCCTAAGGGTCGAGTCTGATTGATCACCTCCATGGGAACACTCCCTAAGAGGTCGACCCTTGTTTGGAATACCTGGTTGTCGATCAGCCATCGGCCTATAACATCATTTTAGGGAGGCCCGGATTAATCGATTTTAGGGCGGTTATTTCCACTTACCATCAATTGATTAAACTCCCGACCCCCCTTGACGGGATAGGAGAGTTGAGGTGCAACGTGCCCATGGCCTGGGCTTGTTACTCAATTTCCATGGAAAAGGTGAAGCTACCCGATCGTCGGGTTGTCCCCATTCTTGGCCTCCCCGACGGGGAGGAGGATGAGATCGAGGATCTTGATGCAACGGGTGACGAGCCTATCCGCAAGTCGAAAAAAGCTAAGAAGAAGCAGAAGGTCATAGACAATCGACTCGAGGCGTCGACCCAAACGATGGAAGTTGAACTTCTCCCGGGGCAGAGAGAGAAGATCACCCATCGGGCTTCCCGTGTCGGGAAAGGAGCACGAACAAGTACTCCTAATACAATTTCTTCAGGAGAGCACTGATGTCTTTGCATGGAGCGCCAATGATCTGGTGGGAGTCGACCCTTCTGTGATTATGCACCACCTTAATATCGACCCCTCCTTTAAGCCAGTCAAGCAGCGGCTGCGAACCCAAAGTGCCAAGAGAAACGAGATAATCGAGGAGGAGGTGAACAAACTATTAGACGCTGGATACATCACTCCTGCCACCTATGTCGATTGGCTTTGCAATCTGGTTTTAGTTGCCAAGTCCCAGGGAAAATGGCGCATGTGTAACGACTTCACAGATCTAAACAAAGCCTGCCCAAAGGACCCCTATCCTCTCCCGAATATCGACCAACTAGTCGACTCGACTGCGGGCTGCGAATTAATGAGTATGATGGATGCCTTCCAAGGTTACTATCAAATCTTCATGGCCCCCGAGGATGAGGATAAGACCGCCTTTATAGTTGTGAAGGGCATTTATTGCTTCCGAGTGATGCCTTTCGGACTTAAAAACGCGGGGGCTATATATCAGAGGTTGGTCAACCGAATATTCGAGGAGGAGATCGGTAAAACCATGGAGGTATATGTCGACGATATGATAGTAAGGTCGACTCAATCGAGTGACCACCTCAGGGACCTGGCACGGGCGTTCAAACTACTTAGGCAGTACAACCTGAAGCTCAACCCGAATAAGTTCACCTTCGGGGTATCCGGAGGAAAATTCCTCGGGTATATGGTTAGTCAGAGAGGGATCGAGGCCAATCCGAAAAAGAGCAGTGCTGTACGCAATCTCACTAGCCCAAAGACGATCCGAGAGGTACAATGTTTGGTTGGTCGAATTATCTCCCTTAACAGATTTATTTCCAGGTCTGCCGAAAGAAATCTCCCCTTCTTCAAAATTTTGAGGAACGTTAAGGAGTTCAAGTGGACGGAGGAATGCGAGCAAGCATTCGAGGCGCTAAAAAGATACCTCGAGTCACCCCCACTCCTAGCGAAGCCGGAGTTGGGAGAAGTTCTATACCTCTATATGGCCGTGTCGACCGAAGTGATCAGCTCGGTCTTGGTCGCCTTAAGGGAGAGAAAGCACTTGCCAGTCTACTATGTCAGCAAGATTTTACATGGGGCAGAGACACGGTACTTGGAAATCCAGAAGTTTGCCCTCGCGCTCGTACACATGGCCCGAAAGCTCAAGCCGTACTTTCAGGCCCACAAGATCGTTGTGCTCACAGATCAACCCCTCAGACAGGTGTTGGCCAAACCGGACAGTTCGGGTCGACTGGTTAAGTGGTCCATCGAGTTGGGCCAGTATGACTTATCCTACCAGCCAAGGTTAGCATATCAAGCCCAAGTCCTAGCCGATTTTTTGATCGAGAAAGAACCCCAGACCTTGCCCGGAAGAAGTGTGTGCCATTGGACGCTGTCCGTCGATGGTTCCTCGACCTCATCTGGCGGAGGTGCAGGAGTGTCCTTGAGAAGTACCGACGGAGATGAGCTCGACTTCGCCATCTGTCTGGAATTCCCCGCTACGAACAATGAGGCCGAGTATGAGGCGCTTCTAGCAGGCATGAGAATCGCCAGTGAGCAAGGCATTGATTATCTGGCGGCTCTAACCGACTCACAGCTAGTTGCGAGCTAATATGCTGGCTCTTATGAAGCGAGGGAGGAATCGATGGCCAAATATTTGGAGAAAGTCGAAGAGTGGGCGGCGAAATTTAAAAACTTTAGGCTCGAGCAAATACCAAGAGAAGAAAATGAGAGAGCCGATGTCCTTTCCAAGGTGGCCAATGGTCTTAGGGGGACAAAGGATAGGTCGATCACATTCCTCACGAACACAACTCGATCAATCGAGGGAAATGTAACTCCTATACTCAGCATCGACCCGCTCGAGCCGTGTTGGTTAGACGATTTGGTCCTACACCTGAGAGACCGTTTCTTACCCGAAAACAGAACGGAGAGGCGTCGATTGGTGGCCCGGGCGGCAAGCTACTCACTTGACCCAGAGGGCGTGCTATTCAAGAGATCCGTTAGGGAGCCGGCCAAGAGGTGTCTTCGACCCTCCCAAGCCAAGGAGGTCATCGAAGAGGTGCACGCGGGATCCTGCGGGAACCACTCTGGAGGTCGAATACTCGCTAAGAAGGTATTTCGAGCCGGCTACTACTGGCCGGCCCTTCTACGGGATTCGATCAATCTGGTGAAGAAATGTCCCAGCTGCCAAAAACATTCGAACATCACCCACCAACATCCAAAGGAAATGACCCCGGTCGACATAACATGGCCCTTCGATCAATGGGGAATCGACATTGTCGGGCCCTTTCCCCTCGCCCCAAGACAATAACAATTCGTCATTGTCTGTGTGGAGTATTTCTCAAAGTGGGTCAAAGCAGCGCCAGTCCCCAAGATCACCCACACAGTGATGACTCGATTTCTTTGGAAAAACATCATATGCCGATTGGGGGTGCCAAGAACCTTGATTTGCGACAATGGCCCCCAATTCCGAAGCAAAATGTTCAAGAATTACTGCGCCAAATACGGCATCAGCTTGCGTTTCACTTCGGTCGGCCACCCTCAAGCCAACGGCCAAACCGAAGTCACCAACCGGACGATCGTGCAGAACCTGAAGACCCGCCTCGACGGGAGCAAAGGAGCTTGGGCCGAAGAACTCGATGGCGTTTTATGGGCCTATCGAACCACCCCCCGAACTGCCACGGGGGAGACCCCATTTTCAATGGTTTATGGTTCCGAGGCGGTGATCCCCGCCGAGCTGATACACCAAACCGATAGGGTGTCCCATTTTCAACTCGATCGTAATCAAGAGAATCGCCAATTCGACTTGGACATGATTGAAGAAAAAAGAGACCAGGCTTTCTGACGGATGCGGCAGTATCGAGCGACGATGACCAGAAGCTACAACAAAAAGGTACTCCATCGAGTTTTCCGAGTTGGTGACCTCGTCCTAAAACGAGTCGATGTTGTCAAACATGTCGGGAAACTCGACGCCAACTGGGAGGGTCCTTTCCGTATTTCCAAAGTCGGGAAGAACCACGCCTACCATCTCGAAGAATTGAGTGGCGACCCGGTACCTCGATCATGGAACGCCCACAACCTTAGAACGTTTTACGTTTGAAGTGATGTAAACTCCAATGTGTCAATCAGTAAAATCGAGTCATTTCTTTCGACTGTTATACTCCTGAAGGGTTAAATAGTCTGTGTCATCTAGTCGAACGGGAGGTTAGTGTTAATTATTGTTATAAGCTGTCACACCCTCGACGGGTCAAATAGCCCGGCTATCTCTTGAAATCGACTTGAATGTTTGCTATAATACTGGTAACGGTTTGAGCAGTCGATATCAACAATTTGAAAGATCTATAGATTTAATTCGAACATGCATAATCGAAGATGCTACTTCGAAGATAATTGCATTAAGAATTCAGAAACGATTACATTTGGATTTTTCAATGGGAACACTTGTCGACCACCACGGGTCGACTTGATACATGCAAAAACTAAAATTGAAACAAAATGGGAAATTACAAGAAACAGGAACGGTACAGGAAATCAGAAGGCCTAGTCTATTTCTTCTTCGGAGGGAGTGTTCTCGGATTTCTCGAAGAATAGCTCTGGGAATACTCTGGCATGATTCAGAACCATGAGGTCGACCTCCTGAGGCATCTGACTCGAATCCTCCTCGATTCCGCCGACTAGAGACATGGCCAGCGGGATGGCGAAACCGAACTCATGCTTTGACCAATCCTCTTCAGGATCTTCATCAGCTTGTGGGGGCGGGGGCCGAGGATCTGGGCACATGAGGCCAATCTTGGTCGTATTATAATCGGGTGGCAGATAGCCCTCGGCACGACATTGGGCCAAGCATAACTCGAACCCCTCCTTCAAGTCTGACATCCCGAAGGTGGCGGTCGATCTTTTGTAGGCCGTCGACTTCATGAACCGATAAGCCCCGAATCGCTCAGAGTCGGCGATGATTTGATCGTACACTCGCTGGCATCGCTCGATAGCCGTACGCGCGCCTTTCACCTCACCCGCCGACTCCCCGTCTTTGAAAGCGGAAAGGGTCTTCTCGGCCTCTTCGTCAAGCTTCTTGTGGGCCTCGAACAGTTCCCCCTTTTTGGCCTCTAGTCTCTTTGCAGTTTCAGCAAGGGCCGCTTCTGTTTTCTCTTTCCCCAGCATTGCCGCCTTCGCACTCGAGCCGAGGCTGGCCTTCTCGGTTTCCAGTTCCAGCGCCCTCCTCTTCAAAATCTCGACCTCCAAGTCAACCCCTGCCTTGGCCTCCAAACGCGCCCTCCCCTCTTTATAGATTTGGGCTCTCCGGCTCATGTGGTATACGTCCTGAGCAAGCTGCAACACAGAAACAAAGGTCAAACGACGGTCAACGATTGAACCCTAGTCGAGGCGAAAGATAAGAAGGGTTTATGTCGTTACCCTGACGACCTTCATGGCCACCGACATTTCAAGCTCGACCTCCGACATCTTCCACCTCGCCTCATGGTCGACTGGAATCTGGCAGCAATGGTATACCGCCCCAGCCGCACAGTTATCCCGCGGAACCGATCCAATCCATCGAGGCTTACCGTCGTCCCCCATTAGTTTGTAACCCCCAAGAAGATGCGGCTCGGAGATTTTGAGCATCTTGAAGAAGTCGGAGATATCCTCCTCTAGGGGGTGGAACGGTAGGTGTGACACCCTTACGGCCTCGGAAGAGAACGGGGCCGGCGTTTTCTCGGTCCCAGAAGGAGTCGAGGGAAGGGAGCCGGTGGAAATTGTGACCCTCGACTGGCTGCCCCCCACATGGTCGGTTTCCTTGGCCTGCTTGGGGTCGGGCACGCCCTTTGGGTCTCTGTCCTTTTTTGATCTCTTCCTCTCGGGCTCAGGGAAGAGGGTTTTCTCTTTCCTCTTTGAAGTATGAGGGGCAGGAGACTGACCCGGCTCGACGCCTGCTCGATCTGCCGGTCGGGGAAGAATAGCGTCCACTGTTTTGTGGGGGCGGGCCACCTCTGCTGCTTTCGCTATGGCATGCTGGGCCGCAAGCTCCTCCATGTCGGCCCTCATCTTCGCCAAGCGACTCATTATCCCTTTATCTGCAAAAGAGGAGAAACTGGAGATTAGAGACGACTTGAGAATTATATAATTCGGAAGGGAGCAACAGGTGATTAATCGAGTCAATTCGGTCGTCCGTTGTACCAGGGTTGAATATCCGACTCACGATCCCGGGGGTTAGGCCGAAATTCACGAGGACCTTGTCCTTGATCAATCTTCTGCAGTCAAATTGACCTAGGGACAACATATCTCGAATAAATGTGTTCGACCATCGTGTAACCGCAGCCAGCAGAGTCGAGCTGGGCCTCCAACACCACATTCTGTTCCAAAGATGTGGCCACCCCGATTCACTCTCGACATACACAAACTGTTGCTTCCAGGTGTGCCCGTTTGAAGAGGTCGGCGACGTCGTGAGCTTGCGTTTCTGCTTAAAAGAAAGCTGCACGAACCCACAGCCCGACCTGGATTTCTCCTTGGTCACACTCACATTGAAGAGGTCCTTGGCTACTCCAAGCATTGGAATCCCAAAATACTTCATCAGCACTCGGACTCCGTTGAGCATCGCATAACCATTCGGCATCAATTGGACCGGACTGATGTTCAAGTGGTTCAGGATGCCGAGGATGTCATCATCTATTAGAATCCGAAACCCTGCTTGAACCATCTTCCAGGTTACGGCTATGTAGTTAATCGGTGGGTCGGTCATAGTTTGCCCTCGTCGAGGTAGAAGAAGACACCCCACTGCTCAGTAATTCTTCGATCGGTTCCCCTTGAATTCCGCCTTCTCCTTGAAATAAGGATCAAGGTTTTGGGTGTCAGGGATCGAGTCGAACGTTTCTTGAGATGGGGATCTTCTCTCTCGATTGTGGACTCTCAAATAAATGGGGAATAAAGAAATTAAAGCAGTAAGAGGGAAAGAAGCTAAGTCAAAAGGGCTTACCGAGAAATTTCGCAGTTGACTTGATCGACTCGAAGGCTCCGGATGCTGGGCTCGAAAAGCTCTGAAGAACTCGAATTGCTCCGAAAATTTCTAAAAGGTGAAGGGAACAAATGAAGGCCTTAAGGGGCTATTTATAGGGGTTACTTTGGGCGGGAAAATCGAAGGCGAACCGTCGCCATCATTACGCCTGGGACCCACTTCTCGAAATCTGAAAGGACGCCGCCACGTCATCCTGGCACCGCCTTTCCGGGGGCTAATGACGTGGGCCAATCCGGTACCTGCCACGTGGACCACTACCCTCATGCCACGTGGAGTAAAGGACCGGTCAAAGGTGCCACGCAAGCCTCCGAGTCGGTCACCTCAGCAGCGAACCCTTCACGAAGCAAATGAGGACCATTCAACCTTGTCGACTCGACTACCCTCAAGACCAGCCGAAGCAACGCCGACTGAGTCCAAGGCAAGTCGGTGATAAATCGATTACTCGGTTTCTAGGTCGAATTGGGGTCGACCATCCCTAGGGCCCACTCCGCCGTTTCAAGCATTTAATGGGGCCTGACAGGTCGTACGGAGCAGTTGGTGCATTTAATGCGCCTCCAGGTTACACTGTACAGGTAATCATTACTTCAATAGGTATAAATACCCCTTCCATAAATGCCATTGATAAGAACAACCACCATATTTAAAACGCCCAAGTCACTCGATAAGCTCTCAACTATTCGACACTGACTTGAGCGTCGGAGTGCCGACAAAGGGAGCAACCCACCCCGTCCTTTGTCGGTCCGAAGCTTATGTTTGTTACTTCCCTCCCAGGTCAACTCTACCTCGAGCTCTACCACGTCAACAAATTTCAAGTGGTCAAAGTCAACTATTTCGAGACACGTCATCAATCCGAAATTCGACACGATCATTATGGTTGTTGAACTAATGAGAATTAGAGAGGGGATTCGTCTTGCTTGAGTTAGAATATTCCCCAAAATTATTGTGGAAAACGACACTGACAGGTGTCGAATCCGTCAAAATAAATTATAATCCGATTTACGATTAAAATCGAGTATTGTGCAAACGGGTCGAATCCACAGAGATTAGTTCAAAATAATTCTAATTAATCACAAGAGAACTCACTAGAATTAACGAGTAAAAGTAGGGGGGTTTTGGATTTAACTAAACTAATTAAACTAAACTAATAAAGCAATTCAAATTAATAAACTGGAAAATTGGTTTTGATATATCAATGGGAAAACATTACCTAGCTAGGAATTATAATCCAGTTAAGACATCAATCATAGACGCAAAGATAAATTCAAATATTCAAGTAGATTAGCTATAGCAGATAGAGAGACTCGACTCCGCCTCGTTTTCTCTTAAATTGTAGAATAATCTAGAGACACTCGACAATTATTCCCTAATCAATTCACAACCCCTAGAGACACTCGACAGGATTTAATGAATCAACAACATTAAGAATCAAGAAAACACTAACCCGAATTAACCTAGTCACGACATGTGTAAGATTTAAACCCGATTATTAACTCCCTTAACCTGTTGAGAACTGCAACCAATCCTTCTCGTTAATGTACCACTAATTATCTATCAAGCATGTTGTGGTTTGTTTTAATAAAGCCCAAGTGCAAGCATCAATAAATCAATGTAGCAAAAGGGGTCGAATCCACGGGGAGGAGTAAATCAATCAATTACCTAATGTATTCACCAATCTATAGACCAAAACGAGTGATAGAGCGGATTAACTACTAACGGAATTGAAAATTAACTAAGATTAACTCAAAATAAGGAAATTACTAGGAAGCGAGTAAAGTAGCAAAAACCAAGTAAATAAAGAGGCAAGGGGAAGGAATGATCATGCAAGTTCATGTTCAATTAGTGCTTTAAAGGGACACGGATCTCACAATCCTAATCACTAGAGTATACACAAGCTCCTCTCGGAGTCAAGTGTGTGTACCTAACCAACGTCTAAGCCTACTCTCGTGGTCATTAGCACATTAATTAGATCAAACAAACAAGACTAGTGCAACAAAATAACTAGCAGCTTGGCCCGGTTAATCTATTGCTCGATTGCTCAAGGTTAGGCTAAATTTCTTTATACCTAAAACTTAAGTGTTGTGAAACCTCTTCCAATTTACATACAATCTTTCAATTAGCATGCAAATCTAAGTTCACAATTAAGGTGATCAATCTTAATCATACTAGCAAAACGATCACACAACCAAAAGATCCGAAAATCCCTCTTAGGCAATTCATCAAACACTTACCCTGCATAAAACATCACCCTCCCCATGCCTAAAAATCTAGCCAATCATGTTCAAGTAATCAACAAACAAACAAGAGAGATAACAAGTTAAAGGATTCATATTCATTAATTGAAAATAATGATAATCATTCAACAACAAGTATATCTCAATAAGTTTCAAGATCTCAACCAAACATTTGCTAGACTAGAACAAGGAAATTAGATGCTAGAACTAGGAAAGCAATAAAAAGAAAGAAATTAAACACTAGTCTTCAAACATCTTCCATGGAATAAGGGAAGAAATTGGTGTCCTCCATAGCCTCTCCTTTAGCCCCAGATCTGGATTAGGTAAAGAATGAGCCTCCAACCCTAGCTAAAATTCGTAAATAGGCTAAAAGAGGCAAAAACGTGCTGACACTTTCTCCTCAACACGGCCGTGTCACTCATAAGAACAAAATTGACACGGCCGTGTCCGAGCAAAATAATTCAAAGTCGAGGCATTAACACGGTCGTGTCACTCACAAGAACAAACTTGACACGGCCGTGTCCGAATAAATAAAATCCAAGTCGACGCATCAACACGGCCGTGTTGATATCAAGGTAAAAATGGACACGGCCGTGTTGTCTTCAGTACATAGCCCGGTTCTTCGTTTTTCCGACTTTCACGCTCATTTCCTCTCCTTTTCTCGCCGTTTCATCACTCTTTCGAATTGCACCTAAAAAGCAGCAAAATAACTCTAATTAACACTCAAACGGCATGTAATTCAATCTAAATCAAGCTCAAAAGGATAAGGAAATTAAACCTAACAAACTCCCCCACACTAAGTTCGTTGCTCGTCCTCGAGAAATGATGTAAAACTCGAAAGGTCAATCCAACTCAATCAACCTCGCAATAATCAATTGACACACTATCACCTATTCGAGTCTAGCCTATCAAACATATTACACATGCATAAAGAATTCATTAAAATAGTGTATTTAGCATACTTTAAATAATGTGCAATATAAAATGAGACATAGCACAACGACTTCCCGGATTGGTTTATATTTCCCTTGTAGAAACTAATTTACGGATTCGAGATTACCTTTCATGCCTATCTCCACTAATGGAATCAACTCAGATGTCGGGATCGAAAGGTCTTTCGAGCATGTAATGTAGGCTAGAGGTCATGGTTATGGAAATTTTTGGCCAAAAAGTGACTAGACACCAATGCTTACATCGTTTTACACTCCAATCTACCCTTCTATGCCTTTCAATCGTAAAATGTCCCCACAATAGGATTCCGTATACTCAACTATCCATTAATTCTTTTACATTTGCACAATCTTTCATTCCATTACTTTTTTTTTGCTTTTGCTCAATTTTTCTTCTTGTTCTTCCAACTTGTCTCGATTTTTCTTTTTCTTTTTCAAGTGTTTCAAGATTCATCAATCAAATGTTGAAAGGCTATTACAACAATACAATTCTTATAACTAGCAAGCATGATGTAATTGATTATGAAGGTCAGGAGTAAATATGTCGTGTTTAGGCTTGTAATATGGCTAAGAAAAATTTTACACGACAATTAGGGTCAATGGGGTCAACAAGAATATGATATATAGTGCAAGAAGGCTAAAATTTAGAAGGTATTCCCGCCGACAACGAATGCCTAAGTCATTTCCCGAATCTTTTGTCAATTCAAAATTTCGCCTCGAAAGACACTAGAGCTCTCTCTAACCGTATTTTAGCTCTTAATGGGAAATAGAAACTTCCTCTAAGAAATTGAAGTCCATTGACTCATTTAAAATTTGCACAAAATTTATGGCATGCTAATACACTATTCTTGCCGAATTCACATACGCATTTTCATACATTCGATTAGCCTAACTCAAACTAGTAATTATATGTCACAAGATCAAAGCAACATTAAGAATCGAAGTCAATTCTTGTTTCATATTACTCTATTGATACGCATGCATAAGAAACGAGCTCCTCAAGATAAATAATTCCAAACTAAACTCATAACCCCTCCTCCACACTAAGCGCTTGCTATGTCCCATGCAAGAAATGAAAGGAAAAGAGATAAGAGAACTCCCTCATTGACGAACCGGCAACGGGATAGCAACAACAAAGATAACCTAAAATCTGCACCTCCAAAACACGCATCAAGGCATCGAGAGATAACCATTCAAAGTATATGCAAAAGGCAAGCAAACATTCACAAGAAGTGCAAAGCAAGCTAGACAATTTAGACATTCATGGATAAGGAACACATTCTCAAAGACAAGGCAAACACATGGTAAGCACGTTTAACACTTAAGTCCTACACGCATAGTCAACCAAGGTACGAATTATCCACGAATACGAAAAGTAAAATTAACAACAAGTCTAGCAAACAAAACCCCACAGACGGGGTAAAGAAAGTCATAAAGAAGAATGGGGGAATCATTGGGGAGGGTGTGGGGGTTGGATGTTCCAGTTTCCCATTAATGCCAATAAGTTGGCATTCATAGTCCCTTGCATCTCTTCCATGGTGGCAAGGCGGGCATTGTGGGAAGCTTGCATCTCGGCCATAGTGTCGTGACAACGAACAAGATCCTCATAATGGTTCAAAGTGGCCTCTTCATGAGCATCAAAGCGAAGGGAAAAAGCATCAAATCTCCCGGCGAGCTCATGGTAGCGTGGTAGCTTGGGTTCCTCATTCATAGGCTCCTCCTCATGATCCGGGGCAAAGACAATGGCCCTCTGCTCGTCAGTCAAATCTTGCTCAAATTTAACCCCCAAGTTATACATCCGACTCAACCTTGGCCTATCGTTCTCCGGGTAATAAATGACCCACCCAAGACCGGTTCTCTTCCACTCCGTGCAAACTTTCACCCGGCCAAAAGTTGGGCAATCCAAAACCGGTGGTACTCCTAAAGAATCAACCCTTGGCACCCAACCACATTTTAGCGCCATCATTGTAACATAACCCCCATGGCAAAAAACACCATCTTTAGCATTCACCGCAGCTTGAATCTTGTCCATAAGGAAGTAGGTGCCATCAAAGTATTCCCCCCGTCGCATACAAGACATTGTCCAAAGTTCACTTGTATTGATCTTCTCACTACTCTCCTTCCTTGCATAGATAGTCGAGGAGAGAATCTTTTGGACAATGCGCCAAATTGGAGATGTGAAGTTAGTGGCGCTAGTGTTACGGGGGTTAAAGTGTCCCGTATTTTGCTTGACTCCTAAAGCAAAAAACTCGATATTTAATTCCCTTTGATCAAGAAAAGAGTCTGGGTAGCATGTTTCACCATCCGGGAACTCAAATAAATCCTTGAGTTGAGCAGTTGTTAGGTTGTCCATTTTTCCATTGATTTTGAATGAGGCAACACCATCTTCCCATTTGAAAGTTTGAATAAACTCTCTAGTGATGGCCTCATAAGTTTGAGCGCTCTTGTTAATGAAACTCCACCATCCTATATTGCGGAAGAGAGTTTCAACGTCCCTAACAACTCCCAAAGCATTCAAAGCATTCAAATCCAAGAATCTAGTAGATTGAACAATGGAGGCCTTAGCTTGTCTAGGAGCATTCGAGCTCGAAGCCTCATTAACACGGGAACGTTTGGGGGCCATGACAACCTAAAAAGGAATGTAAATGGACTTAATTAGAACAAGAATGAGCATAATATTTCATTAAAGCATTTTATCGAACATGTTGTGTGCATTGGTGCCCTAAGTATGGTTTTAAGCAAATTTGTTCAATCTCAGCCAACAAATGCTCAATCTAGACTTAATATAGCATGAATATCAAAAGAGAGCAACAAAAATTTCATCATTCCGGCCAAATTCCAGAAATTTGAAAACTAGGGTTCAAGGGTGAACATGGTAGAATAATCATGAATTTAAAGCACTAATCTCACAAATCAATTGATAGAAATGAGTAAAAAGAGTAGAATATCACATAACTTGAAGAAGGAAACAAGAAATTGGATGAACAAATCGGATCCACAATGTGATAATGGAAGAACTACTCGTGCGTGTGTTTGTGTTTTTGTTGAATGGCAAAACAAAATGGCAAAAATCTGACTTAAAATCGCGCCCAGGCCATTCGACACGGCCGTGTCATAACACAGTTATAATTGGACATGGTCGTGTCCGGTTCAAAAAAAAAAAATTTTAACTTTCCGAGAGCTCAACACGGCCGTGTCAACTTTCAGTTGTTTATGGACACGGCCGTGTCCGGTTTTTAAAAATGAATTTTCACAATCCGACGCGACAACACAGCCGTGTCCATTTCCAGTTATAAGTTGACACGACCGTGTCACAATCCATACTTAGAAAAAAAATTCATCCATAACTGCTAGAAGAGCCGCAAGTTAATCTCGAAAGGTAAAACATGTCAAACCAAAGTACACTGAAATACCAAGAACACAACACACAAACACTCTTACCATGTATTTGCTTCCTCGAAGCAATCGAACATCCATATCTTACTTACAAACAATGCTTAACCATAAGATCACTCAATCATGAATGATATTCAAACATACCATGTTGCATCGGAGTTAATCACCTATTCAATGAATTCTCAAATCACCAAATGCTCAATTTAACAAATCATGCCTCACATTCCAATGTGTAAACCCGTTAGATTGTAAGAAATCTAACTCAAATATTCAACACTCGACCATAGTACATTGAAATGTCACCCAAAAACACAAAAATGCACACAATTTATCATTGACGCAACGAAAACACAAAGTTCTAAAGTCCAACATTCTCAAGTAATGCATAAGTACATAATGCCAATTAAGAGTATACAAGCGCCCACAAATCACAAGACATGCTCAAACACAAATAAAGGCAAACAAACCAATACAATAATGAAGTTCAAATTTGACCTCATCCCCATAAAAGGGGTGTCGAAACTTGCAAGCACATCACGGGGTTACTCTTCTTCGCTCAACAATCAACACCCTACACACAAGGAGACAAAAACACAAAGACAAGATTAAAGAACACCTAAAGAGAAGGAAAGAAAAAGAAAAAGGAGAGAAAAATAGTTCTAAGTTTATAGTCGCTAGCTCGACTTTGTCACCAAATTAGATGGTTGGAATGGTGAGAACACACGAGGTGCTCTTCTCAATGGGCTCTCCCACAAAATAAGGCTTCAAACGTTGCCCATTAACAAGGAACGTGCCAGTTTTTTCGTTTCCAATCTCCACTGCTCCATTTTCAAGAACTCTGACAACTCGAAAAGGACCCGACCATCTAGATTTCAACTTTCCGGGAAATAATTTTAACCTTGAATTAAACAACAATACAAGTTATCCCACTTCGAACTCTTTCACCCGAATGTGTTTGTCATGCCATCTCTTTGTCTTTTCTTTGTAAACCTTTGCATTCTCGTAGGCATTCAACCGGAATTCGTCAAGTTCGTGTAATTGTAAGGCTCTTTTCTCACCGGCTTGCTTAAGGTCAAAATTGATGGCTCTAATGGCCCAATATGCTTTGTGCTCGAGCTCGACCGGAAGATGACATGCCTTGCCATAGACCAACATATATGGGGATGTTCCAATTGGTGTCTTAAAAGCCGTTCGATACGCCCATAAAGCATCGTCAAATTTGGTTGCCCAATCTTTTCGTGAACGATTCACGGTCTTTTCAAGGATGTGCTTAATTTCACGATTGGAAATTTCGACTTGTCCGCTCGATTGTGGGTGATATGGTGTTGCCACCCGGTGGTGAACTCCATATTTCTTTAGAAGAACTTCCAAAGGTTTGTTGCAAAAATGGGACCCTCCATCACTTATGAGAGCCCTCGCAACTCCAAATCTCGTGAAAATATTCTTCTTCAAAAATTTCAACACTACCTTCGAATCGTTCGTAGGGCTTGCCACGACTTCGACCCATTTAGAAACATAATCAACTCCGACTAGAATGTATTGGTTTCCATAGGAAGAAGGAAAAGGTCCCAAAAAGTATATTCCCCACACATCGAACAATTCTATCTCTAAGATATATCGCAAGGGTATTTCGTCTCTTTTCCCGATATTCCCGGTTCGTTGACATGAGTCACAAGTTTCTACAAACTTGTGTGCATCTTTGAATAAGGAAGGCCACCAAAAACCCGATTGGAGCACCTTTGCCGCCGTCTTTCTTGAACTTGAATATCCTCCATAGGGACTAGCATGACAACAGTCTAAGATCTTGTCAACTTCATCCTCGGGGACACACCTCCTTACCAAGCCATCCGAGCAATTCTTGTAAAGCAACGGTTCTTCCCAAAAATAGAACTTGGCATCATGTAGAAATTTTCGTCGTTGGTGGAAACTCAAGTCGGGAGGTATTATTCTACTTGCTATGTAATTTGCAAAGTCCGCAAACCATGGTACTTTGGATTCCACCTTAAAGAGTTGTTCATTCGGAAAATTCTCCTTAATAGCTACTTCAAGATCCTCATTACTCTTTGCAATCTCCAAACGAGATAGATGATCCGCCACCAAATTTTCGGTCCCTTTTTTATCTCTAATCTCCAAGTCAAACTCTTGAAGTAACAAAATCCATCTAATGAGACGAGGTTTGGAGTCCTTCTTTGACAACAAATATTTGATAGCTGCATGGTCCGTGTAAACCACCGTCTTCGAACCTATCAAATACGAACGAAATTTGTCAAAAGCATGCACAATTGCTAAGAGTTCTTTTTCAGTGGTGGCATAGTTTAATTGTGCATCATTGAGTGTTTTGCTAGAGTAAGCGATAATGTGTAAACGTTTCTCCCTCTTTTGGCCAAGCACCGCTCCTATGGCCAAGTCACTCGCGTCACACATGAGTTCAAATGGTAGAGTCCAATCCGGTGCCACCATAATTGGGGCTGAGGTAAGCTCCTTCTTTAACCTATCAAAAGCAAGCAAACAATCACTATCAAATATAAATTCAACATCTTTTTGTAAAAGCTTGCAAAGAGGTAAAGTGATTTTGGAGAAATCCTTGATAAACCGGCGATAAAATCCGGCGTGACCAAGGAAACTCCTAACTCCCTTAACATTGGTGGGTGGTGGCAATTTAGTAATGACTTCAATCTTAGCTCGATCCACTTCAATTCCCTTCGCCGAGATCCTATGGCCTAGGACAATTCCTTCACGCACCATGAAGTGGCACTTCTCCCAATTTAGCACCAAATTGGTATCTTCACAACGTTTCAACACATTAGTAAGATTAACAAGGCATGCATCAAAAGAAGACCCAAACACCGAAAAATCATCCATAAAGATTTCCATTGTTCGCTCAATAAAATCCGAGAAAATTGCCATCATGCAACGTTGGAAAGTAGCCGGCGCATTACAAAGACCAAATGGCATTCTTCTAAAAGCAAAAGTGCCATGGGGGCAAGTGAAAGTGCATTTTTCTTGATCCTCAGGTGCTATGGCAATTTGGTTGTAACCCGAGTATCCATCTAGAAAACAATAGTACTCATGCCCGGCTAACCTCTCTAACATTTGATCAATGAAAGGCAAAGGAAAATGGTCCTTCCTAGTGGCACTATTAAGCTTTCTATAATCTATGCATACTCTCCATCCCGTAACCGTGCGTGTAGGGATAAGTTCATTGTTTTCATTTCTAATAACCGTCATCCCTTCCTTTTTCGGCATAACTTGTACCGGGCTAACCCAAGAGCTATCCGAAATTGGGTAAATTATACCCGCATCTAACAATTTTAACACCTCGGCTCTCACAACTTCTTTCATATTCGGGTTTAACCTACGTTGATGCTCAATAGAGGGTTTATGGTTATCTTCCATCAAGATTCTATGCATGCAAATTGAGGGACTAATTCCCTTGATATCCGAAATTGACCTTCCTAAAGCTTTTACATGCATTCTTAGAACACGCAATAAGGCATCCAATTGTATATCATTTAGATCCGAAGACACAATAACCGGCAAACTCTCATTATCACCAAGATATGCATATTTTAAATGAAAGGGAAGGGGTTTCAAATCAAGTACGGGAGCTTTAACATAAGAAGGGGGAGGAAGGGGTTTACCACTCCCCAATTCCTCAAAATGGTACCTCCTTTGGAAGGGAACGAAGGGTGTGGCCTCCAATGCCTTCACATATGACTCAAGCTCTTCAAGGATCTCTTCTTCTCTCTCAATCTTCTAAAAAACTTCTAAACAAAGCTCTAACGGATCCTTGTTGTGCAACTCAAAAATGCGGTGATCCTCTACAACTTCAACTCGAAAACACTTTTCTTCCTCGGTGGGATTCTTCATTGCCTTGTATAAGTTGAACTCTACATTTTCATCACCGACTTGTAAAGTGAGGCGTCCATTCTTGACATCAATCAATGCTCCGGCCGTAGCTAGGAACGGCCTTCCCAATATGAGAGACATACTCTCATCATCACCTATATCAAGGACGACTAAATCCACCGGGATGTAGGATTTTCCCACTTTGACTAGCACATCATCAAGAACTCCCATTGGATACTTTAACGACCGATCCGCGAGTTGCAAAGTCATATTGGTCGGCCTTAGCTCCTTCAAGCCCAATTTCCTACAAGTAGACAAAGAAATTAGACTTACACTTGCTCCTAAATCACATAAAGCATTATCAAAATGTAAAAGACCAATGGTGAGAGGGATAGAGAAACTCCCGGGATCCTTGAGTTTCGGTGGAAGCTTTCTTTGTATGATGGCACTACACTCCTCGGTGAGTGCAATAGTTATAAAATTCTCCAACTTCTTCTTGTTAGATACTAGCTCCTTCAAAAACTTCAAATAGGATGGCATTTGAGCTAATGCCTCGGCAAATGGTATGTTGATATGAAGTTGCTTGAGCATAGTAAGGAACTTCTCAAATTGCTTCTCCTTCGCTTGTGTTTGAAGCCTTTGAGGGAATGGTACCGGTGGAACATAAGGTTTAGGTGGAATGTAAACATTTGGCTTCAAAGGGGGTTATTTCTCTTTGTTACGATGCTCATTCAATTTTGACTTTTCCACTTCAATTTCATCTTCTTGTTCCCTTTCCTCATTCACCTTCTTGTCCTCCAATTCTTCCATTTCATCAATCTTTGCTTTGCCCTTGTCAACATTCCCATCCGCCAATTTCTCTTGTTGATTCACACCACTCGTACCGTGTAGGCAAAGGTGGCTCATCATAAACTTTCCCACTTCGAAGAGTTATAGCCTTGCAATGCTCCCTTGGATTTGTATCCGTCTTGCTAGGGAGCGTTCCTTGAGGTCTAGAATTGATGGCATTTGCAAGTTGCCCAATTTGGATTTCAATGTTTCGGTTTTGTGTAACCACTTGATCCACTTGTGTTTCCAAACTCTGGAAGCGATCCGAAGAGACATTAAGGAATTTCTCAAAAGCGGCTTCCCATCCTTGCTTTTCGGCTTGTTGTTGAGGTGGTGGTGCTTGATATTGAGGTTGATGTTGAGGGGGTGGAGTACGAAATTGAGGAGAAGGTGGTTGGTATTGGTTTTGAGGAGGGAATGGAGGAGGGTGTTGTTGATTATGGGGATGTCTCGGTTGGAAAGGTGGTTTTGGTGCACTTTGGACATTAGCATTGTTTAACCATGAAAAATAAGGATGGTTTCGCCAACCCGGATTATATGTGGGAGAGTAAGGATTGTTCACGGGTCTTTGGGCATTTATGGCGTTCATTTGCTCGGATGAGTTTGAGGAAGATCCTTCTTGATTTGCATAAGGGCAAGCATCATAGGCATGAGGCGCTCCACAAAGTTCACAAGCCATTGATTGGACTTGTGGAGTTTGATTCGTGGTGAATTGTTCTACTTGTTTCTCCAAGGCTTCTATCTTGGCTTGCATAGAAGTATATTCTCCCACTTGCATCATACCGGGAGTAGAACCTTGAGGCTTTGGAATGGGTGCATTGGCTCTTTCGGAATACCAAGCATTGTTTGCCGCCATTCTTTCTAACAAATGAATTGCATCGGCCTCATACATACTCATAATAGCCCCTCCGGCGGCCGAATCTATCATCACTTTTAATTCTTGTGAGATGCCTCCGTAGAAAGATTGAACTAGTTTCCAAGCCTCGCATCCATGGTGAGGACATTTCCTTTGTAGCTCTTTGAATCTCTCCCAAGCCTCGTATAAACTCTCTCCTTCATATTGTCGAAAGGATGTAATCTCATTCCGGAGTTTAACCGTTTTGGCATGAGGAAAGAATTTGTCCAAAAATGCTTGGGATAGCAAGGCCCACGAACCCTTCATTTCATATGAGAGTGCACTACGCCACGCCTTTGCTCTATCCCTTAGAGAGAAAGGAAATAAGCGAATTCTTATGGCGTCTTCGGGCACGTTATTTAACTTGAACGTGTCACACACCTCCACAAACCAATTAACGTGTGATATAGGGTCCTCCGTAGCAAATCCGTTGAATTGATTTTGTTGTAGAAGTGAGATGTAGGCCGGCTTTATCTCGAAATGATTTGCACCAACTCCCGGTCTTCCCATATTTTGTTGAATATGCTCCATGCTAGGCATGGCATACTCCCGAATTTGTCTTTGAGGTGGTTGGGGTGGTTGATTAAGGGGTGGTTGTGGTGGTGGTCTTTGCCCTCTATTTGCCCCATTAAGGGCATCATTTGCATTAAAATCTTCCATTTGAATCGGGATTGATACCTCTTGTCTCCTTTCCTTCCTTAATGCACGAAGTTTCTTTTCGATGTCCGGATAATGTTTCAAATTCTCCCAACTTCTAGCTCTTCTCATGCACAAGAACCTACAAGAGACAAACAAGCGTCAAAAACAATAAAAATAACGGTCTAAATCACTAGTTACTAACAATCGGTAAGAGCGATTTAAACGCCTCCCCGGCAACGGCGCCAAAAACTTGTTGTGGTTTGTTTTAATAAAGCCCAAGTGCAAGCATCAATAAATCAATGTAGCAAAAGGGGTCGAATCCACGGGGAGGAGTAAATCAATCAATTACCTAATGTATTCACCAATCTATAGACCAAAACGAGTGATAGAGCGGATTAACTACTAACGGAATTGAAAATTAACTAAGATTAACTCAAAATAAGGAAATTACTAGGAAGCGAGTAAAGTAGCAAAAACCAAGTAAATAAAGAGGCAAGGGGAAGGAATGATCATGCAAGTTCATGTTCAATTAGTGCTTTAAAGGGACACGGATCTCACAATCCTAATCACTAGAGTATACACAAGCTCCTCTCGGAGTCAAGTGCGTGTACCTAACCAACGTCTAAGCCTACTCTCGTGGTCATTAGCACATTAATTAGATCAAACAAACAAGACTAGTGCAACAAAATAACTAGCAGCTTGGCCCGGTTAATCTATTGCTCGATTGCTCAAGGTTAGGCTAAATTTCTTTATACCTAAAACTTAAGTGTTGTGAAACCTCTTCCAATTTACATACAATCTTTCAATTAGCATGCAAATCTAAGTTCACAATTAAGGTGATCAAACTTAATCATACTAGCAAAACGATCACACAACCAAAAGATCCGAAAATCCCTCTTAGGCAATTCATCAAACACTTACCCTGCATAAAACATCACCCTCCCCATGCCTAAAAATCTAGCCAATCATGTTCAAGTAATCAACAAACAAACAAGAGAGAAAACAAGTTAAAGGATTCATATTCATTAATTGAAAATAATGATAATCATTCAACAACAAGTATATCTCAATAAGTTTCAAGATCTCAACCAAACATTTGCTAGACTAGAACAAGGAAATTAGATGCTAGAACTAGGAAAGCAATAAAAAGAAAGAAATTAAACACTAGTCTTCAAACATCTTCCATGGAATAAGGGAAGAAATTGGTGTCCTCCATAGCCTCTCCTTTAGCCCCAGATCTGGATTAGGTAAAGAATGAGCCTCCAACCCTAGCTAAAATTCGTAAATAGGCTAAAAGAGGCAAAAACGTGCTGACACTTTCTCCTCAACACGGCCGTGTCACTCTTAAGAACAAAATTGACACGGCCGTGTCCGAGCAAAATAATTCAAAGTCGAGGCATTAACACGGTCGTGTCACTCATAAGAACAAACTTGACACGGCCGTGTCCGAATAAATAAAATCCAAGTCGACGCATCAACACGGCCGTGTTGATATCAAGGTAAAAATGGACACGGCCGTGTTGTCTTCAGTACATAGCCCGGTTCTTCGTTTTTCCGACTTTCACGCTCATTTCCTCTCCTTTTCTCGCCGTTTCATCACTCTTTCGAATTGCACCTAAAAAGCAGCAAAATAACTCTAATTAACACTCAAACAGCATGTAATTCAATCTAAATCAAGCTCAAAAGGATAAGGAAATTAAACCTAACAAAGCACTACATAAACTTCATGCAGTCAAGATTGGCGATATGCAATAAACCTACTTAGATGATCCGGCCGTAATCACTTAAGCAAATAAATCACAATAACATGACACTCGGAGAATTAATAAATACTCGAAATTAAATTAAATTATAAAAGCAAATTAGGTCTCATGATATCAAAACTAAATTATAAAATCCTAGCTAAGTACTAAAGAAATTAGCTACTCATAATCTAACTATGTCTAAAATCTAGAAAGCAAAGAAATAAAATAGAGGAAAAGAAATCTTGGTGAGATTGCCGGAGCTACTCCCCAATTGTTGCGCCTCCAGCTGCTGATGCGTAAAAGTTGTGTGGAAAGAGGTCTTCTAAACTGCTGCCCAAAATCTTTCATAAATAGCGTAGGAAATTAGGTCAACATTAAACAAATCTAAGTCCAAGATGGACTTTGCTTCCACGACTAAGACTTGCTGACCAAGAATCAATACATCCGGGCCATCCTAAATAATTCCAAGTGTGCGGCCCAAATATCAATAAGAAAAGTCAGCCCATTCCTCTTTAAGTTCCAAATAAGTAGCCGCAATTTCCAAGCCCACATCATCCCACTAATTTGCCCCTTCAAAGGCCCACACGCATACAAATCTAAACAATTCCTATGCACTCCAATCACCAAATTGCTGCCAAGAAACCTGCATATTCCATGTAATTCCTAATCATCATGTGCATGCATGCATATTTCAAATTTCCCAATTTCAACCCAATTCCTCACGCAGTAGATCAATAACAACATCTCCAGCCACTGTTAATCTCTTTACGAGAATTTCTTTTGATTTCAGCCACAAGCACAGCCACGTAGGAAAAAGCTTAAAAACTCAAATAAATGAGAAAATGGCCCAATTGTACTAAAAACACGAAAATACATCACGACACCAATTTATTAAAAGCACTAAAAACAAAGCCACACACTCATCAATATTCGAGAATTATGCACGCTAACAAATCCCCCCACACTTGTCCATTGCTCGTCCTCGAGGGAAATAAAAATTAAATGAAACATCACTCCCATCAAACATATTCACCAAAGCGAACTTCAAATTTTCGCCTAAACCAATCTAGCAAATTAAACACATTACTCAATCACATAAAATTCAATCAATTAGTACAAAAATCATACCCTCGTGTGTAGTGTGAATTGAACAAGAGAATGTACAAAGACTAGACGAACAAGTTAACATTTTTCGCATAAGAACCGATTATCAATTTCGAATACACCCTGTTGGGATAAATGCCCTGAAAATCCAATTATATTGTAAATATTTTGGATTAATAAAACTGAAATTAAAGCAAGTTATGAGTATTTTACAAATTTAATAATTAATGACGTGTGATGGTGTTTTTATATGAAATGTGTTTCATAGGAAAAGACTTTAAATACCAAGAATCACGTGTCATTAAAGTTCTAGTCAGTATGATAAGAAAATGTTCTTATCAAGACTATAATGTGTTATATAAGATGATTAGTCTTTCGTCATAGGGAAATGGAGTTTCCAATTATGACACATTGATGATTTTCAATGAGATTGGAAACATCGAACTGGACCACTGAGATTGTTCATTTTATACTGCTATCTAAAATGAACAAAATCTCGGAAGCATTAGACTCTTAATCCTGGTAGTGTTTCTACTTTAGGCATGTAGTGTTAATCACTGTGATGTACTCAGAAGTGAGGTCTCGGTAACGAGTGGCCAAAATACTTTGTACATTCGGTGATTGCGTGAAATGTGCTAGAGAGAAATATTGATCGAGGAATCTGTAGCCTTGCTGGAAGGTTAAAGATATCCCTGAAATAGATTTGCAAAGTTCAATTAAAACTTTGGCCAAAGTACTTTGTGTGTGCGTCACCGAAGTTGTATGTTGAATGTGTTTCACATACAGGGAATTTGAACTTAAGGCAAATCAAGAAATTTCAGATTGGAAGTGAAAAATAAATGATAGTAGTATTGATTTATTTTTCATGGATATCTGTACAGAGGAGTAAAATGCGAAATTATTCCAGATCGAGAAATTCGTGGATAATTTAATTAATTTTAGAGTTCAACAATATTTATTTAGTGGAATTAAATATTGTTAAATGGTAATCAATTATTGTCATGGGATGATAATAGATTGACCCGTTTGGAGCTAAGATTAATTAGTCCTGTTGGTCCCCCCGCAAGCCCCAACGAAGATCAAAGAAAAAATATTAACACGAGAGAGAGAAATGATTTTTCAAAGTGTTTGAAAATAGCCAATGAATTTATTTTTGAGAAAATAAATTAAATTCCAAAAAGTTGGAAATGCCCGAAATTTTATTTTGGAGAAAATAAAATTTTTCAAAAAAAAAAAAAATGCTGACGTGGCGGGAGTGCTGACGTGGCAGGTGACGTGTCACGCCACGTCAGCGGGTCAGCGCCACTACGCCAGCGTGTTCGACACGTGGACGGTGTAGATTGCGCCGCGTCAGCGTGTGTATGCGGCCCAGATCATGTTGACTGAAAAGTCAACGGGTCGTGGAAGCGGGTCGACGGAGCGGGTCAGCGGTCCGGGTTACTGGTCAGAGGTTCGGGTCTTCGGATAGGGTAGGGTCACGGATCGCCCGACCTGGACACGTGGACGAATACGGATTCGCCACGTGGCAACCGACTCAGACCGCCTGAACCGCCCTGTTCTCTGCCGAACCGGTCTGAACCGCCGGGCCGCCGGTCGGGCCGGCTGAACTGGCCACGCGGCACCTGCTCGTGCCTGCGTGTGCCGCACGCGCACCATGCTCATGCAGCACCTTCTGGCGGCGTGTGGGGGCGCGTACCAGCACGTTTCGGCGCGTGCTCGGCGGCTGCGGACTCCTGGCGAGCTCCTCTTCCATGTGGCGCCTCCGGATTGGCTGCATGAACTTGGGGTGCACGGAAATTTTCGAAATTTGACGAAAATGACCCTAAATTCTTGGCTATAAATAAGAGGCTGAGCTTTGTTAATTCATTCACTGACTTTGAAAGCAATTTTCATTCTTTTTGGCAGAATTCAAAAGCCATTTTCGGCACTCTCTCTCTAATATTAATTAATCCTAATTTAAGGATTAATTAATTACTTAATTAGGTGGTTATATAATTAATATATAATCCACTTAATTATTCGAAAATAGGGATTTTCAGGTTTTAGAAAAAAAGGGTTTTTCTAAGAAAATATTTTCTCAAAGTATTTAGGGAAATACTGCCGGAGCCCACACTCCAATTTCTTAATCGGGGATATTGCGGGGAAGTTCTGCCGGTTTCATGAGAAAATCGAGGTACTGGAAAAGTGCCGTTGATAGCCAATATTGCAGTACGGTAATACCGTTGTGCTGCCCAAATTAATATTTGCATAGTGTGATTATATGCTAGATGATTTAAAATTATGTTATCGATGCCTGTATATATTAGAGTTATGCTGCCCGATTTATTCCGCTGCTTTATTAAAATATTTTGGAAATATTTTGATAACGAGGTTATGGCGAATTTTTTTGAAATATTGCTATACCGTCACTCTGCTTCGGGCCCGCCACACCCAACACACCCTTCACTCCAATCTCCACTAATTTGATCAACTCATAACTCGGGATCGAAAGGTCTTTCGAACTTGTAATGTAGGCTTGGTCAATGTAGGAAAAAGTAAATCAAAGGCTAACACCAAGCTTACACATTTTAAATAAATCCCAAGTGTTTCCCTTTATTTCTTCCCAAAGACTCTTCTTTTTCACAACTAATTCCCAAACCTTCTATTGAATTTTCAACAATGTTCAATCTCTCGTATTTTTTTCTTCACTCTTTCTTTTTTTTTTTCTTTTTTTCTCAATCTTTTTCTTCTCTCATTTTTCTTTTCTTTTCTTCTTGACTTCTTTTTTTTTTTTTTCTTTTATCACTCTCACAATTTTTTCTATTCCAAACATAATGAAACTTTTCTCTTCAAACCAAGGAAAAAGGAGTCTAGACATCAATCAATGCAATCCCAAAAAGAAAATGAGTAAGCAAGGTGTGAATAAATACGGGTAGAAAATTATATTGTGCATTGACTTGTAACGTGGCTAAGAAAGAAATTTTTGCACAATACTAAGGCTCAACGAGGTCAACAGGACAATGTTATTTAGTGAAAATCAGTAAAAAGGCTAAAAACACCGACAAGAATGCCTAAGTCATCTCCCAAATAATTCGTCAACCAGTCTATTTCGCCTCGAAGGGAGCTAAAGTGGATTCTAATTAACTTTCAGAACTTTATTGAAAAACATAACCAACCTATCTAAGCAAAGTACAAAAACTTGTTCAATTAGTGCGCATAAGATAAGGGCATAACAAAGTACTAATTAATCAAACTTCACACGATCTTTCATGCATTCAATCACCTAATAGGTTCTAGAAAAATTCAAGGCTCAAGCTTAAGCAAACACATTCAAAACAGGAGCAAATCATTCATAATTTCTAACCTCCTCAAATTCAAGTAAACAACAAGTCAAAACAGTTGATGCAGGAAAAAAAATCGAATTTAAGCACGTAAGCCAAACAGTAAATAGGCTTATCCCTCCCCCCACACTTAAATCATGCATTGTCCTCAAGGCATAAAAAAAATCGAGAGAAAAGAGGACTTCCCTGAAGCGCAGATCTGGGGACTTTTTTTTTTTTTTCCCGCAAAAATAGTATGAGCGTGGGGTACGGTCACACATAGGGGTCAAACCCGTACAGAAACATCAGCAGTGTAACAGCAGCAATTTGGAAAAATGTGGCAAACAAAGCGCGCCTGCAAGATAACCAAGAGCATCAATCCACTCAAATGGAGATAGAACCTCCATATAAATCCCCTCGACTAAGCGGTGATGAATCTTCTAATCCATTGCGCCCTCTAGATTGGGGATGATGATTCGTAGAGGTTCTCAACATAATTCGACACTTCCTCAGCACAGACTTTGTCAACCGCTTATAAAAAAAATTTCCATGATCCTTCACAATGACTCTTGGGTTCCTGAACTTGAAAAATATGTGAGATTTGAAGAAAATAGTGGTTAAGTAGTCGAGAATATCTGCATACCAGAGCGTGACATTAAGGTATGACCGAAGCTTAAGGTCATACACCTCGAAAAACTGCTCATTCCAGAAATCATCGTGTATCAGCTTTGAATCTGCATATTTTCCTCCTCCCTTGAAGACATACTCCAGATTATTCAAAAAGTTCTTGAGTTTCAAAATAGGTGCCTGAAACACGAAAGAATTTAGTTCAGTTATAGCATTAGGCGCATCAAGTATCAGAACATCCCTATTCATAGATTTAAAAGCCTCTAATGGTAAAACCATCCCACAAGGATCAATAGACAACCCAATATGCTTCGCCTTACTCTCTAAGTTTTCAACAAGACTTAGTTCCTCTACATTGTTCAACTCATTAGGCAGGTTTTCTACCACATCAATGCTAAAAACACTAGAAAATTTATTAGGACCTTTACTTGACTCATAAACATTAAAACTTCTCAACATCACCATCATATTCTAGAGTTAACAAGCCTTTTTTAACATCTATTTTAGCATTGGCAGTACTAAAAAAGGGATGACCCAAAAGGATATCAGAGGATTTCTCAGAATAATTATCCTCCATGTCCAACACGAAGAAATCAGCCGGGAAGGCTAAATCGTTGACTTGAACGAGGACATCTTCCAAAACACCTTCCGGATACACGATGGAACGGTTCGCCAACTGAATGATGACACATGTACCTTTCAAGGGCCCAAGATTAAGTGCATTATATACAGAAAGTGGCATAACATTAATACTTGCGCCTAAATCACACATCGCCTTTTTAATACCTAAATTCCAAATCTTGCACGGAATGGAAAACATACCTTGATCATGGTATTTGGGGGGAAGTTTCTTTTGTAAAACGGCGGAGACGTTTTCCCCCACACTTACCTTTTCATTGCCTAACAGTTTTCTCTTATTCGTGCAGAGCTCTTTGAGGAATTTCGCATACCTGGGAATCTGTTGGATTGCATCCAACAATGGAATATTTACCTCAACCTTGCGAAACGTGTCGAGAATACTCTTCTCTTCTTTCTGTTTCTTCGTTTCTACGAAACGTTGAGGGAATGGAGGCGGGACCACCAGGGGTTTAGGTTTCACGACAAGTTTCATCTCTTTGTCGCGGTTTGAGTTTTGAGTATGGTCATATTCAGAAGTCGCACCACCTGTTTGATCATCTTTGGACCCAGATTTTCGTCCCTTATCTTTATCCAGAGGTGATGCCAGTTCTTTACCACTTCGAAGCGTGATGGCGCTAACATTATGCCTCGGATCCTCGGTTTGCGAGGGCAGTTTACCTTGGTTCTCCATCCTACTCAAGGCTGCAGCGATCTGCCCTAGCTGGGTTTCCAGGTTCTTAACCGAAGAGCCTAGGTTCTGAACGGTAGACTCTAGGTTGTTGAAACGGATAGCTTGGGGATTAAGGTTTTATTGTGAGTTTTGCTGCTGAGGCTGCGAAGGTCTGGGTACAAAATTCTGGAAGTTTGGTGGAGGTTTTTGTGGTATTCCTGCACTCATGTTAGATGCTAAAGCAGATATCATATTCTTGAGTTCATCAAACTGGGAAGAACTTACCTCTTTTACCTGTCTCGTCATATCGGACTTGGCGTAGTATTTTTGTGAGGCCCTAGAAATTCTGCTAATTAGTTCCGTGAGTTCTGCAGGTGTTTTGATCATAATGGAACCACCACTCGAAGCATCCAACAGTCTTTTATCGGCAGGCATCAGACCTGTGTAAAAGTTATGAACAACTGAATTTTCCGGCAGGTTGTGATGTGGGCACATTGCAAGCAAATTCCGGTATCGCTCCCAATACTCATGCAAGGCTTCATGTTCCTTTTGCTTAATGGTAATTATCTCCTGAAGGAGATCCAGGTATCGCTCAGCTGGGAAAAACCTATCCAAGAATTTGTCGTGCATCTGCTGCCAAGTAGTGATGGTTGCTGACGGTAGAGAATACAACTATTTTTCTGCTGCATCTTGTAGGGAGAACGGGAAGGCATGGAGTTTGATTTGGTCTTTGGTAACTCCATAAGGCTTTGTTGAGCAGCAGACCGTGTGGAACTTGCTCAGATGTTGGTGAGGGTTTTCATTTTCCAGACCGCGAAAGATGGGGAGTAGGTGAATTGTTCCCGTCTTTAGCTCGAAGCCAGCACCCACATCTGGAAAAGTGATACAGAGGGGCTGCTGTGTGGCGGCAGGGCGCACCAGATCCTCCATGGTACGACGTTCTGCTACTGCCATCGTTAAGGTACGGTCAAACCCTTCTGTTCGTCTTCTGGATGTTCTGACTCAATTCTGGACTCTTCAGATTGGTTCAGATTGGATTTTTCCGCTATCTTCGTGCGTGTTTTGGTCTGTTTCCTTAACGATTTTGTGTTTCTTTCGATCTCGGGATCGAAAATCGGCTCGTCAACTCCATGAATGCTCCTGTTCATAAAAAGAATTAAATTCGATTAGCACCAATCCCCGGCAACGGTGCTAACATTTGACAGGTGTCGAATCCGTCAAAATAAATTATAATCCGATTTACGACTAAAATAGAGTATAGTGCAAACGGGTCGAATCCACAGAGATTGGTTCAAAATAATTCTAATTAATCACAAGAGAACTCACTAGAATTAACGAGTAAAAGTAGGGGGGATTTGGATTTAACTAAACTAATTAAACTAAACTAATAAAGCAATTCAAATTAATAAACTAGAAAATTGGTTTTGATATATCAATGGGAAAACAATACCTAGCTAGGAATTATAATTCAGTTAAGACATCAATCATAGACGCAAAGATAAATTCAAATATTCAAGTAGATTAGCTATAGCAGATAGAGACACTCGACTCCGCCTCGTTTTCTCTTAAATTGTAGAATAATCTAGAGACATTCGACAATTATTCCCTAATCAATTCACAACCCCTAGAGACACTCGACAGGATTTAATGAATCAACAGCATTAAGAATCAAGAAAACACTAACCCGAATTAACCTAGTCACGACACGTGCAAGATTTAAACCCGATTATTAACTCCCTTAACAAGTTGAGAACTGCAACCAATCCTTCTCGTTAATGTACCACTAATTATCTATCAAGCACTACATAAACTTCATGCAATCAAGATTGGCGATTTGCAATAAACCTACTTAGATGATCCGGCTTTAATCACTTAAGCAAATAAATCACAATGACACGACACTCGGAGAATTAATAAATACTCGAAATTAAATTGAATTATAAAAGCAAATTAGGTCTCATGATATCAAAACTAAATTATAAAATCCTAGCTAAGTACTAAAGAAATTAGCTACTCATAGTCTAACTATAATCTAGAAAGCAAAGAAATAAAATAGAGGAAAAGAAATCTTGGTGAGATTGTCGGAGCTGCTCTCCAATTGTTGCGCCTCCAGCTGCTGATGCGTAAAAGTTGTGTGGAAATAGGTCTTCTAAACTGCTGCCCAAAATCTTTCATAAATAGCGTAGGAAATTAGGTCAACATTAAACAAATCCAAGTCCAAGATGGACTTTGCTTCCACGACTAAGACTTGCTGACCACGAATCAATATATCCGGGCCATCCTAAATAATTCCAAGTGTGCCGCCCAAATATCAATAAGAAAAGTCAGCCCATTCCTCTTTAAGTTCCAAATAAGTAGCCGCAATTTCCAAGCCCACATCATCCCACTAATTTACCCCTTCAAATGCCCATACGCATACAAATCTAAACAATTCCTATGCACTCCAATCACCAAATTGCTGCTAAGAAACCTGCATATTCCACGTAATTTCTAATCATCATGTGCATGCATGCATATTTCAAATTTTCTAATTTCAACCCAATTCCTCACGCAGTAGATCAATAACAACATCTCCAGCCACTGTTAATCTCTTTACGAGAATTTGTTTTGATTTCAGCCACAAGCATAGCCACGTAGGAAAATAGCCTAAAAACTCCAATAAATGAGAAAATGGCCCAATTGTACTAAAAACACGAAAACACATCACGACACCAATTTATATCAATTAAAAGCACTAAAAACAAAGTCACACACTCATCAATATTCGAAAATTATGCACGCTAACAGACTCTGAATCAGTTGTGAAACTCAATAAGAATGTGGATGTGCATACACATCCATTGGAAAACATTATTAAAGATTGTCGTAATCTACTCAACTTCCCTTGGAAACTAAATTGAAACATGTGTGAAGAGGTGGTGATCAATGCACTTATGTCTTATCCCGCTATGGTCATTTGATTGACGATGTTGAATATAAAATATGTGATATTTTTAGTACAAATTTCGTACTACTTTATGTCATTTTTGTGTCTTATATTGGTAAAATCATTCATTTTTAGGAACTTTTCATTCCGAAGTCATAGATATGGAAAATGGTGAGATTAGAGTATAAATGAGGCATTAAGGCACAAAACAAACCATAATACAGCCCAAGATTGCAGCTAGATTATATAATCGTGCTTGAGAAGGAAAAGAGAGCAAGCTCGCGAAGCAGACCCGCATCGTCGCCGTGACCAAATCACGAAGGAAACCTTCGCCGCTGCGACGCGCCACATTCTTAGAAGTTTAAAACTCTATACCCAATCGCGCCCGCGATAAATATAGCATGGAAATCATCGCGCCCGCGATGAAGTACAGAAAGGCGTATATATTGATGTAGAAACCTAATTTTCTGATATCTCTTCTCTCATATTATTCATAAGCTACGCTACGTTACGAGAAAGAAGTTTAGGGTTTGAGTTTCAGAGTTCTTGGGAGTTAAAGAGTGTTGTGAGGATAGAGATGTCCGAGCACGCATAAGACGATGCAACCATGAGCTCTAAATTACTCCAATAAACTCATAAACTTTTCTTTAGAATAATTTGAGTTTATTTACAATTTTACTATTCAGTTTTTATGAATTAATCGCTGGAACTTTGTTTATGAATTTAATAGAATTGTTGGTTATTTATTGCTTTATAATTATGTGGATTAGTTAATTATCTCTAGCTAAGGGAATATGATTATGTAGATGAGGTGTTTGATGAAATACTCGTATGAAATTGTATGGTTTTTATGTGATGGTATTATGGCTTTTAATGACATTTTGAAGTCGTGCACCTTCATGACCTTGGAATTTGCTTATTAATTGAGAAATTGTTAGTTAATTCGGATGATTAATTCTTAAACATTTAAGAGTTAAAGAGATAAAGAGTTTGGTCTTTATCTAAGCAAAGACATGTCGCTGTTATTTAATCATACTAATCTTGTTCTTATGGTTTAAACTATTTTTAGATGTTTGACCACGAGAGTGGCTTACACAAACACTTAAGCAGGTGTGCTTGACTTCGAGAAAAGCTAGCATAAACATTTGTGATTAGAATTGTGGAAACCAGAGTATTTGTCGAGTATGGATTCGAATACTGAGTTGCACTATGATTATTTCCCTGACTACATGTTTAATTTTTTGTTTTAAGTTATTTACTTTGAGTCGTGTCAGTTTAGTCTAGTTAGTAGTAGAGTTAGTCAACCCCTTCGTCTGTGTTTTGGCCTATTGATTGGAGAATGTATTGATTGATTGATTGGTTTTCCCTCTCTGTGGGTTCGACACCTTATGTGCTACACCCGATAAGTATACGCTTGCATGCATATGACGTTTAAGTTATTAAAACTTCCTCACAACAGACGACACTAAAGTGTTTGAAGATTCAGTTATCGATCTTTGTTCTCTTTTGGAGGATAATTTAACTTCGGTTTTGTGATTGTTGTTCTTTTTGTCCATGTGCTTTTGTAACCAAAAAAAATTATAATAGATAGATATATATCACAAGCTTTTTTTAGTATATTTGCTTATATCTAAAAACTCGAACCGAACGTCAAATCTAAAAGTTTTACTGATTACTGATTTTACTGGTGGTCCGATCAATGTAAAGTCATAATTTAGTGATAATTAATATTTTCTTAATCCCAAGTGGTTAGAGGGATTCGAATTCGGGTCATTGCCTTTGAGAAAGAACCCTCAAACCACTTGGTCAACCCCTGTTGGCATTTCTTCTACCTTAAAGGGTGGTGAGTTCGAAATTCCACATTCCAATAAACTTAACAACTTGTGATTTTTACTTATAATATTTGGGGGGAGGGAGAAATAGGGGTGTATAAAAAAATCGAAAACCGAAAAACAGATTCCAACCGATCAAAAACCGAAAAATCGAATCGAACCGACCGAACATGGTTCGGTTCGGTTTTCGGTTTGTGTTTTTCTAATTTTCGGTTTTTCGATTTTTCGGTTCGAAAACCGTTTATTATTTAATTATTTTTTATTTATTAAATTATATTAATATATCCTTACTTTTTGGGCTGAGATTTGAGAATATCTTTCATCTTCCCTCAAATCTGAAAAATCTCTCCTCCAAATGACCAAATCTAAAAAAGGATTTCTTCATTTTTGAAAAGCCATATCTCCCCAAGCCAAGATCTAAAAAGCAATTTCTTAATATTTGAAAAGTTATCTCTCCCTAAGCGAAGATTTCTTCAGATATGTAAATGACATATCTCTCCCAAAGTTCAGATTACTTCAGATCTGAAAAAGTCGTATCTGTTGAAATTTCGCGAGTTCTGCAAAGTTGTTAGTTTTCTCACCAAGAAATTGATAAAAGGTAAACACTACATTACCATGATGGTCACATGCGATGCTGCTCAAAAGTGCAAAATAAACTAAATAAAATGCATGAGACTCGCTACAAGAACCACAGACTCAAGAGACGACCCCCTCCTCGCTCAAACTCCCAAAACCAGCACTTTCAACTCAAAAGAAACATAGGGGAAAAAAAGACCATTTGGTTTATTTAGAGCATGCAAGGTTATAGGTCGTTTATAAAAGAAAACCCTCACCTCCATATTTAAGAAAGACTAGGGATGTAAACGAGACAAGCTAGCTCACGAGCTTAGCGAGCCAACTCGATTAAAGCTCACGATTAGGTTCGTCCTCTGTGAGTCGAGCCGAGCCTTGTGAAACCTGCTAGCTAAGCCCGAGCCGTGTATTTCAAAGCTCGTGGCTCGCGAGCCAGCTTGTGAACCAAATAAAAATTAAAATATTATATAAATATAAATATAGATATATATAATTATACATACATTAATACATAAAAATATATATATTATATATATTACAGATTATAAACAAACCTAGCAATGCATTACCACTTTCAATTTAGCCGCCGAATAAAGAAAACCCCAATTTCTCCGCCACCACGTTTGAAGCCAGAGCCACCACCTTGCTATCACCTCCGGAGTGTAGAAATCAGGAGCACAGAGCTGATTCTGGACACCACTAGCACCTCCTCCAGATCGCTCCGTCTAGCACCTCACCACCACCTCTCCTTTCTCGCCGCCGAGTGCCACCCACCATCTCCCTTCTCTCTTTATGTCGCCATCTCGCGCGCATCACTCCACCACCTCCTCTTTCACACCATCCGTTTCGCGTCACCGCCCACCAGGCCACCACCTCCTCCAGATTTCAGTCGCAGCCTAGCCCAGCCATCAGCTCCAGTATTCTGCCCACGCCTCCACCTCTTCTCTTTAGACTTTAATCTATTTTGCAAGGGTTGGATTTGGAACTTTTATTTTATTTTTTAACACTTGGAACTTAGATGATAGTGTTCACTAGCAGATCTGTCGTGTATTGATTTTCCCCAAAATCTAATTCTTGATTTGCATTCGATTTTCTAGCTTCCTTTCTTGAATGTTGTGGAATTATGATTGTTTCCATTATGTGAAGTTTACATGGTGAAATGGATCTGGTTAGCTTGGGAAAAATGGTTCTGTGAGGTTTAGGCAAAGAATATTAGGCAGGCTCGCAAGCCAGATTTTGAATGGCTCGTTGGCTCGCGAATCAAGCCCGAGCCATCCCCATGAAGGGCGAGCCCGAGCCCGATCCACCAAAAAATACCAAGGCTCGACTCGTTTACATCCCTAAGAAAGACCCAGAGAAGGACCACGAAGCTGGAAATGTCTCCACCGAGGAGATCACTGTACAAGAAAGGAAACACGGTGTACTTGTGAGACACGACTCACAATGGAACCAAGTAGGACACTATATATCTATATCAATCACTTCTCTTTCCTTCTCCGGCGAGCCTCCCCCAGTCCCCCTCCCTTCTCCAGCGAGTATATGCACAGCGACAACAGTACTTCATTCTCTTGAATCTCTTTTGGGTTTTTATGGTTTGAGGTTGTGATGATTGCATTAGATTAATTTTTTGAGCATAGCCGTAACTTGGCTTGGTGATATCAGGATTTCTATTAGATGGGTTTGCAATTTCATCTAACCAAGGAACATGATTTTTGCTGCCAAAAAACCATTTGATTTTCTGATCTGAGCCTCCTATATAAATTTTTTTTTTTTATTTTGGATTTTAAATCGATTTTCGGCCGATAACCGAAACCAAATCGAATTTTTTCAGGTTACGGTTTAGTTTTTGAAACCGGTTACGGCCTAAACTACCCGAATGAACACCACTAGGGAGAAACAGGTCAAAGGGTCCGCTAAGCTATTTGGGTTGATTTTTGGACCGATTCTCAGCGGGCCAAACTAATCCATATGCTGATTGGTCTTAGGGGGTCACTCAGATCGGATGGCCTACCGGCCACCCATCGAATCAGTTCGGCCGGCCAGTTTGGTCCGAGTTTCAAAACATAGACATTTGCGATGGGCTCCCATTCATAACACTACGTGGCCAGCCCAGATCCAAACTCCTACATGAGAAGTATCCAATATGAACCTATTAACACCCACCCCTAAGTGGGATTCAAACTCTAGTTATTGCCATGAAAAATAAGCCCATTAACCATTTGGATCAAACTCCTACATGAGAAGTATGCCATATGAACCTATTAACAGACACCCCCAAGTGGGATTCAAACTCAAGTTATTACCATTAAAAATGAACTCATTAATCATTTGGACTAATCATATTGGCTTTTTGAATAGCTTTTTTTTTTCCTTTTTATTAAACACACACTCATTGCCCTAAAGAAAACCACTTGAACCAACCCAATTGACTTTTGTTTTATTTTATTTTTAAAGTTTAAAAACTATATTTTCCTTTACTAATAATTTTAAATAAATATAAACAAAACCGTTAAACAATTTATTAATTAATAATTATTTGTTAAATGTTAAATATTTATATTTATTTTTAAAAAAAATTATATTCTATTATTAATCAAATTATGAATTTAAAATTATTGAATCCGAATCCTATAAAATTTGTATTGATCCGATTAGTTGTGTTGGATTCGAATCCGCGTTAATCCAACTCCAATCCGACCCGTTGAGAGCCCTATTTAATACATACACAAAATATGGCGGTGTAATGAAAATACTGGAAAATTTGGAATAGGCTGCGTTAAAGGAACCCTTGTAGATGAATTACAAGTAAGAATTAGAAACCATCCAATTGGGGAAATAATCAGATCAGAAAACCCTAGAAGCTATGAAAACAAAACGAGAGGATTCCGGCAATGCAGTGGATGAGGATGGGACTGCGAAGAGGCAGAAACTAGCGTTTGAGAATCCGCTCCTTCCGCTGGCTTCTTACGATGACGACGACGAGGAACAAGATAATAGGAGAGATGGGCGTGGGATTAAACCTCCAAACAGTGAGCCAAACGGGCATAATCGTAGCGAGGAAGACGAAGACGATGATGAAGAGGACGAAGAAAGTGCATTGGGGGGAGGGAGGCGTAATCGTACTATTGAAGTAAGAAGGGACTGCCCTTATCTTGATACCGTCAATAGACAGGTAAATTCAACCTCTCAAGCTTGGTTTTACTGTTTCTGTAATGTTTATAGGATTTTGCTGCGACTGAATTGCAATTATATGGTTGCTATTGTATGCGAAAGTTTGCAGCAGTCTTGCGCTTTTGAAAGGCTGTTTCTTGACAGCTAAGTGTAACTGGTTGTGAAAATTATAAGTTCGAAAACAAGGCAGCTCGCAGATGTACATCCAATCTCGTTTTCCTGCTAACATGCCCAAGTGACTTGATGTAAATACTTGTTAAGAGAAGGGGGCAGCTGACTAATATTTATGCAGGTTGATTTTTGTGGGTTCGGAGTCCTGGCTAACCCACGGACTGGTTTACAGTATACCGAGGTGGAATAACTATGAATTACTGAAAGGCTCCTGGGGTTAGGACTTTTATGTGTTCGTAAAATGAAATCAGCTTCATAACGCTAGCTTTCATCCCTATTTTATCTGTCATGGGTCTCTGAAACAGATTAGGGAAGGATTGCACAATAAATTTTTGTAATGTGTATGTCATAGCCTTTTCTCTTGTTGCAAGACAGAGAGTTTGTGTTTAATGTGCGCTGAACATATTTATGGCCTTCAAATTGTTCAAAATATCTCATATTGTTTAACTGTCTGCTTGGGGGCTGGTCTCTAGGAATACAATAAACCAAAATTGGTTCAGTGTTCTATCTGAAGTCTTAAGATTCTTTGCAAACCATGTTCTGAAAATTCAAGTTTGTGTTCATTGGGGGAGAAAAGGGCTGAGAATGTATTGTGGGTTCGGAGTCTTGGCTAACCTACGGACTGGTTTACGGTATACGGAGGTGGAATAACTATGAATTACTGAAAGGCTCCTGGGGTTAAGACTTTTATGTGCTCCTAAAACAACGTCAACTTCAAAACACTAACTTTCATCCCCCTTTTATCTGTCATGGGTTTCTGGAACAGATTAGGGAAGGATTGCACAATAGATCTTTGTAATGTGTCTGTTATAGCCTCTTCTCCTGTTGCAAGACAGAGAGTGTGTGTTTAATGTGTGCTGAACATATTTATGGATCTTTGTAATGCGTATGTCATAGCTCTTTCTCTTGTTGCAAGATAGAGAGTTTGTGTTTAATGTGTGGTGTATATATTTATGGATCTTTGTAATGTGTATGTCATAGCCTTTTCTCTTGTTGCAAGACAGTGAGTTTGTGTTTAATTTGTGCTGAACATATTAATGGCCTTCAAATCGTTCAAACTATCCCATATCGTTTAAGTGTGTGCTTGGAGGCTGGTCTCTAGGAACACAATAAACCTAAATTGGTTCAGTGTTCTACCTGAAGTCTTTTAAGATTCTTTGGGAACCATGTTCTGAAAATTCAAGTTTGTTAAATTTAACCATAAACCAGTTGGCCTTTTACAACATATTCTCCAGCAATTTACCATTGATGTCGCATACTGAAAACAATGTAATCTACCCTGTAAGTTCAGAAGAACACTGTATTGTAAGAAATCTCATTCCATACTAGGATCAAGCTATCCACTCTAAAGCCTGGTGGAGAGGAGAAAACTTCCCAAATCTAGTTTGTTGGGTCAGATGGAAAATATGGGAAATTCTTGTGGGGCATTAGAAATGATCCAATTTGCAAGGTTCTTGATGAAAAAATTGTATTCCATTGCTATACTTTGCTAATATTCAATTTACAAGTCATATGCTTTTGTTATGCTTCTATTCCTGAAGCCATATTTTTGTAGCTTTTCAGGGCTTAGATTTCTCCATTGCTATGGTTTGTCTATAGTTCAATTTACAAAAGTAGTTTGTTATCGGCTTTGTGTGTCTCTAAGATCATATATGTTTCTTTTCAGGTTTTAGACTTCGACTTCGAGAAGTTTTGCTCTGTATCTCTTTCAAACCTGAATGTATATGCTTGTTTGGTGTGTGGAAAGTATTTTCAAGGAAGAGGACAGAAATCCCATGCATATACACACAGTCTTGAAGCTGGCCATCATGTCTACATCAATCTTCGAACGGAGAAAGTGTACTGCCTCCCTGATGCATATGAAGTTGTTGATCCATCACTGGATGATATTCGCCATGTCCTCAATCCCAGGCATGTATCTTTGTTTATCCTTTTTTCATTTCTCTTCTGTTTTACTATTGCTTGTGGCGAGCACTGTTCCTAATCCCTCTAAAGAGTTCTAAGAAGTTAAAGAATTATTCATTGTGGTTAAATATGCATATTTTATTACTAAAAGTTAAAGCTTTCTACTTCATTTTCAAATACCTTTTACTGTTTTCATAACTTCAAGTTTGCTTTGTGCTATGCATGCTATCGTGGATTAATCAATTTGAAAGATTTCAAATACCTTTTACTGTTATAACTTCAATTTTGCTTTGTGCTATGCATGCTGTCGTGGATTAATCAATTTGATCTTTCATGTAAATCTCAGGTTTACAAGGGAGCAAGTTGAGCAAATTGATCGGAATCGACAATGGTCCAGGGCACTTGATGGTTCTGATTATCTTCCTGGAATGGTATTCTGTTGAGAAATTTTTGTCATGTTAGTTTATTTTTACCCCAGCTCATTTTGAATTGCCTGTTGAGTTGAACTTATTTATTATTATTTTTTGTTTTTTCTCTTTGAAATGTTTGTAGGTCGGGTTAAATAATATCAAAGAGACGGATTTTGTGAACGTCACTATCCAATCCTTGATGCGTGTTACTCCCTTGAGGAATTTCTTTCTTATCCCTGAGAACTATATCCACTGCAAATCTCAGCTTGTTCTTCGATTTGGAGAGCTCACGAGAAAAATCTGGCATGCAAGGAACTTTAAAGGACAGGTTGCATTTTGCATTTGATCATAGTTGCATAATTTTAGTTTTCAATCTTTATTCTAATGTTAAGAATTTTGCAGGTTAGTCCACACGAGTTTTTGCAGGCGGTTATGAAGGCCAGTAAAAAACGGTTCCGAATAGGTGCCCAATCAGATCCGGTTGAATTTATGTCATGGCTTCTTAATACGCTACATGGAGATCTTAAAAGCTCAAAAAAGGGTCTAAGCATAATACACGAGTGCTTTCAGGTTATTATCTGGTTGTCCTGTTTATTCGCCCCACCGTATCCTAATACTTTTTGTGAATTATTCGTCGATACATATATATTTGTCGTTAAATATTTTTGGAATGAATATTTCTAATAGGGTGAATTGGAGGTTGTCAAAGAGATCCATGGTAGGGCGGTTGACAATGGAGATGATGGCGCGAACGAAGTGGGCAATGTAATCAAGGAGACTAGCAAAATGCCTTTCTTAATGCTTGGATTAGACTTGCCACCTCCCCCTCTGTTTAAGGACATCATGGAGAAAAACATTATTCCACAGGTTAGATTTTTCCTTCTTTTTCTATTTTATTTTATGTTTTTAGTTGGTTTTATGGTTAACTTACAAAGCCTTTTGAGTTTATTTGGTACTTTTTTGTGATATTGATACTTTTATTATACATGTTTGAGATGTATATCTACGAGTTTAACTTTTATGCTAGGTTATTGGGGGTTTCCGTTCTGGTTGAATGGGAAAGGAGTGCCACGAGTTCTTTTGTTATCAGTTTATATGATTGTCTTACACTACCAATATGTTTTTGTGGAGTATGGGACATAAGTTGGGTCACTTGCTTGGTTCTGTATCGTTTTAGCTTTTATGTTGTGCATCATTTTATTTTGTGTTTGTTTTCTTTTGGTTATTACTTCATATTTTATCTTGCTTAGCAGTATATGATCCTACGTATAAAATTATGCTTCTCATGACAATTTTAGTTAAACGATCAGCTAATTATAAACTTATGAATGTGTAGGTTCCTCTTTTCAACATACTAAAGAAATTCGATGGAGAGACTGTGACTGAAGTTGTCCGTCCTCGTATAGCGAGGATGAGATATCGTGTGACTAAATTGCCGCAATATCTTATTCTCCACATGCGTCGGTTTACAAAGAACAACTTTTTTGTGGAGAAAAATCCCACCCTTGGTGAGTTCTATTCTTGCTATCACTATAATTTTGTTGACTAAGTAGCTCTTTCTAGTATTGGTTGGAGTGATGCTTTACTTGGATTGGACTGATATTCTTTCCTTGTCTCAGTTAATTTCCCGGTGAAGAATCTGGAATTGAAGGATTACATCCCGCTGCCTGCTCCCGATGAAAATGGGAAGTTGCGATCCAAGTATGACCTGATTGCCAATATTGTTCATGATGGGAAGCCGGGTGAAGGATCTTATAGAGTATTTGTGCAGCGCAAGTCAGAAGAATTATGGTAATTTTTACATCCCTTGTTGCTTATAATATGATCTGAGGGTATAGACACTTTCACATTCCTAACCTATCCTGTGCTTCACCAGGTATGAGATGCAGGACCTTCACGTGTCGGAAACACTGCCACAAATGGTTGCACTTTCTGAGACGTACATGCAGATTTACGAGAAACAGCAATGATGTACACATTGAAGCAATGGTTTTTGCATATGTTCGGTGATCTTTTGATTAGTAGAAAATGAGAGAGTAACACCGTTAAAACATCCAAATTTTCTCCCCTCCTCTTTGTTTCAAGTAGTGTAAATTGTTACTCTACATTTCGATGATAACTTGAGCTAAAACTGCTATCTTTTGATTGGTAGAAACTGAGTGAGGAACACTGTTAAAACATTCAAAATTTGTCTATTACTCTTTGTTTCAAATGGTGTAAATTGTTACGCTACATTTCCATGATAACTTGTGCTAAAACAGCTTGCAATGTGAATCTGCAACATTGTTGGACGAAAACTCTCAAGTGTTTGAATGATGTCGAGACCATTGCTTTCAAGTGATCTTTCCTACCTACCCATACTTCGTAACTTGGAACATATTATCATATATGCATATTAGTCATTACTATATAGTTAGGTCTGAAATCTTTAGGAAAACTTTTATCAAAAGTTTAACTCGATTGAACTTCAACCAATTTTACGACAAGAGTAATACAGTTATAAGTCAAGTGGCTACTCTTCCTAAGATTTCATAAATTGCACAATAGATGTAAAAACTCGTCTTTTCATTAGGTTGGTTTGATAGATCAAATTAGGCTCTAGCTAGGATCAGCAATTTGCTTGTAAAGATTACTGTACGGAGGCAATGTTAATTTCAAAATTTGAAAATATAAGGAAACAATACGGGAGGCTATAAGTATAAGGATAATGATTGGATTTTCAATAAATATTATCAATTAATATGGGTCGATAATATAAGTAAATTTTTATATGCATTACAAATTTACCTACAAATGAGTTAAATTTCTTGAAAGATTTGATATTGTTCAGGATTCATACCATAAAAATATTCCTCTGTATTTCTATCCGTGCATCTTAGATTAAAGTAGCTTTTTAATATTCTAATAAGATAGGCATCAGATTTCTGGGATGATAATTGATAAACAGAATATTAATTCATCAGAAATGGACGTAGAATATAGACCACCCATACTCTGTGTTCTAGCTTGAACCTCAAGTGAAATTTGAAAAGATTCAGTTGATATATATATATTTTTCTCTATAGCCCATTTTTATGGATCGAGTCGGGATGGATCACTTAGAGTGTAAAGCTTTCCCTATCAATGGTAGTTGTGTTCTCAAGGGCTCAAACTCGAAACCTTTGATTAAACTAGCGTAGTTCGAACCGCGAAGCAAGTGGTTTTCAAATGATATATAGTTTTTCATTCTTTCTGGGAAGTTTTTTTAAGCATAGGTAATATGTAGTTCATACTTTCTTGTTAACATCTTAACAAATTTGTATACCTTTTATTTATTTTATAGAGGAAAAAACATATTACCTTAAATTCATGGCCATATTTGCAACTAATTATTCAAACTTCGAAATGTGTCGAGTTGCAGTCTGAAATATATTAAAATTCTCGGATGACCATCTCAATCCGTTTTTTCACTCATTTTTAGCTGGGAATTATTTCCCTTTATGTCAGCTTTCGACCAAAAATAAGCACTAAAACTTGGTTAGATGATGATCTAAGAAATTTGATGTAATATATAGTTAAAGGAGGAAATTTAAAACATTTTAAAATTTAGACAATTAATTGCAAATTTAGCCGTGATTTGAGGGTAATTTGTTTTTTTTTTTTCCTCTATTTAATAAAAATGGGCACAATACTAAATATCTTACAAATCATATTTCAGATATTTCTAAGGTAAGACCATGCATCGGGGTTGACGCGTGGATTCCAAATATTTGGAATCCAATTCAAATATAGAAGCATAGATTCACGTCGATAGACTGGTTGATCATTCATCAAAGAGCTCTTATCTTTGAGGTATGTGTTAAAAGATTCGTGCTTATCTTTTTTTTTAGGAAAAGTAATCGAGTTAGTTTTGTAATATCTCTGACTAGTAGGGATCTTTTCTTATATATTTGATTTCATTGTAATTCCCTTGTACACAGACCTATAGAATTACACAATGAAAACTTCAATTTCTCTCCTAAACCATGTTCTAACATGGTATCAGAGCGGTGTTAAAATACTTGGGACTCAGTCTCAATATCAACATCCTCGTCCCTTTATCGTTCTCAAAACCTTAATTGGCCTCCATCCGGTCTATACCTACAAAACAACCAATATGTCAGACCCTACATGTAGTAAAATTGTAGATCCGACATTTGAAAAAGGATCCATTCAAATACATGCCTATGGCTATCATACTCAAACCCGACCACAAAAAGTGACCCAGTGGATCTTTGATTGTGGGTAACTGACTCTATGACCTTTGATCTCGTAGATATTCTTGAGCCCACTTCACCCACTAAAACTCATATTCAAACTGTTAATAGAGAATAGGCTGAGGTAAAAAATGAGGGATCCGTGGCTATCTCATCAAAGCTAAAATTAAAAAACTATCTTTATGTTCCCTCTTTGTCTTGCAAATTACTGTCTTTAAGCCAGGTGACAAATGAATTGAACTGTGTAGTTCTGATGTATCATCGTTTTTGCCTTGTACAGGACATTCATACGAAGGAGATTATTGGGCGTGGTATTGAGCATGACGGTCTATACTATATTGATGAGGTTAAAGCCACATCCACAACCCTCCTGTCAAAAGGGTCTGTTGAGACATAAATCTGGCTTTGGCCCAGGCGCCTCGGTCATCCCTCCCTCGGGTATCTGCGTTTCTTATTTCCCATACTTTTTCAGAATAATCCTATGTATACTTTAATTTGTCAAACCTGTTTAGCTGCTAAGAGTCATCAAACATCTTTTAAACCAAATGATACTCAGGTAGAATCTGTGTTTTCTTTGATACATTCTGATGTTTGGGGTCCTTCCCCCATTTCTAATAAAAATTAGTATCAGTATTTTGTATCATTTATCAATGATTTCTCACGCATGACTTGGGTTTATTTTCTCCGGCATAAATCTGAAATGTATGATACATTTGTTGCCTTTTTTCATATGGTACAAACTCAGTTTAATCATACAATCTGTGTGCTCTGGTCTGATAATGGCAAGGAATATGTTAAATGAGTGATTTCTGACAACAACATGGCCTTATACACCAAACCACCTTCCCAAACACCTGTGCCATAATGACAGAATCCTATATACCTCCCAAATTTTGGCCCGAAGATGTTGCCACAACAACCTATCTTACAAGTAGGTTACCTACAAAAAACCTGAACCACAAATCCCCTCTATTTGTTCGTGAAACTCAGACCACTATCCCTCCGACACTCATCCTACCACCCAGAATATTTGGTTGCTCGGTGTTTGTTCATATTCCTAAAACTGATCGGAGAAAACTTGATCTGTATGCCATTAAGTGTGTCTTTGTCGGGTATGCCACACACCAAAAGGGGTATAGGTGTTATAATCCTGTCACGCATCATATTCATGTTACAATGGATTGTGACTTTCTTAAAACTGAGTATTACTACCTTACCGGACCTAGTGCTCAGGGGGAGAGTACTAGTGATTCCCTATGTTGGCTAAGTGACGTGAGTTTTGTAGAGTCTCCTAAACCGACACCAACCATTATTGTAGAGTCTCCTACACCGACACCATCCTTTAATGAGCTTAGTACACCGATTTTTCTCCTCCAAATGATGTCCTAACTGAGGTAAATGAATTTGAAAACCCTCATCCTTCTATTTCGAATAATGAGAATGAGGATACTATTGCAGATATAGTTAATCCCATTTCTAATGATATAGTAAGTCACAGGTACACTTTGCCACAAAAGAGTAACAGGGGGGTACCTCCTAAAAGATACTCACCTGATCAGATGTTACGTTCCTCTAGATATCCAGCAGAGAATATGGTTAGGGGGAGCATGTCAGAAATGACAAAGGCTTTCATTGCGGGTCTCTACAAAGAGGAGATCCCGGAACAATTAAAGAGGCAATAGAGAATGTAGAATGATGGAAGGCCATGAAAATAGAGATGGATGCCCTAATAAAAAAATGGTACATGAGAGAAATCTAAACTACCCCAAGGGAAGAAACCAGTAGGGTGTCGATGGGTCTTTACCATTAAACACAAATCAGATGGCACGGTTGAAAGGTACAAGGCCAGACTGGTTGCAAAAGGGTATACTCAGACATATGGGGTTGATTATTTAGAAACTTTCTCCCTAGTAGCAAAAATAGACACAGTTCGGGTTCTGTTATCGATAGCAACAAACGAAGATTGGTCTCTTCACCAGTTTGAAGTGAAAAATGTCTTCCTACATGGAGATCTAATAGAAGAGGTGTATATGGAAGCCCCACCAGGGTTTATCGCTAATTTTAGAAATGGTGAAGTGTGCAAGTTCCGGAAAGCCATTTATGGACTCAAGCAATCTCCATGTGCTTGGTTCGAAAGATTCAGAGTGGTAATACGACAGTATGGGTACATATAAAGTAAATCCGATCATACTTTGTTTTTGGAAAGGAGGGGAAATTTGGTCACATGCTTGATCATTTATGTGGATGGCATGATTATCACTGGGAGTGATACTGAAGAAATGAAGAGACTTGGAGAGAGTCTGTTCAGGAACTTTGAAATGAAAGACCGGGGGGGGGGGGGGGGGGGGGGGGGGGGGGGAAGTTGAAGCATTTTCTGGGCATAGAGATTCTTGGAACTGGAATTTTTATCTCTTAGAGGAAGTACATTATGGACTTGTTGGCTGAGGTCAGGATGGTTAACTGCAAACCGATAGACACCCTGATACAAGTTAATTACAAGCTCAGAATAGAAGATGATGGAGAACCGACAGACAAAGGGAGATATCAGCGATTGGTGGGAAAATTGATTTATTTATCCCACACCAGGCCAGACATTGCGTATGCAGTAGGAGTGGTCAGTCAGTTCATGCATCAGCCTCAGAGGAATCATATGGAAGCCGTTGTGAAAATCATACGATACCTAAAAGGTACTGTAGGAAATGGGATTATGTTTGGGAGACATGGTCACTTGAATATCGAAGCTTACACAGATGCAGATTGGGCAGGAAATCCAAATGACCGAAGGTGCACATCGGGGTATTTTATTTTGGTTGGGGGAAATGTGGTAACGTGGAGGAGTAAGAAACAGCAGGTCATTGCTCTCTCAAGTGCTGAAGCAGAATTTAGAGGCATTGCGAAAGGAATAGCAGAGGTTCTTTGGATAAGGAAACTGATGACAAAGACAGGTTTTCCTCAGCAAAGTTCAAGCCAGTTAAAGTGTGATAACAAGGCAGCCATCAGTATCTCAGAAAATCCGGTACACCACAATCGGACGAAGCACATGGAAGTAGACCGTCACTTTATAAAGGAGAAACTAGATGAAGGCATTATTGAGCTACACATTGTCAGATCAGAGGATCAGTTAGCAGATATCCTAACTAAGGTTGTCACAAGCCAAGGTTTTCAGAAGGCACTAGACAAGTTAAGAATTGGCGATCCCATTACTTAACTTGAGGGGGAGTGTTAGAAGATTCGAGCATATCTTCTTTTTTAGGAAAAGCAATCGAGTTAATTTTGTAATATCCCTGACTTGTAGGGACCTTTTCCTATATACACAGATCTATAGAATTACACAATGAAAAATTCAATTTCTGTTCTAAACCATATTCTAACAGTATGGTATGGACACAGGTATACAAACACGATTAGATGATATATTTTTTTTTTAAGAATTTAACATGTGAGAGGTGTTGTACATCATATTCAATACGAATATCTGACACAATGCAATACAATAAAATGATAGTTTTTGATAGATACTCTCATCGATGGAGATGTTTGATACCTTGGTGTGGACATGGGTAATTTTCCCCGCCCAAAACGCAACAGTGAGTCCACTACTCACAGTAAACAAACACACACATTCCAAGCTAATTAAGATTATCATGGATCGAGGAATGTTATAATGCAGCTTGCCCAACACATCTGCCTATAAATAAGGCCAATGATCTTGATGACACCAACCAAACCACAAAAGAAACAATTCCTCACAGTTAGCCAATTATGGAGAAATGCCAAGGCAAAAACATGGCTCTTCTGGTTGGGTGCAACTACCCGAACACCACGAGTGAGCTGAGAGGTTGCCACAACGACGTGAGTGCTACACGTGCAACACTCATCAATGTGTTCGGCTTTGATCCTAAAAACATCGATGTTCTCGTGGACAAGCCGGAGACAAAACCTAAGGCAACCCCGACCGGTGCAAACATCAAGCGTGCACTCAGGCGTTTGGTCTCTCAACTTCAGGAAGGAGATGTTCTGTTCTTCCACTTTTCGGGACATGGAACCAGGTTTCCATCACCTAAGGTCCCATTCGAGTTTGTGGAGGCCATAGTCCCTTCCGACTTCAATCTCATCACAAGTAGATTATATTTATTTTGTCTAGTATTAAATAATAAGTGTGTTTTGTTCCAGTTATCCCGATCAAATTTTAGCAATTTTAGAAAAAGAACTTCTGAATTAGATATTAAAATTACTAAAGATTGTAAGTCTCAAGGGTCCTATCGTAATATCTAATATTTGGGGGATTTTTTTCACGCTTCGGATTTTCAGTTTTAATTATAGGTTTTTTCTCCTATTTCAGATGGTATTTGTCTATGATCTAATTAAGGTTGCCAATGTTGAAATCTTAATCTTTTAATATATAGGTGCGGACTTTAGGAAGCTGGTTGATCGAGTGCCGAGAGGTGCAACCTTTGTGTTCGTCTCAGATTCATGCCACAGCGGTGGCTTAATCGATAAAGAAGAAGAGCAAATCGGTCCAAATTGTCAGATTTCATTACCGTTTGGTATGTTGAACTTAAACTCCCGTTACTACAAGCCAAGAATGATCCCTTTCGAGGCCTTGCTTGAGATCCTGCGACAGATCCTGGAATTTGCTAGGGGCCTTGTCAACATACCCCTCGACATTGCAAGCATGATGCTGCAACTGTTTGGATCCGATGCCAGTCTCATGTTTGTACTGCCTCAAAACCAGTTGCCTGAACCATTGAAGCCAGATCAAGGGATTCTACTGAGTGCTTGTCAGTCCGACGAGTATGCTGCGGATGTCAAAGCCGACCACGGAGAACAATATTACGGCGCGTTTACTCATGCGATTCAAGTTATTATTAAAGAGAAGTTACTGCCTCGCCCTTTTAATAACAGGCAACTTGTGCTGAAGGCGAGGGAGATTGTGAAGGCAAGAGTACTAAAGGATTATCCGAATCATAAGCAGCATCCTTGCCTCTATTGCTCCAAGGCTAATGTGAATAGCCTTTTCCTTACCAATGCTAAGAAGGGATGATGATGATGATGATGATGATGATCAAGCAAAAAGCATGCTTTTAATTTAATAAATAAATAATAAAGTATTGTAATAAATGGGTGTGAGCAAGAATAGTATCCGTACTACTAATTTGAGGTAAAGTATTGTGCTGATAAAAATACAGATAGTGTTATGAGCTTGTAATATATAGTATATTGCTCTGAATAAAGATTATTATCTTATATATTTCATGCCTCGTAAGATCGTTGTGACTTGTGAGCACATGGGCACGTCTATTAGTTGTTATTAGTTGATGAGGCTGTCTCCGATTTCTCGAGTAAGGAAAGGGGCTTGATCTTTCCGTGGGATATTTTATAACTAGACCTGATCTATTGAATGATCGCTTCATCTAAAATTTAAGTTGTTGGAAATATTTCTAATACCCCCCTTACTTGTATAAGTGACTTCCTTTCTGATAATATTTCCACCTCTTCAAGAATCCAAAATGTACCCATTTCATACGTAACTTGGCACCCTTAATCCTTAATTCCAAATGGGAGAATAAAGGAAATCGCAAATTTGGGGCATTAAATATCCTAAATTGACATTCTGTTTCCTGCACTAAGTTTTGCTGTTGCAATTTGAGGACTATAAACCAAAAAAAAAAAAAAAAAATCGAGATTCGTTTCCCCCAAATTGCATCTGCCCGTTAGAACCCTAAATCCCCCCAAAAATTTTCCATTAGAACCCTAAATGCCCGCATTTGAATTTCTTGTGCTGTGAATGTGTTGGTGTTTGTAATAATTTTGTTTTGGTGTCTTTTATCGGTGTATTTTGTCGATAGCTCATAGCACACAATGTACTTGTTTGGTGCATTTTATTGTAAGAGCCTACTTGTTTGCTCTTTGACAGTCAATTGTTCCCATTTTCCATGGTTGGTCAATTATTTTACTGTTCAGAAGATGCATGGCCTGCATGTGATTAGATTCGGGAACAATTTGAAATTTGGGAAAATTTGTCCCTAAATCTTAAATTTTCACTTCTTAAAATCCTTAAATTACAATTGTAGCACGTGAAATGAAATGTCAAATTGAATATACTTAATGTCTCAAATTAGCAATTCCCTCATCTGAATAAATAAATAAATGGATGCTCATTTACACCATTGCCAAACGGTTGGATTAACAATGAAGGGTATATATATATATACACAAAATATTGTCTCCTCATTAAAATAGATTTTAATTTTATCATTTAATAAATATTAGATTATGATAAATATTCATATGCACATAAATATATATATAAATTATATTTACTCAAAATCCGACATTTATAATAGGAAAAATTACATCCAACTACCTTATAGTTAGGCCTAATTACAATCCAGTCCAACATTATCGCGAAATTACAAATAAGTCCCTATAAGTTCCGTTTGGCGTGAGGTCCCTGACGGAAATTGTAAAATTACCCCCTTGCCCCTAACGGAAAGTCAGCTTTTTTTTTTTAGATTTTTTAATTAAATATTAAAAATAATAAATGACAATGTTGCCCTTTATGTCTATTAATTAAAAAATCACTTTATATATACATACATATATATCACTTTATATATATAATATAATATATATATATATATATATATATATATATATATATATATATATAATATGTATGTTATTTTATGTATATCACTTTATGTTATGTTATATATATATATATATATATATAACCTCCCCCAGAATTGCAGAGGTCGCCGGTTTTGAAAAAATGGAGGGAGCGCCGGCTCGCCAGCGACCAAGTCTACCACCTCCGCACGGATCGAAAGTGGTGAAGGTGCCTGGTGGTGGCTGGCCGAAAGTGGTGGTGGTGGGTGGCTGGCGTTGAAAGTGGTGGTGGTGGGTGATGGTGAGTGGAATTGGTGGTGGTGGCAGCGAAGAATAGGCGGCGGTTGGTGTTGGTTGTGGTGAAGGTGGCGGTTGGTGTTGGTGGAGATGGTGGTCGCCGGAAGAACTCGCTGGAGAAGGACCCCCAGCCACCGCCATTGCCGCGTCTGTGATTCATCGTGGAGCCACCACCGTCAAAAATCGGGCCACGAAATTGATACGAATGCGAACCTCGTATCACGGTGATAGAAAAGCACTATACGTACATCGAATTCGGCGAAGAAACGAGAAATCCCCAATTTTGGGGTGCCACCATCATCTTCTCCGACGGGCTTCTTGGTTTTTCAGTTTTTTTCTTTTTTTTTTTTAATTTTTTATTTTTTAAATTATGAAATAAAATAGAATTTGTATTAATAAAATTATTAAAAATATATTAAATTTCCTCAAAACACAAAAAAAAGATTGTTTTTTTTGAATTTTTATTAGAAATGATTACATTTAATGACTAATTAAAAATAAAAATATACACAATAAAAATAAGATTTATTTTTTTTTGGTGGGAAAAAAAAATAAGATTTATTAATTATATATATTGCCTTTTTTTTGAATTTTTGAATTTTTGAAAAAATATGATATCAATATAATTTTAACACAAAGACACTAATAATTTATATTTTTTAACAAAACGATCCCTGAATAATATGATAATAACATTGCAGTCCCTAAGGGTAGTCTGGTAAAATTACAAAAAAAATAAAATATTCAGGGGTATTTTCGGTATTACAGGGCCTAAACCTAACGGAACCCTAACGGTTCGAGGGACCTCAAACGGAACTTGAAATATAGGGACTTATTTGTAATTTCGTGATAATGTTGGATTGGATTGTAATTAGGCCTAACTATAGGGTAGTTGGATATAATTTTCCCTTTATAATATATATATCCGTCTGTGTGACCGTGTGAGGCACACAGGAAAACTTTATTACAAGTTCTTTATTCAAACTATAGTAGATATTACAAGCTTTAGATAGTACAGGATACGGTACTTCTTGCTCAAGCCCATTTATTATTCATTACAACACTGTAATTAGTCATCTCTTAATTCGGAGATCGAGCAAGATTCCCTTACTGATGATCATCAGCAGCAGCAGGGGCATCCCTTCTTAGGAAGATTGGAAAGAAAACGGTGATTCGCATTTTCATCGGAGCAATAGAGGCCAGGATGCTGATGCAGACTCTGACTCGGATAATCCTTGAGTATTTTCGGGAGAATCTCCCTTGCCTTCATCACGAGCTCCTTGTTCGTAAAAGGGCGGTGGAGCAGCCTCTCCTGAATAATAACTTGAACAGCTCTTGTAAACGCACCCATATATTGTCCGTGGAGTTCGTAATCCATGGCGCGCTCATCCGCTTGGCAAGCACTCAGTAAAATTCCTTGATCAGTCCTGATCACTCCTATAGGCTGCAGATCTTGAGTCTCAGTGAAAAGGAGGCTAGCTTCGGATCCGAACTTTTGCAGCATGGTGGTTTTAAGGTCGCGTGGCGGCATGTTGGTGGCGCTCCTCGTGAGTGGCTGGTCCGCGTCCAGCAGGGCCTCCTGAGATATCGTTTTAGCTTTGCAGTAACCTTCAGAGTTAGATGACCTAACATGATATGTAGGTGTTGTATTAGGACCGGTTTGGTCTTTTTCATCGAGTAAGCCACCACTGTAGCTGGAATCACAGAGCAATGTGAAGGTTGCACGCGTGGGTACACGATCAACCAGCGCCCTGAAGTCCATCCCTATATATGAAAACCAACATGAGATCATAATTATTAATAATTCAGAAATAATACGCACATACATGCATATATATATATATAAATATTATCTCTAAGATTACCACATCTTTGGAATAAAATCCAGTTTTACGTCTTGAGATTGCATAATTATAAATCATACTTATTTAAAAGAGATAATTGCACGAAAACCCCCTGTGTTATGCCTAATTAGCACTCTGAACCCTGTGTTTCAACAATTAGCGTAGAAAACCCTGTGAATTATTTTAATTATCACGGGAAACCCTCCGTCCGTGCATGTTGTCACACGCGCTGTAATTGCAACTGGTATTACAAATTCTTGCACTTATTGGCTGTGAAATGACATTTATAACCCTATGTAACCTAATAAAATTAAACCCATATTTTTTCTTCTTTTTTTTTTTTGAAAATACAATTCAAATATTATGAAAAAATAAAAACAAAATGAATTAAAAAAAGTTTAAATTTGTTTCACACTTATAATTTACGTGGTCCGTCTCTCTCCCTCTCTCCCCCCTCAAGCAGCACCCCGCCGCCGCCACCCTTCGCCACCGCCGTCCACCATCATCGCCAGATGCAACATCACCATGCCGCCGACCACCAACCCATTGTCCCCCAAAGCAGCACCCCTCCGCTGCCGGCCACCATCACCGCCAGAGCCCAGATGCAGCATCACCCTTCACCACCGCCGTCCACCCTCCTCTCCACACAACACCACCGACAACCCATAACTTTTTAAAAAATCTCAGATCTGAAAATTTATTTTTAAACCTCTTGTTGGTTGGTTTCTTTCCCCGGAGATGAATCCGAACCAGGCGGCAGACATGCCTTGGAGATAGATCAAATTGCTGAGTCGCCCAATCGATCGAGTATTTTCTCGGAGAAATTATTCCTCTGTAGATGTAATTCTTGAGGGACCCCATTTTGTCGAAGTGGAGATCTGGTGGTGGTGGTGGCGGCTTCAGATCTGACTTCGTGGCGGCGGTGGTGGTTGCAGATCTGGGTTGGGATGACTGTGTGGTGGTGGTGGCGATGTGGCGATGGTGCTTTCAGATCTGGATTGGAAAATGATGGTGTTGGTGGCGACGTGGTGGCGCGATGCTGAAGAAGATGAAGAAGCTTAGGGAGAATGTGGGCTTGCCGGCAGTGGGTGGATTTGTGGTGGTGGTGGCGGCCAAGACCGACCACCACTCTCAATTAGTCTCTCCCTCTCTGTTCTCTCAAATTCCGGCTCCATCTCCACCTTGCCGCTGCCGCTGCACCACCGCCAATAGCCTGCTGCTCTTCTTTACTTGTAAAGCCCCATCCCAGCATAATTTACTGTGTACATAATTTAATTGTAGTTAGTAAGTTAATTTAATCTAATTAGTTTCATTAGTTAAGCTTAGTCAAGATGTGTTATCTGTCCTAAATTATATATGTAATATCTTGTGAGTCCTTGTTTATGAATCGATAATTATAAATTCATGGAATTTGGTTGCTGCTTAGTTTTATTAATTGGTGATCATTAATCATATGATATATATAAATTTATATCATAACATATATTATTTTAGCATTAATTTTAATTAGTTATAAAATATATATCTAATTTTTTGAATTAATTACATGAATTAATTACATTAATATATAACAATATATATATATGATATATATAATACAAATCATTAATCATATGATATATATAAATTTATATCATAAAATATATTATTTTAATATTAATTTTAATTAGTTATGAAATATATACCTTTTTTTTTGAATTAATTACATCAATATATAACATTATATATATGATACATATAATACATATTAATATATATATATATGATACCTTGTTTGAGTGTTAAAGGGGCAAAACAGACATTTCTTGTCCTCCATTGCCCTTTGAGTGTTAAAGGGGGCGGTGTGAGAATTTAATAGAATCATAGGTTTTCTATACTAATTGTTGAAACACAGGGTTCTGCGTGCTAATTAGACATAACACAGGGTTTTCGGCGCAATTAACTCTTATTTAAAATGAAAATATTGTGAATTTTAATTAGAAGTTTTAAAAAATTACAAATCGTCCTATTAGAATATAATTTAAAAAATGATAAATAATTGAATTGAAATAAATTAGTAAATAAATAATATGTAATTGAATGAACTATACATAGATTAATAAACTGCTTAGTTCTAAGATTTATAAATTATAAAATCACAACTTTTATTTCTAAGTAAAACATATCACAACTGCTTAGTTCTCTATGTTATTAATGACTGTTACAAGAGTGATTACAAGATTGCAATTACTTACTCGTGATGATATTGCGGTCCGAAGGGACTATGGGCCTCCACAAACTTGGTATGGGACATAACGCTTAGAAGCCTGGTTCCATGTCCTGAAAAGAAGAAAAGCAGAACATCCCCGAATCGAAGTTGAGAGATCAAACGCTGGAGGGCGCGCTTGATGTTTGCGCCGGTCGGCATTATTGCCCCAGGTTTCGTGCCCCGCTTGTCCATGAGAATCTCAATGTTCCTGTTGTCGAAGCTGAACGTGTTGGTGAGTATTGTATGCATAGCATTCACGTCGTTGTGGCCACCCTTTAACTCGTACATGGTGTTTGGGTAGTTGCACCCAACTAGAACAGCCATGGTTCTTCCGCATCTGCATGCCATGATTGTTATGAGGAATTTTGTGTTTTTTGTCAAGTATCCCACATCGAATAATCAAAGATGTGGAGCTCAATATATAATGGCTTGGCAACCCTCCCCTCAACAGCTAGCTTTTGGGGGTGAGTAAGGCCAAGCACATTATTCGTCATGGTATCAGAGCAGGTCCGATTCTAGGCCTGTCTCTCCACCCCGCCGGATGTTCCGATTCCCGGCTTGCAGATGTTCCGATTCCTGCAATCTCTCCACCCCGCCGGATGTTCCGATTCCCGGCTTGCAGATGTTCCGATTCCTGCAATGTTCACGCTCCAGTTTGTCCCGCATTCCGCGGCCCTGGGCGTGACGGGGGTGTGTCAAGTATCCCACATCGAATAATCAAAGATGTGGAGCTCAATATATAATGGTTTGGCAACCCTCCCCTCAACAGCTAGCTTTTGGGGGTGAGTAAGGCCAAGCACATTATTCATCATTTTTCTTTCTTTGTTTTTGGTTTGGACGTTGGTTTCGTGAAGATCTTTGGCCTTATTTATTGCAACATGTTTGATGAATGATTTGCCAATATTCCATTCTTGCTTGCAACAAGGAGCTTTCTGTAGTTAAATTGGATTCCAATAAAGAAAACAGGAAATGTGAATCTGTGCTTGTCTATGATACACGGATACGGATACTGCGACACGGATACGACACGACATGGATACGGCGATACGGTTTTTTTTTTTTTTTGAATTTCCCACGTGATGAGTGTCGGACACGAGTGTTTGACACGACACGACAAGCTAAAATAATATTTTTGAAAGTGTTCAAGCATCATAAGTGTTTGTCCATATTTGATGAATTGGATTCCAATAAATCAAGCATGGAATCTATGTTTTCCTCCATTTGAATTGGATTCTATTTTAAGACAAATGTTTTTCGATAATTGAATAGGATTCTCCAATAAGCGAGTAGATAATTTTGAATCTATGTTCAGTACTATGTTTGAATTGGATTCCGATTATTGGATGCGTTTGAACGCTTCAGATTTTCTATTTCAAATGCATGTTTCATTTTCTATTTCAATCACGAACATACATCAAGTATATTAATGGACGGTCTAAAATTATAGGAGAGAATTTTTTTTTTATTTTTCCTATGTTACAATTGTTTTTCTCTTTTAATTTCAACTATCTATCAATTGAAGTGGCGACGGATGTATATAAGTGGAACAAAACAACAAAACCGAACAGGAGATTCAAATCCGTTTGAGCTGGCCTTGTATCTCATGATTTACGCTTGTATTTCATCTTCTGTTTCACTTGCATACACGCGTATAATCTCAATCACTTATTTATATATATGTAGCACGTATACATAAATGAAATAGGATATGAAAGATAAAACCTAGGTCAGGAAATCCAAAACCGTTTGAACTTGCTAAACTAAACCCTTTCCATGAGAGAATGAAAATTTTTTGCCAGTGTAATATAGAATAATTGGATTGGAAGAGTTGTAGCATTGGATTAAGAAAAAAAGTAGAAAAAAAAAAAGGAGCCAAACAACAGAAAAAATATTTATTCCTACTTATCATCCCAAAAATATATTCCCATTAGATATATATCTTATCTATACTATTATATATTTGAAAACGACGTTTGACTTTTTATTGTGTATTTCGATGATATGGAATTTTGTGGTTTTTTTAGGATTTTAATTAAATAGAAAAAATGTAATTGGTTTATCTTTATTTTATGTATTATTTATTTTAATCTATATACTATTATATATTTGAAAACGTCGTTTGACTTTTTATTGTGTATTTCCATGATGTTGAATTTTGTGGTTTTTTTGAGGATTTTAATTAAATAGAAAAAATGTAATTGGTTTATCTTTATTTTATGTATTATTTATTTTAAAACAAATAGTAACTAATGAAAATAATTATCTTTGACAAGATTTATAATATACTTTCTATGTATGAATTTCTGTTTTTATACATATTTTTATCAATTAAATAAATGTCATTATTAATGAGCTTTAAATTAAGAAAGAATGAAATGATAATTTTTCTATATCACGATTTTCACCCCATAATTAGGGTGATATTAAATGCTATCATTAATTAGGGTTAAAAAGATAGATAAAAATAAATTAAAATTAAAATTTTTATTTTGTATATTATTTTATTATGAAAATAAATATTACTAAAGAAAATAAATTATTTTCAGCAATATACATAATATATTTTTCATATATGAATTTCTTTCGAAACTACACATATCTATATTATTATATATAGCAAGACGATATTTGCACGTAATTGTACTATTTTGACTCAATATTATTTTGTGTTTTTCCTGAAATATTTTATTAAAAAAATAATTTCTAATTGGTTGTTGGATCAATATATTTCAATTATTATTAAACACAATTCTTATTATATGTAATTCATTAATTATTCCACTAATCAACACTAAATATATGTTATTAGTAATCAAATTTCCTACAAATGAGCTAACGGAATTGAATTACCTAATATAGCCACCACTCCCTCATAATCCATGACATTTGAAATTTATTTATTGGTGAATTTTAATAATTCCAAATTATTTTTAATTAAAAATATAATTAGAATGATTTCAGTTGTTTTTTCTTTTTCGTATTTTTTAACTAACTCACAGAGATCTCAAGAATCAATTCTCTATTTGTATGCAATTACAAACGTATTTAATAGATATTATTTACTATTTCCTTATTTCTTTCAATATACCATATCGTTCAAATTTGGTCATGCTTATATAATCAATCTCTCCATCTCCTAATCTCCGCTCTTAAAATGCATTCATTCAGATTTATTTCTATCATTCATTTTTTTCTCATTTCTAATTCATCTAAGATGTTTTAAATTGTAGAGATTTGAATGCAATTTCATAATATTGATTGGGGGTTCAGTTAATGTATAGTGTTCATAATCTTTTAGTTTCTTCCTTTGATGTTGTCTAACGTTTATGATTTTTTTTCTTTGTATTTTCATGAATGGTATAATATGTAAAGATGAAGTTAAAAATAAGAGAGTTTCTTGAATTTCTTTTTATTTGAAATTTTTTACTTTTCATCGCCCTTTGTTCAATGATTACATTTAAATTTTTCGTTAGAAAGAATGTGAATATATACTATATGTTGCAGATTTATATATAAATTTTTATTATTATTATTTATTGATTAGTATTTTAGTTTCATGCATCCGAAGATACCTCTATTTTTACTAATTTGAGTGTTTTTGAATTATAATTTTTTTTAGTTTCTTCATATTATTGTGTATCTTTAATTTTCAGATTCGTTATTTGTTGATGTGATGTATATTTTTTTAAGCATTAATTTATATTTGTTATATTGAATTTAGTGATGTTTATCTTTTTAATAGTCAAATCTTGCTGCCTTTATAATTTTGAATCAACAATTTATTTAAATTATCTCATATTTAGTTTTACTCATTTTTGTATTTAGCTATGTTTGTGAATTCGTCTATTCATTAATATGATTAATATATTTGAATATATTTTTATGTAGTCATATTCTCTATCTTTTCTATAATATATTTTTTCTGAAGCATTTCTGTTGTTTCTTTAATTTTCACAGTTTTTTCTTTACTTTTTGTCTAGGTATTTATGGATTTATAATATAATGCATTTCTTTACGTTATATAAAAACTTTTTCAATCCTCTTTCTTTACGTTGTTTTTACAAAAAAAAAATAATAATAATCCTCTTATATTTTAATTTTATAACATTAATTATTTTTATTTTTTTCAGTTTTTTATTCATCGTAATTATTTGTTGTAATTTTTTTCAATTAAATTTATATCTAATAGTTTATCTTTATTTTTTACTTTTTAATATTGCCTCTTTGCTCAAGAACTCTTATCCTTATTCATGCAATAGTGTTATGATCTATGATGCACGGATACGGACACGGCGACACGGACACGACACGACACGGATACGGCGACACGGATTTTTTCTTTAATTTCCCACGTGAGGAGTGTCGGACACGGTGTCCGACACGACACGACACGGTAAAATGATATTTTTAGAAGTGTCCGTGCATCATAGGTTATGATCTTTCCCCTTTCATTATTAGTTTCTTAATCTTCTTAATTAACTTTTTTTTAACATTCTTATTCTATTTTTCATTTTTTTCTTAAAACCCTAAAAGACACTTGAATAATGAGATTTGATTTAGATTTTATTAAATTTTGTGGGAAAGACGATACTCGAAAAATAGAGAAGAGAAAATGAAGAACATAAAAGAATAAGATTTGATCTAATTAGATTTAATGAGGATAATTTTATAAAAGTAAAATATAAGTTGATTCTCAATGAGAATTGTTAATACCATCAAGGGTAATGGATAATACCATGAATAAAGGAATGGATATTATCTTGGGATAGACTAATGAGCATTCTTAATTGTATTTTATACCAATCAAGGGTTTTAGGAATGAATGTGAAAATGTTCATTCCATTCATGCGTTATTTTATCATATCAATCATGTCGTTAGACTATAGAGTAACACCGGAAAAAAAAAAACAAACGAAGTTAGACTATAGAGTATATTACCTCTTTAATTGAGGAAGTGATCTTATTTAAGTTTTATTAAAAATTATAATTGATTATTATTATTATTACTAAATTATTACCTTTAATGATCGACTATTACAAATTTATAAAATCTATAAAATAAATATTATATTATGTAAAAATCTATAAATTAATTTTTAAATTATCATATTATTCATAATATTTTTATTATTTAGTATATAATGATATTACAAAATTGATATTTATTTTAAGAATGTGATGGGTTTTCACGGTTCATGTTTTACTTCTTTTACTTCACATGGTTCTTTATGCAAAATTACATATATGGTTTTAGAATTATCAAATTGATATTCTTAAAATTTCTAATAATTTTGAGTTTTCTTTTATATACAACCAATTTCACTTTAAAGTTATATTCTTAGTGATATTTTATTCATTTTATATGCATCGCACGGGTCGCAGGGGGCGTATAATTATATATTACTAAAAAAATAATTGATAATAATTTTCAACTATTTTAAATATAATACAATTATAATAATTTTATATAATATTTTTTATTTGTTTTAAATATAGTATAATTATAATCATTCCGTACATCGCACGGGTCGTAGGCTAGTTAGAACATAGAGCATATTTGTTCATGGTGATAATGCACGAATTGTAACTTTATCCGAACTGGATCCTACTAGGTAGATTGACCAAATATGATAATAGATATTTTGTAATCCGAATAATTTTATTTATATGGATTGAGCAATTCAAGCCGTTAATATTATATATATATATATAAACTATAAAAAAAAATTAAATAAATAATGCAGTAAATAATTTCACCTTTTGCAGCTTAGGAAAGTATTCCATTTACAAAATAATGTCAAATATATAATACTCTAAATTATTAGTCTAATCCTTTAAAATCTTCGAATATTTAGAGTTAAATCCCTAAATATGACTTGAATTTTGAGAATACTGCCCGGTTCCATAATTTTTTTAGTAAACTCTCTAATTATTTTAAAATGACCTAATTATTATTCATTTAGCTATATTGCGATAATTTTTTAAAATTTAGATAGAGTTTCGCAGTTACATAATGTTATACTATATATAAAAAAAATTTAAATATTCTATATCTTATTAGAATATTAAAAGCGAGTTTTAATCATGACGAGATATGTGGAAGCAAGAGACCAACAAATATGTTACACATTTGTTCGGGACCGATGGGCGAATTTTATCCTCATCCAAATTCGATCTCATGCCTTATAGTAGAATATATATATTAAAAACGATCAGACCGTAGGATGTTTAAGAAGGACCCTACCTCATAAATATATCATCACTGAAAACAAGAGGACCAAAGATTGGAGCCAAGCATCAAGCAAGGTGAACATATATTGTCCCATGATTTACCAGCTTGCTTGATGATTGGAATCCAATTCAAATACATATATTAATTAATATAGGATTAATTACGAGCACTCCTATACAGTATGTCGAAAATGCAAACATTTGAAAGTTTGAGAAATATTGAATTCCCCTCTGACTCGTTAATTTAACAAAATTTATGATTTTATTATTTTATCTCTATATGCTATGTAATGATCTTGAAACTTAGGGGGTATCTAAAAAACAATCAAAGGCAAGGGGTCAATGCAAAATATTAAAGTTTTTGAGGGGTTCAATGTAAGCATCTGATTGAGCTTCTACCACCATACATGAATAAAAACTTGATAAAAATGAGTTTTGTGCCTACCTAACATTTTTTTCTTAGATTTTTTTTTTTTTTTTTTTTTTGGGTTTTATAAAGAGTATTACTTAATGAGTTTTTGATGATTTTATGATTAACTACTTTCATGGGTGTCTAATATATATATTAGGCATGCATGTTCATATTGGAATATTATTTTTTATGTTTAAGGTAGATGTATTAGGATCACCACGGTGGGAAATATTTATTTACATAACTTTTAGGGATATTTATACGAATTTACTAATACGTGTGTTTGTTATGATTTCTATTTCAGAAGGAAAATTTATTATTTCAAACAAATAAAGTTTAATTGGACTTGAGTCAATATACATAAAATTAAGACATAAATATAAAATGGGATTGTAATTTTTTATCATTCTTTTTAGGAATAAATATGCATGAAATATCTATCTCGATTTATATTTATATATAAAATATAAATATTAATTTAGATAACGAATTTTTAAATAAAAAAATACAAATTTAACTAATATCGCAAATATGTCATTACACTTTCGCGGTCTGTATTTCATTACACCTTCCAATATAATTACAATATAGCCACAAGATAAAATTGAAAATTTTAAAAATAATACTCAGGTAATCAAAATTTAACATCATAACTAAAGGATAAAACAGTTTTTAAAAGTATATAAAAACTTTATGAGGTTCATGTTTTCTCAAATATGAGGGCAAAATCTTTATTTTGATAGAGGGAATTTGTAACTATCCCATTAACATAAATTATTTTCTAATATTTTAAATTATAATATTTTTAGTTTTAATTCTTATTTAAATTTCCATAAGAGTTTGATAATCAAAATATATACTACAATACACTTAATTAAATATCCATATTTTTATATATATTTAAATGTACATCTTTCTTTTAAATAAATAATAGAGTCATTTACATCTAACTACCCCGTATTTAGGTCTAATTACAACGCAGTCCATCATATTGGGAAATTACATTTTAGTCTCTATAAATCTTGTTTGATGTAAGGTTCTTAACAAAATTTGTAAAAGTACGCCCCTGACGATTTTATGAGTGCTACTTTGAATATATTACCAAAATTACAAAATCATCCCTAAAGTTTATAAATATAAACAAAACGATCCCCACAAATTATGAATTTAATAACAAATTAGGGGTATTTTGGAATGACATAACAGAACCTTAAGGACCACAAACGGTTCTCAAAATTAGGGACTAAAATGTAATTTCCTGATAATGATGGGTTGCGTTGTAATTAGGCCTAAATGAATGACAGCCAAATGTAATTATTTCTAAATAATATAATATGACTAACTTAAAGAATCCCAAAAAAGTCAAGAATCCTTAGGTATTTCTAAATAATATAATATGCAAAGGTAAAAGGCATTGACTTGTTCCTTGGTGCAATATAAGCAAGGATGCTGGTTATGCTCCTGGTAATCCTTAGGTATATATTCTCCTCTTCAAGATCTCCCTCGCCGTCACCGCAATCTCCTTGTTGCTACAGCGGCCGCGCGTTGTCTCCCCCCATGGATCATGTGTCCCGTATGTGTTGAGCTGAAGACCTCATTGTCGGGCACGTTGTTAGGGCCGTCCCCTTCGTACGAAAGGTTTGCCCGAAGGGATTCATAGGGGATCACTTTAGGTTTGCAGTAAGGTCTTGCTGTGCCAGTCTGAAAGGATATTTGAGGAAGAGGGCCTTGTTGACGAAATTGATATTGGGATGGCTACGACCGATTTGCTCTTCTTCTTTGTCGATTAAGCTACCGCTGTGACAAGAATCCGCGAAGATGCTGGCAGTTGATCGACCAGCTTCCTGAAGTCCACACCTATGTGTACATTATTACAATGTGAAGTTTTCGGTATTTAAAAACATCATTAGTATCAAACGAAAAATTAAACCGACTTTCCCCAGGTCTAGTTTAGTATTAGAAACCTCCCATTTGAAGAATTTACATGTATTTTTTTTTAGGGATAATTACATTGTACTACCCTGAGGTTTGCCGTAATTACAAAAGGGTCCCTATTCTTTGCGTAATTACCGTCAAGTCCCTATACTTTTAGTTCCGTCTGAGGTCCACAACGGACGTTAGTATTCCGTCAGGGTCAACGGTTGACCAGCCCGAAATACCCCTAAATATTAAATTATTATTACAAATAAATCCTTGAGATTTGAATTTACCAACAAAACGGTCTCTGTAGTTTACTCAAGAACAAATAAGTCTCTTATTTCGGTTCGGTCAACCGTTGACCCTGATGGAATACTAATGCCCGTTATGGACCTCAGACGCAACTAGAAGAATAGAGACTTGACGGTAATTATGCAAAGAATAAGGACCTTTTTGTAATTATGGCAAACCACAGGGTAGTACAATGTAATTATCCTTTTTTTTATGAAAACCCTATTTTTCATTTATTCTTCTTGGTCAATACTTTACTTTGAATCCATCATTATAATAGAATGCAGCCGGAGGAAATGTTTATAACTAGGACAAATCTCCAGGTATGTGTTTGTGAAAATTATCCCTGGTCTCCAATATCTGGCAAAGAACGAGTTAGCCAGAGAAAATTATAAGTGATGAGACTGTTATGTTACACAAATACAGATACGGCAATACGGACACGACACGAAACGGATACGACCACATGAATTTTTTCTTGAATTTCTTAAGTGAGGAGTGTCGGACACGAATATCCGAAACACGACACAACAAAATAATATTTTTAAAAATATCCGTGCATCATAGTCCGACTATAATCACAAGGAACTAAGGCCTCCACATGCTTGGGAATTGGGATTGGCCTTAGATGGTGGGATTCTAGTCCCATGTCTTGAAAAGTGGAAAAACTGAACATCTCCCTCTCGAACATGAGTTATCATATGTTTCAGTGATCGCATGATATTTGCACCGGTCGGCATTGAGCTAGCTCTCGTGCCAGGCTTGTCCATAAGAACCTCCATGTTTTTGGAATCGAAGCTGAACATATTGAAGAGCATTTCGCATATTAGCCACGTCATCGTGGCAATCTTAATGGTACAGCTTGACTCGAACACATAAGAGATTTGCATAGTTTCCATCAAAGAATTTCAGAAAACATAGTAAAGGAAATTCCTATGACTTCTCCACAAGATACAGTTAGGGTGAGCTTAAATTTTAGTTGATCCATCTGACTCAAACCCATAAAAAATGTGAAATACACCCAAAAGATTACGAAATGCAAAATGTGGATATCACCACGAAGAGATTTGCATAGCTTCCATATGGTAAAAGGGCAGTTCAGTAACTTCACAAATACAGCTAAATCTGGCTCTCAAGTGAGAATTTCTAGTCCAGACCTGGTCTTTCCCGAACCTAACCAATCATATGGGCAAGTGTAATATACTTGCTATTTGACTAGTCATTTTTCCTAAGTTTTATACCAACGACAAGAACAGTGTAAAACACACTTCCCTTCATTATTCTGGTTTGGTCGAACTAGATTCAGACTAGAATTATCCATATCCATATCAAGATTAGCCAGGTGGCCAATTCATTTGGCGTCCCCCAAGTAGGTGAATGTGAAGGTGATGCACGGATTGACCTGCCACAAAAATTTAGTCATGATCAACTAAAAACGTTCATGACAATTAAAATAAGGTTCGAAAATTTAAAAATGAAATTCAATCAAACTACACATATTCTACACACTACCATACTGTCCGATGGCATCTTGCCGGAATATTTCATCACAAAGGGGTTATACATCGGTCATCATAATGTTAAATAAATAAAGTTCATTTGATGGCTATAACCAAACAATAATCTAGGGATAATCACACTAGCATACCTTGAGATTTGCCCCAAGTTTAAGAAAATACAAGATCTTTACCTAGCATACTGTGAGATTTCGCCCAACAATGCTATTATAGTAATGAATTTCAAATCAAATATTGACCAATAAGTATGGTATCAAAAGCAAAAGATGAGTATTCAAAAATTAGATATCATCATCAGGTTTCTTCCATCCAAATATAATCTAAATTCTTTAACATAGGAAATTAGTGTAATTTCAAAAATCTTGTGAAAAGTTTGTATAATTGGGCCAAATTTGAGGATATGTTACTGTAACAATCTCAATAATCCAAGCAACAAAGCGTAAAAGCATGCCTAGTTTAGATGACAGAGTGTATTAGTTTCATTAAATGAACAATTTTGATCGAAAACAAGAAAAGGTGCTTACATCCTTTTGGCCCGTCATTGATGACAAGCCTGAATCCATCATCGAGTCCTTGTTTAGCAACGAGCTTTGCAGAGTAAAGTAGATGACCAAGAATTTCACAGTGCCTCTCCTCAGCCTTACAGGATAAACAACGAATAATTTCAACCCAACACACGAACAGGGTTACTTATTGTTTTTATTTTTGAAGTTCAGAAACTAATATAGAAAGAGAAGCCAAGAAAATCAGCAAAAGAGAGGTGATCATGTGTAAGTCCTTTATTAGATTGAAAATTGAGTTCTTCCGTTTCTTTCCTCTCTAAAATGGAATGAAGAAAACAATAGGTGAAATTGAAAAACAGAAAACAAAAACACAACCAATCATCCATGAATGATGAACTGATACGATACATTAAAACTCACAAAAGACTTCATTTTTGCATTTCCATAGGACTTCCAATATGATATCCATCCATAGGCCAGATAGAAAAAGAACTCGAAAAGTATCAAAAAACGTACTTTTGAAATTCCAGTTAAACCATCCTTCGCTTTAGGGATAATCACGACGTGTGTTGGGGCTTGCGGAGCTATGTCCCTGAAAGCCAGAACCTGCCAACAACAATGTCAGTCTTCAAGTACTTAATGTAGAATTCCAGCTTTGTAATTTGAGCTAACATATAGTTTAAAAGATGCAATATTTACTGCTAAGAAAAGAGAAAATCATCGACGGGGAACTTTAAAACTATTCAATACTCGATTTCAGATTATGGTTAAGCATAACAAACAAAGTTAGGCCATAGTTTTCCATCAGCTAAGAGCGCAAACTCATCTCAGTAAGTTAACAAATAATAATTCATGTAGAAATACGAACTCTTCAAGTTCGTTTGACTTGCCTGAAGCTCCTTTGAGCTCGGGTTATTTAATAATCAAACCAAACCCAAACAAAATTCCCAGCTTAATAACGAAATTCAGTTTAGCTCGACTCTGCTTACACCCATTCAAGATATACAGATTATACTTGTGATAATCACCCTACAGTTCATTAAAGAACACAAAATCTCATCATAACAAAACAAGAAAGAGAGCTGCATCATCACAAGGTGAATTTGCTTTAATTCCCGAAATTGACCCAAGAAACAAACTTTAATTCATGAAAACAACAAAAGAATTAAAAGGGTTGTCGGGATTTAAAAAACCTTGTCATCCTCGTAGACGATGTTGGCCGCTATCTCCTTGTTGATAATCTTGTCAAATCTGCATGTGTTTCAACCCATGGAGAAAAATCAATTCAATATAAATGAAATTACAGCTTTATATCACTACAATTGACAAAACCCATAAACCAAGATTGAATTAGAAGGGGTAGCAAGTTCGAGAGCTAGGCCAAGATACGCACATGGTGGGAGCATCAGAAGGGGTAGCAGCAGCAGCAAGCGCAGCCTCTTTCTCGGAAGCCATAGTCGCCTGAATTAGGAGCTTCAGAGAGTCGAGCTATTGTGAATTGGGAAGGTGTTCTTTCACCTTTTTTAAGTAGTTGTATAATAAGGCAATATGTGTCGGTCCAAATGGGTAAATAGGTTCATTGTTGAAGACAAGATCATCGGTTCTAATGATACTTGGATTTACGTGTGTTAAAAAAAAAAATAGTTGTATAATAAAATTGAATACTCATATTTTAATAGTATGATTTATATCTAATTATCTTATATTTAAATTTAATTAATATAATTTATCATTATCGAAAAATTATATTTCAATACCTATAAATTTTAGGTGGTTTGAGATCCTTTAACGAAATTTATAAAAATATACTTATATCCCTAACGATTTTATGAGTTATTATATAGAAAAATTATAAAATTATTTCTAAAGTTTACAAATATAATCATTCCTAAAGTTTACAAATATAAACATAACGATCTTCACAAATTATGAATTTAACAACAAATCAAGGATATTTTTGGAATGACATAACGGAACCTGGGAATTACAAATAGTTCTCAAAATTAAGAACTAAAATATAATTTTCTAATAATTATGAATTATACTGTAATTAAGTTTAAATACAGGATAATCACGTGTAATTATTTTTAGTCTAATATTTCCATGCTACCTCAACACCTTCGATATCTCATTAAATTTTGAGAAATTAAAAGAACTTTCTTTATTAAAGTACTTTTATAATAAAATTAAATTTAGTATTCCTATGCTATCCTACCTTCACGCGTTTAATATTTCATTAAATTGTGAGAAATTGAAAAAACAGTTTTTATCAAAAAATTATATTAATTTTGACCTAATTACCCAGAATTTCCTTAAACGTTAAAAACTTACAATAAAGTTTCGTTATTATTTTTGTCAAAAGAAATTCATTATCAAAAAGAGATAAAAATAAATTATCTCAAAATTATGGTCATTATTTTCAGTTTTCTACTATTGTCATCTCAGATTGATTTTAGTATTAATTTTTCTCTGAGAATTGATCAGTGTGAGATGATAATTTAAAATTTTTTAATAAAGTTCAAATGACAATTTATAACATATTTAAATTTGGATAAAAATTTAAAAAAAAAACTAAAAAAGTTACCATAATTTGAAAAACTTGATGGAATATTCTCTAAAATTTGAAGAAAATGGATAAAAAATTTCCTCCCAACTCTGAAGGATTTTTTAATATTTTAAATTATCTAGTTATTTGTCTATAATATATAAATTAGGTAAAATTTGGTGTCTTGGTACATGTGAAATGTACATGTGTTATTTCATTGTTCATTTTTCTGATTCTCATATCTGTTTTGTCTTTTTTGATTCTCAGATCTATTTTATCGAATATTCTCTGAAGTACGAAGAATATCCATTAGAAATCTTCCCTGAAGTCTGAAGGAGTTCTTAATATTTTAAATTATCTAATTACTAGTTACAAACCCGTGCCAAGGCACGGGATACAATCAATTAAAAATACATATAAGATTTTCTTTAAAAACACATATAAATGTTTACATATTCATTGGTAAAAATCAAATAAAAAAACTCAAACACACATATACTACAAATTTATATATTAACGGTTTTAAAGGATATTGAATTATAAATGTGAAAAATCATATAAATAAAGAAATTGAAGCTTTCCAACGTGATTGTTGAGACAAATTTTATAGGTACTAAATAAACGTGAAAAATATATATATGATTTGCAAACTCAAAAATATGTATAAAATAATAATAACGTAATGAAATAAAAATATATAAAAATAGTAGTGTGTATATATATATAATGTAAACAACAAATAAAATATAAAAAAATATTAAAACTATATCAATAGTGTGGTCAAATATCAAATAAGAAAAACATAATAAATAAGATGCAAAAATATAATAATTAACATACTTGAAGTACAAACAAACACATGGAGAAAGAGAAATTTGATGGAGAAAAATATAGAATGAAGAACTTACACATAAACATGCCAACTTCCCATAGACGGAGAATAATTTGGGATGATGAATATAGAATTTTGAAAGATGCCTAAAAAGCAATGTAGAAGTTTTGGAAGACACATTTAAAGTGTGATTAGTAACAACTTTATAGCTACTTTTCTTTTTATTTTGGATTCTAGATATCAAAAGATTTTTGAATTTGAATGTTTTATCAACCTACTTGATCCGGCCTAAAAATGGTTCAGCTGAGTTGGAGGTCTAGCCGGCACTTCTCGGGTCAATCAGTCAAGAATTTGTAAGGTGGGCTCTTTAATCGATCTGAAAACACTTGAGACAAACGTGAGCTCAAAGGCCAAATTGGGGACTTGGGGTTGGACCCAAGTTTGGCACTCCGACGCTCAAGTCAGTGGGAGATTCTTAGAGAGAGAAATAAATGCTAGAGAAGCGAAATAAATGCTCTTGAATGCTTACCAACTACTGTTCAAGACTTGGTATTTATAGTCAGGAGCATTTAACACAGTAGTACGTGTACCGCGGCTATGCATTAAATGCTCTGCAGTCGATCGGTTCGTTTATCGGACGCCTGAGCGGGTGCCTCGGGGTCGAGTGTACTTCGTTTCCCTTTTGGGCGTAGACACGTACCGAAAGTATTAAATGCACTGTAGCGCGTCTGGCCGTGGTGAATAGGGGAGTTACACGTGTCCCGACAAAGATGCTTTATGGCATCTTGTCGCCGGGTGACGTATGATCTCGATCCGAGAGATCGAGGTCAGGCGGGTCGCGATGAAGCATGTCCGTAGTGAGGAACCCGTTAGCGGGGTCGAGTTCGACCCATTGACTTGTGCGGGATAGGGACGCTTCATGCGTGGTTCCCATGCAGAAACAAGGATGGACCGTCCGTTGCGGATTATGGGAACGGATCGATCCCTTGAGGTATAAGGGATCGGATGTTAGGAATAGTGCCCTAGAAAGCCGATTAGTCATAATCCGTTTTGGGACTTTCCTAGTATCACAGACAATCTTTGAATAATATACGATTGATTAATATCATAGGCAACACTTCTTTATATGCTCTTGTTTGGTATGCGTTTACTTTAGCTGTGCATGTATGAGAACTCCCCTAATCCTGATGACTTTAGGACTCTACCATTTAGGTGAAATGGTTCATGAAACGAGCCCTATATCACATAAGTCATGTTTAGTAAAATACTCCAAGCCGATGAGTCCTACAGACAGTGGGAGTGTCAACCTGACTCCTCTAAGGCTAGCTTGTGGGATCACGCCCTTAAGAAGGACCACCTTGTTTCATGGAGGTGCAAAGTGTATAGTTGATACGTGCGTGATACATGAGGGTGCTTACTTTAATAAGTAAGTTCACTGAGGTGCCCCGTGTGAGAACATTCCTAAATGGGAAATGAAGTTTCTATTTTAGGAAATGGAAACTTCCAGATTAGGAAATATCTCACGAGTCATTGATGTGATTAATTGATCCTTAGACTTGAGGTTCCATGTTATTTTATGAGTTAACTCTGTAGTCTTTGGTATAAGCTTTAAAGGGTGTCGCCTTAGACAGCTGATTCAAGGCTTATGCTGGGGCTGCACAAGTGACTCATGAAAGTGAATGAGAATCAAGAAAGGACCTACACTTGCATATGCAAGGTGATCTCTTATTGTGTAAGTCATTCATATGCCATATGGAGTCCTTGGCCAAGGCAGTAGATCAAGACATCAAGAAAAGGGTTTCTTGGATTGAGATGAAATGGATATGAAATGCACTTAGCTTTAAGACCAGATTATTAGGGTTCTAATTATTCCCTTACCCTAGATCATGGTTGAGAGATAGTAAGTAGGAGGATTGTATCTCACATGAATCAATGACTTAAAGGTTCTGTCGAATCCGAACATTCCAATTCAGCTAGGGGTTAAACACCTGTTGCTAGACTATGGTCGTTTAATCTGTGGACTGATTAATTAATTAGTGAATTAATTAATCAATCAGGGTCACTGCTAATTGAATTGAGAACCTAGAGGGTCACACACAACAACTTGGTTACATGAGTTGAGGCTTAAAAATGATTAAACGAGTTAATCGGGCCAAGAGGGTTCCACACGTGTGAAATCACACGTGTCACTGTGACACGTGTCACACACGTGTGAATATATATATATATATTGTATATATATATGTATTAAATAATTAAATGTGTTAATTATTTAATAGACTTTGGTTTAATTTTGAATTAAAAAGAAAGTCTTATTTTGGAGAAAATAATCTAGTTAATTAATCACGAATTAATTAATTGGATAAAAATAAGTTATTTATTTTATAATAAATAAAGTATAAAATTATCCAAAAATAGTTTGGATATTTTTAGCTCTCTTGAAAGTTGATTTGAATTAGAATTCAAAGTCAAAGTTGGAGAATACTTGATGATCAAGTAATAGGAGAGAGACAAACCAAATCCTTGCCCAACAAGGAGTTCGGCCGTCCCTCCCCTTTCCTATATATAGGGGAGCTCATGCTCCCCTTTAGAGCTAATGGAATTCTTTTGGTTCATGTGTTGAACACCATCCTTTCTCCAAGATAAACGAAACCCTAGGTTAAGCCTAAACACTAACTAGAGAACTAGCATCCTTACTAGTTAGATTGTAGCCAAGTTGGTGGACTATCTCTAGAGAGCTTCAAGTTAGAAGTTTTGAAGATTCGAGCTTTACCAAAAAGTGGGGATCAAGCAAAACGATCAGAAGGGATGATGTAACGATTCTGAACCCGACGTGAAGCGAATGAAAAAATCGAACCAAAGAAGATGGCGAAAACCGTTCGTCCATATCCTGAAGGATGAATTTTTTCACGAGGGTTTTGTGACTGGCAGTTTTCTACTTTCGCAAAACTGGTTTCGAAGGGAGTTTCAATCCTGTTTTTCTCGTTTCATGTTTCTTTCTTTATGTTATATTGTTAAGAACATCTCTGACATGAATTGAATCTAGGTTGGTGTGGATTGCTATCCCGACAATGGATTCTGAAGTAGAAAGAGACTTTCGAGGGACGGGTTGTCAAGCCGCGAGAAGAGCGTTCTTGGGTGGCTTGAAACGCTTTAAGAAAGAATAAAAGAAAAGTAAGTTTTCTATCTTTACGAATTTGGATACACGATTGCGAGTTCAAGATCCTTTTGTTGGAAAAATTTTTAAATTCCGCTGCTTTCTGATTCGTGTTTTCCAACAAGTGGTATCAGAGCCACCTCGTTAATCGTGTTTCTGATTTGTCTCAATTATTCTGAATTTGGTAGAAATTCTTAGGCTTAGATGCGAATTAGGTATTCTTGAGTTCTTTTAGAAAGCCTGAATTACGAAACTGTAATTTTTCTTGAATTTCTGAAACTGTTTTCTTAAATTGTGTTTCTTGAAAACCGTTTTGATAGAAATTAATTTAAATCGTTTTTGAATTTTGGATTGTTTTGGTTTTTGAACTAAAAGTACGAATCACGAAATCGCGTTACGAAAACGCGAGCCTAACGTGCTAAGGCGTAGCACGCCAGGCCCGCGACCGCCCGCCCAGCAGTCCCGCAACCGCGCGGGACTGCCCGCCACTGACGCCCGCCAGCGCCTAGGCCCCCGCCTAGGCGCGCCCGCCCGCCTGTCCCGCAACCGATGGGATAGCCGCCCGCACGCTCCCGCAACAGCGCGGGAGCACCCGCCCGGCATCGCCCGCACCCGAGCAGCAGCAAGCTGCGCGCGTTGCGCGCAGGGCGTGCGCCTAGCGCGCGACGCTGCGCGGCGAGCCTGTGCTCGTTCCGGGCGGTTCCGGGCACGGTTTTGGCATTTTCGTGTTTTCGTGTTTTCGGTCCTTGAAATCCCGATTTAATTTTTCTGAAAAATTTTATTTATTAAATTTGAATTATTTTTGAAATAATTGTTTGAATTGGGATTTTGAAAATTTAAGCTATTTAAATTTTGGAAAAATTACAATCTCCATTTTCTGAAAATATTGAAAGAATAAAATTATTAATTTTCAGAAATTAATTGGAATTTTATTAGTTTAATGTTTTTCGGGTTTTATTGAAAAGGCTCTTGAACAAGAATTACATCTAAGTCTTGTTTTAAGCAATTAGAGCTTAAAGCGAGAATTTTAATTTATTGGTTAAATTTAAATTCTTGCTAAAGCATGTTAGGTGATCATGGGTTTAGATCTATGTATGGTTTTAATTTATGCACATGGATGGTTTAAATTGGGGTTGGAGCCCTATAGTTGCGTTTTTCAATTGAGGTTGGAGCCTCACTTATGTGCGTATTGTTATGTGATTTATTATGTGGCTTTCCATATTACTGTTTTTGAGGCCGGGGTATGCCCCGTGTAATTTTCTAAGGCCAATATGAAGATTGAGCCTTATTACTTTATGTCTTTTTCTTTTTATTGTAATTTGAGAGTAGAGATAGGTGGTGAGGTTTTATTTTCATTTTGGAGACAATGCACCCATGGAGTAAGATGGACCACATTCAAGTAACAAGGAGGCCATAAGTGAAGACCCCTCAAAATGTTAGGGAGGGGAATCTCAATTGTTAAATGTAATAGAGATAGGGCTCGTATTTTGTTACCGCTTTCCCTTATGTGATTTAAACTGTTTATGTGGCATGTATGTTAGAACTTGTGACTGTGGAGTGGCTCCCACATATCACGCATAAGATAGGTAGAACCCATGATCATTACATATTAGTATCATGCTAGGACATGTTATCTGTTTATGTGCTTGTTTGAAATGCATTTAAGTGTACTTGCATTAATCAAGACTAATAAAATTGGATAACATATATGTTGGTGAGGTCGAACCGAACAACTCTTCGGTTGATTCGAAAATTCCCATTAAATATTAAGCTCATTTCGAATAATAGGTATTTAATTCGAGATGCAAATTTTGAATTAAATTCCTAGCATTCCATCAATAGGTTTTAAGTTTAGTAAGTAAAGCTAGTTATTGTCCGCGAGTCGTGGGATAGCTAGTGGAGCTTATTAGTTCTTAGTTACCTAATTGATCATTTTAAATGATCAATATTTCGTGGTTAATTTTGCCAAGGGCGATGTCCGCGAGTCGTGGGTCGTTCGAACTAAGTTTTGATCATGATCTTATGATTGATGGGTCTAGCTTAAACGCCTAAGTAAATATGGATGTCGCACGAGTCGTGGGTCCATATTGAAAGATAGGTGATGCAAAAACAATTACTAAGAGTTCTAAAGGTGTTAGAATTGGTAAGTTGTACCTACCTAGGATTTTGCTTAGAATGTCCGCGAGTCGTGGGTTCGAGGTAAAATGCTTAGGATCTTAGTACCCATTGGGAAACGTGTTCCTCTTAGATCTTTGGGAATTATAGATCTTTGAAAAACAGTGGGAGCTACATTAGATTAAAGACCTTATCTTTTGTATATCGTTATAATTCAGCATGCCCACATTTTCTCTGCTCAGCATTTAGGTAGTAGTTCTGTGATTCTCTACAATATGAAATGCAAACCCATTCGTATCCATCCTTAAGTCAAATAAGTTGACTAAGTCCTGACTAACTCTAAATGGCTTCGGATCCTAAAATTCATTTTAGAATCCGACTAGAGAAAGGCGTTCTCTAAAGGGCGAAGTTTTCAATTGTGAAAAGTCGACCCGGGCCAAAAGAGAAGCAATCTGAGGTGAACGGATTTTTCCAAACCACTTAAAAGCAATTGAACCACCTCATAAAAATGTTACAAGGTATAACATTATGGAATTATTCAATATTCCAAATGAGGAAACAAGTGCACACGAACAAGGTCTAAAGATCTTATTTGAAGATCTTATGGTCTCGATCATCAACTGAGAAAAGAGTTCTCAATGCACTGATTGCTTACATTGCTTCGACTATCAATCAAACCCTTTATGCTCAACTAGAATGATGCTAATGTAGCATAGTTAATCATTTAAGTTGATAATGGTTGAGAGCATCCTTAAGAAGGGATAAAAGGTTGAGATGGTTAATTCTTCTTCTAAAACTCCCTAAGTTAAAGGCTTGAAGGCCTAAAGAAGAAGAAACCCTTAAGAGCCCAATGGAGGGGCATGTAAGGGGTACGCCCAAAAGACACTAGAGATCAAATAGGACGTTTGCTTCTATGGTAGCAAATAAGGACTTTGAAAGGGAACTGCAAAGAGTATGAGTACTTTGAAATGTTACCTCGTTTAGTAATTCTACTAGGAATAGAATTTACTAGTCTTAAGTCAATTCTGCATAAGCCGTTGTGCAAAGACTCAAGGCACTAATGTTCTGAACATACAACGAGATAACAAAAGTAAGTGAGATGACAAAGCTTCGAATTACTTTGGAACGTTGAGATATAAAAGGATTAGCAAGTCAGACACCTTAGGATCATTCTATGAAAATGAACCTATAGTGTTGACTTCCTGTGAATCCTGTCATGAGGGAAGCGTTCCTGAATCCCGTTTATAAGAAACGTGGAACGTTCCAAAATTATAGTGGATTTCGATCCATGCTGATGAGTGTAAGATGCTTAATGTAAGCACTAGATACAATCGTCAGTTTAATCATTATGAATGAATGTACTTGTTAAAGTACAAATTCGAAACTTATGTGAAATTCTTAGAATTTCGAAAGGAGGTTAGGAACCGAAGTAGTCATAAGTTATAGGTAAATCGATATGATCGAGATAGCCAATATCTTAGCAACTAATTCCTTACTCATCTTAGAGATAATAGGATTATCTCTCAGTAAACTAATTCGAGAACACCTTAGTGTTTCTGAATGAGGGAATGAAACCTTATAGGATATGGTCCATTTCATAGCAAGCTTTACTGACTTATAATCATTCTAGGAATAAACTCCTAGAATATGCAGTTAGAGATTTTGAATTTAGTACCTTCCAAAATCAGTCCTTCAGTTGCACTATGCAAAGTGGCATACTAAATTCCCTAATTATTGTTATCCAAGAATTCAATGGAATCCTCTTACTTGAAGAGGATAGTGGGAGATAAGCTTGAAATGAGTTCAAGTTTATACAATGATATTGGATATCAGTTTTGCGATTCCCTTGCACAAAGGTTGTTTGTCTCAAAGGAATGTACCTTTCTTAAGGAATCGTTCCTATAGAAGAAGAAAGGCAAGCAAGCAGACCTCAAAGAAATTTGAGAAAAAAAAAATATTCATGCCACATATAGAAGAAACGAGCCCATCTGATAAAACTTAGCCAAATTTTAGAGTATGTACACGTGTGAAACCCTTCTCTTAAGATGCGTTTAGAACGCGTTCCTAGATAGCCAAGGAATTACTTGAAGAGGAGACACTGTCAGATTTGGAATCTGAGTAGTGTAAGCAAGCCTTGAAATCCAATATGGATTCCATATACTTAAACCGAGTTTTAACCTTGGTTGATCCACCTGATAGGATCAAGCTCCTAGAGCTTCGAGTAAATGGAAAGCATTACAACCTTCTTGACGGTTGAAATGCAAAAGTCCATTTGGATTATGTTTACCATATCCTCATATTCTGACTATGAGATATGATAAATCAATATGAGAACTATCTTGTTCAATATGAGATTGAAAGAGACTGAAATAAGGTATTTCTATAAATCTCATATTCAGTGGGAGTATGCATAAGGTATGCAAATCCCTAAAGTCAATCTGTGGATTGATAAAGGCTTCTAGGATTAGACAATTCGATTCCATATGATAGTCAAATCGTTTGACACAGATGAAAGTCGAATAAGTCTCAAAGTGTACATAGGAAAGTTAGTGATGGAAGAGTCAATTCTTGGTTCTTTAGAAAACGACATCCTTCTCATTAGGAATGTCAAGGACGACGTGAAAGTTACCAATTCTTGTTTAAGAAACAATTTGACATGAAAGATCTTAGTGATTATCCTATATTCTCGACATTCAGATCTATAGAAGATAGATCTAAGAGAATAAAAGGATTATCACAAAATGAGTACATAACCACGGTACTAAAAGGAGTTTAGTATGGACAATGGAACATCTCTTTTGAAGAGTATGTGTCCTAAGATAACTTTGAGAAAGTTAGAATGTCCAAAATCCCTTTAAGTGAAAGGGTGCATAATGTATGAAAAGTTATGTACTAAATTAGATATGGCGCAACACTAAGCGTAGTAGGCCGAATCTAATATGACCTCAGAGAAGGTCATTAGATCTCTGTAAAGGATGTCCTCAGAGTACTTGAGAAGAAATGAGGATATGTATTAGTTTACAGAGACCAAAAGATCTTATTGTTAGAAGGATATTTGATGTAACCGTTCATCAAACATAGATGATTATGAAATCATTGAAAGGATACAACTTCTACCAGAATGGTAATGCAATGTGTTGGAAAGGGTTCCAAGGACGGACATTGCAAAACTCGACTGTCGTAGTTGAGAACTTAGTCGTATTATATAACGCTAAGTTAAGTGTTTGGGTAAGAAACTCCATCTAACCAGTTAGATGAAGTTCCTAGCATGAAACAACTCCTTTATCATATTGTATGATAAAATGGATGGTTGCTCAAGTAAGAGAACCAAGACCTCACCAAGAGACTGAACACGTGATTACGAATCACTTTATAAGGAAAAGGTGTTTCCTAAGAGATGTGTAAACAAGAGGGTCACATCAGCAGAGAATATAGCAGATCCACTTTGGAAACGCCCAAAGTCAATAGGCTCTCAAAGTGCATCTTGAGAAGATGGGACTTAGAATACCTAAATGGCTTTTACGGGCAAGTGGGAGATTGTTAGGAATAGTGCCCTAGAAAGCCGATTAGTCATAATCCGTTTTGGGACTTTCCTAGTATCACAGACAATCTTTGAATAATATACGATTGATTAATATCATAGGCAAACACTTCTTTATATGCTCTTGTTTGGTATGCGTTTACTTTAGCTGTGCATGTATGAGAACTCCCCTAATCCTGATGACTTTAGGACTCTACCATTTAGGTGAAATGGTTCATGAAACGAGCCCTATATCACATAAGTCATGATTAGTAAAATACTCCAAGCCGATGAGTCCTACAGACAGTGGGAGTGTCAACCTGACTCCTCTAAGGCTAGCTTGTGGGATCACGCCCTTAAGAAGGACCACCTTGTTTCATGGAGGTGCAAAGTGTATAGTTGATACGTGCGTGATACATGAGGGTGCTTACTTTAATAAGTAAGTTCACTGAGGTGCCCCGTGTGAGAACATTCCTAAATGGGAAAGGAAGTTTCTATTTTAGAAAATGGAAACTTCCAGATTAGGAAATATCTCACGAGTCATTGATGTGATTAATTGATCCTTAGACTTGAGGTTCCATGTTACTTTATGAGTTAACTCTGTAGTCTATGGTATAAGCTTTAAAGGGTGTCGCCTTAGACAGCTGATTCAAGGCTTATGCTGGGGCTGCACAAGTGACTCATGAAAGTGAATGAGAATCAAGAAAGGACCTACACTTGCATATGCAAGGTGATCTCTTATTGTGTAAGTCATTCATATGCCATATGGAGTCCTTGGCCAAGGCAGTAGATCAAGACATCAAGAAAAGGGTTTCTTGGATTGAGATGAAATGGATATGAAATGCACTTAGCTTTAAGACCAGATTATTAGGGTTCTAATTATTCCCTTACCCTAGATCATGGTTGAGAGATAGTAAGTAGGAGGATTGTATCTCACATGAATCAATGACTTAAAGGTTCTGTCGAATCCGAACATTCCAATTCAGCTAGGGGTTAAACACCTGTTGCTAGACTATGGTCGTTTAATCTGTGGACTGATTAATTAATTAGTGAATTAATTAATCAATCAGGGTCACTGCTAATTGAATTGAGAACCTAGAGGGTCACACACAACAACTTGGTTACATGAGTTGAGGCTTAAAAATGATTAAACGAGTTAATCGGGCCAAGAGGGTTCCACACGTGTGAAATCACACGTGTCACTGTGACACGTGTCACACACGTGTGAATATATATATATATATTGTATATATATATGTATTAAATAATTAAATGTGTTAATTATTTAATAGACTTTGGTTTAATTTTGAATTAAAAAGAAAGTCTTATTTTGGAGAAAATAATCTAGTTAATTAATTACGAATTAATTAATTGGATAAAAATAAGTTATTTATTTTATAATAAATAAAGTATAAAATTATCCAAAAATAGTTTGGATATTTTTAGCTCTCTTGAAAGTTGATTTGAATTAGAATTCAAAGTCAAAGTTGGAGAATACTTGATGATCAAGTAATAGGAGAGAGACAAACCAAATCCTTGCCCAACAAGGAGTTCGGCCGTCCCTCCCCTTTCCTATATATAGGGGAGCTCATGCTTCCCTTTAGAGCTAATGGAATTCTTTTGGTTCATGTGTTGAACACCATCCTTTCTCCAAGATAAACGAAACCCTAGGTTAAGCCTAAACACTAACTAGAGAACTAGCATCCTTACTAGTTAGATTGTAGCCAAGTTGGTGGCCTATCTCTAGAGAGCTTCAAGTTAGAAGTTTTGAAGATTCGAGCTTTACCAAAAAGTGGGGATCAAGCAAAACGATCAGAAGGGATGATGTAACGATTCTGAACCCGACGTGAAGCGAATGAAAAAATCGAACCAAAGAAGATGGCGAAAACCGTTCGTCCATATCCTGAAGGATGAATTTTTTCACGAGGGTTTTGTGACTGGCAGTTTTCTACTTTCGCAAAACTGGTTTCGAAGGGAGTTTCAATCCTGTTTTTCTCGTTTCATGTTTCTTTCTTTATGTTATATTGTTAAGAACATCTCTGACATGAATTGAATCTAGGTTGGTGTGGATTGCTATCCCGACAATGGATTCTGAAGTAGAAAGAGACTTTCGAGGGACGGGTTGTCAAGCCGCGAGAAGAGCGTTCTTGGGTGGCTTGAAACGCTTCAAGAAAGAATAAAAGAAAAGTAAGTTTTCTATCTTTACGAATTTGGATACACGATTGCGAGTTCAAGATCCTTTTGTTGGAAAAATTTTTAAATTCCGCTGCTTTCTGATTCGTGTTTTCCAACATCGGATCGATCCGCTGGGCCTTGGGATCGATTCGATCCGCTCTCGGGATAGGGATCGGTTCGATCCTTTGAGCCTAGGGACCGGATCCGTCGTTCCTTGAGGCCTAGGGGATCGGATCGATCCATTGAGGTATAAGGGATCGGATCGATCCTTTGGGCCTTGGGATCGATTCGATCCGCTCTCGGGATAGGGATCGGTTCGATCCTTTGAGCCTAGGGACCGGATCCGTCGTTCCTTGAGGCCTAGGGGATCGGATCGATACCTTGAGGTATAAGGGATCGGATCGATCCGTCGGACCTTGGGATCGATTCGATCCGCTCTCGGGATAGGGATCGATTCGATCCTTTGAGCCTAGGGACCGGATCCGTCGTTCCTTGAGGGATCGATCTCAATTGGGGTAATGGATCGAACTTGATCCGTTATGGCGTAGCGGATCGGGTTCGATCCGTTGATCTGTTGGCGCGGGGACCTTGGTCCGCTTGAGGTGGCGAAATGTCCATGTGGCTTCCTCTAAGGCGTGCCACGTGGCTCGGCCATTTTATGCCATATCACTACTAATTTAAATTTAAAATTTGATATTACTAAATATAAAGGTTTATGCTTTATATATATATGTTGGCATCGAAAAATCGGCAATTAATAATTAATTATGGCCCAAATAAAATGGTCATTAATTATCAAATTTGGGCTTTTATTATAATTCGATTCAAAATAATAAATTTAATTTATTATTATTTTGAATTAATTAAATGGGCTCTCAAATTCAAGCCCAAGTCCAAGTGCTGACCCATGAAGTTAAACAAGCCCAACATTCGCCTATAAATAAGGCACCCGGACTCACAAATAAGGGTTCGGGGAAAAAATAAAATCAAGGACAAAAGCATAAGCGAAAAGGGTCAAACACAAGCAAGCAATCTAAGGACAAATTCTCAAGTCATCAAGCACTAAGGAATCGAAAGAATTCAAGCATTCAAGCTCTCAAGTTCGAGCCTTGCCATTCCACCGTCGATTCAACCAAACTCTACACTCAATCCGGGAATAAGCATCAAGCACTCGGATAAATCCACTCCGAAGAATCAGAGGAATCTCAGAGATTGAAACACTATTTCATCTTAAATCAAATATTATTGTTTTCCCTATTTTCGTGTTGTTTGTAACCATTTATTGCAGATCGACGAAAATTTGTGTAAACAAATTTTGGCACGCCCAGTGGGACAATCTCTACCTCTCATCTCTTCACCCTACGGAAAATTTCAAATCCATCATCATAAACATTTCCATGGCATCTAAAAAGGATCAACTCGCATCAAACAAGATGAACGCGGCTGAAATCGTTGCCAACATTGTTCAATCCTCTACCGGGGGCAAACACAACAGTTCAACCTTATCCGAATTGGACAAATCCCATCCTGCTACTCCAAAAAGAGCCAATTCCACCACATTTGCCAACTTGCCGGCGATGACTACCTGTGTGACCAACGTGGATGAACAACTCGCTCAAATGGCTCAAGCAATTGCAGATCTGCAAAAGCTCATAGGAGAAAAAGATCTTCAAATTGCACAACTGATTAGTAAGGATGAACACCCCGATGTTGGAAGATCTGGACATAACCTTCCTTCTTCTCCAAATCATGTCGCTAAGAAAACACGAGACCAGGAAGTGCCTCACAAGCAGAACTCTGTCAGAAATTTCACTCCTTCTGCAACTTCTGCTGCATCACTATCTATTCAACAACTGCAGGATATGATTACAAACGCGGTCAGAGCTCAAATTGGCGGACCTGTCCAACACTCACATTCATACTCGAAGGCATATACCAAGCGGATTGACTCACTGAAGATGACACTTGGATACCAACCACCTAGATTCCAGCAGTTCGATGGAAAAGGTAACCCAAAACAACACGTTGCACATTTCATCGAAACATGCAATAACGCGGGGACCTATGGTGATCTTCTCATCAAACAATTCGTGAGATCACTCCGAGGAAATGCCTTCGATTGGTACGTCGACCTGGAGCCACAATCCATCGATAGTTGGAATCAAATGGAAAATAAATTTCTGAACCGCTTCTATAGCACGCGTCGTACTGTGAGTATGATCGAGCTTACAAAGGCAAGGCAACAGAAAGATGAGTCGGTCGTTGACTACATCAATCGTTGGCGAATACTAAGCCTGAGTTGCAAGGACAAATTATCAGAGACATCGGCGATAGAGATGTGCACACAAGGAATGCATTGGGGACTTCAATACATTCTCCAAGGGGTCAGACCTCGAACTTTTGAGGAGCTTGCCACTCGTGCCCACGATATGGAATTGAGTATCGCAAATCACAAATCTTCATCTCCATTAGGAGAGCAAGGAAGAGAAAAAGAAGATCGTTGGAAGAATGAGAAAGTTATCAAAGCCTCAACCGAAGAGTCCATGGCCATTTCAGTTGCTACAAGAGTGCCTCCAAATGTTGAGAAGAACAGGAATTTTGGAGTTTTACACAACTCGTATGACAGTCATCAACCTATGCTGAGAGAAAAACAAGAAAAAGAATATCCTTTTGCTGACTCTGATGTCCCGCACATTTTTGATGAACTAGTCCAAAGAAGGTTGATCAAACTGTCTGAGCCAAAACGCCCTGAAGAAAGTAACAGAGTGACTCATCCCGAATACTGCAAATATCATCGGATTATTAGTCATCCTATAGAAAAGTGCTTCGTGGTCAAGGAAAAGATAATGTCGTTAGCCAATGAAGGAAGAATAATTCTCGTTGATAATGATAGCGAAGATGAAGAGGAAGATGTTGCAGAGGTGAATCATGCTAGCCTTACCGCAACCAAGAACATCTTACACAATTCTCAAAGCAAGAAGGTGATCTTTCCTCCATCTACATGCTCAGGGACATCGACAACGCTTCAGTTCGGGAGTCTAGACTCGTCTTTGGTAAAAACCTTGCTCGCTGACAAAAGAACTAAGCGAGGAGCAACTCCCTCCAACAAAACGACAGATGATAGATTGATTCTTGTGACTCGCCAAAAAAGTCCAAAACAACGTGTTGATCAAGTCCAGCCACCAATACCAATGGAAAAGTCAAAGCGAACCAAGATCGGTAGACGAAATCCACCAAGAAGTTTGAAGAATCCTAGATCAAGTCTGAAGAAATCAGAAAGAACCTATAAGTCAAATCATGCAACTCTTGGAGATTTCTTTCCACCTACGTTTCTTGGAGAGACCAATATGTTCCCAAATAACACCAGCAAATCGATGGACAAAGCTAAGTTACGCATTAGCCTCCGAAAGTCAAATTCCAACAAAAGTTATCCAAAATGAAGAAGTCTGCTCCTTAACGCAAGAGCCAAAACTGCATGTTACTCCTGGTTCGTACGAGTATAAATTGTGACCAAAAAAAAAAAAAAACACTTTGAACTACGTCATGACGTGATCCTCTTTTGGGGTACGTAGGCAACTTGGATACTAAATTTTCAAGTTCAGTCATATCTTCAAACAAATCTGAATTGTTCGTGAGTTTCAACAAGTTCATGAAATCCCAACACTGGGGGCATGCATTAAAGTCATTCAAGATCAACATCAAAGCTAAGAATGGCGACCAAATGCACGAAAAAGAGAAGAGGCACAAAAAAATAAGAAAGAACAATTTTATTCCACAAATTGGTTCCTTTTACATCAAAGTGACAAAAGGAATACAAAATATGGCAAAGTTGCTTCATGTGTTCTCTTCAACTCTTTCTACACCAAAGTCTTTTGTCAGAGTTTTCAGCAAAGCCAAAGTCTTTTGGACAACCAACAAACCTTCCCCCGTGGAGTGATGATCCATTTTGCTTCCATGCTAGAGTTAAAAAACAAAAAAAGAAAAGAAAAGTCTTGGACTTGGACTTCAAGGGGGTCTCGATCTTATGATGACTTGATTCATGAACTCCCTTTTGTCCTTCACCAGCAAAAATGAAAAAAGTATGCAACAGATTCATTGGCTCCAAATTCATATCCTATTTGGTGTCCACAATTTCGGTGTTTATGATTTCAATGAGCCTTGGCGTCAAGATAGAATTTCCATCGGAGTTTATATGGTGGCACAGTAGAGGTGAAGGTCAGATCGAAACTCTAACAATATCGGATTGTGAAAGCAAACAAAGCTTTGGGCATGTTGTTGCAGTAAAATGAATGTCCTTAAGAATGATGTAGATCATGGGAATGATTCACTTCTTCGGCACATCTCACCCGAATTTCTCAAGGAAAAAAAGGGTGTCATATCCTTAACATGCTAACCTGCATCAAAAAAGAAAAACAGAAAATAAAAATAAAAAAAAAAGGAAGGAAAAGCTAATGACATTAGCAACGGTTGCGGGAAGGTTTTCTTCCCCAATTGGCAAAACCATCAAAGCATCCTGGCATCGATGGCGAATATCTCCTTCTCATGGATAGTCCCAACAACATCTTTTCAAACACACGCACACACGCTCATTCGATTCCTTCATGAATGATGATGCCCAGTTTCGGAAGGATGTCAAGTTGATTCGATTCCTTTATGAAAGACAATGTCCAGTTCCAGAAAAATGTCAATGAGACCTTCACGGCATTCTGTTCGGTCGGAGTTCCGGTAAGTGTTCGAGTCTCTACGGCTGATCTTGTCGAACCAAGATTTCCACCGCTGCTGGGAGGAGCTGTTGTCAGTGATCGTCGCACCTATGATTCCGTGAAGCAAAAGCCTATGATTCCGAGAAGCCAGGCTCTATTTGTCCAAGAATTATTTTTCCAAGAATTGTTTGCCCAAGAATTGCAGCAAGTTCTTTCAAGAATTCTGAAAAAAAAAAAAAAAAAAAAGGAAAAACAAAAAATAAAGACCGGAGCTTGATTTACGGCGCCTATCCCATTTGCTGATTCCAAAGAAATAGAATTTCTGATTTGTTTCCTTAAGATAAAGTGTCCCCTGCTGGAGAACCTATAAAAAAAACAAAAACGGAGAAGAGATATGGAGAAAATTCGAGCAAGCCGCAGCACAGCAACGACACCACGCTTCTGAGTCAGACCCTCAGTTTTGATTCCCGAATGAGTGAGCAAATTGGAGAAAAGTTTCCTTCTTGGCAGCAAATTGTTCATTTTCCGGTACGGTTCCGGCGGCAGGGATGCAGCGGCCTCGGCAAATTGTTCCTTTTTCTTTTTTCCAGTACGGTTCCAACAGCCGGGTTGTGGCGCACGAATCACTCCTTTTTTCCAATACGGTTCCGACAGCCGGGTTGCGGACGAATTGCTCCTTTGCTGATAGTAGGCGGCGGGATGCGACGGCAAGAATTGGGAAAGACGAAGTTGATGTCCAGCTACCGTCAGAAGAATTGTTGCCTGAGGTTGCAGCGTCATGGTTAATGAAGGATGTGGCAGCGCCTGTTCCTCTTAGTGCCCTTATTTTGTCCGAGAATTGCAGAAGCAAAAAATGTCAAAATCACTCATATATAAGGCTTGAATTGCAATCAATATGGAAAATACAAATTAGCCTTTTCTGGAGGATGAAGAATGTAACCAAATGATATTCTACTTTGATATTGCTGAAGCCTGCCAATTAATTTCCACGAAGAAACAAATCTTCTGAAATTTAATGGTGAAGCATACAAAGAAAGTCTTCATAAAAAAGGATTTGGTGGTGCTCTAATTGCTGGATAAATTGCTTCAACTCGGTTTGTTCAAATCGGCGGAGATTTGGTTTTGAAATATGGCAAAATCCCATCACGTGAAACATTGATTATGCAAACTGTTATTTTCTGCTCAAATTTGGCAAAGAGATTTCATAAGATTGCGTCTTCCGAAAATCAGCTGAACTCAGTTTGGAAGATAGAAGTGGTGGTGATCTAGTGTAGTTGGAGTATGAAAACCATGACCTAGGCCCACGCCATTTGATTGTTGGGGTGCATGACTTGGCAAACAACTGGGGCCCACGCCATTCAAATCACCAACCAAGTTGAGAAATTGAAGAAAAGGTTCCCGACTTGAAGAGGTTTGAGCTACAAGGCCACAATTTTGTCTGCCCAATAATTGTTCCCATCTTGACCATTAAAAAGATTGGTAATTTCCATTTGGGAGCCTGATTTAAATAGCCCAATTACTTTAAAAAAAGAAAAAGGGAGGAAAGAAAATCAAGTACTTCAAGTTCCGGCCTCGCAAATGTTTGGCATGTTCTTCGCCGACTCTTGAAGTGGGGGCATTTGTTGGCATCGAAAAATCGGCGATTAATAATTAATTATGGCCCAAATAAAATGGTCATTAATTATTAATTCCAATCGTAAAGTTCATATCAAATTTGGGCTTTTATTATAATTCGATTCAAAATAATAAATTTAATTTATTATTATTTTGAATTAATTAAATGGGCTCTCAAATTCAAGCCCAAGTCCAAGTGCTGACCCATGAAGTTAAACAAGCCCAACATTCGCCTATAAATAAGGCACCCGGACTCACAAATAAGGGTTCGGGGAAAAAATCAAATCAAGGACAAAAGCATAAGCGAAAAGGGTCAAACACAAGCAAGCAATCTAAGGACAAATTCTCAAGTCATCAAGCACTAAGGAATCGAAAGAATTCAAGCATTCAAGCTCTCAAGTTCGAGCCTTGCCATTCCACCGTCGATTCAACCAAACTCTACACTCAATCCGGGAATAAGCATCAAGCACTCGGATAAATCCACTCCGAAGAATCAGAGGAATCTCAGAGATTGGAACACTATTTCATTTTAAATCAAATATTATTGTTTTCCCTATTTTCGTGTTGTTTGTAACCATTTATTGCAGATCGACGAAAATTTGTGTAAACAATATATATTAATTAACATATACGAATCTCATTAGATTGAATTAGATTTTGATAATTCCATTTTGAATTCAAACATTTGTTATTCTCATATTTTGAGATTAAGTAGTCTTAAAGTTTTAGATAAATATTAAATAATTAAAAATATTATTTATTTACATAATATAATAAATATAATGAGATTTCTGTCTAACCGATTTTGAGATTTATACGATAACAAATTTTGATATTTAAGTGATATAGTTGAGTTTTAAATTTTAGTTAAACTTAATAAACAAAAGTTGTAGATAAACATTAAATATTTTAAAACTATTATTTAGTTACATAATATAATAATGAATTAGATTTTGATAATTCCATTTTGAATTCAAACATTTGTTATTCTCAGATTTTGAGATTTCTATGATAATTTTAGTTTAGGTAGTCTTAAAGTTTTAGATAAATATTAAATAATTAAAAATATTATTTATTTACATAATATAATAAATTTAATGAGATTTCTGTCTAACTGATTTTGAGATTTATACGATAACAAATTTTGATATTTCAGTGATATAGTTGAGTTTTAAATTTTAGTTAAACTTAATAAACAAAAGTTATAGATAAACATTAAATATTTTAAAACTATTATTTAGTTACATAATATAATAAATTTTATTGAGACTATCCACGTCAACGTACACGTGGATAGCCTCGAAGGTTCTGAATTATATATATATATAGATTTGTCTTTAGTGATAAGTTTATTATTAAAAATAGGTGTGTCACGTTATTTAACACATTAATTTCTATATTTAATAAAATATTGTAAGAGTCCTATACTATTGAAAAAACTAAAAAAAATATAAGAATACACTATACTATTTAAGAATTCAAAAAAGAGTTTTTAATTAACTAGGATAATATATTATAATGAATAAATTAAATTAAATGTTTAACAAAATTTTTATATGCTCATATTAAATCCAACTAAATAATAAATCAAGAAAGTAAATATTTTCTTAATATATAAACTAAACTTGTCTTTTCCTCTATCAAAAAATTCACATTATGCTTTTAATATCATTATCTTTAGATATACATTTTAATGTCATTATCTTTAAATTTATTATTATAATATAACAACATTTGATCGATCAATTTTAATGCCGATATCTTTAAATTGTTCAAGTAAATGTAAATGTCACTATCTTTAAATTTATTTGTTTTTTAACACAGCTCAAGTGGAATTCCAACATGCCACTATCTTTAAATCCATTACTATAATAACATACAAACAGATGTTTGTCATAAAGTTTTCGTAATTTCTCGAAGCTTTCTGAGGTGGTAACTCACTAATGAAGTCGAAAAAGTTTAACTAGTTAAAACCATATACAGAGCAGCAAAACTAAGAGGCAAGTGAGACCCAAATCAAACTCCCTAGTTCCATAGTTTGTTAACACTATAACAATGTACATACAAGAACAACTCAAAGGCCACGCCCTTAATCTGTCATCTCAACGGAGGCCGGAACGAGAAACCTAAGACTGATTAATCTTAAGGAGAAACGAAAAAAGAAAAAAAAAAACACAGACAGGAAAACCGTCCATGAATCTACATGATCTTCATGTGGGAGCGGAGCTTGTTCGACGCAGTTGATACTTGGGTGGTGGTGCTGGTGTGGCGGGCAGTGACTTTTCCCATTCCTGCAATTTAAGGCAACATGAGAGAGAATTCATACACATGGTTGACAATGACAATAAGAACTTTCCGAATCATGCATATGCATATGAATGATGTTATCCAAGTCAAGGGTTGATGGTGAGGGGGGTTATGTGTAAGTTTGATCCCACGGGGGGAGGTTAGTGTAACTATACATAAAGATAGGACAGCAGTTCTATTCTGTTGAGCATGTTATGAAATCCATATCATTAAATGTCAGAACAATTTCGAACAACAAATATATAGCTCAGATTGACATAAACTCTCAAGAAAATACAATGGTAGGATTAAATAATGACGTGTTCCAAACCATACGGAAACTGGATTTTTCAGTAAGGAATTACAGTAACACAAGAGCATTATATTTACAGAAATCTGTTTGTTAACGAACAAAACATTTTCGATACAATGATATTTGATGCATTTTTCAGCTGTCAACAGTCCAAAACATACTAAATACTCCTTCCATTACAGTTTCTTGGTTATTCAGCTACATGACCTAATGAAACAAGGGACCTCTGAATTATTGTTTACTTCCTATGCTTATGGTAGAAAACGAGTATATTGCACCAAACTTAACCGTTTACTTTACACTTCGTAAAATAGCCAGCATTGTGAATCAAAAGGGAGTATTCAAACTCAAGTAAACACAATTTACCACCAAATAGAACTGTCAGCAAACTTGCATGTACATAATTCAGCATAATCATAAACATTTTCCAAGATTTAATGGTCCAATAAGGGGTTATTAGCATATAGTACAGTCAACACAAACTGCAGTGAGAGAAACAGCGCGAACCTGTTGTTTCTTGAGCCTCTCATTTTCCTCCTCCAGATGGGAAACCTTATTCTCCAGCTCATGCGTATAGGCCTAAACATCATAAAAATCAATAACCAACAGAAAAAGGTAATTCTGAAAAGCAAAATAACTAATCGCACTGTCACTGTGTGAATACAACAAACCTGCTTCCTAGCTCTTGACCGTGCAGCAGATTCCCGGTTCTTGATCATCCTCTTTTGCCTCCTCTCAACACTCTTCTCAACTATATCATCTGGTCCGACCCGTTTTCTTCTCGGGGTTTGTGGGTCAGATAAAGCACCCAAAATTGGAGACGAAGACATACTCATTTGGCTTTCTTTAAAACCCACATCCAAAGCATTTCCACCAACAGGAATAGACGGCTGAACAGGAAGGGAACCAGGCACGTAAACGGGCATAATCCCCTGCTGTGGCATTGGATAGTTCATCCACTGTGCTTGCTGTGCCAGACCACCCACCGAATCAAACCCACCCGTATTTTTCCTTCCTGCATCCGACTCCGCAACGACCCCCGCCTTAACCAAGAAATCCTCCAACGTCATTTCACCAAGTGTCCCTTTCCTATCAAGACTCCCCCTCCTCTCCTCCTGCTGAATATCTTGCCACACTTGATCAACGGTTTTCTTGCTCAAATCCCTGGAAAGCGTGAGGCTCGATTGTCGGTTCAAAGACGGGCCCAGTGCAGGCGGATTCGAGTGCAGGCCCGACTGCCCGAATTCAACCCCCTCCATCGATGAATTGTTTCCCTCAACTGTGAACACAGTCTTGAGAAGCTCATCAAGATTCATGCTGCTAAGGGGTTTGCCCAAATCACCTAACTGGTTCTGAACCTCATCAAGAGTGAGGCTGTACAAGGATCCTTGACGGGTCAACGGGTTCGGTTTTGGATTGTGCGTTTGGGTTTGAGCTGGGGTTTGAGTTCCTCCAATGGCGTCACTACGACCCCCTTGAGACTCCATTCTCTGACCAACCATGCAATGGTTCCTCTCAATACCCCTCTCCCTCTCCCTATCTCTCTCTCTATCTACACAGACAGCCTCCAAGTAACTTCCGTCAAAATTTCAATCGAACAAAACCCTTAAATTGACAGCAGCGAACAATTTCGCAAAGCCCCAAAACTGGCGTAAAAATGCAACCATTCAATCTATACCAAAAAAGATAAAATTTTTAAGAAACCCCATCAAAATTGGACAAACTACAACCTGAGAAATCAAATAAAGATTGAATTCCGGGCTCCCGGAATCACGAAACAGATCGAACCGACAACATGCGCGAGAAAATTAGAAAAAATTAATCGAAATTAAATAAACGGGAGAGGGATAAACAGAGTTACCTGGAGAAATTCGAGAACCCCAGAAAGCGAGAGGAGTCTGAGAGCAAGATTCGAGTTTGCATGCAGCCAGAGGAGTCCCACCATTTTTTTTTCCTATAAGAGGAGAAAAAACCCAGACGCCATGCTGCAAAAACCTGAGCTCAGAAAACCAAACCAAGTCCCCTCAGAAATGTAAATGTACATGTGGACAAATGATATATACAGGGAGAGAGAGAAAGAGAAGGGGCCCACATTCTTATTTTATTTTATTTTATTTTATTCTCCAAAAAGGCCAAAACAATACTATGTTAATATTTTATTTTTTTGAATATGGGTATAAAATAATTTTCTTATTGAAACATTTTATAAATTCTTGTGTTCAGTTATTTTGCAGTTCATATTTTTATTGAATTTGGATGTGAGACTGTTGTCCTCTGTTAGTTCTAAGATATATTTAATGGAAAAGAATATCTAAAATTAATTATTATGCTTGACATGTCAATTTAAATATTATTGTGCAAGGAATTTATAATCAATTGCTTGTTATCAATGATCACAATTCACAAAGCACACACCATTTGGGCCTTACTTTATATTGTTTAAAAAGTAACATGTTCAAAAGGTTGTTTGGGCCATTTATAGGAATCAACGAACTTAGAAACACTTGAATGCTATGAATTATGATACCGGCACCCTTCATGTGAAATTTTTTTTTAAAAAAATTCATATCGTCGTGTTTGTATCGTGTCCTTATCCGTACATCATACTTTGAAAGCTATAATTCATAAACATGAACAAAACACGAAACTGACACTACTATGACATATGAGGAGTAAATACGAAGACAATATGGAAACCAACACTACTATGATACATGAGACAAGTGAAAACGAACACAATATGTACACAACACGAAACGGACCGGACACTACTATGATACATGAGACAAGTGAATACGAACACAAGATGTGCACAACACGAAACGGAACCGACACTACTATGATACATGAGACAAGTGAATACGAACACAAGATGTGCACAACACGAAACGGAACCGACACTACTATGATACATGAGACAAGTGAATACAACACAACATGACACGAGCACTTAAAACAACACATAATATACCAAACTATGATACTTGAGACAAGTGAATGCTGAAACACCATAACTATGATACATGATACGAACAGATACATACACACTATGAAACACTTAAGCTCAAACAAGTGTCCGAAACATCTTATAAGCAGCAAAACTATGCAGAAAGTGACAAAAACCTTGAACTTGAATTAAATAAAAAATCAAGAAAAGTATCCAATTCAATTTAGGATAACCAGACATGTTTAAGATATCAAAAAAGAAAAGTGAATTTAACGATAAATCCAGTAAACCAAATACAAGATTTTAAACAAAAAAGTTATCTGTAGTGAAACATCCTAATAACAAAAACACTTGGATCCTCAGGCCTCAACGACATCATCAACAACATGAACAATCTTGTTGGTGGGCTTTGCCAAAAGATCGGTATATTCTTGGAATGGCGATTTCGAGAATCGAGTCTCCTTCCAAAAGTCCGGGGTCAAGAAACCATACGTTTTCAAGAGACAGTCGAAGGTTGCCTGAAAAACAATAGAGAATTTGAATTATAACCATAACATGAACTAATACATGAGCTGATTCCAATTGATTCCAATAGCTAATAATCATGATTAAGCAACATTACAGGTTGTAATATAAATCTACCATTGCCATTTGATAGCATTTCAGACTCGGTATATGCTTAGCAATGCAAATCATGCAAATTTCTTTGCATCATTCATCAAAGCAAAATAATATGCACAAATGATGGGAAAACTTCCGATTTTCTTGAAAGAAACTGGTATATGTCAATCCCAGAAACAATATGCATCTCAAAACAAGGTCCATACATCAAGCAATCATCTTTTTGTTATCACTAGTCCTCAACACTGATCAAGAACTGGATTTAACTTGCTTACACCAAATGCGACGAACATTTACGTTAATATTACAATAAATTAACATACAACAATGTCAATTTTACGTATCATCAAGCTCACAAATATACATCATACACATACTACATCAGCAAACTACAATATAATCTCGAAATATAGCACAACAGTTAGTTGCAATTACAACACAAAAGCAAACGATAATAGAATTTACCTTGACAAAGTTTCCGAGAGTCTTGGTCGATCCACGGGAGGAAGTAAACACATCCTCAATCCCTGCAAACTGGAGCACCTTTTTCGGAACTCTCGCAGCCACAATTCCAGCACCACGAGGTGCAGGCACCATACGCACCGTAACAGACCCACACTTCCCCGTAACCTTGCACGGCACTGTGTGCGGCTTCCCAATCTTGTTCCCCCAATACCCTCTCCTCACAGGGATCACAGACAGCTTCGCCAAAATAATCGATCCACGAATAGCCGTCGCCACCTCTTTCGAGCACTTCACTCCCAAACCCACATGGCCGTTTCCATCTCCGACCACCACAAACGCCTTGAACCGGGTCCTCTGGCCGGCGCGGGTCTGCTTCTGAACTGGCATGATCTTCATCACCTCGTCCTTCAACGAAGGCCCGATCAAGGTGTCGATGATTTGGTACTCCTTGATTGGGAGGGAATGGAGGTAGATTTGCTCCACGGATTTGATTTTACCGTCTTTTACTAAACGGCCGAGCTTCGTCACCGGAACCCACTTCTCCTCCTCGGTGTCGCGGCGGGGGCGGCGGCCGCCGCGTCCTCGGCCTCCCCTGTCGCCGCCGCGTCCGCGGCCGCCGAATCCGCGCCCGAATCCGCCGCGTTCTCCTGCGCCGCCCCTCTCCGCCATTGCAGTTAGCTAAGAGATGATGTGCTGCCTGTGAATGTGTGTAGTTGTGGCGCAGAGGAAACCCTACGAAATCAATTTAGGGTTTAAATACGAAAGAGGGAGTTATTAAAGGGCTTAGGGCTTGTTTGTAATTGAGCCTATTTGTCTTATATGTAGCCCAATTCTGAAGAAGCTGAAATGTCTTGAAAATTATTTGGGCCTAGTGGGCTTTGCTTGTTAAAAAGCCCATATACATTCAATTTATAATTATTAATTTATTAAGTCACTCATGACAAATCTTGAAACATTTGGGGATATCAATGTCCCCTTTTTTAAAATTAGCAGTTTTTCTAATTAATTCATGGGCAAATCTATTCTGTGACCTTTTCACGAATGACAATCTAATAATTGATATTAACGAAAGGGTTTCTCTATCTGATACAATGTGTCCAATAATTGATCGATCATCCGTATGAGATGTCAATCTATCGATAATGTCCTTACGGTCACTCTCGAGAATTACATATGTAACTCACGTCTCACTGCTAACTTAATTGTTGTTAATGTTGCCTCTAACTCGGACACTACCGTTTCTTCTCTACCTTGCCGCTTATATGACAACCACCCCCACACAATTCACATGTTCATTCATCGCTACCACTCCAATGCCAAGTCTACCTTCCGTCTCGAGAATTGTTCCAATATCATTTTATCTTAACAACCCCATTTCCCATGCTTCTCACATCCCTGTTGAGTCTTTTGTTTGTGGATGAGGTTTTATCCTATTCACCGTTTGATGGCGAGATCGCATCATTGCATAGCTTCCAGCCAAACACCCTGACTTTAGATGGTACCTCTAGTTTCCATCACCTCGCTAGATATAAAGTTGATGGGCGATTCAGATCATGGGGTTTAACCCTTGATCCCGATCCAATCTTGGAGGTTTTGATTGCGTAGGTGAAATCTGGTGTAATATGAGCAAAAATTGGAAAAAACTAGTGCAACAGGCCATTGAAAAGTCTTGTGCGTGACCACAGATTGGATATGACAGACAATAGAAAGAGTATTTGGGTATTAGTTTCACCAATCATTGAACAACAACAGCTTTGCATCACTCTTCCCACGATGGGAACTAAGTTTAAATTGAAATTGGGGATGTTATGTTTTCCTACCTACCTTCCATAGTCTAGTGAGTGAAGACTCATACAAATACAAGCACTTAAAGGAGTTTCATGCGGTTTGCATAACCATGAAACAACAAGGCATGCCTATTGAGAAAATCCAGATGCAGAGTCATTCCGTTCTCCTTAACTGATGTTGCTAAAGAACGGTTCTTATATCTACCTTCGAGGACAGTCACTACTGGGAAGAGCTAGCTAGCTCATTTTTGGATAAGATTTTTCCGACCTCAATAGCGACTAGCATAATTCAAAGAGCAATTTGTGGAAATAAATCAAGAAAGCCCTGAAACTTTAGGCGAATATTGATAGAGATTTAAACGGCTCTGTACAAGTTGTTCCCAACATGATATGTCCCAACACACCCTTATTCAACACTTTTATGAGGGCATGTCACAAATCGAAAATGTGTTGCTTTTGAAAAAAACTTTATAATTCATTACACTGTGAATAGAAGTATAAGGAATTGACAGTAATTACACAAAGAATAAAGACCCTTTTATAATTACGACAAATCTCTGGATAGTACAATGTAATTATCCCTATATGTATAATAAGAATTTTACAAAGATTGTACACTTATCCGAGCAATGATCGACTTATCTTTCTATAAATAGAGTTAGATGTCATCTTTTTCTTTTTTTTTGAGGGAAAACACCACCAAGGGTGCAAACCACTGTTTTAAAAACCGGCCCGTTAAGAGAACCGGAAAATCAACTGGGTCAAGGGTCACTGGTTCAACCTTTGGATCAACCATGGTCGAACCGGTGACGTCATAATTATGTCATAAATAATATTAAATATTAAATATTTATAAATAATAAATAATAAAACATATTTTAAAATTTACTTTTATATTTTCTCAATTTATATACAAATATAATATGCAAATATAAGAATATTATAAACAATGAATTAAAAACCAAAGATTATGAATTAAATAAAACACAAATTCATAATTCATGATTCGTAACATGAACATTTAAAGTTCAAAAGTCCGAGACAAGAAAATAATCATCCCAAATTAAATAAAAATACATAAAACATTAGTTTTGAAGAAGTGGTTGCATAAAACATATAGAAATAGTGAAGAAAAATATAGAAAATTAGAGAAATTGGGGTTTAATTTTATCAATTTATTGTTTTTTAAAAAATCGAACGGTTCACTTGACCCGGGAACGGTTTTACGGTCCGAACAGTCCAACCGTGGTTCGAAACGGTTTTCACAAAATAGAGCGGTTTTTGAGTGCGAACGGTTTTAGGGTGATGACCGGTTCGTCCTTCCGACCGATCGACGGTCCGGGCGGTCCGACCATCCGGTCCGGTTCGGTTTTTAAAACATTGGTGCAAACACAACAGCAACTGAGAAAACAGAAAAGAGAGCAGATGCCATCTTTTTCATTTTACGTAATTTGTTGAGTATTTTTGGAATCATTGGTTCATTTTTCGAAAAGATAATAATGATCTACTAAGTAGAGAATTCAAGGTCATCTTCTATTCTTATTTTCTAATGCAAAAAATCTCATTCAACTCTGGTTGCTGTTGAGTATTGACCATGTCACTAAGTCCTAAGTCCTAACCAATTGCAATTCTACTTGCGATAATGTATTTTAGGGGAATAAAATGGCTAAATTGTTCGATTCAAGATAGATGTAAATCAAGAGTTTAAAATGAGTAGTATTAATGAAAAAATAATAGACTCAAATTAAATAATTTCGATTTCTTAAAAAAAAAGTAAATAATTTTGATTTCAAGATAAATATTATTATTATTTCAAAGCTGATAGGTCCACTCGAGAATTAAATTTTTCGTTAATTTAAATTTATACCGAAAATTCCAGGCATCAACTCAAGTTTGAGTGAACAATTTTAAACCCGAGTATAAACGTATATTAAAAAAATAAAAAAAATTCAATTTTAATCTTAGATTTTTATTAATTGCACGACAATTATAATTTTTGTTTTTAAAGGATTATTATTGATTCCCGATTAACCCTAATAAAACTCGAACCCGTGATCTATCTTTTCAAAAGTGCACCAACTACCTCAATAAAATTCGAACCCCATAACATCGAACTCATGACCTATTTGTAGAGGTGCACCAACCACCCCCAATAAGACAATAAAACTCAAACCCGTTATTAGTATCACTAAGTTATGTATTTGTCTTGACAATTATAATTTTCTTTTAAAATACACATCCTTAAAATGGTAAGAAAAATTCACATATAAACGATAAAGGAACCTGAACTATTCGATGAAACCAAAGTTTGGCAATTATAAAAGATTTGTTTTCTCATTACACTAATTTAGCAAAATTAGGTTTGGTTAACAATTACCCAAAGCAAACGCAGTCTTTTTTGACCACTTAAAAGTTCATCAACTTTAAATCTAAGTAAACAACTTCTAAGGTAGTACCACCGTAAGAACATGCCAAACATAGAGTCCAAATTCTATGGTATCACCATAGGAATATGAAAACAACTTCCACTATAAGAAGATGCCAAAAACGAAATCCAAATTCAAAGTTTCAAGCACCAACTACGCTCACAACACCTTCGAGCCACGCGCCGCCGCCATGGCTGCGAAGCATGTAACTGAAGAACAACACAGAGGCCACTGCATACTTGTTCCGTTCCCTTACCAAGGCCACATAAACCCCATGCTCCAATTCGCCAAAAGGTTATCACAGAAACGCATCAGAGTCACACTAGCACTCACCAGATTCCTACTCAAATCCACAAACGCCTTCCCCGCAGGCGGCGGAGCAGTTACCATCGGGGCCATTTCCGACGGGTTCGATGAGGGTGGCCGTGCTCAGGCGAAGAGCACCGAGGAATATGTTGCCCGATTTGAACAAGTCGGGCAAGAAACACTCTCGGAGCTCCTGGAAGATTTTGCGGCCTCGGGTTGCCCCGTCGACTGCGTGGTTTATGACCCGTTTATCCCGTGGGTTCTCGATGTGGCCACGGGATTAGGGTTGAGTGCGGCTGTGTTTTTCACGCAGTCGTGCGCTGTGGACAGTATTTATTGGCGGTTTTATAAAGGGGAGCTGAAAGTGCCGCTCGCCGATGGGGAAGTGGTGGCGGCGGCCGGACTGCCGCCAATGAGGCCGGAGGAGTTTCCGTCGTTCATTTACGATCAGGGGTCGTACCCCGGTACGTTTCAGCTAGTTTTGAACCAGTTTAGGAATGCGGTTAAGGCGGATTGGATCCTTATCAACACTTTTGAAGAGCTCGAAGAAGAGGTAATCAGTTCATATCTTTCTTTGAGTTATTTTTGATTATTTTGATCAAATTGAGGGGAAAATAGAAAATTTGTTGTATTTTGTTTGAAAAAGGATATGTTACACAGAGTGCAAAACATTTATGTTCTGAGATAAATTTTCATTACAAAAAACTGTCAAATTTCGAGGGTCGTATGAATTGGACAACCGTTAGAAACCCGTCGGAAATCAGTTACGCCGACAAGTATCCGACAAGAGAAACCCTGTCCCTTAAGCTTTTTATGGAACTATACTCAAATCTCAGTTTTAAAAGTTGCTAAGTAATATTGAATGATTTTTCTATGCTAGGTACTTAAATGGATGGGAAATTTTTTTAGAGTGAAGGCAATAGGACCAACCATACCATCGATGTACTTAGACAAACGTTTGCAAGATGACAAAGACTACGGCCTAAGTATGTTCAAACCCGTGACCGATGCTTGCATGACCTGGCTCGACCGAAGACAACCTAAATCCATTATCTATGTAGCCTTCGGGAGTCTAGCGAAGCTAACACCGGACCAAACTGAGGAGCTAGCTATGGCTCTTGCAACCTGTGGCAAGCATTTCTTGTGGGTGGTCCGATCAACGGAAGAGTCAAAGCTCCCTAGTAATTTCTCAGAAGAGGCATCGCAGAGAGGGTTGGTGGTGTCGTGGTGCCCTCAGTTGGATGTGCTGGCACACAAGGCTGTTGGTTGTTTTGTAACACACTGTGGATGGAACTCAACTCTAGAGGCCCTAAGTTTAGGTGTACCGATAGTGGCAATGCCACAGTGGACTGACCAAAGTACGAATACAAAGTTTGTGACGGATGTTTGGAGGGTAGGGGTTAGGGCTCGTGCAGATGAAACAGGAGTAGTGAGGCGCGAAGAGATCATTCGTTGCGTGGAGCGTGTTACGGAAGGAGAGGAGAGCGATGTAATTAGTTTGAATTCGGATAAGTGGAGAGAGATAGCTCGAGCAGCCATGGACGAGGGAGGGAGTTCAGATCGTAATATTGAAGAATTTGTACGTACATTATCACTAAAACATTAAAGATTGCTTATTACACAGTGTACTCAGAATTAATATCAAAATTCATGATATCTTGCAAGTTAGTGTCCTGGGATTTATCATTGCTTCGCTTGTTGAGTAAATCTTGTCATATTATTTGGTCTATCAGGGAAAGTTTATGTTCTCTTATGTTGTGAAATAACATGAAATTCAGCCTCAAACTAGTGACCTTATTGAATGGACACAAAACAGAGGCCAAGATTTATAGAAGTATTTGACATTATTTATAATTACTAATTCTTTTAATATATTGAAGAATTAATTAACCGAATAAACTTAAGCTTACCAGAACTCGGGTTCAAACTGATGGGAAGCAAAACCATCTCACACCGGAAGATTCGAGAAAGTTTGTTCAATATATAAGTGTTCACCTAGCTCTATTAGTATGAGGTCTTTTGGGAGGTGTCCAAAAATAAATACATGAGGGCTTGGCTCGGAGTTAGGGTTCGTGTTAATGCGGAGTTAGGGTGAAGGTGTGCACAGTCGCAATGCACGTTATGGGAAGTTCTTGGTGTGACAAAAAGACCGGAGATCTGCAAGGGTGCCTCGTGTCTAAAGTGACGTACGGTGCAATCCCAAAGATCTGCAGGGGTGCCTTGTGTCGAAAGTGAAGGTGACGGGAGATCTGCAGGGGTGCCTTATGCATGTAGGGGTGCCTTGTGTCAAAAGTGACGGTGCGACCCCGAAGATCTACAGGGGTGCTTTGTGTCGAGAGTGAAGGTGCGCGCAGTTGTTTTGCTTTAATAAAGCCCAAGTACAAGCATTATTGAGTCAATATAGCACAAGGGGTCTAATCCCATAAGGAGGAGTAAATCAATCAATCACCTAATGCGTTCACTAATCTATAGACCAATTCAAGCGCAAGAGTTATAACTAAAATAGAACCACAAATTAAACTAAGAAATAAAACTAGACAAGAAAGTGAAGTGAAATACGGAAGAAGGACAAGTAACTAGAATTCAAGCAACAATAAACAAGTGGCAACGGAAAGTGATGATCATACAAGGTCGTGCTCAATTAGCGCTTCGGTGGAATCAGTTGTCTCACAATTCTAATTGCTAACGTATGCCCAAGCTCCTCTCGGAGTCAAGCACATGTACCTAACCAAGTCCAATGTCGCTCTCGTGATCATTAGCTCAATAATTAGATCAATTAATCAAGATTAGTGCAAGAAACTAACTAGCAGCTCGGCTCGGTTAATCAATTGCTTAATTGCTCAAGTTTAAGCTAAATCTCTTTATACTTAGCCCTTAAGTGTTGTGAAATCTTTTCCAATTCACATACAATTTCTCAATTAATATGTAAATCTAGAGTCATATCTAAGGTGATCAGGCTCAAATATGCATACAATTAAATTTCACAAACATAAGACCAAGTGGTAATCCAATCTAGACATCTTATCAAACACATACCCTACACAATACATCACCCCCCCCCCCCCCCCCCCTTTACGTAGGACTTCATATCAAGCAAATCAACCTTAGACTCAAAGGAATTCATACTCAATGCGTTCATAATCACTAAATTGAAATGAATTGTCAACTGTTCAAGTTTAGGACAAGCTAAATCCCAAAGCATCATATATTGTTCTCAACAAGAAATGGATTGAAATTAACTACTAAAGACAAGTAAAATAAACTAGAAAGCTAAGAATGAGAAATTGATACTAAGGTCTTCTAATTAAGCTTCAATCTTCATCTCCAAGCTACGACATGAAAGGGTCACCTCCAAGCCTCCTAAGAGTTGTTCTATCTAATTAGGGAAAAGTGTGTATGAGAGAATAAGCTAACTCTCATAAATATGTTGAAATGAGGCTTAAAAATTCCCTTTCGTGAGAGACACACGACCGTTTGATGACACAGTGTAAAAACCAAACGACCGTTTAACTAAAAAAAGGGCAATGCAATTTCAGGCTTCCAAACGACCGTTTACCACACCAGTACAAAGACCACATGTCCGTTTCATTTAGTCGGCTCAAGTCAATATGGTTTACACGGCCGTTTGATGATTCAAGTTCATTTATCAAATGACCTTTTAACTCAATCTTTTCAGGACAGTAGGCTTTACACGACCGTTTGATTCTCCAGTACAATTATCAAACGGTCGTTTAACTTACACTGGAACTTAAAACTTCTCGACCTTCATCCGATTTTGTTTCGTTCTTCCTCTTTTTGACTCCTGCAAGTATATTACCTGAAATGGAGCAATTATAGATATATAAGTACATCAAACGACAAAGAATTTATACAATACACGGCTCAAATGGACGTGAAATTTGAACTTATCAACGGTTAAAATACGTGTTATAAGAAGTTCACAATGTGACAACAAGATCGGAGATACGCAAGGGTGCCTTGTATGACGCCCCAAGCGTGGAGCTATCACATCCCCCCCACTAGAACCCAACACGTATATGAAATGGAAAATCCATATACGTGCTAAGAGCTAACGAACGAGAGACACTCAAGACCACTCCTAGCAAGGCGACGCTATACAGACGGTCAACAACAATTAAACGCATAGCGGAAGCAAACTCATCAAGTAAATAACAATTCAGAAGCTTAACATTAACTAATTTACATAAACAAGGTTCACAACTAACATATCAAAAGTAGTATAGTGTATAAGTTAGTAACTACATCACATGCCAACATCATTCTAATCCAACTGATACCATACATGATATCACCAAAACTAGAACTCGACTAAAAAAAAAAGCTAGACAACCCGTTTCCTAGTCGACTCCCAAAACCTGCAATCAATACATAGGAACAAGAAGGAAAGAGAAAGAGGGTCAGTCGAGTGACTGGCGAGGGATAACAATATACAAGTTATAATTAATGCAATAATGAGAGATGCAATGCACTATAACAATTCGCCTCGACCTAATATAGCCCCATTTTACAATATAATTATTTTCGTTATAATAATAGGGTGTATATCGGGTTAAGGGTTTTCAAGCAATCAATGGGTACAGAGTTATACCCGTTCTCCAACCTTACTCAACAAGACAATATAATAAAATAATTCCCTTTTTCCTCTGGGTGACGGAAGGGTTAATTGCTCCCTAACCATCGAGTTGTCACTTGAGTCGTAGCCCATCTCGGTACTATGCTCCTTCGGCCGAAGTCGGTCACAGGTAATACGTAATATCCACTACCTCCAAAGATAGCACGTACACCCATAGAGGTCGTAGAGTAGATTCACCGTCAGCCCTATGCATTCTTGGATCCCCTAAGCCACGTTGCCTCGGGCCCAACAATCACAAGCACTCGTTATGCAATGCATGAAAGATACATTTTCAATTTTCAATTGAGATTCACGAACACACTCTTGAGAACATATATGTATAACTCATTTGATATTAGAAAATCATTTTCGGGAAAATAGTAGACAATGGATTATTTAGTACATAAATACATATATGTATAATACTTCGGGTGAGGAACAATCAAATCGTGCAGGCCATAGTATCGGTATAATATTGATTACAGTAAGAGAATAACCTCACCTTGATAACCTCAACAAAAGAGAACCAAAACAAGATACGAATCTAAACCACCGGGCCCTCGGGAGGATCACCTGAACAAAAGACACGAGTACGGTCGATATTAGACCCAAAAGGACCAACTAGAGACGCTCGAAGAGGTAAAACAATGTCATGAAATGTTATGAGTATAGATTCATATGCAACGAGACTATAAGAAATGCGCAAATATGAGCAATCATGGTGCTTTAAGAATTAACTTTCACGTTGAAGATCATTTAGGGCATGTTTAGACGTCTTTCATGCAATTTTAGTAAAACTATATACTTATACAAGAGCACTTACACTTGGACTAAAGAATATAGCAAAAATGAGGTTCAATAAACGAAAAGAAACAACGAAAAAAACAAGAAACGGGCATTTGGGCAAAACTTAGCAAAAGCTGACAGTTTTCTCCAAACGCGCAAGCTGTAAAGAATTGGGTATATCTTAAGTTTGAGAAGTTGTAATTAAGTTTTGTTTTATTGGAAATGAAAGTAGACAAACAGGGACTTCCAACCATATATGGATCTAATTTTAGTTCAAAGTGGATCAAAAATGACAAAGGTGCAAAGTTGAGCGAATGCAAATTTTCGACAGATTGGCAACCCAATTTTGGATCGATCATCCCTCCTCAGAAATGATTTTAAAGTGATTCTAATTGGAGAATACTCTACACTCAAAGAGGTTCTAGTAGTCAAACATTCAGATCAATCGGAGCTCATTTGAGGTCCGCACGGCCATGCGACTTCTGGCCTTAAAACCTGCGCGACAGTGCGAAGAAAATTATGCTGAAAATTCGAAAGTTTAGGCACGGCCGTGCAAGAAATGAATGGGTAAGCTGCATGGTCGTGCGAACATGTCTAGTACAAGAAGAAAATAGGGAAAAACAGGGGAGAAAGAGGGAAGGAAGCCAAGGATTCACCCAACCATCCGAACTTACAAAGATACACTTAGAATCAAGTATCCTCAACTCATAGCACATAAAAGCACACTTAGGAGCAGTTAAGGCTCAAATATATATCAATAACTCAAGCTTAATATCCTTAATCATCATTCTCAAAACCCATCAACTCCATTAATAACCTTCAAGCTTTCCTAACTTATGAATCATGCATGATAACTTCTTGAATTCTTCCTAGCTCATGATTTCTAGCATATTTACTCCTACAACTAACATGCTTTGCTATGTAATTCTCCATAACCTAGCTTCCATGGCAACATATTCATGCACATGCATACAAAATTAAATGGTAGATGTGACGCCTCGAGCGTAGAGCTATCACATCCCCCGCACTAGAACCCAACACGTATATAAAATGGAGAGTCCATATACGTGCTAAGAACTAGCGAACGGAAGACACTCAAGACCACATCTAACTAGGCGGCACTAAACAGACGGTTAACAACAATTAAACGCATAGCGGAAGCAACTCATCGCTTATCCAATAATTCAAAAGCTCAACAACTAAACATAATATGCATAGATAAGGCCACAATTGCTAAAAGTAAAGCTGTACACAAGTGTCATATATATATATACCAACTATAGGAGACAAGTAATACATTACAAAATATTATCCTAACTGGACTCGACTTGAAAGAAAGCTAGACAACCCGCCGCCTAGTCAACTCCCACCTGCAGCCAACAAGGTAACAAGAAACAGAACAAGAGAGGGTCAGTCGAGCGACTGGTGAGGCGGAAGGAATATAATAGATATATACACGATGCAATAGGAACAGATATGCAATGCAATAACAAGCTGCCTTGATCCGATATAGCCTCAATTTTCAATAATAAAGCCATCATTTACTTTAGTCTCAATTTCAAGAACAAGACAATCATTCATTTTCAAGAACGATGGCGTATACCGGATTAAGGGTTTCAAGCAATCAGTGGGTACCGAGTTATACCCTTTCTCCAACCTTTACTCCACAATCAATCACGAACAAGAACAATAACAAGAAACCATCCTTCTGCCTCCGGGTGACGGAAGAGGTAGTTAACCCCTAACCATCCAAGAACACTCGAGTCATAGCTCATTTCGGTACTATGCTCCTTCGGCATCCATTGTCCGTCACAAGCGACATGTGGTATCTGTTGGAAAACACGAATCAGAAAGCAGCGGAATTTAAAAAATTTTTCCAACAAAAGGACCTAGAACTCGCAATCGTGTAACCAAATTCGTAAAGATAGAAAACTTACTTTTCTTTTTATTCTTTCTTGAAGCGTTTTAAGCCACCCAAGAACGCTCTTCTCGCGGCTTGATCCCCTCTCCTTGGTAAAGCTCGAATCTTCAAACTTCTAACTTGAAGTCTCTAGAGAAAGTCCACCAACTTGATCACAATCTAACTAGTAAGGATGCTAGTTCTCTAGTTAGTGTTTAGGCTCAACCTAGGGTTTAATTTAATCTTGGAGAAAGGATGGTGTTCAACACATGAACCAAGAATTGTCAATTAGCTCTAAAGGGGAGCATGAGCTCCCCTATATATAGGAAAGGGGAGGGGCGGCCGAACCTAGTCCTAATGGACAAAGGATTTGGTCTCTCTCTCTCCTATTACTTGATGATCAAGTATTTTCCAACTTTGACTTTGAATTCTAATTCAAGTCAACTTTTAAGAGAGCTAAAAATATCCAAACTATTTTTGGATAATTTTATACTTTATTTATTATAAAAATAAATAACTTATTTTATCTAATTAATTAATTCATAATTAATTAACTAGATTATTTTCTCCAAAATTAGACTTTCTTTTTAATTCAAAATTAAACCAAAGTCTATTAAATAATTAACTAAATTAATCATTTAATATATATATAAATTCACGTGTGTGACACATGTCACAAGGACACGTGTGGCTACACACGTGTGGAACCCTCTAGGCTCGATTAACTCGTTTAATCATTTTCAAGCCTCAACTCATGTAACCAAGTTGTTGTGTGTGACCCTCTAGGTTCTCAATTCAATTAGCAGTGACCCTAATTAATTAATTCACTAATTAATTAATCAGTCCACAGATTAAACGACCATAGTCTAGCAACAGGTGTTTAACCCCTAGCTGAATTGGAATGTTCGGATTCGACAGAACCTTTAAGTCATTGATTCATGTGAGATACAATCCTCCTACTTACTATCTCTCAACCAAGATCTAGGGCAAGGGAATAATCAGAACCCTAATAATCCGGTCTTAAAGCTAAGTGCATTTCATATCCATTTGATCTCAATCCAAGAAACCCTTTTCTTGATGTCTTGATCTACTGCCTTGGCCAAGGACTCCATATGGCATATGAATGACTTACACAATAAGAGATCACCTTGAAAATGCAAGTGTAGGTCCTTTCTTGATTCTCATTCACTTTCATGAATCACTTATGTAGCCCCAGCATAAGCCTTGAATCAGTTGTCTAAGGCGACACCCTTTAAAGCTTATACCTAAGACTACAGAGTTAACTCATAAAGTGAGAAGGAACCTCAAGTCTAAGGATCAATTAATCACATCAATGACTCGTGAGATATTTCCTAATCTGGAAGTTTCCATTTCCCGAAATAGAAACTTCCTTTCCCATTTAGGAATGTTCTCACACGGGGCACCTCAGTGAACTTACTTATTAAAGTAAGCACCCTCATGTATCACGCACGTATCAGCTATACACTTTGCACCTCCATGAAACAAGGTGGTCATTCTTAAGGGCGTGATCCCACAAGCAAGCCTTAGAGGAGCCAGGTTGACACTCCCACTGTCTGTAGGACTCATCGGCTTGGAGTATTTTACTAATCATGACTTATGTGATATAGGGCTCGTTTCATGAACCATTTCACCTAAATGGTAGAGTCCTAAAGCCATCAGGATTAGGGGAGTTCTCATACATGCACAGCTAAAGTAAACGCATACCAAACAAGAGCATATAAAGAAGTGTTGCCTCAATTCGTTATTTTATTCAAAGATTGTCTGTGATTACAATAAGGAAAAGCACAAAGCGGATATACAATCGGCTTTCTAGGGCACTATTCCTAACATTCTCCCACTTGCCCGTCAAAGCCATTCTAAAGCTACTCTAAGTCCCATCTTCTGAAGATGACCTTGGAAAGCTTCTCGACTAAGGGGTTTAGTAAGTGGATCTGCCACGTTCTCTGCTGATGTGACCCTCTCAATTAGCACATCTCCTCTTTTGATAATATCACGGATTAGGTGATACTTCCTCATAATGTGCTTGGTCCGTTGGTGAGATCTTGGTTCTCTTGCTTGAGCAACCGCCCCAGTGTTGTCACAAAACACAGTAATGGGGTCTTTCATGCTAGGAACAACATTCAACTCTTGAATGAAGTTTCTAATCCAAACACCTTCCTTAGCTGCATCATTTGCAGCTAAGTATTCGGCCTCAGTGGTCGAATCTGCAGTGGTTGTTTGCTTGGAACTCTTCCAACTCACTGCTCCGCCGTTTAGGCAGAAAATGTATCCTGACATTGACTTAAAATCATCTAAGTCAGATGCAAAGCTTGCATCGCAGTATCCTTCGACATTAAGATCTTTCTGACCTCCGTAAACTAAGAATAAATCTTTAGTACTCTTTAAGTACTTAAGAATATTCTTCACGGCAGCCCAGTGACCATCTCCAGGGTCAGATTGGAAACGACTTGTCACACTAAGTGCATAAGCCACATCCGGTCGAGTACATAACATTGCATACATCATGCTACCTATTGCTGATGCATAAGGTGTATGAGTCATTCTCTCCTTCTCAAGGTTAGTCTTAGGACACATCTTCTTTGAAAGACATGTTCCTACACTCATAGGAAGGTTCTTAACCTTTGCTGACTCCATATTGAATCTCTTCAATACTTTGTCAATGTACATCGACTGTGATAGTCCTATTAACCTTCTAGATCTATCTCTATAGATTTTGATTCCAAGGATATAGGACGTATCACCAAGATCTTTCATCTCGAATTGGTTCGATAACCATAACTTAGTCACTTTCATGTCATCCTTCGAATTCCCAATAAGAAGGATGTCATCAACATAAAGTACTAAGAATTGCACTGAGGTCTCCAATTCCTTTTTATACACACATGATTCATTCGAAATTTGGATGAAGCCAAACGCTTTGACTGATTCATCAAATCGAATGTTCCAATTCCTAGAAGCCTGTTTCAATCCATAGATTGATCTTTGGAGTTTGCAAACCTTTTGCTCACTCCCACTGAATGTGAAACCTATGGGTTGCTCCATATAAATGTCTTTGTCAATGTCACCATTGAGAAAGGCAGTTTTCACATCCATTTGCCATATCTCATAGTCATAATATGCAGCAATGGCAAGCATGATCCGAATAGACTTTTGCATTGCAACTGGTGAAAAGGTTTCGTCAAAGTCCACGCCGGGTCTCTGAGTAAATCCTTTTGCAACCAGTCTTGCTTTGTAGGCTGCAATGCTTCCATCAACTCCAAGCTTTCTCTTAAAGATCCATTTGCAACCTATGGGTTTGACCCCATCAGGCAAATCTACCAAGGTCCAAACTTGGTTGGAGTTCATGGAATCCATTTCGGATTTCATGGCTTCTATCCACTGTTCAGAGTCAGAATCTGAAAGTGCCTCCTCATATGTTGAAGGATCACTATCCTTTTGAGAGATTTCATGGAAGAATCCATACCATCTCTCCTGCTGTCTAGGAGTACGTTCAGAACGCCTTAGAGGAGGATTTTCGTGTGTATCGAAATTCGTGATTGGTTGTAGTTGATCAGAGTGGGACGTTTCTTCAGTGGGTGGTATGGGGTCACTTTGTACTTCTTCTAATTCTATGATCTTGCCTTGCTTTTCCTCAAGGAACGGTTCCTCCAGAAAAGTAGCATTTCTGGAAACAAACACCTTTTGCTCAGATTGATCATAGAAATAGTATCCTATGGATTCCTTAGGATAACCTACAAAGTAGCATAAGTTAGAACGAGATTCTAACTTATCTCCCACTGTCCTCTTCACGTAAGTAGGACAACCCCAAATTCTTAAGTAAGAATAACTAGGGATTTTACCATGCCACATTTCATAGGGCGCTTTAGGGACTGACTTAGAGGGAACTAGATTCAAAATCTTTGCTGCACTTTCTAGGGCATAACCCCAGAAAGAAGGTGGTAAGTCAGTGAAACTCATCATGGAACGAACCATATCAAGTAGGGTTCGATTCCTTCTCTCAGAAACTCCATTAAGCTGAGGAGTTCCCGGAGGAGTCCATTGAGAGATAATCCCATTATCTTTGAGATGATTAAGGAATTCTTCACTAAGATATTCGCCTCCTCGATCAGATCGAAGTGCTTTGATCTTGTGACCAGTTTGGTTCTCAACCTCCTTTTGAAATTCTAAGAATTTCTCAAAAGCTTCAGATTTATACTTCATTAAGTATACATAACCATACCGACTAAAGGCATCAGTAAAGGTTATGAAGTACTGATGATTGTTTCTAGTGCTTACACTAAGTGGTCCACAAACATCAGTATGGATCAAATCCAAAACCTCAGTGGCACGTTCCACAGTTCCTTTAAAAGAGACTTTGGACATTTTTCCTTTGAGACAGGATTCGCAAGAAGTTAACTCTTTGAGATCATTTTCAGAGAATGATCCTAAAGTGTTTATCTTGCTAATTCTGTTCTTGGAAATGTGTCCTAATCTAGCGTGCCATAAGGGAGCTGAAACTTTGTCATCTCTCTTACGCTTCGTTTCTCGTTGTATATTTATAATATTGATATTCTGAGTTAGATAAAGCCCATTACTTAGAGTACCGATGTGAAAGGAAGAGTTGTTCCGTTTGATAAAATATTTACCATTCTTAATATAAGTTTCATAACCTTCACAATCTAATATTAGAACTGAAATTATATTACGAATAATGCTCGGTACATAAAGGACTTTATTTAATACTAACTCAAAACTACCTAAATCTAATCTAATTGTGCCTAAAGCTCGAGCTTCAACGTTTGAGCCATCGCCGATCTTCAAGACACATTCTCCTTCTTTTAGTTGTTGAACATCACTTAGCATCTGTACATTATTACAGATATGAGTTCCACAACCGGTATCAAGTACCCAAGAACTAGAATTAATAGAAAGATTTACTTCAACGAGAAAGATACCTTTCTTTAGAGTAGCCTTGTACTCTGGGCAGTTTCTCCTCCAATGTCCCGCTTTGCCACAATGGAAGCAACCATCCTCTTTCTGATCACGCTTCTTCTTTTGGGCCTTCCCTTTCGAAATGCCACCAATGGGCCTAAGGGGTTTCTTCTTCTTCTTTTAGGCTTTCTTACCCTTACCTTTAGAAGGCCCAGAAGAGGAAGATGGAGCATTTACCATCAAAACCTTATTGTCCTTCTTGATCGTGCTTTCAGCAGTCACAAGCTGACTAATCAGCTCAGCTACAGTAGCACCAGCATGATTCATGTTGAAGTTAAGGACAAATGGGTTGAATGATGGTGGGAGCGAAGCTAGCAACAAATCCAGTGAAAGCTCATCTTTCAGCGACATGTCCATGGAAGCAAGTTTCTCAGTAAGGGCAAGAAACTTGAGTCCATATTCATGGACACTTGAACCTTCCCTCATTCTCAAGTGGAACAATTCCTTTGAAGTGTTATACCTTGTAACACGTTCATGAGGGCGGTAAAGTTGCTCTAAGTGGTCGTAAATCTCCCAAGCAAATTCCATGGCCTCATGTTGCCTTTGCAAGTCCGGAGACATGTTAGCCAACATAAGGCAACGGGCTTGGAGATTATCATCCTTCCACTTCTGAATCGCATCCCGCTCGGCCCGAGTGGGAGCCTCCCCTTCGGGACTAGGCTCCCCTTCGAAGAGAACATAAGTTCTCTTCTCAGAATCTAAAATGATTTTTAGATTCCTCAGCCAATCAGAATAGTTGGGACCAGTCAACTTGTTTGACTCGAGGATCGATACAAGAGGGTTTTTGGTTGCCATTTCAAAACACGTAGAGAATCACAGAATCTACGACCTAAATGGTAAAACAGAGAACTAGTGAGCATGCTGAATTATAACGATATACAAAAGATAAGGTCTTTAATCTAATGTAGCTCCCACTGTTTTTCAAAGATCTAAGAGGAACGTGTTTCCCAATGGGTACTAAGATCCTAGGCATTTTACCTCGAACCCACGACTCGCGGACATTCTAAGTAAGAACCCTAGGTAGGTACAGCTTACCAATTCTAACACCTTTAGAACTCTTAGTAATTGTTTTTTGCATCACCTATCTTTCAATATGGACCCACGACTCGTGCGACATCCATATTTACTTAGGCGTTAAGCTAGACCCATCAATCATAAGATCATGACCAAAACTTAGTTCGAACGACCCACGACTCGCGGACATCGCCCTTGCTAAAATTGACCACGAAATATTGATCATTTAAAATGATCAATTAGGTAACTAAGAACTAATAAGCTCCACTAGCTATCCCACGACTCGCAGACAATAACTAGCTTTACTTACTAAACTTAAAACCTATTGATGGAATGCTAGGAATTTAATTCAAAATTTGCATCTCGAATTAAACACCTATTTGTTCGAAATTAGCCTAATATTTAATGGGAATTTTCGAATCAACCGGAGGGTTGTCCGGTTCGACCTCACCAACATATATGTTATCCAATTTTATTAGTCTTGATTAATGCAAGTACACTTAAATGCATATCAAACAAGCACATAAACAGATAACATGTCCTAGCATGATACTAACATGTAATGATCATGGGTTCTACCTATCTTATGCGTGATATGTGGGAGCCACTCCACAATCACAAGTTCTAACATACATGCCACATAAACAGTTTAAATCACATAAGGGAAAGCGGTAACAAAATACGAGCCCTATCTCTATTACATTTAACAATTGAGATTCCCCTCCCTAACATTTTGAGGGGTCTTCACTTATGGCCTCCTTGTTACTTGAATGTGGTCCATCTTACTCCATGGGTGCATTGTCTCCAAAATGAAAATAAAACCTCACCACCTATCTCTACTCTCAAATTACAATAAAAAGAAAAAGACATAAAGTAATAAGGCTCAATCTTCATATTGGCCTTAGACATTACACGGGGCATACCCCGGCCTCAAAAACAGTAATATGGAAAGCCACATAATAAATCACATAACAGTGCGCACATAAGTAAGGCTCCAACCTCAATTGAAAAACGCAACTATAGGGCTCCAACCCCAATTTAAACCATCCATGTGCATAAATTAAAACCATACATAGATCTAAACCCATGATCACCTAACATGCTTTTGCAAGAATTTAAATTTAACCAATAAATTAAAATTCTCGCTTTAAGCTCTAATAGCTTAAAACACGACTTGATGCCAGTCTTGTTTGTAAAAGTTTTCAATAAATCCCAAATTACCAAAACAAATAAAATTCCAATTAATTTCTGAAAATTAATAATTTTATCAAGATGTATTTTCCCAAAATATAAACCGTTTCAATTTCTCAAAAATCCCAATTTTAAGTTTTGTTCAAAATTAAAATAAATATTCAAAAATAAAATTTTAAAATTAAAATAAAATTGGGACTGGATTGCACGAAACACGAAAAGGCCGGATCGCGAAAACGGGACCCGTACGCGGAGAAGACAGCACGCACGCGGCGCGCGCAACAGGCGCGCACAGAGCGCTGCCAAGGCCGAGCGAGTGCGCGCGCGGCTTTCCCGCAAGCATGCGGGTGGGGTGGGCGGCCAGTCTCGGCCGCCCTGGGCGGGCGCGCCTGCGGAAGGGGCTGGGCGGAACGCCCTGCGCACGCCTAGGTCAGGCGGGCGGTGCGCGCGACGCCTTCGCGCGCGGGGTTTCGCGTGTTCGTCGCGATCCGGGTTTTCGTTTCGTGTTTTCGTTCAAAAGCAAAACCAATCCAAGAAATCCAAAAACAGTTTATACAGTTTCAGATCTAAAATTGTTTTTCAAAATTAAATTTTATAAAAACCAATTTTCAGAAACTTTCAGGAAAAAATACAGTTTCGTAATTCAGGCTTTCTAAAACAATTACAAATACTCAATCGCATCAAGCCAAAGAATTTCTACCAAATTCAGTATAATTGAGACGAATCAGAAACACGATTAACGAGGTGGCTCTGATACCACTTGTTGGAAAACACGAATCAGAAAGCAGCGGAATTTAAAAAATTTTTCCAACAAAAGGACCTAGAACTCGCAATCGTGTAACCAAATTCGTAAAGATAGAAAACTTACTTTTCTTTTTATTCTTTCTTGAAGCGTTTCAAGCCACCCAAGAACGCTCTTCTCGCGGCTTGATCCCCTCTCCTTGGTAAAGCTCGAATCTTCAAACTTCTAACTTGAAGTCTCTAGAGAAAGTCCACCAACTTGATCACAATCTAACTAGTAAGGATGCTAGTTCTCTAGTTAGTGTTTAGGCTCAACCTAGGGTTTAATTTAATCTTGGAGAAAGGATGGTGTTCAACACATGAACCAAGAATTGTCAATTAGCTCTAAAGGGGAGCATGAGCTCCCCTATATATAGGAAAGGGGAGGGGCGGCCGAACCTAGTCCTAATGGACAAAGGATTTGGTCCCTCTCTCTCCTATTACTTGATGATCAAGTATTTTCCAACTTTGACTTTGAATTCTAATTCAAGTCAACTTTTAAGAGAGCTAAAAATATCCAAACTATTTTTGGATAATTTTATACTTTATTTATTATAAAAATAAATAACTTATTTTATCTAATTAATTAATTCATAATTAATTAACTAGATTATTTTCTCCAAAATTAGACTTTCTTTTTAATTCAAAATTAAACCAAAGTCTATTAAATAATTAACTAAATTAATCATTTAATATATATATAAATTCACGTGTGTGACACGTGTCACAAGGACACGTGTGGCTACACACGTGTGGAACCCTCTAGGCTCGATTAACTCGTTTAATCATTTTCAAGCCTCAACTCATGTAACCAAGTTGTTGTGTGTGACCCTCTAGGTTCTCAATTCAATTAGCAGTGACCCTAATTAATTAATTCACTAATTAATTAATCAGTCCACAGATTAAACGACCATAGTCTAGCAATAGGTGTTTAACCCCTAGCTGAATTGGAATGTTCGGATTCGACAGAACCTTTAAGTCATTGATTCATGTGAGATACAATCCTCCTACTTACTATCTCTCAACCAAGATCTAGGGCAAGGGAATAATCAGAACCCTAATAATCCGGTCTTAAAGCTAAGTGCATTTCATATCCATTTGATCTCAATCCAAGAAACCCTTTTCTTGATGTCTTGATCTACTGCCTTGGCCAAGGACTCCATATGGCATATGAATGACTTACACAATAAGAGAGCACCTTGCAAATGCAAGTGTAGGTCCTTTCTTGATTCTCATTCACTTTCATGAATCACTTGTGTAGCCCCAGCATAAGCCTTGAATCAGTTGTCTAAGGCGACACCCTTTAAAGCTTATACCTAAGACTACAGAGTTAACTCATAAAGTGAGAAGGAACCTCAAGTCTAAGGATCAATTAATCACATCAATGACTCGTGAGATATTTCCTAATCTGGAAGTTTCCATTTCCTGAAATAGAAACTTCCTTTCCCATTTAGGAATGTTCTCACACGGGGCACCTCAGTGAACTTACTTATTAAAGTAAGCACCCTCATGTATCACGCACGTATCAGCTATACACTTTGCACCTCCATGAAACAAGGTGGTCCTTCTTAAGGGCGTGATCCCACAAGCAAGCCTTAGAGGAGTCAGGTTGACACTCCCACTGTCTGTAGGACTCATCGGCTTGGAGTATTTTACTAATCATGACTTATGTGATATAGGGCTCGTTTCATGAACCATTTCACCTAAATGGTAGAGTCCTAAAGCCATCAGGATTAGGGGAGTTCTCATACATGCACAGCTAAAGTAAACGCATACCAAACAAGAGCATATAAAGAAGTGTTGCCTCAATTCGTTATTTTATTCGAAGATTGTCTGTGATTACAATAAGGAAAAGCACAAAGCGGATATACAATCGGCTTTCTAGGGCACTATTCCTAACAGTATCAACTACCTCCGATGATAGTACAGTCCCCCGTAGAGGTCGCGAGATAGATTTACCGTCAGCCCATGCTTTCTCGGCTCCTCTTCCCACGTTGCCTCGGGCCCTTACCCCACTCAAATAGTGGGGCCCCATCGAAATACGCGAATGGGGATTTTCAAGAACAAGCACTCGTTTATGCAATGCATGCAAGAAACTTTCCATTTTCACAATTAAAGTCATGAACACACGCACAAGAATCTATATGTATAACCCATTTGTTACTTGAAATCCATTTACAATAAAAATTGAGAATATAGTAGTCAATCAAGTATTTATTAGATAGGTATACATATATGTATAATATTTCACATGCGGGGAAACAATTCCAATTCATGTAGGCTATACGGGTATAGGTTATTGGCTACAGCAAGAAGATAAACCTCACCTTTTAACCTTACCGACCGTTTATCAAAAGACAGTGAGAGAAGTAGTTGACCTTACTCAATCGGAACATGACCTATCTGAAATGGACCTATGTAACGAGACATGACACGTGAGACTTAGACTCAAAGGACCAACTAGAGATGCTCGGCAATGCAAAACAATGTCATGAAATGATATGAGTATAGATTCATATGTAACGATACTATAATTATGCAAGGAATGACAAACTTGAGCAATCATGGCACTTTAAAAATTAACTATCACATTGAAGATCACTTAGGGTAAGTTTAGACATCTTTCATGCAACTTTAGTAAAACAATAAACTCATATAAGAGCATTTACACTTGAAATAAAGAGTATATAACACATATGAGGTTCAATAAACCGAAATAAACGATGAAAAAGGCAAGAAACGAGCATTTAGGCAAAACTTGGCAAAGCTGACAGTTTTCTCCAAACGCGCAAGCTGTAAAGAATTGAGTATATCTTAAGATTGAGGAGTCGGAATTAGGTTTTGTCTGTTAAAATGAAAGTAGACAAACAGGGCTTTCCAACCATATATAGCTCAAATTTTAGTTCAACGTGTATCAAAAATGGCATAGGTGCAAAGTTGAGCAATTGCAGATTTCCGGCAGATTGGCGACACAATTTTGAATCGATCATATCTCCCTCCTCATAAATGATTTTAAGGTGATTCCAATTGGAGAATTCTCTAAACTTATAGTTTCAGTGGCCCAAAAATCAGCTCAATCAGAGTTCATTTGAGGGGGTACCCGGCCAGGTAAAGTTTAAGGTAAAAATTCCCCGACCGGGGAAAACAGTCCAGAAAAACCCCTGTATAAGAGTACCCGCCCGGGTACTTTTTCTTCATGAATTTACCTGCCCGGGTAGATTGTTTTCAGCTGAAAAACGAGAAGAAACAGGGGAAAACAGGGGAGGAAAGGAAAAGGGAGCAAAGTCACAACAAAACTCACCCAAAACAATCATATAACATGCATATAACTCATATATACAAATTAGGCATCATATACTCCATGGAACATGCTTTGATCAACCAAAACTTATTCAACAAACCCATATTTGATCATGACCCTTCTCACTCAAATCCACATAAATCCATAAACGCATCTAAAACACCTAAATGGAGCAAAATAAACACATAAACGCATCAAACGGCACAATAATATACTCTAATCAACACTTAAATCCATGCAAATTCTACACTCAACAAATTCCCCCACACTTGCCTATTGCTCGTTCTCGAGTAATTTGAAAATAAGAAAACACATCCCCATCAAACCTCGCCTTAAAAGCAATCATCAAACCATCGCCTAAACAAGTCTAACTTATCAAACCAAGTACTCATGAACACAAGATCATCAAATATAGTATGAAAAGTATACCTTTGTGTAGTGTGTGAATTTGAACGAAACAATGTACCAAGATTAGAATGACACATTCATAATTTTCTCCTAAGTTCCAATCATTAACTTTGGAATACACTCTTCGCACCTATCTCCACTAATGGGATTAACTCAAGACTTAGGATCGGTAGGTTTTTCATGCTTGTAATGTAGGCTTTGGGTAAGGTTATGGAAATTTTGGATCAAGTGACTACTTACCAAGCTTACATCATTTAATCTATACAAAACACAGCGCTTTCATTCGCCATTAAGCACTTCCCCCACGCTTAGACAGTTGTATCCCACACTTTCAAGTTCACACTTCGCATAGTTTTTCTTTTCTTTTCTTTTTGCTCTTTCTTTTTCACATCTTTTCTTTTCCATAACTTTTTCTCATTCTTTTTCTTTTTTTACATAAATTTCTCACTTTCACTCACCAGAATAATCAAAAGGAATCCAAAGATAGATATTCTCTATACGATCAAATGAGCAAGCCTTGGCATAAAATTAATAAGGTGGTTTCTTTTGTTGTGCATTAGGCTTATGATGTGGCTACAAAAATCTTTGCACAACAATTAGGCTCAGCGGGATCAATAAGATTACGTTATTTAGTGAAAAAGGCTAAAAAAAAGGCTTGTAATCCTCCGATAACGAATGCCTACTTCACTTCCTTAATCTTTCATTAACTTAAAATTTTGCCTCAATAGGACTAATATACATCCTAATCAAATCTTAGACTTATTTGAAAATCATCAATTCACTTTTCTAAGCAAAGTACATCATCACGTTCAAAAGTGCTCAAAGTATAAGGGCATACTAACACACTAAGTTATCTAATCTCATGAAAATTGTCCTCAATTCAAAAAGCCTAACTTATTCTAGCAAAAGCTCAATAATCAAACTTCACAGAAAAAGTTCAAAACGGGAAATTTTTTTCAAAATTCTTGCAATTTCTCAACTCCTAACAATTCACAAGGTTAACAATACATCTACTCATGCAAATATCCAAGAAATTCAAAATTCTAACCATATCTCCCCCACACTTAGTCTTTGCAATGTCCTCATGCAAATGAAAGAATTAAAGTTCAAACAAAACTCCCTTATCATTTGAAGACCAGACAATATGTTAGCAAAGCTTCCAAAACCTAAGATACATGACTAGAAAATACGGATCAAGTGCAAAAGCAATTGATAATCAACATGCATCCAACAAGTATCACACACAAGTCACAAATTCCAAGTAAAGAAAGGGCACATTGCATAAAAATAAAAATTCATGGAGTTCAAAACATAAGCAAAGAACTAAGAGTAGCAAGAGTATCACAAAATCAAAGAGTACATGAGCAAAATAGAATGACAATAAAGTAAGAGAAACATAATGGCAAAGCAAGGGCTCAGGTGGCTGCTGGGATCCTCTAAAATACTCGTCAAAACGAGCGTAAAACCTCTCAAACTTGATATCAACATGAGCTTGCCATTCATCAAATCGCTCATCCACACAATGAGCTAAATCTTCAATCCTCGCGGTCATGGCGGTCACATCAGCTCTCAATCCAGCCAACTCCGTCCTAAGACTCCTCAAACTAGCTGAAGCATCTTCATCAACTTCATCAACAACAGCCGGTGCAACATTACGGAGGACCTCAAACTCGGTGTCAGGCCTGTCGGGAATCTGAGCTAAGAGCTCCTTCTGCGCATCAGTCAGCTCCTCATAACGAGCCTTGCCCTAACTATACATCTGCTAGAATCTATCTCTATCCCAGATTGGCCACCATGGCAAGATTTCATCCTTGAGTCGTCCACTCTCCCATGCTAGAGCCAAACCCACATTCTCCAGATACTGTGGACCAATATCATAACCAAAATCAACGGGCAACAATCCCCTAGGCCCCCAATCTATCTCACGAGCAAACATGGTCACATACGCACCGTGGGCTATCGTCCCGGTAGCCTTCCCTGCAACTTCTTTAAGCAACCAGAGGAACTCAGTCGTACCATCGAATTTGATCCCTTCCTTCATCATGTACATGATTCCCAACTCCATCTCAGTTACGTGGCTGTCACTCCCGGATCAGGCACAGAATCCTGTAGCTAAGATCCTATGCACTATCACCCAAGCCAACGAATCAAAGTAGTTGTCCTTTGTATTCCGGGGGGAATAATTCAGGATACCCTTACGCAGTGGAAAGGATCTCCACACTGCCTCTTTCTGAGCATCATCCCACTTAGGCAACGAAGAAGTAGCATGAGCCGGAAAACGTAGAATTTCTCTTATGCGATCCGTATTCCAAATCTGAGTTTCCCGATTATCTAAAGTGAAAATCAATGTGTTGTCCGCCGAATTAAAGTTCATCGTGGTGAAGAAGGCGGCAGTCATCTCAGCATATGTAAAATCCTTCTTAGTAAGGAAGAGCAACCACCCGATGTTGTTAAACAGTCTCTTAACCTCTGCCCAAGCCTCAAATTTCTCCATCCATGCTTCCTTGAAGAACCTAGTGGATATAATATTTCTCGTCAAATTCCTTTGAAATGGATTGCCCATAGTATTCACAGTTATATTGACCGATTCCAGCGATTGATGATCCAAAGGGGATGAGGTAGTGAAGGGTTCAACGGCTCGAGGACGCTTAGTACGTCCCATGGTACCTGAAATAAACATATATAGCCAAGCAAAGCACACAAATATCAATCACAATTCACTTAGACAATTTATCAAACACCTTATGTGCATAGGCCTAAGGTGTGAGCTTTAGCCAAAATTCTTCAATCTACCAAACTCAAATCAATACCATCCTATAGGAGAACAACTAAGCTCGATATTCTCCACATCTAACCCCAAAATTCGGATTCAAAAGCTAATTAGAGACTAGGGTTCTACAACAATTTACTAAATTCAAGTTCAAATTCACTTCTTATCATTAACCCTAACTCTAGCATGCTTGATCTCTTGATATTCATAAATTCCATCTAAAATTTATCCTAACATGCAATTAATCCTAGGGTTCAAATCCTTAAATTGGAAGAATTAAATCCAAATTCATCCTAAGAGAGGGAGATATTAACTTACCAAGACTCAAGAGGGAAGAAGAGTGGGTGTGTGCTTGTGATGGTGGGACCGGTAGCGACGCGTAGTGCTTCGTCGGAAAAATGGTGCTACTCTTTGTATGGGTGGTGTGTCTTGTGTGTTTGTGAGAAGAAATGGGTTGGCTTTTATAGGTATTTGTGGGGGAGGAAGACCCTAATTGGAAAAGAAAAAGAATTTAGCCTTAAAAACGTGTTTCCTAACCCCTAAAGGATTCACGATTTTACACCAGTAACGGGCGTTACTGAGTCTATGCTTACCAGGGGTAACGGGCGTTACCAATTTGCCTAGGGACTCCTGCCTCTATGAATGAATGTTACCAGAAATTGCCTAAGATGGGGTAATGGCCGTTACCACTAATTTCGCTCCAAAATCAAACTAGACCCAAACACATTTCGAATGGTGCTTAATTGCGTTAATTAACACGAATTAACTTATAAGATTCAATCAAACCATAGTGCACCAATCTTGAAAACACATATACATCTCTTAACACGTAATAGAAGAAAACACATCAAATAATTCTTCACACAAGCAAATCAATCTCAAGCACAACCAACACACAAAAATAAATGGACCTCAATGTTGTCATTAAAATTCCAATCACGGTCTTACATGCCTTCCCAACGGCTAACTCCACAAAGCGCAAAACTAACCTGCAAAACGAGAGAGAGACTAAATTACACGAGAAAAACGAGAACGAAAGGAAAGAAAACAAAGAAACGAAAAGGGAAGGGAAAGAAAAATTAGTTCTAAGTTATAGTCATTAGCTTGACTTAGAAAACCGGATTAGGGATCAACAATCCCCATGTGACGAGTCACAAGGAGTGACCTCGTTCTTGCTATCAACCCTGAATTCCATTATTTTATCACATATGTTGAACATGAGGCGTCCATTTTGAACATCCATATTCGCCCCAGCTGTGGCTAGAAACGGTCTCCCAAGAATCAATGGCGTATTCTCATCGTTCTCGACATCAAGAACCACAAAATTGTTAGGGATGCAGAATTTTCCAACTTTTACCAACACATCTTCAAGAATTCCTATCGGGTATTTCACCAATCCGTTGGCTAGTTGGAGCGTAATATTAGTCGGTTTGAGCTCCTTCACTCCTAATTTCCTGCAAATGGATAAAGGGATTAGACTAACACTGGCTCCTAAATCATATAGAATATCATGAAATTGTAAGGAACCAATAGTCAACGGGATAGAAAAACTCCCGGGATCCTTGAGCTTCGGGGGAAGCTTATGCTGAATAATAGCACAACACTCCTCAGTAATTGCAATCGTGACGAAGTCTTCAGACTTCCCTTTTCTCGAAACCAATTCCTTCAGAAACTTCAAGTACATGGGCATTTGAGCTAATGCCTCCCAAAAGGGGATATTAATGTGAAGTTGCTTAAAGACACTAAAAAACTTCTCAAATTGTTTCTCCAATTTCTGATTCTGTAATCACTGAGGAAAAAGAAACTGAGGCACATGTTCCAAGGGTGCCTCATTCACCTTTGGGTTTGAAGGGAACTCTTCCTTGTTTTTCTCTATGCTCACCTTTTCAATACCAACTGCCTCCTCAGCTTTTTTACAGGCAAAATCGTCAATATCAGATTCTGCAAGCAACCTTGGACCTTCACACTCTCCACCGCTTCGTATAAATATGGCCTTACAATGTTCCTTAGGATTGTTCTCAGTTTGACTTGGCAATATTCCTGGCCCTCTCATATTCAATGATTGGGCAATCTGACCAATCCGAGTTTCCAAATTCTTATTCTGATTTACCACCTGTTCTACTTAAGTTTCCAACTTTTGATATTGATCCGTAGACACGGCTATAAATTTATCAAGTGCAGCCTCCCATTTTTGCTTTTGTACCTGTTGAGGTTGATTTTGGGGAAGGGGTGGTGGATATTGCTGTTGGCCCTGAAATTGGCCTTGTTGTCTTGGTGGAAATTGTGGCCTAGGCTGGAACTGTGGTCTAGGCTGAGGTGGTGGTTGTTGGACATTCTGATTGTTAGACCAAGAAAAATGAGGGTAGTTCTTCCATCCTGGGTTGTAGGTGTTCGAGTAGGGATTATTCACTTATTTGGAATTGTTAGCATAATTCACCTGCTCTTGTACCTGTTCTCCTGCATTGGTATGAGGACATATGTTAAACGAATGTGGACCACTACAAATTTCGCAAGTTACCTGAACTGGTTGGGCTAGAGTCCCAACTGTGTTCACAGAAAGTTGGTCAAATCTCTTGTTTATAGCTTCAAATTGGGCATTGATGGCTGTTAAGCCATCTAACTCTGAGACTCCTATTGCCACCTTAATTGGTTAGGAGTGGCTCCTCTCATGCACAAACACATCATTCTGGGACATGTTATCTAATAGTTCAGTGGCTACTGCTTCAGATTTTGACAAGAACGCTCCTCCAGCTGCGGCATCCATCGCCCCTCTGAAAGTTGGGGACATCCCATTGTAGAATGTCTGAATCAATAGCCAACCGGGAATGCCATGATGCGGCACTTCTTCTGCAAATCTTTAAATCTCTTCCAAGCCTCAAAGAAGGATTCCCCATCTAACTGTCTGAAACCTTGAATATCATTCCTGTACTTCGTGGTCTTGCTCAGTGGGAAAAACTTAGCTAAGAAAGCCTGAGACAGTGCCTCCCAAGTCTGGAAGGATTCATTTGGTACAGTACTCAACCATGCTTTCACTCGTTCCCTTAATGAAAAGGGTAAAAGCTTGACTCGGATAGCATCGGTGGTGATATTATGGATCTTGAAGGTATCACACACTTCAAGAAAGAACTCAAGATGTGATGTCGGATTCTCCAATGATAGTCCTGAAAACGGATTGTTCTACAGTAGATTGATGATAGCTGGTTTGATCTCAAAATTGTTCGCTGCTATCGGGAGACGGGTTGTTTTTTGAATTGCCCCCGCATTCGGCACATTGTAATCTCTTATGACCGGTGGTGGTGGATCTTGAGGTGGATCAGCCATTGGTATGGTCGTCGGTTTCCTCTCTTTCTTTCACTTCCTCCTAATAGCACTCAGTGTTCTCTCGATCTCTGAATCGTAGGGTACTAATTCCGGATCTTGAGATCTTCGCATGCACCGTGAACCTGCACAAAGGAAAAAAAATCCTTAGCTCAATTCCACAATAATAGCAAACTATGAACACAAAGTAAGTAATGGTCTAAAGCACTAGATCAAAATATTTAAGCAATATTGATTTTAAACGCCTTTCCCGGCAACGTCGCCAAAAACTTCTTGTGATTTTAAGTTAAACCAATCGTGCAAGTGTACACTAAATATACGCGTAGCACAACAGAATCGTACCCACAGGGAAGGGAAATCAATCGCTACTCAATATCCTTTTCTAATCCAAAGGCCGGACAAAATCAAGCTGTTTATTACTCTACTAAACAGAATTGAAATAATTAACTGAACTAAACACGCGTGGATTAAAATCAGTAAACTAATTAGGCTGGGGAGTAATAATTCATACATTCAAGATTCAGCATAATACTCGTTTGACATGCGTAATTCTACAACCTAGTCACTTATGTTTGTATTACCCTCTCCCAAGGTATAACCAAGTGCTCAATTAAGCTCAACGTTGCTCTCACAATCATCAATAATTAATTAAACCATCTGATCAAGAGTAGTGCAAATCTAGTTCTAACAGCTTGGCATGGAATAAGATTTACTGTTGTATAAACGAACCAAATCTCTTTGCATTCTTAACATCTACTAGTTATGAAAACCATCTCAATTACCATCAATATCTCAATTCTTCGATAATTCTAGATTATGCTAAGGGTGATCAGGCCATCGCACTTCAATTCAAATTAATTTTCAAACTAAGAATTAACACAATTCATTCAATCATTATATCAAACACTTATCATGCATTCATCATCACTCCCCTAGCCCTAGGGGTTTAGCTACTCATAATTAACTTAAAACTCCTAAAAATAAAGTAAATTGCATTCAAGAAATTCATGTTCATCAATTCAAAGCAAAGTCTCATAAATAAAACCCTAAACTTCATAAATTCCGGAAAACAAATATAACATGAAAACTAATTGTGGAATAAAACTTAGAGAAATTAGCTTGATAATTAAAGCAATAAATAGAACCAAAGAAAACTGAAATTGTTTAAGAACTGGATCCTTTTGTCGTCTCGAAATTCTCTGAACAACTTTTCCAAAAGCTCTGTGTCTCTCCTTTCCAGTCTAGGTTAAAAACCGAAGAAGAAGCCCCTAAAAAAGACTCCAAAACGCAAATAAATAGCAGTCCAAACTTCTGCTCGCCGTCCTAGGTAACGGGCGTTACCTTCCCATGCACACATATCATTAACTCCCGTTACAAGCCTGAAATCGCAATAACACTTTTATAAGTGGTAACGGGCATTACCACTTTCCTTCTGCCCAAGGGTAACGGGCGTTACCCCTCCTGAGCCAAAGAATTCCTCCTACTGCCTTTGGTAACGGGCGTTACCAGAGTTGTACTGCCAGGGAGTAACGGGCGCTACTCCCCTACTCTGCTGAAAGGTAATACTCCTGTGTCTGTTAACAGGGGTTAACACAAATGTACGTCCAAGGGGTAACGGGGAGTTACTCCTTATTCCTCTAAAAATACGTGAATTCACCTCATTTTGCCATTTCTTATCTCCAACTTCTAAAACACCTAAATGGAGTAAAATAAACACATAAACGCATCAAACGGCATAAAAATATACTCTACTCAACGCTTAAATCCATGCAAATTCTACACTCAACACCTATTTCGGAAGGCGGGGCGTTACAATCTTCCCCCCCTTCAAAGAATCTATCCCCATATTCTATTGATTGTTATCGAAAAGCTCAGGATAGAACTGTCTGATTCTCTCTTCCGTTTCCCAAGTAGCTTCTTCATTCTTTTGATCTTGCCAGAGAACTTTAACCAAACGAATGCTCTTGTTCCTTAGTTCTTGAATTTTTCAGTCTAAGATTTTCACAGGTTTTCGGATAAAAGTTAAGTCTAGTTCAAGAGGTGTTTCTTCCATGGGCAAGACGTCGGATTCATCGGAAAGATACTTCTTTCATTGAGAAACGTGGAAAACATTATGTATCCCGGTGAGATTAGGTGGTAAATCCAAGTGATAAGCAGCTTCTTCAATTCGTTCTAGTATCTCAAATGGTCCCAAATATCGTGGACTAAGCTTTTCCCTTTACCAATTCTTGCAAACCCTTTTGAGGAGCTGCCTTAAGGAATACTTTATCCCCAACTACAAACTCTAAAGAGGCGTCTCCGATGATCGACATAACTTTTCTGACGATCTTGAGCGGCTTTCATTCTTTGTCGGATTATCTTTACCTTATCTATAGCCTTCTGAATGGTTTCTAGTTTATGTGCCTTTTCAAGTTCGTCTTTGGACCATCGCCACTTATCCATGTCCCAAAACAACGGAGATCGACATTTATGCCCATAAAGAGCTTCATACGGAGTCATCCCTATTGAAGCCTGATAGCTATTGTTATAAGCAAACTCGATAAGGGTTAAGTGCTTATCCTACTTACCACCGAGGTCAAGAATACAAGCTCGGAGCATATCTTCCAATTGTACCTGATCAACCTCTCAGATTGCCCATCGGTTTGAGGATGCGAAGCGGTGCAAAAATTTAAACGAGTCCCAAGGTTTTTCTGCACTTCTTGCCATAATTTTGAGGTAAATCTCGGATCACGGTCTGATACAATGCTAACGGGAACTCCATGAAGCCGGACTATTTCCCTGAAATATAGATTAGCTAACTTGCTCACCTTGTCAGACATTCGAATCTTGAGAAAATGCGTGAATTTTGTAAGGCGATCAACTATCACCCAAATTCCATCAACACTGCCTTGAGCTTTAGGCAAACCCGAGATGAAATCTATCCTAACTTGTTCAAGTTGGAAGAGGTAATGGTTGCAATAGGCCTCCCGGCTTTTGGTGTTCGACCTTGACCCGCTGGCATGTTAAACATTTCTGAACATACTCGGTGATATCCCGTTTCATGCCAGGCCACCAATACAGGCACTTTAAATCCCGATACATCGTATTTCTACCTAGATGTACTGAATAAGCAGCTCGGTATGCTTCTTTGAAGATCTCTTGTCTTAATTCTGGAGGAACACACATTCGATCTTTGAGCCTGAATATGTTGAGATCTTTCAAAGGGGGGACTGAGGATTATCCCTATCTCTTTCAATCTGATTCTGTACCCAATCATCTGTAGATTGTACATCCATAATTCTCTGTATTAAATCTGACTGAATAGAGATATTAATTATTCTAGATCTCACCACTAAAGCTTTAGGTTCCATACTACTATTAGAGCCAACTTCAAGATTTGCAAGTTTTCCTTTTCGACTCAAGGCGTCTGCCATGACATTTGCTTTACCCGGATGATATTTGATAGTGCAATCATAATCCTCGAGGAACTCCATCCATCGGCGTTGCCTCATATTTAGTTCTTTCTGGGTAAATAGGTACTTGAGACTTTGGTGATCCGTAAACACTTCAAAATAAGTGTCATACAAGTAATGACGCCATTTTGCTAAAGAAAACACCACAATGACAATTTCTAAGTCATGCGTGGGATAATTTAATTCATGATGATTGAGTTTTCTTGAAGCATATGCTATTACCTTGCCATGTTGCATGAGAACATTTCCCAATCCTTCTTTCGAAGCATCCATATAAACGGTGAAACCTTCTGGCAAAGTTAGGATCGGGGCTGAAGTTAGCTTTTTCTTCAAGTTCTGAAAGCTCTTTTCACAAGCCTCATTCCATTCGAATGTAGCCTCTTTCTTGGTCAACCGGGTCAGAGGAGCAGCTATCTTGGAGATATCTTGAACAAATCTTCGATAATAAACGATAAGACCCAAAAAACTTCGTACTTCAGAGGCATTCTTTGGCCTTTCCCATTGCATCACGGTCTCAATCTTTGAAGGATCAACTTCAATTCCATTTCTTGAGATGATATGCCCTAAGAAGGTTACTCGGTCGATCCAAAATTCACATTTGCTAAACTTAGCATATAACTTATGTTCCCGAAGAGTTTCAAGTACGATTCGGGGATGCTGGGCATGCTTTTCTTCAGTCTTAGAATATACTAGAATATCGTCGATGAAGATTACGATGAACTTACCTAGATACGGCCGGAAAACTCAATGCATCATATCCATGAAAGCAACCGGTGCATTAGTTAGCCCAAAAGGCACAACGACAAAATCAAAATGGCCATACAGTGTATTCAACCTGGTTTTTGGAATGTCACTTTTCTTGATGCGTAATTGGTAGTAGCTTTGCCTTAAATCACTACAAAAAAACAGTCAATTTCTGACGAAAATTTCAGACGAACTTTTGGACCCTTTCGTCTAAAATCTTTGATTTTCGACCAACTTTAGACGAAATTCCGATGAACTCAAGTTCGATTGAAAAACCCTCGTCGGAGTTTAATTCAGACGAAATTTCCGAGAAAAATTCCGATAAACCATTTTTCCGATGAAAATCCGACGAATTTCAGACGAAAATTATCCCGCTCGAAATCGACAATTTTTCGGTGAACTCATTTTCGGGCGAAGTTACGATGAAATTACCGACGAGGTATGGACGAAATTTTCATAGTCTAATTTTTAGACAAAACTGCGACGAAATTACCGACGAAAACATATTGACCAAATTTTCATTGTATCTTTTTCCGACGAAATTGCGACCAAATTATTTCGTCTGAATTCCTTTTCCGACGAAATTTTAAACCAAAAAAAATATATTTTATTATTTTTATTTTATTTTTCAGACGAACTTCAATATCTTTTAGACAAACTTTAAGACGATTTTCAGACCAAGATTCAAAAATTATTGGAATTTTTGAATTTTTTTTTAGACGAATTTCGTCACTATATTCGTTGCAAAATTACTATAATTTTTTTTTTCGAATTTTCAACCTGTTTTTCAGCAATTATATACCCCAAAATAAAATAATAAAAAAATTGAAATTCGACAATAATGTGTAATACGCTAACAAAAATTTAGAAATTCAACCATGTCCATAAATCCAACAATATTGTAATAACAAATTTGATTCTACACGAAATTCGATAAAACATGCCGAATTACAAAATCTTCATGTACTATTACATAAATCCATATTTTGCAAACACTACGTAAAATATGCCAACACTAAGTATAAAGCGAAAACTTCTCTCCACCATTTGAAAATTTACCTAATGTTGCTACATTGCCACTTAAGCCATTTGCTGATCTGTCAACAAAAACATTAAACCTACAAAGGTTATTTGCTGACTAAGGATTTAAACTTTAAAGAAATGTAAATGCATGAATATATAAGATAATGCATCAAAATGATATAAGTTAGCATATTTTAAGTATCTTATTAAACTATATATGTATATACAAATAGAGAAATGTCAATATAACAATTGGAATATTGGACAAAAAAATGAACACGATCAAGATTAAAATTTTCAATCTTAACATATTAATTTAAATCTCAACATATTAATAGCATTAGCCCCTCAAGGTATGTCAGTGTCATTATCCCATATATGATTTATCAGTGATGGTATTCCCACATATTACACAACATGCAGAAAATTAAGTTGCTGAATGATGATCACAGGTTGATGAAGATCTCAACTTGGTACAGAAGCAGTACAAAGGATGTTTCTAAATGATGATCATATATGCAGTACAGAGGCTCCTAATATGACAAAGGTTTTCTTAACAATGTAAAAGTGCATCATGATTTTATATGTTTCTCACTGCATTTGCAGTTGTCTGGAATCCCTGGGATGAGACGGCAAAGACAATCACTAATTTTGGCAAGAAGGAATACTATGACATGTTGTGTATTGGGCATGCTTGTATGGAAACCCCGATCACTTTGGAATAGAATATCAGAATATCACTTTGCAATAATTACACAAACTCCCCCCTGAAAGATGAAAAATTACCAAAACTTCCCCTGACATGCCATTTTCATGAATTTAATATGTGAACATGTCTATCAAATTAGCATTGAAAGCATCATCATTATTAGCACAAAAAATAACACAAAAAGTTCTCTAATGACAATACAACATAAAGTCCCAAGACAACAATTATAGGAAGGAGTTCCAAAGCAAACTTTCCATGTACAGTAATAACACACTAATTAAAGAAGTCAGCATATGCACTATTTTCCATCATAAAATAAGTAAAACACACTATTTTCCATAATAAAAAGCCTATGCTCACGAACCCATACTTCAGCCAGAATAAGTACAATAATATCACATCCTTCAATGTACGAATTTGTAAAATGTAGTAGATCCATACCTTATCTTCGGGAGAACAGTGGGACTCAATTTTATTCTCTGAACCTTTAAATGACGTAGGAAAAGTCAAGACTCACCTCGTCTCCTTGTTATTTGGATCTGTTTGAAGCAACGAAATGCGCAGAAAAACTTTAGTTCACATAAAAAGTTAAAATCACAAAGAAATAGCTAGGAAGTGAGACTGATCAATAGTAAACGTTATTAATTAATATCAATAAGTTGCAAACCCTAGTGTACCTCTCGTGCAAACTCTATCAAGAGTAGGGCAATACTTAATCAGATACAAAACAATATGAGAATATGCCCCTTATATTGATTTATCAAGAAAATCATTAGAATGATAAGAAGAATGTAAGAATTCGATTTCAATTAATGCCCTGAAGCTTAAGAAGAGAGACAGAAATTAACATGCACACACAGACAGACACACAATGAATTACCCTATGTAAAATATACATGCACGCATGACGCATCCCCACGAAGCCATTCAAGGATTATATATTTAAGTTTTCAGGTATCGCGTTACCAAAATTTTTTAATACTTTGGTGTACCGGTGGTTCTGGTCTAAATCTGTTTGATATTCACAAGCAAAAAAAGCAAGATTCAAAATTTTTTTTACTAGGTTGAACGCTATAATTCACACAGGAACATTTTATGATAAGATGCTGCAAACTAAGATATAATGAATGCAAAGTAACCAAATCCACATGAGCAACTTATATTATATACCTTCAAGGGCTGCAACAACAATGCTACCACCAATATTCAGTTCTTGCAACATCAGAGAAGATGGATTAGACCATTCAAGAGTATAATATAAGGTATCATCTACATTAGTACACCCAACGGGGATTAAACAAAACCACAATGGGATGTCTTCTGCACTTGCACACTACAATTAGGGAGAGAGAAAAGTGCAATTACCTGCCAGAATTAGCTTCCATTAGAGAGAGAATGCCCTTACACACTGCGCTTATCTGCTAGAGAGATTTAGACACAAAATTAGCTACTGGTTAGACAGATAAATACCTTAACAAGCAAAATGGAGAGGAAATAATAATCTGAAGTTGCAAAGAGAAAGAAATAAGCAAAATGGAGAGAAATATAGAAGGAATATAAGTTAACCAAAAATTTCATTGAAAAGAAGACTATAGAGCCAATTACCTTATCGCTTCTCTTCCTCTTACAATTGGAAGTAAAACCTTCTGTTATAAACTGGGATAAGTGATCTCTTTCTCGTTCCTGTCAAAATATGGGACTTAACTTTAGAATAGGATAGTCCATGGATATATCAAAGAATTAGAAGAATAAATATATATCAAAATTTTGTAGCATAAATATATATCAAAATTTTAAAACTTACAAAATCTGCAATTCGGATAATCCGCTGATGTTCGATGACAGGTGATCGCTTAAATTAATGCTTGCTAATGGGCTGAAGCAAGATATTATAGGATTGATCATGCAAAAAAGCACAACTTGTTAGTTTTTCAAATGATAATTATGTAAATAAGCATATAAGTAGTAAACTTTTATATGCAAACATAGACGCTAATATCAAGAAACAACAAAAAGATCAAAAGCTTTCTAGATTTAAAAATACCAAAAAATCATGTTTTAATAACCAAAATCTGCATAAAAAGTCTGAAAGCTTAAAACTTTCAAGCTTGTAAAACTTTCTCACAACATCCCTTCACCTCATCAACAAAAATTTCTACTTGATTGGCTAAAGATAATGAAAAGTAGCTAAGAATATGTAACTTTTCCCGTGTTCAGAATATAATACTACACTGACTTCACTCCTCTTCAACACAAGTTTTCCATTATTTTGAAGCATATAAATATATGTCTAATAGGTTTCGGTCCTTCAAAACAAATTAAATTTCAGTAGTTTTGGCAAAAATATGTACTTTCTTGCTCAACCAACCAAAATATCAGCAATGTAAATTCCAGAAATGGGCACTACTTATGCTTAATTCTAGTATCAATAGAAACCAAAGCAGTTTCAAGAGAAAGAAGAGCAAGACTTAACTCCTTTGGAAGATTGCAACATATATCAATGCATTCTTCATTCCCACAATGATCTCTACAAGTTACAAGAACATGAGAAAACATCAATCAAGACCATGAACATAAATAACAATCCTACTGTATAATTCAATCATCATACTCTCTCGGATAAGCTATAGAATGTTTGAAATAAATATATAGCTCAGACTATAAATTACCATAAAATACAAATCTAGGCAGCAAAGTATACAACACATATAAATGTAAATAATTAAAATAAAATTAAAAAAAAAAGCCGCCTAAATCAATTTAATACCTTGAATAGTAAACTTCTTTTTCTACAATAAAGAAAAAGAAAATGAAATAAACAAGGTATCAAACTGAAGACTACTTTTGAACCTCTTGTCCAACTATATAGAATAGGAGCAACTCATTGTTAAGATGTTTAAATAGCACCGGATTCCACATAGGAACATCAAGTTGTCATTAGCAACAACTGGAGCGTGCCAACAACATCCTACCATGCAATATAGAATCATAAAAGTGTCAGAATTATAAAATTAGTATATCTTATCTTAACTTCAACAATGGTGACGCGCAACAGGAGCTCTGTAGGTGCTCTACATCTTCGATTTTAAAAATCCATGACATCTATAGAAGGTCAATAAGGGAATACATTAGAAAAATTCTATTCTTATTTGAATAATTGAATTATTCCCATCCAAATCTCCTAATGCTGTGATTGCAATGAATTCTATGTCATTGCAAGGTATCAGTTCCAATCATAAAAATTAGGAAAATTTACAGTTTCTGAAACTTTATGTCATTACAAGTTAGTCCATTTGAGAAAAAATCTAGTCTCCTTCCCATTCCATCAAATGTCATTGCAAGGAGCCCCCCTTGGCCTATGCTGGCTCCGCCAGTGATTTGATCGACGATCCGCTGGTTCTGATTGTCAACGATTGCAGAAACTTGCTCACGAAAGACATTGATAACTAGTTAGATCGTTGATTTGATTAATTAGGTTTCTGTTGCTATCAAGACAAAATTAATTAGGTTTGGTTAACGTTTAGCCAAAGCAAACAGACTCTTTTTGAACCGCATAAAAGTTTGTCAACTTTCAATTCTTTAAGTAAAATCAAAACACAAAGAGCCAAAACAACTTCTGTGGTATCACCACTATAAGAACATGGCAAAGCACGAAGTCCAAATTCAAACAGTTTCAAGCACCAAACTAAGCTCACAACACCTCCGAGCCACGCGCCGCCGCCATGGCTGCCAAGCATGAAACTGAAGAAGAAAACCGAGCCCACTGCTTATTTATTCCGTTCCCTTACCAAGGACACATAAACCCCATGCTCCAATTCGCCAAAAGGTTAGCTCAGAAACACATCAGAATCACACTGGCACTTACCAGATTCATAATCAAATCCACAAACGCCTTCCCCGCCGGCGGCGGATCAGTTTCGGTCGGGGCCATTTCCGACGGGTTCGATGGGGGCGGCCGTGCTGAGGCAAAGAGCGCCGAGGAATACATCGCCCGGTTCCAACGAGTCGGGCAAGAAACACTCTCGAAGCTCCTGGAAGATCTTGCAGCCTCAGGTTGCCCCGTCGACTGCGTGGTTTACGACCCGTTTATCCCGTGGGTTCTCGACATGGCCACGGGATTAGGGTTGCGTGCGGCTGCCTATTTTACGCAGTCGTGCGCGGTGGATAGTATTTACTGGCGGGTTTATAAAGGGGAGCTGAAAGTGCCGCTTGCCGACGGGGAAGTGGTGGCTGCTGCCGGGCTGCCGCCGATGAGGCCGGAGGAGTTTCCTTCGTTTATATATGATCAGGGATCGTACCCCGATGCGTTTCAAATGGTTTTGAACCAGTTTAGGAATGTGGTTAACGCGGATTGGATCCTTATCAACACTTTCGAAGAGCTGGAGGAAGAGGTAATCAGTTCATATCTTTCCTTGAATTCTTTTTGATTATTTTGATCAAATTGAGGGGAAAATAGAAAATTTGTTGTGTTTTATTCGTATTTGGTTTGAAATTACGGATATATGATACAGAGTGCAAAACATATATGTTCTGAGTTAGATTTTCATTTCAAAAAACTGTCAAATTTCAATTGGAAAACTGTTAGAAACCCGTCAGAAATTAGTTATGCCGATGAGTATCTATAGGGGTGTAAACCAATAATAAATAGAAAGGAGTGCAGTATCCGTTATCCAAAAAATAATAAAAATGTTATTTGTATCCAAATCCGACGAATATTATTCGTACCCTTGAGGATATCCGATATCGAGATTCAAATCCAAATTCGGATCCATTTGCTTGTTTTGCACATATTTTTTACTAATAATAATAAAATAAAATATCATAACACAATCAAATATTAAATATTTAAAATTATTAATTTAACAAATTATAAATTTGTTAAACCCATATAAACATTAACTCATAAGTATAATATATAACTTATAATATATATTCATTGTTATTAATGAATTTATTACTAAAAAAAACTATTAAGACGTATGCTTATCGTTACTTTTTTTATATAATTTTTAAATTATTATTTAATACATAAATTAATATATTAAGGTATAAGAGAATACATAGATATATAAATATATTATCGGATATATATTACTGATAAATCGGATAACAAATATATCTGACGGATATATATTAAAAGTTGCTAAGTAATATTGAATGATTTTTCTATGCTAGGTACTTAAATGGATGGCAAATTCTTTTAGAGTGAAGGCAATAGGACCAACCATACCATCTATGTACTTAGACAAACGTTTGGAAGATGACAAAGACTACGGCCTAAGCATGTTCAAGCCCGTGACTGATGCTTGCATGACCTGGCTCGACCAAAGACAACCTAAATCCGTTATTTATGTAGCCTTCGGGAGTCTAGCGAAGCTAACAACGGACCAAACCGAGGAGCTTGCGAGGGCTCTTGCAACCTGTGGCAAGCATTTCTTGTGGGTGGTCCGATCAACGGAAGAATCAAAGCTCCCTAGTAATTTCTCAGACGAGGCATTGCAGAGAGGGTTGATAGTGTCGTGGTGTCCTCAGTTGGATGTGCTGGCACATGAGGCCGTGGGTTGTTTTGTAACGCACTGTGGATGGAACTCAACTCTAGAGGCCCTGAGTTTAGGGGTACCGATAGTGGCAATGCCACAGTGGACTGACCAGAGTACGAATACAAAGTTTGTGACGGATGTTTGGAGGGTAGGGATTAGGGCTCGTGCAGTTGAAACAGGAGTAGTGAGGCACGAAGAGATCATTCGTTGCGTGGAGCGTGTTATGGAAGGAGAGGAGAGTGATGTAATTAGTTTGAATTCGGATAAGTGGAGGAAGATGGCTCGAGCGGCCATGGATGAAGGAGGGAGTTCAGATCGTAATATTGAAGAATTTGTACGTACATTGTCACTAAAACATTAAAGATTGTTTATTGCATAGAGTATTCATATTAGGATCAGAATTCATGATCTCTTGCAAGAGATAGTGACCTAAAACTTTATGTTCTCTTATGTTGAGAAATAACACGAAATTCAGTCTCAAACTAGTGGCCTTACTTATTAAAGTCATTTAATTAATTCTTTTAATTTACTCAACAATTAATTAATATAGAGAAAATTGTAAATTTAGTATAATAATTTAATCAATTTAGTATTTTTTTACGTTTTATTTTTCGGCAATAAAATAGGACTATATCTTAAAACTCAAGCAATTTAATACACATATTGATTAGAAAACCAGTTCTGGATACCAGAAACCCGATCCGATTTTACATGTGGCGAACTCTCGTGAGTTGTTTATTCACCACATGTAAATTTCGACAGACAAAATCGGTTTCCCGATCAAAATGTGCATAATATTGCTTGGTTTTCTATATACAATCCTATTTTGTCACCAAAAATAAAATATACTAATAATCCTGAATTTGTCGAATTCATATACCAAATTTACGATTTCCCCATATTCATATAATAAAGTTAAACTCAACAAAACTCAGTTTAATTTGAAAAGAGCAACGGGGTTGGAAGGACTATCCTATATTGGGATTTTGGGTACCTGAACAGCTATTGAAAAGAAAAACCCTACAGGTGTTAAATGTTTTTTTTTTTTTTTATATATATAGAGAAGATGATGAAGAATCAAAGTTGTACTAGCATAAGTTCAAAACTTGAATTATTGAAAACAGACTTGTCACTTGTCAGTGGTAAAATATCTTAATGTATTCTACTAAATTCCAATACACATAAATAAAGTTCAAAGGTAAAGATGTTCTTTTTAGAAACATTATAAACACTAAAAATCAAAATAAACATAAAAACGTTGTCCCCACAACCAACAATGTCATGTCGCTCGTCATTTACGATGCAATTCATTATTATCGAAAAATTATATTTTAATCCCTATAAATTTTGTTTGGTCTAAGGTCCCCTAACGAATTAAATTTGTAAATTTACACTTATATCCCTGACGGTTTTATGAGTATTACATTGAATATAAGACAAAAATTACAAAATCATCATAAAGTTTACAAATATAAACAAAACGATTCCAACAAATTATGAATTTAACAACAAATCAGAAGTATTTTTGGAATGGCATAACGAAATCTTAGGGACTATAAATGGTTCTCAAAGTTCTAGACTAAAATATAATTTTCTGATAATGAGATGTAATTATTTATGTCTCAAAGACCAGAAAAAAAGCTAAAATTCCAAACTCGAAAAGCTTGGCTAAGTGGGAGTTGTTATCTCCAGAGCCGCCATGGACACAGCCAAGCAAGAAAATGAAGCACATATAGCTCATTGTCTAATACTGCCATACCCAACGCAGGGCCACATAAACCCCATGCTTCAATTCGCCAAACGCTTGGCTCATAAACACGTCAAAATCACTCTAGCTCTAACCAAATTCCTACTCAAATCCACAGGTGGATTCTCCGGAGGCGGCGGGGCGATTTCCGCGGGGGCAATTTCCGACGGGTTCGACGAGGGAGGCCGTGCTCAGGCGAAAAGTTCCGAGGAATACCTACCCCGATTCCAACAAGTAGGCCAAGAAACTCTATCACAGCTTCTGCAAGATCTTGCAGAATCCGGTTGCCCCGTCGACTGCGTGGTTTACGACGCGTTCGTGCCGTGGGTTGTCGATGTGGCGGTGGGGTTGGGGTTGCATGCGGCGGCGTTTTTCACACAGTCGTGCGCGGTGGATATTATTTACTGGCGGGTTTATGAAGGGGAGCTGAAAGTGCCGCTTGCCGGCGGGGAAGTGGTGGTTGCCGCCGGGCTGCCGCTGATGAGGCCGGAGGAGTTGCCGTCGTTTATTTACGATCGGGGATCGTACCCCGGTACGTTTCAGCTGTTGTTGAACCAGTTCAGGAATGTGGAGAAGGTGGATTGGATCTTTATCAACACTTTTGAAGAGTTGGAGGGAGAGGTAATCAATATGAATTTTACATATTTTAAAAATAATAAAACAAAATAACTTAGAAGAAGATCATTAAACATAGGAAAATTTATATCTGACTATCCTATATATATTTACATACTCGTGAAGATCATTAAAAAATAAATTATATTGTATAAAGATCCGGAACAAATTAAAAAATATATACATTGTGTAAAGATGGTAAAATATCTAGTTTAATGTTTAATAAAATATATGATTATTCCAACTGCAAATATCATTAAAAAGTAAATATATATTTTTAAAATAAAGTAGAATGGTGATAATTAATTAAATAAAATATTTTTGGCATTATGATTAACATTTCAGTTATTTTATAAGTTTGTTAATTAATACTTAATTCGAACTTCATAAAATTGATTGTGTCATTATTAATTTTAACACATATTAATCCCTTAAACTTAATTTATTAATTATATTAATACCTTAGCTATAAATATCTAAGTTACTAATATTTTAATATTATAATTTCTCAGGCACTTGAACGGATGTCCAAATCTTGGGAGGTGAAGGCAATAGGACCAACCATACCATCAATGTACTTAGACAAACGTTTGCATGATGACAAAGACTATGGCCTAAGCATGTTCAAGCCCGCAACCGACGCTTGCATGACCTGGCTCGACCGAAAACAACCTAAATCCGTTATCTATGTTGCCTTCGGGAGTCTAGCTCAGCTAACACCGGACCAAACGGAGGAGCTGGCTAGGGCGCTTGCAACTTGTGGTAAGCATTTCTTGTGGGTGGTCCGATCATCGGAAGAATTCAAGCTTCCTAAAAATTTCTCGGACGAGGCATTGCAGAGAGGACTGATGGTGTCGTGGTGCCCTCAGTTGGATGTGTTGGCACACGAGGCCGTGGGCTGTTTTGTAACGCACTGTGGATGGAATTCGACAATTGAGGCATTAAGTTTAGGGGTACCGATAGTGGCAATGCCACAGTGGACTGATCAGAGTACGAATGCAAAGTTCGTGGCAGATGTTTGGAGGGTAGGAGTTAGGGCTCGTGCAGACAAGACAGGATTAGTGAGGCGTGACGAGATCGTTCGTTGTGTGAAGTGTGTTATGGAAGGGGAGGAGGGCGACGTAATTAGTTCGAATTCGGATAAGTGGAGAGAGATTGTTCGAGCTACGGTGGATGAGGGAGGGAGCTCGGATAGAAATATTGAGGAATTTGTATGTGCCTTAACGTTGAAGAAATAGGAACTTTTATATTTCATGATGCATTAAGATTAATATAAAAGTATAAACGCACCTCTTCACGAGATTGGTTAGGCATTTACATCTGCTAGCGTGTATACTAAGCCTTGTATCTTAATTTAGACCTTTAATTTAGCAAGTTATCGACTAAAACACTCGAAAGTTTGGAAAATTTTACCCTAAATTTTCCACCAACTACACGGGTTGAGTTGAGTTTTGATTTACGAGGTAATAATTTTTATCGGGTAACTCAATAACGCGACTTTACAAGAGTTAAAGGATTCTTTGGTTGCAGTGGCACCATGGTTCGCCGTTCAACATAACGGCCGGAACGGAATCGGAATGGAGGCTACCGTTCCACTTTTCTGGGGTGGAACAAAAGCTAACCTGGAACAGCGCTTACATGCCTTGCAACGGCGTTCCTCGCCGTTATATCGGTGGAATGGCGATTTCATGCCGTGGAACGGCCACTTTCACGTTGCAATCTGCAGAACCGAAGGATATACAACTAGGTTTTTCATTAAACTAATAGTATTAATGGGCTAAAATATGAAAAACTAATACTAATGGGCTAAAATATGAAACTAACCTATGGGCTACATTTCTCTTTAATGGGTCGATTCTTTTTTATTCAGTAATTCTTAAATAGATTCAAACAATTTGGGCTAATAAATTAGTCCATCATTTTTATATAACTGGCAAAAACAACGAGTTTGTTGATTCTCGGATACGAAGATATCAAATGGACTACATCAAACTCGCATGCCCGGTAACCCACGTGTGGTATTAAAACGTCTTCCCAGTTATATTGCGAATCTTTTAGATAAACCTCTTAAAGAATTAGAAGGTTTGGTATACTGCGATGTGTGATTTGATAAAAATTCTGATTTTACAGATTGGGAATGAGAAACTGTCATCCCAGTCAACCCAATGGGAATGCCCTGGATCTGACATGTCACTTGGTAAGTGTACCATGAAGCTCAGAATTAGGGGTGTAATTAATACTCCCCAGTCAAAAGGGGAATTGATCTATGGTCAACTTTGAAACAGGATCAACTAGAAAAGGATATTCTGAATCATAGAACTCTAATGAAATATAAGATCAACCAACATTTATCGAATTTGAAATAGATCCAAACAATTTGGGCTAATAAATAAGTCCATCATTTTTATATAACTAGCAAAAACAACGCACATTAATTGTACGGTTTATTTAAATATTTTAAATAATTGAATTATTAAAATAAAATTATTTAGAACATCGATTTTTTAATTTTAAATACAGTGAGGAGACCTCAATTGAAATTTAATTTTCTAATAGACACTCACACATATATATAAATAAAAAGTTTATAGTTTTAAATTAACACTTTTATGATGCTCAAACAGTTCTAAATATTTTTGTATTGTATGTTTTATGTCATGTTAAGGTTGGTCACCGTGACAAATGTCTTTCATTTGTTAAATTTAAAAATTAATATATGTTGTATCATATTTGTATCCATGCATCATAAATACTCACTTGTATACATACATACATACATACATATATATAGTTTTTCCACCAAAAAAAAAAAAAACATATATATAGTGTTAATATACTATTTTATTAGTTATCGATCGTAATTTACATAATAAGTATTTTTAATAAATTTAATACTTTATAATAAGTATATAGTGTTAATAATATTTGAACTACGTTTAAAATATGAAAACTACAGCTTGTATCTAGCTATCAAAATTACAAATTGTCTCAATTAAATTAAAAGATCATAATTTCACTCAAATCCAACTGGAATAGTTCAATACGAAAAAATTTACTAATTATGCATCTTTATAAAAAAACTTATATATATATATATATATATATATATATATATATATATATAATTGAACATTTATAATATAATTAATTGTTATGTAATAGTTATTAGCAATTATTTTATATTTATAAAAAAATAATTTAATTTATAATTTTGAATTAGTAATTTATTTCAATGATTTAAATAAATAAAAAAAACTGAAAAAACTCAATAATAAACTTATCGAAAATTAGTTGTATTTTTGATTAATTTTAAATCGTCATTAATTAACTCTTATTATCTATACCATAACATTAATAATAATACAAAGATGTAATTCATATTAACAAAATGTATTAACTAAAACTATTTATTTTTATTGATTTACGGATTATAACATAAAATTCGTATTGCTAATATGCATTAATTATTTTCTAAGTTATATATAAGCTTTCTCTCAAATCTCTAACTCCATACCATAATTTTTCCTTAACACCTCTCTCTATATCTCCCAACCACCAGTACAGTAGCACTCCGTTCAGTTATCTTTGTTTTTTATTCTTTCGATCAACTCTTGTTATTGTCTATTTGTCGATCACTGACTCAACATTAATGTCATTACTATATATGATTATATCTATAATTTATTAATGATTCATTTTTTTCTTAAACATGAGTATTAGTACGTGTAGAAATAACGACAATATGTTTCTTTTGATAATAGAAATTTTTTTCTTTGACATTTATTTTATTCACTCTAGTTAATGTATTTGATTTAATAATTAAACTAATATTTATTTATATCTTATACATCTTAATAGGTTAAACCAATATTATATATGTGTACATGTGTTTTTGATATTTCATGTATTTTATATGTTTATAACTTTGTGTCTCAAATGCTTAATTACATATATAATTTACTAAAATGTATGGTACTAACTGTTATGATTTAATGAGATATTATGTAATTATGTATAATATATTATAATAAAATATGTATGTGTATTAATAATATATGAGCTAATAATGTATCTTATTTAGTAACATAATATGTATGATAAATATACATTATACCTTAAATCTTAATAATATTTAGTTTACTAATGTATATGGTGATATTATCTAATATTTAGTTTAATCCAATAGGACACAACGTAGTCTAAAACACACACAAATCACACACTAAGATTATTTTATTAAATGTGTATCTCATAATCTGTTACTAAGCATATTTTCGACCCGATTTAACAGATACTTTAACTTTTCATCTTTTAGACGCATCTAGTATCTTTAACATTAAATGTCTTTTGACAGTCTGACACATGAACTTAGAAGTTGACACATTTTCATTTTTAGGTCGCCAGGTCGTTGATAGTATTTTGGCTCGTAATATCTTATCGAACTCTCGACTTGGGGTTTGGTGAATGGGACCTCATTTGGCCTTTTGGCCTTTAGGCTTTAGCCAATATAATTGGCCACGTAGCTGCCAGATTGACCTCACAACTTCTCGTATGTTGGTCGATGTGGAAGTTGTCTAGGCTGACTTAGATTGTTTAACCCATTTGCTTCAACTCATCGACTTCATGTGTGGGTCTTTTCTTGACCAGTTTGACTTTGCCACGGAGTTTGACCTCAAAGGTTGAAGTCCGTGTAGCACCCCTGGGAGGTGTCCACGTGGCCCTTCATGGTTTGCCCGTGGTGGACTTAGGATCCAAGTGGCTCCAATTAAGACGCGCTACATGGTCCAATTGAATTATATCATGTTACCAACTATTTATTTTTAATATTATATTAAAATAATAAATATATATATATAGAAAATAAAATGTGAGAGCTTACTTTAACATATACGTCAATGTGAATAGGAGTATTTTTGAAATATACTATTTAAGTTCAATATAATAAAATTTAACTGTTTGTACTCTTACAAAATATTTAAAACTACTAACTTTAGATCAATATAATATGACCTATAAAAATATTTTAATTACATTAATGTATTAACATCTTTGTAGTTATCTTCTATTACACTTCACTCTTCCACAAATATACATATTTTCCAAAATCTCTATTTCGCTCTACTTTATACACTTACTCTTTTTTAATAAATTCATTGTCTACATTTTCTATTTTTATTTAATATGATTTAATTTATGAGCTTTTTTTTATATCGATCAAATGTATAATATTATTTTAAAGTAGCACAATTATATTTTCACATAAAATCAAATAATTTGTTTCTTATATTATCTTATTCATTAATTTTAGTATATAAATACAATAAAAGATATGAATATAAGTTCAATAAGTATTTATATTATTAGTAAAGTAATAAACTTAATAGGAACTAATATTGGTTTAAATTGTAAATTTGTACTAAAAATATTTGCAAGTCTTTAATTTAACCTAATTTTATTTTTTAATTTTTCTTTTCTTTCACACATTTGACTTCTTCGTGCTTCTATGGTATCCAATATTTTTTTTGTGCGTGTTTATTTATTTTCAACTGTAAAATTTAATTTTTATTTTATTACTTATCACAAGTTAAAATTTTAGCAAAAATTATATCAAAAATATCTATTTATATTATTTTTAATAATGCTTTGACTCTTAAAATAATTATTTGAATTGGGTTTTAATTTTTGTATTTCTTCTAAATAATTATCCCTTATAATTTTGTTTGTTTCTCCTTTTTATTTTTATCTTGCATTTTTCTTATTCATATTTTTTAATAAGTATTAATTTTAGTTTTTATTCATTTATGTATGTAGTATAAAAGGTTAAAGGAGTATTTTTATATAAAACAATAAAGGAATGCTTAATTGAACAATATAAAAAAATAATTACAAAATTAAAATATATCTTGTTTTTGTGTGCACTTGCGTTGGATCTTGAGATTCCTTAATTTTAAGCAACTTTCGTTAAACCTATAATTTTGGTATATGAAATATTCTTTTGAAAGTAACAAAAATTTCAAATTTATTAAAATTTTGTGTATTATAATATATCTAATCTTTTATTTAACTATTTAATTATTTATTTTTTTCTATTTCAAAATTTTATCTACTTTTTTGTTTTTCATTTTCTTACTTTTTTTTTCCCAAAAAATCCCTTTTCTAATTCGATTAAAAAACACAGTACACGGCAAAAAGAGAAAATCTAAACGGCCATTACAAAAAGACAATGTGAAATATAACTCAAAAGATTATATCCATTCTAAGCACCAACAACTTCAGTTGGTTCAGCTACTGGCTCTTCAGCAGGCCTGTCCAACTTCGTACCAACATCTTCACTATAATCACCGTGAACCTCCATCAACTTGCCCAAGTCGAATTTGGGAGCTTTCAAGATCTTAACCTTCCTGATAAACACGTTCTGCAGAGGGTAGATGCTTGAAGTTGCCTTCCCAATCTCTTTGCCAATTGACTCTGGGATAAATTTCTGAACCAAATCTTTAAGATCACAAGATTGTGCTTGGTTAATCATGATCTCACGCATCTTCCTCCGAATTTGACGAATCTGGCTGGACTGAGCATAGCATGTTCTCTTCTGCTGATTGACACGTTTCTTAGTGAAGGCAATGCAGAACATCCTCAGAGTGTAGCCATCAGTTGTCTTAACATCGACATGAGCCTCAATCAGCGATTGCCATTTCCTCACAAGGGACCTCAATTTATCTGTGCCCCAGAAATTAGTGAGAACATTCTTTCCTTGAACATCCTCAGCTCTCAAACGAATCTTTCTGTATGCATGGTCCTCATCACCCTGAAGATCAGCCAAAGACACCTCAAACACACGGTTCTTGAGTCCTTCTGAAGCAATCTTGGTACCCTGTGTGCGAGTAACCAGGGTCTTCCCGATGTTCCTGGTATTGAAAACTGATGGAGCTTTGATGTCATACCAATCTTTCTTCGCAAACGGATCAGCAGCTTTCTTCTTGCCTCCCTTCTTACCCTTCGAAATCCTCTTGTTCTTCCCGACGGCCATGGTGGATGAGCTGCTGAGCTTCAGAGAGAGATAGAGAGCTCTTTTGCAGTATCAAATGCGCTCACTCAGCCTTTTTCATTTTCTTACTTGTCTCTATCTATCAATTTTTCTCACACTTTTTAATAGTTTCATATATTTTCTCTTTAATTTTAGTTGTACAATTAAATGATATCTTTTTTATTTATCAATAAGTAATAATAAATTTTAATAGTAAAAACATACATTTAAGTGAAACGCTGTAAATATTGTTTTTATATTACTAATTTTATTTGTAAATGTACAAATATTTTAGGGAAAAAGATTTTTTGACATCCGAACTATGACCGTTTTTGTAATTTACCATCCAAACAATTTTTCATTGCAAACCACCATCCAATCTTGGCATTTTTTACAAAACGCCATTTGAAGGTGGTTTGGTCCGACGTGTATATTTTAGAAAAATGCCACGTGTCATTTTTTTCCCCCAAAACCACCAAAAAAAATGGTTTAGATGGCGTTTTGTAAAAAATGCAAAGGTTGGATGGCGGTTTGCAATGAAAAATAGTTTGGATGGTAAATTACAAAAACGGACATAGTTCGGATGCCAAAAAATATTTATCCCAATATCTTATAATGTAACTTATAATTAATATATTAATTTTGGAAAGAGTTCTTATTATGATGCTCTATATATTTTCTATAGATCGGAGAAGTCTTAATTCTAATGAGTTCTATTTTCACTCATATTTTTAAAAATTTTAAATATAATATAACTTAGATTAATTAATTTTAGAAAGAGTCATCTTACTTTATATGTTGTCTATAGATTGAAGGAGTTTTGATTCTAATTTATTAAAGAGTTCTATTTTCATTCAAATAAGTATCGTAAAACTTTTTAAATATAATAATATACAATATGATTTACGAAATCGCCTTCTAGTTTTATATTGTTGAAAGTATTATTGTGAGGATATTTTGACCAATCACAAAGTTTCAAGAAACCAAAACCCCAACTCATGCTTTATAATATATATATAGAGATAATAAATTAAATTATATTTTATGAGTACATGAATATCATAATTATGAATTAGTATTTTATATTTCAAATTTCAAATTTTTATTTAAGTTTCTTTAAACTAAATCAGGACATTTTTATCGATGAGTAATTTATTTTATCAATTATATTATTATGTTTCAGAATGATATTTTTAATATCATTGTATTTATTTAATTCAGAATTAGATTAATAAATTATATTTTAATCTTTGTCCGCGTTTTTGTCACGACCGTTCCGCGTCATTGCAACGGAACTGGAACGCTGGTCTCCATTCCGTTCCCCGCGACGGCGACAGCAAACCGGCCATGAGTGGCACTTCCTAACACCTTTCAAAGCACTTTCTAGTTAGCGTTTTAGTTTGATAGGAAAGAAAAAAGAGACAAAGAAAAAAAAAATACATACTAAAACTTATTCAGGGGGTGATGATCGAGTATTTGAGTTAGAATGGGTGATTTCAACTCAAAAAACTCAAAGTCCAAACACAACTCAAAACTAATAGTTTCAAAAGATAGAAAACCTCATATGTACAACCCTTGATTTCTCAGTTATAGAGCATGTGGATAACTGAGGAGGCATGTGACTCAAGAGACAAAAGAATCAAGAACTTTGATGTTATTCGAACGATTCATCTTTTAACTTTTGAATAGTTCAACTGGAATAGTTCCATGTGAAGGTCGAAATCGTTGTTTTTGGTAACCTAGTCTACTCTAGGCAAGCATTTTCTTTTGTTGCCCAAGAAAAAGACACTCCAATTCATAGATATTTATGTTGACCATTGGTGTAAGTGTGCAAAATAAAATCTGGACAGAATTTTAAGTTCGAGTTCGAACTCCTATTAAAATATATGTCAAAGGCTTTGTGCTCAACTATGATCAGAGCACAGTTACCTAATACGTGGTACGGGGTACGCAATACGCTAGTGTGCCAAAGAATTGATACGTGAGGGGTAGGCTTAGTTGGAACGCTCTTTCGGTACATGGTACGCTAAAAATCGATACATGGTACGTTTAAATAGATTAAGGGGTACCCTTATACTATAAATTTTTATATTTTATATAAATATACTTAATAAACTATATAAATAAAATTAAAACTTTAGGAAGACACACGTTTTCTTTTGTTTGAGTGGTACCCTTATACGCTCTTGGATAAAAAGCAAAGACACACGTTTTCTTTTGTTTGAGATTTGAGAATGATAAAGGAGAGAATATTTGATGTATTTAGAAGATTTAAAAGTAAATTGTGAATAGGATTCAATTAATAACCTAATTAGTTTTGTATGTAGAAAAATAATCGTATAATTTTATTAAGATTTTGACAATCCTATTCTAATTGCAGTTCCATAATAATTGAGATTTTAAGAATTGTAAAACTAATTAAATTGTAATTATTAATAAATAGGTAATAAAATTAGAGTATGTTTTATTTTATTTATAAGGTAGGTGCTATTATAATTAAGATTTAAGAATTTAAAACTAATTAATTATAATTATTAATTAAAAAAAATAATTTTATATAATTTTATTCTAAAAATCGGTACGCCAGATTCGGAGTACCAATTCGAGTACCAAAGAGTATTGGTACGCAAAAGTATTGAAAATTGGTACGCAAGTATTGGTACGCAATTCGATGTGGGGGGAGGAGAGTATTAGGTAACTATGAATCAGAGTAGGCGAAACTCGAAGTTACGCTCGATATTTACACTAAATTTTAAAAAGAGCGAGTCATTTCAAACTTGTTCGAGTTGGAAAATTGAAATTTATTTTAAGATATATGTAAATAGATGAGATTATGTCATTTTTATAATTCATGTATGTTAGAAATATAAAAAGATACTATATACATATTCAGTTTGCGCATATCGAATTCAAACCGAGCAAGCTCTAAATCGACTCAAAAGTAAGCTGAATTAGATTAAGCTGGACTCAAGGTTTGAGTTTTATGGTAATCACGGCTCAACTCTATTGCATCGTGTATTGCTATGAAAATCTTTACACCTAATAATTTTTGTTTTCCTTTTTTGGCTAGTATCCTATTAGCTGATATTTGTGATTGTAATGGGACCTCCCTTTGAAAAAATATCTGTAACCTAAAACACACACATCACATTATGAATGTTTATTATATGTGTGGAAGAAAATAATATAAATAAATATATTCAGAAATATGAAATGTTTTTCTCAAAAATAATTCAAGAGACACAAACATCACATTATTGGACACATATATGCTGTTTAAGACTGTTCCGCCATCACTCTTTCAAGAGACATCCAAAATAAAACATCACATTATCGCTTTGACTTCTAATGCACCTATATTTTTAAAAATATCATTTTACTATATTGTATCGTGTCAGACACTTGTGATGGACATCGTGCCAGACACTTGTGCCGGATTACGTGTCTGACACTTCTCATTTGAAAAATTTACAAAAAAAATCGTGTTGTCATAACTGTGTCATGTGGTGCCTGTATATGACTGTATCCGTATCCGTATACGTATCTGTATAACCTAGGCTCTGACCTTGTGTATATTTTCAGTTTCTGAAGAAGAATTTAGTGTGTGTTATGTATAAATGGACTCACAAACCATCGTCACAACTATTACAACTCAACCCCAATATCACACCATGTTCAACATCATAGAAACCCCTCTTCATTGCAAATCTCCAACACAGAAAAAATTTCCCATGATTCCAGAATTTCAGGAAGAAGGCAATGGCTGCAACCACGACGACATCGAGATAAGCGTGTTCGACTCACACGAGTACTATTTCAGCAGAACCAAGAATCGGAAAAAAGTTAGAGAACAGCAGCAAGAGTCAGCATTGTCTCATGGTCTCATAATTTCTGATAAAAGTGGCAGCAATTTAAAGACGAATTCGTGTCACGAAACCGAAAAAGCTTCATCCGGGCCGTCCTGGAACGGTCAAACAGGCCTTCCGAAGACCCCCTTCGGATCAATCGGAGTTTCTCCAAGGAATCCGGTCGAGAAGAGGTGTTTCTCCGTCAAGAAATGGTTCTTGTTTGGCAGAAAGTATTGCTGCATTGGTAAGAAATCTTCACAGGTCGACGAGAAAGGAGATGAAGAATCAATCACGGAAAACATCCTTGAAATCCATGGAATTAGTAATTTTTCCGCCACTGATGCGGTGTTACAACAGGGGTTATCAGCGTCGGATATAGCATTCCTATTCGATGGCGATGCGGGCGGTTTCACTTTTCCGATCCTAAACGGCGCGGCGGCTAAAGCCCGTGATGAAGATGTGGGAAGCGACGCAAGCTCGGATCTCATCGAGATCGAAAGCTTTTCCACTCATTCAGTGATGGAAAAGATTTAGTATGAAATATAAATTTTTTTTTTCATTAATAAAAGTTTTGTCATGCATGATTAATATTTCGTAATGTAGAAGAAAGTGCAATCAAAGGCACCAAATCTGCACAACAGATCGCAGCATATCAGGAACCCCCTTATGAAAGCATATGTCTAGAAATTCAATTCATTGTCTTACCGTAAATAAGTCCTTGTACCTCTGTATATGTATTCCCTTCTTCTGGTTCAATGAGATCAACCTGAATGCAATTCAAACATCTAATTCTCTATAAGGTATCAAGAGCCATCGATCTCTAATTTTTTTTTTTCTCCTTTTTCTCTCCTCTCTCCAACAATCCATGGCTTCCAACCCATCCTCCCCCACCATTGCATCTACCGCTGTCACCACGGCCGATCCTTCTTGGTCACTTACTCTGATCAACACCTCTGGGTCCGTCAAGCTCCACTCCAACAATTATATGGCGTGGAAGCTTCATATGCAGGCACTTTTTTCCGGACACAACTTGTTTGGCTACGTTGATGGATCTGTTGCCAAACCCGCCGAGTTCGTTTCATCTGCCAGCGACGCTGCCCCCAATCTGGCGTTCGCTCCTTGGTTCCAGCAGGATCAACTTATCCTCGTTGCTATAGCTGGATCACTCCACCACAAGGTCACACCAATCATCCACAGTGCCACCTCCTCCCAGAAGCATGGCAAATGCTTGCAACAACTTCGTGATGCCCTTAAAAGTTCCACTAAAGGCACCTAATCTATAAATGAGTACATGACTCTCATTCGCACCAAATCTGATGAGCTTAATCTGCTAGGCCATCCCCCAGCCAAGAGAACATCACCGATATTGTCCTTGACGGCCTTGATGATTTGTACCGCTTAATAATTGATGCCGTGAATGCCCCCGATACCCCCATCTCCTTTGCCGAACTCCATGAAAAGCTCCTCAACAAAGAACTCTCCCTTCAAGCCACGCCAACCCTACCCTCTTCCCTTCCTATCTCCGCCAATGCTACGGGCATTCAACCTAAACAACGTCCATGGCGACAATCCCCACCTATGTCCCATTCCAGCAACCCATCCCGCCAACAACGACCTTACCTTGGAACATGCAAACTCAGTGGTGTTCAGGGTCACTCGGCCCGTCGTTGCCCTCAATTCCAAATTCTCCAACATTATCAGCACTCCTCGCACGGCCACGCTCATTCCCCTCGCCCATATCAGCCTCCTCGCAGGCCACCATCCCAACCCCACACTCCGTGGCAGCCCTGTGCTCACTTCACCACCGTCCCTAACACATCTTCTCCACCTTGTTGGCTTCTTGACAGTGGAGCCTCTCATCATGTCACCGCTGACTTAGACTCCCTATCGCTCCCAACTCTATACACTGCTCAGAATAATGTTGTGATAGGCGATGGTTCCACTCTCCCCATTACTCACTCAGATTGTATTTCCTTACCCTCTCCTACTTCATCTATCTATCTTGACAATGTTCTTTGCGTTCCTTCCATGCATAAACATTTGATTTCCGTTTCTAAACTCTGTGAATCTAATCAAGTTTCTATTGAATTTACCCCCTATGGTTTTCAGGTGAAGGATCTGGTGACGAGGGCTTCGGTCGTAACGGGACGTGCTAATAATGGAGTATATGAATGGCCGGTGCTGAAATCTCTAAACCCACCCTTAGCCGCCACCTCCTTTCTGAAACCATCCGGTGGTGTCTGGCACAACAGGTTGGACCACCCTTCCGCCCGCATCCTCCGGCACATAATCTACCACTATGGTCTCGAGTCTTCCCCTCCCCCTCCATTACTAGATTGTCATTCATGTCTTTGTAATAAAAGCCACAAGCTCCCCTTTGTTGAATCATCAATAAAATCCGAGCGCCCCCTCGAAATTTTGTTTAGTGATGTGTGGACATCCCCGGTTTTCTCCCTCGATAATCACAAATATTATGTCATCTTTGTTGATCACTACACAAAATACATTTGGTTATTTCCCTAGCTACAAAATCCCAAGTGTCAGAAATCTTCAAAAAATTCAAAGCCCTTGTGGAAGTAAAATTCAACACAAAAATTAAATCCCTTTATTCCGATAATGGCGAAGAATACACGACCCTCACCCATTTCCTCGCCGACAACGACATCTCACATTTCACAACCCCACCACACACACCCGAACATTACGACTACTCTGAACGGCGTCACCATCATATAGTCAAAACCGACCTCACTCTACTCCATCATGCCTCCATCCCCACATCATATTGGCACTTTGCCTTCCCCACCGCCATTTACCTCATAAACCGCCTCCCCACAACCGGCCTCTCTCTATATCTTCTCCGTACCTCTCCCTATTTCTTAGTTCCCTGAATTATGACAAACTCCGAACCTTTGGGTGTCTGTGCTACTCTTGGCTCCGGCCGTACTCCGACCATAAGCTAAACCCTCGTTCCCTCCCATGTGTCTTTCTCAGGTACTCCCTCACCCAAAGTGCTTACCTCCGTTTAGAGCTCTCCACACAACGCCTATATGTCTCCCGTCATGTCTGGTTTCGTCGAACACATTTTTCGCTTTTCCACCAGCCTTGTATCTTCCCCTATCTCCACTGCCGACGATATGGACACATCACCAAATCCCCTATCGAGCCCCCCGGTTATCTCGTATATCCCTGCAGCACGACCCCGTCACGGCCCGGATCTCCCCACACCACCAGCTCCCTCACCGTCACCAGGACCGCTATCGTCACCATGCACCCCCCACCGATTCCCCCCCGCACTCTGCCAGTAATATACCACCACCCTCACCAAGAGCCTCACCTGCACCCCCTAACCCCCCACACAATCTGACTCCACCCCGCCACCCCATGAGAACCCATGCCAGAAATAATATACACAAACCCTCCCAAACGAAATTATTTTTAGGGTTTTTGTAATGGCTCGTGGGTTCGGCTTTGCTCGGCCGAACTTCACTGCGAGCCAAGCCCGAGCCACTTTCCACACGGCTCGCTGGCTCACAAGCCGAACCCAAGCCATAAGTTCTAGGGGCGAGCCCGAGCCCGAACCTTGAAAAAACATCAAGGCTCGGCTCGACTCGACTCGTTTACATGCCTAGTTTTGACACACACATATATAATAATTTTAATCTGTTCAATAAAGAAATAAACCAATTCTAATTGTAATAATATATGTATATGCCCCGTGCAAGTATGCAACTCTAAGCTAGTTACGTTACTATGTGTCAACAATATGTACCTTCTACGTAGAAGCCTTGTCGCAACAAATTACATTATTTAACATATATATAAGAACGGTAATTACAATCAAGCTATGTAGTTGTTTTCCGTACTAATTGTTTTTGGACTTGGTTGTTTTCTTTTTGGTTTTAATTTTGGTTTCAGCCCTATATGTTAGTGGGATTGGTAGAGTTATTTATTTAGAGCCTAAAAACTCCTTTGTAAACTTTTTGGTTCAGAATCGCAATAATACGTGGGCCGCGCCACGAATAAGAGACTTCGGCCCAGTTCCTGGAAAAAAAAAAAAAGTTATTTAGTAATAGTGGAATAGAATTGAAATATGAGAAAATAAGAGATATAAAAATAGAATGGATCTTATGAGTTAATTACAAAGTAAATTTAAGTGCAAATATTTGTTGGTTCAAATCCCATTTAGTAATTTGTTAATTTTAAATTTTCAGTTTAACTTATATCCAATTTATTTGGACTGAATCATTTTAATATAAAATTCTTGCTATTAATAGTAGTTGCATTATTATTATAAATCAGAATATAATTAAACTAAAACAATAAAGACTAGTAAACTACCCCTTTCGGTGATAATTTGTTACATTTAATGAAATATGATGATATTGCCTTATTTTATATCTAAAATTTCACATAGAATTCCTACCTTATGAAACGTTTGCTGCAAAGATTGAAGTTTAGACACACATACATAGTAATTTTAATCTATTCCATAAAGAAATAAACCAATTCTAATTGTAATAATATACGTATACCCCTTTCGGTGATAATTTGTTACATTTAATGAAATATGATGATATTGCCTTATTTTATATCTAAAATTTCACATAGAATTCCTACCTTATGAAACGTTTGCTGCAAAGATTGAAGTTTAGACACACATACATAGTAATTTTAATCTATTCCATAAAGAAATAAACCAATTCTAATTGTAATAATATACGTATGTGCCCCGAGCGCGCAACTCTAGCTAGTTACCATGTGTCAACAATATATAACTTCTATGTAGAAGCCTTGTCATAACATAGTACATTTTTAACATATATATAAGAACGGCAATTTCAATCGAGGAATGTGGTTGTATTTACAGATTCTTCCCCTTCTCATACCCGATTCCTTCCTTTTTAGAAGTGATTCAATCCTTTTCTCTTTCCGAATTTCCATACAGTTCGCTGCTCGTAAAGTTTCTTTGTCTTTCGATTTGAATTTGAGTGAGAAAGTTTGTTAAGGTATGATATCTACTATAAGCTATAGCTTTTAGATCACTCGTGTACATCTAAACAACTGCAGTTGGTTATTAACCAACTGATATAAACTTTTTTGACAATTATGACAGACATAAAATACCACTTGTATTAAAAGTCCAATTAATAAGAAGTACAAAATGTGGTTTGGACAGTAAAGAGTAAATTGCCGAAAACTACCTCGTGTTAGGCGAAAAGAACAAAAAAAACCCCATCATATGGAATATCATTCAAAGAACCCTGAGTTTTCTAAAATTTTGCAAAAAAAACCCTGAGCACGTTGTGTGACCCTCACGCGCGTTGATTGCGTGTAGGAATGTGTTTTTTTGGGATAAAATATCTATAATGCCCTTAATGAGTTAACTGCATAAAACCCCCTGTGTTTGTCCCAATTTGCAAAAAAAAAAAACCCTATGTTACAAAAATTAATTCAAAAAACCTTATGTTATTTAATTTTTTGCACATCACCCCCTCATTTCTTTGGTCAACTGTTAAAAAAACCTTATGGAGTAAGGGTATTTTAGGGTTAAAAGATTTAATAGTTGACCAAATGGAATAAGGGGGCCGTGTGCAAAAAATAAAATAACATAAGGTTTTTTGAACTAATTTTTATAACAGAGGGTTTTTTTTACAATTTGGAACAAACACAGGGGGTTTGGTGCAGTTAACTCGGACAGTAAAGTATAATTATTCCTAAATAAAAAATTTAGGAAAACTCTTGATGTCGCATGTCGGAAAATGATAGGAACACGGTGGATTTGTAATTTTTCTCAAATTTTAGGCGCACTAATCTGTACCATGCAAAATTATGTTAGCAATGAAGATCTCTCTATGTGATTCTTTATAATTATGGCATTATATTATAATATTGGTCTATTGTTTCATATATATATATATATATATATATATATATATTAGACTGATATTTGAAGTGAAAATGTCATGAACTCTTGGTCTCTTTATGGGGAGAGATTGAGATTAAGGAAGATTGCTAGGGTTTCTCTCTCGCCATCTTAACGGCGATGGGGGAAGTGTAGCGACCGGGGGTAGCCAAACTGCCGGAACAACCGCTTTCTTATGCTAAAGTTACCACTACAAAATTACGAGACTTCAGAATACCAGATGAGGTAGCATGTTTGAAATCCTTCGACCTTGACACCTTCTCTCCTTTAGGGTATGTTACAGAGTACCGAGGAAGACCTACTGTTGTTTTCTCCCCTGAGGAAGAAGAGGAATTGTGTGAAGATTTTAAGTTTGCTCTTGTGGGTAAATTTACTAGAGGCTATCCGTCCATGAAATATTTAGAATTCTGCTTCCAACAGATGGTGTTTGCAAAAGAAGTAAAACTGAGCCTTCTCAATAGGACACACTTCCTAATCAGATGTGAAGATCATGATGGTACTGTACACAATTGCTTCGGCGATCGGAACCCCTCTCAGAGCTGATAAGGCTACGGCTCGTGAAAAGAACACATCTGAACCTAGGGTTCTGGTAGAGCTTGATGTTGCAGTACCATTACAGAAGTCAATCTTTGTTTGGGCAACAAATAGGTATGTAGACCAGGAGGTTTCATGTAGCACCCCTACACGTGGAGATGCCACACCCCCGCACTATAGGTCGATCCACATACGAAATGGGCAGTTCGTACATGAACTAACCTATAGCGAACGGGTGACAATGAAAATAAAATGACAAGCTAGGCTGGACTAACTCATACATGCAACAGAATAAAGCGGAAGCATAATCGATTAACTCGTAATTATAACTATTAAAACTTGTTATAACCTGGATCATGTGTCAGATAACTCGTATACTAGTTCACATATCAATACATTATCATTTCCGAATACATGATAATTAATATTAACAATAATGTCGTACGCAATTATAAATAATCAAGTAAATGCACCGTGCCTGACTCGACTACATGGACTGGACTCGACTCGATTCCCGCCTAGCGTGCACCTGCAATAACCTGAAAGGTGGAGACGTCAGTCTGTGAATACCGAGTGAGGGTATTAAATAAATATTTACGCAGTTAACATGCAAGCCATATTCTCGGGTAAAGTTTTATAAAAGTTAAATATGTAAGTTCAATAATAAGATATCTTCGCCCGAGAATACAACTATCAATATTAAATGTTTGTTCATTTTCATGCATTCAATACATGGCCTCGGCGAGTGAGGGCAGTCTCCAACCTTACTCCAAATGTACATGAAACATGCTTGCTTGCTTATTTAGCAAATGATCATGCAATTCAGTTATGTGCATAGGTGCGATAGTGCAATCAAGTAACACGTTCAAGTATTGAAAATCATGCAATAACCCGAGGACAATCCGTGGTGTTGGACCCATCCCCAGTCTCTTTCTCCCTCCAATGATGGGAAGGTAGCTAGCCTTTACCATCCATGACGTATTGAGCAGAGGGTACATGAATCCCTAAGCCCAAAACTCCTTCCTCCACTAATCTCCTAGCAGATTCAGGGGTCATCCCAATGTGGTGAGGATAGCGCCAGAGTTACCGGTCAGCCCAAGCTTTCCCGGTTAGCTCCAGCCACTACCTTCGGGTCTAACGTGAACGGTCATGCTTACTCGCCTAAAACATGCACGATACATGGCTTGCCTGCTTTTCATGAACATGACTTGCTTGTAATCATGAGTATTTTCATGGAAAACTATAAATATAAATACCTTTTCGACCGAAAGCTCACGTAAGGGTTGTATAGGCTCTATGTAACTAGAACTAAACCTCACCTGACAGGCGACACGAGGACTCATGGATGCGTGAACATGCTCATGATCAACAATCTCCGCCATGGAGAAGAACTGAACCAGAAAACGGGACAATGTACGTACATGAGACAATAACTCAAGAATGTTATCAAATAGGACGCACGACTTATTTCATGTAACGAGATATCGTGCAATGAACAATGTAGCATGTAAATATCATATTTTGGCATGTAATCAACCACATAATAACAATTTGGGGTCAAATAAATCATTGGAGCTAAACTCCAAAATTCCATTTTTATGCAGAATGTTACTACCGCTCCAGAGGCCTGGGAACGGCCGTTCCGGCCCTTAGTTCAAAATGGGAAGGGCCGTTCCCAGCTCCTCGAAGTCGCTCCCCGAAGATGGGAAGGGTCGTTCCCGTCTGTGAGACAAAGGGGGAACGGTCGTTCCCATCCTCGCCGCCAAGCACACATTTCAAGCATGGGAACGACCGTTCCCCAAAACAATTGGGAGCGAGAAGGGTCGTTCCCGTTACGCAGGTATTACAGAAACAGAGCATGAAGAATAGGGGAACACTAACCACAACCAATTCTCCACTAAACACCCATGATTTACTTCTAAATGTTATAATTCATGAAAGGAAATATGTGTACATGCTTGAGATACAATAAAACCAAGGGCGAATTACATTTAGGTACCTTGAGGTTTGCCCTAATTACAAATTAGTCCCTCTTATTTCGAAAATTACATATTAGTCCCTACATTTTACAGACCGTTTGAGGTCTCTCGGAACCGTTAGGGTTCCGTCAATTTTATAGTTTGAATTTCCAAAAATGCCCCCAGGGACTAATATGTAATTTCCCAAACAAGAGGGATTGATTTGTAATTAGGGCAAACCTCAGGGGACCTAAATGTAATTTCTTCATCGTTAAATACTAAAAATTTAATTTAAACATATAAATCATTTCATCATTTAAAATTTTATTTAAAATATTCATACAATAATATCATTATAAATACATAAATACACATATATAAATATATATATACATATATATGATATATATATCTATATATATATATATATATATTACCCACACACCCAAAAAGAAACGCAGGAAATGCCGGCCGCCGGCCTCATCCCGCCACAATGCCGCGCCGCCGCCGCACCACCGCGAAGCATAGTAACAGCACCGTCACCGGTGTTCTCTCTCTCTCACTCTCGACACAACACCACCACCACCGGTGTCCTCTCTCTCACTCTCAACGCAACATCATCACCACCGGCCACCCTCGTTTGCCACGTAGTACCACCACCCCCAGCCCACCATCGTTCTCTCTCTTCTCGCTGCACCACGATTCCAACCACCCTTTACCAAGCAACACCCACCAACTGTCCACCACCCTCGAAAATTTTCCAGATCTAAAAAAAAATTTGAAAATAATTTTGTACCTGTGTGCGTGTGTAGCTCTCTGTGTGTGCGTGTGTACATATCTTTGGTCTTGCCGTGGTGGCTATGGTGATTTGGAGAAGACGGTGGCTGATGGTGGCTACGGTGATTTAGAAAAGAGGTTGTAGATTGGGATGAAGAAGGTGCAAATCCATTGAATATTTCTTTTCTATTTTTTATATAAAATAATTTGTATTTGATAATTAATTGAAAATATTATTTTTTAAATTATTCGTATTAAATTATTGTAGATACAAATAAAAAAATATATATGTATTGTAGATATATTAAAATTTTTAAAAAATATAAAATACATATTATAAGAAAAAAGATAAAAAATTTTAATTATATAGATAAAACATTTATATTAAAATTTTAATATTAAAATTAGCCTAGTATTAATAAATAATTTTGATTTTAAAAAAATTAATAAATAATTTCTATTTGATTATTATTGAAAATATTTATATAATATAAGTAATATTAAATTATTGTTGATCGTATCTAATTTTCTCAAAAATAAAAAATATGTATTATACAAAAAAGTCCCTCAACTTTTCGTGTTATTACAAAACGATCCCTTTACTAAAGTAAAATTACATATTAGTCCCTGGGGGCATTTTTGAAAATTTAAACTATAAAATTGACGGAACCCTAATGGTTCCGAGGGACCTCAAACCGTCCGTAAAATGTAGGGACTAATATGTAATTTTTGAAACAAGAGGGACTAATTTGTAATTAGGGCAAACCTCAGGGTACCTAAATGTAATTCGTCCTAAAACCAATATAAACACTTATATCATGCTTGAATCTCCAAGAATCATCATCATCAACTCATGTATGAACATAGCATATAAATCCATAATTCTCAATATTTATGCATGAATTTCAAGTCTAAAGCTTAGAATTATAATTCTAACATCATATAAGCAAGTTATTACATAGAAATCATAACCCTAGCTTCAAGCTCTAATTCAAGAATTCATAGAATTAGCACATATATACCTTGAAAGGAAAATAGATGGAAGAAGATGATGAAAATGGAAGATGGAGCTCAAAACTTCTAATTTTCTTGGAAAAACTTGATGAATTTGATGAAATCTTCTCCTCCCTTCTTCATAGTTTGGCTCGGTGGAAAGAGGAAGCAAAGGTTGATATTTTTGGCATGAAATGAAAATGAAGAAGATGGAAGAGATGCATATATCGATATATGTCTTGGAAAAGAGTGGTATTTGCCATTGAATCCTCCAAACATATAAGTCATGCAATTAATGATACAAAGATAAAAGAATGATCAATTTAGTCCACAAGATTTTCATGCAGTTTAGTCCTTAAAGAAAAGGAAATGAGCATTTAAGGACAATTAAGCAATTAAATCATACTCAGAAATTATTCCATGTAGCAATTGAATTCCAATTATACAATAATTCGTAAATTGAAACGGTATCACATATTTTCACGTAATCATGTTGAAATACAATTTATAAAATTAATATAACACGTATAAATTGAATAAACGAAAATAATAAAATAAAATCCTAACACTCGAAACTCACTCGTGTCGAGCATACCTGACCGTCTGGAAATTAGGGCGTTACAACTCTCCCCCCCTTAAGAGGATATGGTCCCCAGATCCCTTATCTTGAATTCCTGGATTTTAATTGGCTCTTACTTGTTCATCCCACGCGGGTTAGCTACTCCCCGTCATGGATTAGTTCGAAAGAGATCTTCAATCCACAAGGATCCTCCAATGTTGTGAAACCATGACCCTCAACTCTCCGGAGCCTAAACACTCGAAAGAAAATCTAACCTTCCACTAGAACAAGTGATAAGTAGGTAGAAATGAGAGTGCCCCATCTCTCAAACAATAATAAGAGAACCCCGTCTCTTGACAATCAACGAGAGAACCCCGTCCCTTGAACAACAATGAGAGAATCCCCGTCTCTCACGCACACAACATGAAACTCAAGTGAGAAATTAAATAAACATTTAACAATTATCACATAAGGAGCAGAGAGAAGAGATCAGTTATATCAATTTATTAGTCACATAAAACAATTAACAATAAACAAGGATTCATGTAGAGTAATAATAAAATAAATGATGCACGTGATATGCATGATTAAGTGTACCGTTCACCGAGGATTAAAGTTCTTGCATTGTAACAATTCGGTTGAATACTTGATTCTTTAGTTGAGATTTCTTCTCGCTTCGTACCACCACGGTTCAATATTCCCATTCTTGATAACCGTCTCAGTCCTAGTGCTATTTTCTAACATAATCCGTAAATCATCTTTAATCACTATATTTCTTACCCGTTTCCACCTCAGGTTTACGGTTGAACCATTGTTAGGCTGATTCACACATTCACTTCCTGGTTTTGGAATTGGAAGTAACTTTTGCTTCTTGTTAGAGGGTAGTTGTGTATCCAAGCTTAAAAGGCTGGTTTTATATTCCAAGCAATTCTTTATTCTTTTGACCCCGGAGCTTTTACGACATATCCCCGACAACTCTTGCGAAGTATCCTGAAGGAGAGGATCAATCTTCGATCTGTAATTATCATGCTTCAGTTTTCCCGCGTGTAGTGACAAGTCACGGCGAGAGTCAACGGAGACCGCACACATGGAAGGGCGGTTCGCATTTACAGGCATCTCTAGGGTATAATTAACAACTCCATAAGGAAACTCTTGTTGAGTTGACATATTTAAACCTGGGATTGTCCCGACATTAACCAAATTGAATCCTTCGTTACTTACTGAGCCAACTGATATCCTGAGACTACACAAGCATCATAACACCGAAGAACCCACACTCTGAGAACAATAATAAAGATGGAGGTACTATCGGTAATGGAAATTTTCTTCGAGTAAAAGGGAGAAAAGGTCTAAATTATCGAAGACTTCTTTCACATGGTTCTGATAGAGGCTCCAACAAGTATTAGTTTTCTGGAGATTCCAACTCTCCCGAGTGAGATTTAATTCGGACTTTAATTTGTTTCCCAACCGGCTCTCCCCCTTAAGAAAATGAAAATTAATGAATAAAATTATTTCCTGTTTCCTGTTCCTTCCCACTTGCAAGCTTCCCTGCTTGTTCAGATTCCGTAACATGCTCGTATCATACTTGCTTATTCTAATCAAGATTTTGATTAATAAGAGCCTTTTCATTGTCCCTTCTGTTAAGAATATACTTAATTTGTAGGTCACCCACTATATCATCAATCTGATCTGATCTCTGAAATTTTCAACATCCATAATCCGGTATATATAATCAGCTATCAAAGTTCTTTAGGCGAAGGTTGTGGATTTTTGCTATCCGTAGAAATGCAAACAACATGGTACTCGCTACCTATGGCCTCCAAGGAATTGATATTTGCAAAACTGAGCTCGTCACCTGAAGTAAGAAAAGTTCACTCCTGCACCACTGTAATCCCAAGATGTCGGCTAATTTCTGAAGATCGAAGAATCCACTGAACATTTATCTGCTTGAATTTATCAGCATTTTCCCAGATCCCAACAATCTTCCCAATATATATCTTTCTCTACTAGGTATACACAATCATATAAAGAGTAATCCAACCAATCAAATGTAAATGATTCGTAAAGTTGGACATCCTTTTTCCTTAACCCACTTGAATGGAAGTTCCTCACTATTTCCCGCTCTGAGTGAAGAAAACATGACAATATACCAATAACGAGTTCCTTAATGCCTGTGCAAACTGCGGATCCTTAGAATACCTTTGGACTTCAAGTAGAATCAAATGACCCGGTTACAACATGATACCCAATAACTAAAAGATCTCCTTCTTTAAACTCGAGTTGAGAGGACTGGATTGAGGAAATGATTGAGCAGAGGATAAAGAGGGCTATTAACAATAAACACTAAATAATGCATGTCGGTTAAAAGGTTAATGCACATATTACACTTACAATCAATTTAAAATACAACACGTTGAGAACAATTATATTAATTTAAAGACATATATGTATACACGGAGAAGTTTAATTAATTTACGTAACTTAAATAACACATTTAACACATCAAGTATGAAATTTTAAATAACAAGTATGACAACATATATAAAAAAGGGTAATTAATTAGTAAATCTGATGCACGTGGTTATGAATGCATTAAACCTGTCACCGTAAAAATGCTAGTCGTTAACCCGACACTCACTCCAATCACCACTTTGCTTTTCCTTATTATTCCCATTTATTGCTCCATAGCTTCCTTCCAAGCTAAAGAAAAGAACTTGTAGTGTGCTGTGGCGTTGTATAGCTTGGTCGTGGTTTGTTGATATTTCCATAACCTGTCACTCACAACTTACTTCAAAAATAAATGCATGTGGGTAAAGCATGCTCGTGTCACACAATTGTCGCATAATTGATGCCGATAACAAGAGTTTAATATAAATACAACAAGTAATTCCTCAATGTTTGAAATAAAACAAATTGGTCACCTAATTTTCAACAAATCAAGATCAATTAATTGACAATTAATAGCATGAATTAATGCAAAGCACAAGTTATCAAGTAATTCATTTAATTCAAGAAGTCAAATAGATCAAAGAGTTCAAATAAAATGCAAGACTCTCAAATTGACAATTAATTCCTATGATGTTCGACCTAAACTTGGCACGACACGACACGAGAACCTCGATTTTGAAACCGGGCTCTGATACCACCTAAGATGTAGCACCCCTGCACGTGGAGATGCCACACCCCCGCACTATAGGTCGATCCACATACGAAATGGGCAGTTCGTACATGAACTAACCTATAGCGAATGGGTGACAATGCAAATAAAATGACAAGCTAGGCGGAACTAACTCATACATGCATCAGAATAAAGCGGAAGCATAATCGATTAACTCGCAATTATAACTATTAAAACTTTCTATAACCTGGATCATGTGTCAGATAACTCGTATACTAGTTCACATATCAATACATTATCATTTCCGAATACATGACAATTAACATTAACAATAATGTCGTACGCAATTATAAATAATCAAGTAAATGCACCGTGCCTGACTCGACTACATGGACTGGACTCGACTCAATTCCCGCCTAGCGTGCACCTGCAATAACCTGAAAGGTGGAGGCGTCAGTCTGTGAAGACCGAGTGAGGGTATTAAATAAATATTTGCGCAGTTAACATGCAAGCTATATTCTCGGGTAAAGTTTTATAAAAGTTAAATATGTAAGTTCAATAATAAGATATCTTCGCCCAAGAATACAACTATCAATATTAAATGTTTGTTCATTTTCATGCATTCAATACATGGCGCCGTCGAGTGAGGGCTGTCTCCAACCTTACTCCAAATGTACATGAAACATGTTTGCTTGCTTATTTAACAAATGATCATGCAATTCAGTTATGTGCATAGGTGTGATAGTGCAATCAAGTAACACGTTCAAGTAATGAAAATCATGTAATAACCCGAGGAAAATCTGTGGTGCCGGACCCGTCCCCAGTCTCCTTCTCCCTCCAATGATGGGAAGGTAGCTAGCCTTCACCATCCACGATGTGTTGAGCAGAGGGTACATGAATCCCTAAACCCGGAACTCCTTCCTCCACTAATCTCCTAGCGGATTCAGGGGTCATCCCAATGTGGTGAGGATAGCGCCAGAGTTACCCGTCAGCCCATGCTTTCCTGGTTGGTTCCAGCCACTACCCTCGGGCCCAACGTGAACGGTCATTCTTACTCGCCTAAAACATGTACGATACATGGCTTGCCTGCTTTTCATGAACATGACTTGCTTGCGTGAAATGACTTGTTTGTAATCATGAGTATTTTCATAGAAAACTATAAATATAAATACCTTTTTGGCCGAAAGCTCACGTAAGGCTTGTATAGGTTCTATGTAACTAGAATTAAACCTCACCTGACAGGCGACACGACGACTCATGGATGCGTGAACGTGCTCATGATCAACAATCTCCGCCCTGGAGAAGAACTGGACCAGAAAACGGGACAATGTACGTGCATGAGACAATAACTCAAGAATGTTATCAAATAGGACGCACGGCTTAATTCATGTAACGAGATATCATGCAATGAACAATGTAGCATGTAAATATCATGTTTTGACATGTAATCAACCACATAATAACAATTTGGGGTCAAATAAATCATTGGAGTTAAACTCCAAAATTCCATTTTTATACAGAATGTTACTGCCTCTCCAGAGGCCTGGGAACAGCCGTTCCGGCCCTTAGTTCAAAATGGGAAGGGTCGTTCCCAACTCCCCGTAGTCGCTCCCCGAAGATGGGAAGGGCCGTTTCCGTCTGTGAGACAAAGGGGGAACGGTCGTTCCCGTCTCGCCGCCAAGCACACATTTCAAGCATGGGAACGACCGTTACCCAAAACAACTGGGAATGAGAAGGGTCATTCCCGTTACTCAGGTATTACAGAAACAAAACATGAAGAACAGGGGAACACGAATCACAACCAATTCTCCACTAAACACCCATGATTTACTTCTAAATGTTATAATTCATGAAAAGAAATATGTGTACATGCTTGAGATACAATAAAACCAATATAAACACTTATATCATGCTTGAATCTCCAAGAATCATCATCATCAACTCATGTATGAACTTAGCATATAAATCCATAATTCTCAATATTTATGCATGAATTTCAAGTCTAAAGCTTAGAATTATAATTCTAACATCATATAAGCAAGTTATTACATAGAAATCATAACCCTAGCTTCAAGCTCTAATTCAAGAATTCATAGAATTAGCTCATATATACCTTGAAAGGAAAATAGATGGAAGAAGATGATGAAAATGGAAGATGGAGCTTAAAACTCCTAATTTTCTTGGAAAAACTTGATGATTTTGATGAAATCTTCTCCTCCCTTCTTCATGGTTTGGCTCGGTGGAAAGAGGAAGCAAAGGTTGATATTTTTGGCATGAAATGAAAATGAAGAAGATGGAAGAGATGCATATATCGATATATGTCTTGGAAAAGAGTGGTATTTGCCATTGAATCCTCCAAACATATAAGTCATGCAATTAAGGATACAAAAATAAAAGAATGATCAATTTAATCCACAAGATTTTCATGCAATTTAGTCCTTAAAGAAAAGGAAATGAGCATTTAAGGACAATTAAGCAATTAAATCATGCTCGACAACTATTCCATGTAGCAATTGAATTCCAATTATACAATAATTCGCAAATTGACACGGTTTCACATATTTTCACGTAATCATGTTGAAATGCAATTCATAAAATTAATATAACACGTATAAATTGAATAAACGAAAATAATAAAATAAAATCCTAATGCTCGAAACTCACTCGTGTCGAGCGTACCTGACCGTCTGAAAATTGGGGCGTTACATTTCATATGTCCCTACCCCAGATTATTGTAAAAGATGCTCCCGGCTGTTCCACAAGACCAAACAATGTCCGATGAAGGATGGTGGGAACGAAGGAGGTGATGAGATGGATAATTCAGAGGAGGACCAAGGAGAGAAACAAGGTGAAGAAGCTGCAAAACAACCCACTACACGCCCGGATAGACGCAGCAAAACAAGGCAAACTTGGACAACAGTGAACACAAAAATGGCCCAAAAACCTTTACAAGATAAACCGATAGATCAAGGAAACAGTTTTGAAGTACTAGCCAACACGGAATCGGATGAAGAGGAAAACAATGAGAATGGAATAGAGGATGAGAATATAGAAGAGATCAGCACAAATAATTTGGATAACAAGAACCAGGAGGAAGGCGAGATTGAAAATAATCAATTAACCTTCTGCAAAATGCTGGGAATCAGTCTCTGAGTGGTAAGAAGAATGCAACTCCTACCGTAAAGACTACAACAAATGTGACCTCAGAAACTGTTGAGACTAATTCAGCTTTGGCGCTTAAGACAATTCTGATTTCCCCGGAAGATATGGAGGACGCAGCAATCAGGCAGGCCCTAGCAGAGAGCTACAAAGGCATAGGCTTTTTAGTAGCCAATCAAGAGGATCAGGAAAATCGATCCCCGAATAAAAAACAATGTGACGATCTCCTTTTGGAAGATGATACAGAAACTTTATGAGAGAAAGCTCTTTACAGAGGTTCCTCTGCAGTTGAAAGAGGAAGGAAAAATACTATGCAGGCTATACAAAAGAGAAATAAAAAGCAGCAACAGATTGCAGCAGTTGACAACCAGGCCACTAAAAGGACACTTCTGTCGTCGGCCTTGCAAAGTGGTGTCCAATGATGTGTAAAAGCCTGATTATGATTGAGGCGAGGTCAATCCTTATCGTTTGGGTGGGTAATTGGTGTTTCAAAGATCACGTCTCCAATTACAGGTGTTACTCTAGTAACAGGAAATTTTGGGCTTATATCTGTTCTAGAGATGAAATTCGGAAGGTTACAACTACTTTGGTTGCTGAGGATGATTCTAGATGCAAAGTTTCCTATAAGTATGATCGAGAGATTTGGTACAAACTGACTTGGAGCTTCAAGGGCAATATGTAAGAGAATTCTAAAGATTTCTGCTTAGCTACTGTCAAGGATGCTGATATGCTGCTTGGAAAGAGTGTAACTATTCTGATGGATCCTCATAAATTTTGGCATAGGACTGGAAGCTTTTTCAATCCCAAGGCCTCTTATGATGCAGTTCTTAGCCTTCTTTTTTACGTTTTGTTGTTTTGTATCTCTTTGTTGATGGTATCCCCAGCTGCGCAGCAATGGCTCATGCTTTTCTTGGGGATGCTCTTCATTCATTTCCCGTTGTAGCTTTGTTTGGTTCAATAAGAGAGGTGGAGTCCTCGTTAAAACACTCTACAGATCCTTATTTATGTCAAATAAAAATAGAACACGTGTACATTAAAATATATTAAATATTAAAATAATATTTTTTATTTTAATTTTAGAAACTCAATCAAATAAACTTTTTAGAATTAAATAAATAATTAATTAATAAATAATATTTTTAAATGCGTCAAAATTTATGTTTGATAATAAAATCAAATCACATTTTGTAATTTGTGAAAGATATTACAAAATCAATAGAAAACCAATTAAATTGAAGTTTTTCTTCGTTAATTATTGTAAGGACTACCCTTCTACACCGATAAATATCGATTCTTTACAAGTCAGATTCACAATATGAAAACCAACAAAGAGCAAATAACGAATAAGAGCTCAAGAAAAAGCGACAAAGTAAGGAGAAAAAAGTTTGAAAACTCTCTCAAGGCATTCAGAGTTAATCGAGGTGTTTAATCCGAAATCAAAATATCAAACTCCCTTTTTAACATTGCTCATCTCAACAAATTCAAGTCAAGGTGAAACTAATCGTGAGAAAGATGCGCTCAAGCTTACTAAGCAAACGTAGGCTTGGGCTCGAAAGCTGGTCTTAAGGAAGATTCAAAGAGTTTTTTCATGGAAACCAACAAATCGAAACATTCAATTCGGAATCAAAACATCAAACTCGTGTGTAAATGTTACTCTCAACAAATTCAAGTCAAAGTCAAGCTAATCGACGCAAGATTCAAAGCGTTTTTCGAGGAGATCGACAAATCGAGGCGTTAGATTTGCAACAAGACATCATGCTTATGTATTCAGTGTTATCTTAAAATTAATATCAAATCACTTCAAGGTGTTCCCGAAGCGTCCTTCCACGTTCATCGAAATCAAAGCATTTAAATCGTGATTAAGTTGAAAGACTCACAGAGTAACGTTCAACGGAAGATCTAAACACCAAGCTCAATGGAAGCGTTTCGAACTTTCAAGTTCCACCAAATTTTTTAGGAAGAATTAGAGAAAAAGAAATTAGTCATTATACATCGAATATCTTTCTTATTCAATTATTTAATTAACACAAAATTTGCATTACATCCATATATATCCAAGTTTGTTTGTCTTTATTATCAGGATATGAACATTTCCAGCTCAAAATCAATACATTGAATGAGAACAATAATACGAGTAACTGAATTATACTTGCTATTTTAATGATCAAAATTTTCATAGTTTACACCACCAATTATGCACTCAGGAACGGAACGAGAATTTCAAATAATGGGAGCATAAAAATTAAAAATATAAATATTATTTTATTAAAAAATATAAATATTATTTTATTTAATGTATATGACTAAAACAAGTATAACTTAAAATTTAAAATAATCACTTTCTATATAAGGTATAGAATCTATAAAAGAATACTTAAAAAATAAAAAAATTATAGATTAATCTCAATTTAACATTAAATAACAAAATACCATAAAAAAATAAAATATCTTTTATCTTTAATAAAGACCCACCACTAATCTATCCTTCATGAACTTATTACGCAAAATTAGATTATCCAAAATTAAACACAATTACCATTGGCGAAATTAAACACAATTATTCTCGTGGAGATATACTATTTTGGACTAATTCACATTTAACATAAATTTTGTCTAGATAATCTATTCCTAATTAAAAAAAATTAAAAATTAATATAAATTAATATTACCTTTGATGAGGTCAAAATACGCTCGTCCCACGTTTGGACACGTGGCACCTCAAAGATGACGACACCTGTCCTCTAGTGATTACGGCAGTCATACACGAGCGCTGAAACCCCTCAAGCGCCAGTATCCTCCAAGAGCACGTACCGCCTCTGTTACATTTGCACGTGATCAATGTTACCGCTATCTCACAAGCGCCATTCACAATACATGGCTAACGTTCCAATCAGTCAAGGGAGCCCTCTTCGAGCGCTGCACTCCCTCAGAGAGGCTCCCACTCCAACTCGTTACACGAGCCTTGGTCTTCATCCCCTAGCGGATTCCTTGGTCTCCAAGGCTCTTGGTTGACACGAGCGTGTGCTCTTAAGCCCTCGTAACCAACCCCCAAAATGGCTCTCTGACACACCGTACATGCCCGCGCACCTACCACTATTGCCAACACCAACTTTCACCAGCTTTTGCAGGGAAGATTCCTCCTAGGTTTCTCTCGCAATGCCACGTGTTAGGGCAACATTCGGTCAGGACCACACTGTACAAAGGACCAAAGGGTCCCTAACCCTCAACTATAAATATGCAAGGTCATCTTCTCCATTGTAAGCTACTTCCATTACAACAACTCCTTACTTAGCATATTTTCTCTTTCAGATCTTCATCTGACTTGAGCGTCGGAGAGCCTAACTGGGAATCACCCCCAGTTCCCCCAGCTTGGCCTTCTGACATTTGTCTGTGTGTTTGTCCTAGCAGGTAGAACCCCCATCTTTTTCGGCGATCTTCATCTAGTTTTAACCCAAACAAATTCTAAAGTGATTGGACTCTATACCCCATCTTCAGACCCATCATTTTTGGCGTCATCTGTGGGAAACCAGCTCCCAACTTATTTCTTCTTTTCTGCTAGTTGAAGAGCAAACAACCAGAATCTCCTCAACCATGGTAGCTACAAGATCCGAAGCTGTGGGAGGAGGTTCTCTCGATTCCAATATTGTAATTTTCAATTGATAACTTCTACTATTCAATTGCAGTGAGGAAACAAAACTCTGTGAATACTTATAAACTATGTTTCCTATAATATTTTGAACTATATTCTCCTTAAACAATTAAAAGTGTTAGTAATTTAATTATACAAACTATTAATAGAGGGTTTAATAATTAATTTATTTATAAAGTATTAAAGAAATAATATTTTATGAAAATTAATTAAACTCTCGATTGAGCAATTTATGTACTCCTCAAACAACATGATGTATAATTTTTAGTATCATTTTGTACCTATTATTAATTCAAAAATATACTTATTGATGGTTTGATATTTTTATATTACTTTGGTATAGATTTTATATTTTCATTATTGCACTTTCAATAGGAAACATCCTTTTCAGATGCTTATATTGATGTATTGCATTTTTTACATGGTTCGTACAATTAGAAGGATTTGTTTTGATCCTATCAGTCTCTCTTAATATATATATATATATATATATATATATATATATATATATTGTATGGTAAACAAAATATAACTAATATTATTTATTTTGCACTATTTATACGTCCAATCATATTCTTTTTTTTTTTCTCTATCTCTCCGATATATCTTTCAGTTTCTTGTCCTAAACGAAGCAACCCAACACAGGGAAAGCAGTCTCAAGCTAAAACTCATCTAGTTTTGTCGGCAAAGCATCCTAGACGCAGTAACTGTCTTAAACCTTGTAACCTGTCCTCGCTAATTTATCCGTCATTATGTTTCATTCTCTTGAGATTTATTTGATCCAAGTTTCTCAAGACCTTTGGAGTAAACTTCGCCAATCAAATATTACATTTCTCATTAGCTGTTTTTCAATATCCTTCATTGTTATCCATTTCACGATTATCTCCGAATAAGTCTCCACATTAATTAATCTTCAAAAAACGCCTCTCCCAAGCTAATGTTAATCCTTTAGGTAAGCCTAATAACTCTGCTACATTATTGAAACTATACTAAGATTTATAGCATATTCGAGCAGTCATCTTCAGTTGTCATCTTGAATGACGCCCCTGGTCAAGCATTGTTGGTGTGGTTATAAAAGCTTCCAACCGAGTTTAGTTTTACCCATCACTTCTCGGGTTTATTCCACGACAACTAAGTGTAGATTTTCTTTTGCCTGTGCCTTTTGTTCTCATTGATTAGTACTAAGATCTCAGATAACTCTTTTATATGGCGAAGAGTGACTCTTCTAAGATTTATAACATTTTGATAGCTTCATCAATTCTATGCTTTCCAAAGATTCCAAAGCGTCAAGATCAAGACAACCCACCCAGGATATTCTAGGAACATATTGCTCAAAATTTTTCTATTAAAGCTCTTTTTGAGCCCATCTGACACTCACGAGCCACGAAGATTTCGTCAAGTCTATGAATCAACAATCTTGTCCCACACCCGGAGTACGAACGAGAAACTTCTCGGCACGTGGTCCACATATTCATATCTTGTACAGCAGTGCGTACATACATCATTTTCCCCAAATTTTCTATCATAATTCAATACATTCGTGAGAAAGCTATCATATTAGCAAAGTTATAGAAAAATCATGAACTTTTGGGAGCAAGGTAATTTCCAAGTTCATTTTCAATTTTTCTCGGATGTCTCATCTAACAGCATAAGCAGTGTATATATTATCATTTTATAGGAGAATTTATCTTTAGTTGACCCAGTCCAAACTCTCTTATCTCCATTGTCATGTAGCGAGATTAGGACACTAAGTATCTCATTCAACACCTTTTTGGGTAGTATTATTTTCAGATTATCCAAGTTTCAGTTTTTATCTGTGTCAATGAGATTACATGCTCAGGAAGCCATAAGTTGTGGCTTATGTACAAGAATGTCATCCCCTTTTAAATATTTTTTCTTATGTATCTAGTTTCACACCGTCGTCTCCTTGTTGAGCATTTTGTATCCCATTTAGCGAGCATCGTGATATTTCTTTTTGGGCTTCTCTAAGACCTAACTTTCCTTCTCGCTTCTTTCTGGTCACCTTCTTCCACCCTACAAGATAGGTCCGTTTCCTTGTTATATGAGTCGCCTAAAAAAAGTTGTATTTAAGCCGATCAAGTTTTTTTATGTATGATTAGAGAACCAATTTTTTTGTATGTAGTAGATGGGTTTTGAGTTCGTGATGCACAAAATAAGTGTTATTCATCCGGCAATAATTCTTTATGTTGTTTGTACTTTACATGCCCAAAATTCTAGTAATTTGTTTCATTAAATCATTTGACATATAAGGTGTAAACAACACATGTGATTTGCTGAAGTTTAATTTGAGGTCCAACACCTTGTGAAATACCTCAACCACACTATGAATGTACTTCGTCCCATCCACAGTAGTTTTAGCTCCTAATATTATGTTGTTTGTAGAAAGCAAGTGTGAGATGTGAGTGCCTCTCTAGCATACTGTAATTAGCTTTCAGTGTTCGATTGAAATGACCTCCTTAATCAATATACATAAGTTGTTTCATGCAGAGTACAAACAAATAAGGCAAGAGTGATTGTCTTATATAAATCCACACATCCATACAGCTTCCGTCGTTTCACCATTTCATAAAACCTCTGGTTGTATCCCCTTCATTCCACTCATACTGATATTGATGATTTTCATCGGGAATTTGAAGAAAGTTAGAGTTCTCTTTAGAAAATTCTGCCGAACTTTGTCGTACGCCTTTTCAAGATTCAATTTAAGCACCATACCCTTTTTTTTTTAACTTTGGAGTGATGTAGCATTCATAACACTTTTTGAAGCATTAAGATATTGTAATAGGTGTCTCGTCCAGGAATGAAGCTATTCTGGTTTGGGCTCACAATTTATTTGATATACGGCTAAAATGAAGTATAATCATCTTGGTGATCATTTTGAGCGATACGTTAGCTACTCTGATTTGGGCTCGTAATTTTTTTTATATATGGGTTAAACAAAGTATAATCATCTTGGTGGTCATTTAGAGCAATACGTTACATAACGTAATGGGCCGAATCTCTTTTGTTTATCTGGAGAATTAACTTTCGGAATCAGACAAATAAACGTTTGATAAGCCTTCTTGGGAATTGATTCTCTCTCCATACAATCATTGATAAATTTCATCACTACGTCTCCTACTATATCTAATAGGTTTGATAAAAGTAGGCTTGAAAATATCTGTTTCCAGCGCTTTGTACGGGTGCATGCTCTTCACTACCCTCAAATTTCCTCATTTGAGGTAATTCTTACCAGTTATTTTTTCACTGCCACCTTAGGGTTCGTTGGTGCAAGCTAATACCAAGACTCATCACCACTTCGATAGTATCTCCACTGAATAGTACGTAATAATCTCAAGTGTGCTGCTTTAGTTGATCATTATTTGTTACCAATTCAGCGCCTATTATGAGAGGATTTATTTGGTTCTTTTTTCTTCTCGTTATGGTTCAGAGATGAAATGAACGTTTATGTTTATCCTTAAATTGGAGTCTATTAATTCTTGACTCTTAAAACTAAATAATCTCTTGTTGTTGCAGTAATTTGTTATATTCTATCATCAATTCTTTCTTCAAATCTTTTGAATATTTACCTTGCTTGTCTCATATATAATGCTCTATAAATTTTTTCTTTTTTCGCTTTTCGAGCACATTGAAGATTGTTAATGACCATTTTTCTAGAGCAATGATCCCCAACTTAAAACATCCTTTAATTTTTGATTCGGCCAATAAGTCATGTATTGCTGCTCTGGATGATGTTTATCTAAATTGATAATTGTTAGATCAATCTCATTCAAATTAAATTCAAAAATTCTTTATATTGTTTCTTGAGCTAAAACCTAATTTAGCATTTTCAAATTAAATTTGCCCATTGTTTAATCTAATCTTTGAAATTTTGTTTACCATTGTACACGATATTAATTCTCACTTTGTGATATCATTTATAAATATATATGTAAAGATATTTCAGAGTTGTCACTCTAAGAAAAATCCCGACGTTTAGTATGAGAAGTATAACTTGATAACAAATATGGATTATAAGGTACTACACATTGGTTATAAAGTTGTGTATTGCGCACTACAAAAAGACTGCCGAAAACCGATGGAAAAAAACTGATGGAATTTTCAGGTTTTCCGTTAGGAAAACAAATTTCTGATGGAAAACCAACGGGATGGCACCCGTGGGAAAAACCATCATCAGAATTGGGTGCCGACGGATCCGTTCCGTTGGTTTTTCGTTGGAAATATATTTCCAATGGAATTCCGAAAGAATTCCAACGGGCAAATTATTTTTCCAACAAAATAATTTCCAACGGAATTCCAACAGAAAACCAGCGGACAATTTTCGTCGGAATTTTTTTCCAAGGGAGCAAAAATGATTTAATTTTTAAGCTAACTGACGGAATTTTCCGTTGGTATTCCATCGAAAAAAAAAAAAGAATAAAAATTAAAAAATTAAAAAAAAATCATTTGTGAGACCCGAAACACCACGAAAACAAGTCACACCAACAACTAGGACGAGCTACGAGCCGAGCTTGAGCTAGTCACTGTGAGAATCAATTCTCACAATAATTGCACACTGAGGGATTTGAACTCGGGTCTCTAAGAAAGAATGGTGACTCCCTTACCAACTTGGACAACTTACTTCTTATTAATATTATGTCTTTAAATATATTTATACACTTATTTCAATTAATTATTTAAATACTTTTTGTTATTAATTTAAAATATAAAATTTTAAATATATGATTATTTGCATTAAATATAATCACATTTATTGAGATATCTATATATATTATAAAAGTACGAGTTGGATTTTTGGTTTCTTGAAACTTTGTGATCGGGTAAAATATCCTCACTACAATACTTTCAACAATATATTAATTACAAGTTACATTATAAGATATTTGTACATTTAAAAATAAAATTAGTAATATGAAAACAATATTTACATCGTTTCACTTAACTTATTAATTCAAAATTATAAATTAAATTATTTTTCTGTATAAATATAAAATCATTGCTAATAACTATTACATAACAATTAATTATATTGTAAACCTTCAATTGTGTCTGTGTGTGTATATATATATATATATATAAGTTTTATAAAGATACATAATAGAATAGTATATTATATAAATTACGATTGATAACTAATATAATAGTATATTAACACTATATATATATATATATGTTTTTTTTTGTGTGGAAACACTATATATATGTATGTATGTATATAAGTGAACGTTTATAATGCATGGATACAAATATGATACAACATATATTAATTTTTAAATTTAACAAGTGAAAGACATTTGTCACGATGTCCAACCTTAATATGATACAACACCATACGATACAATAATATTTAGAACTGTTTGAGCATCATAAGAGTTGTAATTTAAAATTATAAACTTTTTATTTATATATGTGAGAGTGTCTATTAGAAAATTAAATTCCAATTGAGGTCGTTCCAAGTTCCAGTATGATTCTTTTTTAGTTCCCATCCAAATTCCCTCTCTATCTCTTTCGATCTATCAGAACATATAAGGTTATGCTATCTATCAATCGATTTGAAAATAACACGTTCATATCGCTTTTCGTTCATTTCTGCCGTGAAAACATAGTCGCCATAATAAAAGCAGGCCAAGCGGCTAGAAGCACTCGCTTCACGCCCTTGAATTCTTATTCACGGATGAATTGGGAAAGCCAACAGAAAGATTCTATATTCGATTCTGACTTTCGTAGAGCCGGTGCTACTATTGCCTGCGCTCCTCACTATATTTAAAGTTAAAAGATTGATGAATTTTTATTTTAATAATTCAATTATTTAAAATATTTAGATAAATCGTATACTTAATGTGCAACGCACATTGTTTTTACTAGTAATATAAAAATTGTTAGTCTATATACTTTTGTGTTTTAATTAATAATGTATATACATAAAATTATATAAAATATCATATTGATAATTTATAATTTGTATATTATATAATTTTTAAATATATAATTATTGTTATTAACTACAATCGTATTTTTCTAATTAAATTTGATTGAAAAATTCTAATAGAGAACCGACGGAAAACCAACGGAATTTTTCTTTCAATGAGAATTCCAACGGAAAACCAACAGAAAGGATTCCGTTGGTTTGTTTTTTAATGAAGAATAAGAAAATCGACGGGATTTTCCGTCAGTTTTCCGTTGGAATTGTTTTTTCTTTGAAAATTCCAACAGAAAACCAACGAAAAAAATTTCATTGGTTTTTTTAAAAAAAGAATAAAAATACCGACGGGATCTTCCGTCGGTTTTCCATTGGAATTTTTTTTTCAATGAAAATTCCAATGAAAAACCAACGGAAAGAATTCTGTCGGGTTTTTTTTTAATGAACAATAAAAAACTGTTAGGATTTTCCGTCGGTTTTTCGTTGGAATTTTTCTTTCAATGAAAATTCCAACGGAAAACCAACGGAATTTTTGGCGTAATTATTTTTAAAATTCCGCCAATTGTTCCTACGGAATTCCGATGACTTTTCCGTTGGAATGCAATTTTGCTTGGCGGTGGGAATTCCGTCCGACGAAATTTTCATCTGTTTTTTCCCGTCGGTTTTCGGCTATTTTTTGTAGTGGCGAACTTGGATCATCACTCCGATTCTTTTCCTTCCACAGATCGAATATCCATCTTTAATTTACTTTGTATTGTGTTTTCGTAATATGAACATGAGTAATGATACTTACATTCTCCATCTATCATGCACATATTAATTTACCATGTGTTTCATAACTGACTCATATAAAGTTGGGGATTCTTTTCTTAGTCAAAAAATTCAACACAGATAAATTGATCAAGTTGATAGTGTGTTGTAATTTTATATTTTAACCCCAAATTATCAAAATATGAGCATGTGGCAGCCATCTCTTTTGAAACTCGATTGGATGAATATGTGCAATAACCGTTCTACAAATCTCCTTATTGAATCATTGATATTTTAAATCCTGTAACTTTTCCCAAAAATCTCGTGATGTCTTTTCAACCATCAACAATAAATGATACAATTAACAACTGATCACTAAATTGATAAATACTTGCATTCTTTTTCATGTGAAAGAATTTCATTTGTAGACAAAAAATTTGATAACCGAGTGACCTCATTATTGAATTAAATAAAAAAATATATTATTTGGATTGTTTATTAATTTTGGCATGCGTGTGTATATACATTAAAATCAAGTAATTCTTTCTTTTAATTAACTAATTATTCGTTATTTCTTTTTTATTCTCTCTTTACCATTTGATCTTGGATTCTATTTTTCATTTATACTTTTCTAATGAACATTATAAAAATAATTTATAAAATTAGATTATATCTTATTTTTAAATACACATATATTGAGTCTCCTTAGAATTCTTAATTTAAAATTTCTTTGGTCTGACGATTTGCAATTCTAAATTGTGGTATATTAAGTCGTAAGAAATCAAAAATCCTATTTGATGGGGGCAAAATACGCTTGACCCACGTTTTGACACGTGGCACGGTTAACGCACGACAGGTGGATTTAGCGATCCCCCAAATAAGCCCCTACGAGCATCCCAGATCTGCGCTAGTGCAAGGTCACACGAGAACATGTTACCCTTCATAAAGTACATGGTCACCCATGGCTCGCTAACGAGCACCCACATCATTGCCATGTGCTTCATGACTCTGAGGAAACCATCAACGAGCGTCATGCTCCTTCAGAGATACCCTCATACAACAACTGAGTAAAGGGGTCCCGCTCCCCCTCGTTGCACTGCTTGGGCGTTGACCCCCATGTGGATCTCCAAGTCCTTGGTTGACACGAGCGTGCCTCCCACCCTCGTTACCAACCTCCAAAACGGCTCTCTGACACCCGTACCGGCCAATGCACTTGCCACTATTGCAAACACTAACTTTTACCAACTTCTGCAGGAGATTCCTCCCAGGTTTCTCCTTGCTGCGACACGTGTTAGGGCAACATTAGGGCAGGACCACGCGAGGGAAATTACCAAAGGGTCCCTGACCCTGAAATATAAGTATGGGAATTCATCTCCATCCCTGTAAGCATTCTCCATTACTGAAACTTCATATTATTGCTTACATTCTCTTTCAGATCATTATCTGACTTGAGTGTCGGAGGGCCAAACTGGGAATCACCCCCAGTTTCCCCAGCTTGGCCTTCTGAATTTGTTGGTGTTTATCCTAGCAGGTAGAGCCCATAGCTTTTCCGGCGACCCTCTTTAAGCTTCACCCTTTGTTTCCCCACCTGAACAAAATAGAAAGTGATCAGAGTTGGACCTAATCCTGATCGAACACCATCATTTTTGGCGCCGTCTGTGGGAAACCGTCCTTAGTTCTCCTCTCACTTTTGCTAGTTGAAGAACAAACACCCCTCGCTTTACAAATCATGGTAGCTACTAGGTCAGGAGTCGTGGGGGGAGGAGATGACCTTCCCCGTGATACCAATGTCATCATCCCTCCTTCGACGGCAGCCGGCGGAGCACCGCCCACCGGAGGAGCAATTTCGCCCACGGAACCAACGGCCCCACCACCAGTGATTCCGGAGCCACCCTCCTCTACCGCAGTTGGAGACACCTAGCTTCCTACTCTCGCAAATCTTCCCCAGAACCAGTGGCATAATGCTCACGTGAACCCTGGAGGGCACCCCTACATGATGTCGTCCCCAGGGTACACGTTCACCCCTACCGTCGTGATGCCCTCGGTCCAGCCATACCACGCCGGGCAGATCCAGCCTCCGGTGGTGGTTCTAAGGGAGATTGAAGGGGTGGAGTTACTCCCCTTGACTTCTCAACAACTACGCACTATTTATGCCCAGTGTGAGGTTCAGGCAGCCCAGGGTGTATGGGAAAATTTTCATTCCATGTATTTCCCCTCTGGGTAGGCCACTCAGGTTGCCCCTCCTTTGGGGGGATTGCAGGGATATCCGCTTAGGGAGGCCCAGACCATTTTGAGGGCTCAACCACCACCTTCGTCGGCAAAGGAGCAGGAAGTCCCTGGACGAGGAGGGGATGAACATGATCGCCCCCAAGACAACCGGGGCAAAGAACCGACTGAAAGAATCAATGTGGACGAGGAAGTCCGCTCCAGAGCTTCGAAACGAGGGCCACAAGCTTCTCAACGAGGGAGCCAAGTAAGAAGGAAAAATCCCAACCTACTCACGGCTGTGCAAGACCAGCTACAGTGGTTGCAGGAAATGGTGGGACAGCTCTCTAGAGCGCGGTCTCAAGTCCCCCACAATGGGGACAAACAAGCCAAGGCCAGAGACGCTCGTTGCCAGGTTCGCCAACAACATGTTCCATGTCATTTAGAACAGGAGGAAAAGTTTGGATGTTACAACCACCATCCGCTCGCAAAAGGTTCCCCCTTCGTGGAGGAAGTCCTAATGGCCCAAGCTGGGATGGGCAAAGTTCCCACCTCTGTCAACCGTTATGATGGGACTACTGATCCAGCGGAACACTTGGATTATTTCCTGCACTTGATGCACTTGTATGAGCATTCGAGTCATTACTGGGCCAAGGTCTTCGTCATGTCCCTTGTGGGAATGGCTCAGGAATGGTACAAGCGGTTGCCACCCCGCTCGGTCCGCTTATACGGCGAACTCACCGACACCTTCCTTAACCATTTCAATTCATTGAAAGTTCTTGTCACCGCCCCCACTGCCTTGTATAACTTGGTCCAAGGTGAGCACGAATCCCTTCGGCCCTTCTTCGCTCGTTTCAACAAGGAGGTGCTCTTGGTTGAAAGGCCCTCAATGGACTTTCTGATACATGTACTCTTCAAAGCTTGCAATCATAAACAGTATGTGAGCAAGAAATTTGCGGATTCAATCGTGAAGAAGCGCCCCACGTCCCTCATGGCAATGAGGGAGATTGTCGAGCCCTACTTCGTGCTCGAGGACATGTATGGGTCTAATGCTCCCTGGTACTCCGGACCCATTAAGAACGAGCGGGGGCAAAAAGAGCCACACCGAGAACGCCGTAAGTCGCTGCCTCCTCCACGCCGATTCGAGCGCATTCCTCTCAACAGGCCCATTTCGGAGGTGTACGCTCTTTCAGATAAAAAGCTCTTCAAAAGGCCCACAATGTTGAAGGACACCGAGGCGCTAAGTGTTGGGAAAACGGAATCAGAAAACAGCGAAAATTTAAAAATTTTCCAACAAAAGGATCGAAACTCGCAATCATGAATCCAAATTCGTAGAGATCAAGAAACTCACTTGGGTAGTAGCTTTCTTGACACGTTTTGAGCCGTCCCCAAACGCGCCTCATGCGGTAATGGCAACCTGTCCGTCGAAAGTCTCTTTCTACTTCAGAATCCATTGTAGGGACAACAATCCACACCAACCTAGATTCAAATCATATTAGGGAAAGTGCTTAACAATATAACATAAAGAAAGAGACATGAAACGAGAAAGACATGATTCAAACTCCCTTCGAAACCGAGTTTTGAGAAAGTAGAAATCTGTCTGCCATAAATCCCTCGTGAAAAAATTCATCCTTCAGGATATGGACGAACAGTTTTTGCCATCTTCTTTGGTTCGATTTTTTCACTCATATTCTGTTAGGTTCAGAATCGTTTCATCATCCCTTGTGGTCGTTTTGCTTGATCCCCAAAAGTTCCTTCGAATCTTTCAAGACTTCATGATAGAAGCCCTCTAGAGAAAATAGTCCACCAACCGCGACCACGATCCGAATAGGGAGGATGCTAGTTCTATGTTCGGTGTTTAGGCTCTAAGGGGTTAGTGTATAATTATGAAGTAGGAGAAATTTTATATCATCTTCCCATGGGGTTCAATCCCCTCTATTTATAAGGCTAGGGTTCGAACCCCTTATCCCTTTTGGAAAAGGATTCCAAACTCCTTTTGGAAAGGGATATCTTGCTTGGAGACCAAGTCTCTTACTTTGACCAAAAGTCTCCTTTTGATCAACTTGGAAAGCAAGAATCTAGTCTAACTCTTTTAGACATTTAATTTTACTTTATTCATTTTACAATAAATAACTTGAAGACTAATAATTAATTAATTCATAATTAATTATTTATTAGACTTTATTTCTCCAAATTAGAACTTTAATATTAATTCAAAATTAAATCAAAGTCCATTAAATAATTAACACATTAATTATTTAATATTTATACACATACAAACACGTGACTACACGTGTCCATAAGGACACGTGTCATACACATGTTCCACACGTGTGACTTACACGTGTGGACCCTACCATTCACTTAATGGTTCGATCAACTCTTTTAATCGATTCACGCCTTAACCCACGTGACCGGGTTGTTGTGTGTGACCCTCTAGGTTCTCAATTCAATTAGCAGTGACCCCAATTAACTAATTCTCTAATTAATTAATCAGTCCACAGATCAAACGACCACAGTCTAGCAATAGGTGTTTGACCCCTAGCTGAATAAGAATATCTCGATTCGACAGAACCTTTAAGTCATTGATTCATGTGAGATACAATCCTCCTACTTACTATCTCTCAACCAAGATCTAGGGTAAGGGAATAATCAGAACCCTAATAATCTGGCCTTAAAACTAAGTGCATTTCATATCCATTTGATCTCAATCCAAGAAACCCTTTTCTTGATGTCTTGATCTATACTGCCTTGGCCAAGGACTCCATATGGCATATGAATGACTTACACAATAAGAAATCACCTTGCAAATACAAGTGTAGGTCCTTTCTTGATTCTCATTCACTTTCATGAGTCACTTGTGCAGCCCCAGCATAAGCCTTGAATCAGTTGTCTAAGGTGACACCCTTTAAAGCTTATACCTAAGACTACAGAGTTAACTCATAAAGTGACATGGAACCTCAAGTCTAAGGATCATTAATCACATCAATGACACGTGAGATATTTCCTAATCTGGAAGTTTCCATTTCCTGAAATAGAAACTTCCTTTCCCATTTAGGAATCTTCTCACACGGACCACCTCAGTGAACCTACTTATTAAAGTAAGCACCCTCATGTATCACGCACGTATCAACTATACACTTTGCACCTCCATGAAACAAGGTGGTCCTTCTTAAGGGCGTGATCCCACAAGCAATCCTTAAAGGAGTCAGGTTGACACTCCCACTGTCTGTAGGACTCATCGACTTGGAGTATTTTACTAATCATGACTTATGTGATATAGGGCTCGTTTCATGAAACATTTCACCTAAATGGTAGAGTCCTAAAGTCATCAGGATTAGGGGAGTTCTCATACATGCACACATAATGGAAACACACAAAACATGTATTGGCATATAAAGAAGTGTTTGCCTATGATGATAATAAATCGTATATTATTCAAAGATTGTCTATGATATAAGAAAAGTCCCAAAGCAGATTACGTCGAATTGGCTTTCTAGGGCATTATTCCTAACAATCTCCCACTTACCCGTAAAAGCCATTTAGGTACTCTAAGTCCCATCTTCTCAAGATGCACTTTGAGAGCCTATTGACTTTGGGCATTTCCAAAGTGGATCTGCTATATTCTCTGCTGATGTGACCCTCTTGTTTACACATCTCTTAGGAAACACCTTTTCCTTATAAAGTGATTCATAATCACGTGTTCAGTCTCTTGGTGAGGTCTTGGTTCTCTTACTTGAGCAACCATCCATTTTATCATACAATATGATAAAGGAGTTGTTTCATGCTAGGAACTTCATCTAACCAGTTAGATGGAGTTTCTTACCCAAACACTTAACTTAGCGTTATATAATACGACTAAGTTCTCAACTACGATAGTCAAGTTTTGTAATGTCCGTCCTTGGAAGCCCTTTCCAACACATTGCATTACCATTCTGGTAGAAGTTGTATCCTTTCAATGATTTCATAATCATCTATGTTTGATGAACGGTTACATCAAATATCCTTCTAACAACAAGATCTTTTGGGCCCCTTAAACTAATACATACCCTCATTTCTTCTTAAGTACTCTGAGGACATCCTTTACAGAAATATAATGACCTTCTCTGAGGTCATATTAGATTTGACCCACTACGCTTAGTGTTGCGCCATATCAAGTCTAGTACATAATATTTCATACATTATGCACCCTTTCACTTAAAGGGATTTTTGGACATTCTAACTTTCTTAAAGTTATCTTAGGACACATACTCTTCAAAAGAGATGTTCTATTATCCATACTAAACTCCTTTTAGTATCGTGGTTATGTACTCGTTTTTGTGATAATCCATTTATGCTCTTAGATCTATCTTCTATAGATCTGAGTGTCGAGAATTTAGGATAATCACTAAGATCTTTCATGCCAAATTGTTTCTTAAACAAGAATTGGTAACTTTCACGTCATCCTTGACATTCCTAATGAGAAGGATGTCGTCTTCTAAAGAACCAAAATTGACTCTTACTAACTTTCATATGTACACTCTGAGACTTATTCGACTTCCATCTGTGTCAAACGATTTGACTGTGGAGTCGAATTATCTAACTCCTAGAAGCCTTTATCAATCCACAGATTGACTTAGGGATTTGCATACCTTATGCATACTCCCACTCAATATGAGATTCATAGAAACACCTTATTTCAGCCTTTTTCAATCTCAATTTGAACAAGACAGTTCTCATATTCATTTATCATATCTCATAGTCAGAATATGAGGATGTGGTAAACACAATCTAAATGGACTTTTGCATTTCAATCGTCAAGAAGGTTGTAATGCTTTCCATTTACTCGATGCTCTATTAGCTTGATCCTATCAGGTAGATCAACCAAGGTCCAAACTTGGTTTGAATATATGGAATCCATATTGGATTTCAAGGCTTGCTTACACTTCTCAGATTCCGAATCTGACAGTGTCTCCTCTTCAAGTAATTCCTCGGCTATCTAGGAACACGTTCTAAACGCATCTTAAGAGAAGAGTTTCATACATGTGCATACTCTAAAATTTGGCTAAATTTTATCAAATGGGCTCGTTTCTTTTATATGCGGCGTGGATATTTATCCTCAAATTTCTTTGAGGTCTGCTTGCTTGCCTTTCTTCTTCTATAGAAACGATTCCTTAAGAAAGATACATTCCTTGAGACAAACAACCTTTGCTTAAGGGAATCGCAGAAACGATATCCAATATCATTGTATAAACTTGAACTCATTTCAAGCTTATCTCCCACTATCCTCTTCACTTAAGAGGATTCCATTAAATTCTTGGATAAGAATAATTAGGGAATTTAGTATGCCACATTGCATAGTGCAGCTAAAGGACTGATTTTGGAAGGTACTAAATTCAAAATCTCTAAGTGCATATTCTGGTAGTTTATTCCTAAAATGATTATAAGTTAGTAAAGCTTACTATGGAATGGACCATATCCTATTAGGTTTCATTCCCTCATTCGGAAACACTAAGGTGTTCTCGAATTAGTTTACTGAGAGATAATCCTATTATCTCTAAGATGACCAAGGAATTAGTTGCTAAGATATTGGCTATCTCGATCATCTCGATTTACCTATAACTTATGACTACTTTGGTTCCTAACGTCCTTTTGAAATTCTAAGAATTTCATATAAGTTTCGAATTTGTACTTCAACAAGTACATTCATTCATAATGATTAAATTGACGATTGTATCTAGTGCTTACATTAAGCATCTTACACTCATCAGCATGGATCGAAATCCTCTAGAATTTTGGCACGTTCCACGTTTCACCTAAACTATGTTTCGGGAATGTTTCTTTTCAAGACAGGATTCATAGGAAGTTAACTCTCTAGGTTCATTTTCGTAAAATGATCCTAAGATGTCTAACTTGCTAATCCTTTTATGTCTCAACGTTCCAAAGTAATTCGAAGCTTTGTCATCTCACTTACTTTTGTTATCTCGTTGTATGTTCAGAACATTAGTGCTTTGAGTCTTTGCACAATAGATTATGCAGAATCGACTCAAGACTTGTGAATTCTATTCCTAGTAGAATTACTAAACGAGGTAACATTTCAGAGTACCCATACTCTTTGCAGTTCCCTTTCAAAGTCCTTATTTGCTACCATAGAAGCAAACAACCTTATTTTATCTCTAATGTCTTTTGGGCGTACCCCTTACATGCCCCTCTACTGGGCTCTTAAGGGTTTCTTCTTCTTTAGGCCTTCAAGCCTTTAACTTAGTGAGTTTAGAAGAAGAATTAACCATCTCAACCTTTTATTCCTTCTTAAGGATGCTCTCAACCATTATCAACTAAATGATTAACTATGCTACAATAACATCATTCTAGTTGAGCATAAAGGGTTTGAATGATGGTGGAAGCAATGTAAGCAATCAGTGCATTGAGAACTCTTTTCTCAGTTAATGATCGAGACCACAAGATCTTCAAATAAGATCTTCAGACCTTGTTCGTGTGCACTTGTTTTCTCATTTGGAATATTTGAATAATTCCATAATGTTATACCTTGTAAAATTTTTATGAGGTGGTTCAATTGCTCTTAAGTGGTTTGGAGAAATCCTATTCACCTCAAATCGCTTCTCTTTTTGGCCCGGGTCGAATTTTCACAATTAAAAACTTCGCCCTTTAGAGAACGCCTTTCTCTATTCGGAATCTAAAACGAATTTTAGGGTCCGAAGCCAATTAGAGTTAGTTAGGACTTAGTCATCTCTTTTAACTTAAGGATAGATACGAATGGGTTTGCATTTCATATTGTAGAGAATCACAGAACTACAACCTAAATGCTAAGCAGAGAAAATGTGAGCATGCTGAATTATAACGATATACAAAAGATAAGGTCTTTAATCTAATGTAGCTCCCACTATTTTTCAAAGATCTATAATTCCCAAAGATCTAAGAGAAACGCGTTTCCTAATGGGTACTAAAATCCAAAGCATTTTACATCAAACCCACGACTCGCGGACATTCTAAGTAATACCCTAGGTAGGTACAACCTACCAATTCTAAAACCTTTAGAACTCTTAGTAATTGTTTTTTGCATCACCTATCTTTCAATATGGACCCACGACTCGTGCGACATCCATATTTACTTAGGCGTTAAGCTAGACCCATCAATCTTAAGATCATGATCAAAACTTTGTTCGAACGGCCCACGACTCGCGGACATCGCCCTTGCTAAAATTGACCATGAAATATTGATCATTTAAAATGATCAATTAGGTAGCTAAGAACTAATAAGCTCCACTAGCTATCCCACGAATCGCGAACAACAACTAGCTTCACTTACTAAACTTAAAACCTATTGATGGAATGCTAGGAATTTAATTCAAAATTTACATCTCGAATTAAATACCTATTATTCGAAATGAGCTTAATATTTAATGGGAATTTTTGAATCAACCGAAGAGTTATCCGGTTCGACCTCACCAACATATATGTTATCCAATTTTATTAGTCTTGATTAATGCAAGTACAATTTAAATGCATTTCAAACAAGCACATAAACAGATAACTTGTCCTAGCATGATACTAACATGTGATGATCATGGGTTCTACCTATCTTATGCGTGATATGTGGGAGCCACTCCACAATCACAAGTTCTAACATACATGCCACATAAACAGATTAAATCAGATAAGGGAAAATGGTAGCAAAATACGAGCCCTATCTCTATTACATTTTCAATTGAGATTCCCCTCCCTAACATTTTGAGGGGTCTTCACTTATGGCCTCCTTATTACTTGAATGTGGTCCATCTTACTCCATGGGTGCATTGTCTCCCAAATGAAAATAAAACCTCACCACCTATTCTACTCTCAAAAAAATGAAAAAGACATAAAGTAATAAGGCTCAATCTTCATATTGGCCTTAGACAATTACATGGGGTATACCTGGCCTCAAAACAGTAATATGGAAAGCCATAATAAAATTACATGGGGTATACTGGGCGCCGCGTGGCCTTAGACAATATGTGGCGAGCCGCGTGTAGGGCTAGGATCGCGCCACGTCAGCGCATTGGATGGTCCAGATTTGCGCTAAACCGGGCCGGTCAACGGGTCAGGGTATCGGGTCAACGGACCGGGTTTCGGATAGGGCCGGACCGGGTCCGGTTTCGGGTCGGGCCGACCCAGACACGTGGCCGCTTCAGAAGAGGCCATGTCAGCCTCAAACCCTAGCCGCGAGTGGTTGACACGCGCCGCCTTTGGGCGGCGGTGTGGGCGCGTGTGGGCTCCAAACGGCGCGTTCTCGGCGGCTTTGGATTCGTGGCAGAGAGATCTACGACGTGGTCACCTTGGTTTACGTGTCCAAGTTGCCTACGCAAGTGGGTTGTGCAATTACTATTTTGCCCTTGCTTTTGTATCTAAAATGACCGTTTTGCCCTCGGGTTTTTGCCTATAAATAGGCTGACCCACTCCTTCATTTCTCATTCAGTTTTGGGATGGTTTTGGCCAAACTTTGGCTTTGAAATCAAGTCCCATTTTCTCCCAGTTAATTCTGATTGATTTTGGAATTAATTTTAATTAGGTGTTTGTATAAAACGCCTGATTTCGGGAGAATAAACCCTGAAAAGGGTTTTCTAGTTTAAAGTTTTATTTTCTCTAAGTATTTAGAGAAATACTTTCGGAGCCCACACTCCGAAGGTGCCCCTGGGGTTATTGCAGGGAAGCTCTGCCGGTCTCACGAGTCGAATTCGGGAGCTGGAAAAATGCCGTTAGATAGCCATGATTGCAGTACGGTAATATTTTGTAGTTGTTTTAGTTTAAGCATGATAAATTATGTGCTCTTAAGTGTTAATTGCATGTTAGATATTTATCTGCTTAAGTGATTTAAAATTTATTATCAATTGCATGTATATACTTGAGTAGATCCAGCTAAGTCTTCCGCTTTGTATTAAAATGTTTTAGAAATATTTTAATACTTGTATTATAATAAAAAAATTTAAAATGTGGTCACGGAGCGCTACTGTTCTGGGCCCGCCTACCAGTAGTTTTGCCCTATACCACGTTCCAGAAGATGAATGTTACTAATATCCCGCTCGAACCCCTCAAAACAGCCCTCATTGGCTTTGGGGGCTCTGAGGACATCCCACGAGGACAGATTCGCTTGGCCACCTCATTTGGTCATGCCCCACAGTGAAAAACACTCATGGTCACCTACGCGGTAGTAAAGATTGAGATCCCTTACAACATCATAATCGGGCGACCAGCTCTCGTAGATTTCAAAGCGATTATCTGCACTTACCACTAGAAAATCAAATTCCCAACTCCCGAGGGTGTTGAAGAGGTTTTGTGTAATGTTCGAGAGGCCTGGGAGTGTTATAATGTTATCCCTCAAAAAGCCTAAAGCGGAGAAAGCGTTCCAGGTGGGGTCCACCAAGAAATCTATAGATTTCGCTAATTTAGACGAGGATGGTCCTGTGCGCAAAAGGGCTAAGATGAATAGAAAGAAGAACAAAAAGAAGGACCCCAACGCCAAGAGCCCCCTCGAAACTGCCCCGCCAGGGACGGTCGGGGAATCCTCCTCCGAAGAAGACAAGCGTGATGAGGGCAAGCCTGTTGCTAATGATCATTTAATGGGAAAGAAAATGGCGCTCGAGCTCCCTCGCCCAGGAAATTTCTCACTATTGAGTTGGAACCCGACAACAAGGATAAAACCACTCAGATTGGGTCTAATCTCTCAGGCCCCTCGCAAATCATGATGATAGACTTCCTCAGAGAAAACATTGATGTTTTTGCATGGAAAGCATCTGACCTTACTAGAATTGACCCGAGCGTCATAGTCCACAGGCTCAACGTGGACCCTCCTTCAAGCCAGTCAAACAGAAGAAGCGAGATGTGCACGGTTTTCGAAAGAAGGCTATTGAGGAGGAGATTAACAAGCTCCTCGAGGCACAGTATATTGAGCCTATACTATATCCAGAATGGCTGTGCAATGTGGTCCTGGTACCCAAGAGCGCTAACAAATGGTGCATGTGCAACAATTTCACTGACCTTAACAAGGCTTGTCCCAAGGATCCTTACCCTTTACCCCGAATTGATCAACTGGTAGATTCGACCATCGGCTGCGAACTCATGAGTATGATGGATGCCTTTCAAGGGTATTATCAAAATTTTATGGCCTCTGAGGACCGTCCCAAAACCTCATTTGTTGTCCACTTAGGTGTATACTGCTTCTTAGTCATGCCTTTTGGGCTCAAGAACACAGGAGCCACCTACCAACACCTTGTTAACAGGATGTTTGAGAAAGAAATTGGAGGTCCATGGAGGTATATGTGGACGATATGATTGTTAAGAGAGAGCGTCAGGGATCACACCTTGGGGATCTTAAGCGTGCATTTGCCATCCTGCACCAATACGGCATGAAGTTAGATTCCTCAAAGTGTACTTTTGGAGTACGAGGGGGAAAATTCTTGGGTACATGGTCAGTCAACGGGGGATCGAAGGTAATCCGGAGAAAATCAAGGCTATTTTGGACATCCCTTCCCTTCGTAACCTCAGGAAAGTATAGGTGTTGGTAGGGAAAATCATCTCTTTAAACAGGTTCATCTCAAGCTCGGCAGACAGGAACCTCCCTTTTTTCAAAATTCTACGCAATGCTCGGAATTTTGCTTGGACTGAGCAATTCGAGAAAGCATTACAGGACATGAAGGCTTACCTTTCAAGCGCACCACTCCTAAGAAAGCCAATAGAGGGTGAAAGGTTGTTTGCGTATCTCTCCATTTCCAGCAAAGCTACGAGCACAGTTCTGGTAGCCATACGGGAGCGTAAACATTTGCCCATTTACTATTTAAGCAAAACGTTACAAGGGATTGAGAAAAAATATTTGGAAATCGAAAAGTTCGCATTCGCCCTCATCAATGCATCATGAAGATTGAGGCCATACTTCCAGGCACACTCAATCACTATCCTTACAGATCAACTATTAAAGCAAGTTTTATCCAAGCCGGACGTATCTGGGAGGCTGATAAAATGGGTCATAGAGTTAAGCCAGTTTGACTTAAGTTTTGAGCCCAAAGTGGCTATACAAGCGCAAGTAGTTGCAGATTTACTAACCGAGCGGTTTGCTCTAGAGCCCACGGTTCCTAACAGCCAGGGCCTTTGGATCCTGCACACGGATGGTTCCTCAACCTCTCAAGGGGGAGGAGCAGGGGTAACCCTTAGAGACCTCAATGGGATCGAAATAGACTTCGCAATCAGGTTGGACTTCCAAGTTACTAACAATGTAGTAGAATACGAAGCTCTCATTCAAGGGCTGAAAATTGTTTTTCAAAATGGGGCCTCCAGAATTATCGCTTATGTTGATTCACAGTTGATTGCGAGCCAAATCGAAGGAACGTATAAGGCTCCAGAAACCACCATGGTGCAGTATTTGAAAAAGGCGAAAGAGATAATTGGGAAATTCAAAGAATTTTATTTACTCCAGGTCCCATGAGCAGAAAACGAGCGTGCTGACGCTCTTTCTAAATTTGCTTCAGCACTGGAAGGTACCGGCGAGTGCTCTGTCACGTTCCTTAGAACTGAGGAGCCATTAATAAAGGAAAAGATCATCAAACAAGTGGTAGCTATGATCGATCCGCACGAGGCCTGTTGGCTCAACTACATAGTCAGATTCATCAAAGATGGCATTTGTCCTACTGACAAGGTGGAAGCACGGAAAGTCAGGAACAAGACTCCTCATTTTTCTTTGGATTCCGAGGGAAGACTATTTAAGAAGTCCTTTCAAGGCCCACCAATGAGATGTTTAAGGCCCTTGCAAGCCAAAGAGACGCTCGAGCACATTCACAATGAAAGCTGTGGAAATCATTCTAGAGGATATGTCCTTGCCAAGAAAGTCTTGAGGAGCGGGTTCTATTGGCCCACGATCCTCCAAGATGCCATTGAGTTCTCCAAGAAGTGTCCCAACTGTCAATTCCACTCTAATCCCTTAGTTTTCAGCTGCCCAGATGGTCCCTATAGATGTCTCATGGCCCTTTTGTTAGGATTAATGCCCTGAAAATCCAATTATATTGTAAATATTTTGGATTAATAAAACTGAAATTATAACAAGTTATAAGTATTTTAAAAGTTAATAATTAATGACGTGTGATGGTATTTTTATATGAAATGTGTTTCATGGGAAAAGACTTTAAATACCAGAAATCACGTGTCATTAAAGTTCTAGTCGGTATGATAAGAAGATGTTCTTATGAAGACTATAATATGTTATATAAGATGATTAGTCTTTCGTCATAGGAAAATGAAGTTTCCGATTATAACACATTAATGATTTTCAATGAGATTGGAAACATCGAATTGGACCACTGAGATTGTTCATTTTATATTGCTATCTAAAATGAACAAAATCTCGGAAGCATTAGACTCTTAATCCTGGTAGTGTTTCTACTTTAGGCATGTAGTGTTGATCATTGTGATGTACTCAGAAGTGAGGTCTCGGTAACGGGTGGCCAAAATACTTTGTACGTTCGGTGATTGCATGAAATGTGCTAAAAAGAAATATTGATCGAGGAATCTGTAGCCTTGCTGGAAGGTTAAAGATATCCCTGAAATAGATTTGCAAAAGTTCAAATAAAACTTTGGCCAAAGTACTTTGTGTGTGCGTCACCAAAGTTGTATGTTGAATGTGTTTCACATACAAGGAATTTGGACTTAAGGCAAATCAAGAATTTCAGATTGGAAGTGAGAAATAAATGATAGTGGTATTGATTTATTTTTCATGGATATCTGTACAGAGGAGTAAAATGCAAAATTATTCTAGATCGAGAAATTCGTGAATAATTTAATTAATTTTAGAGTTCAAGAATATTTATTTAGTGGAATTAAATATTGTTAAACAGTAATCAATTATTATCATGGGATGATAATAGATTGACCCATTAAGAGTTAAAATTAATAGGTCCTGGAGGTCCCCCCGCAAGCCCCAATGAAGATCAAAGAGAAAATATTATAACGAGAGAGAGAAATAAATTTTCAAACAGTTTGAAAATAGCCAAGGAATTTATTTTGAGAAAATAAATTAAATTCCAAAGAGTTGGAAATGCCCAAAATTTTATTTTGGAGAAAATAAAAATTTTCCCAAAAAAAAAAGGATGACGTGGCAGAAGTGCTGACGTGGCAGCTGACGTGTCACGCCACGTCAGCGGGTCAGCGCCAAGTGGCACTGATTGGGCCCCGAGTGGAGCGACACGTGGACTGACAGGATCGAGCCAAGTCAGCGAGTGTCAGCGGCCCAGATTTTGCTGACTGAAAAGTCAACGGGTCGTGGAAACGGGTTATCGGGTCGGGTAGGGTCGGATATGAATAGAACCGACCCTGACACGTGGGCTAATCACTGGTCGACATGTGTCAACGGGACCAAGCCGTTTAAACCGGCCGGTTCACAGCTGAACCGGTTTGAACCGTGAAACGCCGATCGGACCGGATCGGTTTGGACACGTGGCAGCTGCCTGTTTCTGCGTACGTGCCACACGCGCCAAGCACACAGCCGCCACATGGGCGGCGCGTGCGGAGGGCTCTGGGAGCGTGCTCGGCGCCGCCTTGCTCGTCTTGGCGTGCACTACACTCCGATGCAATTTGATTGGCCGGAGGAACTTGGCGCCCACGCTGAAAATCGAAAAATACTGTGGCATCCCTTGAAATGAGCTTATAAATAGGGGCATGCATTCTTTTTTCATGCAGAACAATTCGAGAATTGTTTCATCCATTTTCAAAAGCCCTCTGCTAATTTTCTCTCTCTAATTAATTAATCCTTAATTAAGGATTAATTAATTATTTTATTAAGTAGTTATTTAATTAATATATAATCCGCTTAATTAATAGAAAATTGGGATTTTCTGAAATTAGAAAAAAGGGTTTTTCTAGAAAAATATTTTCTCAAAGTATTTAGCGAAATACTGCCGGAGCCCACACTCCAATTTCTTAATCGGGGATATTACGGGGAAGCTCTGCCGGTTTCACGAGAAAATATCGAGGTGCTGGAAAAGTGCCGTTGATAGCCAATTTCGCAGTACGGTAATACCGTTATGCTGCCGAAATTAATATTTGCATATTGCGATTATATGCTAGATGATTTAAAATTATGTTATCAATGCCTATATATATTAGAGTTATGCTACCCGATTTGTTTCGCTGCTTTATTAAAATATTTTGGAAATATTTTGATAATGAGGTTATGGCAAAATTTTTTGAAATATTCCGCTGTACCGTCACTTTGTCTCGGGCCCGCCACACCAACAACTGGTATCAGAGCAGGGCTCTGATTATATACTCGCATTGATAAAGCATAAGATGCATAATTTTAAATTTGATAGTGTGCACGTAAATTCTGTCTAAGGAGGCTGGTTTTTAAGTGGGACCATTGTGACCCCTCCAGTCTTTCCTGGGAATCTGCATGAAATTGTAATTTTCTGGGAATCGATTTCAATAATCTTACTGGTTAATTGTCGAAACAATAAATATGATTTAAATTATGTGATAATTTACAACATATTTACTTAAAGGGCCATTAAAATTTTAAGCGTGATAATTATGTGATAATTATTTGCAAGCAAGATTTAATTTTACATGTGGCATGATAATATGAGATATTATGTTGTTTCAATTATGCATGATTTATTTAATATGATTAGATAAATAATGTTTAATAAAGATTAAATATGAAGCATAATTGGATTAATATTTTTTGGCTTAAATTAATAAAGAGTTATAAAAGCATTAAAATATTATTAGGATTATTTAATAATCCTAGTGGGAGAATATTAATTACTTCCAAAATCAATAAGACGCCAAAAGTGATTATTTAATAATCAAAGATAATCCACAAATTCTATAAAATTCAAGTGGGAGCAAGATGAAAAGAGTTGGATTCTCACGGCCCCCATTACCCGTCTATAGTATAGTGGATATATACTACTCCCTTCGGTGGGTATATATTCACGGTATACTAGATTAGACTTCCTTAGATAGAATGAAGTATGGGGAAAGTCAGCTCGACCACGCCTCCGTGGAGTGTCTGATCTACTCGTACGAATTTCTAGGTAATGGTGTACGCTTGACTAAGTGATGTATTAACCTCCCTTCGGAGCTATGTTACATTCACTTAGAGGCCAAAGGTTGATGTGGTGGATTAACATAGTTTGGTAAGAGTTACCTAGATGGCATGTTAATTAAGATTAATTCTTGCTTTTCTAAGCGGTTTTCGACCTCGGTTCCGGGGAGTCAACTGCGGTTAGATAAGTCACCATTGCGTAAACCAAAATTGCTTACGTGGATTTCATTTATTGGTCAGACGCAAAAGAAGTAAAAATACAGAATCATAACTTGCACTATTTTAAAATATTTCAGTTTTAAAACAACGACGACCGCTAGCCCGTTTCAATCGATCCTAAAGGAAAATAGGCTTGAAGGGTCAAACTATGCTGACTGGAAAATGAATCTTGACATCGTGTTTGGTCACGAGAATCTGAAACAAGTGCTCACTGAACTTTATCCGGGGGTACCGGAAACTACAGCTAATCAGGATATGAGAAATGCTTATGCCAATTGGATCAAGTCCAATGATTTGGCTAGGTCATATATCCTGGCTTCTGTCTCCAATATTCTTAAGCATCAAATGCACGAGATGCCAACTGCTAAGAACATGATGGATCATCTCCATCAGATGCTTGGAGGACAGAATCGAGCCAAGAGGCTCGAATTGATGAGAAGGTTCTTAGTTACTAAGATGTCTGAGGGATCACCTGTTCAGGATCATGTTATAAACATGATGGCTTGCCTGAATGAAATTAAAAGCCTTGGTGCTAAATTTGATGATCTCAGTAAACAGGATATGATCCTATGCTCTTTGCCAAAGTCGTTCGACACATTCAGGGAAAATTATTCTATGAATAAATTGGATTTTTCTCTGCCTCAATTGATGAACGAACTTAGAGTGGCAGAGGGAGTAATGAAAGCTAAGGGAATGGTTCTCCTAGCTCAGGCATCGACTTTCACGGCTCCAAAAGTCAATAAGTGGAAAAAAGGAAAAGTAAAGGTTCTCAATCCCAAGAAAAAGGTTCAGAAGAAAAAGGGTAAACCTAGCAAAGGAAAATGCTTCCACTGCAGAGAAAATGGGCACTGGAAGAGAAATTGTCCAAAATACTTAGCAAGTCTTCCTGCTAAGCCATCTGGACAAGGTATATCGATATCTTGCTTGATAGAATTATGTTTAGTTGGAAGTCCACCAGATTCCTGGTATGTGGACTCGGGTTCAACTAATCTATCTGCAATTTGTTGCAGGGGGTTCAAGCTAACCAGAAAGCTTGAAGATGGTGAGATGCAGCTACTGATCGGGGATAATACAAGTATATCTATATTAGCGGTAGGGACTGTAAATTTGTATTTTGGTGATAAGGTTTTGATGTTGAAAGACACTTTGTACATACCGTGTGTTCACAGAAATCTAATTTCTATAAGTTTTTTAATAAATAATGGTTTTAGTGTTTGTTTTGAACAGAACTTTACCATTAAGCAAAATAAAAGGTTTGTTTGCTCTGGCATGGTAAAAGATGGTCTTTTCTTATTACACCCAGATAAAAACCCTAATTCCGAACTTAACACCACTAAGCTTGACTTACCATCCAAGAGAAAAACTTTTATACCCAAGGAGGCTTACAAGTGGCATTTATGCCTTGGTCATATTAATCCAAATAGGATCCAAAGACTAATTTCAGATGAATTGTTAAGTCCCTTGGACTTAACAGAACTACCAGTCTGTGAATCCTGCTTGGAAGGTAAAATGACCAAGAGATCTTTTAAATCTAAAGGTAATCGAGCCACAGAATTGCTTGAGCTAATTCATACGGATGTGTGTGGTTCTATGAGTATTCAAGCAAGAGGAGGTTTTGAGTATTTCATCACTTTCATGGATGATTACTCCAGATACGGATACGTTTATTTGATGAGATATAAGTCTGAATCTTTTGAAAAGTTCAAATAATTCAAGGCTAAAGTTGAAAATCAAACTGGAATACGTATCAAAGCACTTCGATCAGATCGTGGTGGTGAGTATCTATCTACAGAGTTTCTAGAATTTCTCACTGTAAATGGGATTAGATCTCAACTATCTGCACCGGGTACACCCCAGCAGAATGGTATTGCAGAAAGGAGAAATAGAACTCTAATGGAAATGGTAAGATCTATGATGAGTCATGCTACCCTACCAAGTTCGTTTTGGGGCTTTGCACTCAAAATGGCAGCACACATATTAAACCTTGTTCCATCCAAGTCGGTTCCTAAAACACCAATGGAACTGTGGCGAGGGCGAAAGCTCAGTGTCTCCTATCTCCGGATATGGGAAACCCCAGCTCGTGTGTTAAGAAAGGATCCTGACAAGTTGGAATCAAGAACAGAGGTTTGTTTGTTCATAGGTTATCCTAAAGGAACAAGAGGTGGTATTTTTTACAATCCGATAGATCACAAAGTGTTTATAAGCACTAATGCTAAATATCTCGAAGATGCTTTCGTAAATGACCACAAGGGTAGAAGCAAAACTGTGTTAGAAGAAATAACAACGTCAGATTTTGAATTCCAAGAACCCGTAATAACTAAAAATGTGTTAGATACATATGATGTACCAGATACAACATATGATGTGGGGACAAGTACACAACAGCCTAGTCGTAGTGGAAGGATTGTCAGGGCACCTGACAGATACTTAGGATTAACCCAAGTGGTTGAATCTGACGTATCAGATCCTGTCACATATGATGAAACTATAAAGGATATAGACGCTGACCGTTGGGTCAGAGCCATGGAATCTGCATTAGATTCGATATATTCCAATAAAGTCTGGGAGCTTGTAAAGGCACCTGAGGGTATTAAACCTATTGGATGCAAATGGGTCTACAAGAGAAAAAGGGGAATGGACGGAAAGGTTGAGACCTTTAAAGCAAATTTTGTGGCAAAGAGTTATACCCAGAAAGAAGGTATCGATTATGACGAAACCTTCTCGCCTGTAGCAATGCTTAAGTCCATAAGAATTCTCCTATCCATTGCTGCTCATTTTGATTATGAGATTTGGCAAATGGATGTAAAGACTGCCTTCTTGAACGGGCAGCTTCAAGAAGAGATATACATGGCTCAGCCTAAAGGCTTTATAGGCAGAAATCAGGAGCATATGGTATCCAAGCTTCATAGATCTATTTATGGTCTTAAGCAAGCGTCTAGGTCATGGAACATCAGATTTAATGAAGCAATTAAATCCTTTGGATTTATACAATTGCCTGATGAACCATGTGTGTACAAGAGACATCATGATAGTGTTATAACATTTTTAGTTCTATATGTGGATATATTCTGCTCATTAGGAATGATACAGGTATATTGTCAGCAGTCAAGATTTGGTTGTCAAACCAGTTTGACATGAAAGACCTAGGTGAAGCCAGTTATATTCTAGGGATCAGACTTTGTCGTGATCGAAAGAATGTAATAATTGGTTTATCACAAACAACATATATAGATAAGATGTTGGCAAGATATAATATGGCTAATTCCAAGAAAGGTTCGTTACCTTTCAGACATGGAGTTCATCTGTCTCGGGATCAGTGTCCCAAGAACCCAGAAGAGACAGAAGAAATGAAAGATGTTCCGTATGCTTCGGTAGTCGGAAGCCTCATGTATGCCGTGTTATATACAAGGCCAGATATCTGTTATGCTATAGGTCTAGTTAGCAGATATCAGTCAAACCCTGGACCCCAACACTGGATAGCTGTAAAGCATATATTAAACTACTTGAGAAGGACTCGGGATTATATACTTGCCTATCGCAGTGATGAGTTCATTCCTATAGGGTACACAGATTCAAATTTTCAATCTGATTTGGATTCTAGGCATTCGACATATGGATACGTGTTTACTCTAGGAAGAGCAACCGTAAGTTGGAGGAGTATTAAACAAACTTGCATTGCTGACTCCACCATGAAAGCCGAATAGGTGACAGCTTCAGAAGCAGCCAAAGAAGCGTATTGGTTCCGTAATTTCCTAATGGATTTAGAAATCGTTAAGGACGGACTTACACCGATCACATTGTACTGTGACAATGCTGGAGCGGTGGCCAACTCCAAGGAACCTCGAAGTCATAAATGTGCAAAGCACATCGAGAGAAAGTTTCACATTATACGTGATTATGTGGAGCGTGGAGAAGTGACAGTGGTGAAAATTAGCTCAGTAAATAATCTAGCAGATCCCTTCACTAAGACTTTAGCGCAAAAGAGTTTTGACACTCATGTAGTGTTAATCACTTTGATGTACTCAGAAGTGAGGTCTCGATAACGGATGACCAAAATACTTTGTACGTTCGGTGATTGCATGAAATGTGCTAAAAAGAAATATTGATCGAGGAATCTGTAGCCTTGCTGGAAGGTTAAAGATATCCCTGAAATAGATTTGCAAAAGTTCGAATAAAACTTTGGCCAAAGTACTTCGTGTGTGCGTCACCGAAGTTATATGTTGAATGTGTTTCACATACAGGGAATTTGGACTTAAGGCAAATCAAGAATTTCAGATTGGAAGTCAGAAATAAATGATAGTGGTATTGATTTATTTTTCATGGATATCTGTACAGAGGAGTAAAATGCAAAATTATTCTAGATCGAGAAATTCATGAATAATTTAATTAATTTTAGAGTTCAACAATATTTATTTAGTGGAATTAAATATTGTTAAACAGTAATCAATTATTATCATGGGATGATAATAGATTGACCCGTTTGGAGCTAAAATTAATAAGTCATGCAGGTCCCCCCGCAAGGCCTAACGAAGATCAAAGAGAAAATATTATAACGAGAGAGAGAAATAAATTTTCAAAGAGTTTGAAAATAGCCAAGGAATTTATTTTGAGAAAATAACTTAAATTTCAAAGAGTTGGAAATGCCCAAAATTTTATTTTGGAGAAAATAAATTTTTTTCAAAAAAAAAAAAAGGATGACGTGGCAGAAGTGTTGACGTGGCTGCTGACGTGTCACGCCATGTCAGCGGGTCAGCGCTACCGGGTGGTGCGACACGTGGACGGACAGGATCGAGCTAAGTCAGCGTGTGTTAGCGGCCCAGATTTTGCTGACTGAAAAGTCAACGGGTCGTGAAAACGGGTTATCGGGTCGGGTAGGGTCAGATACGAATAGAACCGACCCTAACACGTGGGCTAATCATTGGTCGACACGTGTCAACGGGACCCAACCGTTTAAACCGGCCGGTTCACAGCTGAACCGGTCTGAACTGTGAACCGTCGGTCGGACCGGACCGGTTTGGACACGTGGAAGCTACCTGTTGCTGCGTGCGTGCCACACGCACCAAGGACACAGCCGCCACATGGGCGGCGCGTGCGGAGGGCTTTGGGCACGTGCTCGGTGCCGCCTTGCTCGTCTTGGCGTGCACTACAATCCGGTGCAATTTGATTGGCCGAAGGAACATGACGCCCACGCTGAAAATCGAAAAATACCCGCGGCATCCCTTTCAATGAGCTTATAAATAGGGCCATGCATTCTTTTTTCATGCAGAACAATTCGAGAATTGTTTCATCCATTTTCAAAAGCTCTTTGCTAATTTTCTCTCTCTAATTAATTAATCCTTAATTAAGGATTAATTAATTATTTAATTAGGTGGTTATATAATTAATATATAATCCACTTAATAAATATAAAATAGGGATTTTCTGAAATTAGAAAAAAGGGGTTTTATAGAAAAATATTTTCTCAAAGTATTTAGTGAAATATTGCCGGAGCCCACAGTCCAATTTCTTAATTGGGGATATTGTGGGGAAGCTCTGCCACTTTCACGAGAAAATATCGAGGTGCTGGAAAAGTGTCGTTGATAGCCAATTTTGCAGTACGATAATACCGTTATAGTGCTGAAATTAATATTTGCATATTGTGATTATATGCTAGATGATTTAAAATTATGTTATCAATGCCTACATATATTAGAGTTATGTTGTCCGATTTGTTCCGCTGCTTTATTAAAATATTTTGGAAATTTTTTGAAATATTCCGCTGTACCGTCACTCTGTCTCGGGCCAGCCATACCAACACCTTTGACCAATGGGGAATTGATATTATGGGCCTCTTGCCTATGGCGGTCGAACAGAAAAAGTTTGTCATCCTATCCGTGGATTACTTCACCAAGTGGGCCGAGGCTGAGGCCGTAGCAAAGATCAGTTTCAGGATCGTGAGGGACTTCATATGGAATAACATTATCTGTAGGTATGGCATACGGAGGGTACTTATTTCAGACAATGGGTCCCAGTTCATAGCGGCGGATACTCGAGAATGGTGCTCAGAATTGGGAATTGAGTAACTCTTTACTTCCGTGGGTCATCCCCAGGCTAATGGGCAAGCGGAAGTCACCAACAGGATCAATTTGCAACACCTAAAGACAATGCTCGAAAGCAAGAAAAGCGAATGGGCAGAGGAACTACAAGGAGCCTTATGGGCTTATCGCACCACTCCACGAGCGGCCACTGGCGAAACCCCATTCGCGCTCATCTATGGCTCAGAGGTGATGATACCCGTGGAAGTTGTGCAGGAATCCGCTCGTGTGGCGTATTTTTAGCCCGTAACCAACGAAGAGAGAGAGCGCTGGAGTTGGACCTTTTGGAAGAAAAGAGAGACAAGCCATGGGCACTGATCCACCAGTATAAAGCGTCCGTCGCTCGGTAATACAACAAAAGAGTTAGAGAGAGAACCTTTCAGCTGGAGAACTTAGTCCTGAAGAAAGTGAAAGTCTCAAGGCATATGGTCAAGTTAGATCCCAACTGGGAAGGTCCATACAAGTTAATACAAGTGCGAGCAAACAACACATACACGCTCGAGTTATTGTGGGGCGAGCGTCTTCCCCGCCCTTGGAACGCATGCAACCTTAGACGGCTTTATGTTTGAAATGACCGTAAAAACCTCACGATTGGGCTTGATGTATCTACTGTTCTTTCAAAAAAATTATAATAGAAATGGCTTCACATATTTATCAAATTTTTGAGTGTGCAGACTGTTGAAGATTCCCCCTTTGGACCCAAGGTACAAACCATGCAGGCCCAAGGTGCGTGAATCCTTCCTCATAAAAGAACGAGGGCCCAAAAAACTGCGGTATGACTTCACGAACGTGCTTATTCAGTACCTCGGAAAGTCCGTAGGGCTCCATCAGCATACACGAGCGTCCTAGTAGGCCCGAGTCGCCTATAAAACAAGCACCCGGCGCTCGAAAATGGGACCGTAATGAAGTGTGATCAAGCAGCAATAGCCTGTAACAAAGGCACCCGACGCTCGAAAATGGACCAGTGGGAAAGCTTGAACAAGTACCAAGGGGAAATCGAGGGCTCAGGAACCACGCCCCTCGTACCGGTGCAAATGGTAATCTACAAGCAAAGAAACTTTTAGACAGGTTTCTATAAGTCTCTAACCAGGATAACCACGAGCGGGATCCTTGCATTTTACCAAGGATACCACGCAAAGCCTTAGGCAAATTTTCACAAGTCTTGAACAAGGGCAGTCTTCAGGTAAGACCCTTGTAATTACTCAAGACTTAGCAAAATTTTCCAAGTCCTTAGGCAAATCTTCACAGGTCTTGAACGAGGGCAGTTTCCAAGTAAGACCCTCGTGATTACTCAGGACTTAGTAAAATTTTCAAATTTTACATCTTTTGCTTAGCAGTATTACCCAGAGTCTAAGCACCACAAGATTTTGATACAACAAGAAAATTCTTTATTAATAATGATTCAGAGATTACAAAACAAGGGCACGAGGGCCCACAGAATTTACTAAGAAATTAAAAGGGTGAACAATGTTATTTTTCATAACTAAGGCAGGAACGGACTTCAAGCTGCTGGGGCGACATCCTCTTCCAGGTTCACTACCACATTTTGAGCAGGGGCAGCCGGGTCTTGCGCTTGGGGTGGAGGAATTGGAACCTTTGGAAGCACCTGAGCGTCAACTAGAAGGGCTGGAACATTCAAGGGCGCGGGAGCATCAGCAGGAACAGCGAGGGCATTCACAGTTGTTGAAATAGTGGTATTCTCCTAAGGCACGGTCTCTTAAGGACCCTCGGGGGTTGTTACAGCATCATTAGCCCCCTCGATTGATTCCTCTTGAGGCCCCTCTTCGATAGGGTGAGTGGCCATGTACTCATCCTGAGCCAGTTCAACTAAGAAGTTGTACTCCGGCTTAGCCAGATTGGCCTCCGGGTCCTCGTTTCTGCCCTCCTCCTCCTCCTCACATCGCTCGTTGAGCCTCAAGCCCATGTCTGACCTCCCATAATTGGAAGCCTTCGCTAATCCCTTGAATATTAATTGCTCCACCGCCAAGTTGAAGGCTTTTTGAGCCTCGTCAGAAGAGTGGAGCGAGGCCGTGAAGCTGAAGGCCTTGGAGTGGAAGAACTTTATGAGGGCCTCCTTGTTTGCCTGCTCGATTCGATGGGGAATGTCCCTGATGGTGTCTGCATACTTCTTCTCAGAAGCATTGGCCTTGGTGACCCACCCATTTCGGTCATCTATCAGCTTTTTATGGTTCTCCTAAAGATTATTATAATCCGTGCTACATTTTCTACGAGCCGTCTCACTCTTCTTGAAGTCATCTTGGAGTTTTAGCATCTCCGCCTCCAATTTTTTATGTTCCGTTTCAAGTGAGAGAAACTTTGCCTTCTCTACGTCCAGTTCCTCCTGGATCTGAGCAGGGTCGTTCGAGCGCACCATCTTCTTGTATTTAGCCTTGTGCTCAGAATAGACAGACGGTTGCATCTGAAGGTTCTTGGCCCTCGGCAACACTTCCTATTTTTTCAGAAGTAAAGAAGTAGAGAAGAGTTCTATAGAAAAAAGCGGGCAAAGAGAATTCTAACTTACCACGAGGAGGGCATGAACCATGTCTGTAGCTACCCTCTCCGTGTTTTGGGAGAACAACATGCGATGGTCCCCTAAAAATTGGACCCTCTTTAGAGCCCCTCTGTAATCGTGTGGGAGGGTGAGTGAGCGCTTAACAAAACGAGACCCTCATCTGGGGCACGGTTGATACTCCTGTCTCCTAGGCGTTCGAACGCCCACAAATGGTCCTCCTCGGAAGAGGAGGTATCACCATCTCCCCTCGAGCCCTCCATCAACTGTTTGCCTTTGCCCAGAATGGGGATATTGTCGGGCATCCTCTTCCTTTTCCTAGAAGTGGTGGGGGCATCTCCTTGGGATCCCCTGATGGCTACCGTCGAAGCGGCCTCGGTGGGTTAACAATTGGAGGAGTAGCTCCCCTCGTATTGGGGGCGTCAGCAGGACGGGGTAATTATCCTTGACTCAATATTGGGCTCGCGATTGCTTCCACGACTTTGGATTTGTTGGGAAGTGATTGAGCTTGCTCCAGCGTGCCCCCCACAACCGTCACCACGGCTTGCCCCTCGTCCGGTTCCCTGACCACATAGGTTCGCTTGATTTCCCTGTTGTGGCTGACGACGGTTGATGAAGTTAGCAACATTACGCATGTTTGCACCAGCCATTATGATAGCAACGCCTGGAAAGAAGTCAAGAAAAACGAATGTTAACGCTTGAACAGAAAAATGTTACAAAGTACAATTAAGCAGTTAGTGTTCCTATCTAAAGTTAGTCCCTAGAAGCTAACCGTCTCTCTCCAAATTCCGAGCGGGTGGATTTCTGATAAAGTAAGGGTCATTTGTAATTCCACAAAGAAACATGACTTCAGCATCATCAGTCAGATCCTTTGCTTGGATTATCCAGCCCTCGTCCCTCATGGCACCGGCAAGATCTCTGGGCCAATTTTCCGGGAAAGTGTGGGGTAAGCGATGCCTAACTATGGGTCCCTCCCCATGTAAAACCCACTCTCGGGGTACCCTAAAATCTTCAACCTCGGGAGCCCTCATGAAGAAAATTTTCTTTTTCCACTCTACGCCATGGGTTAAGGGGGAGTCAATCAATTTCAGGCCGGATTTGGCTTGGATGTAGAAAAAGCCACCCTCAGGGATGAACGGGGCAAGCGGGCAACTTGGAAAAGGGCATTAAAATTTCGAAATGAGGGTTGATGATTGGTACACGCCATAAGAATTACAAATACGGTTATTAAAAGATAAACCGTTTGGTAAAATTTGGGTGGGGCTCAGGTTAAGGTCATTAAGGATATTGGCTAAGGGTCCAGGTATGGGAAATCTAAGACCCCCCAAAAACTACAGAATCTAAATAAAGGGCCATCTCCCCCGGGGGTGGATTAGTCGCTCGCTCGTCTTCATTAGGGATCCCCACTTGAAACGAGGGTCCCAATATATTGGGGCCAGCATTGATACTATTTCCCCTCGTGTGATTGTGCTTTGGATTTCTTCGGGGGGGAATTTCAGTTGCTTGCATGCCGGAACTTTCGCCCTCGTTTGACCCCTTGGCTTTCTTGGATTTCTTGGGTCTCTGGAACTTCTTCCTTTTACCCTTGGCGGGGGCTTTCTCCGAGGGTCCGGTTTCTTCTTCTATCTCCGGATTAGCCTCTCCGTCAAAGCCCACGGTTCCCCTTGCCTTTTCGCCTCCATGACCATATTCATCTCTTCAAAGAGATGCTCAACCCTCCTGGGTTCCTCTCATCCATAGCATTCACTGCTGCATCTAATTCCTCGTCCCTGGGAGAAGAGCTTTGGCTGGCCATTTCTTCAACTTTGCGGGCAAACTCCTCCACATGATCTCCGGCCATGGTTTCTGAAAGCTTAGAAGATATGGGAAAACTCTGAAGGTAGGGGAAACTGGAGAAACTAATGAAGTTCTGGGGAAGGATGATCCTATTACACTAAGGTTAGCAAGTTAGAGATTATAAGAATTGCAAGAGATTTACCTTTGGATTCCTGAAGCAAAGCCTGGAGTTTAATGAAGCTCTTTGAAGTTTGCTCTGAGAAATTTTTAGCACAAAGGAATTTCAGAATTCTAGTTCGTGTAAAGAAGGAGAAGAAGTGGGAAATCCCCTATTTATAGGGGAGGAAGCAGTTATGATTTTGGCATTTAATTTCAAAACACAATCATTTCCCGCCAAGGTAACCGCCCATTTTCGCGAACCGTCTCCCACATCCCGAGATTCACGCGCCGATCTCGCCCACTCTCCAATCAGCATTAAATGCGGAATGACGTGAGCTGTCAGCTGAAGAGACCGCAATTAATGCTTGGTCAGAAGAGGATTTCGCCGCACGCCATCTTTCCCTACGAGCGTCTCCCTCGGAAATCAAGCGTGTTCAAAATTCTATAAGCCCTTATCACTAAGGGCTACAGAATTTGGGGGGCAAAATACGCTTGACCCACGTTTTGACACATGGCACGGTCAACGCACGACAGGTGGATTCAGCGATCCCCCAAATAAGCCCCTACGAGCATCCCAGATCTGCGCTAGTACAAGGTCACACGAAAACATGTTACCCTTCATAAAGTACATGGTCACCCATGGCTCGCTAACGAGTGCCCACATCATTGCCATGTGCTCCATGGCTCTAAGGAAACCATCAACGAGCGTCATACTCCTTCAGAGGTACCCTCATACAACAACTGAGTAAAGGGGTCCCGCTCCCCCTCGTTGCACTGCTTGGGCATTAATCCCCATGTGGATCTCCAAGTCCATCAGTCTTGGTTGACACGAGCGTGCCTTCCACCCTCGTTACCAACCTCCAAAACGGCTCTCTGACACTCGTACCGGCCCACGCACCTTCCATTGTTGCAAACACTAACTTTTACCAAATTTTGCAGGAGATTCCTCCCAGGTTTCTCCTCGTTGCGACACGTGTTAGGACAACATTAGGGTAGGACCACGCGAGGCAAATTATCAAAGGGTCCCTGACCCTCAACTATAATTATGGGAATTCATCTTCATCTCTGTAAGCATTCTCCATTACTGAAACTTCATATTATTGCTTACATTCTCTTTCAGATCACTATCTGACTTGAGTGTTGTAGGGCCAAACTGAGATCACCCCCAGTTTCCCCAGCTTGGCCTTCTGACTTTGTTGGTATTTGTCCTAGCAGGTAGAGCACATAGCTTTTCCGACGACCCTCTTTGAGTTTCACCCTCTGTTTCCCCACCTCAACAAAATAAAAAGTGATCGGAGTTGGACCTAAGCCTGATCGAACACCATCACTATTCATACTCTTTAATATATATAAATTATGTTAATCATCCTATCTAAATATCATACTCCTTCAGAGGTACCCTCATACAACAACTGAGTAAAGGGGTCCCGCTCCCCCTCATTGCACTGCTTGGGCATTAATCCCCATGTGGATCTCCAAGTCCATCAGTCTTGGTTGACACGAGCGTGCCTTCCACCCTCGTTACCAACCTCCAAAACGGCTCTCTGACACCCGTACCGGCCCACGCACCTTCCATTGTTGCAAACACTAACTTTTACCAAATTTTGCAGGAGATTCCTCCCAAGTTTCTCCTCGTTGCGACACGTGTTAGGACAACATTAGGGTAGGACCACGCGAGGCAAATTACCAAAGGGTCCCTGACCCTCAACTATAATTATGGGAATTCATCTTCATCTCTGTAAGCATTCTCCATTACTGAAACTTCATATTATTGCTTACATTCTCTTTCAGATCACTATCTGACTTGAGCGTTGTAGGGCCAAACTGAGATCACCCCCAGTTTCCCCAGCTTGGCCTTCTGACTTTGTTGGTGTTTGTCCTAGCAGGTAGAGCCCATAGCTTTTCCGACGACCCTCTTTGAGTTTCACCCTCTGTTTCCCCACCTCAACAAAATAGAAAGTGATCGGAGTTGGACCTAAGCCTGATCGAACACCATCACTATTCATACTCTTTAATATATATAAATTATGTTAATCATCCTATCTAAATAATATTTACACATTGATTTTATATTTTATTATATAAACTAAAGGAATATTATATGGTTAATTAGATTTAGATAATTATAATTATATTATTATTAGTTAATTGAAAAATATTACATTAAGATTCATTAGTTTATCAAAAAATATTTTATGTAAATCCTTCAATTATATTATTTTGTTAATTAGATAATTTTATAGAATTATAATATGATTATAATTTAAGAAATTTATGTACTTAGATAATTAGAATTATGGACTTATATAATTAGAATTATATTAGGATTGATTTATTGAAAGTTGTCTTATGTAACTCATTCAATTTTAATTATGTTTTATTTTACATAATTATCAAAATTTATAAAAATTATAAAGTGAATCAATTTGTTAGATATATTTTATTATAACATTTTAAATTATAGGCCTTAAAATTAAAAAGTGGACAACTTATTATAAAATTTGAATACAATTAATTAATATATTAATATTAAAACAATCCTCATTAAATATAAAAATAAAAATTTAGGCGGGTAAAATAATAAAAATATTAAATTCATATATAAGAATAAAAATTTTAGGGGGCGTGGGCGACCCCATCCCACTGAAATGCTTTTCCCTCATTATATTAATTAGGTCTAATCATGTTCGGGATAGATTAAGTATATCAAGATTATTTGAATTTTTTTTTTTTTTTTTAAATCACACACACCCAAGTGGGATTCGAGCCCGGGATCTTACCCTCGAGAATGAACTCATTAAACACCTGAACCAACCCCTGTTGGTAAGATTATTTGAAGTTAAAGTAATTTCGCTTCAAGAATTAGAAAAAATAACATATTATAGAATTTGGAGTTGCAAATACAGTGCATGTGGAAGAGGAATTGCATGAGAACAAAAACATCAATAAAAATAATGAAAATAAATCCAGAATGATCTCGGTAAAAACTTGAGGTTCTTCTAATTACAGGGACACCAAAAGAGTACAGTGGGTCGCCTAGATTGGCTAAAACCTGAACACTTTGTATAAATGTCTTATATATATATATATATAGGAGAGAGATGTATATTTATCATAAAAATCTATTTTTTTTTCAGAATTAAAACACTATAAAAAAAACCAACTATATAATTCTAGTGAGTTTAGCTATGGTACCTAATTGTAGTTTCGATATAACGAGGGTCAGAGAAGTGTTTATGTCCGATCTAATTAATAAAAGATAAATTATAAATATAATACATTTAGTAATATTTTAGAATTTTCGGCTGGATTAAGTGCCTTTATTAACCGAAACATTCTCATCTTTTGAGAGTGTTGATATTGAAACTTAAAAATTCTTTAAACATTCCATTGAGTTTGTTCGTCAGAATATGTGATTGTTTGATCCTTAGAAAATGGGTGTATGTTGAGGGATTGAAAGTTATACATATATATTCATCTTAATGTATATTTCCATAATTAAATTAAACGAAAAGAAGAATAAAAAGGATTGATAATTAAAATGATTGAGATGAGTTGAAGGAAAAAAAACGTGTTCTTGTTGTAGAGAGAATAAAAGATTGAGTTGAGATTTTTTGATATTTAAAAAGAAGAGTAAAAGATTTTTATTAGGAAAAGAAATAAAAAGTGAGTTGGATCTGGAAAAAGAGATAAAATTAAATTAATCTAAAATATTCCTTGTTATATTAATTAGGGCTAATAATATTCGGGCTAGATTCAAGTACATCAGGATTTGAGAGAAAGAAAGAATAAACTGTAGAGTTTGGACCTGCAAGTACAGAAAGAATAAACGATAGAGTTTGAACCCCGCGAGTGGAGAAGAATTGCATGAGAACAAAAGCATCAATAAAAATAATGGAAATAAATCCAAAATAATCTCAGCAAAAACTTGAGGTTCTTCTAATTACCAACATGGAAGATGGAACACAAACAAATATATTTTGAAATACTACACCAAAGGAGCATAATGGGTAGCCGAAATTGGTTAAAACCTGAACACTTTGTGTAAATGTATTTATACAATTATTAGCGTCCCCCTCTGTTGAGGCCTGAGGGGCTTGTCTTCAAAAAACTATATAATTCTAGTTGGTTTATCTTGGGTACATAAATAGTGGCCCAATTGAATGCTGAGTAGGCTTTGTGTATATGGCCCATAACGGAAGGAAACAATTCAAGCCCAACCCATTGAAAAAACATGCCATTAATGATTAATCTATATTATTAATTCACAGTTAAAGATCAAGTGGTCTCATGAAATGGAATATTAGATTCTTAAGCGAGTTTAAGGTTCAAACTCTATAGTAATAAAATGGGAAAAAATACAAAATCAGGATACCAACTCTACCCAACTAGCGTTTTCGGGACACTAAATTTTCCGGCGACAAAAGTGTCCAGTAACTCTGAAAATCTGGCATTTTTAGGACGATGCTCGCCGGATTCCACTATTTCTCACCGGGGCATATGGGGACGTGTCATTTTTGATGATGTGGAAGGTGACAACTTTGTCACGTCAGATTATGTGTACACGTATAATACATGTGGCACATTACATGGATGGTGGGTCCCACGAAATTAATTTCTTAATTTGAAACAGAAGCGTATTGAGGAAGCTTCTCTGACGGTTCATTTCCCAATACTCAAACCTTGCATCAGAGAACCAATTTCTCCCAAAACTTTCCCTCTGACATTTCGAAGGAAAAAACACAGCACTTTCAGCGATTTGCACTAGAGATTGAAGTTAAAAAACCCTACTTTTAGCAGCGTCGATAGTGAGTGTTCGTCGGTGAAGAAGTTTGGCCACTGTTGCGCCATGGTGCGAGTGAGGTCCGAGGGGTTGATGAAGGTCCCACCCCTGTATCGTAAGTGCCACAATATGCTTTCTTTCTTGCTTTGAAGATTCCTTTACAGTTTCCTATCGATTAAATGAAGATTACTCTGTCTCCTGTTGTGTATGTGGGGTATCAGTGATTTTTTTAACTTTGGAATTGTGTGATGTGGTGTAAAATAAGGTTTTAATGGTCCCCTTTGTCCCTTGATGGTCCCATTTTTTGTTCCTCCGTTTGTCCCCATTGTTAATTGAGGGTCTTTGGTTGGTGTATACATTAAAGAAATACCAAAAAATGGAAGTATTGAAGCTTTATTTGTTTTTGACTTTCAATCATTTCAGATCCGAATTCAAATTCTTTGACATTAGCCATATATTATGGGGGAAAGGCAGTGTTGGGGGAGTACGAAGGTGGTAAGGTTAGGAAGATTGACTATGTGGACAGAGACAAGCTTAAGTTTGAGCAACTGAAAGAATATGTGCAGGACTTGTTTGTGGAGGGGTCTGTAATTAGGTGGTATGTACCAGTGCAAGGGGGGTATAAGTTGTTGCTGTCTAACTTAGAACTACGCAGGTATGCAAAGAAATACATGGGTAAGGTAAGGGAATATTCGTTAGTCTTTGACACTGTGATTCCAGAAGATACCCATGATGCGGGTGGGGGGTCAGGTAATGAAGATAGATGTAACGAAGGAAATGATGGTGTAAATGAACAAAATGTTTGTGTAAATGAAGAAAATGATGGTGAGACCAAAGAAAATGATGGTGTTAACGAAGAAAATAATGATGTAAACGAAGATAATAATGGTCTTAATGAAACTAAAGACACTGATTCTGAACATAATGTAATTGATGAGAATGTGGAAGATAATGAAACTGAGGATAAAGAGATTGAAGTAGAGGTCAGGGATGAATTAGGTGGTGATGCTAGGATGAGAAGAGAGTCCAGTGTGGAATTTTTAAGTAGAGCAGAAGCCACCAAAGAGTGGATAGATGAATATAACAGAAGATATCCAGGAGTTCCTAGACAATCTGTTGAGGCTGATGTTATTGATGATGTGCATGGAGATGTGCCTGATTATGATTCAGATGAGTCTGATCAAGAGTTCTGTGTGTCTAATGAGAGTGTTGGTCCTGATGATGATTTAGAATTTGATGATGTTGTTGATAATGGTATAGAACCTGATTTTAATGTTAAGAGTGATCCATTTAGGGATGATGTTGTATTCATGGACTTTGATGTGGTGTATGATTCAGCTGAGGACAGTGATTTTGTTCCTAAGGAAGTGCAGGATAGTTCAATAGATGACAGTGATTTTGAGGACTATGTGAGTGCAAGTGCTGAGTTCAAAAATGGTGATGATGAGTCTAATTCTAAGTCTTCAGATAGTAGTTTTAGTATGGATGATGTAGTAGGAAATGGGGCTGAGGATTTTGACATGGGTAGGGTTTCTGCTGATGAGGCTGGACCTGTACATTTCCCAGCCTTCAACATGGATAACATATTTGACCCCACTTTCTATCTTGGCCAAACATTTCTTGACAAGTTGGCTGTAAATTCATATGCAATAAAGACAAGGAGATCACTGGGGTTTACTAAAAGTTGTGCACAAAGGTGTTATGTTAAATGTGATAATAACAGAAAATGTCCTTTTAAGCTCAATGCAATGATTTACCCAGGAGAGAAGGAAACTTATGTATTAAGAGAGATCAATCTTGAACATGTTTGTGCTGAGTCATACAATGTGAAGAATCTGAAAACCCCATGGCTTGTTGCAAGATATGTTGCCTTGTTTAAGTCAGACCCTAAGAGGAATGTTATGGGGTGGAGAGCAGATGTACAAGAGCAACTAGATGTAGATGTTTCTGCTTCGCAGGCCTATAGGGCTAAGAGAAAGGCTATTGAGAAGCTTGAGGGTGACCCAGATTTTCAGTACACCAAACTGTGGGACTATGCAAGTGAATTGAGGAAGACCAATCCAGATTCCACTGTGATTTTAGGGACTGATGACAGCGAGGGAGATCTTAGGTTCTCCAAATTCTATGTTTGTTTTAAGGCAATGAAAACTGGATTCAAAAATTGCAGACCCATAATAGGGGTTGACGGTTGTTTTCTGAAAGGACCCCATGGTGGGGTACTTCTTACTGCTGTGGGTGTTGACCCAAACAATAGCATCTTCCCTATAGCTTATGCAGTAGTATCCATAGAGAATAAGGAGAATTGGGATTGGTTCTTCAATGTCCTTAAAACTGATCTTCAACTAGGGACTGGGCAAGGATTCACATTTATTAGTGACAAGCAAAAGGGGTTGATCAATGCACTACCTGAGGTATTTCCAGCAGCAGAGATCAGATTTTGTGTTAGGCACCGGATAGTCAATTTAAACAGTGCTGGTCATAAAGGGTTAGACCTGAAGAATGTTGTGTACAAGGCTGCGAATGCTACAACAATGGGTGTATTTAGAGCTGCAATGAAGCAAATGAGGTTGAAGCATCCAGGTCAGGCCACATAACTTATAGTTTTTTCAATAAGCTTCATTTTCTGAATCCAACTGACTTTTATGTCTGGACTTTAATTGCAGGTGCGTATGAGTGGTTCATGGACAAGCACCCTTCACAGTGGTCCAAAAGCCATTTCATGGAAATTTGCAAATGTGATCAGCTGCTGAATAACTCATGTGAGTCATCCAACAGCTCAATCTTGCCAGCCAGGGAAAAACCCATCCTAACCATGCTAGAATGCACTACAAGAAATCCTGCAAATTCCGACGGAAAATTCCGACGGAATTCCGACGAAAATAGTAAATTCCGACGGAATTCCGAGGGAATTCCGACGGGACACATGCCGTAGGAAAACCCTCCCTCGGAATTCAAAACCGACGGAAAACCGACGGAATTCCGAGGGACAAAAATCATTAAAAAAAAAATTAAATTTAAAAAATTCCGACAGAATTCCGAGGGAAATTCCGTCGGAATTTGCTTTAAAAAAAAATTTTAATTAATTATTTCCGACGGAATTTCCCTCGGAATTCCATCGGAATTTACTGGAAAAAAAAATTTTAATTAATTATTTCCGACGGAACCCCTAGGGATTCGAACACCCGACGTTGTGGTAGGAAGACCTTATGGAAACCAAGGTAAACCAGTTGAGCTAGATCAATTCATTGGTTTAGTTTGATACAAATATTTATATATCATTTGAAATAATAAAATCATAAATTTTGTAGACTATATTTAAAATTGAGTTCTAAGAAAATATTAATTATAACTACAAATATTATAATACGTCATAAGAATTCAATTTAAGCATAGATAAAACCGACGGAATTCCGACGGAATCCCGTCGGAATTATTTAATATTATTTTTAATTTTTATTTTTAAAAAATCCGATGGAATTCCGACGGAAAATTCCGTCGGAATTATTTAATATTATTTTTAATTTTTATTTTTAAAAAATCCGAGGGAATTCCGACGGAAAGTTCCGTCGGAATTATTTAATATTATTTTTAATTTTTATTTTTAAAAAATCCGACGGAATTCCGACGGAAAGTTCCGTCGGAATTATTTAATATTATTTTTAATTTTTATTTTTAAAAAATTCGACGGAATTCCGACGGAATGCCCGTCGGAATTATTTAATTTCTATTTTTATAGTTTATATTTAAAAAAACCGACGGGAATCCCATCGGAATTCCGTCGGAATTATTTAATATTATTTTTAAATTTTATTTTTAAAAAAATCCGATGGAATTCCGATGGAATTTCCGTCGGATTTATTTAATTTTTATTTTTTTTAAAAAAAAAAACAAATTCCGTCGGAATCCCGTCGGAATTCCCTCGGGAATTCCGAGGGAATCCCGACGGCCTGTTTCCCTCGGTATTTTCCGTCGGATTTCGGCGAATTTCTTGTAGTGATGGATAAGAGAGTACCTCATGAAACTGCTACAAAAATCAAGGGAAGAAGCTGGAAAATGGGAAGGTCAGTGGTTGATTTTTAACTCTACTCATTTGTAATTGACATGAGTCATACAATAACTTCGGTTTTTTTCATTACAGAATTGTTGTGCCCAAGAATTGCTGACATACTTGTACACAATGGAAAGGGAGTTGGTGGCTGTAGACCTATCAAAGCTTCAAGGTGCGATTTTCAAATTCAGACAATTGATGGATCACAATATGCAGTCAACTTGGATGATAGGGTCTGCTCATGTAGAGGTTGGCAACTATCTGGTATTCCCTGCCCCCATGCTTTGTCTGCTATCAACCATGAGAAGATGGATGCAGTAGATTTTGTGGATGCATGCTATACAGTTACCTCCTACAACCAAGTGTACTCAGGTATAATTTACCCAATTTCTGGCCATGATGTATGGGGCCCAACAATGTGTATTCCACCATTACCTCCCAACTTTGGGAGAAAGCCAGGGAGACCAAAGAAATTGAGAAGGAGAGGCAAAGATGAAGATGAAGGAAATAGCAAGAAGAAGAATAAGAAGGGCAGTCGAATACAAAAACTTAGAAGATTCCAGACCACAATCACTGTCAACATTGTCGCAGGTCTGGACACAATACACTGTCTTGTCCTGATTTGCCCCAAAGTACAGTACGGATAATGGACAGGCTCTTTGATAAAGCTAGAAAGGGTTTTGAGGCTGAGATATTTTTCCAAATTTTAAGTGTATGTACATAAAATTAAAGAGATTACTAACAAATTCTATTTTGTAATCCAGGCCGGACCATCCCTTGTTGATGAAATCAATGAGAGTACAGAGGCTGAGAGAAATGAAGACAAGGCTGAGGTAATTCTGGCAATTAAATACATGCACCAAAAACTTATAGTGATACTTACAATGTCATCTCTATAATCCAGGAACCTCCTGTGATCTTACCCCCAATTCAGGTGACACAAACACAATCAGAAGTTATTGAGGAGACTCAGGTAGTGGATGGTACACCATATGTGTACAATGATGAGCCTACCAATGCGGGTCCATCCATCTTTGAGCAGCTTCAACTAGGGAACAAAGATCAGGTCATTGAAAGGAACAGACCAGTAACAACAGTTAGAGAGATAAGAGACTCATTGCTGAGGAAGAATGCAAAGAGAAAGGGTAAAGCCAAGAACATTCAGCAGGGAATCAGAATGAAAGTTCCGCCTACCATGCTTAATTTAACTGTTGTCATGTCTCAGTCCAGTGTTTGTAGCCCTATGACAGCGAAGAACATCATTGTTGCAGGAGGGAAAAAATTCTTATCATTGTCCAGTCCATCAAAGGAGGATAACACTTTGTAGTTTGAATGCCTGTTGTTTATAAGTACATTGAGCTGTGCTCAACTGATTTTTGAATTTATGGTAGCTCAAACTTTAAGGTAACAGATTTTGGTATTACAAAATGGATGTTTTTGTAAGCACATGGATATTTTTGTAAGCACGTAGATGTTTTTGTAAGCACATGGATGTTTTTGTAAGCACGTGGATGTTTTCTGACTACTGGAGAAATGTTTGATGTTTACGGTTTTCATTCTCTTTGGGCATTACAATCTCTACATGTATGCTTCTCATTCCCTTCGTCCTTAACATTAGATTAACAACATGATAACACTCTAACATTGAACACAATAAGGGATTGAAACATGAAAACCCATTTATTTCCATTTCATAATTTTAAGCAAGGGAGCAGCTACACTTTCATCATGCCAACAAGGACAGCAACCACAACAAGCATAACACAAAGCATAAAGATGTAAATCCTAGCAACAGTTCTTTTGAGTTTTCTCTCTGCCATTTCCAACTCTGCTTCAAGCTTGTTAATCTTCTTCAGTAGGCCCGGAGTAATAAGCTTGCTCCTATCGCACATCTCTGGATCAACCCACTGAAAGAAGCGACAAGCCGAATCGGGGCAGCAGTAGAAGCGTCGTCCGGGATTGCTAGCCTTCCATGTGGTGCGCACAACTGATATCTTCCCACAGTAACAATGGGTGTTGTTGTCGGGAATGGGAAACCTGAAGTCGGGGGTAAAAGAAGCTTGCGAAGCCATTTCTGTGTTGCTATTTCCTCTCTTCTTACCTGCGTACCTTCAAAATTCTTTAGGGCAAAAAGAGTGAGGTCAGGGTATTAAATAAGTGAAGGAGAAAGCTTTGACCTGACCAAAACAGTAACTTCACTCTTGTTGGTTTTGGAGGGAAAATTTCCCCCCTAAATAAATCGTGTTCTTTGGAGAAAAACGCATTCATCTTTTAGTCATGGTATTTACATAGCTGGACATGTTTTTCTGAGTCACAGGACATGTCAATACCAATGTGTGCTGTTTAATTTCCACGTCAGCAATTTTATCCTAGTCACCAAAATCCGGCGAGCATCGTCCTAAAAATGCCAGATTTTCAGAGTTACTGGACACTTTTGTCGCCGGAAAATTTAGTGTCCCGAAAACGCTAGTTGGGTAGAGTTGGTATCCTGATTTTGTATTTTTCCCTAATAAAATGAGTAATTAGATAGGAACGGTCACCCCTACATTAAACTTTTACAGTATTAGGATTCATATAGAGCATGTGTACTTTGATAGTTGAGATGGAATACGTGAGTAATAAAGTTAACAATGTAAACCCTATAGTATTAAAATGATCCCCTACATTAAACTTTTATAGTACTAGCATTCATATAGAGCATGTGTACTTTGATAGTTAAGATGAGATAGAATACGTGAGTAATGTAGTTAACAATGTGGTGTGAAGCTGCATTATTCATCCCACGTAGAATATTATAGAATAAATAATTAACTTTTTATCTAATATAATCTTAAATCCTATCATTAGTCTTCAATTTGTATAAGTATTAGTAAATACAAATTGCTGACCAAAAACAAATTAGTAAATATAAATTGGAAGAGCAGAAACAAGTTCACCTATCAAGGCTGGCGGGAACCACTTAACATCACTGTGCACAACATGAAGGCTCTTGCTCTTGATCTAAGCTCACTCCAGAGTCCAGAAACAAGTGAAACATAGACCGATTTGCAGCGGGGAACCAAGTCCGCCGCCGGGCTGGTGCAAACTGAACACCGACGGCAGCTGTTTTGGGACGAGCGGAACAACATCAGCTGGGGGAGTTGTTAGAGATGAGGCTGGGCGATGGATTATTGGTTTCGCCATGAAATTAAAAGTTAGAGATATCCTAACCGCTGAACTGTTAAGCCTGCGCGAAGGCCTTAAAATCGCGTGGGAAAGACGGATTAGAATGATCGAAGTGGAATGTGATGCTCAAGAAGTTGTGAGGTTGCAATTGGTTAATGAAGCGTCAACGGAGGAACGCTCATAGAAGATTGTCGGAGGCTTATCCACAAACCATGGAGTTGCAGGCTTCAGCATGTCGAGAGGGAACGGAATTCTCTCGCAGATGGGTTAGCCAGACATGGACAGTTTATGGAAGAAGAGAAGAAAGTCTGGGATTGCTATCCAGAAGAATTGGGAGCTGAATTGAATTAGTTGCTGCTCTTTGAGCCTCTGTAGCACCAAAAAAAAAAAAAAAAAAGAAATTAATAAGTACTTCCATCCTAAAGCCGAAAACTTAGGCATCGACGCATCGTTATTACACTTGTAATTTAACATTTAATTTTCCCAATCTTTTATTTTATTAATTAATCTTGCGTGATTATAATAAATTAATAATCCTAGCTAGCCTTTATCATGTAACCCTTCGTTCTCTTTTTGAAATTTTAATTAGTGCCCCCTAATGTTATGTGGAGACACCATATCCTCCTACAATTTAACTAAGAACAAACTATACACACAATCTATGAGTTTAGAGTTTTGAATTGTATTTACAAAATTAATTATTAATTAATTACATGGGACTCCTAATATTTCGTTTTTAATTTGTGTTGATACATTCTTTAAATAGATGTTTTATTATTGTATTACAATTTCTGTTAATTAAAGATGTCTTTGCAAATTTAAAAAAAAAAAAAAAAAAAAAAAAAAAACTCTCATGAACCCTTGTGTAATAATACTACTGTAGTTTATAATGTTATCATTTCTAATCTCAGGACTAACATACCTTCGGCCATTCACTTAAATTTAGGGTTATTGTTCATCTTTCGTTTAAAGAGTTGGTCTAATAGGTAGTTTTAATTCAATATATTCGATGGCAAACAATTTAACAGGTTAGTTTGAATCCAATATATTCGAAAGTAAACAATAAGTGACATAGCTCATCAGAACTCTTACAGGATAAGTGATGGATAAACAGGATATTCTTGTAAAGATAAAGGAGACAAAAAGGGTAAACAGAGAAAATTTCTATATATCTCATAATATATGAGAGCAACAAAAGATGAAAACTACAACAACATTATATTATAGTATGGATTAATACCTAAGAAAAAACATACACTGACTTGATGTGATCCAACCATGCATTTGGTAATTTTCCTATGACGAAAACATATATTAATTTTTCTCCAGGACTTGAACTGCAATTCAGCATTCTCTTGGGACCTGAAAATAATTAAACATAAATTAAATTGGTTGCTTAATTTGCAAAAAAAAGATCAGCAATTTTATGACCCTTCTCTTGTTTTGGCTTTCCCAGCTAATTCTTGATTAAAAAATGGTGGCAAATTCTACAAAACTGGTATTTTCAGACCCTTCTCAAAAATGATTTTAATGTTGGTAAACATTTATGGTATTTTTAGGCCCTTCTCAAACATTAATTTAATGTTAGTAATTATTTATAGTATTTTTAGTTTGTAAATATATATGAACTAATATTTAACATTCACTTACTGGATTCCATCTAGAGAAACGATGGACAAAAAAATAGAGGTAACAGAACAATGAACAGTGTACAGACGTAAATACAATTTCCCATGAGAATAACTATTTTCACGAATATATTTGTAATTAGGGTAATGATTAAATTTACCAGAAAATAACTTTCACCGTGCTGCAAACTCTCCACCAGAAATCCATAGGCATCAACCAACATAAAATTATCAACATCAAATATTGTTGCTACATCCAACAACACCCCTCTTTCCACCTCCATCGTCATACCATTGATGAACACTGTAATCATCTCCGAACAATAACCTAACAAAAGATAACATAGGATCATATATATGCATGTATATGTTTGAGATATATATATAAAGTTCATAATTTCCGTGATAAAAAAATTTTAGGGTTTGCACCGTAAAGGTTGAGAAAGAAAAACCTTTAACAAATTGGGGAAAAAAAAAAAATTCTTGGAATTCTTATTCTTTACCAGATTGGCAATATTGAAAATCAGAAGCATCCCCGGAGCAGAAATTGGAGCTTTGATCAAACTGTTGAAACGGGCCTAAATCGCTCGAAAATCCGAACAAATGACCATCTGAAATATTCCCATCATGAATTTCTCCAGCGGAAGAAGAACAAGAACCCATAAAACACGGCGGGCCCATATCGAAATGGTAATTGGGCAGTGGCGGCGCAGCCAGGAAGCCGCCGGGGAGCACGGTGTTTCCGTAATACGGAAATCCACCGCCGCAGCATGGTGGCGGCGGCGCTTGAAGTTGCTCCACAGCGGCGTCGGCCTGATTCTGACGCTGGTGGCGGCGGAACTTGGAGCGGCGGTTCTGGAACCAGAACAAGATGTTGGTGTTTCCGACGGCGCCGAATTGTTCGAGCAGTATCCTGATTCTTACTATTTCGGCTTTGGAGGGATTCATCATTCCGCTGTCAAAGATGGCTTCGAGTATCATGACATGTTCGGGTTTCGGCGTCCACCGTTTCTTATGATCGGCGACGCCGTGGCGCCGCTCGGAGGTGGAGGCGGTGGCGGTGTCGGTGTCGTGGTGTTGGTAATTCATGATTAAAGATATAAGATTGTGAATTTTTAAGCAGAGAATTTGAGCGTTGATGAGAGCTAGGGCTGTCAAAATCGAACCCGACCCGAAGACCCGACACGACCCACCCGCCTTTTTTTCAGGTTAGGGTTGGGGGTTTTCAGGTTCGGGTCAAATCGGGTCGGACCCGATTTCAACCCGGGGAGGAGAGAAAAAAAAGGGTCAGGGTTAGGGTCAACCCGGGTTGACCTGAAAAACTAAACGGGTGACCCTGTGACCCGGACCCGACACGAAAGACCCGACCCACCCGATAATATGGATAGCATATATAGCAGAAAACCCTAATTTCCCTCATTTCTTCATCCTTTCTATACTCCAAAGTCCAAACAGAAACAGCGGCGCAGTCTCTCTCTCTGTTCCAAGAACTCCACCACTCACCGCCGCCTTCACCGTCGACCGCCGGAGATCAGGTATGTTCAAGTTCTTCAGGCCTTTTCTCTTTTCTCTCTCTTTTTTTTTTTTTTTAAATTTCTTTAGTGTTAACATTTTAGGATTAAATCTTGGAACTGAAACTCACCGCCTTCACCGTCGACCGCCGGACTCACCGCCTTGTCGTCTTCGGTGAGAATTTAATTGTTAACTACTGCTGTCAAAAACATTAGTCTTTAACATTTGTCTGCAGGTTCTTCAACTCGTATTTGTAGATTTTTACCGACTTTCTTCAAAACCTACCCCATTTTTATACCGATGCAGAAATGTCTCGCTGGAGTTGTAACGGTAATCGAGCGCGGAGGATTCTCTGTGTAAATTTGTATCGGAGTTCTCATTTTTTGGTCGCGTATAGATGAGATCTGGTTAGATCTCGACTGTTTAGGATCCTAATGTCTAATGGTGAAGACAGTAGATGCTTTAGCATTTTGTGTATAGATTTTATTGTTAATTATTTTTTTGCAATGTTTTGAACTTCGTTGACACGGCCTTGCAAATTTTGAATTGATCTGCATATCAGCATATGTGGCATTATAAAAAATCTCCATGGAAGTGGGGAATGGTTTCCTAAGCATTTCACTAACTGGAAGTTGTATCTTTATTCCTTAATTTTGTTCACTCTTAGTTTATTTTATATATTGCTTCTTGGCTTTATTGATTTTTTGTTCTGCTTCACGGCATTAGCAGTTTTATGATGTTGAGAAGAAGGCAGATTGGTCAGAATTCAATTAATACTGCTGGTAAGGAGTTCTTCATTAACTTTTTGCATATTATTTGATGTATTGGATGCTTAATCTTCCTTTTTCAAACCTTTCCATTTGGGATTTGGGCTCTGATTTGTTCAGGACAAAGAAAACTGCTGCAGCAGCTAATGCAACCGCACTTGCTTCAACATCTTCAGCACAAGATTCCATTCTTGGATTGGTTTGCTTGCTTTTGTGGCTTCATTTTCTTTATGTATGTAAGGACGAATTCTCTTGATATGGGAGAGGTGTTTCAATTGTGTATGGCTATCAAATCCTCAAAATTTTGTGTAATACTTAAAATCTCTATATGGTAATTTTTGTTAATGGGGATTTGGTGCATACACAGGACAAGATTGAACTATGTAATTTATCCTACTTGTTTGTTTTTATTTTTAATTAGGGTCACCTAAAAAGAATATGTAATTTGAAGGTTTGAAAGCATTTTCATAATTTAAAATTTGAAATTCAGCAAAAAATCCCAAAAGAAAGAGAAAAAAAAATATTTTTAAACAGGCAGGTCGGGTCGGGTTTTCAGGTTGGTTGGGTTATCGGGTGACCTGAAAAAAATCAGGTCAACCCGAACCCAACCCGAACCTGATAGGTTCTGGTTAGGGTTGGGGGTTTCAGGTTCATTTCGGGTTCGGGTTGGGTTCGGGTTGAAACTTTTTGTGTAATACCCCTCCCTCAACCCGACCCACCCGAATTGACAGCCCTTTATTGAGAGCTCAGAGAAGTGGACTCGTGAGTGCATTTGAAGATGAGGAGTTCACGTGAGGTGCATGTGAAATTAATATTTTGCCCATTGGCTTCATCATTAAGTTCCTTTTTTTTTTTTTTTTCCCCCTCCAATTAAGTTCCTTATGAAATAACCTAGCCAGTAAATTCCATTCTCTTTTTCATCTTTTTACTTTTGTGTGAAGACATTTTTAAAAATAACTTGATATATATATATAACGTGAGGTGCATGTGAAATTACTATTTTGCCCATTGGCTTAATCATTAAGTTCCCTTTTTTTTTTTTCAATTAAGTTCCTTATGAAATAACCTAGCTAGTAAATTCCATTCTCTTTTTTGTCTTTTACTTTTGAGTGAAGACATTTTTAAAAATAACTTGATATATATATATATATATATATATATATATATATTAATTTTGGAGCAAAAATTTTTGGGGCAGCAAAATAACTTCTTATCTATGAAATTGTCTAATTTTGAGGATAATTTTTAAAATAAAATATACGTAGGAAATCACGTATGATTGATGTGTGTCATTTAAAAAATAAATATACAGCATATTTAGCTTACATTGACAACTCTTTTAGTTTTTTATCCACATTAAAGTCACATAAGCCAATTTTTGTATAATATTTATCACTCCTATACTTTAAAAATAAATATGTAGTACTCCTATACTCCAATTTTTGCTCTCCCGGAACCGAGTTTCTTGCGTCTCCCTTCAAAATATATATATATAGTTTAAGAGTACTGTTTTAGCCAATTTAGAAACTTTAACCTGGCATTATGATAAAAAAAACAACTTAGAGAATTAATTTAAATTAAATTATAAACATAAGAATTATTTTGAATTTGAATTAAAATATAGGGATTTATGATTTTTTTTTTCACACATTTATATATATTTATTTATTTAAATTTGGATCGAGTGAGACCTTTTAAAAGTACTAACTACTAAGTCTTGCTATTAATAATGATAACTACATTTTTAGATGCTCAAAAACTTGATTTTGATTAAGAACTAATATCGTCGGACTATTAAACAATACCATTTAGTAACAAACATTGAAGTTTGCTAGCTGCTACGTGAATTTTTGAGAACGAAATTGGATTAAATCAAATATATTAAGTAGTTTTCTTTTTCTTTTTTTTTTTTAAATCAAACCCCTTAAAGGAGAATATTATTGTAAATCAAGAGGAACAATAAGAAGCAATAAAAGAAAAATTAACGCAGGCCGAAGCTGCAATTCCAACAGATTTGTGAGATATTATATTAGCATCACGTCTAGTAAAAGAAAAGGACTCCTTGTGTAACGTCCCGACTTTTCGGCCGTACAAGTATGACGTATGTGTTTATTATTTGCGAATTTAATTGTTTAATTGTTTTAAATTTCGTTATTCATTTCATTACTTGCCATACTTTGATTTATTTCTTATTCGTTTCGAATTTAATTTGAATATTCTAAAGCATTGCTTATATGAGTATGAATGTGCCTTGTTTGATCCTGATTTGATTTTCGTTTTTCGTGCAAATTTGGTATGAGTGAATTGTGTATCTTATGATCGTATGTACATGCTCGTTAGATGATTTTATTCTCGTTTGTTTGAGTTTTGGATTCGTTCGTGTGATCGGAACCAAAAAGGGGCTAAAGGGCATTTACCGCGCGTAACTTGAGCTCGGGAACTCCAATTCGAGTTACGTCACCTCCATTGGACTCGTATCGACGATTTGGATCCAATAGAACAAACCTCATATTTTTCTAAGGCTATTTGAGTCCCAGAATTTCAACCGAAACGAGCACCTCGTACCTAAAATGACCTTCTTTGACTATTCTTAAGCTACGGACCTACCCTAACACACCTAAGCCCTAGCCCATGACCTAAACCAACTTGCTATACTCTTCTCTAGGGATGTAAATGAGCCGAGCCAAGCCAGGTCCTTTTTTCTTGATTCGGGCTTGGGCTCGCACCTCAAACTTCTGGCTCGGGCTTGGCTTGCGAGCCACCGAGCCCTTAAAAATTGGGTTCGGGCTTGGCTCGCACAGAGGTTCGGTTCAGCTCGGCTCGCGAGCCTTACGAACCCAATGAAATCAACAGCAGAAAACCATCATCGCATATATCCACCCAGAAAACTTAAGAAGACTATCTAAATTCATCAACCGAAAAAGCTGTTTGAGGAGATTTAAAGTTTAAAAAAAAAATTTAAACAAAGAACAAACAACCAAAAAATGGAGATCTAATCAGATCTGGATTTTGAGAAAGGAGAAGAGAAAAAAAAAAATACAATTCCACTTCACTTCACCGAGGTGGTCGCCTTAGGCAGACGCGGCGGACGGCGGTGGCATCTTTTGATGGCACAGAGGATGATGTGGTGGCGCCTGGAGATCTGTTGAAGAAGACTGTGGCGGTGGTGTCTTGGAGGTGAGGACGGTGGGGGCTCTTGGAGATGTCTTGAAGTAGGTTGTGCTGGTGACCTTGAAAGCAAGCGGTGGTTATGACGTCTTAAAGGTGAAAAAGACAGTGATGAAGAAGTTGGTTATGGTGGCGCTAGGAGATTGCTTTGGAGATTTCTTGAAAGCAGGCGGCGATATATTCAGAAAGAGAATGAAGAAGTGATTTGGATGAAAGGGAATTAGGGTTAGTTTATAATAATATATTAGTTTTTCATTGAAATTATATATGGAACTAATAGGTTATTAAGTATGTAGACATACATACATATATATTGTATATATAATATATATTATATTTTTACAATTTATATATAATATATAATATATATAAAGTGTCTATGATATATAAGTATACACACATATATATAGTATATAATATATATTATATTTTATAATTATTTTTATTTAGTTCGCGAGCCGACTCGCGAGCTTTGAACAAATAAATAGGAGGCTCGGGCTTGGTTCGAAAGACGCACGAGCCGAGCCTTGGCTCGGTTTGGCTCGTTGGGCTCGCGAGCCAGCTCAGCTTGTTTACATCCCTATTCTTCTCTCTCTCTCCTCACTCAGCCACACGAACCAAAACCCCCCAAAACACCAAAATATTCAGCCAAAAAGGAAGGAGAAAGAAGAGAAAGGAAGAGGAAGAAAGAACTATTCATACCTTGAGCTTATACTACCTTCATTTCTTCTCCAACTTGAAAGGTAAGCCCATATTTGTGATGTATATCTTCTTGTGATCATTTTAAGCTATATTATGCATGGTTTCACCAAGTATTGAGTTAGAATTGATATAGATGATGAATAGTAAGGGTTTATGGTCATTTGGAGATTCTACCTTGTTTCTTTGGAATTTCTTTGAGCTTTATGAGTGATAAATGATCCTGACATGTATTTATATTGTTTGGTTGTTGAGGATTATTTGGTATGCCATTAATGAACTTGGAGGTTTTCAGAAGAAATATATTTGATCCCATCTCCTGCATGTGTTGCATGTGTAACTCGATTTTAACAAGATTCTTGGCATGAAATGTATGAACTTTGATCATTAGAACTTATCTTAATGTCTTAGCTTGGAGTATGCTTGGTTTGATTGAGCTTTTGGGGCTGAACAGGAATTTAGCCCCAGGGGAAGCTAACTCCCGTTAGGGCTTTGTTGTGTTGTGGGGGTTTAGCGGCCGTTAACCCCCTTGTCTGCGTCTCTGACCCCCCTAACGGGGGGTTAGTGCTTTTGAGTTACAATGAAGGAGATTACACAAAGCAAACAAAAAGTATAGATGATGATGATGTAAAGAACAATAATAACATTAATAACAAAGAAATTTTCACAGCAAATAATGTTTGAGATCTATTATTTATAATAGTTACCTGCATCCTCTGGAATGTCAGAGGTCCATAATGTGAGATTGTCCCTAAGAAGCTGCATAATCAAGGTGCTATCCTTGTATGATTCCTCGCTCAAGGTATCAAGCTCTGAGATTGCTTCATCAAAAGCTTGTTTTGCAAGGTGGCATGCTCTGAGAAGACAGTTAACTCACTTGATTAAGTAAATAAAATGATTCAATACTGATTAGGCAGAAGGTATGGATATGATTGACTAGAAAGACCTTCCAGGGCAATCATCACTAACTTGGCTAACGGACGTTTGCTTCTTGTGAAGAAATTGTATGTATGTGTGTGTGTGTTGTTTTCTCGTTTCCTTGCTTCGTTGCTTGTTTTCTTGCCTTGTTTATGATTGGTATACATGTTAATATATGTGTTATGATTAATGTATCAAGTTTATGTCTCGTTTTGATATGATTTATGAAAGTTATGAAATATTGAACGTGAAATCTCTATGTATTGAATGAACTACATGGTTACATGGCTTCATAACATGATTTATACCTCATATGAATCTCATATCATGTTCATAACATTGTCGTGCGTCATATATGGTCATATTGAGTTCACTTCACTCTCTTTTGCACAGATTTGGGTTTGGTCGGAGACAAGGACGATCCTTGAGATTCTTGTGCCATTTCTCTTGCCTTTTAAGGTGGGTTTCTCTTCTACTAGCTATGATGACCCAATATATCCTCTTATGTGACAAGTTTTAAGCCAAACTAGTATATTTATATCGAGTCTTTTGATGAGTAAATGATTTCAAACATAAGCCATTCTTTTATGTAACCCTACCTATGATTTTGGCGAGAGCATGATCATAAAACACACGGGCCCAGGGACTTAGTGCATATAGTTATCCGGGAAGGCAAGGACCGACGGTGATCCCATGTACTTGTTCCAATAAAATTTATGACAAAACCGACCTCGTTAGGAGTTCTGGTTAGGAAGGGGAATCGGGATTTTGAGGATTCGTGTACCTTAAAAGTGGAAACCATATAGGTGGCTTCCTGCACATGTTTGATTGGAATGCGAAATCACGAAAGAAGTTATTTTCTAGCAAGTCTGATATACCGGGTATGACACTATGACTCGTCATCTTGAACTAGAGTTTCTAAAACATTCAGAAAACGGTATTAAACTTTCTTAAATGCATTTATGTAAATTTCTTGTGATCAATGTAGAGCAATCCAACCAGAAGAAAAGATGTGACGGAAACTTGCCGACTACCCGTTTTCAAGCTGTAAGTACATTGTTTAAAAATATGATTTGTTTTCATTTTAGTTTGTATCTTCTCAAAATAAAGGAAAATGTTCCATGTTTATGTGTAGATGGATGAAGATGAATATGCAGCTAGTATTAAAGGAAGCAGTGATTATAGCTGCTCTTCATCACTCATGGATGAGGATTTTTATGGCTAGCGGGCTCCAGGATCGTTGCTAGGCTAATGAGCTTAGATTCTATGCCGAAGTCAAATTTCCATGAGCCTTGTTCAACTCCACTCTTCGATTCTCAATCTCTTCAAAGCTCTTACTACAGAAGTAAAAATCTGCACTATTGTCAAGATCAAGTTTTTGAGGATGTACCCTTCAGAAAGGATGTAGAGCTGAAGTACAAGAAGGTAATGCATAGCCCTATCAAGAAGTTTCAAACCGAAATCTTGCCTCCCAAATTAGCTAAATCGATTCCAATCACGCATCACAAGCTTCTATCTCCGATAATTGTAAGATTTTTTCATCTAGTAAAAGGACACTTCTGAGCCCGGATGGAAGTAGTGCATCATCTTCAAGATTCTCTTCTGTTGGATGTAATCTATGTTGCACGGACACGGACACGGCGACACGGACACGACACGACACGGACACGGCGACACGGATTTTTTCAAAATTTTAGGACACGACACGGCTCCGACACGGCTATATTTTATATAAATAAATATATTTTATATATAAATAATAATATTTTATATAAAAATAAAAATATTTTATAAGTATAATCTTTATAACATAAAATATTTATAAAAATATTTAATATTAAAAACTCAACTAAGTTTTGTTATTTCAATTTTCTCTCCAAAAAATTCAAAAAAATATTAAAAAAGGCATAAAAAATAAAAAATAAATAAAAAACAAGCCCAGCCGTGTCCGAACCATGTCGGACACGCCCCCTCGCCGTGTCCGACACCGTGTCCCCTTTTTTTTTTTTTTTTTTTTTTTCCGGACACGCCTCTAGCCGTGTCCGACACGTGTCGGACATTGCACGGGACCAAAAACTGCCGTGTCCGTGCATTCCAGGATGTAATGTTGTTAAGGGAGGTGTTGATTTAAGCACTCTTTTGGAGCAAAAGCTAAAAGAGCTGGCTCATAAGGTCGAGTTTTCCCAACAGAAAACGGGAAATGATATGGTTTCTAGTCTGAAACCCACGATGAGCTCATCTATGCAAGAAGAGAGTGAAATGAGTGATTGCATGGAAATAGATAGTAAGGTAACTTAATTTATTAATAAACAATTTTTATTATTTCTTCTATTTTTATTTATTATATGATTTCTTGAAATTTTGGGTAAATTTGTTATAGTTCTCTATTATGTTTTTGGAGGCTGATAACATATTTTTAACTTCAGGAGGAGCTAGAAGTTATGAGCATGAGTGAAGGAAGCAAATCTGAAACGAGAAAGCTACTTGATTGCCGGCATCCAAGCCCCCTCTCTGTTCTTGAGCATTCTTCCTTTACAGATAGTTGGAATTCAACAGATACTGTAGATAGAAACAGTACAGGAGGTAAGGTGTTTTTAATTTTAAAAAGCAAATATCAACTAATAATTTATATTGATTTATAGATGTTATCACTACCAGAAAAACGCCCTATATCAACGGATTTTGGCCCTATTAGCAACGGATTTCGGCTTAGCAACGGATTTAGCAACGAAAATTTTCTGTTGCTATAACCCTCGTGGCTAATCTGTAGCAACAGATTTAGCAACGAATTATTAGTAACGGATATTAGCAACGGAATTAGCAATGAACTTATAGCAACGGATTTAGTAACGAATTACTACCCACGGAAATTAGCAACTGTTTTAGCAACGATTTTTTTAGCAACAGATTTAGCAACGGATTTTCCGTTGCAAACCAACCAATAATTAATTAATTTTCTGCCTTTTTACAATGGAATTTCCGTTGCAAAATCCGTCGCAAAAACTAATAATTCAAGTTAATAAATTAAAAATTCATTTGCGAGGCCCGGATCACCACACCTAACCGAGCCGAGCCCGCACCGAGCGCATGAGAGACGAACCCCAACCATGCCCCACGCGAGCCAACACATTAATTCCACATATTCGCATTGAGTAGGAATTGAACCGTGGATCTCATGTGAAAAAGGTTGAACCCCAAACCAGCTGGGCTAACTCCATTGTTGTTATTGTTATGTAATTTTTTATATTTAACCACTATCAAATATTCATATACTAATTTAAATAATTAAATACTTGTTATCATATATTTTAGATAAAAATATTTTTAAATATATAATTATTTATATTATAATACATATTCCGTTAAAAATTTAAATATTTATTAATTAACTACATATCTCAAGTTTTAGTTATGAGATAAAAACATAATGTATATCAACTTAAGTATAACTTTTTATGACATACAAAAAAAAGGAAGAAAGTTTTACATAACTAAATAATTAGATTTAATTGGTTGTTGAATAAAGAACTTTTATATTATATGAAGTATTCACTTATACATTTATATTATTTAGCCATCGTAGTTGAATAACTTAGGGATGTAAACGAGACAAGCCGACTCGCAAGCTTAACGAGCAGGCTCGAAAATTGCTCACGCTTGGGTTCGAGGATGACGAACCGAGCCTTAGAGCTTCGAACCCAAGCCCGAGCCATATCCTTCATAGCTCGCTGCTCGCGAGCCGGCTCGTAAGCTAACCTTTAATTAAAATACATATATATATATATTACTAACCATGTATAAAACCCTACCCATAACCCACCCTTCCTGATTTTAGAATTCATCAGCAGCCGCAGCAACACCACCCCATCTTCCTTCTCTCATCGTCGGGTGCCCATTCACCGCTTCCCTTTCCCTCGCTCCCTCACAATCTCGCCATATCACACCACCATCCGGCGCCACCACGTACTTTCTCTCCCCCACGCCACCGCCAAGCGTATAGACACTACTAGAAAAATGCCCTATAGCAACGGATTTAGCAACGGATTTTGGCCCTATTAGCAACGGATTTAGCAACGAAAATTTTCCGTTGCTATAACCCTCGTGGCTAATCTGTAGCAACGGATTTAGCAACGAATTATTAGCAACGGATATTAGCAACGGAATTAGCAACGAACTTATAGCAACGAATTTAGCAACGAATTACTACCCACGGAAATTAGCAACGGTTTTAGCAACGATTTTTTTAGCAACAGATTTAGCAACGGATTTTCCGTTGCAAACCAACCAATAATTAAATAATTTTCTGCCTTCTTACAACGGAATTTCCGTTGCAAAATCCGTCGCAAAAACCAATAATTCAAATTAATAAATTAAAAATTCATTTGTGGGGCCCGGATGACCCCACCTAACCGAGCCGAGCCCCAACCGAGCCCCAACCGAGCCGAGCCCTAACCGAGCGTGTGAGAGACGAGCCCCAACCGAGCCCCACGTGAGCCAACACATTAATTCCACATATTCGCATTGGGTAGGAATTGAACCCTGGACCTCATCTGAAGAAGGTTGAACCCCAAACCAGCTGAGCTAACTCAATTGTTGTTATTATTATGTAATTTTTTATATTTAACCACTATCAAATATTCATATACTAATTTAAATAATTAAATACTTGTTATCATATATTTTAAATAAAAATATTTTTAAATATATAATTATTTATATTATAATACATATTCCGTTAAAAATTTAAATATTTATTAATTAACTACATATCTCAAGTTTTAGTTATGAGATAAAAATATAATGTATATCAACTTAAGTATAACTTTTTATGACATACAAAAAAAAGGATGAAAGTTTTACATAACTAAATAATTAGATTTAATTGTTTTTTGAATAAAGAACTTTTATATTATATGAAGTATTCACTTATACATTTGTATTATTTAGCAATCGTAATTGAATAACTTAATGAAGAATTATTTTGTTAATATGAAGCATTTATATTTGAATTTGTAGAATTATATCTAAATATTGAAGAATTATTGTGTTAAATTCAATATAAACCCCAAACATGTATATATAATAATAATAATAATAATAATAAAAATAATAATAATAATAATAATAATAATAATAATAATAATAATAATAATAATAATACTGTATATCAACTTAAGTATAAGTTTTTATGACATATAAAAAAAAAAATGAAATTTACATAATTAAATAATTAGATTTAGTTGGTAGTTGAATAAAGAACTAATTTTATGTCAATATGAAGTATTCACTTATACATTAGTAAAATAATATCTGCATTTTGAGAAACTATTGTATTATTTAGCAATCGTAGTTGAATAACTTAATGAAGAATTATTTTATTAATATGAAACATTTATATTTGAATTTGTAGAATTATATCTAAATATTGAAGAATTATTGTGTTAAATTCTATATAAACCCCAAGCATGTATATATATGTATATATATAATAGTAATGTATATGAACTTAAGTATAAGTTTTTATGACATATAAAAAAAAGATGAAAGTTTACATAATTAAATAATTAGATTTAGTTGGTAGTTGAATAAAGAACTAATTTTATGTCAATATGAAGTATTCAATTATACATATGTAGAACAACATCTACATTTTGAGGAACTATTGTATTATTTAGCAATCGTAGTTGAATAACTTAATATAAAGAATTATTTTCTTAATATGAAACATTTATATTTGAATTTATAGAAGTATATCTATACACTGAGGAATTATTGTGTTTCGCAACCGTACATTAGATGTTAAATTAAGAAGTTTTCTTTTAATATAATGAATTTATATTAAAATTTGTAGAATTAAATCTAAATATTAAGAAATTATTGTGTTATGCAACTGTTACACGTTAAATGAAAAACTTTTCTCTTAATATTAATGATTTATAATGTATATTATACACACATATTATATATATGTACGTATATTATATATAAACATATAATATTAATTATTATTTAATATTTAAGATATAAGATATATATGTCTATATATTAAATATTATATAATATATATACATATATATAAATAACATTGTGTGTGAGTGTATATGTAGATGTGTATATGTTATTATATAATATATATATACTTATATATAAATAACATTGTGTGTGAGTGTATATGTAGATGTGTATATATATATATATAAACGTATATATATTATAAATATTTTATATTTAATTATACATAATATACGTTTGTATATAACGTTATACGTATTATAAATATTATATATTTATATATAATATACATACGTATATAATATTATATGTATTATAGATTATATAATATTATATAATATATAATATATATACGATATATATAATATCAATATATTAAATATTATATAATATTATAATAATAATATATATTGTATAATAAATATATATATACATATATAAAAAAGAGAGAGCCTAGGATTGAACCCAGGACCTCATGAAAAGAAAATGAGCATCCAACCAACTTGGATACAATCCGTTAGTGTTCTGTTTCAGTGAAATTTTATTTGACTTTTAAATGCACTTAATGGTTCCGTCCAAAATTTAACGGTTGGGACCAAAAATGTAACAAAATGAAACCAACGGGACTATTTTTGTCTAATTCTAAAAGAATAGGACCAAAATTGAAAACGACACAATCCTATGGGACCAAAAATGTAATTTGCTCTATTTTTTATTATTCATTTATTTTTATTCCATATAGCAACGAAAAATCCGTCACTAAATTATAAATATTTTAATTTTTTTTATTCATATGTTTATAGTAACGGATTTTCCGTTGCTAATCTTTTTTATATTTATTTATTTTTATTTCTTTTTATTTCTTCCTTATAGCAACGAAAAATCCGTTGCTAAATAGCAACGGAATATTTTAAATATTTGTTTATTTTTATTTCCCTTTTTCCTTCTATATAGCAACGAAAAATCCGTTGCTAAATTAGCAACGGATTTTTCGTTGCTAATATTTTTTATATTTATTTCTTTTTTTTTTCTTTCATATAGCAACGGATTTTTTGTTGCAAATATTTATAAATATTATATTATTTTTTATTAGGTTTTTATTTTAATAGCAACGGAATTTCCGTCGCTATATATGCCAATTTATTTATTTTTTGTATTATTTAATTTTAGCAACGAAAAATCCGTTGCTATTTTTTTTCATAAATAGCAACGGATTTAGCAACGAAAAATCCGTTGCTAAAGCATTTTGCCACGATTTTTTTTTTCGTTGCTATATCCGTTGCTAAATAGCAACGAATAATTTCCGTTGCTAAATTTCCGTTGCTATCGGGCGTTTTTCTAGTAGTGAGACTCCCTCACAATCTCGCCAAATCGCACCACCGCCACGGCGCTGCCCACGCCTCTTCCAAAATTTAGCAGCGGCGCAGCCACCACCATCTCCAAAATTCAGCCGCCGTGCAGCCTGCACTTCCAGATTTCTGGCCCACGCCTCTAATTTTAACTTTCGAATATTCAATTTAAGTTTTTTTTTTTTTTCCAATTTTCAGCCTAAGAGTTAAGTTATGGGTTTCTACTTTTCTTTCAATTTTCAACTTTGAATTTTATGGAGATATGGCTTCTTCCAGGAATTGGTTTGACTTGTTGAATTTTTTGTTGGGTTTCTTCTTTTTGTGTTAAGGGTTTCGTCTCTATTTCTTGTTAATTTTTGTGTGATTCCTCTGTTAAAAAGATGGGAGGATATGACAGTATGTTGCATAAGGGGAAAGAATAGTTGGCTCGCGAGCTGCTCGAGCCAAGCCCGAGCCAGTCTAAGAAAGGGCGAGCCCGAGCCCGAACCATAAAAAATGTTAAAAGCTCGGCTCGGCTCGTTTACATCCCTAGAATAACTTAATGAAGAATTATTTTGTTAATATGAAACATTTATATTTGAATTTGTAGAATTATATCTAAATATTGAAGAATTATTGTGTTAAATTCTATATAAACCCCAAGCATGTATAATAATAATAATAATAATAATTGATGGGGTCAAAATACGATCGTCCCACTACAAGACACGTGGCATCACGAGATGATGACATCTGTCCCCCCAAGGCTGCATCATCAGTTCACAAGCGCTGAACCCAACGAGCGCGGATCTTCTTCAGGAGTTAAGCCCAACGAGCGCTATCACTCCAACGAGCGTCCTATACACCAAGTGATGGGTACGCCTACGTGCCAAGGGAGCCCTCTTCGAGCGTCACATTCCCTCAGAGCGGCCTCCCCTTTGGCTCGTCACTTGAATCAGGGCCAACATTCCCCTCAGTGGATATCTTGGCCTCCAAGACTCAAGGTTGTCACGAGCGCGCTCTCAAGCCCTCGTCACCAACCACCCACATGGCTCTCTGACACAACGTACATGCCCGCGCACCTGCCACTGTTGCTAGCACTAACTTTTGGGCCGCTTTTGCAGAAGATTCCTCCTAGGTTTCTCTCTCACAGCGCCACGTGTTAGGGCAACATTCGGCCAGGACCACTTGAGGCAAATGACCAAAGGGCCCTTGACCCTCAACTATAAATAACCCAAGTCATCTCCTACACTGTAAGCATTCTTAAGCTTTCTTCATCACTGCAACTGTAACTGAGCTTACACTTATCTTCATACATTGAACTGACTTGAGCGTCGGAGAGCCAAACTGGGTATCACCCCCAGTTCCCCCAGCTTGGCCATCTGACCTTTCTTGTGCTTGTCCCAACAGGTTGAACCCCTTTCTCTTTTTCCGGCGAAGCTCCGGTGGTTTCCTCCACAAAATATAAATCGTAAAGTGATCGGATTCGGACCCATCCATTCCCGGACCCATCATTTTTGGCGCCGTCTGTGGGAAACCAGTCCTACATCTTCATCCTTTCTTTTTGTTGGTTGAAAAACAAGCACATCCTTACCTCCAACAGTCATGGTTGCAACGAGATCTGGAGCAGTGGGAGGGGGAGATAACACCTCCCAAGATGCAAACATCGTTCTTCCCTCCACCGATACTGGTGGAGCACCACCTCTTTCCGTCGCCGCTGGTGGGGCACCTCCCGTCGCAGGAGTGACTCCACCAGCTGAATCTTCTGCGCCGCCGCCTGCACCGCCGTTGCTGCCCATTCCCACCACCGCGGGAGGAGTTTCTTTCTCAGCTCCACCGCCGCTTGCGCAGAATTCCTGGGTCCATCCCCAGATGAACCTTGGACTACAAGGTTACATGATGCCTCCGCCTGGCTACACACTTACTCCGGCTATGATGGCGCCACCGGTCCAGCCTTACCATGCCGGACAACTCCAGCTCCCCGTGGTGGTCCCCAGGGAGATTGAAGGAGTGGAGTTACCTCCACTAACCACCCAACAGTTACGGGCTCTTTACGCCCAATGTGAGGTTCAGGCGGCCCAGGGGGCATGGGAAAGATTCCATTCCATGTACTTTCCCTCTGGGCAGGCCACTCAGATTGCGGCACCTTTAGGCGGACAACAGAACTTTCCCCTCAGAGAAGCCCAGGCTGTCCTGAGGGCACAACCACCACCACCACCAGCGAAAGAAGTGCCCCAGCAGGAGGGCAACGAGCGTGCCTCCGTGGGAAGGAACAAAGAGCCCACGGAGCGAGTGAACGAAAATGAAGGAGACTCTCATGTCTCCAGGAGGGGCTCACGAGCCCACAAGGACAAGCAAGTAGAAGTAAATCCTGACGTCCTCGCGGCTGTGCAAGACCAGCTACAGGGCCTCAAGGATATCGTGGGACAGATATCACGAGGGCGCTCAACTCAGATCTCCCATAGTCGGGATGAACGGGTTGACGCCAGGAGTACCCGCACCAAAGACCCTCCACCAAGGGTCCCCCGTCGAAAGGAGCCGGAGGAAAACTTCGGCACGTACGAATACCACCCATTGGCGAGGGGTTCACCCCTCGTCGAAGAAGTTCTGATGGCCCAAGCCGGAATGGCCAAAGTCCCCACATCCATCAACAGATACGACGGGACAACCGATCCAGCGGAGCACTTGGATCATTTTGTGCATCTCATGCACCTTTACGAGCATTCCAGCCATTACTGGGCGAAAGTGTTTGTCACTTCCTTGGTAGGGATGGCTCAAGAGTGGTATAAGCGCCTGCCACCGCGCTCGATCCACTCGTATGAAGAGTTGGCCGATGCCTTCCTCAACCACTTCAACTCTTTGAAGGCACCCGTCACCGCACCCACAGCGCTTTACAACGTGGTGCAGGGCAAGAGCGAATCACTACGCTCGTTCTTCGCCCGCTTTAATAAGGAGATCTTGCAGGTGGAAAGGCCCTCGATGGATTTCTTGATCCCAGTTCTCTTCCAGGCTGTGGATCACAAGCAGTATGTGAGCAAAAAATTTGCTGACGCCATCGTGGAGAGAAGGCCTGGGACCCTCATGGGCCTAAGAGAAATAGCCGAGCCGTTCTTCGCGCTCGAAGATATGTACGGGACGAATGGTCCCCGTCATCACAGCCCGGTCCGGAACGAGCGACCTCATCACGAGCGGGGGCGGGATGTGGCAGTCAAGAAAGAGCGCCCTCAAGAGCGCAGGAGGTCGCCACCACCCCCTCGTCGATTCGAGCGCATTCCGCTCACCCGACCAAATTCAGAAGTCTACAATCTCTCTGATAAGAAGCTCTTCAAAAGACCCATCAAAATGAGAGAAACAGACTCACTAAGGCGCTCGAATAAATACTGCGCCTTCCACAAGCAGAGAGGGCACGACACGGATGAGTGCCGACAGTTGGAGGCTGAAATCCAAAGGCTCGTTGCAGGGGGCCATCTGAAAGAATTTGTCCGGGTGCTCGAACGCTACGATGAACAATGCAACGAGCGCTCCGGAAGGAGAAGAAGGAGTCCTTCCCGGTCAAAGAGCCCAAGGGGTAGGGGACCCCCGGAAAGCAGCAGTCGCCGAGGCAACAAAGGCAAAGCCCCTGAGCAAGAGAACGAGCCCTTTGCAGTCATAAATATGATTGCAGGAGGCTCATCAGGGGGGGATTCAAACGCCTCCCGACGGAGGCACATACGGAGCTACAACCAACGCCCAGCAGTGCCCAAGCCTATCTACGCTATCCAGAGATCAAGCGCTCCAAAATCAAGAGAAAATGATGTAATAGGCTTTGATGATAGGGATCTAGAACATATTGTAACGCCCCATGGGGAGGGTGTAACCTCAGATTGCCCCATGGTGGTTAGTTTAGATGTTCATAACCATGTTGTAAAAAGAGTATTGGTTGATAGTGGAAGCTCCGTTAATGTTTTGCCTTACTCTACATTCTTAAAAATGAAGGTTGATCTCCCGCTCGAGCCTCTTAAAACAGCCCTCATTGGCTTTGGAGGCTCAGAAGTTGTCCCCCGAGGGCAAATACGCCTGGCTACTTCATTCGGACGAGCCCCTCAGCGCAAAACGCTTTTGGTAACGTACGCGGTGGTGGAGATTGACATCCCGTACAACATCATAATCGGGCGCCCTGCCCTCGTGGATTTTAAAGCTATCATCTCCACCTACTACCAGAAGATTAAGTTTCCTACTTCCGAGGGCGTTGGAGAAGTGCTCTGCAATGTACGAGAGGCTTGGGAGTGTTACATGCTGTCCCTCAGAAAGCCTAGAGCGGAGAAAACCTTCCATGTCGGCTCCACCAAGAAGTCAGTGGATTTCCCCAATTTAGACGAGGACAGCCCAGCAAGGAAACGGGCGAAATTGAACAAGAAGAAGAATAAGAAGAAGAGGGGAGACAACGGGGAGAATCCCCTCGAAAATGTCCCCCCAGGGGTCGTTGGTGAATCGTCCTCAGGAGAAGATGAGCCGGAAGAGAGTGAACCAGCATCTGGCGATCGTTTAACAGGAAGGAAGAGGGCGCTCGAACTTCCTCGCCCAGAGGTAAGGATCGAACCCTCGGAAAAATTCCTTACCATTGAGCTGGAACCTGGAAACAAAGATAAGACTACACAGATCGGCTCAAACCTCTCAGGGCCTTCTCAGATCATGATGATTGATTTTCTAAGGGAGAACAAGGATGTATTTGCGTGGAAAGCCTCTGATCTCACAGGGATTGACCCGAGCGTCATTGTCCATAGACTTAATGTGGATCCATCTTTCAAGCCTATCAAACAGAAAAAACGGGATGTACATGGCTTTCGAAAGAAAGTCATTGAAGAGGAAGTCAATAAGCTCTTGGAGGCTCAGTATATCGAGCCCATCTTGTATCCGGAGTGGCTGTGCAACGTAGTCTTGGTGCCCAAGAGCGCAAATAAATGGCGCATGTGCAATGATTTCACTGATCTCAACAAGGCTTGCCCTAAAGATCCTTACCCGCTGCCCCGGATTGATCAATTGGTGGATTCGACCGCTGGCTGCGAGCTCATGAGCATGATGGACGCTTTCCAGGGATACTATCAGATCTTTATGGCCCCGGAAGACCGCCCCAAAACTTCGTTCGTCGTCCATATGGGGGTATATTGTTTCTTGGTCATGCCCTTTGGACTTAAGAACGCCGGAGCTACCTATCAGCGGCTCGTCAATAAGATGTTTGAAAGTGAAATTGGGAGGTCCATGGAGGTATATGTGGATGATATGATTGTCAAAAGCGAGCGCCAGGATTCCCATTTGGAGGATCTCAAGCGCACGTTTTCAATTTTGCGCCAATATGGGATGAAGTTGAATCCCTCGAAGTGCACCTTTGGTGTACAAGGGGGAAAGTTCTTGGGATACATGGTCAGTCAGAGAGGAATTGAGGCCAATCCGGAGAAGATCAAGGCCATCTTGGAAATTCCTTCCCCTCGAAATTTGCGGGAAGTACAGGTCTTGGTAGGCAAAATCATCTCGTTGAACAGGTTTATTTCACGCTCGGCAGACAGGAACCTTCCCTTCTTCAAAATCTTGAGGAACGCACGTAACTTTGCTTGGACTGAGGAATGCGAAAGGGCGCTGCAGGATATGAAGGCTTATTTATCGAGCGCTCCACTGCTGACTAAGCCTGTCGAAGGCGAAAGGTTATTCATGTATCTTTCTGTCTCCCCTGAAGCCACGAGCGCGGTTCTGGTCGCTGTACGGGAGCGGAAACATTTGCCTGTCTATTATCTGAGCAAAACCTTGCAAGGAGCCGAAAAGAAATATTTGGAGATTGAGAAATTTGCGTTCGCTCTTATTAACGCCTCAAGAAGGCTAAGGCCTTACTTTCAAGCGCATTCCATAACAGTTCTCACCGACCAACCCTTGAAACAAGTATTGTCCAAGCCGGACGTATCTGGCAGATTAATCAAGTGGGCCATCGAATTGAGCCAGTTTGACTTATGCTTCGAGCCCAGGACCGCGATACAAGCTCAGGTTATGGCGGATCTGTTGGTTGAACGTTTTGGTTTCGAACCCGCCGCTGCGGAGAATGAGGGGTTATGGGTACTGCACACGGATGGTTCCTCAACCTCCCAAGGGGGAGGAATAGGAGTGGCCCTCAGAAACCCCGATGGAATTGAACTGGATTTGGCGATCAAGCTGGATTTCCAAGTCACTAACAATGAAGCAGAATATGAAGCCCTCGTGCAAGGTTTGAACATAGCTTTTCAGAATGGAGCCTCCAGAATCACTGCTTATGTGGATTCACAGTTAATAGCGAGCCAGATTGAAGGAACATATGAGGCTCGAGAAACCACCATGATACAGTACTTAAAGAAAGCCAAAGAAATCATTGGGAAATTCAAGGAATTTCATCTACTTCAGGTGCCGCGAGGAGAAAACGAGCGAGCGGACGCTCTGTCAAAGTTTGCGTCAGCTTTAGAGGGTACTTCTGAACGTTCTGTTACGTTCCTTAGGACTGAGGAACCTTTGATCAAAGAAAGAGTCGCCACCAAGATAATCGCTATGATTGATCCAAACGAGCCCTGCTGGCTTGATGACGTCATCATTTTCCTTAAGGATGGAATTCTTCCCACTGACAAGGTGGAAGCTAGGAAAATCCGAAATAAGGCCCCTCGTTTCGCTTTGGATCCCGAGGGGAGGTTGTTCAAAAAATCATTTCAAGGACCCCCAATGAGATGCCTAAGGCCCTCACAAGCAAAGGAGACGCTCGAACACATTCATAACGGGAGCTGTGGAAATCATTCTGGGGGGCGTATTTTGGCAAAAAAGGTTCTGAGAAGTGGGTTTTATTGGCCTACAGTTCTCCAAGACGCCATTGAATTTTCGAGGAAGTGCCCCAAATGCCAATTTCATTCAAATCTCCCTCAATTGCCAGCCGCACAAATGATCCCAATAGACGTCTCTTGGCCTTTTGACCAGTGGGGAATAGACATTGTGGGCCCCTTACCCATAGCTGCAGGACAAAGGAAGTTTGTCATTCTAGCCGTCGATTACTTCACCAAGTGGGCCGAGGCTGAAGCTGTTGCAAGAATCACTTTCAAGGTTGTAAGGGACTTTATTTGGAAGAACATCATCTGCAGGTATGGAATACCGAGGGTGCTCATATCTGACAATGGATCCCAGTTCATAGCAGCTGACACACGAGAGTGGTGTTCCGAGCTGGGGATAGAACAGCGATTTACCTCTGTAGGACATCCACAATCCAATGGGCAAGCAGAAGTTACCAATAGAATCATCTTGCAGCATCTAAAAACCATGCTGGAAAGCAAGAAAGGTGAATGGGCTGAGGAGTTGCAAGGAGCGCTTTGGGCTTATCGCACCACCCCACGAGCGGCCACTGGAGAAACACCTTACGCGCTCGTTTATGGATCAGAAGCAATGATACCAGCGGAGATTGTAAATGAATCCGCTCGTGTCGGCTATTTCGAGCCTCAGCTCAACGATGGCAACAGGAGCTTGGAGTTGGACCTGCTGGATGAAAGGAGAGACCGAGCGTGGGCTAAGATCCACCACTATAAAGCCTCTGTGGCCCAGCAGTACAACAAGCGTGTGAAGGAAAGAACTTTCCAGCTGGGAGATTTGGTCTTGAAGAAAGTGGAAGTATCCAAGCACGTGGGGAAATTGGACCCCAATTGGGAAGGCCCATTCAAGGTCGTACAACTCAGAGCTAACAACACTTACACCCTGGAGACACTTCAAGGTGAGCGCTTACCTCGCCCTTGGAACGCATGTAACCTCCGGCGGTTTTATGTTTAAAAGCTCTTTGCAAACTCTGATGTAACAACCCTCGTTGACGGGCTCTATGTACTTCAAATCAAAGTAAAAGGTAACATAATCTTTTTGATTTCTTTAATATTCCTGTTTCTTTGGTTGCTTGAATGAATAAGTCCCACGTCCCTCGTCTTTGCGAGCGTGGTTGGCAACTCATTCCAATATGTATGCTGTTATCTCGTATGGGTTACGCTGGCCAGCACTCTACTCCGCATGGGGGGACGCCCTCATAAGGATAGACTGGTTACGCTCACAACCAAACAGGTGAGTTGGAAGAAGATTGTGAAGAAAATCCTAGTAGGCCTTGGCTGTTTCTTACAACGCCTTGCGCTCGAAAACGGGATCTCCTACAAGAACGCATCCTAGTAGGCCTTGGTTGTTTATTAAAACGCCTTGCGCTCGAAAACGGGATCTACCACAGAAATAGTCCTAGTAGGCCTTGGTTGTTTATTAAAACGCCTTGCGCTCGAAAACGGGATCTACCACAGAAATAGTCCTAGTAGGCCTTGGTTGTTTATTAAAACGCCTTGCGCTCGAAAACGGGATCTCACACAAGAGCGCATCCTAGTAGGCCTTGGCTGTCTCTCACAACGCCTTGCGCTCGAAAATGGGACCTCCTACAAGAGCAAAATCTAGTAGGCCTTGGCCGTTTCTTATAACGCCTTGCGCTCGAAAGAGGGATTTCTTGCAAGAACCAGAAAAAAAATAAGAGCCAGAGCGCTCGAACGATGGCCTCAGAATTAAAAAGGAATGGCACAGGTCTTGCACGAGGGCAACCACTCAGTAAGACCCTCGCAAATACTCAAGACCTAGCAAAATCCCCCCAAGGGCGGAAAGAATGTCGCAAGTCTTGAACGAGGGCAACCACTCAGTAAGACCCTCGCACACACCCAAGGCTTAGCCAAATTCTCCCAGAGCAAAATTTTATACAAGTCTTGAGCGTAGGGGCAATCTCACAGTAAGACCCTCACGATCGCTCAAGACTTAGACAGATTTTCAAGATAAATTTACAAAAGAAGAAATTTATACAAGTCTTGAGCGTAGGGGCAATCACACTATAAGACCCTCACGACCGCTCAAGACTTAGACAAATTTTCAAGAGCAAAAATAAAATTTATACAAGTCTTGAGCGTAAGGGCAATCTCACAATAAGACCCCCACGATCGCTCAAGACTTGGACAAATTTTCATTGCATCAAAGGAATAAAGCATTCACAGGGGTATACCACACAATCTTATTATACGATTCATAAAGGAAATGAAGAACAAAGGTATGGAAAACGGAATCTTTATTCATTTGCAAAATGGAAGTATTACAAAGCAAAAGGGCACAAAGGCCCATGAAATTCTAATACGAGAAAAAGCAGAGAATCAGAAAAATATAGAGAAATGATGGAGGAAAAGTCTCAAGCAGCTGGAGCGACATCTTCATCAACAATCACCAAAACTGGGCCCTGAACTGGGCCTTGAATTGGACCCTCAGGCTCTTGAGGATGGGCTTGCGGATCGTCGGGGGCATTGGCATCTAGAGCAGGCTCATTGGCATCCGGAGCGGGGGCGTTGGCACCTTCATCAATTGGGATTGGGGCATCCTCTACAACCGGCGCTTGTGGCTCATTCTCGGGATTGTCGTTTTGAGCATCATTACCCGCCGGATGAGCGTCCATGTACTCATCTTGAATGAGCTTGACCAAGAACCCATACTCAGGCTCTGCGATGGAATCAGCAGGGTTATCGCCCTCGTCATCTTCCTCCTCGCAGCGCTCATTGAACATGAGCCCCGTGCCCTCGGCCTCCTTCATGGCAGGATGGGTTAGCCCTTTGTGTATGCCCTGCTCGATGGCCAGATTGAAGGCCTTCTGAGCCTCCTCCAAGCAATGCAGGGAAGCAGCAAAGTTGAAGGCTTTGGAGTGGCAAAATTTGATCAATGCCTCCTTGTTTGCACGCTCCATGCTCCGAGGCCACTCATTCATGGTATCGGCAAACTTCCTCTCTGCCTCCAGAGCCCTCGTTCTCCAACTTTCCCTCTCTGCCTCAGCCTTCTGGCGCCGCTCGTTGGCCTGTGCCAGTTCGTTGCCCAAACGGATCCGAGCGCCATCAACCGCTAGAAAATCCTCCTTCAGTTTCGACAGCTCTTCCTCCGACGTATTGTATAGACCCTTGAGGGTCTCATACTTGGCAATTTCAGCATCCAACTCCGCCTGGATTTGAGCCGGATCATTCGAGCGGGCCATCTTCTTGTATTTGGCCTTGCGCTCGGCGTAAGTTGAGGCTCGCATTTGCACGTTTTTTAGCAGGGGAAGAACTTGCTGCGCGAACGAGGGGAAAAGTGTTAAAAAAAAAAATGGTGATTTACAGAAAAGAAGAATGCAAGAATGAAGACTTACAGAAATCAGAGCGTGCGCCGCATCGAGCGTCACTTTCTCTACAGACTCGCTGAAGAGGTGACGATGGTCGGCCGAGAATTGGGATCTGCTGAACAGATCCTCGGTGATAGTTTGTGCGACCGAGCCGGGCCTCAGTAAAACGGGCCCACCGTCCGGGGCGCCTGTAAAGCCCCTGTCCCCTCGTCGGGGGAACTCCCATGCATGTTCCTCCTCTGAGGAGGAAGTATCTCCTTGGCCCCTGGGGCCCTCAACTACCTGCTTCCCCTTGCCCTGGATTGCCACGGAATCGGGCATCCTCTTCCTCTTGCGGGAAGGCCTGCTCGCGCTCGCGCTCGGGGAAGCTTCTCTTATCGCCAGGGTAGTCACTGGCCGCCTCGGTGTTTCTGCAGGAACGGGGGGTTGAACATCATCTCCTCTCTCCGTTCGCCTGTTCTCCCTGGGGACCAACCTACGTTCCCCTCGGCCACGAGGGGGCTGCACCTCAGGGTTGGTGCTTGAGCTGGCACCCCCACGAGCGTCCCCTCTATCATTGCGGTTACGGGGGCGTTGCGGCTCGCGCTGTTGGTTCCCCTGGGCAGCTTGATTCCTCTGAGCGTTGGCGAAACGAGCCGCTTGTCTAATTCCACCGGCCATTTCTAAGATAGCGGCTCCTGCAAATATGAAAATACGAAGGTTATAAATCCTTGGACAAGAATTGTTAAGTGCAAATTACAAGTACAGTAAAAGAAGTTAGTATCTGTTCCTATCTAAAGTTAGTGCCCTAAGAATCTAACCGTCTCTCTCTATGTCACGAGCCGGAGGGTTGACAAGGAAATGAGGGTCGTTGGTAAGACCACACAAGAACATGAGTTCCGCATCGTCTATCCAGTCCTTTGCTTGTATAAGGTGACCCTCGTCCCTTAGGGTTGTGGCCAGGTTTCTAGCCCAGTCTCGGGGGAGTGAGGGTGGCAAACGGCTCTTTGAATACGAGCCCCATTCTGTGATCACTCCAAAGCCCTCTTCCGCTGGAGCCCTGACAAATATAAACTTTTCTTTCCAGTCAATGCCATAAGTGGTCGAGGGCGAATTGATCAACTTCATGTGGGCCTTCGCTTGGACGTAATAAAAACCCGCTTCAGGAGAAGAGCGAGAAGAGCTGACCACTTGGAAAAGGGCATTGAAGTTCCGCAGATAGGGCTCGTAACCCATGGTCCTCATCAGAATTATGTAGCAGGTCAGGAGGGCCAAGCCGTTGGGCACTATCTGGGACGGACACAGGCCCAGGTCATTCAGCAAATGGGCCATTGAGACTGAGATGGGGAACCTCAGGCCTCCCGAGCTCACGGAATCCACGTATACTGCCATTTCCCCAGGAGGCGGATTATTTGCACGCTCGTGGTCTTGGGGAATTCTCCAAGTATATCGCTCGTCCCAGTAGATGGGGGCCATCATTGTCTTTACATCTCCCACAGTGACGGTGCTGGGAGTTTCATCAGGCGTGCGCTCGGTAGCCTGATAACCTGAGCCCTCCCCCTCGTTGGGTCCTTTGGATTTCTGGGTTTTCTTACTCTTGCCCTTGTCACGGGCCCTTCCTGAAGGCCCGGTTACGGCTTCCGCCACCGGAAGCGGATTTGCAACACGGGCCCTTTCTGAAGGCCCGGTTACGGCTTCCGCCACTGGAAGCGGATTCGCAACGGCCACTGTCACTCTATGGCGATGGGGATGTGTGGCGCTTTGAGTTATGGGGAGAGTGACTCCTTGTCTTTCTGCCTCTATTACCAAGTCCATCTCCTCAAAGAGAGGATCCACTCCGCCTGGGTTTCGGTCTTCCATAGCCATTACTGCCGCCCCCAACTCTTCATCTCTGGGGGAATTGTGAGAAGAAGAACTCTCGGTGGCCATCTCTTGAATTTCACGGGCAAATTCTTCAATGTGGTGGTCGGCCATGGCAGAAATTGGGGTTTTGAAGGTTTTTCTGGGAGAGAGTTTAAGGTTCAGAAAGACGGGAATTTGAGGGATTACGAAATCCTAAGGTCCGAATCTACGGTTAGCAAAGTCAGAAATTCACACTGGAGATTTACCTTGAAAAGTTTCTGAAGAAAACTGGAGAAGAGGTTGAAGATGCTGGAGATGCGAGAGAATTTTTCTTGCAAAGGAGACTTGGAAAGTTTTGAATGCGTAAAGAATGACAAGATTTCAGAATCCCTTATTTATAGGGATGGGAGTTGGTACCGTTTTAGGCAATAAATTCAAAATGGCAATCATTTCCCGCCTAGGAAACCGCCCACTTTATGGAACCGGCACATGCTTCCCAATGTTCACGCGCCCCACGCGCACCCGCATTTAATGCCCTGACGTTTCAAGGGCTTCAGAATAGTACCAACATTTAATGCGGAAGTGATACGAACGGTCAATTGAAAAGACCGCATTAATGGCGCTTTCAGAGGAAAATTGCTCAACACGCCAAGCTTTACACGAGCGCTATGAACAAGAGATAGAGCGTGCCAAAATTCTACAGTCCTTATCAATAAGGACTACAGAATTGGGGGGCAAAATGATGGGGTCAAAATACGATCGTCCCACTACAAGACACGTGGCATCACGAGATGATGACATCTGTCCCCCCAAGGCTGCATCATCAGTTCACAAGCGCTGAACCCAACGAGCGCGGATCTTCTTCAGGAGTTAAGCCCAACGAGCGCTATCACTCCAACGAGCGTCCTATACACCAAGTGATGGGTACGCCTACGTGCCAAGGGAGCCCTCTTCGAGCGTCACATTCCCTCAGAGCGGCCTCCCCTTTGGCTCGTCACTTGAATCAGGGCCAACATTCCCCTCAGTGGATATCTTGGCCTCCAAGACTCAAGGTTGTCACGAGCGCGCTCTCAAGCCCTCGTCACCAACCACCCACATGGCTCTCTGACACAACGTACATGCCCGCGCACCTGCCACTGTTGCTAGCACTAACTTTTGGGCCGCTTTTGCAGAAGATTCCTCCTAGGTTTCTCTCTCACAGCGCCACGTGTTAGGGCAACATTCGGCCAGGACCACTTGAGGCAAATGACCAAAGGGCCCTTGACCCTCAACTATAAATAACCCAAGTCATCTCCTACACTGTAAGCATTCTTAAGCTTTCTTCATCACTGCAACTGTAACTGAGCTTACACTTATCTTCATACATTGAACTGACTTGAGCGTCGGAGAGCCAAACTGGGTATCACCCCCAGTTCCCCCAGCTTGGCCATCTGACCTTTCTTGTGCTTGTCCCAACAGGTTGAACCCCTTTCTCTTTTTCCGGCGAAGCTCCGGTGGTTTCCTCCACAAAATATAAATCGTAAAGTGATCGGATTCGGACCCATCCATTCCCGGACCCATCAATAATAATAATAATAATAATAATAATACTGTATATCAACTTAAGTATAAGTTTTTATGACATATAAAAAAAAAATGAAAGTTTACATAATTAAATAATTAGATTTAGTTGGTAGTTGAATAAAAAACTAATTTTATGTCAATATGAAGTATTCACTTATACATCAGTAGAATAATATCTACATTTTGAGAAACTATTGTATTATTTAGCAATCGTAGTTGAATAACTTAATGAAGAATTATTTTATTAATATGAAACATTTATATTTGAACTTGTAGAATTATATCTAAATATTGAAGAATTATTGTGTTAAATTCTATATAAACCCCAAGCATGTATATATATGTATATATATAATAGTAATGTATATCAATTTAAGTATAAGTTTTTATGACATATAAAAAAAAGATGAAAGTTTACATAATTAAATAATTAGATTTAGTTGGTAGTTGAATAAAGTACTAATTTTATGTCAATATGAAGTATTCACTTATACATCTGTAGAACAATATCTGCATTTTGAGGAACTATTGTATTATTTAGCAATCGTAGTTGAATAACTTAATATAAAGAATTATTTTCTTAATATGAAACATTTATATTTGAATTTATAGAATTATATCTATACATTGAGGAATTATTGTGTTTCGCAACCGTTAGATGTAAATTAAGAAGTTTTCTTTTAATATAATGAAAAATTTGTAGAATTAAATCTAAATATTAAGAAATTATTGTATTATCAATTATGCAACCGTTACATGTTAAATGAAAAACTTTTCTCTTAATATTGAAGTCTTTATATGTGAATTTTGAGCGTTATATATGTGAATTTTAAGGAATTATTGTGTTATGCACATCTTTTAATGATTTATAATGTATATTATAAGCACATATTATATATATGTACATATATTATATTTAAACATGTAATATTAATTATTATTTAATATTTAAGATATTAGATATATATGTCTATATATTATATATAGAGATATATAATATTTAATACATATTTTATATTTATACATAATATACGTATGTATATAATATTATATGTATTATAAATATTATATATTTATATATAATATACATATGTAATTATATAATATTATATAATATATATACGATATATATAATATCAATATATTAAATATTATATAATATTATAATAATAACAATATATAATATATAATATGTATTTTATACATGTATATATTATATAATAAATATATATATATATATATACATATATAAAAAAGGGAGAGCCTTGGATTGAACCTAGGACCTCATGAAAAGAAAATGAGTATCCAACCAACTTGGATACAATCCATTGATGTTTTGTTTGAACGAAATTTTATTTGACTTTTTAAATATACTTAACGGTTCCGTTCAAAATTTAACGGTTGGGACAAAAAATATAACAAAATGAAACCAACGGGACTATTTTTGTCTAATTCTAAAAGAATGGGCCCAAAATTGAAAACGGCGCAATCCTATGGGACCAAAAATGTAATTTGCTCTATTTTTTATTATTCATTTATTTTTATTCCATATAGCAACGAAAAATTCGCTACTAAATTATAAATATTTTATTAATTTTTTTAATCATATGTTTATAGCTACGGATTTTCCGTTGTTAATCTCTTTTATATTTATTTATTTTTATTTCTTTTTTTTTCTTCCTTATAGCAACGAGAAATCCGTTGCTAAGTAGCAACAAATTTTCCATTGCTAATATTTTAAATATTTGCTTATTTTTATTTCTTTTTTTTCTTCCATATAGCAACGAAAAATCCGTCGTTGCTAATATTTTTTATATTTATTTCTTTTTATTTCTTTTTTTTCTTTCATATAGCAATTGAAAATCCGTTGCTAAATAGCAACAGATTTTCCGTTGCTATTTAGCAACGGATTTTTCGTTGCAAATATTTATAAATATTATATTATTTTTTATTAGGTTTTTATTTTAATAGCAACGGAATTTTCGTCCCTGTATATACCAATTTATTTATTTTTTGTATTATTTAATTTTAGCAATGAAAAATCCGTTGCTATTTTTTTTCATATATAGCAACGGATTTAGCAACGAAAATTCCGTTGCTAAAGCATTTTGCCACGAATTTTTTTTTTCGTTGCTATATCCGTTGCTAAATAGCAACGAATAATTTCTGTGGCTAAATTTCCGTTGCTATATGATAGATTTCTAATAGTGTATAAAATATTATCTAAATTACATAGTACTATGTAAATTCAAATTTCTGTAATTATTTATCTAACTTCTCCATTAATGCAATAGATTATGTGTGTAAATGGTGTGGATCTGTTGTGTTGGTGTTGATCATCCTTGTTGGTAGTGTTAAGGTCTTTTCATTTCAGTCTTACTCCTTTTCTTGATTTCATGTGAAAATGGTCTCTCCTGCTTTTTGTCTGATTAGTTTTGCTTGTGCATGTGAAGAGATTTATGCATGGAGTGTGGCTAGAGTTGAAACTATGTATGGCATCAGTGATTGGAATTGGGATTTGATTCCTGATAAGTAAACATCATAAGTTTTGTCAATTTGATCTTTGCAAGTGTTGTATGAGTTCCAAATTCATAAGTTCGTTAATATGTTGATCTTATATGTTCATGCATTTATGTGTCTTTAAAGTTTAATTCCTTACTCATCAAATAACCTTTGTCGGTTTAATATTTTTGTTGACAAATCAGGCACCTCAAATGGTTTAAATGGCAACATCAACACTAGGTAATATTTAAATGGTGGAGAGAAGTTCGCTTTATACTTAGTGTTGCTGTATTGTACGTAGCGTTTACAAAATATGAATTTAGTTAATAGTACATGAAGACTTTGTAATTCGACAGATTTTATCGAATTTTGTGTTATATTTGTTATTATGATATTGTTGGATTTATGGAAATGGTTGAATTTCTAATTTATTTTTCGCATATTACATTATTGTGACATTTCTAGTTTTTTATTTTATTTTATTGGGTATATAATTACTGAAAAGATAGGTTGAAAATTAAAAAAATCATTCAAAAATAAATTATAATAATAAAGTTCCAACGAAAATTGTGAGGAAATTTGTGACGATATTCGTTTGAAAAATAAAAAGAATTTTTTAAAATTTTTTAATTTTCGTCTGAAATTCACCTGAAAGTTCGTCTGAAATATATTATTTAAAAAATAAAAATATTCAGTTCGTCTGAAATTTCGTTTGAAATTTTGTCTGAAATACAACATAAAATAATTTATTTAATGGGTTTCGTCTGAATTTCGTCGGAAGTTCGTCTGAAACCATTAGTGAAATTATTTTCGTTGGAAATTTCGTCCAAAATATTTCAGACGAAATCTTTTGGTCGCAATTGCGTCGGAAAATTACATGAGAAAATTTTGGTCTATATATTTTCGTCTATAGTTTCGTCGCAATTTCATCGGAAAATTGTTGATTTCGGGCTAGATAATTTTTCATCTGAAATTCGTCGGAAATTATGGTCGTCGGAGTTTTCATCGGAAATTTCGTCTGAAATTTTCTGCGACGAGGATTTTTCGATCGAACTTGAGTTCGTCAAAATTTCGTTTGAAGTTAGTCGAAAATTGGAATTTTCAGACGAAAAGGTCCAAAATTTCGTCTGAAAAGTTCGTCTGAAATTGGCTGTTTTTTTGTAGTGTCACTAGCCAATATGTATGGGTGGCCGGGCCTTGCAAACCCGTCCACCGCCCGGAGGAAAAAGGTGTATATGTATGATTATGATTATGAAGAATCTTATGAATGTGCACGAAAGTTATATGTATGATAACAAATGAATTATGTTTATGGTTACACAAGGTGTAGGTTAAAGATTATGCAGGCCCACTCGCCAGGCCATGAATATCCTAATGAATGAATATGATAGTCGTAATCCCGTTGATGTCTTCTTTGATTTGCCCACTTGGAAAATTTGTTATCAAACTTCACATGGGATTAGGGCTTGCATGAACGTGTTTAAATTCCACGACATTTACATTATATACCCCTTTTTATACCCACCAGTATCTTTTAGACTGAACTCGGTTTGTTTTCAGTACGTATTGTGCAGGTTTTGAGGAGTGCTAGGTGGGAATACGAGTAGTCTAGGTCTTGCATTTGGGTCTAGCACCTTCTTTTACACTCTTCTACACTCGTATCATTATTTTGTATTATGTTTATGAATATTGGTCGTATTTTGTTATGTTACGCCGTGTGGGCTGTTGATACTTGAACACTTATATATACTTGATTTTTGGAGCCTGAAAGCTCAATGTATATGTTATATGTTAGGATTGCTTCCGCTTTTATTGTCTTGCTCTGATGTTATTACTTCTCGTTCTTATATGGTTTAAGGGTTAGCTCTCGCCTAGCATATATAGTGTATGTGTTGTGTCCCCATTCGCCGTGATTTGGCTTGTGTATGGACTTTCCATTTCATATGCGGGTCGGGTCTCGGTGGCGGGGATGTGGTACCTTGCGCTTGGGTGCTACACCTTGAAAATTGTTCCTTCCAATTTGATTTCTATCTGATCCGGGTGAAGTTCCACAGCCGCTTTTTCTTCGGATTGAGAGTAGATACCTTGGCCTACAACAGATAACTCGGCCAAAAATTTCCTCGGAGAATCACAAAAAAAGATAAAATTGAACCTAAAGAAATTAACTAAACTTCCATACGGAAGGGACAGAACTTCCATACGGAAGAGATAAAACTTCCATACAAAAGAGATAAAACTTCCATACGGAAGACTTCAAAGAAAACATAACGAAAAGAAAAAGAAAAAAACAGAGACGCAAATCGTCTTTGTACCAGAAAATCCCGCTAGAATTGGGAGGATGCAGTAGATCTGGAAGAGTGGCGATGAAACTTGTGGTAGATCCGAGAGAGTGGCAGCAGATCTGGACGGATTTCGACGTAACAAATCTGAGAAGCTGACGACGGAATAGAATTGAGTCAATCTGGCGGTGGAACAATGATAGTATTCTCCACCGCCGGATCGAAATTTCAATTGACTACCTTATTTTGAGTTTGAATCATATAGATTAGGATTTTCGCCTTTAAGAGAGTTTGAGAGAGAGAGAGGAAGAGAGGAGTCATATTAAGTAGTTTCTAACAGTGGAATAGAATTGAAATATGAGAACATAAGAGATATAAAAATAGAATGGATCTTATGAGTTAATTAGAAAGTAAATTTAAGTGCAAATATTTGTTGGTTCAAATCCCATTTACTAATTTGTTAATTTTAAATTTTCAGTTTAATTTATATCTCATTAATTTAGATTGAACCATTTTAATATAAAAATCTTACTATTAATAATACGAATATAATTTTTCTAATTAAATTAAAACAATAAAGACTAGTAGACTACCCCTTTCGATGATAATTTGTTACATTTAATGAATATGATGATATTGCCTTATTTTATTTAAAATTTCACGTAATATTTCTACCTTAAAGCAACCTTATGAAACATTTGCTGCAAAGATTTAAGTTTTGACACACACATATATAATAATTTTAATCTATTTAATAAAGAAATAAACGAATTCTAATAATTGCAATAATATATGTATGTGCCCGTGCAACTATGCAACTCTAGCGTGTTGTGTTACTATGTGTCAACAATATGTAACTTCCACGTAGAAGCCTTGTCGCAACACAGTACATTATTAACATATATATTATAAGAACGACAATTACAATCGAGGAATGTAGTTGTATTTACAGATTCTTCCCCTTCTTATACCTGATTCCTTTCTTTTTAGAAGTGATTCAATACTTTTCTTCCAAATGGCGTTGCACTGACATGTCTTCAAGTCGCGTTCTCTTTTCAAATTTCCATTCACAGTTCGTTGCTCGTAAAGTGTCTTTGTCTTTAGATTTGAATTTGAGTGAGAAAGTTTGATAAGATATGATATCTTGATGGGTGTCGAATCCACCAAATAAAATTCCTAAACTACCAAACACAATAAATTGTGTATAGTGATAAAGGGTCGATCCCACAGAGATTGAATAGTTTCGTAAATCTCCAATAGCCAAGCAAACAAGCAACAAAAATTAAAAGGAGGGGGGAGGTTAACATAATTAACTAAGCTGCATAAAATTATATAACAAACTCAGAGTAAATAAACACTAAAGAGCATAAACTTAAAGTGATTCGGGTAAATAGAACTCTAGCCAAGGGATTTTCTCGATTTGATTCGATCATTGATGCAAAGATAAACTCTTAATCCTATGATAGATCGGCTATAGCACCAACAAGCTCTGGTAACCTCGTCCTCTCTAACTTAATTGGTGATTAAGATACAATCTTTAATCAACTCCCTAACCAATAAACAACCTCATAGATAAGATCTCAAGATTTAATTTAAAGGCAGCATTAAAGCACGAAAAGGACACCAATCCTAGCCAATGAACTCACAAGTTCGGATCATTTAAACTAGTTTGCATGCTTCCCAACACAACTCATCAAGTATATAAAAATACACTCTAGTGATGGTTAATCCATGATCATGGCTTAGACTGACGATTACGGATCAGTTTCAACATGAGATTTTTATGCAGAATTCAATCAACGATAAATCTGGCCAAATCTACCATCAATGAACATGCAATAATCAAGAAAACCAGAAGCATACAAGATATCATGGATTAAAAGCTAGTAACACAATTAAATCTCACAAATCATAGCATAAATCTCAATAACCCTTGTCTAGAATTTAAGGAGTTTAGTTACAAAACATTCTCAAAAATCTCTTCATCAAAGATGAAGAGAGAAAGGTTGAAATCAGCTGTAGAAGTCTTCTCTTCCTTCTCCTCTTCAAGTTCTGCCCAAAATCGCACCAGAGAGGAAGGAATTCAACTGCCCCAAGTGTATCCCTTGTTTTTCTTCTTGTGTGTGGTTGCTGAATATTTGGATTGCTGGTCTACTTTATTAATAATTGATTTCCCCCAAAATTCATTCAGCATCCCAAGGAATATATTAATTTAATATATTATGGTAAAGTTGGCTAGTTAAAATGAGGAGTTTTTATGGTGAAGCACTCTAAAAAGGGGCTTTCAACAAGTCAATGATGAGTAGGTGACACAGCTACCTGGTGATAATCTGTTCACGTCAGATGATTTTTAGCCATGGTCATAACTTACAGTCTAGGCTCTTGTCGATTTAAGCACTTCTCATTCTTTTTTAGCTTGATTTCTTTCAATCCTTAACCACTTGCTTCATTACAAAAAAAGGATACCGACTATCCCCAACTAGCGTTTTCGGGACAATTTTTTTTTCCGGCGACAAAAATGGACAATAACTCCAAAAAACTGGCATTTGAAAAATTCGCCAGAGTAAGCTGACGGGGCACCGAAAAACTGCAAACCTATAGTATTTAATGATATGGAACCACAATTAATAAACACATCAGATTTTAATGCCACCTAACTGACACGTGGCATCCTAATCAGATTTTTTTTAATACTCTTGCCACATCATCTATTATTTTCTCTTTAGTTACGTTATATTTATTTAATATGAATAACTATAAAAAAACTATACTTTATATTTTTAATTAGAAATTAATTAAACACTTAATTAAGTTCATATAATAAATGCATTTTAATATCTTAAATTATATTTCATATATGATATATCTGATGGGTCTGAATATGGGGTATAGAGTCCAATCACTTTACAATTTGTTTAGGCGAGGAAACCAGTTGATGATCGCCAGAAAAGATGGGGGGTTCTACCTGCTAGGACAAACACCAAAGCAAAGTCAGAAGGCCAAGTTAGGGGAACTGGGGGTGATTCCCAGTTTGGCTCTCCGACGCTCAAGTCAGATGATGATCTGAAAGAGAAAGTAAAGAAGTAGCAAAAGTACAGTAATGGAGATTGCCTTTAGTGGAGAAGATGAACTTGTCTATTTATAGTTGAGGGTCAGGGACCCTTTGGTCATTTGCACCGTGTGGTCCTGACCAAGTGTTGCCCTAACACGTGGCGCTATGAGAGAAACCTAGGAGGAATCTTCTACAAAAGCTGGTGAAAGTTAGTGTTGGCAACAGTGGTAGGTGTGCGGGCATGTACGGGGTGTCAAAGAGCCATTTTAGGGGGTTGGTAATGAGGGCTAAGAGCACGCTCGTGTCAACCAAGAGCCTTGGAGACCAAGGAATCCGCTAGGGGATGAAGGCCAAGACTCATATAATGAGGGGGAGTGAAAGTTTCCCTGAGGGAGTGTAGCGCTCGAAGAGGGCTTCCTTGACTGATTGGAGCTTTAGCCATGTAGTATGAATCGCGCTCGTTAGAGAGCGACAATGTTGATCACATGTACACGTAGCAGAGATGGCACGTGTCCTTGAGGAATACTGGCGCTTGAGGGGTTTGAACGCTCGTGTATAATTACCTTAATCACAAGAGGACAGGTGTCGTTATCTCGAGTTGCCACGTGTCCAAACGTGGGACGAGCGTATTTTGACCCCATCATTTTGCCCCCCAATTCTATAGTCCTTAATAATGAGGACTGTAGAATTCTGTCAAAGTAAATCTTCGAGCGTGGCGCTTGGGGAAAGCGTAGCGTGTTGGGCAAATTATCTTTCTGATTGCGCCATAAATGCGGTCCTTTCCTCTGACCGCTTGAAACGTCTATGCATTAAATGCGGTTCTTTCTTCTGACCGCTTGTAACGTCTACGCATTAAATGCTGATACGCGTGGGGCGCGTGATTCTTGGGAAGTACGTGACGGTTCAATAAAGTGAACGGTTTCCTAAGCGGGAAATGATTATATTTTCAGAGCACAAATTTGCAGAAAACTCCTTGCAAACAAGTTTTCAGAGCATTCAAAACTTTCCTTCAAGTTTTTCCAGAAAACTCAAGATAACCTTCGGTGAAATCTTCTAACTTTGCTAACCTTAGAATCAGAATAGGATTTAGTAATCTTTCAAGTTCCACCTTCTCTAGAAATCCCAAATCACTCTGAACATTCCTCGCTTCCAAAATCCCCATATCCCTTCCAGATTCTGCAATAGCCATGGCCAGAGATCATGTAGAAGAATTTACCCACGAGGTTGAGGAGATGGCTACTCAGAGTTCATCCCCTCCGGGTTCCCCTAGGGATGAAAAATTGGATGCAGCCGTTATGGCCATGAATGAGAGAAACCCGGATGGGGTTGAGCCCCTTTTCAAAGAAATAAACATGGTACTTGAGGCGGAGAGGCAAGGAGAGGTGTTGCCGTTGACGGAGAGTGCCACCCATCCTCACCGCCGTATCGTAACCGTGGCCGTTGCTGCCCCGACCCCTGAATTCGATGGAGAAGCGGGGCCCTCAGATAGGGCCCAGGCCAAGGGCAAAGGGAAGAAGCCCAAGAAAGCTAAGAAGGCCAAAGGGCCGAACGAGAGTGAGGGCCCAGGTATGCAGGCGACCGAGCGTACCCCTGACGAGACTCCCAACACCATCACTCTGGGGGAGATAAAGTCTGTTATGGCTCCAATCTACTGGGACGAGCGTTACACATGGAGAATCCCAGCCAAGCACGAGCGTGCCAACCATCCTTCTCCTGGCGAAATGGCGGTTTACAAGGACGCGATTGGCTCGGGGGGCCTAAGATTTCCAATTCCAGTCCCAGTGGCCAACATCTTAAACAGTTTAAACCTTAGCCCCTCGCAAATCGTGCCCAACGGCCTCTCCTTGATAACGAGCTTTGTGGTCCTCATGAAGTGTACTGGATATGAGCCTTCAATGGAGAATTTCAATGCTCTGCTGCAAGTCATTAGTTCCCCGCGCTCGTCGCCCGAGACGGGTTTCTTCTATTATGTCCAGGCAAAGGCTCATCTAAAGCTGACCAACTCTCCTTTCTCCACTTACGGCCCAGGTTGGAAGGAAAAGTTTATCTTTGTCAAAGCCCCAGTGGACGATGATTTTGGGTTATCACGAGAGTGGATCTCGCACGTGAAGGGCTCCTTTGTGAAGAATCGCTTAGGTCCCACTTTTCCTGATAACTGGGCTAAGGATTTGGCTGGAGCGCTGAGGGACGAGGGCCGGCTGATACAAGCCAAAGATTTTCTAGATGATGCTGAACTTATGTTCCTTTACGGACTTACCAATGACCTTCATTATCTCAGCAACCCTCTGGCTCGGGATTTAGAGAGAGATCATTAGATTTTAGGGCACTAACTTGTAGATAGGGATGCTAACTGTTCACTTGCATTTGTAATTTGTATTTTGTGAAGTTTGCTTCAGGGTTTCTGACCCTCATTGTTTTTTCTTGCCCCAGGTTTAAACATCATCATGGCTGGAGAAATCCGACACGCTGCCCGTTTTGCCAATGCTAACAGGCGCCAGGCCAATCAAGGTAATCAGCAAAACCAACCACCCCGAGGCGCAGGTCGTGGCAACGAGCGGGGTGGTCACCAAGCTATAAGTTCGAGAGCCAGTCAAGGCAGAGGGAGGAATCAAACACCCAACCCTGATACAAGGGTGACTCCGAGGGCCCTGGCCACTTCTCAAACAAGTGGGGCCATTATTCCTGTTCCGATCCTGCCACCTGGGCCCCAAACGAGCGTCAATATCAGAGATGCCCCAGGAGCGAGTGCCTCAGCCTCTAGAAAGAGGAAAAGGATGCCGGATTCCTTCACCATATCCGGCAAGGGCAAGCAGGTGGTTGAGGGCCCCAAGGGTGGCGATGGAGACACTTCCTCCTTAGAGGAGGAGCATTTGTGGGAATTCGAGCGTAAAGGGGATAGGAGCTACAAGGGCTCCGCAGATAGAGGTGCCGTACTATTGAGGCACGGAACAGTCGCCCAAACCATCAGTGAAGGCTTATACGAGAGGGTCCAATTTTCAGCGGACCATAAGCACTTGTACTCCGAAACGGTTGAAAAGGTGACCAGTGACATGGTGCACGCCCTAATTTCTGTAAGTCCCCTTTTCTTCCTCGAATTTTATTTTCTGATGATGTCTTTTTCCAAAAATTTTACTAACACTTCTGCCCTTTCGAGCCAGTGTAGCAAGTGCTTCTAAGGGCAAAGAACATTCAAATGCGTGCCACAGTTTACACTGATCGGAAGGCCAAATACAAGAAAATGGCACGCTCGAACGATCCCGCTCAAATACAAGAGGAGTTGGATACAGAGAAGGCCATGTACCTTTCTCTTAAGGAAGAGCACGAAAAGATGGAAGCAGAGATGAAGAAGTTGCAGTTGGCGCCAACAATACAATAATCTCAACGAGAACCATCAGAAGCTCTTGGCCGATCGTGACGCATGGAAGACGAGGGCTGCTCAGAAGGAGCAGAAATTTATGGATACTATGAACAAGCTCCCTCATCGCATTGAGTAGGCGGTCAAAGAGGGGCTCATCAAGTTTTGCCATTCCAAGGCATTTAACTTTGCGGCCTCTTTGCACTGTCTCGACGAGGCCCAAAAAGCCTTCAACTTGGCTATTGAGCAATGCATCCACAAGGACCTAACAAATCCATCCATTCGCGAGGCGCAGGGCATGGGGCTCATGTTCAACGAGCGCTACGTTGAGGAGGACGACGACAGCGAGGATCCTGAGTCCAATATCTCCGAGCCGGAGTACAATTTCCTGGTCACGCTCATCCAGGATGAGTACATGGCGGCTCATCCTCCGGAAGAAGCCTCTCAGGCAGAACAAAGTAAGGGGAATAACGATGCTAGTGCCATTTCTAAAAACCCTCCAGCAAACGAACCTCCGGCGCCCATCGTTAATGCTTCTATTCCTGTTGCTGATAATGTCCCCATTCCTGCCATGAAGCCAATGAGCCCAATGCCCTCCAAGCACCGGGAAACAACGAGCCTGAGCCTCCTCCAGCCGCCCAAAACCAAGAAGAACATGCCCCCCAAGCGCAAGAGCCGGCAAACCCCGTTCATGGTCCCGTGGCCCAAAACATTCTGGTGGTTCTGGATGAAGATGTTGCTCCTGCAGCTTGATGATTCCTTTCCTTTACTTATGTTGAAATTTCTCTTCCTTTAGTTTAGTCTTTTCCTTGTAAGAACGTTAAGGGCCCACGGGTCCTTGTTTTGTAACTTTGGCGAAAGCCCCCATCAAGGAAATTCTTATTTTCCCATAATAATGTCTCTCTTTATTTTCTTGATTGTGAAATTTTTACCTTGTGCCTGTTGTAATCAAAATCTCATAATGTTAAGATTATGTGTAACATGTTTGGTAAAATATGCCTTGTTTTAGCTAAATCTTGAGTAAGCACGAGGGTCTTACTGGGAGATTGCCCTCTTTCAAGACTTGTGAAAATTTTTGCTTTTACACTTAGAAAATTTTACTAAATCTTGAGTAATTATGAGGGTCTTATTGAGATGCTGCCCTCGTTCAAGACTTGTGAAAATTTTGCTTTTACACTTAGAAAATTTTACTAAGTCTTGAGTAATTACGAGGGTCTTACTGAGAAGCTGCCCTCGTTCAAGACTTGTGAAAATTTTGCACATATAAATCCATTCAAACCTTCAAGTAAGCGTGTGAGTTTCTTTCTCAGAGAACTTTTAGCTTGGACTTAACAAGAATTTTGTAAAAATCGGCTGCCTTTGAAAGAGCGCGGATCACCCCCTTTGAGAACATCCTGGTGTTCAAGATTTGAGCAAATTTATTTCAAATAACGTTACAGTTGAACGAGCGTGATTGTACCCGTTGATTTTTTGGACTTGCAAGCGATCCCGTTTTCGAGTGCAAGGCGTTATGACAATCAACCAAGGCCTACTAGGGCTTTCCTTGTGTTTTTCTTCGATTCATAATGTTGGTTGTGAGCGTTATCAGGCTATCCTTATGAGGGTGTCCCCCCACGTGGAGTAAAGCGCTGGCAAGCGTAACCCATGCGCAATAACATCGTGCGTATTGAAATTGATTGCCAACCACGCTCATAGAAACGAGGGACGTGGGTCTTATCTACTTGCATAATTTAAAAGTAGTAGTATAGAAATATTCAAGAGAATGTATTGTAACTTACTTGAGATTTGAGGTAGTACATAGAGCCCATTAGTAGGATTGTTACATCATCATTTGTAAAGAACTTTAAAACATAGAACCGCCGGAGGTTACATGCATTCCAAGGGCGAGGCAAGCGCTCGCCTTGCAGTGTCTCCAGGGTGTAAGTGTTGTTAGCTCTGATTTGTATGACTTTGCATAGACCTTCCCAGTTGGGGTCCAATTTTTCCACATGCCTGGATACTTCTATTTTCTTCAAGGCCAAGTCTCCCAGTTGGAAAGTTCTTTCTTTTACATGTTTGTTGTATTGTCGTGCCACAGCCGCCTTATATCTGTGCATTTTTGCCCACCCATTGTCCCTTCTTTCCTCCAGTAGGTCCAACTCCAGGCTCCTATTGATCTCATTATCCTGGGGCTCGAAATAGGCTACACGAGCGGATTCGTGTACAACTTTCGTTGGTATCATGGCTTCAGATCCATACACGAGGGCGAATGGCGTTTCTCCGGTTGATGCTCGTGGAATTGTACGATACGCCCATAGGGCCCCTTGTAGCTCTTCGGCCCACTCACTTTTCTTGCTTTCTAGCATGGTTTTCAGATGCTGCAAAATGATCTTGTTGGTGACTTCTGCTTGTCCATTGGCTTGGGGATGACCTACGGAAGTAAAATGTTGCTCCATACCCAACTCTGAACACCATTCTTGCATGTCAGCTGCTATGAACTGAGACCCATTGTCTGAAATGAGCACTCTTGGTATGTCGTATCTGCAGATAATGTTTTTCCAAATGAAGTCCCTCACGACCCTGAATGTGATCTTTGCTACGGTCTCGACCCATTTTGTAAAATAATCCACAGCCAAAATGACAAACTTCTTCTGTCCGACCGCGATGGACAAGGGACCCACAATGTTGATCCCCTACTGGTCAAAGGGCCATGAGACATCTATAGGGACCATCTGAGCGGCTGGCAGCTGAGGGAGGTTAGAGTGAAACTGGCACTTGGGGCATTTCCTGGAAAACTCAATGGCGTCTTGGAGAACAATGGGCCAATAGAACCCACTCCTCAGAATTTTCATAGCTAGGATACGCCCTCCTGAATGGTTTCCACAGTTTCCATTGTGAATAAGCTCGAGCGTTTTTTTAGCTTGAGAGGGCCTCAGACACCTCATCGGGGGTCCTTGAAATGACTTTTTGAATAACCTTCCCTCAGAATCCAAAGAAAACTGAGGGGCTTTGTTTCTGATTTTCCGAGCCTCCACCTTGTCAGTGGGATAAACACCATCTTTAAGAAATCTGATAATATCGTCAAGCCAGCAAGGCTCGTGCGGATCAATCATGGCTACCACTTTCTTGGCGCCTTGTTCTTTTATCAGGGGCTCTTCAGTTCTAAAAAACGTAACGAAGCGTTCACTGGTACCTTCCAAAGCCGACGCAAATTTAGATAGAGTGTCAGCGCACTCGTTTTCCGCTCGTGGGACCTGGAGTAGATGAAATTCCTTGAATTTCCCAATGACTTCCTTGGCTTTGCTCAAATACTGCACCAAGGTGGTTTCTCGAGCCTCATAAGTTCCTTCAATCTGGCTCGCAATTAATTGTGAATCAACATAAGCAGTGATCCTGGAGGCTCCACTTTGAAAAGCAATTTTTAATCCTTGCACAAGGGCTTCATACTCTGCCTCGTTATTGGTGACCTGAAAATCCAACCTGATTGCGAAATCTAACTCAATTCCGTTGGGGTCTCTAAGGGTTACCCCTGCTCCTCCCCCCGAAAGGTTGAGGAACCATCTGTGTGCAGGACCCATAAACCGTCGTTCTTTAGAACAGCAGGTTCTAAACCGAAACGTTCAACCAGCAAATCCGCTACAACCTACGCTTGTATAGCAGTTCTGGGCTCGAAACTTAAGTCAAACTGGCTCAACTCAATGGCCCATTTTATCAGTCTTCCCGATACATCCGGTTTGGATAGAACTTGCTTCAGAGGCTGAATCAGTGAGGACAGTTATTGAGTGTGCCTGGAAGTAAGGCCTCAACCGTCGTGATGCATTAATGAGGGCGAATGCGAATTTCTCAATTTCCAGATACTTCCTCTCGGCCCCTTGTAATGTTTTGCTCAAATAATAAACAGGCAAGTGCTTGTGTTCACATACAGCTATTAGAACTGCGCTCGTTGCCTCGTTTGAAACGGAGAGGTATATGAACAGCTTCTCACCCTCAACTGGTTTGGTCAGGAGCGGAGCGCTCGAAAGGTAAGCCTTCATGTCTCGCAACGCCTTCTCACATTCCTCAGTCCAGGCAAAATTTCGAGCGTTCCGCGAAATTTTGAAGAAAGGAAGGTTTCGGTCCACCGAGCGCGAGATAAACCTGTTTAAAGAAATTATTTTCCCTACCAGTACTTGTACTTCCCGGAGATTACGAGGGGATGGGATGTCCAAAATAGCCTTGATTTTCTCCGGATTAGCCTTGATTCCCCTTTGACTGACCATGTAGCCCAAGAATTTTCCTCCTCGCACTCCAAAAGTACATTTTAAAGGATTCAATTTCATCCCATACTGGCACAAAATGGCAAAAGTGCGCTTGAGATCCTCCAAGTGCGAGCCCTAACGCTCGCTCTTAACAATCGTATCATCGACATACACTTCCATGGATCTTCCAATTTATTTCTCAAACATCTTGTTGACGAGGCGTCGATAAGTGGTCCCAGCGTTCTTGAGTCCAAAAGGCATGACCAAGAAGCAATATACACCCAAGTGAACAACAAATGAAGTTTTGGGGCGGTCTTCCAAAGCTATAAAGATCTGATAGTACCCTTGGAAGGCATCCATCATACTCATGAGTTCGCAGCCCGCAGTTGAGTCCACCAGTTGGTCTATGCGGGGCAATGGGTAAGGATCTTTAGGGCAAGCCTTGTTAAGATCCGTGCAGTCATTGCACATGTGCCACTTATTTGTGCTCTTGGGCACCAGTACCACGTTACACAACCACTCCGGATACAGTACGGGCTCGATATACTGAGCTTCAAGAAGCTTGTTAACTTTCTCCTCAATAACTTTCTCCCGAAAGTTTTGCACATCCCGCTTCTTCTGTTTAATTGGCTTAAAGGTTGGGTCCACATTGAGCCTGTGGACTATGATGCTCGGGTCAATCCCGGTAAGATCCGAGGCTTTCCATGCAAAGACATCGATATTTTCTCTGAGGAAATCTATCATCATGATCTGCGAGGGTTCAAAGAGGTTGGACCCAATCTGGGTGGTTTTATCCTTGTTCCCTGGTTCTAGCTCAATAGTAAGGAATTTCTCTGAGGGCTCGATCCTCATTTCTGGATGGGGGAGCTCGAGCACCCTTTTCTTTCCCGTCAGATGGCCATCATCCATAGGCTCCCCTTGACCATGCTCGTTTTCCTCAGAAGAAGACTCTCCTACCGTTCCGGGCGGGGCAGCCTCGGGGATACCTTTATTGTGGGGGTCTTTCTTTTTGTTTTTCTTCTTGTTCATCTTGGCCCTTTTGTGCACGGGGCCATCTTCGTCCAGATTGAGGAAATCAGATGGACCCAATTTGAAATGCTTTCTCTGTTTTAGGTTTTCTGAGGGAGAGCATGTAGCATTCCCAAGCTTCTCGTACGTTGCACAAGACTTCTCCGACGCCTTCGGGGGTAGGGAACTTGATTTTCTGGTGGTAAGTGGAGATAATCGCTTTGAAGTCTACAAGGGTCGGTCGCCCAATTATGATGTTGTAGGGAATGTCAATCTCTACCACTGCGTAGGTTACCATAAGCGTTTTGTGCTGGGGGGCTCGGCCAAATGAAGTGGCCAAGCGAATTTACCCTCGTGGGATAACCTCAGAACCCCCGAAGCCAATGAGAGCTGTTTTGAGTGGTTCGAGCGGGGTGTTGGTAACATTCATCTTTTGGAACGTGGTGTAGGACAAAACGTTAACAGAGTTTCCACTATCCACTAACACCCTCTTTACAATATGATTGTGGACATCCAAGCTAACCACCATGGGGCAGTCACCCCATGGGGTGTTACAATATGTTCCAAATCACTATCAGTGAATCCTATTACATCATTTTCAATAAACTAATTTGGGCGTCGAGGGACGCTGATCGTAACTACGGATATATCGGCATCGGGAAGCATTGGAATCCCCCCCCTGATGAACCTCCTGCTATCATGTTGATGACCGCAAAAAGGGTATTCTCTAGTTCGGGGGCCTTTCCTTTGCCTCGATGGCTACTCTCTGGGGGGCCTCGCCCTCGCGGGCTTCTTGAACGCGAGGGGCTCCTCCTTCTCTCTCTTGAGCGCTCGTTGCAACATTCATCATAACGCTCTAACATCTTGACAAACTCCTTCAAGTGGCCCCCAATGATGAGCCTTTGAATTTCAACCTCCAGCTGGCGGCATTTATCCGTATCGTGCCCCATTTGCTTGTGGAAGGCACAGTACTTGTTCGAGCGCCTCAATGCCTCCGTCTCCTTCATCTTCGTGGGTCTTTTAAAAAGTTTCTTGTCAGACAAAGTGTAAACCTCCGAGTTCGGCCTTGTAAGGGGGATGCGCTCGAAATGACGGAGAGCGGGAGGAGATTTCCTGCGCTCTTTCCTGCTAGCATCTTCCCGCCCCCGCTCCAGATGTCGCTCATGTCTTACCGGGTTAGGGTGTCAGGGCCCATTAGTCCCATACATATCTTCGAGCACGAAGAACGGCTCGGCAACTTCTCTTAAGGCCATGAGGGTTCCTGGCCTTCTCTTTACGATGGCGTCGGCAAACTTTTTGTTCACGTATTGCTTGTGATCCACAGCCTTAAAGAGCACTGGGATCAAGAAATCCATGGAGGGTCTTTCCACCTGTAATACTTCTTTGTTAAAACGGGCGAAGAACGAGCGAAGAGTTTCATTCTTGCCCTGCACTATATTGTTAAGTGCTGTAGGCGCAGTGATGGGTGCCTTCAAGGAATTGAAGTGGTTCAGGAAGGCGTCGGTGAGCTTGTCATATGAGTGGATCGAACCCGGCGGCAGACGCTTATACCACTTTTGGGCCATTCCGACGAGGGAGGTAACAAATACTTTTGCCCAGTAATGGCTAGACTGCTCGTACAAGTGCATCAGATGCAAAAAATGGTCCAGATGCTCTGCAGGGTCGATGGTCCCGTCGTAGCGGTTGACGGATGTCGGGACCTTGCCCATGCCAGCTTGGGCTACCAAGACTTCTTCCACAAGGGCAGACCCTTTTGCGAGCGGATGATGGTTGTAACATCCAAAATTTTCTTCCTGCTCAACATGGTGGGAAGCGTGCGGTTGGCGGACATTGCTTTGAGCGTCCTTGAATTTTTCATGCTCGTCCCTGCGTGGGGGGCTTGGGATCACGCTCCTGAGAGCTGTCCCACCATATCCTGTAACTCCTGCAGCTGGTCTTGCACAGCTGCGAGGACGTCGGGATTTCCCTTCTTCACCTGGCTCCCTCGTTGGGAGGCTTGTGCCCTTCGTTCGGAGGCACGAGAATGAACCTCGTCATCATCGTTGATTCTTTCCGTGGGCTCTCTGTCCCTGTCTGCATGGGGATGCTCATTTTCACCCTAGTTGGGCTTTTCTTTGGCGGGCGGGGGCGGCGGTTGAGCCCTTAGGACGGCCTGAGCCTCCCTAAGCGGATATGTCTGCAATCCACCCAAATGAGGGGCAACTTGAGTGGCCTGCCCAGAGGGAAAATACATGGAATGAAATCCCTCCCATGCACGCTGGGCCGCCTGAACCTCACACTGGGCATAAAGAGCCCTCAGCTATTGAGGGGTCAAAGGGGGCAACTCCACCCCTTCAATCTCCCTCGGAATCACCACCGGGAGCTGGATTTGCCCGGCATGGTATGGTTGAATCGCCGGCATCATGACGGAAGGGGTGAGCATATATCCTGGAGGCGGCATCATATAGGGTTGCCCTCCTAGATTCGCATGAGAATGAACCCACTGGCTCTGGGGGGCTGTGGAAGAGTGGGGAGGGGAGCACCTCCAATGGCGCCAGAAACGGGTGGCGCTGGTGGCGTAACCATAGGATCTGTCGGCGGAGGCTCTCCACCAATGATGGCAGATGGGATGGTGGTGACAGTGGCATCATGAGGAAGATCCTCTCCTCCTCACGCCACTCCGGACCTTGTAGTTACCATGGTTATGGAGGTGCTAGGTGTTTGTTTCTCGACTAGCAAAAAGAGAGATAAAGATGAACTGAGAACGGGTTTCCCACAGAAGGCGCCAAAAATGATGGTCTGAATATGGGGTACAGAGTCCAATCACTTTACAATTTGTTTAGGTGAGGAAACCAGTTGATGATCGCCGGAAAATATGGGGGGTTCTACCTGCTAGGATAAACACCAAAGCAAAGTCAGAAGGCCAAGCTGGGGGAACTGGGGTTGATTCTCAGTTTGGCTCTCCGACGCTCAAGTCAGATGATGATCTGAAAGAGAAAGTAAAGAAGTAGCAAAAGTGCAGTAATGGAGATTGCCTTTAGTGGAGAAGATGAACTTGTGTATTTATAGTTGAGGGTCAGGGACCCTTTGGTCATTTGCACCTTGTGGTCCTGACCAAGTGTTGCCCTAACACGTGGCGCTATGAGAGAAACCTAGGAGGAATCTTCTGCAAAAGCTGGTGAAAGTTAGTGTTGGCAATAGTGGTAGGTGTGCGGGCATATATGGGGTGTCAGATAGCCATTTTAGGGGGTTGGTAACGAGGGCTAAGAGCACGCTCATGTCAACCAAGAGCCTTAGAGACCAAGGAATCCGCTAGGGGATGAAGGCCAAAGCTCATACAATGAGGGGTAGTGAAAGTTTCCCTGAGGGAGTGTAGGGCTCGAAGAGGGCTTCCTTGACTGATTGGAGCTTTAGCCATGTAGTATGAATCGTGCTCGTTAGAGAGCGGCAATGTTGATCACGTGTATACGTAGCAGAGATGGCACGTGTCCTTGAGGAATGTTGGCGCTTGAGGGGTTTGAACGCTCGTGTATAATTACCTTAATCACAAGAGGACAGGTGTCGTTATCTCGAGTTGCCACGTGTCCAAACGTGAGACGAGCGTATTTTGACCCCATCATATCTAGGTAGTAAATAATTGAATATTTAACATGTCATAAATACCCTTAAGGACTTAATGATCGTATAATATATATACATAAGAATCTATATATATGCACACACATCAGTTATAAATGAATTTCTACCAAAAAAAAAGTTATAAATGAATCTCCTCCATAGTTCACACCACTGCTGCACTCGGCTTCTTCCAAAACCACCACCGCCGTCATCATCATACCACCAATATGCAACATCAACACTTTCTTCGCACTACCATCTTCACCACCACCACCATCATGTACACATGCCAGAATTGCACCAACAAAATCGCACCACCACCGTAGCAACAAAATCGCACCACCACCACTAAAATCATGCACGCACATACACCCAGATCTGGGACTTTTTTGAATTTATTCTTGAATGAATCTTCTGAGTTTTTTGGATTTTCAAAGAAAAAATTATTTCATGGAGGAGAAATAGATGACGTCTTATGTGGGCACAGTAGCAGCGGCACAGTAGCAGCGGCACCGTCTTTCCCTATCCCTCGAATTTTCTGCACCCATCGCCACCCTCATGCCACCAACGTCGCAGCCACCACCGGCAGTCACCATCATCCTCACCGCAATGCCACCATCGTTACAGCTATCGCCAAAACAGAGCCACCGTCCCCATATCTCGCTCCTATTCATAATCCCCACCACCATTACCTCTGGTTCTCCACTACCGCAGCCAGATCTGGGGATATCAAGGGTGGACTTCGGATTGGGGCGACGGCGGTGGATTTTGGGAGGGAAAAAGGGTTGATCGCCTTAGGAGAAGGGTGGTCGTGGCGTTATGGGGTGGTGGGAGAAGGTGATGGTGGTGTTGTTTGCAGTTACGGCGGTGCTGCTGCTTGGCCAAACTTTTTTGGATCGATTATGTTTAGGGCATTGGACATATAATTTTCATCCAATGAAAACATTATGTGTTAATTAATTAAGATTTATAAAATACAATTTAAAATATTAAATTACATAATGGGAAAATCTTTGAATAGTACCAAAAAGTTGAAAAAATTCCTTTTAGGTCCCCAATTTTGAAAAAGTTCCCATTCAATCCCCAATTGAAAAACAAAATTCCTTTTAGGTCCCCACAAACAGTACATGTTCGTACATTGTCTTTAGGAATTGCGTACATTTTTTAGGGAATTGCGTATAAAAATCTCAAAATGTCGTATATACGAGATTCCGGGATTTTTATACGCAATTTCCTAAAAAATGTACGCAATTTCTGAATTATTATACAACCTTGGGGAGTGAAAAGGAATTTTGTTTTTCAATTGGGGAGTGAACAGGAACTTTTTCAAAATTGGGGAGTGAAAAGGAAATTCAGTTTACATTTGGGGATTTGTGAGAAATTATCCGTTACATAATTATATGCAATTATTTAGGTGTTTAATTAATTTCTAACTAAAAATATAAAGTATGAGTTCGTATGTTTATTAATAGTATACAAATATATTGTAATTTAAGAAAAAATAATGAATCATATATTAAAGAAGATGATGCGGCAAGAGTATTAAAACAAATCTGATTAGGGTGCCACGTGTCAGCTAGGTGGCATTAAAATCTGATGTGTTTATTAATTGTAGTTCCACGTCATTAAATACTACAGGTTTACAGTTTTCCAGTGCCCCGTCAGCTTACTCCGGCAAATTTTTCCTGAAAATGCCAGTTTTTTGGAGTTATTGTCCATTTTTGTCGCCGAAAAAAAAAATATCCCGAAAACGCTAGTTGGGGTAGTTGGTACTCTTTTTTTGTAATTTTCCCTAAAATGGAGGGGAACGGCGAATTTTTTCTAAAAATGCCAGTTTTTAGAGTTATTGTCATCGCCGGAAAAAAAATATCCCGAAAACGCTAGTTAGGTATAGTTGATATCTTTTTTTGAAATTTTCCCTAAAATGGAGGGAAATAAACTGTAATAAATAGACACAATTAACATAATAACATATCTACTATAAGCTATAGCTTTCAGATCACTTGTGTACATCTAAACAACTACAGTTGCTAATTAACCGACGGATATAAACCTTTTTCGACAATTATGATAGACCTAAAATACCACTTGTATTAAAAGTCCAATTAATAAGAAGTACAAAATGTGAGTTTGGATAGCAAAGTATAATTATTCCTAAAAGAAAAATAAATTAGAAAAAATGATATGAATGCGGTGAATATGTAATTTTTCTCAAATTTTAGGCGCACTAATCTGTACCATGCAAAATTATATGTTAGCAATGAAGATCTCTCTATGTGATTCTTTATAATTATGGCATTATATTATAATATAGGTCTATTGTTTCATTTGGCATTGCAACCACGTAAGGGAAAATTGCAAAATTGGTATATCATCTCCCCCATTTTAGTCGGTTTAGTACATTAACTTTTCCAACAGCAAAATAACTCCAGAACTGTCAAAAAATTACAAAACAATGTCAATTTTACCCGAATAGGCATAAACCCTCCGGGGATCTGACCCATTTGAACAGGTGTCAGGCAAAAATGTGGGAATACAGGTCGGATTACCAGCCTCTTCGGGTAAAATTGGTATTGTTTTGCATTTTTTTTACAGTTATGGGTTATTTTGCTGCCGGAAAAGTTAGTGTACCAGAGCAGCTAAAATGGAAGAGATGGTATACCAAATTTGAAATTTTCCCACAAAAATAATATGGTCATAACATGCCTTATTTTCGTTCCAGATGTCTGAAATTTATGTCAAATAAAAATAGAATAGGTGTACATTAAAATATATTAAATATTAAAATAATATTTTTTATTTTAATTTTAGAACCTTAATCAAATAATTTTTTTAAAATTAACTAGTTAATTAATTAATATTTTAATATATATTTAAATACGTAAAAATCTAAGTTTGACAATAAAATCAAATCACATTTTGTGATTCATGAAAGATATTACGAAGTTCGAAAACTCTCTCAAGGCATTCAGAGTTAATCGAGGTGTTTAATCCGAAATCAAAACATCAAACTCCCTTTTCAACACTACTCACCTCAACAAAATAAAGTCAAGTTCAAACTAATCGAAGCAGGATTCAAAGACTTTTTTTCATGGAAACCAACAAATCAAAACGTTCAATTTGGCATCAAAGCATCAAACTCGTGTGTAAATATTACTACTCAGCAAATTCAAGTCAAACTCAAGCTAATCGAGACAAGAGTCAAAGTATTCTTTGCTGAAATCAAAATCCAGACGTTTAAATCGTGATTAAGTTGAAAGACTCATGGACTAATGTTCAACGGAAGATCGAAACACCAAACCCAACGGAAGCGTTTCAAACTTTCAAATTCCACTAATTTTTTTAGGAAGAATTAGAGGAAAAGAAATTAACGATTATACATTGAATTAATAAAATCTTCGTTTGTATTTATCTTTCATATTCAATTATTTAATTAATAACACGAAATTTGCATTAAATCCATATATATCCAAGCTTGTTTGTCTTTATTATCAGGATATGAACATTTTTCCCGCATAAAATCAATACGTTGAATGAGAACAATAATATAAGTAAGTGAATTATATTTGCTACTTTAATGATCAAATTTTTCATAGTTTACACCTCCAATTATGTACTAAGAGATGGAACTAGAATTTCAAATAATGGGAAGCGAAAATTAAAAATTAAAATATAAATATTATTTTATTAAAAAAAATATAAATATTATTTTTTTTGATGTATATGAATAAAACAAATATAACTTAAAATTTAAAATAATCACTTCCTATATTAGGTATAAAATCTATAAAAAAATACTTTAAAAATAAAAATATTATAGATTAATCTCAATTTAACATCTTAAAATTAAATAACAAAATAGCCACATGGCCCTGGTGGGTGCATGGTGTGCTTGGCTTGCCTGTGGAATATTTGGAAAGTCGCAACAGATGTGATTACCAGAACATATATAGGAGCCTCATTGGGTTACCGTAAACAACATTGTTATGCTGTGTGCAGACATGGTTCAGTGCTAGGGACGGAGACATGGCAAAGACAGAAAACTAGAGAGCCGATGACCCACGACAAAAAAAAAACACTTTTTTGTGACAAAATAATTTATCGCAATACATGACAATTTTGTCACAACAGATTTATTGTGACGATTATTTTTGTCACAGTCGCCGTCGCAACAGGCTCGTGGTATAAAGTCGCAGCCGACAATTTCTACGTTCACCACAATAGGTTTGTGACAAACGTACTTTTGTCACAAAAAACTTCATTCTTGTGACAAACTTATTGTCATAACAATATATAGGTATTGTCACTGCAATTCGATTTTGTCACTAAAGGCCCGGTCAAATGATCATTTATTATGACAAATGTTTTTGTCACAATATCATGTTCTATTGTGGCAAACTTTTTATCACATATTTGACACTTATCGTCATCATAGTCATATATTTGTCACTATAGTCATGTTAGATGGACACCTCGTGTGACAAACATATTTGTCACCACATCATATTATGTCGCAAAATAATTAAATAAAAAAAATTAAAATTTTCATTTGTGTGAGACCCGAACCACCCCTGGCACGAACCACACCCACCCCTCATATGAGCCAGCACCAAACCCATCGAGCCAAGCACGAGCTAACGCGAGAATTAATTCTTTTTAATAATTACGCTAGTTGGGAATCGAACTCGGGTCTTCAACATAGAATATTGACTCCTAAACCAATTTGGACAGCTTTTTTCATGTTAATATTATGTCTTTTAATATATTTAATAACAATGGAATATATTCATACACTTATTTCAAATAATTATTTAAATATTTTTGTGTTATTATTTTGAAATATAAAATATTAAATATATAATTATTTAAATTAAATATAATCATATTTATGGAGATATTGTATTAAAATTATTAGCTTATATACTTTTAGGTTTTAATTAATAATTTATATACTTTAAGTTATATAAAATATCGTATTGACAATAAATAAATAATCACATAATATATTTCTATTATGACAATATGAATATATCATAAGAAAATAATTTTTAAAATAATAAATTTTTATATGACAATATTAGATTTTGTCACGACAAAATTAATTATTGTGACGGCCAATCATTTATCATTACATTATATTTCTATGGTAACAATAAGAACTTGTCACAATTAAAAATTTATATAAAACAAAAATATTTCACATGACAATAATTAATTTTGTCACCACAAATGACCTATTGTGACAATAAAAAATTTGTCATGATACCATAATTTTGTAGTGACTATTATAAGTTGTCACATGCAAATAATTTATAAAATAACAATACTTTATATGATGATATTATTTTTTGTTGCGACAAAATAATTTCTTGTGACAAACCTAAAATTTATCATATATATGATACATAAGTGGCAAAGTATTTCGTCACAAAAGGTTAAATAATTTGTCACCGTACATTGTACCATTTAGCATGACATATGTCTGAATATTTTGTGACGAATATTAAAATTTGTCATATATATGATACATAAGTGGCAAAATATTTTGTCACCGTACATTGTACCATTTAGCGTGACAAATGTCTGAATATTTTGTGACGAGTATTGATGGGGTCAAAATACGCTCATCCCCATCTTGACACGTGGCACCTTAGGGATGATGACACTTGCCTCTCTAAGATTGCATCAGACACACACGAGCGCTCAGACTCACAAGCGCTAATATCCTTCAAAAGCACGTGTCGTCTCTGCTACATACGCACATGATTATCGCTACCGCTCTCTCACGAGCGCCATTTACGTTATATGGCAAATGTTTCAATCTATCAAGGGAGCCCTCTTCGAGCGCTACATTCCCTCAGAGTGGTTTTCCCCCTCCAACTCCTTACACAAGCCTTGGCCCTCATCCCTTAGCGGATTCCTATGATGCACAGACACGGACACGGCGACACGGATACGACACGACACGGACACGGCGACACGGATTTTTTTAAAAATTTAGGACACGACACGGCTCCGACACGGCTATATTATATATAAATAAATAAAAAATATATATATGTTAATTTATATAGAATAAAATATTCAATATTACAAATTTAAATAACATACGTCATTTTTCAATTCAACATTTTAAATCATTAAAATAATACTAATACATTTTTTATATAATGATATTATAAAAAAATTAAATTTAAATTAATATTATACATCTTTTAGCACATTTATATAATTCCTTTTTTTTTTTTTTTTAAATTATATCCTTAAATTTTTAGGAAAAATAAATTAAAAATTAATTTTTTATTAAATTTTTCGTGTCGAAGTGTCCGAGCCGTGTCGGACACATTCCACGCCGTGTCCGAGCCGTGTCCCCGGCGTATCGGAATTTTTTTTAATTTTTGGACACATTTTGGCGTGTCGGACACGTGTCGGTGCCGTGTCGGAGCCGTGTCCGTGTCCGACACGTGTCCGACACTGCACGGGGGTAAATTTTGGAGTGTCCGTGCTTTATAGGCGGATTCCTTGGCCCCCAAGGCTTTTGGTTGTCACGAGCGCGCTCTCAAGCCCTCGTTACCAATCCCCTAAACGGCTCTCTGACACACCGTACATGCCCGCGCACCTGCCACTGTTGCCAACACTAACTTCCAGCAGCTTTTGCAGAATATTCCTCCTAGGTTTCTCTCTCACAGCGCCACGTGTTAGGGCAACATTCGGCCAGGACCACATACGGCAAATGACCAAAGGGTCCCTGACCCTCAACTATAAATAAACAGAGTCATCTCCTTCACTGTAAGCAACCCCCATTTCTGCAAATTCATACTTAGCTTACACTTTCTCTTTCAGATCCTCATCTGACTTGGGCGTCGGAGAGCCAAACTGGGCATTACCCCCAGTTCCCCCAGCTTGGCCTTCTGACTTTTGTCTGAGTGTTTGTCCTAGCAGGTAGAACCCTCATTCTTTCCGGCGAACTTCCAGCGGTTTCCTCACTCAAAACAAATTCTAAAGTGATCAGACTCTGTAACCCATATTCAGAACCCATCATTTTTGGCGCAGTCTGTGGGAAACCAGTTCTCAACTTCTTTCTTCCTTTCTGCTAGTAGAAAAGCAAACACCTAGAATCTTTACAGCTATGGTTGCTACGAGATCCGGAGCTGTGGGAGGAGTAGATAACACCCCTCATGATGTCAATACCATTATTCCCTCCACCTCTGTTGGCGGAGCCCCGCCTCCTTCCGTCGCCGTTGGCGGAGCACCCCCCGCCGTAGGAGTAACTCCGCAGGCAGAATCTTCAGTTCCTCCACCAGCACCACCAGTACCACCAGTTTTCGGCACCGCCGGAGGGGTTTCCCTCTCCACTCTTCCACCACCTCCCCAGACTCAATGGGTGCATACCCATGCGAACCCAAGAGGTCAAAACTACATGATGCCACCACCTGGGTATACACTCACTCCCACCATCATGGTGCCGCCGGTTCAACCCTATCACGCCGGCCAGATCCAGCTCCCGGTGGTGATCCCAAGGGAGATTGAGGGGGTGGAGTTACCTCCTCTAACTTCTCAGCAGCTAAGGGCTCTTTACGCCCAATGTGAGGTTCAGGCGGCCTAGGGGGCATGGGAGAGGTTTCACTCCATGTACTTTCCCTCTGGGCAGGCCACTCAAGCAGCCGCCCCACTGGGAGGACTGCAAACATATCCGCTCAGGGAGGCCCAAGCCGTCCTAAGGGCGCCACCGCCCGCCAAAGAGACGCCTCAGCAAGGCGACAACGAGCGTCCCCCTGTGGACAGGAACGGGGAGCCCACAGAAAGAGTCAACGAGAATGAAAGGGACTCTCACGCCTCCAAGAGGGCTTCACGTGCCACCAAGCGAGGGGGCAGAGACGGGGATGTAAATCCTAATATCCTCGTGGATGTGCAAGACCAGCTGCAGGGTTTAAAGAACATGGTCGGACAGCTCTCTCGAGCACGGTCTCAGATCTCCCACAGCAGGGATGAACGAGCTGATGCCAGAGACGCTCGTCACAAGGACCGCCAATTACAGGTCCCCCACCATAAAGAGCAGGAGGAGAACTTCTGCACGTACAACTATCATCCACTGGCGAGGGGGTCCCCCCTCGTGGAGGAGGTTTTGATGGCCCAAGTCGGAACGGCCAAAATCCCCACCTCCATCAATCGCTACGACGGAACAACTGATCCAACTGAACACTTGGATCATTTTCTGCACTTGATGCATCTCTACGAGCACTCAAGTAACTATTGGGCCAAAGTCTTCGTCACATCCCTGGTAGGAATGGCTCAAGAGTGGTATAAGCGACTGCCGCCACGCTCGATACACTCATATAAAGAGTTGGCTGACGCTTTTCTCAACCACTTCAATTCTCTGAAGGCCCCAGTCACTGCGCCCACTGCCCTTTACAACGTGGTGCAAGGCAAGAATGAATCTCTTCGCTCGTTCTTCGCCCACTTCAACAAGGAGATCCTTTAGGTGGAGAGGCCATCCATGGATTTCTTGATCCCAGTGCTCTTTCAGGTTGTGGATCACAAACAGTATGTGAGTAAGAAATTTGCAGATGCCATCGTGGAGAGAAGGCCTGGGACACTCATGGCCTTAAGAGAGGTTGCTGAGCCGTTTTTCGTGCTCGAGGACATGTATGGGACGAATGGTCCCCGGCATCACAGCCCTGCTAGAAACGAGCGCCCCTAGAAGCGGGGCAGGAAAGTCATTATAAAAAAGGAGCGTCATCAGGGACGCAAGAGATCACCCCCTCCCCCTCAATGTTTCGAGCGCATCCCACTAACCAGGCTGAATTCCGAGGTTTACAACCTCTCTGATAAAAAAACTCTTCAAGAGGCCCATAAAGATGAGGGAAATGGAGGCCTTGAGACGCTCGAACAAATACTGTGCTTTCCACAAGCAGAAGGGGCATGATACTGATGAATGCTGCCAGCTGGAGGCGGAAATTCAAAGACTCATTGCTGGGGGCCACCTGAAAGAATTTGTCAGGGTATTGGAGCGCTATGACGAGCGCTGTAATGAGCGCACTGGGGAAAGAAGAAGGAGCCCATCGCGCTCTAGAAGCCCACGGAGGCAAGGCCCCACGGAGAGTAGCCATCGGGGCAAAGGAAAGGCTTCCGAGCAAGAAACACCCCTTTCGCGGTCATCAACATGATCACAGGAGGATCTTCTGGCAGAGACTCTAATGCCTCCCGGCGACGGTACGTCCGGAGTTACGACCAACGCCCCTCAATGGTCAAATCTGTTTACGCCATTCGAAGGGCAAATGATCAACGTTCAAAAGAAAATGATGTAATAGGCTTCGATGATAGGGATTTAGGGCACATTATAACGCCCCATGGGGTCGGTGAATCCTCTGACTGCCACATGGTGGTTAGCATGGATGTCCACAATCACGTTGTAAAGAGGGTGTTAGTGGATAGTGGAAGCTCAATCAATGTTTTGCCTTACACCACTTTTCAAAAAATGAATGCCAACATCCCGCTCGAACCTCTCAGAACAGCCCTCATTGGCTTCGGAGGTTCAGAGGTCGTCCCACGAGGGCAAATCCGCTTGGCCACTTCATTCGGCTTAGCCCCTCAGCGCAAGACGCTCATGGTTACATATGCGGTGGTAGAGATTGATATTCCCTATAACATCATAATCGGGTGCCCAGCCCTCGTTGATTTCAAAGCCATCATCTCCACCTACCACCAGAAAATCAAATTCCCCAGCCCCGAGGGAGTTGGAGAAGTGCTGTGCAACGTGCGTGAGGCCTGGGAATGCTACATGTTGTCCCTCAGAAAGCCTAAGGCGGAGAAAACCTTCCAAATCGGTAGCGCTCGTTTAAAGGCGGTGTAATTAATGGGCTCAATGTAACCACCCCGTTAATGGGCTCAATATACTTCGAATCTCAAGTAAGTAACAATACATTCTCTTGAATATTTCTGTACTTCTGCTCTTTTAGTTGCATGAATGAATAAGACCCACGTCCCTCGTCTTTACGAGCGTGATTGGTCATTGTTATTGCACATGGGTTACGCTTGCCAGCACTCTACTCCCCATGAGGGGACGCCCTCATAAGGATAGACTGGTAACGCTCACAACCAACTTGATGAATCGGAAGAAAAATACAAAGGAAATCCTAGTAGGCCTTGGCCGTTGACCACAACGCCTTACGCTCGAAAACGGGATCGCTGGCAAACTCTGAAAGTCGAACAGGCACGGTAGCGCTCGTTCAAAGTTATACAAGTCAGAGCTAACAACACTTACACCCTGGAGACACTTCAAGGTGAGTGTTTGCCTCGCCCTTGGAACGCATGTAACCTCCGGCGGTTTTATGTTTAAAAAGCCCTCTAGAAACGATGATGTAACCACCCCGTTAATGGGCTCAATGTACTTCGAATCTCAAGTAAGTAACAATACATTCTCTTGACTATTTCTGTACTTCTGCTCTTTTAGTTGCATGAATGAATAAGACCCACATCCCTCGTCTTTACGAGCATGATTGGTCACTGTTATTGCACATGGGTTACGCTTGCCAGCACTCTACTCCCCATGAGGGGACGCCCTCATAAGGATAGACTGGTAACGCTCACAACCAACTTGATGAATCAGAAGAAAAATACAAAGGAAATCCTAGTAGGCCTTGGCCGTTGACCACAACGCCTTACGCTCGAAAACGGGATCGCTGGCAAACTCTGAAAGTCGAACAGGCACGGTAGCGCTCGTTCAAAGTTATACAAGTCAGAGCTAACAACACTTACACCCTGGAGACACTTCAAGGTGAGTGTTTGCCTCGCCCTTGGAACGCATGTAACCTCCGGCGGTTTTATGTTTAAAAAGCCCTCTAGAAACGATGATGTAACCACCCCGTTAATGGGCTCAATGTACTTCGAATCTCAAGTAAGTAACAATACATTCTCTTGACTATTTCTGTACTTCTGCTCTTTTAGTTGCATGAATGAATAAGACCCACATCCCTCGTCTTTACGAGCATGATTGGTCACTGTTATTGCACATGGGTTACGCTTGCCAGCACTCTACTCCCCATGAGGGGACGCCCTCATAAGGATAGACTGGTAACGCTCACAACCAACTTGAAGAATCAGAAGAAAAATACAAAGGAAATCCTAGTAGGGGTTGGCCGTTGAACACAACGCCTTGCGCTCGAAAACGGGATCGCTGGCAAACTCTGAAAGTCGAACAGGCACGATAGCGCTCGTTTAAAGGCGGTGTAATTAAGAAGAAATTTCACAAGTCTGGAACGAGGGCAATCTCCCAGTAAGACCCTCATATTTCCTCAAGACTTAGCAAAATTTCCCAAGATTAAGAAGGAATTTTACAAATCGTAAACGAGGGCAGTCTCTCAATAAGACCCTCACAATCACTCAAAACTTAGCAAAAATTTATACAAGTCTTAAGGGGGGGCAACCTCACAATAAGACCCTCACGGTTACTCAAGACTTAGTGAAAATTTTCAAGTTTTACAAGATTTAACCAAATCTTCTAAGTATTAAAAGACTATCTAAAATATGCAATCTTTACTAAGCATGTTACACACAATCTTATTACTACAAGATCTGTTCACAACAAGTGACAAGTAAAATTTAGCATTCAAGAAGTGGCAAAGGACAGCATTATGAAAAGAAGGGATTTCATTTGATTGGGGCTCTACGCCAGAAACCAAAAAATAAAGGCTCAAAGGCCCGTAAACGTTATTACAAAAGACGGAAGCATTAAACTAAAGTAAGGAGAATTGCAAAGCAAAGCTGGAGAGAAGGAACTTCAGGCGGCGGGAGCAATGTTTTCATCAATAACCACCAAAATGTTCTGGGCAACTGGGCCGTAAACGGGGCCTTCCGGTTCTTGAGGAGGGGCTGCTGGCGGCTCAGGGTTATTGTTCCCAGGCGCTTGTTGATTGTGGGGCTCATTAGCGTTGGGCTCGTTAGCTGGGGCAGGAACGTTCTCACCAGCTGGAACAAGGGCATTCTCCTCGGCAAGCGCTTGGGGCTCGTTTTCAGGAGGATCATTTTGTGCGGCTTGGGGGGCATCTCCTACAGGATGGTTTTCCTGTACTCATCCTGGATAAGCTTGACCAGGAATTCATACTCCGGTTCAGAGATATGGTCCGCCGGATTGTCGCGTTCGTCATCATCCTCCTCGCAGCGCTCATTAAACATGAGCCCCATGTTCTCTGCCCCACAGATAGCCGGATCCGTCAGCCCTTTATGGATGCCCTGCTCGATGGCTAAGTTGAAGGCCTTTTGAGCCTCATCCAAGCAGTGCAAGGAAGCCGCAAAGTTGAAGGCTTTGGAATGACAGAATTTGATAAGAGCCTCCTTGTTCGCTCGCGCAAGACTATGGGGCCACTGGTTCATGGTGTCGGTGAATTTCCTTTCTGCCTCAAGAGCCCTCGTTTTCCAGCTTTCACGCTCGGCCTCAAGCTTTATATAGCCCTCACTGAGTTGGGCCAACTTGTCGCTCATGCTGCTCCGAGCGCTCTCCACGCTCGCAAAGTCATCCTTCAGCTTCTTCAACTCCTCCTCCGTTTTTTCGTACAAACCCTTGATGGATTCGTACTTGGCCTTTTCAGTGTCCAGCTCCACTTGGATTTGAGCCGGATCATTCACACGCGCCATCTTCTTGTACTTGGCCTTTCGATCGGCATAGACCGAGGTACGCATCTGACTATTTTTGGCCCTCGGAAACACTTGCTGCACACGCTCGTAAATGGCAGGAATGTTAGCAAATATGTTAAGGAAATACTTTCCCCTAAGAAAGTAAAGTCACAAAGGAAGGAAGAAGAAAACTCACAGAAAGGATGGCGTGCACCATATCGCTTGTCACCTGTTCAACGGGCTCTGCAAATAAGCGCTTGTGGTCAGCAGTAAACTGGGCCCTTTCATACAAATTCTCCTTGACGGTCTGAGCGAGCGTGCCGGACCTCAGCAGAACCGCACCCCCGTCAGCGGAGCCGGAGAAATACCTATCCCCTCGGCGAGAGAAACCCCATAAGTGTTCCCCCTCTGAAGAGGATGTTTCTCCATCGCCTTTGGGGCCCTCCGCTACTTGCTTACCCTTGCCTGTTATAGCGAGGGTATCTGGCATCCTCTTCCTCTTGTGGAAAGGTTGGGTAGAGCCTTCTGGGGTCTCGTTTATCCTCACGACCAGGGTAGGCCTCATCTGATTGGCGATTTCTGGATTGGCCACCCCCGAGTCAGCGGCTGGTGGTGGCCGTACCATCAAGCGGTTCTCAGTATTGGCCGCTTGTACTTCCCCTCGGCCCTGCGTGTCGGGCTCAGCGCTCAAACTTGAACCTCTGTGGCTGCCACGAGCGTCCCCCCTGTTTGCTCCTCGGCCTCGGGGGTTTTGTTGTTGCTCCTGTTGGTTTTGATGCTTGTTGACGTGGGCGAAACGAGCAGTGTCTCTGATTCCTCCTGCCATTGCTAAGATTGATGCTCCTGCAGGAAAAGAAAGGATGAGGGTCAGAAACCCTCAAACAAAATGTTGTAAAATTAGAAATACAAGTTACAAATGCAGAGATAAACAAGTTAGTGTTCCTATCTACAAGTTAGCGCCCTAAGGATCTAACCATCTCTCTCCATGTCACGAGCAGGAGGGTTGTCAAGATAGTGAGGGTCATCAGAAAGACCGCACAGGAACATAAGCTCCGCGTCGTCTATCCAGTCCTTTGCTTGAATGAGGTGACCCTCGTCCCTCAGAGCCTCAGTTAAACTCTTGGCCCAATCCTTTAGGAGGGCAGGTTCCAAGCAATTCTTTACAAGTGAACCCTTCCCATGCGAGATCCAATCTGAGGACACCCCAAAACCTTCCTCCGTGGGGGCCTTGACAAAGATGAATTTTTCCTTCCAGCTTGGACCGTAAGTACTGGAGGGAGAGTTGATTAACTTCTGATGGGCCTTCGCTTGGATATAATAGAAACCCACCTCAAGTGATGAGCGTGACGAGCTGACTACTTGGAAGAGAGCGTTAAAGTTCCGCAGGTAGGGCTCGTAACCAACGCTTCTCATCAAGATCACGAAGCATGTTATTAATGCGAGGCCGTTGGGCACATTTTGTGAGGGGCAAAGGCCCAAATCGTTCAGTATGTGAGCCACAGGAATTGAAATTGGGAACCTCAAGCCCCCAGAGCTGACTGCATCCACATAAACTGCCATCTCACAGGTGGCGGATGGTTGGCACGCTCGTGTTTAGCTGGGATTCTCCACGTGAAACGCTCATCCCAGAAAATGGGCGCCAACATTGTCTTCACCTCCCCCAGAGTAACTGTGCTGGGAGTTTCATCTGGGGTACGCTCGGTAGCCTGCAGGCCTGAGCCTTCACCCTCGTTGGATCCTTTGGATTTCTTGGTCTTTTTGGGCTTTTGAGGTTTCTTACCCTTGCCTTTGGCACGGGCTCTTTCAGAGGGCCTCGCTATTTCTTCGGCTTCCGGCACCGAAGCCGCGATTGCCACTGTCACAGTATGGCGGTGAGGGTGAGTCGCACTCTCATTTATCGGGAGAGTCACCCCCTGCCTCTCTGCCTCCATAACCAAATCCATCTCTTCGAAGATGTGTTCTACCCCGCCTGGGTTTCTTTCATCTAAGGCCATAACGGCCGCACCCAACTCTTCGTCTCTGGGGGAATTCGGAGAAGACGAATTCTGGGTGGCCATCTCTTCAACCTCACGGGCAAATTCTTCAATGTGTTGATCAGCCATAATGGTATTGAGATTTGAAAAGGATATGTCTGTTTTAAGAGGAGAGGATTTCTGAAGAAAACTGGGATTGATGGAGAAATAAAGCCTGGGAGACTACTCGATCCTAATTGTGGTCCTAGAGTTAGCAAAGTTAGAGAGTTTCACCAAAGATTACCTTGAGATTTCTGGAAAAAACTTGAAGGAAGGATAAAATGCTCTGAAACTACTATGCAAAGAGTTTTTTCTGCAAAAGGATGCTTTGAAGATTTGTTTGCGTAAAAGATGGAATGGATGCAGAATCCCTTATTTAAAGGGATGGGAGTTGGTACGTTTCTGGCAAGAAATTCAAAATTGTAATCATTTTCCGCCTAGAAAACCGTTCACTTCACTGAACCGTCATGTACTTCCCAAGACCCACGTGCATCAGCATTTAATGCTCAGAAGCTTCAAGTGGTCAGAAGAAAGTACAACATTTAATGATGAAACGTTACAAGCGGTCAGATGAAAAGACCGCATTAATGGCGTAACCAGAAGAATGATTGCTCAACACGTCGAGCCTCCAACGAGCGCCACGCTCGGAGGATCGTACATGCTGAATTCTACAGCCCTTATTACAAAGGACTACAGAATTGGGGGGCAAAATGATGGGGTCAAAATACGCTCATCCCCATCTTGACACGTGGTACCTCAGGGATGATGACACTTGCCTCTCTAAGATTGCATCAGATACACACGAGCGCTCAGACTTACAAGCACTAATATCCTTCAAAAGCACGTGCCCTCTCTGCTACATACGCACATGATTATCGCTACCGCTCTCTCACGAGCGCCATTTACGTTATATGGAAAATGTTTCAATCTATCAAGGGAGCCCTCTTCGAGCGCTACATTCCCTCAGAGTGGTTTTCCCCTCCAACTCCTTACACAAGCCTTGGCCCTCATCCCTTAGCGGATTCCTTGGCCCCCAAGGCTTTTGGTTGTCACGAGCGCGCTCTCAAGCCCTCGTTACCAACCCCCTCAAACGGCTCTCTGACACACCGTACATGCCCGTGCACCTGCCACTGTTGCCAACACTAACTTCCAGCAGCTTTTGCAGAAGATTCCTCCTAGGTTTCTCTCTCACAGCGCCACGTGTTAGGGCAACATTCGGCCAGGACCACATACGGAAAATGACCAAAGGGTCCCTGACCCTCAACTATAAATAAACAGAGTCATCTCCTTCACTGTAAGCAACCCCCATTTCTGCAAATTCATACTTAGTTTACACTTTCTCTTTCAGATCCTCATCTGATTTGGGCGTCGGAGAGCCAAACTGGGCATCACCCCCAGTTCCCCCAGCTTGGCCTTCTGACTTTTGTCTGAGTGTTTGTCCTAGCAGGTAGAACCCCCATTCTTTCCGGCGAACTTCCAGCGGTTTCCTTACTCAAAACAAATTCTAAAGTGATCGGACTCTGTAACCTATATTCAGAGCCCATCAAGTATTAAATTTTGTCATATAAAATAAAGTCTTTCGTGACATATAAGATTTTGTCTCTTAAAGTTTATTTCTTGGTGACAAACTCATATATCGTCGCTATAGTATAATCTATTATGATGCTATTATTTTTCGTCACAACAAATTGTCACAAAAAATAGGTTTTTTTTTTGGGCAATTTACATCTGGGTCCCTTGAGGTTTGGCGTAATTACAAATTAATCCCTGCACTTCCAAAAATTACATACAACTACCCTACTGTTTCCTTCCGTTAGAGGTCCCTAGACGCCGTTATAGTTCCGTCCAAAAAATTATCCTGAATATTACAAAAAAGTCCCTGTATTTTACAAAATGTTACAAAACGAGCCCTCAAGAATACCCTGATTTGGACGGAACTATAACGGCGTCCAGGGACCTCTAACGGAAGGAAACAGTGGGGTAGTTGTATGTAATTTCTGGAAGTGCAGGGATTAATTTGTAATTACGCCAAATCTCAGGGGACCCAGATGTAAATTGCCCTTTTTTTTTTGTAGTGTGGACTGGATCAAACCAAACATGGGCTGGGTGAAACTGAATATAGATGGGAGCTTATATGCCCATACCAAATGTGCTCGGCTGGTGGGATTATCAGAAACGAGGGAGGAGATTGGGTGTTGGGATTTGCGATGAGGCTCGGGATGATTTCTATCAATCTGGCGGAGCTCATTAGCCTTCGGAAGGGGCTCGCACTTGCGTGGGATAGACGATTCCCAAAAATTAAGATTGAGATTGACTCGAAGATCATTCTGAATTCGCTCACTCGAGAAGATATCGAAGATCACCCGTGGAGGAATATTATTGAGGACTGCCGGCGGCTGCTTCGTTCGCCTCGGGAAGCTCGCATCAAACATGTTTTTAGAGAAAGAAACGAAGCTGCTTATCGTCTTACGAAAATGGGCCACGAGCTGAATGAGAAGATCATGGTTTGGGATGCCGCTCCGGGGGAGTTCGTGAAGACGAAGACTTAGTTTTTAGTTCCGGGAGCCTTTCTATATATATATATATCTTTTATCTTTAATAAAGACCCACCATTAATCTATCCTTCAAGAACACATTACGCAAAATTAAATTATCCAAAAATTAAACACAATTAACATTTATGAAATTAAATTAAATGTAATTATTTTCATGGAGATATACGATCTTTTCTCAAAATATGGAACTAATTCACAGTTAATATAAATTTTGTTCAAATAATCTATTCATAATAAAAGAAAAACTAAAATTAAATATAAATATAAATTAATATTTCCTTTTTTTTGGCTTTATTTGATAATTAATTTGAAATTGACACCGCCATAAACTTTTTTTTCCAACCCATGTAAATTTTTAATATTAAAAAATTAAGGTTTTACATTAAAAAGAAGAAAAATAGAAGGAATAGAAAAATAAAAGAAGAAAAGAAAAAATAAAAAATATTGAGTAGAGAAAAGAAGATGTCTTCTAAATAAAAAGGATTGAGAGAGAATAAAAACGATTGAGAATTAAAATGAGATTGAATTGATAAAAGAAAACGTGTGCTCGTTGTAGAGAGAGAATAAAATATTCAAATTCATATATAATAATAAAATTCTTAAAAATTTTAGGGGTGGGGTGCACTCATCGCCCTAAAATATTTTTCCCTCCGTATATTAATTAGGTCTAATCATGTTCGGGCTAGATTCAACTATATCAAGATTTTATTTTATTTTTTATTTTTAAGTATGTCAAGATTATTGGACGTTAAAAGAGTAATTTCGCTTCAAGAAATGGAAAAAAGAACAAATTATAGAGTTTGGACCTACAAGTACAGTGCATGTGGAAGAGGAATTGCATGAGAACAAAAATATCAACAAAAATAATGAAAATAATTGCAGAATGATCTCAGTAAAAACTTGAGGTTCTTCTAATTACACGGATATGGAACACACACACATATATTTTAAAATACTACACCAAAGGAGCAAAGTGGGTAGCCTAGGTTGGCTAAAACCTGAACACTTTGTATAAATGTATTTTATATACAGAGGAAATTGTTATTTTCGTCCCATAAATTACCTATTTTTTAGTTTTAGTCTCAACCATTACTGATTTTTCAATTTTAATCTCATATTGTCAGCTTTTTTGCAAATCTCATCCCATAGAGCATATTCCATTAAATATTCCGTTTCAAAAAGTATATTTCGTTAAAACTAATATTATTTTGATCTCTACAAAATAATCTATTCTCAAATAAACCCCCCAAAGTGTTACATACATACCCACTAAGACCACTTTTTTTTTCAAAAAAAACAAAAAAAAAAAAAACAAAAAATGCCAACTTCCCCACATACTACCCACACACCATCCCATGACCTAACCCTCCGGCGGCCCAATCCCCACTGGCCTCCGTCGCCGCTACCACCACACGTCGAGCAAATCGCCGCCGCCACCACCACTACACCAAATAGTCACCGCTACCACCACTATCACATCAAGCCGCCACCTCCGCTGCCCAACCCGCAAATCGCAGCCTCCATCACCAATACCAACACACTCCCAACAAATGTCCGTCACAGCCACCACCATTATCACACCAAGTTGCTACCGCCACCTTACCAAATCCGCCCCCACACAAATTTTCCATGGCAGATTCACAGAAGGGGGAAGGGGGGTTTTGTGCGTGTTGGGTTTTCCGGCAATACCCTGCCTGTGGGAGTGGGATGGGGGTTGGGGTTGGGGGGTGGGTTTGTGTGATGTTTTTTCTTTTATTTTTATTTTTATTTTTTTGTTTTAATTTTATTTTATATTTTACTTTTATGAATATATGTAAATGTGTTTTATATATATATATATATATATATATATATATATATAAAACACATTTACATATATTCATAATATATATATGTATATATAGTGAGAGAGAGAGAGAGGGTGATTGGTTTTTTTTTTTTAATTTTTAATTTTATCTTTTTAATTATATGTAATAATGTAAATGTATATACATAAATATTGACATATTTTCTTCGAGTTGTTATTACAAAATTTTTTAAAAATATGATCACATGCATATATATATTTGTAATTACATTATTTTAGTAATTTTTTATAAATTGATAATTTTATTGAACTATTTTGTAATGGTAATAAAAATATTGTATATATATTATATTAATATGGTGAAAAGAATTTTTTATATAAATTAATATATAATTTTGTTTTAAATGAAAAATAACTAATATATTAAATTTTTTTTAGGGTCTCCAATGAAAATATATATTTTATAAGGGGTAAATTGTAATTATTTTTCTTTGTAATTGACGGTTAATTAAAGTTGGGATTAAACTTGCAAAAAATCAGACAATATGGGATTGAAATTGAGAAATCAGTAATGGTTGGGACCAAAATTAAAAAGAGAGTAGTTTATGGGACCAAAATAACAATTCCCTTTTTATATATATAGGAGAGAGAGAGATGTATATTTATAAAAAAAAATCTATTATTTTGAGAATTAAAACACTACAAAAATTTCGATATGGCTCGATTAAATTAATATAACGAGGGTCAGAGTAGTGTTTATAATATTTTAGAATTTTCGGCTAGATGAAGTGCCTTTTTTAACCGAATCATTCTCATCTTTTGAGAGTGTTGATATTGAAACTTAAAAATTCTTTAAACATTCCATTGAGTTTGTTCGTCAGAATATGTGATGGTTTGATCCTTAGAAAATCGGTGTATGTTGAGGGATTGAACGTTATACATATATTCATCTTAATGTATATTTCCATAATTCAATTAAACGAAAAGAAGATGCTTTCTGAATAAAAAGGATTGAGAGAATAAAAAGGGGAGAGAATTAAAATGATTGAGATTGAGTTGAGAAAAAGAAACGTTTTCTTATTGTAAAGAGAAAATAAAAGATTGAGTTGAGATCTATACTATTATATATTTGAAAACGATGTTTGACTTTTTATTGTGTATTTTGATGATGTGAAATTTTGTGGGTTTTTTTAGATTTTCAATTAAATAGAAAAAATGTAATTGGTTGATCTTTATTTTTATATTATTTATTTTAAAACAAATAGTAATTTATGGAAAGAATTATCTTTAACAATATTTATAATATACTTTCTATGTATGAATTTCTGTTTTAAATTATACATATTTTTATCAATATAAATAAAGGTCATAATTAATGAGCTTTAAATTAAGAAAGAATGAATTGATAATCTATACTATTATATATTTGAAAACGAGGTTTGACTTTTTATTGTGTATTTTGATGATGTGGAATTTTGTGGGTTTTTTGAGATTTTTAATTAAATAGAAAAAATGTAATTAATTGATCTTTATTTTGTATATTATTTATTTTTAAAAAAATAGTAATTTATGGAAATAATTATCTTTGATAATATTTATAATATACTTTCTATGTATGAATTTCTGTTTTAAATTATACATATTTTAATCAATATAAATAAAGGTCATAATTAATGAGCTTTAAATTAAGAAAGAATGAATTGATAATTTTTATATATCATGACATTCACCCCATAATTAGGGTGATGTTTAATGCTATCATTAATTAGGGTTAAAGATATAGATAAAGAAAAATTTAAATTAAAATATTTATTTTGTATATAATTTTATTATGAAAATAAATATTACTAAAGAAAATAATTATTTTCAGCAATATTCATAATATATTTTTCATTATGAATTTCTTTTGAAAATATACATATATATACTATTATATATAGCACGATGATATTTGCACGCAATTGTACTATTTTGACTCAATATTATTTTGTGTTGTTTTCTAAAAATATTTTATTAAAAAAATAATTTCTAATTGGTTGCTGGATCAATATATTTCAATTATTATTAAACACAATCGTTATTATATGCAATTCATTAATTATTTCATGAATCAATGCTAAATATATGCTATTGGTAATCAAATCTCCTAAAAATGACCAAACAGAATTGAATTCCCTAATATAGCCACCAATCCCTCAGAATTCATGGCATTTGAAATTTATTTATTGGTGAATTTTAATAATTCCAAATTATTTATAATTAAAAATATAATTAGAATGATTTTAATTGTTTTTTCTTTTTCGTATTTTTTAATTAATTCATAAAGATCTCAAGAATCAATTCTTTATTTATATGTAATTACAAACGTATTTAATGGATATTATTTATTATTTCCTTATTTCTTTCAATTTACCATATCATTCAAATTTGGTCATGCTTATATAATCAATCTATTCATCTCCAAATCTCCTCTCTTCAAATGCATTCATTCAGATTTATTTCTATCATTCATTTTTTTCTCATTTCTAATTCATCTAAGATGTTTTAAATTGTAGAGATTTGTACGCAATTTCGTAATGTTGATTGGGGGTTCAGTTAATGTATAGTGTTCATAATCTTTGTCTCTTCCTTTGATGATGTCTGAGATTCATGGTTTTTTTTCTTTGTATTCTCATAAATTGTATAATATGTAAAGACGAAGTTAAAAATAAGGGAGTTTCTTGAATTTCTTTTTAATTGAATTTTTTTTACTTTTCATTGCCCTTTGTTCAATGATTACATTTAATTTTTCACCTAGGAAGAATGTGAATTTATACTATACGTTGCAGATTTATATATAAATTTTTATTATTATTGTTTATTGATTAGTATTTTAGTTTCATGTTTTCGAAGATACCTCTATTTTTACTAAAATAAGTGTCTTGAATTATAATATTTTTAGTTTCTTCATATTATTATGTATCTTTAATTTTCAGATTTGTTATTTGTTGATGTGATGTATATTTTTTTTAATTATTAATTTATATTTGTTATATTAAATTTATGGATGTTTACCTTTTTAATAGTCAAATCTTCCTTTCTTTGTAATTTTGAATCAGCTATTTATTTAAATTATCTCATATTTAGTTTTACTATTTTTGTATTTAACTATGCTTGTGAATTCATCTATATGATTAATATATTTGAATATATTTGTGAATTCATCTATCTTCTCTATAATATATTTTTTTTTCTGAAGCAGTTGTTTCTTTAATTTCTAGTGTTTTTTCTTTACTTTTTGTCTAGCTATTTATGGATTTATAATATTTCTTTATGTTATTTAAAAACTTTTTCAATCCTTTTTCTTTGTGTTATTTTTTTAAAAAAAAAATCCTCTTATATTTTAATTTTATAACATTAATTATGAATTTTTTTAAGTTTTTTATTCATCGTAATTATTTGTAGCAATTTTTCTTCATTAAATTTATAACTTATAGTTTACCTTTATTTTTTACTTTTTAATGTTGGCCCTTTGCTCAAGAACTCTTATCCTTATTCATGCAATAATATTATGATTTTCCCCCTTTCATTATTAGTTTCTTAATCTTCTTAATTAACTTTTTTTTTTTTTTTTTTTTACATTCCTATTCTATTTTTCATTTTTTCCTTAAAACCCCAAAAGACACTTGAATAATGAAATTTGATTTAGATTTTATTAGATTTTGTGGAAAAGAAGATAGTCGAACAATAGCAGAAGAAAAAATGAAGAACATAAAAGAATAGGATTTGATTTAATTAGATTTAATGAGGATAATTTTATAAAAGTAAAATATAGTTGTTTCTCAATAGATTGAGAATCACTAATACCATCAAGGTTGGGGTAATGGATAATACAATGAATAAAGGAATGGACATTATCTTGGGAAGGACTAATGAGCATTCTTAATTGTATTTTATACCAATCAATGGTTTAGAAATGAACGTGAAAATGCCCATTTCATGCATACGTTATTTTATCATATTAATCATGCTGTTAGACTATAGAGTAGCACCAAATAGAAAAAGTGTTAAACTATAGAGTATATTAACTATTTAATGGAGGAAGAGATCTTATTTAAGTTTTATTAAAAATTATAATTGATTATTATTGTTATTACTAAATTATTACCTTTAATGATCAACTATTACAAATTTATAAAATCTATAAAATAAATATTATATTATGTAAAAATCTATAAATTAATTTTTAAATGATCATATTATTCATAATATTTTCATTGTTTAGTATATAATGATATTACAAAATTGAGATGTATTTTAAGAATGTGATTTGTTTTCACGGTTCATGTTTTACTTCTTTTACTTTATATGGGTTTTTATGCAAAATTACATATATGGTTTTAGAATTATCAAATTGATATTCTTAAAATCTAATCATTTTGAGTTTTCTTTTATATTCCGACCAGTTTCACTTTAAAATTATATTCTTAGTTATATTTTATTCATTTTATATACTTCATATGGTTCTATATTCATTTTAGAAAAATGAAACATTATTATAATATGATACTCATATTATTATAATTCTAATATGTGTAATATGTTTTAGTTATCTTTTTGTGTTTTTTGGTTCACATACATTTTTTAATTAATTTTATCAATAATAATAACTTTACATATTTTTAGTTAGATGTTTGTTCTGTATATATAATATAATTATAATATAACTACTTTATAATTGTAATATTATTTTAATATTTAATAATTTTTAGTTACTTTAAAATATATAATTATAAAACTACATGTATCGCATGCATCGCATATAATTATATATTATAAAAGATATAATTATATGCATTGTACGGGTTGCAGGGGCATATAGTTATATTTTACTAAAAATATAATTGATAATAATTTTTAACTATTTTAAATATAATATAATTATAATAATTCTATATAACATTTTTATTTATTTTAAATATAATATAACTATAATCATTCCGTGCATCGCACGGGTGGTAGGCTAGTTTTTTTGATATTTGAAAAAAAGAGTAAAAGATTTTTATTAGGAAAAGAAATAAAAAGTGAATTCAAATTGGTAAAAGAGATAAAATTAATTTTTTTTTTTTTTGACGACTGGTCACAACGACCAAAGTTACATCAAATCAGAACTGACAACGTTCGAAGCATAAAAGGGAATGTCCGAAGACCCAACGCAGACCGAAGCCGCATTACGAGCTAACTTGTGGGCTACAACATTAGCGCCAAGTCTAATAAGAGAGAAACGAACACAAGAAAAGGAAGAACAAATGAGCTTCGTATCAGCCATGATATTGCCAATACATGAGAGATCTTCCTCTTCACTCCGAAGTTGATTAATCACTTGGGTATTATCGCCTTCCAAGATAACCTTCCTCCAACCAAAATCCCTCGCGAGTCGGGCCGCCGAGAGGGCTACCTGCGCTTCAGCAACTAGCGGATCCACCGAGTTCATTTTCCGGTCAGTTTCCCAGCTGCAACACCTCCCATCGGAGTCCCTAGTCACCACCCCAACCCTAATTGCATTAGCCTCTTTGAAGACAGCTCCACCAAAGTTCAACTTTAGCCACCCAACTGCTGGTTTTCTCCATTTAATGATCTCCCCATCAGCCTCCATTCAATTCGTTGCTTCATCCACCTGCTCACTTGGTGCCGCCCAACTCACCGCCGAAGTAAGTAACTCATGTGGTTGCCGAGTGACTCCTTCCGTTCGCCACTTATTACGGTAATTCCAGATTTCCAAAGAAGATTGCACATGAGCTATCTGCAACTATTCTCCAAGATATGCAGGGCCTGCAGTAGACCATCATAGAAGTTATCAGCCAACCTCTGCACTAACATCTAAGAGATGTTGGATAAGGCCCAAATTTATCTACTAAACGGGCACTAGAAAAGGAATGGGCAGTATCCTCATTTTGTTCACCGCAATGCACACACGCAGCTTCAGTAAGAAAGTGACGTCGTATTAAGTTAGATCCAGTAGGAAGAATGTTGTGGCTGAGACGCCATAGGAAATTGCGCACACGGGGTTGAACGGGAAGGGCCCAGATTTATTTCCATACACCGTGACACCCCGCCTCTTCGGCATTCCAGGTACGGCGTCACGAGTGAGTTTAATTCAGTAATTTACGTGAATTATATGATTAGCATACTTAGGTGTCAACGTGAGATTTATTTTATTACTTGTACTTTAGAATTTAATTAATTGTACTTGGACTCAAGTGTCCAATAATTGTAAATTAGGATACCTAATTTTAATTAGGGTGTTTTGTCCCTCGTGTCTATTTGAGCTCGGGAATTCGAATTCGAATTCCGACCCTGCCATTTGAATCGTTTCGGTGATTCGGATTTAATGGATTTAACCTTTTAGTTTTCTAAAGCCATTTGATAGCCCTACCGTTTTAAAATCCGATCCGTACGGACCGAATACCGCTTGGCCGACCCGTTTTAACCCAACCCGTTTTCAGCTTTAATAACTGAAAATATCCCCTTTCCCTCTTCATTTATTGGGGACCGATCAAGAGGAAGAAGAGAGAAGAGAAGAGAGTTTCCCCTTTTGGCTCCCAAGCTTTGAGCTCAAGCTTACGACGATCCGACAGTTCAATCAACGACCTAAGGTAAGATTTGTGACCCTTTCATTACGTGCTTCGATTTAATATCCCTTTCGAACCTTGGATATATGTTATTTGTCAATTTGGGAAAGATGATGAATAGTACTAGGTTCGGGTTTTGGGTGTTTGGGTTCGTTTTGGGAGTTCTTATGTGCAAATATGTGACCTACGTGTTATATATGCTTCTGGTATGAATTTCGTGTGAGTTGGTGTTGCATAGGTTCGTGTGAGCTTGGGGTTTGTTCCCATTTCCGTCATTTTTACTGTTCACGCATTTTTCTGACAGAACGTAGCCAAACGCCCGTTTCATGCCTCAGTTCATTTTCTAAACGCCCGTTTGGCATGCAAAAATCATTACAGAAGGGTACGACACGGGCGTTTGACCGTACCTTAAGGTCACGACACGGGCGTTTCGGAAGCTGCTATGTAAAATGTGATTTTTCAACTTTTGTGGTTCGATTCCTTTGCTTCCGAAATACCTTTGTATGTCCTTTTTTAGTGTCAATTTGCTATTTTCATGTTTCGTTCTTGCCGAGTGTTTTGTTTATGCATGAATTGGTTAGTATGCGTTCATGAACACCTTGTTTGTTCTTAATTGGACTAATTGAATACATGAGTGTTTTTTAAGCATGATTATGACTCCATTACATTATAAGATGCATACGTTTGCATGAATTTGATTTGTATATGAACTTTGCCTACATACTTGCATTCTTCAAATGCATAAACCTAAGCCGTGCGTCAATGTGGTTCATTTGGAGTCTAAGCTTTGTGTTTTGTCCTCAGTTGGTTCAGGTGCACCCGGGGTGGTGTTTTGTGGTCCTTTCTGATTCCGGGGTGAATCATTTGTCCAGTTTTGGATTCTTCGGTGTAAGGTGAGGTTTAGGTTTGTTTGTTTCTTTTAGTTAATGCGACCTACAACCCTATATGCTCGTTTTCAAGCCCGCATGCGAATATATACTATATGTATATTAAATATGTGTCTTATGATATGTTATGAATCTTGTTAATTTGGTTTGATATGAATCATTCTGAAATTATACGTTTGGGCGTATACAAGCTTAAAATGGTTTTGCAACGAGGTTATGCTCCAAACCGTGTGTCTTCATGCTAGCTACGGATTAGGATGACACGGAGAGGTACGTGTATAGCATATGCCGAGTTGCATGGTAAGGTATGTTTCCTTTGATATATTTCTTAAATATGAGCCATACGTTTCTTTGTTTCGCGAGTTAGGTATGTTTCCTACGAATCCCATTTGAATCCATATGAATCTATTTGAATCCTTGGGCCCTGGAGGTGTGGGTAAGGGAGACCCGATGCGGCTGTTGGGGTCGCCGGTTATCACCCCTGTACACACGCTCCTTTGAAGTATCTACGCACGACTCTAAGGGAGATGGAGAAGGCGTGGTGCTTTGAGACTTCGGCTGAGGCCGGAGAAGGTACGTTGTGGGATCGCAACCCTCAGGTATATTGAGTTGCACGATGTGGGCCCGTAACCCGCGTGCAGACTTCCTGAGAAGGTTGGAATACGGGAATATGAATCTTTGAATCTATGAATCCTCTGAATTTATGAGTTTATACTTTCTTTTGAATCTTTTGATTAAGGAGTAAGGTTGGAGACCCGTACTCGCCTGGTATTTGAATTCTTTTGTTTTGGTGATTATGAAACGGGATAGGTGATTTCGCTTTTAATAAGAGATTTATACGATTAAGTTCTGAATTTATGAATTTATGAATCAATTTGAATATGTATATGAATCCATGTGAATTTGAATTTGTGAATCAGTTCGAATCTATATGAATCCCTATGAGTTTTATATGAATCCATATGCGCTTTTTGAATCTATAAGTCCTTACGAGTTTTCACACTTAAGGTATAAGTATGAGTTCTTTTGTAAAATGGCTTTGGTATGTAAAACCCTATTCCCGGTTCATAGTCTTTTGTTTGATACGTGCTTTGCTCTATATGTATATATGTGTTGGTGTGCGTTAGCCCCTTCACTCAGTCGAGTTGTAGACTGACCCTCTCCCTCCCCAATCTTTTAGTGTGTAGGTCTGCTTTGGAGTTTGGAGTTAGGCGGAGTTGAGTCAAGTCTTTTGAGTCGGTCGGTCTGAGTTAGATTAGTCTACATTTGCATTTGCTTTATTTGAATTTGGATCAATATATAAGATATGTATACGTATGCTTGTGCTTTTGTTATTTGAATTGCCCTTGCCGGGTTTTGTTACGCTCTTAAAAGAGGCCTGAGGAGCCCAAGTCTACATGTGAACCGTGTGTTTAATTTTTGCAGGCCCGTGGCCAATGCATGTGTTTGATCGTTAGTCTTCCGCTGCACTCTACTTTGTTGGTTGGTTTTGCTTGACAGGGTCTACGTTCCGCCTAGCCTAGGTGTTTGTTTTGTTTGTCTCCCGTTCGCTACGGTTTGATCCGGGTGAGGACTCTTCATTTCGTTGCTCGGGTCGGACCGTAGTGCGGGGCATGTGGTGCCTCACGTGCGAGGTGCTACATACCCCATGACTCTCAAATTTCGAAGAGTGGGTTCTGTCCCGAGATGCCAACTCCATAGCAAGGTGGTAAGCGCTCTTCACCGTAAACTTACTTTTTTTAATTAAAGTGCCAGATTAATGAGTCATCCCGTCGATTCGCCCCTAGTGGAATACTCAAAATAAGTTGCGCGTCCCTCTGGTTGAAAGCATTAGAAACCAGATCCTCGTCCCAAGCCAACACCCCGGGTTTAAGTAGATCCGCCACCCACTCCGGAAAAATTCTCGCGTCTTGCCTGATCCGCGGTCTGAAGTCAGGCCCCGAGGGCACCTATCTATCTCTCCACACATGAATAGACTCCCCATTACCAACACGCCACCTCGTCCCAGCTGCTAACAAGTATCTAGCTTGGTGAAGGCTCCGCCAAGTGAACAACGGGGACCTCCCCAAGCCAGCATTCCAAATGTCGGAATCCGAAAAATAACGTGCCTTGAGAATACGGCTCAGAAGGCTGTCCGGATTCTTAATCACCCGCCAGAGTTGCTTAGCAAACATTGCTAAGTTGAAAAACTTAATCATTCGGAAGCCGATTCCCCCCTCCTCCTTTCTAGTGCACAACTTTGGCCAAGCAATCCAATGAATTTTCCTCTTTTGCCCATAGTTCCAGCAAAACTGAGAAATCGCTAAAGTAATATCCTGAATTAATCCATCCGGGAGGAGGAAACAGTTCATACAATACGCAGGGATAACCTGAAGAACCGCTTTGATGAGCACCTCCTTCCCACTCTTAGAGAGGAACTTCTCCCCATACCCATTAATCCACTTCCGCACCCTATCCAGTATGTTCCTAAAAAGTTGTTTATTTGACCTCCCCACCAACAAAAAGAGACCCAAGTAGAGATCCAATTTCTCCACCCTTCGCACTTCAAGGATGTCAGCGAGGTCCGTCTGCTCCTCCAAGCTTAGATTTTTGCTAAACATTACGGACGACTTGCTGGTGTTCATGATTTGTCCCGATAACCGTCCATAGCATTTGAGTACCTCCTTTATACAATGGAAGGCGTTCGAGGATGCTTGCCCACAGATCAAAGTATCATCGCCTAAGAGTAGATGAGAGACCCTCGATATATTTCTACACACGACAATTCCCTTCAGTCTTCCAAGGTTCTCCTGCTCCTACAGTAAAATAGACAACACTTCTGTGCAGAAGAGAAAGAGATAAGGGGAGAGGGGGTCTCCTTGCCGGATTCCCCTCTCCGGGACCAAGCTACCAAACTCGCAGCCATCTAACAAGAAAGAAAAAGCAACAGTAGTGATGCATGACATGATACGCTCAATGAAAATATGGGAAAAGCCTAACCTGGCTAACACCCGTTCGAGGAACCGCCATTTGCCGCGGTCGTACGCCTTACTCATATCGAGTTTCAGATTGAAAGATCCCTCCTTTCCTGGACTTTTTCACTTAATGAAGTGGTTAATCTCAAAAGCTACAAGAATATTATCACTAATGAGGCGGTTCAAAATAAAAGCCGACTGACTAGGGGAAATCAACACATTCAAGAGGGGTTTAATACGGTTAGCTAACACCTTCGACGCAAGTTTGTAAACCATATTGCACAAGCTAATAGGCCGAAATTGAGTAATGAGTTCAGGGTTCTTACATTTAGAAATGAGTACTATATGAGTAAAATTCAACTTCCTGTCAAAAACACCATTATTCAGGAAATCAAGAACACAATTAATGACATCCCGACCTACCATATACCAATAGCGTTGGAAAAAATAAGGGGCCAAACCATCCGGGCCCGGGGATTTCAAGGGATACTTATTTTTAAGAGCTGAATTTACCTCACCCGGCGAGTATGGGAGCAGGAGACATCGTTCCATGTCATTGGTAATCCGCCTGTGAACCCGTTGCAAACCCCTGTCAAGTTCACCGTCCGAGCAGCCTGATGAAGTGAAGAGACTACTAAAATAAGTTTCAATGATTCCTTTGATGCCATTCTCATCTTAACACAACTGACCCGCCTTATCTCACAGCCCCACCACATGATTATTTTTCTCCCTATTCTTTGCAACCGAATGAAAGAACTTCGTATTCCTATCCTCTTCCTGGAGCCATTGGGTTTTGGCCCGTTGCTTCCAAGCTATTTCTTCCTTAAGGAGTACCGTCCAAATCTTATGACGAATCCTTTGTTCCTCTTCCTTGGAATGCTCAGTAATTAGTCCTTTTCTATGTTGCTTAAGTCTGTTCTTCAATACCTCTAAATCATCCTCATGCCTAAGTCGCTCCATGCGTCGCCAATTCAACAACCCCACCTTATAATTTTCAGCTCTTCTAATAACGGTATTCGCTGCTGTATTGCCCCAAGAACCTTCCCAAGCCTCAGAAATGATTCTTTCGCAATCTTCGAACTGGTTTAATTCCCCTTCATCGTCGTCGGTTGGAATGATTGAGGACTGTCAGGATCGGGACATGACCCGAACAGGAATTCTTGAAATCCAACGGGATTCCGAGGGAATTCCGACAGGCCTGTCCGTCGGAATTTACAGATTTTCTTGTAGTGGGCCCCCCCCCCCCCGGAACCTTGGCAGTTCCAGCTGCTGTAACTCATTGTTCCCGGCGGGACTGCTGAGCAGTCGTGGCTGATACATTTGTGATATCCATGAGAGGAGAGGCCAAATTCAAGGAGGGGGAAGGGTTTGGGTTGGATGAATCTGTCACAGTTTGGGAAAGGGTTGTCAGGTTCTGTTTTGGTGATTGTATGCGGAACTTACGGGACTTCGAAGGCCTTTTTGTGGAGGAGTTCTCGTCAAGGTTGAGGATCAGAGGGCTGTTGATAAGCTGAGAGTCTATATATGGATTAGGGGGGATAGTTGGGAGTGATTGAAGAAAGCTTTGTAATATCAGGGGGTGATTTGGAAGTTTTCTTTCGAACTGAGAGGAGAGGTAAGGTTGTCGGTTTTCTGTTTCTAGTGGGAGGGGCTGGATATATAATAGATGGGCCTGGGATGGGGCACTTTCAGGCTAGTAGTAGGGGTTATTGATGTAGTCGTAGGGGGTGAAGGCTGGGAGGTGTTATGGGAGGTGATCGACACCAGTGTTAAGGGAGGGGGAAGCTGGACGGGGGGTGCAGGTGGGAGAGTAAGGTCAATATTATCAGCTGGGGGTTTACCGAGGCTTAGGGCATACACCGGACGTTCCTGGGATCTCGCAGAAAACTTGTCATTCGTACCCATTCCCGTAGCATGCCGATGGGAAGAGACCAGGCCATTACCAAATCTGTGAGTAGTCCCGAATGATGAGGATCGGAGCCAAGGACTATACGGATAGTCAGGTTTCGGGTCAGTGAAATCGTCCTCGTATCGCAGGGGACAGAATTTATCCACATGGTCACACTTCCCACACAAGTAGCAAAAATTAGTCAGTCGTTCATACGTAAAGCTTATAGTCAATTCACGCCTCGACGACAAACTCAAGTTGAGACATCTAACCAAAGGCTCCAACATCTCGGACCTTGATATATTCATTTGCCATTCCTCGGTTCATTCCATCCGGGATTGTCCGAAGCAGACCGATCTTTCGAGTCACAATTTCAGCAATAAGGTCATTCCAATATAAGAAGGGTAAACCATGTATAAGAACTGTAAAGTCACAGAAGTCCAGATTCACCAACAAAGGATCCTCCTTATCCCCGAGAGGATCAAGAATAAGAGGGTATTTGTCAAAACTCCATGGCGAACTCTCCTGGACTCTATGTAGGTCCAACTTGTGATTAAATTCAAATAAGAATCTGTTTTCGTTCAACTTGGTAATCTCCATACCCTTAACCGGATTCATGGCCCTGATCATAGTATTCCGGAAGAATTCGAACCGAAAAGATTTCCGAGTAAACACCTTGCCAACCATAGTGAGCCTTGGGGGTCGCAACGGGACAAGCCCCTCCATCGTCGGTAATTCCAATCTGCATGACTCCTTATTCGTGAGAGATAGCCTACCCGCTAAACTGCATATTTCCTCAGTTCTGCCCTGATCCGGATTTGAACTAGATCCCGTCTCTCTCCACGATGACATGGTGACGGCGCTCCCATCCACAACTGCCTGGAAAGGGGTGACCCAACCTGTGACAAAACAGAGAGGCGAGAGACAAGAAAACGAGTGAGAAAGGCTAAACAAGACGAACCACACACTAAAACTAAAAAAGTACAAGAACACAGGAAGTTCTCGACGGCGAACAAGGCGAATAGCAGCACTCTGAGAGGTCCGGCCGCCACTCTTTTGCAGGTGAATTAGGGTTTATCGGTTGCGGCTCTCATAAGAGAGGAGGGCTCTCATGAGAGAGAAAAAAAAAATCCTTTCTTGTTGCTTATTCTTTGTTTTTTTAATTAGGTCTAATAATATTCGGGTTAGATTCAAGTATATCAGGATTTGAGGTAAAGAAATAATAAATTGTAGAGATTGAACCTGCAAATGCAGAAAGTACAAACGATAGTTTGGACCTGCAAGTGCCGTGCATATGGGAGAGGAATTGCTTGAGAACAAAAACATCAATAAAAATAATGGAAATAAATCCAAAATAATCTCTACAAAAACTTGAGGTTCTTCTAATTACAGGAACATGGAATACACACAAATATATTTTAAAATACTATACCAAAAAAGCATAATGGTCGCCTAGGTTGGTTAAAACCTGAACACTTTGTATAAATGTATTATATATATATATCTATATATATATATATATTATAAATGTATTATATATATATATATATATATATATATATATATATATATATATATAAAACAGAGAGAGAGATGTATATTTATCATAAACATCTATTATTTTGAGAATTAATACACTACAAAAAAAAACTATATAATTCTAGTTGGTTTAGCTAGGGTACATAATTGTAGTTTTCATATTATTGCATGAAATTAATATAACGAGGCCCAGAAAAGTGTTTTATGTATATTATAAATGTATTATATATATATATATATATATATATATAAAAGAGAGAGAGAGATGTATATTTATCATAAACATCTATTATTTTGAGAATTAATACACTACAAAAAAAAACTATATAATTCTAGTTGGTTTAGCTAGGGTACATAATTGTAGTTTTCATATTATTGCATGAAATTAATATAACGAGGCCCAGAAAAGTGTTTTATGTTTGATCTAATTAAATGATAAATATAATGCATTTAGTATGTTTAGATTTTTTGGTTGGATTCTCAAACCATTGTTACAACCACAAATATTACAACTAAACCCCATCACTGTATCACACCATGTTCAACATCATGGAAACACAGAAAAAATACCCCATAATTCCAAATTTCGGCAATGGGCATTTTGGTGAAACCGAGAATCAGAAACACATCAAAAAACAGCAGCAAGAGTCGGCATTTTCTCCTTCAGGATGAAAGTTGCAGGAATTTAAGGATGAAATCAGAATCCCGATCAACCGGAGTATCTCTGTTATATCAGATCGAAATATAAAATTTTGAGGTTTTTTTTTTCATTAATAGAAGTCTTATCACTGATTAATATTTGCAATAATTAGAAATTCCTCATAAAATTTGAGAAATTACGAATACCCCTAAGTTTATATTCTTTGTCACAAATTGTCTCAACTGTTAATCATCCTATTAAATTTTAACGACGTCATCAATACTATTTTTGAAAGTGTAATGATATATTTTAGTATTGCTTAAATTTGTATTTTTTTATTTAAAATTTAATTTAATATTTATATATTTATAAATATAAATTGAAATAGACATTTCATGCATATTTATTCCTATAAAGTATGATAAAAAATTACAAATTATACATTGTGTTTATATCTTAGTTTTATATATATTTTGCATAAGTTTGTTTAAATTTTATTCGTTCGCAATAACAAATTTTTTCACTGAATTAAATTCATATAAAAAACACCAATACCAATTAATGTATTAGTAAATTCAAATAAATATCCATGAAAGTTATTTAAACAATTGTCGGTGATTCCTAATGCTTTGATCTTTTTTAGGACCTAATGCATTTATTTTAAATACAATAAATAGCATTTTAATATAAACATTCATGAACTTTGAATTAGTTCATCATAAAAATATCAAAATATCATTAAGTATCATTTTTTGAGGGAAAAAAAGACATTGCTAGATAGACACAAAATTTAAGTACTTACATCAAACTCCCCAAGTATTTCAATACTTGCATTAACCCTTTTATCTTTGAGCTCTTTATTACACATATCTGCTGAGTTTCAGCATATGAAAATACTAAAATTACATATTTTGTTATTTAACTAATAAATAACGAGTTGGAATGGGGATTAGGGGAGAATTTATAATTTCTCAAACCTTTGAGAACATCCGTATTTTTTAAAAATCTCATGAGGGCATTTGTTATTATCCGTTCATATTTCCTAAGAAATATATTATAGATAAATAAAGTTGATAGTGATAAAGTTCTCGTACCAATAGTATGTAGTTGCGTATTCAATGGTATAGGTATATATTTAATAACTTGAATATAAGATTTTAGTTAATCTAACATAACGTTCAACCGTTATATTACATCATTTTGTACTAGGCAAGACTATGTAAACCTTTAAACAAATGTTGAATATTGTACTTGGTTAAACGGTTGGTTAAATGTTGGGCTTCCTATTTTTGAATAACCATTGTAAAAACTAAACAAAGTTTAAATAGTGGCCCAATTAAGTAGCATCAACTCTATAAGCTTTGTATATATGGCCCATAACTGAAGGAAACAATATTTCAAGCCCAGCCCAAAAAAAAAAAACATGCCATTAATCAATATTATTAATTCACATTTAAAGATTGGGTGGTCTAATGGAATGAAACATTAGATTCTTAAGCGAGTTTAAGGTTCAAATTCTATAGTAATAAAATGGGTAATTAGATCGGAAGGATTGCCCCTATATTTAAATTTTACAGTACTAGCATTCATATAAGCATGTATATCTTGGTGGTTAAGATGAGATGGAATATGTAAGTAATAAGGTTAACGATGTGGTGTGAAGTTGCATTATTCATCCCATGTCGAATATTATCAAATAAATAATCAACCTTTTACATAATCTCAAATCTTATCATTAGTCTTCAACTTATAAGTATTAGTAAATATAAAAAAAATAAATTGAACTATTAATCTAATCATGCTTAATCAAATGATATATATATATATATATATATATATATATATATATATACCCCAAAAGAATAAATAAACACATATATAAGGCAGCATAGTGTGTGCCATCTCAACAACAAACACAGCCCCTGAATCTTAGTTCCCTTTGGCGTTCGTCTCTAATTAATATTTTATTATTAAAGACATATATATATATATAATTATATGTATCAATATAAAAAACTAGAAGAAAATAGAAAATAAAGAGATTATTATACCAATTACAATTACTAATTAATCCATATGCAATTATGTGTTTACACACCTTTCCGCTTCATCTCATTATAGAGATTCATCAGAAATTAATAAAGCCGAAAACTTAGGGTTACATCGTTATTACACTTGTAATTAACATTTAATTTTCCCAATCTTTTATTTTATTAATTAATCTTGCGTGATTATAATAATCCTAGCTAGCCTTTATCATGTAACCCTTCGTTCTCTTTTTTAAAATTTTAATTAGTGCCCCCTAATGTTATGTGGAGACACCACATCCTCGTACAAATTAACTAAGGAGTAAGGACAAATTGTACACACAATCTATGAGTTTAGAGTTTGAATTGTATTTTACAAAATTAATTACTAATTAATTAATGGGACTCCTAATATTTCGTTTTTAATTAGTTTTGATACATTCTTTAAATAGATGTTTAATTATTGTATTTTGTATTAAAATTTCTGTTAAAGATGTCTTTGCAAAAAAATGAACTCTCATGAACCCTTGTGTTAATAATACTCTAGGGTTTATAATGTTATCACCTCTAAACTCAGGAGTAATATACCTTCGCCCATTCACTTAAATTTAGGGTTATTACTTATCTTTCATTTTAAAGAGTTGGTCTAATACTTTTAATCCAATAAATTCAAAGGTAAACAATCTAATTATATAGGTCGATTTTAATCCAATATATTCAAAGGCAAACAATAAGTGATACAACTCATCAGGACTCTTATAAAGATAAGTGACGGATAAACGACTCTTGTAAAGATAAAAGGAGACAAAAAGGGAAAATAGATAAAATTTCTATATATCTCATAAATCATAATATATGAGAGCAACAAAAGATGAGGACTACAACAACATTATATATATGGATTAATTCCTAACTGAAAGCATAAAAATATTGATAGGAATAATTATTCCATTTATTGGAAGCAAATTTCTCCCCTGACTTCATGTGATCCAACCATGCATTTGGTAATTTTCCTATGACGAAAACATATATTCATAATTCTCCAGGACTTGAACTGCAATTCAGGATTCTCTTGGGACCTGAAAATAATTAAACATAAATTAAATTGAATGCTTAATTTGCACAAAAAAGATCAACAATTTTATGACCCTTCTCTTTTTTTGGCATTCCCAGCTAATTCTTTGGTTCAAAAATGGTAGAAAATTGGACAAACTGTTATTTTTAGACCCTTCTCAAACATTTATGGTATTTTTAGAGCCTTGTCAAACATTAATTTAATTTTCGTAAATATTTGTGATATTTTTAAACCCTTAATTTAATGTTTGTAAATATTTATGAACTAATATTTAAAATTCTTTTTTCTGAATTTAAAATTCTCTTTCTGGATTCCACCCAGAGAAACGATAGACGTACAAACAGAGAAACGATAGAAACAAACTTTAAATTCAGTGAGAGACGCAAATACAATTTCCCATAAGAATAATTATTTTCATTAATATATTTATAACTAGGGTAATGATTAAACTTACCAGAAAATAACTTTCACCGTGCTGATCAAAACTCTGCACCAGAAATCCATGCCCATTAACCAACACACAGTTATCGACATCAAACATTGTCGCCACATCCACCGGCACCCCTCTTCCCACCTCAGTCGCCACACCATTGATGAAGACGGTAATCATCTCGGGACAATAACCTAATAACAACAACATAGATCATATATCTATCTGCATGTATGTGTTTGAGATACAAACAAAGTTCATAATTTCTGTGACAAAAAATTCTAGGGTTTGTACTTTCTAGTGTAAACAGTTGAGAAAGAAAAACCTTCAAGAAACTGGAAAAAAATTTACCAGATTGATGATGAAAATCAGAAGCCTCCCCGTAGCAAAAATTGGAGCTTTCATCAAACTGTTGAAACCCGAACAGATGATCACCGGAAGTACTCCCATCATGAATTTCTCCAGCGCCATACGGCGGAGGAGGAGCGGAAGAAGAACAAGAACCCGCCAAACACAGCGGATATGGGTCGAATTCCAAATGGTAATTTGGCAGAGGCGGCGCCTCGGGGAAGCCGCCGGGGAAGACAGTGTTTCCGAAACCCTGAATTCCGCCGCCGCAGTATATCGGGCGATCTTGAAGTTGCTCCGCCGCGGCGGCCTGAATTATCTGCTTCCGGCGGCGGCGGGACCTGGAGCGGCGGTTCTGGAACCAGTAGAAGATGTTGGTGTCTCCGACGGGGCCGAATGGCTCCAGCAATTTCCTGATCCTTACTGTTTCCTCTTTGGGGGGGTTCACCAGGCCGCCGTTAAAGATTGACTCAAGGATCATTACTTGTTCAGGCTTGGGTGTCCACCGTGTTCTGGTGGTGGGTTGATTGGGTTCGCCGTCGGCGGAGGCGGAGGCGGAGGCGGTGGCAGAGCGTTGGTGTTGGTCACCCATGATTGAATTAAAGATGTTTATATGTGGATTTTTTAGAGGAGAAATGTGAGTGTTGAGAGCTGAGAGAAGTGGCTTCTTGTTGAGAGGTATTTAAAGAGTCGGAGTGCAGTTGTGGGGCGTGTGAAATTACTGTTTTGCCCATAGGCTCCATCGTTAAGTTCCTTATTAAATAACTAGGTAATTTCCTAGGGTTGTTTTTTTGTTATTTTTTGACTTTTGAGAGAGGACATATTTAAATAACTTGATATATTTATATATTTATTTATTTTTGTTATATTTTATTTGTTTAAATCAGAATTGAGTGAGACTATTTAATTAAGAATAAATATAATTTTGCTACTAATAATATATAATTGCATTTTCAAATATTTGGATGCAAAATTTTGATTAATTAACATAACGTCGAATTATTAAAATTAATTATAATAACTTTATATTATATATGTATGAAAAATCAAACAACGTGGAACTATCAAATTCATCATTTAGTTATTATTATTATTATTATTATTATTATTATTTAGGGTTGTATTATTCATTTATTTATTTTGGTGACAGATACTGAGTTGTCAATTGATTCTATATACAAGTCGCCTCTACGTAAGCAAGTTTTCTAGGATATCGAAATTGGATTAAATTATATATATGACGTTATTTAATAATTTGTTAAATTAAATATACATCACGTTTCAAAAAACAATAAAAATATACATCAATAAAATTAAAATATAACAACATATGAGCTAGTTATAAAAATAGAATGGATCTTATAAGTTAATTACAAAGTAAATTTAACTGCAAATTTTTGTTGGTTCGTATCCCATTTATTAATTTGTTGAATTCAATTTAATTTACGGCTTTAGATTACATTTTATTTAGATAAGATTACTTAAATATAAAACTCTTACTATTAATAATAATCGTTTTTTAATAACTCAAACACCATATTCCTTATTAAACGAATACCAAAAAAAAAAACTGCACCATTCAATAATAATTTGCTAGATTTAATGAATAATCATCATATTGCCTTATTTTCTCTTAAATTTCAAGTAGAAGTACCTTGAGGCCACCTTTATGAAACATTTGCAGCAAAGATTGAAGTTTTGACAGACATACGTGGTACATTTTATTCTATTTAGTAAAGAAATAAATGAATTCTAATTGCAATAATATATGCATGTGCCGCTTGCAATTATATATGCAACCTTAGTTACTATATATGTGTCAATACTACGTAGCTTCTACGTAGAATAGCCAACATAATTGATTCAAATGATTAAGAATTTTTTCCTAGTGGTAATAATTTAGATTGGGAATATTACAATTTTGGTCATCCAACTATACAACTTATTCTCTTTTAGTCCCCCACTTTCCAATTTTACAAGAATGGTCACTGAACTACCACTTTTTTTTACAAACTTGGTCCCGCCGTTAACTTTGGCGTTAACTGAAGACGGAACCCTTTCAGGCCAATTTTGGCGCCGTTTTTTGCCTTTTCTCTCATTTTTTCCACCTGCTGCATCTGTGAAGTTCTCCAAGGTGGGTGAAGTTCCCGGGGAAATCGTGTATTTTGAGTGAGCATGTCAAGCCAACATCGATCAAGAATGGAGGGCAAGGATGATCTTCTCCGAATGTCATGTGTATCAACAAATCCCAACTTGGGGCGAGGGGAATTAAGAAAAGGAAGCGAACAGATAATGCTACCGGAGGGAGCCACATCTTTAAAATGACTAGTGATCAATATTTGGCTTCCATGTTTGTCATCTGAAAAACATTTTCTTAAATCGTCTCACACAATCGGATGTCAAATATTATCCAACACAAGAAGGTATCTCCTTCCCGATAAATTTCCATAGACACATTCTTCCGAGATGGTTTTCATGTCGATGTCAACCAAAAGATTTCCCGTATGAAACATTTGAGAAACGAAACCCCACCCGAGTTTGTCAAAGTGATGGACAACCAAAGGATCATCGTACAATTTTTTCGCTAGTGTTGTCTTACCAAGACCAAGAACACCAACCATGCATGGAAATTATTTGAAGTTCTTTCGGTCCGCCAATCGATAGATCCAACATTTCCATCTCACCGTCTTCGAATCCAAACATAGAGGTATCTACCATAGGACCTTTCTTCTCTTGAAAGGATGTCCTAAAATCTTGTTCAATTTTGACAACTCCATTGTCAAAATTGATCTCCATTAGTCGAATGGTCTAGGATTTGAAGGAGGAAGTTGATGAAGCTAACAATGAGCCCATCTTGAACCTTGAAGAACTTCTGAAGATCTGGCATGAGAGAGGCCACCATTTCTGAAAATTTATTGAAATCTTCGGTTTCAGGGTCGAAAATGAAACATGAAGCTAAATCTTCGATTTCAGTTGTAAGAGCATTGTAAGAGCATAGTAAATTCTTTTAGGTGGAAGAAATGAGGGAAAAGGTGAAAAACGGTGCCAAATTGGCCTGAAATTAGGGTTCCGTCTTCCGTTAACGCCAAAGTTAACGGCGGGACCAAGTTTGTAAAAAAAGTGGCAGTTCAGTGGCCATTCTTGTAAAATTGGAAAGTGGGGACTAAAAGAGAAAAAGTTGTATAGTTGGATGATCAAAATTGCAATATTCCCTTTTAGATTCGAATCTTTCAATCCACTTTAGTCCTTATGTTAATGACTTTAGGTTCGATACATATTACATTACTTAACATATATATAAGAGCGATAATTGCAATCGAGGGATGCAACCGTGTTTATAATTTGAGATTTTCATCCTCGCACATCGGATTCCTCACTTCCGTTTCCATAGTTTCAGATTCTTTCTCCTCCAACACCTGATTGCTACCTTTCTAGAAGTGATTCACAATCCTTTTCTTCCGATTCGTGTTGCACCCGCATGACTTCGAGTCGTGCTCTCTTCCCGAATTTCCGTTCAAGTCCGTTGCTCGTGAAGTCTCTTTGTCTTTCATTTTGAACTTGGATGAGAAAGTTTCTTGATAGGGAATCTAGCTACTCTAAGCTATAGCTTTTGTATCACTTCTGTACATCCAAACATTTGCAGTTGCTACTTAACCAGCAAATATAAACTTTTGGACGATTATGACATACCTAAAATACCATTTATATTACAATTCCATAGTAATAAAAAATAAAAAATGGAAATACTTTGGATAGTAAAGTATAATTATCCCTAAATAAAAAATTACTTCAATCATTACTAGTAACTTTATTACTTCGATCCATGTCACAAACCAATATCAAATTCCAAAATTACTTTGATTTAACTATTCTTTTCGCACTTTTACAACTTATTAAGGTGCATGTATGCTGAATATTCCCCCTATATATATGTACTTATTTAGTTATTAAAAACTTCTTATTCCCACCTGATTAGGGGCTTTTTAGCTAATGGTTGCATCATTATTAGTTCAAGCACAAAAGTATGTTTGCTGGTGCTTTTAGTGCACTTATAACCTTTTTCTACGCAAAAACTTTGTGTCTTCTTCACTCTCCCCAAATGGGATATAGACCAATCCTAGAAGTACTAACGTACAATTAACATAAGATAATAAATAATAGGGCGAATTACATTTAGGTACCCTGAGGTTTACCCTAATTACAAATCAGTCCCTCTTGTTTCAAAAATTACATATTAGTCCCTACATTTTACGGACCGTTTGAGGTCCCTCGGCACCGTTAGGGTTCCGTCCATTTTATAGTTTGAATTTCCGAAAATGCCCCCAGGGACTAATATGTAATTTTACTTTAGTAAAGGGATCGTTTTGTCAGAATGCAAAAAGTTGAGGGACTGTTTTGTATAATACATATTTTTTATTTTTGAGAAAATTAGATATGATCAACAAAATTTAATATTACTTATATTATATAAATATTTTCAATAATAATCAAATATAAATTATTTATTAATTTTTTTAAATCAAAATTATTTATTAATACTAGGCTAATTTTAATACTAAAATTTTTAATATAAATGTTTTATCTATATAATTAAAATTTTTTATCTTTTTTCTTATACTATGTATTTTATATTTTTTAAAAAATTTAATATATCTACAATACATATATATATTTTTTATTTGTATCTACAATAATTTAATACGAATAATTTAAAAACTAATATTTTCAATTAATTATCAAATACAAATTATTTTATATAAAAAAAAAAAGAAATATTCAATGGATCTGCACCATCTTCATCCCAATCTACAACCTCTTTTCCAAATCACCATAGCCACCATCAGCCATCGTCTTCTCCAAATCACCATAGCTACCATGGCAAGACCACAGATCTGTACATACGCGCAAAAAGAGAGCTACATACAAACACAGGTACAAAATTATTTTCAAATCTGGAAAATTTTCGAGGGTAGTGGACCGTTGGTGGGCTCTGCGTGGTAAAAGGTGGTTGGAATCGTGGTGCAGCAAGAAGAGAGAGAACGATGGTGGGCTGGCGGTGGTGGTGCTGCCTCCTGCGGATGGTGCTGCGTGGCAAAGGAGGGTGGGCGGTGGTGGTGGTGTTGCATTGAGAGTGAGAGAGAGGACACCGGTAGTGGTGGTGTTGCGTCGAGAGCGCGAGAGAGAGAACACTGGCGACGGTGGTGTTACTGTACTTCGCGGCGGCACGGCGTTGTAGCGGGATGAGGCCGGCGGCCGGCGTTTCCTGCGTTTCTTTTTGGGTGTGTGGGTAATAGGTATGATATATATATATATATATATGTATGTATGTATGTGTGTGTGTATTTATGTATGTATGTATAATGATATTATTGTATGAATATTTTAAATGAAATTTTAAATGATGAAATGATTTATATGTTTAAATTAAATATTTAGTATTTAATGATGGAGAAATTACATTTAGGTCCCCTGAGGTTTGTCCTAATTACAAATCAATCCCTCTTGTTTCGGAAATTACATATTAGTTCCTGGGGGGCATTTTCGAAAATTCAAACTATAAAATTGACGGACCCCTAACGGTGCCGAGGGACCACAAACGGTCCGTAAAATATAGGGACTAATATGTAATTTCTGAAACAAAAGGGACTGATTTGTAATTAGGGCAAACCTCAGGATACCTAAATGTAATTCGCCCTAAATAATATACCAGTTTAATCAAAAGTTTTGAGTTCAAATCTTTGTGAATGTAGTTATTATTGATAAAAAGAATTTTACACTTAGTAATTCGGCTTGATTCGATACATATATAAATGGACTATAAAATAAAAAGAAAAAGAAAAAAAGCATCTATATGAATATGGTGAATATATATGGACTATTTATTTAGAAAAAATTGTTCAGTTCATTCGATTGGTTATTTCAACTTTTAATTTCTAAACATAATTTTCTTTATTTGCAAATATTAGTATGTACTTTTTAAAATCATGAAATTACTGAACAGATAGTGGCTAAGATTTGAAAAAATAAATTTGGAACTGATCACTTGTGTCCATGTGTCATCTGTCAGATAGACACGTAGTTTGACATTTAATCTATTATTTTTCACCTAAAATTCTTTTTGTTATTTAAAAAAAAAAAAAACAAGTTGAAAAATAATAGATTACATATCAGTTTACGTATCGTTTTGGCAGACACGTGGACACATGTGATTGGTTGTGGGGCAAAATTTTTCAAATTTTCATCATTAATTATTCAGTAATTTCATAATTTTAAAAAATAATCGCTCACATTTACAAATTAAGAAAATTATATCCAAAAATGATAAGTTGTAATAACCAATTAGGTAAATTGAACAATTTTATCTTTTCCATAAATATTAAGTATGGTAATCTATACCATGCAAATATAATAGTAATGAAATTCTCTCAATATGATTTTTTATTATAAACATGAGACCATATTATAATATATGTCTATTGTTTCATTTGGCATAGCAAACACCCCTACAAAACCATATCTGCGCCTCATATGGTATTTCCGTATATATCCAAATTGACATAGCAAACAGTAGAGTTTGGGCTTGAAATTGCAGTGCATGTCGGGGAGGAATTGCATGAGAACAAAAACAATAAAATATAAATAGTGAAAAAGAATCCAATATGATTTCTGCCAGAACTTAAGATTCTGATTACGCGGATATGAAACACGCAAATAACTTCCAAAATTACACCAAAACAAGGATATTGGGTCACCAAGTTTAGCTTAAACTTGGAAAGTTTTATATAATATATTTTATTATATATAATATATTTTATATAATGTTACATAATATATATATATATATCCAAAACATTCGAAGTTTAAGCCAACTTTGGCGACTATATATATATAATATATTTGATTCAACTCATTTAAAAAATATATATTGTTCAAGAGGGAACTCATTTAAAAAATATATATTGTTCAAGAGGGAAGAATTACCAAGCACTGATCACCACAACTTTGTATTTTCGGTGTGGGAAATTTAATACAAACACACACTATCTTCCGCTAGACAATTGAAAACTTGGTAGATAGGTACATTATATAGAATGTTCAAAATTTAATTAAGTCAATCTTGACGAGGATATATGTAATATATTTGTGCAAACTCACTTAAAAAATGTACGTTGTTCAAGAAGGAAAGATTGTCAAGCATTGATTACTATTTTCGATGTGGAACATTTCCCACACCACATCTTTATATAAGGCTTTATTATATTTTATATATTTATATATCATTATATAAAGTGTTCGAAGTTTAAGTTAATCTTGGCGACGATATATATATAATTTATTTGTGCTAACTCGCTTTAAAAATGTACGTTGTTCAAGGATTGTCCAACATTGATCACCGGATTTTTATATTTTCGATGTGAAACACTTCACAGACGACTCTCTTCCACGAGACAAGACGGGTAGGACAGGTACATTATATATAACTTGCGTGTGCAAATTTAAAAAAAAAAATGTTATAATTTAAATATATTAAAAATAATTTTTAAATAAATATATATTTTATAATTATTTTTAATATATTTATTAAATAATAATAGATAAATAACATAGAAGAATAATATATCCAACAACACTTTCTTTGAAAAAATATATAAAAATTATATGTAAAAGAAAAGAAAAAGAATTGAAGTGTGATGAGATAAAAGGTATGGTAGAAAAATATTGTTAAAGTGATAAAATAAAATAAAATAAAAAAGAACGTAAGAAAAAAAAAGATAATAAATAAATAAATAAAAGGATACAAAGAGACTAAGGTTACTACTTGGATCAATCGCTTAACATATAGCATAGATAAAATATATTATATAAAGCGCTCGAAGTTTAAGCCAACTTTGGCAATAATATGTATAATATATTTCTTCTAACACACATTAAAAATGTGTGTTGTTTAGGAGAGAAGAATTGCTAAACATGGATCATCTCATCTTTGTACTTTTGATGTGAGATATTTAAAACACCACTCTCTTCCTTGAGACAATTGAGGAAAGGTAGGACAAGTACATTATATATAATAAAATATATTATATAAAGCATTCGAAGTTTAAGATAATTTTGGCGATAATATATATTATATATATAATATTTCACGTAACACGCTTTAAAAATGTGTGTTGTTCAAGAGGAAAGAATTGCCAAACATTGATCACCTCATCTTTGTACTTTGGGTGTGGAACATTTAACACACCACTCTCTTTCGCGCGACGATTGAGGACGCGTATAACAAGTACATTATATATAATAAAATGCATTATATAAAGTGTTCAAAGTTTAAGTCAACTTTGGTAATGATATATATTGCATTTTATTATGTTTTCATAATTATATTAAATTATAACAATTATATTACTATAAGCAATTGAATCCTTTTCATAAACTATCTAGTATATTCAATTGCAGAGCATAAATGTACTAAATATGCGTTGAATCGTTGATACATATATACAATACGTGTATCGTAGTTCATACTATTAAAAGAGCCTCGTCATTTATGATCCATCAATTTAATAGTGAAAACACATTAAAATCTGGTCAACGTGGACAAAGATTTTCATCTCCACGACACTCACAAATTAAATTTATTTAATTTTTCATTTTACTTGGATTGTGAAAACTCGAATAGAATATTAAGCATATTCAATACTATCATATAGACTAAATTACCACTGAATAATATAATTTAATAGTTCGGAATTATATCAGAATAATTAAATGTCTCTTATTTAAATTCATGAGATATATAATTATCATTAATAAAGAAAATTTTGTAATTTAATAATCTGTTTCGACTCAATTCATATAAATAAACTATAGTGATGGGTTCATAAATGGGTGGATCCGAATCCGATCACTTTACGATTTGTATTTTGTGGAGGAAACCACCGGAGCTTCGCCGGAGAAGAGAAAGGGGTTCTACCTGTTGGGACAAGCACAAGAAAAGTCAGAAGGCCAAGCTGGGGGAACTGGGGGTGATACCCAGTTTGGCTCTCCGACGCTCAAGTCAGTTCAGTGTATGAAGAAATGTAAGCTCAGTCACAGTTGCAGTGATGAAGAATGCTTACCAATGTAGAAGATGACTTTGGCTATTTATAGTTGAGGGTCAAGGACCCTTTGGTCATTTGCCTCAAGTGGTCCTGGCCGAATGTTGCCCTAACACGTGTCGCCGTGAGAGAGAAACCTAGGAGGAATCTTCTGCAAAAGGGGCCAAAAGTTAGTGCTGGCAACAGTGGCAGGTGCGCGGGCATGTACGATGTGTCAGAGAGCCATTTGGGGTGGTTGGTAACGAGGGCTTAAGAGCGCGCTCGTGACAACCTGGAGTATTGGAGGCCAAGATATCCGCTGAGGGGAATGAAGGCTCCAGTTCAAGCGACGAGCCAAAGGGAAGGCCACTCTGAGGGAATGTGGCGCTCGAAGAGGGCTTCCTTGGCATGTGGACGTGCCAACCATTTAGTATGTAGGACGCTCGTGGGAGTGATAGCGCTCGTTGGGCTTAACTCCTGAAGAAGGATTGCGCTCGTTGTGCTTTGCGCTCGTGCGATGATGGGTGCAGCCTTGGGGAGACAGATGTCACCATCTTGGTGATGCCACGTGTCCTAACGTGGGACGATCGTATTTTGACCCCATCATTTTGCCCCCCAATTCTGTAGTCCTTAGTGATAAGGATTGTAGAATTTTGACACGCTCAATCTCTTGCACATAGCGCTCGTATAAGGCTTGGCGTGTTGAGCAATTTCCCTTCTGATTGCGCTATAAATGCGGTCTTTTCAACTGACCGCTCGTAACACTTCCGCATTAAATGTTGTACTATTCTGAAGCACTCGAAACGTCAGAGCATTAAATGCGGGTGCGCGTGGGGCGCGTGAGCATGGGGAAGCATGTGACGGTTCCATAAAGTGGGCGGTTTCCTAGGCGGGAAATGATTACCATTTTGAATTCATTGCCGAAAACGGTACCAACTCCCATCCCTATAAATACGGGATTCTGAAATCTCCACACTCTTTACGCATTCAGAACTTTCAAGCATCCTTTGCAAAAAGAATTCTCGCATTCCAGTTCTTAGAGCATCATCTTCAACCTTTCTTCCAGACTTTCTCAAAAACCTTCAAGGTAAACCTCCAGTGTAACTTTCTAACTTTGCTAACCGTAGATTCGGACTTTAGGATTTCGTAACCTCTCAGATTTTTCGCCTTTCTGAACCCTAATCTCCTTCCCAGAAAACCCCAAATCCCAGTTTCTGCCATGGCCGACCAACAAGTTGAGGAATTTGCCCGTGAAATTAACGAAATGGCCACTGATAGTTCTTCTTCCCCCGATTCCCCCAGAGACGAAGAGTTGGGGGCGGCGGTGATGGCTATGGAGGATAGAAACCCAGGCGGAATGGATCCTATCTTTGAGGAGATGGACCTGGTGATGGAGGCCGAAAGGCAAGGGGTCACTCTCCCCATAACTCAGAGTGCCACACATCCCCACCGCCATACCGTGACTGTGGCAGTTGCAAACCCACTTCCAGTGGCGGAAGCCATAACGGGGCCTTCAGAAAGAGCCCGTGATAAGGGAAAAGGCAAGAAATCCCAAAAATCCAAAGGTCCCAACGAGGGTGAAGGGTCAGGCTACCAGGCTACCGAGCGCACGCCTGATGAGACTCCCAGCACAGTCACCGTGGGAGATGTGAAAACGATGATGGCATCCATTTACTGGGACGAGCGGTATACATGGAGAATCCCACAAAGCCACAAGCGTGCGAATAATCCGCCTCCTGGGGAGATGGCAGTGTACGTGGACACCGTGCGTTCAGGAGGCTTGAGGTTCCCTATCTCAGTCTCAATGGCTCATTTGCTAAATGACCTGGGCCTGTGTCCGTCCCAAATTGTGCCCAACGGCTTGGCCCTCTTGACGTGCTTCATAATCTTGATGAGGAGTATGGGTAACGAGCCCTTCTTACGGAACTTCAACGCCTTATTTCAAGTGGTCAGTTCATCCCGCTCATCCCCTGAGGCCGGTTTCTACTGTGTCCAGGCGAAGGCACATATGAAGCTGATCAACTCGCCCTCGAGCACTTATGGCATTGATTGGAAGGAGAAGTTCATCTTTGTCAAGGCTCCAGCAGAAGAGGGCTTTGGGGTGATCACGGAATGGGGCTCGTACTCAAAGAGCCGTTTGCCACCCTCACTCCCCAAAGATTGGGCCAAAAGCCTGGCAACAACCCTAAGGGACGAGGGTCACCTTATACAAGCGAAGGACTGGATAGATGATGCAGAACTCATGTTCTTGTGTGGTCTTTCCAACGACCCTTATTTCCTTGACAACCCTCCGGCTCGTGACATAGAGAGAGACGGTTAGATTCTTAGGGCACTAACTTTAGATAGGAATGAATACTAACTTCTTCTCTGTACTTGTAACTTGCACTCAACAATTCTTGTCCAACGATTTATAACCCTCGTATTTTCCATTTTTGCAGGAGCCGCTATACTAGAAATGGCTGGTGGAATTAGACAAGCAGCCCGTTTTGCCCACGCCAACAGGAACCAAGCCCCACAGGGGGACCAACCGCGTGAGCAACAGCGCCCTCGTAACCGTAACAACCGAGGAGACGCTCGTAGTGGCGCCAGTTCGAGCGCCAATCCTGAGGTCCAGCCCCCTCGTGGACGAGGGGAGCGTAGGTTGGTCCCGAGAGAGACCAGGGGTCGGTCAGAAAGAGCGGGAGATGTTCAACCCCCCACCCCTGCAGAACCAACAAGGCCAGTAACCACCCTGGCGATAACTGAGGCTTCCCCAAGCGCAAATAGGCCTTCCCGCAAGAGGAAGAGGATGCCCGATTCTGCCGCAATCAAAGGCAAGGGCAAACAAGTTGTCGAGGGCCCCAGGGGCGAGGGGGACACTTCCTCTTCAGAGGAAGAACATTTGTGGGAGTTCCCCCGTCGAGGGGACAGAGACTTCACAGGCGCCACCGACGGGGGGCCGGTTTTGCTAAGGCCTGGCTCGGTCGTCCAGGCTATCACCGAGAATATGTTCAGTAAGGCTCAATTCTCGGCAGACCACAGGCATCTCTACAGTGAGTCTGTGGAGAAGGTGACCCTCGATGCGGCCCACGCCCTAATTTCCGTAAGTCTTCAATCCTGGCTCCCTTTGTTTATTTCTGTAGATTATCATTTTTTGGCTAACACTTTTCCTCTCATTTATGCAGTAAGTTCTTCCCCGGCTCTGGAACGTGCAAATGCGAGCCTCCACTTACGCCGAGCGTAAGGCCAAATACAAGAAGATGGCCCGCTCGAATGACCCGACTCACATCCAATCAGAGCTGGACGCAGAAATCGCCAAGTACGAATCCCTCAAGGGTTTGTTCAACAAAACGGAGGAGGAGTTGGGGAAGCTGAAGGAAGATTTTGTGGCGGTTGACGGCGCTCGAATTGGTCTGGGCAACCAGCTGGCTCAGGCTAACGAGCGGTGCCAAAAGGCCGAGGCGGAGAGAGAAAGCTGGAAGGCAAGGGCTTTGGAGGCCGAGCGGAAGTTCAATGATACTGTCAACGAGTGGCCTCGAAGCTTAGAGCGTGCGAATAAGGAGGCCCTTATCAAATTCTGCCATTCAAAGGCCTTCAACTTCGCCGCCTCGTTGCACTGTCTGGAGGAGGCCCAGAATGCCTTTAACTTGGCAGTGGATCAGGGCATTCACAAGGGGCTGACCGATCCGGCCATGAAGGGAGCTGAGGGCACGGGGCTCATGTTTAACGAGCGCTGTGAGGAGGTGGATGAGGACCCCAATGACCCCTCGGACGCCATCGCTGAACTGGAGTACGACTTCTTGGTCAAGCTGATCCAGGATGAGTACACCGACGCTCATAGGGCAGGGGGTGCAGCCCAAGATGATGATCCTGAGGACGAGCCTCAAGCGCCCGCCATGGAGGGAGCCCCGGTCATAATTGCTGAAAATGCCAACGTTCCCAATGCCGGTGCAGACGAGCCCAACGATCCCCAAGCTCAATATCAAGAGCCTGAGGGCCCCGTTCATGGCCCCGTGGCCCAAAACATCTTGGTGATCGTTGACGAGGACATCGCCCCAGCCGCTTGAAGCTTTCCCTTTATCAATTTTCTTATGTATTTTCCAGCTTTCCTGTCTTCTTTTGAAACAATGTTTATGGGTCTTTGAGCCCCCTTCCTTGTAATATTTTTTTTTTTGTAATGAATAAATATCCCATTTCCTGACTTTGCTCTTCTGTTCATTTATGAATCATATAATAAGACTGTGTAGCATACTCCGTGAATGTTTTATTTCTGTGATGCAATGAAAATTTGTCTGAGTCTTGAGCAGTCGTGAGGGTCTTTATTGTGAGATTGCCCCCCCACTCAAGACTTGTATAAATTTTGTTTTTGCTCTTGAAAATTTGTCTAAGTCTTGAGCGGTCGTGAGGGTCTTATTGTGAGATTGCCCCCCTCTCATTTTCGTAGTGTTCCCAAAAGAGTTGTACTTTTACTACAAAAGTTTTTGTTGCAATTTGTCAAAATTGTTGCCAAATAAGATTTAAAAGTGACGGTTGAGAGACACATAACTTTGGCAATGAAATATTTTTTTCATGCTAAATAAGTAAGAAAAAGACAACGAAAATTACTTTTCGTTGCCAAAACATAATTATTTACAACAAAAATAAAATTGTTGCTAAAAAAATCGTTGCGAATTTGATAATTTGTTGTAGTGACAGCTAGGACACGGCTGGACAAATTTTATAATTATATAAAGTTTTTTATGCATTTTTTAATATTTTTAGAATTTTTTGAAGAGAAAACTAAAATAACAAAACTTATTCTAGTTTTTAATTATACATACTTTTTGAAAAAAATTATTTTACATTGATTATACTTATAAAATAGTTTTATTTTTCTATAAAATATATTTATTTATATAAAATATAACCGTGTCGAAGCCGTATCGTGTCCTAAATTTTTTTAAAAATCCATGTCATCGTATCCGTGTCTTATCATGTCGTGTCGTATCGCCATATCTGTGTCCGTATCCGTGCAACATAGATCATCACAGATGACCCCTCCCGCGGCGGCTAAGTTGCTTTGTTTGAGGACACTCCCATCGATATTGAGTTTATACCATCCAGCTTTCGGTTTTTCCGAAGTACTTGTAGGACCTTTATCATCACGTACCTTGCGTGTTGGCTTTAAACACTTGATGAATAGAATATTACATAGAATATTACGCATATTCAATACTATCAGATAAACTAAATTACCACTGAATAATATAATGTAATAGTTCAGAATTGTATCAGAATAATTAAATGTCTCGTATTAAATGCATGAGATATATAATTATCATTAATGAAGAAAATTTTATAATTTAATAATTCGTTTCGACTCTGATGGGGTCTGAATCGGGATGTGTCAAACTCCGATCACCTTCTATTTGATATTGTGGGGAAAACGGAAAGCACTCGCCGGAAGTGAAGTGGATTCCACCTGCTAGGACAAACACCAAGAACAAACAATCAGAAGGTCAAGCTGGGGGGACTGGGAGTGATGCCCAGTTTGGCTCTCCGACGCTCAAGTCAGTTAAGGAACTGAAAGAGAAGATAAGTATTTGCAGAGCTCAAGTATGGAAGCTTGCTTACAGTGAAGGAGATGAACTCGTATATTTATAGTTGAGGGTCGGGGACCCTTTGGTCATTTGCACCGTGTGGTCCTGGCCAAATGTTGTCCTAACACGTGGCGTTGCGAGAGAAACCTAGGAGGAATCTTCCCCAAAAGCTGGTGTCAATGTAGTGCGGGTAGCAGTGGCAGGTACGCGGGTGAGTTGGTGGTGTCAGAGAGCCGTTTTGGGGAGGTTGGTCATGAGGGCTAAGAGCACGCTCGTGTCAACCGAGCGCCTTGGAGGCCAATGAATCCGCTAGGAGATGAAGGCCAAGGCTTATGCAACAAGGGGGAGTGGAAGCTTCCCTGAGGGAGAGTAGCGCTCGAAGAGAGCTTCCTTGATAGATTGGAGCTTAGTCGAGTATTGCGAAGTGCGCTCGTTAGAGAGCGGGAATGTTGATCACGCGTGTGCGTAGCAGAGATGGCACGTGTCCTTGAGGAACCTTGACGCTCAGGGGGTTTGGACGCTCGTGTATAACTGCCTTAACCACAAGAAAACATATGTTACTATCTCGAGTTGCCATGTGTCCAAACGTGGGACGAGCGTATTTTGACCCTATCATTTTGCCCCCCAATTCTGTAGTCCTTGGTGATAAGGGCTGTAGAATTCTACCAATGTAATCCTTCGAGTGTTGCGCTTGTAGAAGGCATAGCGTGTTGGGTAATCATCCTTCTGATTGCGCCATAAATGCGGCCCCACCTTCTGACTGCTTGAAACGTCTATGCATTTAATGCTGATGCGCGTGGGGCGCGTGATTCTGGGAAGTATGTGACGGTTCAATAAAGTGAACGGTTTCCTAGGCGGGAAATGATTGTAATTTTGAATTACTTGTCAGAAACGTACCCACTCCCCTTCCTATAAATAAGGGATTCCATATCCATTTCATCCTTTACGCAAACATATCTTCAGAGCATATTTTGCAGAAAACTCTTTGCAAAGCAAATTCCAAGCATTCGCAATTCTCTTCCAAGTTTTTCCAAAAAACTCAAGGTAACCTCTGGTGAAATCTTCTAACTTTGCTAACCTTAGAATCAGATTAGGATTTAGTATTCAATACACTTCCCTTATTTCCCAAAGTCCCTGAATCCCCCATCTCCTCCCAATTCTAAAAAAAAACTCTTCCAACCCTTGAAAACCGTGCCCCAACTACGTCTGGAGATCACGTCGAAGATTCTGCCCGGGAAGTTGAGGATATGAAGAATTGCACGCTGCCGTTTCTGCCATGGAGGAGAGGAACCCGGGGGGGTTGAGCATCTTTTTGAAGAAAGGATGCATCATTGGAGGCGATTAGGCAAGGGGAGATTTTACCCTTGACGGAGAGGTCTACTCACCCTCATCGCTACACCGTGACGGTGGCGATGCCTGCTCCGGCTTCGGAGGGGAATGAGGAGGCTGAGCTAGGGATGGCAACGAGCCGAGCCTTAGCAATTTTTCAAGGTTCGGGCTCGGGCTCGCCTAGAATATTAAGGTTTCGAACCTGGTTCGCGAGCCAACGAGCCTTGATGTTCTGGCTCGGGCTTGGCTCGCGCCTTGGCTCGGCCTGGCTCGGCTCGGCTCGCGAACCAGGACACTTGTACACATTCAGCCATTTTAGAATTTTACCACTACAGAAAACTTCCAGAATTTTGTAATTTTAGATTGCAAATTTCAATTACAAACATCAAATATGAACAAACTGTAAAAATCCTTCACAGCATATGAACATGAGATTTTACAAATATATCCAACAAACTGAATATATTAAAAATCCATATGATTAACATTCGGAGAAGATGAGGTGATTGACCTGCAAAAATAAAAAAAATATATGTATAAATATATCTGTAAAATCTGTTAAAAATCAAACTAATTTTTATTCAAATTTCTGGAAAAAAAAAAAAAATGAAACCCACCACACTAATTATTTCTCAATCTAATAATAAAATTGTACAAGAAATAAAAAAGGAAATAAAATATAAAGAATTAAGGGTTGCGATGGCGTACGGTGGGCGGCGGAGCACGTTGGATTGACGGCGTACGGAAGGCGATGGCCTGCGGCGTGCTGGTGGAGTGGTGTTGGAAGATGGCGTTCGGCGTGTGGCGGTGGGGCGTGAGAGGCTTGGTGGTGGCTGACCTGCGAAGCTGCGTAAGAGATTGAGAGAGAATGAGAGTCTAGGATGGGGATTGAGAGAGAGATTCAGATTTGAAGAGGGGGAGAGATTGAGATCTAAAAGGGGATGAAGGTGGACGGCGCTGAGAGCTGCTCTTTCTCAGATTTCATTCTGAAAAAGTTTAGGGTTTGAGTTGATTAATATTACTTTTGACAACTAATATTATATAAAAATAAAAGGTATAATATATATATATATATATAGAAACTAATATATATACGTACATATCTGTTATGTTCCGCCTCACTTTACCAAAACAATACATACATATATCTATATATATATATAATATATATTTATATATATATATTATTTATTTTTTTAATTTTTAATGGTTCGCGAGCCAGCTCACGAGCCAATGAACAGAGAGTTCATGGCTCGGGCTTAGCTCGCTGATGCCACGAGCCGAGCCTTGGCTAGGCTTGGCTCGCTGAGAACGAACCCGAGCCCGAGCTTCTCCCGAGCTGGCTCGCAAGGTTCGCGAGCCAGCTCGGCTCATTGCTATCCCTAGGCTGAGCCCTCGAGGGCGCCTCCCACGAAAAGAAGGGTTAAAAAAGCCAAAAAAGCCCAGAAAACTCAAGGCCCAAACGAGGGTGAGGGCTCGGGTATGCAGGCGACCGAGCGTACTCCTGACGAGACTCCCAGTACCATCACTTTGGGAGAGGTAAAGACCATGTTAGCGCCGATATACTGGGACGAACGCTTTTCCTGGCGAATCCCTGCCAAGCACGAGCGTGCCAACCGCCCACCCCCCGGTGAGATGGCGGTTTATAAGGATGCGGTCAGTTCTGGCGGCTTGAGGTTCCCAATCCCTGTTCCAGTGGCTACAATTCTTAATAATCTGAACCTGTGCCCCTCTCAAATCGCAGTCTTGCCTTGATAACTTGCTTGGTGATCCTCATGAAGTGCACAAACTATGAGCCTTCCATGCAGAATTTCAACACCCTTCTCCAAGTAGTTAGCTCACCGCGCTCGTCCCCAGAGGCGGGTTATTTCTACTATGTTCAAGCGAAGACTCATCTGAAATTGATCAATTCTCCTTCTTCCAACTACGGCCCAGATTGGAAGGAGAAGTTTATCTTTGTCAAAGCCCTAGCGGACGATGATTTTGGGGTGTCACGAGTGTGGATCTCGCATGGGAAAGGCTCCCTTGTGAAGAATCGCCTAGGCCCCACTTTTTCTGAGAATTGGGCTAAGGATTTGGCCAGAGCATTGAAGGACGAGGGCCGGTTGATCCCAGCCAAAGAGTGGATAGATGATGATGAACTTATGTTCCTCTATGGGCTCTCCAATAATCCTCACTATCTCAGCAACCCTCTCGCTCGAGATTTGGATAGAGATGGTTAGATTTTAGGGCACTAGCCTTTAGTTAGGGATGCTAACTGTACTCTTGTATTTGTAACTTGTATTTGGTGAAGTTTGCCTAAGGGTTTCTAACCCTCGTTCTTTCCTTCCTTGTAGGAGTGGATATTTTAAGAATGGCCGGAGGAGGGATTAGAAACGCTGTCCAATTTGTCAATGCACGCAATCGCCAGTAACTCCAACAACACCAAGAAAACCCTCAGAACCCCCGAGGCCGGGGTGACGGTCGTGGCGGCCATCAAGGCGCTAGCTCAAGCGCTGCAGCTGGCGCTCAAACACCGCAAGGCCGCGGGGATAACCGGGCGGCCAACACAGAAAACAGAATAGTGGCCAGACCCCCAGTTGACCGAAAAACCCCCTAAAAAGAGAAAATTACAAAGGGGCCCCTAAACTCTAAAAGAGTGCAAAATAGGGCCACGAAAAATATAAAATTACATAATTAAACATATTAAAAGGTTGAAGTATGGCGTACCTTATAAATCGGACGAACGGGATGTTACAAACTCCCCTCCTTCAAAAGGACCTGTCCTCAGGTCCTAAGGTCGGATCTTGAACGACGCTGAAACGAATTCCACTTCAAGATTCCGCTGCGCAACTCTGATCTAGGCGAACTGCAATCTCTGCAGGATACTTCTCTCTTAACTGACATCAACTCCCTTCATGGTGACTCGTTGTCACTGAAGTTCCACTGAGCGCTTGATCGTTGGTCACTTCAAACTCATTTGATCCCTACTAGGCTACTGCACCCAAAGCTTGATACCGTCACGTCTTGCTTTCAAACTGTCGTCTGGCCAGAAGTAACGCAACCGCAACAAACAAGAGAGAGAATCCCATCTCCCGACAAGCAAGCGAAGGAACCCCGTCCCTCGGCACACAAAAGAGAAAACCCCATTTCTCAACACACAAAAGAGAGAGCCCCGTCTCTCAGGCACACAATTGAGAGAACCCCGTCTCTCAGCCTAAGTCTATTAGATTCCATATCTTCCAGACATTCTAGTTTGAGAAAATCCGGCATTTCTCAAACCCTAAATCCAAGGGAATCCAGCATCCCTCGAATACCTAAGTACAAGAGAATCCAGTATCTCTCGCGCACACAACTCAGAAAGACTCCAACATCTTTCTGTCACATAACTAGAGAGAATCCAGCATCTCTCTAACACACAAATAGGAAGAGTTAACATCTCCCTAGCACGTAAACAGAGAGAATTAAATCTCCCTTTCACTCAAGCACAAAAGCAGAATCAAAATCACAACAATCAACAAGTATCATAATTGACAGGTGTATCACGTAATATCAAGAATTAATCAAATAAAGAATGCATGTATGCTCGTGTCATGGATGCTTAGCGTACCGTTCACCGTAGTATTGGAAGTCTTGACCATAAAGTTGTGGTGAGACCATGGAAGGTGATTACATTGTTGCTAAAGCAGCCCTGTAGTTAAAACACTAAGTTAGTGCATGAGGGTTAAGAATGCAAATGTAATGTGGCATTTAAGTCATCTAAATGCAACAATGAAAAGCAATTAAGAGCATATTGATAGAATGTTGCACACTCATAGTCATAACGAGCACATAGTCACATAACTCCATGCGATTCACACTGAAGAAGCCAAATTTCATGCCAAACGAATGTAATGCGCACATATTCCTATGCCATACGGCCTAGACTGACACGATACGACTCCAGAGCACCGGTTCTGAACCTGGTAGCTCTGATACCACTTAAGATGTAACACCCCAAGCGGTGGGGCACCACACCCCCGCACCATGACCCGACACGTGAACGAAATGGAGAGTCCGCACACGCGCCAAGTCACAACGAACGGGTGACAAACGAAAACACACCCACTAGCTAGGCGGTAACTAACCCTATACAAGTGAAAATATGCAAAACATGACAGCGGAAGTAGTACCAAAAAGCCACTTTTCAAAAACTTTTCATACATTAAACATACAATGCAGAACATGTCTAAAATAATTACACGGGTTCGACTAATCCAGCCAACCTGTCCTAACCTGTCCCAAACACTTACAAAACAAAACGGGTTCAACTATTCTAAGTCCCTGTCCTAACCTGTCCCGAAATTCCAAGCGTTCAATTCATAAATCCAAACCTGCACGAACCATATCTTATACAGAATTTACGATTCATAAAGCAGAATAAAAATTACTTAACAAACTTAAACAAACAGACACAGACTGAACAGACACGACAAACCACCGCCTAGAATGAACTCCAACGACCTGAACCTGCAACTAAAAACATAAAAAGGGGGAGGGGTCAGTCCAAAGACTGAGCGAGGGGCTACCCACACACACCTACATATATATAGAGCACAGCACGTAGAAGAAGCAACGTTCGTGAACCCGGGGTTAGTTTTTGCACGCCAAAACATTTTCCGTGATAGTATACATATAGGGAGGCTTATCAAAACAGAACGAACCAAACTTAACTTGTACAAAACTCAAAACATACGTTCAAACTCATGCAGACTTAGCACACGTATCAAAACATAACCTATTAGGTTAATAACAAAATCCAATTTTATCTTAACTTAATAGTCTACCCCCGTTTCACGAACTTATAACCGACAAACATAACAAAACTCGGCGGGTAAGAATCACCTCTCCAAACTTCCAGAAACAAAGGGACAAAACAAAGCAAAACAAAACAAGTTCCAACCTACACACCGGGTGATAGAAGGGTTGACGGCCCCTAACTATCCAAAAATCACACGAGTCCAGGTTTAATTACGACCTTGAAACCTTCGACGGTTGCCTCCGCTGGCTCAAGAGAAACACCATTCTCCAAACCTCCCGAAGTTAGGTGAGACTCTCAAAAGGAAAATATTGATGGAAGAGCTCGGCGACCCCACGGCCGACTCGAGATTACCATACCATTCTTCGGGGCCCAAACACACAGATAAACAAACATATATCAGAAACTTAACCCGCCACACACACACAGACAAACAGACTTATCTCATGCATATCGTACGTACATAGCACGCAGACTGACCCCAAAATCATAACGAAATCAAAGCTAAGCGTACGTAGGCTTATACATAGCTTCATACTTTCAAACTGATAGCAAATCCAACAAAATACGTATCTTACACATATCTACATATACATAAAGGCTTATAAGTCACATGCATACGAAAACTGGCACATTGCAATAGGGTATAACTATATCCTAACCTCACCTGGCACCAACACAGCCGAAGACACAGCAGATGGTTCACCCCGGAACCTGCACGGCCACAAGTCACCACCCCGTGTACACCTGTACTAACTGGACACACAAAACACAACACACGACTCAGACTCAGACTTAAACAACCCCATAGAGACGCACGGCAAATGCAATCACACAAGCAGGGATCAAATGCATAGCAATTATTTGCAGAAGAAACGTTACATAATTTAATCAAATCATATTATTCATTTATCACACAAACAATTCATGGATTGTATAACAAATTAAATTAACAAAGTTTACTTAATTCAATTCACGCTAATTCACGTAGCACCTTTCATACCAATTGACACATATTAATAAATCAAATAAATCATAATAGCATGCTTCCTAATTCATACAATTCATATTTTACACATTCAATTCATGTATTACATATTAAATTTAATTACTAAGGTTTACCAATTCAAATTAAACAATTTATACTTTTTCAGAAATTACACAAACACCCCTTCTTAAATTAAACAATTAACAAATTCAACAAACCAGAATCAAATTGCAAATTAAGGCGTTCAAATATATCAAATTATATTTCATACAATCATTTCATATACATTGAGGTACAATTCGATCGGCAAAACAAGTATATCGCGTTTAAATTGCAATTAGAATAATTAATTAAATATTCACAATTATACATATATATATATATATATATATATATATATATATATATATATATATATAATACATATAATACATATGCGTAATATTCTATGAAATATTTTTTTCATGCTAAATAAGTAAGAAAAAGACAACGAAAATTACTTTTCGTTGCCAAAACATAATTATTTACAACAAAAATAAAATTGTTGCTAAAAAAATCGTTGCGAATTTGATAATTTGTTGTAGTGACAGCTAGGACACGGCTGGACAAATTTTATAATTATATAAAGTTTTTTATGCATTTTTTAATATTTTTAGAATTTTTTGAAGAGAAAACTAAAATAACAAAACTTATTCTAGTTTTTAATTATACATACTTTTTGAAAAAAATTATTTTACATTGATTATACTTATAAAATAGTTTTATTTTTCTATAAAATATATTTATTTATATAAAATAACCGTGTCGAAGCCGTATCGTGTCCTAAATTTTTTTAAAAATCCATGTCATCGTATCCGTGTCTTATCATGTCGTGCCGTATCGCCATGTCTGTGTCCGTATCCGTGCAACATAGATCATCACAGATGACCCCTCCCGCGGCGGCTAAGTTGCTTTGTTTGAGGACACTCCCATCGATATTGAGTTTATACCATCCAGCTTTCGGTTTTTCCGAAGTACTTGTAGGACCTTTATCGTCACGTACCTTGCATGTTGGCTTTAAACACTTGATGAATAGAATATTACATAGAATATTACGCATATTCAATACTATCAGATAAACTAAATTACCACTGAATAATATAATGTAATAGTTCGGAATTGTATCAGAATAATTAAATGTCTCGTATTAAATGCATGAGATATATAATTATCATTAATGAAGAAAATTTTATAATTTAATAATTCGTTTCGACTCTGATGGGGTCTGAATTGGGATGTGTCAAACTCCGATCACCTTCTATTTGATATTGTGGGGAAAACGGAAAGCACTCGCCGGAAGTGAGGTGGATTCCACCTGCTAGGACAAACACCAAGAACAAACAATCAGAAGGCCAAGCTGGGGGGACTGGGAGTGATGCCCAGTTTGGCTCTCCGACGCTCAAGTCAGTTAAGGAACTGAAAGAGAAGATAAGTATTTGCAGAGCTCAAGTATGGAAGCTTGCTTACAGTGAAGGAGATGAACTCATATATTTATAGTTGAGGGTCGGGGACCCTTTGGTCATTTGCACCGTGTGGTCCTGGCCAAATGTTGCCCTAACACGTGGCGTTGTGAGAGAAACCTAGGAGGAATCTTCCGCAAAAGCTGGTGTCAATGTAGTGCGGGTAGCAGTGGCAGGTACGCGGGTGAGTTGGTGGTGTCAGAGAGCCGTTTTGGGGAGGTTGGTCATGAGGGCTAAGAGCACGCTCGTGTCAACCGAGCGCCTTGGAGGCCAATGAATCCGCTAGGGGATGAAGGCCAAGGCTTATGCAACAAGGGGGAGTGGAAGCTTCCCTGAGGGAGAGTAGCGCTCGAAGAGAGCTTCCTTGATAGATTGGAGCTTAGTCGAGTATTGCGAAGTGCGCTCGTTAGAGAGCGGGAATGTTGATCACGCGTGTGCGTAGCAGAGATGGCACGTGTCCTTGAGGAACCTTGACGCTCAGGGGGTTTGGGCGCTCGTGTATAACTGCCTTAACCACAAGAGAACATATGTTACTATCTCGAGTTTCCATGTGTCCAAACGTGGGACGAGCGTATTTTGACCCTATCATTTTGCCCCCCAATTCTGTAGTCCTTGGTGATAAGGGCTGTAGAATTCTACCAATGTAATCCTTCGAGTGTTGCGCTTGTAGAAGGCATAGCGTGTTGGGTAATCATCCTTCTGATTGCGCCATAAATGCGGCCCCACCTTCTGACTGCTTGAAACGTCTATGCATTTAATGCTGATGCGCGTAGGACGCGTGATTCTGGGAAGTATGTGACGGTTTAATAAAGTGAACGGTTTCCTAGGCGGGAAATGATTGTAATTTTGAATTACTTGTCAGAAACGTACCCACTCCCCTTCCTATAAATAAGGGATTCCATATCCATTTCATCCTTTACGCAAACATATCTTCAGAGCATATTTTGCAGAAAACTCTTTGCAAAGCAAATTCCAAGCATTCGCAATTCTCTTCCAAGTTTTTCCAAAAAACTCAAGGTAACCTCTGGTGAAATCTTCTAACTTTGCTAACCTTAGAATCAGATTAGGATTTAGTATTCAATACACTTCCCTTATTTCCCAAAGTCCCTGAATCCCCCATCTCCTCCAACGGCTACACTTCCCAATCCCTGTTCCAGTGGCTACAGGACGCGCAACCGTCCGGCTACTGTTGGCCGCGCCTCCAACGCCATCTGCTGCGTCTCTTCTTCTTCTTGCCAGGGCCGCCGCGAGTGTCAGCAAAATCCCGCCGGAGAAGGCCGCAATCGTCGGCCGAAAGGAAGCCCTTTTTCCTCCTACCTGTGCGGCTGCCGGAACCACCACTTGCGGTGGTTTTCATGCTGAACGGAGGCCGGAATCGATATGGGAGGGTCCAAAAACGTAGGGTAGGGTGGTGGTTGGCCGGCGAAGGTCGCCGGATCGGCGGCGGCGAAGTAGTGGCGCCACCCACCACTTTCAGGTCACCGTTGCACCGCTGTGGGTCGTTGGTTGGCCGCGATCTTGGTACGGTTGTGATGGGCTCGTCGAGCTGATGAATTTCGACTATTGGTTCATCGGAATCCGTCGAGAAACGACCGAGTTTGGTGATGTATGTGAAATCACATCTTGGGTGTGTGTGACACGCCTGGAGCGGGAGAGAGGGGAGAGGGACTGAGGTCTGGCACGCAAAACGAGGATCCGGGGTATTTAACTCGGGTCCTCGTACGTAAAAACGATCGGAAGAACGGGCTAACGACGTCAGAATAAGGCAAACTCAAAGTCTACGGACTCGTTTCGATGCCCCGAACGCGTTGAAGAGGCCAAAAAGGTCGAAAACTCAATCGAACGAGAGATGACCGAAAAAACCCTAAAAAGAGAAAATTACAAAGGGGCCCCTAAACTCTAAAACAGTTCAAAATAGGGCCACGAAAAACATAAAATTACATAATTAAACATATTAAAAGGTTGAAGCGTGGTGTACCTTATAAATCGGACGAACGGGATGTTACACCCCTTGCCCGCGCTCGTTTTCCTCAGAGGAGGATTCTCCCACTGTCCCTGGTAGGGCAGCTTCGTGGGTATCTTCGCTGTGGGGATCTTTCTTTTTGTTCTTCTTCTTGTTCATCTTGGCCCTCTTACGTACGGGACCATCTTCGTCTAGATTAGGAAAATCCACAGATTTTTTTGGTGGATCCCATTTGGAATGCTTTCTCCGTTTTGGGCTTTTTGAGGGATAGCATGTAACATTCCCAGGCCTCACGGACGTTGCACAGAACCTCTCCGACACCCTCGGGGGTGGGAAATTTGATTTTCTGATGATACGTGGAGATGATTGCTTTGAAATCCACGAGGGTTGATCGCCCGATTATGATGTTATAAGGGATCTCAATCTCCACCACCGCATAGTTGACCATGAGTGTCTTCCGCTGTGGGGCACGGCCAAATGAGGTGGCCAAGGGAATATGCCCTCGTGGGACAACCTCGGAACCCCCAAGGCCAATGAGGGCTGTCTTGAGTGGTTCGAGCGGAGTATTAGTGACATTCATCTTTTGGAACGTAGTGTAGGGCAAAACATTAACAGAGCTTCCACTATCCACCAACACCCTCTTTACAATGTGATTGTGGACATCTAAGCTAACCACCATGGGACAGTCAGAGGTTTCGCTGACCCCATGGGGTGTTACAATATGTTCCAAGTCCTTATCTGTAAATCCTATTACATCATGTTCCTTCGAGCGTTCATTTTTGGAGATGGCGTAGACTGATTTGGGTACCAAGGGATGTTGATTGTAATCCCGGATATACCGTCGTCGAAAAGCGTTAGAATCTCCTCCAAAGGAACCTCCTGCTATCATGTTGATGACCGCAAAGGGGGTATTTTCTTGCTCAGGAGCCTTTCCTTTGTTACGATGGCTGCTCTCAGGAGGGCCTCTCCCTCGTGGGCTCCTTGAACGCCACGGGCTCCTCCTTCTCTCTCTTGAACGATCATTACATCGCTCATCATAGCGTTCCAACATTTTTACAAATTCTTTCAAATGGCCCCCCGCGATGAGCCTCTAAATTTCAACTTCCAACTGTCGGCATTCATCCGTGTCATGCCCCTTTTATTTGTGAAAGGCACAGTATTTATTCGAGCGCCTCAAAGCCTCTGTATCCTTCATCTTCGTGGGCCTTTTGAAGAGCTTCTTGTCAGATAATGCGTAGACCTCTGAGATAGGCCTTTTAAGGGGAATCCGCTCGAGTCTTCGCGGAGGAGGTGGCGACTTGTGGCGTTCTCTGTGGGGAGGCTCATCTCACCCTCGCTCGCTTTTAGAGGGCCCGGAATGCCTGGGAGCATTGGACCCGTACATGTCTTCGAGCACGAAATAGGGCTCGGCTATCTCCCTCATCGCCATGAGAGATGTGGGATATTTCTTCACAATGGAATCGACAAATTTCTTACTCACATATTGCTTGTGGTTACAGGCTTTGAAGAGAACGTGGATCAGAAAATCCATGGAGGGACTCTCCACCAGAAACACCTCTTTGTTGAAACGAGCGAAGAATGACCGAAGGGACTCATGCTCGCCTTGAATCAAGTTATACAGGGCAGTGGGTGCGGTAACTGGAGCCTTCAATGAGTTGAAGTGATTTAGGAAGGCGTCAGTGAGTTCACCATAAGAGTGGATTGAGCCTGGCGGCAAGCGCTTGTACCACTCTTGGGCCATTCCTACGAGGGAGGTGACAAAAACCTTGGCCCAATAATGGCTGGAGTGCTCGTACAAATGCATTAGGTGCAGAAAATGATCCAGATGTTCTGCAGGGTTTGTGGTCCCGTCGTAGCGGTTAATAGATGTTGGAACCTTGCCCAGGCTTGCTTGGGCCAACAGTAACTCCTCTACGAGGGGGGATCCTTTCGCGAGGGGATGGTGGTTGTAACATCCAAAATTTTCTTCTTGATCCACAAGGCGTGGAGCATGCTGTTGGCGGACTGGACGGCGAGCGTCTCTGGCATTGTCTCGTTCGTCCCCGTCATGGAGTGAGATTTCGCCCGAGAGAGCTGCCCCACCATATCTTGCAACTCCTGCAGCTGGTCTTGCACAGCTGCGAGGACGTTGGGATTTCCTTTCTTCGCCTGTTCTCCCTCGTTGGGAGGCTTGAGGCCCTCGTTTTGAGGCTCAAGAATGGGCCTCCTCATCAACGTTGATCCTTTCCGTGGGCTCTCTGCCCCTGTCTGCATGGGGACGCTCGTTTTCTCCCTGGTTAGGCTTCTTCTTGGCGGGCGGAGGGGGCGGTTGAGCCCTCAGGATGGCCAGAGCCTCCCTAAGAGGATGTGTCTACATCCCCCCCAAATGAGGGGCAACTTGAGTGGCCTGCCCAGAGGGAAAATACAGGGAATTAAATCTCTCCCATGCCCCCTGGGCCGCCTGAACCTCACACTGGGCATAAAGAGCCCTCAGCTGCTGAGGGGTCAAAGGGGGCAACTCCACCCCTTCGATCTCCCTTGGAATTACCACGGGGAGCTGGATTTGTCCGGCATGGTATGGTTGAACCGCCGACATCATGACGTTAGGAGTGAGAGTGTACCCAGGAGGAGGCATCAAGAAAGGGTGTCCTCCTGGAACGGTGTGGGCATTAAGCCATGCGCTCTGAGGATGCTAAGAAGAAGATGGAAGCTGAGCGCTTCCACCGACGGCGGGATTGGGTGGCCCAGGGAGCACTGGTGGTGGCACTATCGGTTCCGTTGGTGGAAGTGGGCCTCCGTCAGGTGGTGCTCCGCCAGCCACCGTTGACGGGATGGTAGCTATATTAGAATCGCGGGGAAGGTCATCTCCCCCCTCCCCCCATTGCTCCAGACCTAGTGGCAACCATGGTTTGATGGGTGTTAGGTGTTTGTTTTTCAACTAGCAAAAAAGAGAGAAAGATGGACTGAGAACAGTTTTCCCACAGACGGCGCCAAAAATGATGGGGTCTGAATCGGGATGTGTCAAACTCCGATCACCTTCTATTTGATATTGTGGGAAAACGGAAAGCACTCGCCGGAAGTGAGTTGGATTCCACCTGCTAGGACAAACACCAAAAACAAACAATCAGAAGGCCAAGCTGGGGGGACTGGGAGTGATGCCCAGTTTGGGTCTCCGACGCTCAAGTCAGTTAAGGAACTGAAAGAGAAGATAAGTATTTGCAGAGCTCAAGTATGGAAGCTTGCTTACAGTGAAAGAGATGAACTCGTATATTTATAATTGAGGGTCGGGGACCCTTTGGTCATTTGCACCGTGTGGTCCTAGCCAAATGTTGCCCTAACACGTGACGTTGCGAGAGAAACCTAGGAGGAATCTTCTGTAAAAGCTGGTGTCAATGTAGTGCGGGTAGTAGTGGCAGGTACACGGGTGAATTGGTGGTGTCAGAGAGCCGTTTTGGGGAGGTTGGTCACGAGGGCTAAGAGCATGCTCGTGTCAACCGAGCGCCTTGGAGGCCAGTGAATCCGCTAGGGGATGAAGGCCAAGGCTTATGCAACCACTGGCGGAGCCAGCATAGGCCAAGCCCCCCCTTCCGCCCCACCCACATTAGCCTCCACCCCTAAAAAAAAAATTTAGTTTTTAGTTCTTAATTTTTTTGAAAATTTTTGTAAAATGGGTTACTTAGTTCTTAATTTTTTTTTAAGTGAATTATTTTTGCAAATTCTTATTGAATGTTTAAGTTTTGTATATTTATAAAATGTTCAATATTTATATGCTTATTGAGAGTGCAAACTCATTAATTATTTTTTTTTGAATTGGTATCGTAGTTTGTAATCATGCATCGGTATTTTAATAAAAGATTGAAAAGTTATATTGAATCATCAAGTTCGATTGCCAACCAAGAAATAATCAATGTTGATAGTGTAGAATTTAATCCTGAAAACATAATTAGTGATCCGGGGCTACGAAAACCTATTGAAAGTTATGATGTCCCTTCTAGAGGTCACATTCGAAGAGAATATATATTTAAGGGACCTTGCTCGTATTAATGGATATATTTCGCTACAAAAATTTTCAGCCCTGGCTAGCGAAAAATCCTAGATCCGCCCTGCAACGAGGGGGAGTGGAAGCTTCCCTGAGGGAGAGTAGCGCTCGAAGAGAGCTTCCTTGATAGATTGGAGCTTAGCCAGGTATTGCGAAGTGCACTCGTTAGAGAGCGGCAATGTTGATCATGCGTGTGCGTAGCAGAGATGGCACGTGTCCTTGAGGAACCTTGACGCTCAGGGGGTTTGTGCGCTCGTGTATAACTGCCTTAACCACAAGAGAACATGTGTTACTATCTCGAATTGCCACGTGTCCAAACGTGGGACGAGCGTATTTTGACCCTATCAGATTCGATTAATATAAATAAATTATAGAATCCAAAAAAAAAAACTAATTTAAAATTATATCGTACAATAATTTCATTTAATATATATATATATATATATATATATATATATATATATATATATATATTACTTAACTCGAAAGGTAAGGTGACCGGCCTTATATATATATTACTTAACTCGAAAGGTAAGGTGACCGGCCCTTCTATCACCTACATAGTCACATTCAATTAAAACAAACAGAACCTTTTACTATCCAATGGGGGACAGATTGATTTTCCCAAGTTCAATCAATTTTGCTGTTCTATCGGTGCTTATCGAGAAATTCTCATAGTCACGTTCAATTAAAACAAACAGAACCTTTTACTACCCAATGGGGGACAGATTGATTTTCCCAAGTTCAATCAATTTTGCTGTTCTATCGGTGCTTATCGAGAAATTCTGATCTTTTGACGGTGAAATCGAAAAAGAATTTTAGTTAAAATAGTGATCATGTAAAAAAAGAGAAAAGTTTAAGAGTTGGGACAAATTAAAAAGTCGAGTGTTAAGGGTAAAAAAAATCGCTCCGGATCCCCTGCTATGTATTCTGCTTTATTTTCCTGTTAACACACTAATATCTCACCACATGTTATATTAGATTTAATTAAAAAATTTATGGTTTCTCTCTTAAGGCTTAATGGCTTATTAACGGCGTATAAAATTTTATGTTAGTCAACCTTTCTCTCTAAAATTCCTTCTCTCTCATCAATTTTTTTATTTTCTCTATCCTTATCCATAAAAAAGGTAGATATTCCTTACATATCCTCTACCTATTCAATTTAAGAAATAATTTAAATAATAATTTGATCAAATATATATTAGATTATTATTTTAAAATAATTATTATTATTTAAAATTAAATATTATTAAATAATAATAATAATAATTTTTTATTTTAAAATAATAATTATTAAATATTATTATTATTGTTCGGAGTTGTTCAGTAATAATGAAATATACGTGTAATTATTATAATAATAATCTATACTATATATATATATTAAGTGAGAGAGGCAAAGGTGGTCCCTTGGACTTAGTCTCTAAATTTTTTTTTATTTAATTAATTTATTTTTTTCCACGACATACGTAACGTGTCCCAATAAGTTATTTATCTATTATCTCTAATTTTCTCTCAACTCGCTTTTATTCACTTCTTTAATATTATATATATTTTTTCTTGATATTTTTTAATTTATATTTTAACTATTTTCTATTAATATATAATCATTAAATTTATATTAAGATGAATAATTTAATTTAATATAGTAATAATTATTTTTTTGGACATGCATTAAGTGTGCGGAATTATTTGTATTTAATAATCAAACAAAATTTGATTACACATACCTGGAAGAATGTCAAAGTTGAATTGAAGAAGACAAATATTTCGTCGAATTTTATGAACTTCGTTTTGCTATTTTTCAAATTTTCTCATAATATTATTTTATTCTCTTTTTATAGGATTCTTTTATATGTAGAATTTTTTAATCACTAATTGAAATTTTATAACTTAAAATTTAAAAATAATCAATTTTTTTCTAAATAGAGGATATGTAAGACATAAGGAGAGAGAAAATAAAAAAATTGATGAAAGAGAAGGAATTTTCCTTTACTGGGTTAAGGTAGAGTAGAGAGAATTTTCCTTTACTGGGTTAAGGTAGAGTAGAGAGAGAAAGAGCGACTAACAGAAAATTTTATCCACTGCTAATAAACCTTAAGGGAGAAAACAGAAATTTTTTAATTAAATCTAATGGAACATGTGGCGAGATATTAGTGGTTTAACAGGAAAATAAAGCAAGGTACATAGCCGGGATCCGGAGCGAAAAAAAAATAAAAGATATTTTTATTAGAATGGATAAACTTCACTTTTTCCCTTAATTACATTAACTATAAAAATACTCAGTTTTTGATACGTAATTAATATATTTTTTATAGTAACTACGGGAAATTCCCGAAAACTCCCCAAATGATAAGTCAAATTCCTCTTAGCTCCCCATTTTAAAAAGTGATGTATAAAAACTCAAGAATCGCGTATCTAAATCCCCAAATGATGTATTTGAAAATGGAGAGTATCCAAATCCCAGAATCGTGTATCTAAATCCCAAAATCACGTACCTAAAACCCCAAATGATGTATTTGAAAATGGGGAGTAAAAAGAAACTTCCCAAACTCTTGAAGTCAGACGAAGTAATTAATTAATCCTATGTAAATATAATTAAAATTTTCCAAATAGTCACTCGGCACAATTTTAACGTGATTTTCATTTCCTTTTAAGATTTTATTATTAAATATTTCAAAACTCTTTTAAATCAAACCAAATATGCTAATTAATATATACAGGCAATTATATTTCAGTAAAGCCAATGCACGTAATCAAGCGGCCCAAATGAAAGTAAAGGACTAATTCTTTTATTCCAACCTCATATTACTGGCTTTCTAATTTTCCCATTAATGTTTTTAATTTGATAATTTTGGAACAATTTCAACTGTGAAATTTAAATTGAAAGGTATATAATTACATAAAAAGTTGAAAAAATCGAAAAAGGAATGCAGAAATTACCCCAAATACGACATAGTTTATAGTTTTAAATCTGTCTGATGTCCATTTTGCTACATCAAGGGTACAAATTCTTGAATATATAGGGATACATTTGATATCTGAACACGATATAAATTCAGTGAATATGGAAAAATATTAGGTGCCCTAATCTATACCATGCAAATATATCAGTAATGAAGTTCTCTCTATATGATTCTTTATTATAATTATGAGATCATATAGAGAGAACACCTATATAAAAGCAATATCTGCTCTATATGATTCTTTATTATAATTATGAGATCATATATGGAGAACATCTATATAAAAGCAATATCTGCAACAGATACGGTATTTCAGAATATAATCCAAATTTCATTGGTTTTATTATCAGGATACCCAAAATTTTTGCTCATAACCAGGGGCGGATCCAGGATTTTTCGCCAGCCGGGGGCTGAAAATTCTTGTGCCAAAATATATCCATTAATACGAGCACGGTCCCTTAGATATATATTCTATTCGAATGTGACCTCTAGAAGGAACATCATAACTTTCAATAAGTTTTCATAGTCCGGGATCACTAATTATGTTTTTAGGATTAAAAATTCTACACTACCAACATTGATTCTTTCTTGGTTGGCAATCGAACTTGATTCAATAGAACTTTTCAATCTTTTACTAAAATACCGATGCATGATTACAAACTACGATACCAATTCAAAAAAAAAAAAAATTAATGAGTTTACACTCTCAATAAACATATAAAAATTAAACATTTTATAAACATACAAAACTTAAACATTCAATAAGAATTTACAAAAACAATTCACTTCAAAAAAATTAAGAACTAAATAACCCATTTTACAAAAATTTTCAAAAAAATTAACAACTAAAAACTAATTTTTTTTTTTTTTTTTTGAGGAAGTGGAGGCTAATGTGGGGTGGGGTCCGATTTGGTGGAATGGTAGCAAATAATATGAGCGAGTGTATTATGTGTACTAATTGATTGACCACATCCTCTATACTTTACACCAATATATCAAGCGGCAAATAGTTAGAAAACAGTCTCGTCTCGTTGTAATGGTAGGTGCGAATCAGGTTCAGACAAGATTCAAGTATATGAGCATTAATCGCAGGCATGCATACAACATGAAATTACTGTAGGTGAAAATAGAAATTTAGGTAAAGAATTGGACCTGATGTGGAAGAAAGAACAAACAGGGTTTGGGCATGCAGGTGCAGTGCATGTGGGAATGTTGGAGAGGAATTGCATGGGAACAAAAACATTAATAAAAATAATGGAAAAGAACCCAAAGTGATATTTGCAAGAACTTTAGGTTGTTTTGATTACGCGGATATGGAACGCGCAAATAACTTTTAAAAGTCGAGCGTTTTATATAATGTATTTTATTATACATAAAACGTTGGAAGTTTAAACCAACATTTATATATAGTAAAATACATTATATAAAACGTTCGAAGTTTAAGCCAATATAAATATATATGTATATATATATATATATAGCTTACTACAACAAAAAGTATGTATTAGGACATTTAATTTGGGATATTTATTTATTAATGTCCCAAAAGTATGATATTAGGATACTTAATAAATTGTGTCCTAATAATTATGTTTATACAGACACTTATAATTAAACTACTTCAAATTAAACGTGGGAATAGAAGAGTTCAACGTCTTCCCACTTCTCTCTTATAAGGAGAGAGAGAGGGAAAAAAAAAAAAAAAACCTCTTCCCATTTCTCTCTTATTTAGTTTTTAGAAGAGTTCAACCGCTCTCCGCTTCTCTTATCTAGTTTTCATCTTACGATATTTTCTCTAATTTACATTTTACAATCAGTTATTTTTCCTCTCACCACTTCTCTTTTCTAATTTCTCTAATTCTCAATATGTTCTTTTCCATCTCTTATTCTCTCGATACATTCTCAAATCGGCCAAATTATCCATAGGTTCAATTCAAGGTATTCTTTTCTCCCTCATTTTTGCTACAATATTTCTATCCTCAATTTTATTTTTAAATATTTTATAATTTACATTTAATCAAGATTTTGGAATTGAAAATTTCACAACAGTAAATCACTGCATATTTTGTCTTTTATATATTTTCAATTTCCAATTCAAGAAAAATCCAAAAACGATGAATATTATGACCTTAAATATATTTATTGAATGAAACTTGTATGTGGTCAAAACATTTAGATATCGACAATCTGATGATTACTAAAAATATTTGTTTATTCACTATTTATTTTTTTGTGGGATGCTTTCCACAACCTGTGACCATTTTTATATGATAGATGGGATATGGATATTATTTAATATTAATTAACTAGCCTACCACCCCGTGCGATGCACGGAATGATTATAATTATACTACATTTAAAATAAATAAAAATATTATATAGAATTATTATAATTATATTATATTTAAAATAGTTAAAAATTATTATCAATTATATTTTTAGTAACATATTGATGGGTCCAGGAATGGATGGGTCTGAATCCGATCACTTTACGATTTGTATTTTGTGGAGGAAACCACCGGAGCTTCGCCGGAAAAAGAGAAAGGGGTTCAACCTGTTGGGACAAGCACAAGAAGAGTCAGAAGGCCAAGCTGGGGGAACTGGGGGTGATACCCAGTTTGGCTCTCCGACGCTCAAGTCAGTTCAATGTATGAGGGTAAGTGTAAGCTTAGTTACAGTTGCAGTGATGAAGAAAGCTTAGAGAATGCTTCAGAATGCTTCAGAAATTGCTTACAGTGTAGAAGATGACTTGGGTTATTTATAGTTGAGGGTCAAGGGCCCTTTGGTCATTTGCCTCAAGTGGTCCTGGCCGAATGTTGCCCTAACACGTGGCGCTGTGAGAGAGAAACCTAGGAGGAATCTTCTGCAAAAGCGGCCCAAAAGTTAGTGCTAGCAACAGTGGCAGGTGCGCGGGCATGTACGTTGTGTCAGAGAGCCATGTGGGTGGTTGGTGACGAGGGCTTGAGAGCGCGCTCGTGACAACCTTGAGTCTTGGAGGCCAAGATATCCGCTGAGGGGGATGAAGGCTCCAGTTCAAGTGACGAGCCAAAGGGGAGGCCACTCTGAGGGAGTGTAACGCTCGAAGAGTGCTCCCTTGGCACGTGGGCGTACCAATCGTTCAGTTTGTTGGACGCTCGAGGGAGTGATAGCGCTCGTTGGGCTTAACTCCTTGAAGAATGATTGCGCTTGTTGGGTTTGGCGCTCGTGCGCCGATGGATTCACCTTTGATGGCGGCCGGCTTAGCGCATGACTTAGCGCTCGTGCGCTGATGGGTGCAGCCTTGTGGAGACAGATGTCATCAGCTCGGTGATGCCACGTGTCTTCATGTGGGACGATCGTATTTTGACCCCATCATTTTGCCCCCCAATTCTGTAGTCCTTAGTGATAAGGACTGTAGAATTTTATCTCGCTCTATCTCTTGTTTATAGCGCTCGTGCGAAGCTTGGCGTGTTGAGCAATTTTTCCTCTGATGGTGTCATTAATGCGGTCTTTTCAACCGACCGCTCGTATCAGTTCCGCATTAAATGCTTGTACTATTCTGAAGCCCTTGAATCGTCAGAGCATTAAATGCGGGCGCGCGTGGGGCGCGTGAGCATTGGGAAGCATGTGCCGGTTCCATAAAGTGGGCGGTTTCCTAGGCGGGAAATGATTACCATTTTGAATTTATTGCCTGAAACGGTACCAACTCCCATCCCTATAAATAAGGGATTCTGAAATCTTGTCATTCTTTACGCATTCAAAACTTTCCAAGTCTCCTTTGCAAGAAAAATTCTCTCGCATCTCCAGCATCTTCAACCTCTTCTCCCGTTTTCTTCAGAAACTTTTCAAGGTAAATTTCTAGTGTGAATTTCTGACTTTGCTAACCATAGACTTCGGACTTTAGGATTTCATAACCTTCTCCGATCCTTGCCTTCCTGAACCCTAATCTCCTTCCAAGAAAAACTTTCAAAACCTCTGCTTCTGCCATGGCTGACCAACACATTGAAGAGTTTGCCCGTGAAATCCAAGAGATGGCCACGGAGAGTTCTTCTTCTCACAATTCCCCCAGAGATGAAGAGTTGGGGGCGGCAGTAATGGCTATGGAAGACCGAAACCCAGGCGGAGTGGCTCCTCTCTTTGAGGAGATGGATTTGGTAATAGAGGCAGAAAGACAAGGAGTCACTCTGCCCATAACTCAAAGTGCCACACATCCCCATCGCCACAGAGTGACAGTGGCCGTTGCGAATCCGCTTCCAGTGGCGGAAGCCGTAACCGGGCCTTCAGAAAGGGCCCGTGTGGCAAATCCGCTTCCGGTGGCGGAAGCCGTAACCGGGCCTTCAGGAAGGGCCCGTGACAAGGGCAAGAGTAAGAAAACCCAGAAATCCAAAGGACCCAACGAGGGGGAGGGCTCAGGTTATCAGGCTACCGAGCGCACGCCTGACGAAACTCCCAGCACCGTCACTGTGGGAGATGTAAAGACAATGATGGCCCCCATCTACTGGGACGAGCGATATACTTGGAGAATTCCCCAAAACCACGAGCGTGCAAATAATCCGCCTCCTGGGGAAATGGCGGTATACGTGGATTCCGTGAGCTCGGGAGGCCTGAGGTTCCCCATCTCAGTCTCAATGGCCCATTTGCTGAACGACCTGGGCCTGTGTCCGTCCCAGATAGTGCCCAACGGCTTGGCCCTCCTGACCTGCTACATAATTCTGATGAGGACCATGGGATACGAGCCCTACTTGAGGAACTTTAATGCCCTTTTCCAAGTGGTCAGCTCCTCTCGCTCTTCGCCTGAAGCGGGTTTTTATTACGTCCAAGCGAAGGCCCACATGAAGCTGATCAATTCGCCCTCGACCACTTATGGCATTGACTGGAAGGAAAAGTTTATATTTGTAAGGGCTCCAGCGGAAGAGGGCTTTGGGGTGAGCACGGAATGGGGCTCGTACTCAAAGAGCCGTTTGCCACCCTCATTCCCCCGAGACTGGGCTAAAAACCTGGCCACAACCCTAAGGGACGAGGGTCACCTTATACAAGCAAAGGACTGGATAGACGATGCGGAACTCATGTTCTTGTGTGGTCTTACCAACGACCCTCATTTCCTTGACAACCCTCCGGATCGTGACATAGAGAGAGACGGTTAGATCCTTAGGGCACTAACCTTAGATAGGAATGAATACTAACTGCTTTTATTGTACTTGTAATTTGCACTTAACAATTCTTGTCCAAGGATTTATAACCTACATATTTTCATATTTGCAGGAGCCACTATCTTAGAAATGGCCGGTGGAATAAGACAAGCGGCTCGTTTTGCCAACGCTCAGAGGAATCAGGCTGCCCAGGGGAACCAACAGCGTGAGCCCCAACGTTCCCGTAACCGCAATGACAGAGGGGACGCTCGTGGGGGTGCCAGTTCAAGCACCAACCCTGAGGTGCAACCCCCTCGTGGCCGAGGGGAACGTAGGCTGGTCCCCAGGGAGAACAGGCGAACAGAGAGAGGGGATGATGTTCAACTCCCCGTTCCTGCAGAAACAACGAGGCGGCCAGTGACTGCCTTGACGATAAGAGAGGCTTCCCCGAGCGCGAGCGCAAATAGACCTTCCCGCAAGAGGAAGAGAATGCCTGACTCCGCCACGATTATAGGGAAGGGCAAACGAGTGATGGAGGGCCCCCGAGGCGAGGGGGACACTTCCTCTTCAGAGGAAGAACACATGTGGGAGTTCCCCCGCCGAGGGGACAGAGACTTTTCTGGCGCCCCCGACGGCGGGCCGGTTTTGCTGAGGCCGGGCTCGGTCGCCCAGACTATTACTGACGATTTGTTCAGCCGGGCTCAGTACTCAGCAGATCACCGGCATCTCTACAGTGAGTCTGTAGAGAAGGTGACGCTCGATGCAGCCCACGCCCTGATTTCCGTAAGTCCTCATTCCTTGCATTCTTCTGTTCTGTAATTTTTCATTCTTTTGCTAACACTTTTCCCCTCGATTACGCAGCAAGTTCTTCCTCGGCTCCGGAATGTGCAGATGCGAGCCTCCATATATGCCGAGCGCAAGGCCAAGTACAAGAAAATGGCCCGCTCGATGGACCCGTCTCACTTCCAAGCGGAATTGGCTGCTGAAACTGCCAAGTATGAGACCCTCAAGGGTCTATACAACAAAAATGAAGTGGAGCTGACAAAGCTGAAGGAAGACTTTGTGGCTGTGGACGGCGCTCGGATCAACTTGGGCAACCAGCTGGCCCAAGCTAACGAGCGGCTAAAGAAGGCTGAGGCAGAGAGGGAGAGCTTGAGAGCAAGAGCTATGGAGGCCGAGCGCAAGCTTAACGATACTGTTAGCGAGTGGCCTCGGAGCTTAGAGCGTGCGACCAAGGAGGCGCTGATTAAGTTCTGTCATTCCAAAGCATTCAACTTTGCGGCCTCGTTACACTGCTTGGACGAGGCTCAAAATGCCTTCAACCTGGCAGTGGATCAGGGCATCCACAAAGGTCTGACAGATCCGGCGATGAAGGGTGCTGAGGGTACGGGGCTCATGTTTAATGAGCGCTGTGAGGAGGCAGAAGAGGATCCCAACGACCCCGCAGACAGTATAGCGGAAATGGAGTATGACTTCCTGGTGAAATTGATCCAGGATGAGTACGCCGATGCCCACAGGGAAGGGGGTGTGGGTCCATCTGATGCTCATGAAGACGAGCCCCAAGCACCGCTCATAGAAGAAGCCCCAGTTCAAGCCGCCGAAAATGCCAACGCCCCGGATGTCAATGAGCCTGCTCCTGCCAATGCCCCCAATGATCCGCAAGAGCCTGAGGGTCCCATTCACGTTCCAATTCAGGGCCCAATTCTGGTGGTTGTTGATGAAGATGTAGCCCCAGCTGCCTAAGACTTTTCCTCCTTGTATTTTTCTGATTCTCTGCTTTTTCTTGTATTTAGAATTTCATGGGCCTTTGAGCCCTTTTGTTTTGTAATAATTCCCCTTTTTCAATGAATAAAGATTCCGTTTTCCATGCCCTTGTTCTTCATTTCCTTTATGAATCATATAATAAAATTGTGTAGTATACCCTTGTGAATGCTTTATTCCTTTGATGCAATGAAAATTTGTCTAAGTCTTGAGCGATCGTGGGGGTCTTACTGTGAGATTGCCCCTACGCTCAAGACTTGTATAAATTTTATTTTTGCTCTTGAAAATTTGTCTAAGTCTTGAGCGGTCGTGAGGGTCTTATAGTGTGATTGCCCCCCGGCTCAAGACTTGCATAAATTTCTGCCTTTGTAAATTTGTCTAAGTCTTGAGCGATCGTGGGGGTCTTACTGTGGGATTGCCCCTACGCTCAAGACTTGTATGAATTTCTTCTTTTGTAAATTTCTCTTAAAAATCTGTCTAAGTCTTGAGCGATCGTGAGGGTCTTACTGTGAAATTGCCCCTACGCTCAAGATCTGCATAAACTTTTCCTTTTGAAAATTTGCCTAAGTCTTGTGCGGTCGTGAGGGTCTTATAGTGTAATTGCCCCTACGCTCAAGACTTGTATAAATTTTTGCTCTGGGAGAATTTGGCTAAGCCTTGGGTGTGTGCGAGGGTCTTACTGTGTGGTTGCCCTCGTTCAAGACTTGCGACATTCTCTCCTCCCTTGGGGGGATTTTGCTAGGTCTTGAGTATTTGCGAGGGTCTTACTGAGTGGTTGCCCTCGTTCAAGACTTGTGCAATTCCTTTTTGATTCTGAGGCCATCGTTCGAGCGCTCTGGCTCTTGTCGTTTTCTTGGTTCTGCAGGAAATCCCGTTTTCGAGCGCAAGGCGTTTTAAGAAACGACCAAGGCCTACTAGGACTTTTTCTGTAGTAGATCCCATTTTCGAGCGCAAGGCGTTTTAAGAAACAGCCAAGGCCTACTAGGATCCGTTCTTGTAGGATATCCCGTTTTCGAGCGCAAGGCGTTGTAAGAAACAGCCAAGGCCTACTAGGATTTTCTTCCATAACCTTCTTCCAATTCACCTGTTTGGTTGTGAGCGTAACCAGTCTATCCTTATGAGGGCGTCCCCCCATGTGGAGTAGAGCGCTGGCCAGCGTAACCCATGAGAGATAACAGCATTCATATTGGAATGGGTTGCCAACCACGCTCGCGACGACGAGGGACGTGGGACTTATCCATTCAAGCAACCAAAGAAACAGGAACATTAAAGAAATCAAAAAGATTATGTTACCTTTTACTTTGTTTTGAAGTACATAGAACCCGTCAACGAGGGTTGTTACATCAGAGTTTGCAAAGAGCTTTTAAACATAAAACCGCCGGAGGTTACATGCGTTCCAAGGGCGAGGCAAGCGCTCACCTTGAAGTGTCTCCAGGGTGTAAGTGTTGTTAGCTCTGAGTTGTACGACCTTGAATGGGCCTTCCCAATTGGGGTCCAATTTCCCCACGTGCTTGGATACTTCCACTTTCTTCAAGACCAAATCTCCCAGCTGGAAAGTTCTTTCCTTCACACGCTTGTTGTACTGATGGGCCACAGAGGCTTTATAATGGTGGATCTTAGCCCACGCTCGGTCTCTCCTTTCATCCAGCAGGTCCAACTCCAAGCTCCTGTTGCCATCGTTGAGCTGAGGCTCGAAATAGCCGACACGAGCGGATTCATTTACAATCTCCGCTGGTATCATTGCTTCTGATCCATAAACGAGCGAGTAAGGTGTTTCTCCAGTGGCCGCTCGTGGGGTGGTGCGATAAGCCCAAAGCGCTCCTTGCAGCTCCTCAGCCCATTCACCTTTCTTGCTTTCCAGCATGGTTTTTAGATGCTGCAAGATGATTCTATTGGTAACTTCTGCTTGCCCATTGGATTGTGGATGTCCTACAGAGGTAAATCGCTGTTCTATCCCCAGCTCGGAACACCACTCTCGTGTGTCTGCTGCTATGAACTGGGATCCATTGTCAGATATGAGCACCCTCGGTATTCCGTACCTGCAGATGATGTTCTTCCAAATAAAGTCTCTTACAACCTTGAAAGTGATTTTTGCAACAGCTTCAGCCTCGGCCCACTTGGTGAAGTAGTCGACGGCTAGAATGACAAACTTCCTTTGTCCTGCGGCTATGGGTAAGGGGCCCACAATGTCTATTCCCCACTGGTCAAAAGGCCAAGAGACGTCTATTGGGATCATTTGTGCGGCTGGCAATTGAGGGAGATTTGAATGAAATTGGCATTTGGGGCACTTCCTCGAAAATTCAATGGCATCTTGGAGAACTGTAGGCCAATAAAACCCACTTCTCAGAACCTTTTTTGCCAAAATACGCCCCCCAGAATGATTTCCACAGCTCCCGTTATGAATGTGTTCGAGCGTCTCCTTCGCTTGTGAGGGCCTTAGGCATTTCATTGGGGGTCCTTGAAATGATTTTTTGAACAACCTCCCCTCGGGATCCAAAGCGAAACGAGGGGCCTTATTTCGGATTTTCCTAGCTTCCACCTTGTCAGTGGGAAGAATTCCATCCTTAAGGAAAATGATGACGTCATCAAGCCAGCAGGGCTCGTTTGGATCAATCATAGCGATTATCTTGGTGGCGACTCTTTCTTTGATCAAAGGTTCCTCAGTCCTAAGGAACGTAACAGAACGTTCAGAAGTACCCTCTAAAGCTGACGCAAACTTTGACAGAGCGTCCGCTCGCTCGTTTTCTCCTCGCGGCACCTGAAGTATATGAAATTCCTTGAACTTCCCAATGATTTCTTTGGCTTTCTTTAAGTACTGTATCATGGTGGTTTCTCGAGCCTCATATGTTCCTTCAATCTGGCTCGCTATTAACTGTGAATCCACATAAGCAGTGATTCTGGAGGCTCCATTCTGAAAAGCTATGTTCAAACCTTGCACGAGGGCTTCATATTCTGCTTCATTGTTAGTGACTTGGAAATCCAGCTTGATCGCAAAGTCCAGTTCAATCCCATCGGGGTTTCTGAGGGCCACTCCTATTCCTCCCCCTTGAGAGGTTGAGGAACCATCCGTGTGCAGTACCCATAACCCCTCATTCTCCGCAGCGGCGGGTTCGAAACCAAAACGTTCAACCAACAGATCCGCCATAACCTGAGCTTGTATCGCGGTCCTGGGCTCGAAGCATAAGTCAAACTGGCTCAATTCGATGGCCCACTTGATTAATCTGCCAGATACGTCCGGCTTGGACAATACTTGTTTCAAGGGTTGGTCGGTGAGAACCGTTATGGAATGCGCTTGAAAGTAAGGCCTTAGCCTTCTTGAGGCGTTAATAAGAGCGAACGCAAATTTCTCAATCTCCAAATATTTCTTTTCGGCTCCTTGCAAGGTTTTGCTCAGATAATAGACAGGCAAATGTTTCCTCTCCCGTACAGCGACCAGAACGGCGCTCGTGGCTTCAGGAGAGACAGAAAGATACATGAATAACCTTTCGCCTTCGACAGGCTTAGTCAGCAGTGGAGCGCTCGATAAATAAGCCTTCATATCCTGCAGCGCCCTTTCGCATTCCTCTGTCCAAGCAAAGTTACGTGCGTTCCTCAAGATTTTGAAGAAGGGAAGGTTCCTGTCTGCCGAGCGTGAAATAAACCTGTTCAACGAGATGATTTTGCCTACCAAGACCTGTACTTCCCGCAAATTTCGAGGGGAAGGAATTTCCAAGACGGCCTTGATCTTCTCCGGATTGGCCTCAATTCCCCTCTGACTGACCATGTATCCCAAGAACTTTCCCCCTTGTACACCAAAGGTGCACTTCGAGGGATTCAACTTCATCCCATATTGGCGCAAAATTGAAAACGTGCGTTTGAGATCCTCCAAATGGGAATCCTGGCGCTCGCTTTTGACAATCATATCATCCACATAGACCTCCATGGACCTCCCAATTTCACTTTCAAACATCTTATTGACGAGCCGCTGATAGGTAGCTCCGGCGTTCTTAAGTCCAAAGGGCATGACTAAGAAACAATATACCCCCATATGGACGACGAACGAAGTTTTGGGGCGGTCTTCCGGGGCCATAAAGATCTGATAGTACCCCTGGAAAGCGTCCATCATGCTCATGAGCTCGCAGCCAGCGGTCGAATCCACCAATTGATCAATCCGGGGCAGCGGGTAAGGATCTTTAGGGCAAGCCTTGTTGAGATCAGTGAAATCATTGCACATGCGCCATTTATTTGCGCTCTTGGGCACCAAGACTACGTTGCACAGCCACTCCGGATACAAGATGGGCTCGATATACTGAGCCTCCAATAGCTTATTGACTTCCTCTTCAATGACTTTCTTTCGAAAGCCATGTACATCCCGTTTTTTCTGCTTGATAGGCTTGAAAGATGGATCCACATTAAGTCTATGGACAATGACGCTCGGGTCAATCCCTGTGAGATCAGAGGCTTTCCACGCGAATACATCCTTGTTCTCCCTTAGAAAATCAATCATCATGATCTGAGAGGGCCCTGAGAGGTTTGAGCCGATCTGTGTAGTCTTATCTTTGTTTCCAGGTTCCAGCTCAATGGTAAGGAATTTTTCCGAGGGTTCGATCCTTACCTCGGGGCGAGGAAGTTCGAGCGCCCTCTTCTTTCCTGTTAAACGATCGCCAGATGCTGATTCACTCTCTTCCGGCTCATCTTCTCCTGAGGACGATTCACCAACGACCCCTGGGGGGACATTTTCGAGGGGACTCTCCCCGTTGTCTCCCCTCTTCTTCTTATTCTTCTTCTTGTTCAATTTCGCCCGTTTCCTTGCTGGGCTGTCCTCGTCTAAATTGGGGAAATCTACTGACTTCTTGGTGGAGCCGACATGGAAGGTTTTCTCCGCTTTAGGCTTTCTGAGGGACAGCATGTAACACTCCCAAGCCTCTCGTACATTGCAGAGCACTTCTCCAACGCCCTCGGAAGTAGGAAACTTAATCTTCTGGTGGTAGGTGGAGATGATAGCTTTAAAATCCACGAGGGCAGGGCGCCCGATTATGATGTTGTACGGGATGTCAATCTCCACCACCGCGTACGTTACCAAAAGCGTTTTGCGCTGAGGGGCTCGTCCGAATGAAGTAGCCAGGCGTATTTGCCCTCGGGGGACAACTTCTGAGCCTCCAAAGCCAATGAGGGCTGTTTTAAGAGGCTCGAGCGGGAGATCAACCTTCATTTTTAAGAATGTAGAGTAAGGCAAAACATTAACGGAGCTTCCACTATCAACCAGTACTCTTTTTACAACATGGTTATGAACATCTAAACTAACCACCATGGGACAATCTGAGGTTACACCCTCCCCATGGGGCGTTACAATATGTTCTAGATCCCTATCATCAAAGCCTATTACATCATTTTCTCTTGATTTTGGAGCGCTTGATCTCTGGATAGCGTAGATAGGCTTGGGCACTGCTGGGCGTTGGTTGTAGCTCCGTATGTGCCTCCGTCGAGAGGCGTTTGAATCCCCCCCTGATGAGCCTCCTGCAATCATATTTATGACTGCAAAGGGCTCGTTCTCTTGCTCAGGGGCTTTACCTTTGTTGCCTCGGCGACTGCTGCTTTCCGGGGGTCCTCTACCCCCTGGGCTCTTTGACCGGGAAGGACTCCTTCTTCTCCTTCCGGAGCGCTCGTTGCATTGTTCATCGTAGCGTTCGAGCACCCGGACAAATTCTTTCAGATGGCCCCCTGCAACGAGCCTTTGGATTTCAGCCTCCAACTGTCGGCACTCATCCGTGTCGTGCCCTCTCTGCTTGTGGAAGGCGCAGTATTTATTCGAGCGCCTTAGTGAGTCTGTTTCTCTCATTTTGATGGGTCTTTTGAAGAGCTTCTTATCAGAGAGATTGTAGACTTCTGAATTTGGCCGGGTGAGCGGAATGCGCTCGAATCGACGAGGGGGTGGTGGCGACCTCCTGCGCTCTTGAGGGCGCTCTTTCTTGACTGCCACATCCCGCCCCCGCTCGTGATGAGGTCGCTCGTTCCGGGCCGGGCTGTGATGACGGGGACCATTCGTCCCATACATATCTTCGAGCGCGAAGAACGGCTCGGCTATTTCTCTTAGGCCCATGAGGGTCCCAGGCCTTCTCTCCACGATAGCGTCAGCAAATTTTTTGCTCACATACTGCTTGTGATCCACAGCCTGGAAGAGAACTGGGATCAAGAAATCCATCGAGGGCCTTTCCACCTGCAAGATCTCCTTATTAAAACGAGCGAAGAACGAGCGCAGTGATTCGCTCTTGCCTTGCACCACGTTGTAAAGCGCTGTGGGTGCGGTGACTGGTGCCTTCAAAGAGTTGAAGTGGTTGAGGAAGGCATCGGCCAACTCTTCATACGAGTGGATCGAGCGCGGTGGCAGGCGCTTATACCATTCTTGAGCCATCCCTACCAAGGAAGTGACAAACACTTTCGCCCAGTAATGGCTAGAATGCTCGTAAAGGTGCATGAGATGCACAAAATGATCCAAATGCTCCGCTGGATCGGTTGTCCCATCGTATCTGTTGATGGATGTGGGGACTTTGGCCATTCCGGCTTGGGCCATCAGGACTTCCTCGACGAGGGGTGAACCCCTCGCCAATGGGTGGTATTCGTACGTGCCGAAGTTTTCCTCCGGCTCCTTTCGACGGGGGACCCTTGGTGGAGGGTCCTTGGTGCGGGTACTCCTGGCGTCAACCCGTTCATCCCGACTATGGGAGATCTGAGTTGAGCGCCCTCGTGAGAGCTGTCCCACGATATCCTTGAGGCCCTGTAGCTGGTCTTGCACAGCCGCGAGGACGTCAGGATTTACTTCTACTTGCTTGTCCTTGTGGGCTCGTGAGCCCCTCCTGGAGACATGAGAGTCTCCTTCATTTTCGTTCACTCGCTCCGTGAGCTCTTTGTTCCTTCCCACGGAGACACGCTCGTTGCCCTCTTGCTGGGGCACTTCTTTCGCTGGTGGTGGTGGTGGTTGAGCCCTTAGGACAGCCTGGGCTTCCCTGAGGGGAAAGTTCTGCTGTCCGCCTAAAGGGGCTGCAACCTGAGTGGCCTGCCCAGAGGGAAAGTACATGGAATGGAATCTTTCCCATGCCCCCTGGGCCGCCTGAACCTCACATTGGGCGTAAAGAGCCCGTAATTGTTGGGTGGTCAGTGGAGGTAATTCCACTCCTTCAATCTCCCTGGGGACCACCACTGGGAGCTGGAGTTGTCCGGCATGGTAAGGCTGGACCGGCGGCGCCATCATAGCCGGAGTAAGAGTGTAGCCAGGCGGAGGCATCATGTAACCTTGTATTCCAAGGTTCATCTGGGGATGAACCCAGGGATTCTGTGCAAGCGGCGGTGGAGCTGAGAAAGAAACTCCTCCAGTGGTGGTGGGAACCTGCGGTGCCGGCGGAGCAGGTGGTGGTACGGGGGATTCTGCTTGTGGAGTCACTCCTGCGGGGGGAGGTGCTCCACCATCAGCGACGGTAGGTGGCAGTGCTCCGCCTATAGCGGTGACGGGAAGAACGATGTTTGCATCTTGGGAGGTGTTTTCTCCTCCTCCAACAGCTCCAGATCTCGTTGCAACCATGGCTGTTGAAAACGAAGATGTGCTTGTTTTTCTACCAACAAAAAGAAAGGAAGAATAAGGAAGACTGGTTTCCCACAGACGGCGCCAAAAATGATGGGTCCAGGAATGGATGGGTCTGAATCCGATCACTTTACGATTTGTATTTTGTGGAGGAAACCACCGGAGCTTCGCCGGAAAAAGAGAAAGGGGTTCAACCTGTTGGGACAAGCACAAGAAGAGTCAGAAGGCCAAGCTGGGGGAACTGGGGGTGATACCCAGTTTGGCTCTCCGACGCTCAAGTCAGTTCAATGTATGAGGGTAAGTGTAAGCTTAGTTACAGTTGCAGTGATGAAGAAAGCTTAGAGAATGCTTCAGAATGCTTCAGAAATTGCTTACAGTGTAGAAGATGACTTGGGTTATTTATAGTTGAGGGTCAAGGGCCCTTTGGTCATTTGCCTCAAGTGGTCCTGGCCGAATGTTGCCCTAACACGTGGCGCTGTGAGAGAGAAACCTAGGAGGAATCTTCTGCAAAAGCGGCCCAAAAGTTAGTGCTAGCAACAGTGGCAGGTGCGCGGGCATGTACGTTGTGTCAGAGAGCCATGTGGGTGGTTGGTGACGAGGGCTTGAGAGCGCGCTCGTGACAACCTTGAGTCTTGGAGGCCAAGATATCCGCTGAGGGGGATGAAGGCTCCAGTTCAAGTGACGAGCCAAAGGGGAGGCCACTCTGAGGGAGTGTAACGCTCGAAGAGTGCTCCCTTGGCACGTGGGCGTACCAATCGTTCAGTTTGTTGGACGCTCGAGGGAGTGATAGCGCTCGTTGGGCTTAACTCCTTGAAGAATGATTGCGCTTGTTGGGTTTGGCGCTCGTGCGCCGATGGATTCACCTTTGATGGCGGCCGGCTTAGCGCATGACTTAGCGCTCGTGCGCTGATGGGTGCAGCCTTGTGGAGACAGATGTCATCAGCTCGGTGATGCCACGTGTCTTCATGTGGGACGATCGTATTTTGACCCCATCACATATAACTAAATGCCTCTGCAACCCGTGCAATACATATAATTATATCTTTTATAATATATAATTATATGCTAGTATGTGATGCATGCGATACACGTATTTTGATAATTATATATTCTAAAGTAACTAAAAATTATTAAATATTAAAATAATATTACAATTATAAAGTAGTTATATTATAATTATATTATATTATATTATATTATATATATATATATATATATATATATATATATATATATATATAGAACGTCTAACTAAAAATATGTAAAGTTATTATTATTGATAAAATTAATTGAAAAATGTCTGTGAACCAAAAAACACAAAAAGATAACTAAAAATATATTACACATATTAGAATTACAATAATATGAGTATCATATTATAATAATGTTTCATTTTTCTAAAATGAATATAGAACCATATGAAGTATATAAAATGAATAAAATATAACTAAGAATATAAATTTAAAGTGAAATTGATCGAATATAAAAGAAAACTCAAAATTATTAGATTTTAAGAATATCAATTTGATAATTCTAAAACCATATATGTAATTTTGCATAAAAAACCATATAAATTATAAAGTAAAAATGAACCGTGAAAACAAATCACATTCTTAAAATACATATCAATTTTGTAATATCATTATATACTTAATAACGAAAATATTATGAATAATATGAACATTTAAAAATTAATTTATAAATTTTTACATAATATAATATTTATTTTATAGATTTTATAAATTTGTAATAGTTGATCATTAAAAGTAATAATTTAGTAATAATAATAATAATCAATTATAATTTTTAATAAAACTTAAATAAGATCTCTTCCTCCATTAAAGAGTTAATATACTCTATAGTCTAACTTTTTTTTTTTTTTTTTTTTTTTTGGTGCTACTCTATAGTCTAATGACATGATTGATATGATAAAATAATGTATGAATGGAATGAGCATTTTCACATTCATTTCTAAACCCTTGATTGGTATAAAATACAATTAAGAATGTTCATTAGTCCTTCCCAAGATAATGTCCATTGCTTTATTCATGGTATTATCCATTACCCCAACCTTGATCGTATTAATGATTCTCAATCTATTGAGAAACAACTATATTTTACTTTTATAAAATTATCCTCATTAAATCTAATTAAATCAAACCTTATTTTTTTATGTTCTTCATTTTTTCTTCTGCTATTTTTCGACTATCTTCTTTCCCACAAAATTTAATAAAATCTAAATCAAATCTCATTATTCAAGTGTCTTTTGGGGTTTTAAGGAAAAAATGAAAAATAGAATAAGAATGTTAAAAAAAAAAAAAGTTAATTAAGAAGATTAAGAAGCTAATAGTGAAAGGGGAAAAATCATAACATTATTGCATAAATAAGGATAAGAGTTCTTGAGCAAAGGGCCAACATTAAAAAGTAAAAAATAAAGGTAAACTATTAGTTATAAATTTAATGAAGAAAAAATGCTACAAATAATTCATAATTAATGTTATAAAATTAAAATATAAGAGGATTTTTTTTTTTTTTAAATAACACAAAGAAAAAGGATTGAAAAAGTTTTTAAATAACGTAAAGAAATATTATAAATCCATAAATAGTTAGACAAAAAGTAAAAAAAGAACACTGGAAATTAAAGAAACAACATAAATGCTTCAGAAAAAAAATATATTATAGAAAAGATAGATGAATGCACAAATATATTCAAATATATTAATCACATAGATGAATTCACAAATATAGCTTAATACAAAAATAGTAAAACTAAATCTGGGATAATTTAAATAAATAGCGGATTCAAAATTACAAAGAAAGGAAGATTTGACTATTAAAAAGGTAAACATCCATAAATTTAATATAACAAACATAAATTAATAATTAAAAAATATATACATCACATCAACAAATAACAAATCTGAAAATTAAAGATACATAATAATATGAGGAAACTAAAAATATTACAATTCAACACACTTATTTTAGTAAAAATAGAGGTATTTTCGAAAACATGAAACTAAAATACTAATCAATAAACAATAATAATAAAAATTTATATATAAATCTGCAACGTATAGTATAAATTCACATTCTTCCTAACTGAAAAATTAAATGTAATAATTGAACAAAGGTCAATGAAAAGTAAAAAAATTCAATTAAAAAGAAATTCAAGAAACTCTCTTATTTTTAACTTCATCTTTACATATTATACCATTCATGAAAATACAAAGAAAAAAAACCATGAACCTCAAACATCATCAAAGGAATAGACAAAGATTATGAACACTATACATTAACTGAACTCCCAATCAACATTACGAAATTGCGTACAAATCTCTACAATTTAAAACATTTTAGATGAATTCGAAATGAGAAAAAAATGAATGATAGAAATAAATCTGAATGAATGCATTTGAAGAGAGGAGATTTGGAGATGGAGAGAATGATTATATAGGCATGACGAAATTTGAATGATATGGTAAATTGAAAGAAATAAGGAAATAATAAATAATATCCATTAAATACGTTTATAATTGCATACTAATAGAGAATTGATTCTTGAGATCTTTATGAATTAATTAAAAAATACGAAAAAGAAAAAACAATTAAAATAATTCTAATTATATTTTTGATTAACAATAATTTGGAATTATTAAAATTCACCAATAAATAAATTTCAAATGCCATGAATTCTGAGGGAGTGGTGGCTATATTAGGGAATTCAATTCCGTTTGCTCATTTTTAGGAGATTTGATTACCAATAGCATATATTTAGTATTGATTCATGGAATAATTAATGAATTGCATATAATAAGGATTGTGTTTAATAATAATTGAAATATATTGATCCAACAACCAATTAGAAATTATTTTTTTAATAAAATATTTTTAGAAAACAACACAAAATAATATTGAGTCAAAATAGTACAATATATATAATAGTATAGATATGTATATTTTCAAAAGAAATTCATAATGAAAAATATATTATGAATATTGCTGAAAATAATTATTTTCTTTAGTAATATTTATTTTCATAATAAAATTATATACAAAATAAATATTTTAATTTTAATTTTTCTTTATCTATCTCTTTAAACCTAATTAATGATAGCATTAAATATCACCCTAATTATGGGGTGAATGTCATGATATATAAAAATTATCAATTCATTCTTTCTTAATTAAAGCTCATTAATCATGACCTTTATTTATATTGATAAAAATATGTATAATCTAGAACATAAATTCATACATAGAAGGTATATTATAAATATTGTCAAAGATAATTATTTCCATAAGTTACTATTTGTTTTAAAATAAATAATATACAAAATAAAGATCAACCAATTACATTTTTTCTATTTAATCAAAAATCTCAAAAAACCCACAAAATTCCACATCATAAAAATACACAATAAACAGTCAAACCTCGTTTTCAAATATATAATAGTATAGATTATATAACAATTGAAATTCTAGTGGTGGAATTAATAGCAAATACTTTATTTAAGTATATGTGTTTAGAGTAGTGTTTATATTTCTATCTTTCTTTTATACATGTTTATATTCTTTCTTTTATACACGTAGAATGATAGATTTTCCATAAAATTATGTGGGGAAGATTTTGTACTTTTTTGCATCATTAATTTATTTATTTCTTAATTTGCAAATTATACTTCCCTATACCGATTAAATTAGGTAAATTGATTTCTTCTTATATGACATTTTGTTGTAAAAAATATCTTGATACATATATTCTTGCAAAAAGGAATAATATATATTCTGTAAATGCAGGTTGTTTTAATGCAGGTTATTTTGGATAACAAATTACATTGGTGAAGCATGCTAGAAGAGTTCTGACTTTAGATTGTAGAAATTGAATTTGTAATGTTAGGGAGATGAAATAATTGTGTTGTATTGATCTTAGATTGATCTAGGAATTGAAGGACTTTCTTAATACAAAATAATTAGTGTTTTGATGTGTCCATTCAAGAATTTCTTTATATTTGATTGAATGTTCAAAATTGAAGTGTAATTTTTCTGAAATTTTATAAGTGTGAAGAAAGAAAAAATAATAAAATACCACAAATCATTAGAATAATAATAATTAAAAAATGTATGAATTTAAAGACATAGAAAAGTGCCCCAACATTAACTATTTATTTAATCTCTATTTAATCTCTAATTTTATATAAGGACATTTATTTGTGTCTTATAAATGTATTAAAAGGATATATGTAAGTGGCTCAATAAAATAAGCTATCGGGACATTTTAAGTGTCCCAAAACTTTATACGACGTCAATACATGCGACATTTATATTAAATGTCCCAATATGTACCATATAGGGATACTTGGTTGTGCCTCAATAATCAATTTTTGTTGTATTAATTCACTTTAAAAAGATAACTTGAGAGGAAAAGATTGTCAAACCTCGACCGAAACAAGGAAAATGGGGTTTTAAATTTTCGTCGATACGTTTACCAGATCCCGATACAAATTTTTAGGATCGGAATCAGGAAGCAATTCAGTATCCGACTGCGAATTCTTGGTACATGAATAGCCCGAAGTATTTAAAAAGTTATATTTATATTATTTACTTGATATTATTTGGTTGTAAATTATAAATAACCTATTAACTTAATAAGTTATTCGACTAATGACTAAAGCTTACTGCTTCAATGTTAAAAAAGAGCAACAGGGTTGATAGCAATTTTATTCTGCAATGAGTACTAATGATAATAAATGGATGGAATTGGATGAATTTTATTTTGTAATGATAATTTTATAGATTGATGGAAATATGAAATTGGATAATTTACTGTAATAATGTTTACTAAACAACTGAAAATTGCTAAAATAAACTTTTAGGATTATTTGACATGTACCGTTTGAATACATTAATTACATAATATTTTCAAAAATAAAAAAAAAGGGAAAAAATGAAAATTATATGGGGCTCCACACGAATCCGTCCCAAATTCCAAACTCCCCAATTAGTCGGGTACCCGACATTTTCGGAATGAGATCGGATACCCAAATTTTCATCCCCAATCTGAGCTCCTCGATCTCGAACTTCTCAAATCTCAAACTTACCGTTCGTGCCCACCCTTAACTATATTGAATATTATGTTTAACTATCTCACCCCATAAACTAACTCAAGAAAAAAAATGATTGCTCAGTCATTATCGATTGATCACAGCATTTTTGTACTTCCGATAACATTTAACAATGTATATATACTGCCAAAAAATTATGTCATTGCAACATCAATATATAAGACACCGTCAAACCAATACAAAGAGGGTCAAAGAGAGCTTTTCTGTTATTCTGATCAATCATATATATGATAAGGATATTACATTTATTAATGTGATTCGTTGAGTTTGATGAAGCCGAGCATAGATTAGAATATTCGATTGGTATTAGTCTCTCATCTACTGAAATGTTCTCATCTGTTTTAGAGTGAAGAAATCGAAATTTAAAAATTGTCCTTCAAACATTTCCATGTAGTTTGTTCGTCAGAGTAAGTGATGGTTAGATCCTTACAGAAAGATATACACTGGAGAATTGAAAGATATGCACATTCGTTTTAATGTATGTTTTCATAATTCTATTAAATTATAGTAATTATATTATTATAAGCATATATATATATATATATATATATGAAGATAATGAGAAGTCACGTAACTTTAATTTTAAAATGATTTGTAATTAATATATATCTATATATATTATCTTACGAGAAAGGTAACGAGAGTTTTACGTAGACCTCTCATTACTTTACGAGTTCATTAACTTGCTCAGAAGGTAAGAGCTCATGATTGACTCTTCTATTACATAGATGGTCACATTCTATTAAAACAAACAAAAAATCTCATACTATGTGACAGATTGATTTTGTATGATTATTCCAACCTCATATTATTGGCTTTGTATGATAAAAAAAAAGGAGTCTCACGTATGTCCGCAATCGAAGTTCTTGAGTAAAGGCAAAAAAAAGAAAAAAAGTGGCGCACCATTTGGTGCAATTGGCGCGTAATCTTAGTGATCTGGATTTTGTACTCTCTGTTTCGTTATTTCTTGTCTTTCACACGTTAGTATTGTATAGTTTTCTTCTTTTCCTTTTTCTTTTTTTTTGTTAAAAAAAAGAACATTGATAATAATTAAAACGCATATATATATATATATACTTTTAAATTTTGATGAACCTGGAGACCATGCAACAATGTTTTCTTTCAACAGTTTTGGCCCACCGCCGCCAGGTTGCTCAGCTCACTCCTGACATAATTTTAACGTTATTTTTTTTTCTTTTAAGATTTTATTTTTATATATATTTCAAAACTCTTTAAAATCCAACCAATTATAATCTATGATATACGGACACTGCGACATGGATACGACACGATACGGATACGACGACATAAATTTTTTCTTGAATTTCTCACGTGAGGAGTGTCGGACACGGTGTCCGACACGACATAACACGACAAAATAATATTTTTAGGAATGTTCGTGTATTGTAGATTATAATATATGCTGACAATTTTATTTCAGTAATTAAAGCCTGTTAGGAAAAATTGGAATTACATATAAAAAGTTCCAGTAGAACAGACTGAAATTACACAGATAAAGCTCCAAATGAACAAAAATTCCATAAGTGTTTAGAACGATTGTTTTTTAAGGGAATGGAATAGAATCTTCAGTATAACGATTAAAACAGGGGATTGACATGGGTAATCCCTGTCCTTAAGGTTTCTATTGCCCCTACCACAAATGGTTTACTAAAGGTTCCAGGCAATACACCTCCAGGATATATGTCAAGACTCAAAGGAAAAATAAGTTCTCAGTGATAGCAATTCACTTAAAGAACTCTCAAGAGTGTTGCTTTGTAAAGGATTATATTTCTTATTGGAAATGGGGATGTTTTATACTGTTCTGGTACTAGACTTGCAGTTATTGGTACTTAATTCGATTTGATTGCTCTTATAACTTCCTGACCGTTACAAGATCATGGATATGTTGGTAATCAAATTTCTGTAACTTCCATATGGTTTTAAAACATTTGTTACAGAATATTTCTGTAACTCCCGTCAGCTTTGAAGTACTAGTCATTCCAACCGTTACAGAAATAATATACCAATTAAATACCAGTAACTGCTACAGTTTCTCAATTAGTACCAGCAGCTCAACAATCATGTTTTTCAAACAATAAGATATATCTTGTAATATTTCCACACTAATATTAAAGATATATTCAACAAAACCAATGCACGTAATCAGTTATGCCCAAATGAAAGTAAAGGACTAATTCTTTTATTCCAACCTCATATTATTGGTTTGTACGTATGATAATGTTTCCTTGACAATTTCACAACAATTTCAACTACCAAATGTAAACTGAAAGGTATTGTTTGCACTAAAAATTCGTGTTTATTGAATTTGGGTAAACATTGCATAAATAGTACAAACTATTTGATAACTTAAATAAAAGTGGTTTTCAATCTTCAGTTTGATCCTCTAATTCTTCCTTTGAATTAAAATTGAAATCTCCAAACGCTCCTTGATGGATTTGGTGGTTTGATCTTCTTCAACTTCAAATTTAGTTTTTAATAATGTTAATCCGCAGGTCCTTCGACTTGTTTACGAATCAAACGCCAGATTTTGGAGAATTTTGCCAAGAACGCCTTTGAACTCGTCGCTAAATCCATTTATGTAGCTTGAATATAACACCGATTCGCCGGTATAACGCCTTAATAGCGGATCAAACGCTTTGATTTTGATAACTTCGGGGAAGAATACCTTTGAACGCTTTTGAACTCTGTCTTGAATTTGTAGATGTGGGATTCAAGAGTTAGAGTTCAACTCAAATTTATTTAATAATTATCTCTTGTATTTTTTTAAAGAAATAATGTCAAATAAAATCAATTGGATATTTATCTCTTTAATATTTGTTTTTATTTTTAAAGAGATAATATCAAAATAAAACTTGAATTTAATTACAACTAGACAACTGATGAGATTATTCCTTAAAAATATTTAATAAATAAAATAATATCAAATCTTAATCTTTATTTTGGAAGACTATATATTTGATCACTACAAGAAATCCTGCAAATTAAGACGGAAAATTCCGAGGGAATTCCGACGGGACACATGCCGTAGGAAAACCCTCCCTCGGAATTCAAAACCGACGGAAAACCGACGGAATTCCGAGGGACAAAAATCGTAAAAAAAAAAATTAAATTTAAAAAATTCCGACGGAATTCCGAGGGAAATTCCGTCGGAATTTGCTTTAAAAAAAAATTTTAATTAATTATTTCCGACGGAATTTCCGTCGGAATTTACTGGAAAAAAAAATTTTAATTAATTATTTCCGACGGAATTTCCCTCGGAATTCCATCGGAATTTACTGGAAAAATAAAAACTTAATGAGCCCCTGGGGATTCGAAATTTTAATTAATTATTTCCGACGGAATTTCCCTCGGAATTCCATCGGAATTTACTGGAAAAATAAAAACTTAATGAGCCCCTGGGGATTCGAACACCCGACGTTGTGGTAGGAAGACCTTATGGAAACCAAGGTAAACCGGTTGAGCTAGATCAATTCATTGGTTTAGTTTGATACAAATATTTATATATCATTTGAAATAATAAAATCATAAATTTTGTAGACTATATTTAAAATTGAGTTCTAAGAAAATATTAATTATAACTACAAATATTATAATACGTCATAAGAATTCAATTTAAGCATAGATAAAATCGACGGAATTCCGACGGAAATCCCGTCGGAATTATTTAATATTATTTTTAATTTTTATTTTTAAAAAATCCGATGGAATTCCGACGAAAAATTCCGTCGGAATTATTTAATATTATTTTTAATTTTTATTTTTAAAAAATCCGAGGGAATTCCGACGGAAAGTTCCGTCGGAATTATTTAATATTATTTTTAATTTTTATTTTTAAAAAATCGGACGGAATGCCCGTCGGAATTATTTAATTTCTATTTTTATAGTTTATATTTAAAAAAACCGACGGGAATCCCATCGGAATTCCGTCGGAATTATTTAATATTATTTTTAAAAAAATCCGATGGAATTCCGACGGAATTTCCGTCGGATTTATTTAATTTTTATTTTTTAAAAAAAAAACAAATTCCGTCGGAATCCCCTCGGGAATTCCGAGGGAATTCCGACGGCCTGTTTCCCTCGGAATTTTCCGTCGGATTTCGGCGAATTTCTTGTAGTGGATGTTATTCCATTAAATATAAATATTTTTATAAAATAACTCGTATCAACAGATGTCCCCACTTCAAGGCTTGGCGAAAAACGTACCAAGTATTCTTGCGAAGACGAGACTTGAAGTACTCAAATTTATTGAACAAAACTTTCCTATGAAGATACGACTGAACTTGAAGTTTAATTCAAGTTGCCTGCATACCCCCTCAAGAGGATCAAGTCATGACGTAGTTCAAACTTTTTTTCAAACTTACCGACATTTTATATACTTGTATCAAGGAGTAAACACTTGAATTTGATGTTAAACAGTTTGTACTCATATCAAGGAGTAAATTTGAATTTGAATTTGAAAACAGTTTATACTCGTATTAAAGAGTAGTTTATACTCGTATTTAAGGAGTAACTTTGATTTGACATAAACAGTTTATACTCGTGTTAAGGAGTAATTTACTTGAACTTGATTTTAAACAGTTTATACTCGTGTTAAGGAGTATCATTTGCATTTGATTTTAAACAGTTTATATTCCTATTAAGGAGTAACTTGAATTTGATTTAAACAGTTTATACTCATGTTAAGGAGTACACTTGAATTTGAATTTGAAAACAGTTTATACTCGTATTAAGAAGTATATTTGAAAGTTTAGACTCTTATCGAGGAGTATTTTTTTGACTTGAATTTGAAAACAGTTTATACTCGTGTTAAGGAGTACACTTGAATTTGAATTTGAATTTGAAAATAGTTTATACTCGTATTAAGGAGTAACTTGAATTTGATTTAAATAGTTTATACGCATGTTAAGGAGTACACTTGAATTTGAATATCCATTTGAATTTGAAACAGTTTATACTCGTGTTAAGGAGTAAGCTTGAATTTGATTTAAACAGTTTATACTCATGTTAAGGAGTACACTTGAATTTGAATTTGAACTTGAAAACAGTTTATACTCGTGTTAAGGAGTATATTTGACAGTTTAGACCCTTATCGAGGAGTATTTTTCTAACTTTCACTTTAATTTTAGTCGCCCCCGGTATTTTCCTGGCGGTCTGTATGCACTTGTTGAATTTGATTTCTTTGATGATGCATGATACTTTTTTTTGACCCCATTGATGTTGATAAAGTTGTGATACTAGTGGTATTCACTTGTGTAGTATCTCCATCGTCAAGGACGATCTTTCCATCATTTGCAAGTTCCATATCTTTTCTTTAATGACAAAACACTTTTCTGTGAGGTGACTAATGACACGATGGTACTTGCAATATTTAGGGTCGTTCACCCTTCCACTTTCATTTGGACGTTTTGGTTTGGGGAGCTCAATCAACTTCTTAGCTAATAGTTCATCAAAGATATCAGGTATATCCGATTCTAAAAAGGGGTATTCTTTCTTTTGATTTCTTGTTGAGAAGTTAACTCCACGATTGATAGTAACAAGTTCCATGTCATGAGCACGAGTAGCCAATTCTTCAAAGTTGTGCGGTTTGATTCCTTGTAAAATATAGAGAAGTTCCCAATTCATCTCTTGAATGCACATTTCAACTGTGGATATTTTTTAGAGTTTGTCTTTGCAGTTTAAGCTTACTGCTCGCCAACGGTTGATATAATCCACAACAGGTTCATCTTTCCATTGTCTTGCATTGGTAACTCAGTCATACTTACGATACGACGTGTGCTGTAAAAGCGGTTAAGAAACTCTTTCTCCATTTGATCCCAACTTTCAATTGATTCTGGTTCCAAGTCAATATACTACTCGAAAGCATTTCCTTTGAGTGATCGCACAAACAGTTTCACCAAATGATCACCATATGTTCCTGCATTGGTGCATGTTTCTATGAAATGGGCCAAATGTTGCTTTGGATTGCCATTTCCATCAAATTGTTGAAAATCTGGTGGTTGATAACCCATTGACATCCTTAAGGAGTCAATATATTTTGTGTATAGTTTTGTGTATGTTGTAGATTTTAAATTTGGTACACCATATTGTGCTTTGATTGTGTCTGCAATCATATACTGCAACTCTTGGATAGATAATATTTCAATGGATGTAGTAGGGTGCTTATATTTCTGCATTGACTCATGTTCCTGGCTTGAGTCAACTTTTTTTCCAGTTGTAGTAGCTTGAAGCAAAGTTTGAGGATTGAAGTTAGATTCTTTCGAAATTTATTTCTCCAATTTGTCCATAAGTTAGGGGATTTGAAAGTCTCTATCTTCTATAACCTTTTGTAGATCACTCATTGCTTGAGTCATTTAAACAATTTGCTCTTCCATAGAAGAGATTGTTTTTGAGTCAGTTGCCTTAAGACTTGTTGGATTTAAACCATCCGATGAGTGGGAGTCGGAGAGTTTGCCTTTTGTAGATGATTGCAATGTAGCATCACTTTGTTTGTCCATCAGAGCTAGTTGATTCTTAGGAGCCATTGAACAAATTTTGATGTACGAATTTAATATATGGAATGGAAGTGATGAGAGGTAAGATTTGTCCCACTGGGCATGCCAATCTGTTTGCACTAAAAATTCACGTTTTATTGAATTTGGGTAAACATTGGATAAATAGTACAAATTATTTGATAACTTTAATAAAAATGGTTTTCAATCTTCAGCTTGATCCTCCGATTCTTCCTTTGAATTTAAAGTTGTTGAAATCTTCAAACGCTCCTTGATGGATTTGGTGGTTTGATCTTCTTCAACTTCAAATTTAGCTTTTAATAACATTAATCCGTAGGTCCTTCGACTTGTTTACGAATCAAACGCCAAATTTTGGAGAATTTTGTTAAGAACGCCTTTGTATTCGTCAGTAACTCTGTAGATTTAGCTTGAATATAACGCCAATTTGCTGATATAACGCCTTAATAGCGGATCAAACACCTTGATTTGATAACTTCGGGGAAGAACACTTTTGAACGCCTTTGAACTCCGTCTTGAATTTGTAGAGAGAATTTTTGTAGCACCCGCGACGAGAGCACCACATCACCCCCAATATGAATTCGGTCCACATATGAAATGGCTAATCCATACATGAACTAAACTCACAGCGAACGGAAGACAATAAAACGACTATTCTAGCTAGGCGGAATCTAACCCTGTAACAAATCAATAATACTAGCGATGCGTAAGCAAGGCAATGACATTTGCAATATCCATGAGAAATAAATGCAATTCCATAGACAAGTAAATACGGGTTCCACTAAATGATACACCTATCCTAACCTGTCCCGAATCAATTCCACGTAATAATATAGAACGGGTTCAACTAAAGTCCTAGAAACCTGTCCCGAGTTCAATATAATTCAGTAAATAAATCAATAAATAAGTACATTCGATAAGTAAATATAATAGCAGTAAGTATACACGTGCAGGACTCGAATAAGGACAAATGACTCAATCTCGCCTAGCAACCACCTGTGAGGAACCTGGAAGTGAAGGGGAAAAGAGGGATCAGTCTCTAGAAGACTGAGTGAGCAGGAGGTATACGTATATATAGAAACATGCACATGCAAGTTATAGATCCCAAGCAACGTTTTAGTTAAAGTAGTTCTCATGAGGGCAAGAAATCACTTAAGCTATGCTCGGACTTTACAACTATCACTTTAGACACTTAGTTACAATTCAGGCTATCAGTGGCTCGGCGAATGAGCGTGCACAATCTCCAACCAAGCTCCGACAGTGTACAATAATTAGGTTCCAGTTTTAAAGGTGATCATGCAATCCACTCGTTACCATACAGTGCAGTAGTGCGATAGTGTACTCAATCAATACAATCAGTCAGTGCAATCAATACAGTAACCCGAGGACAGCCCGTGGTACCGGACTCACCCCCAGTCTCTTTTTCCCTCCAATGATGGGAAGGTTGCGAGCCTTTCACCATCCAGTCATGGTGAGCGTTAGGAACATGACTCCCACGCCCGAGATTCCTTCTTCCACCAACTCCTAGTGGATTCAGGGTTCATCTCACAATGTGGGAAAGTACAAGAGATCACATTCGGCCCGATGCCTCCCCGGATTACTCAATACACTCACCCTGGGCCCCAATCAGTGTGCAGTACAGTATCTCGCCAAAACATGAGTGATCAGTCAATAACAATAACAATAGGTTCAGTTTCAATTAACATTTACTCGATAACTTGTTTGAAATCAGTATACTTATAATTGTAGAATTTAGGCCAAAACTTACTCATGCAGGTTTTAGGATTAATACGTAACTAGGACAGAAAACACCCTCACCTGACAAGCAACGGAACAAGCCAAGTGTGCAGAACAAAGTTCGCTCGATAGATGATCTCCGTCCTGGAGAAGAACTAAATAAGAAGGGAAACAATGTGTACTCGTGAGAGGAGACTCAATAATGATACCAATTACGACGCACGACAATGATGTGAGATGGCATGAAATATATGAAATGATATGCAAGATGATAAGCTAAGTCATGATCATGTTCTTATGTGCATTTAAGGGCAATTAAATTAATTAGCACTTACATTCAATAAACGAGTTCAATTACATGAAATTATGCAAGTAAATCGATGTAATAACACTTAGGCATGCAAGGGAAGTCATGAAATAACAATACACGAACAAAACACATAAAAACACTAAAACAGGGTCGGGAACGGCCTCGCTAGCTCTGGGAATGGCCATGCTTAGAGGTCCCGCCCATGGGAATGGTCGTTCCGGTTCCACACTTGAGATGGGAACGGCCGTTCCCAGTTCCCCGAACTTCTCCCTGCGGCGCTGTAAAGAATTGGCTGGTATGACTACTGGGAATGGCCGTTCCCAACTCCAGTACAACACGGGAACGGTCGTTCCCATCTGGTTCGTCCAAAAAGAAGCAGGAATAGCAACAATGGCACCTGGAGCCCCATTCAAACACCAACACCACTCCAAACCACACCAAATTACACGAAATTGATACCACAGACCAAATAAAACACTTAGGTCACATATTTACACATTAGAACCCGTAAAACGGCCTTGATCACATAGAACTCACACCTCGGATACTATTCATCATCTTCCCAAATTAACACATAGACACAAATCCGAGGCACGAAAGGTATATCAAATTAAAGCACGTAACGAATAGAGCACAATTCTTACCTTAGGTCGTTGATCGGACGGTTGGATCTCAAAAACCCGAACTTGAGGTCTTGGTGCCAAAATGGGGAATTTCTCTCTTCTTTCTTGTTGTGTTGCTGTTGATCGATCAGGAGTAAGGAGAGAGGGATAAGGTTGGCCCTTTTCAAGGGTTGTTCAATCGGGTAGGTTGAAATGGGTAGGGTCAAGCGGTATCCGGTCCACCCGGATCGGATTTTAAAACAGTTAGGCAATCAAATAGGTTTAAAACAATAAAAGGTTAAGTATTTGAATCCGAATCACCGAAAGGAACTCAATAATAAGGTTGGAATTCGAATCCGAATTCCCGGGCTCAAGGTAGCTACGAAGGCCTCAAACACCCTAATTAAAATTAGGTTCCTATCTTGCAATTATTGGACAATTGAGTCCAAGTACAATTTAAATAAATTTCTAAAGCGCACATAATTAAATAAAATTACACGTTGACACTTTTAACATGCGACGTCACATAAATCACATAATTACTGAATGAAACTCTCTCGTGACGTCGTACCTGACTTGTCGGGAAAACGGGGCGTTACAATTTTGGCCTTCTTCTTCTCCTTAGCCTTCTTGTATTTGTGTTCTGTGTTAAATCAACTACCCCATGACCCTTTTATATAGGTGTGGGATTCAAGAGTTAGAGTTCAACTCAAATTTATTTAATAATTATCTCTTGTATTTTTTTAAAGAGATAATATCAAACTCGCCCACCATTACTACGAAAAAAGCCCTGCCCTTTTCATTCGCTACTAGGAAAGGAAAATCACTTGGATATTTATCTCATTAATATATTTTTTTATTTTTAAAGAGATAATATCAAAATAAAACTTGAATTTAATTACAACTAGACAACTGATGAGATTATTCCTTAAAAATATTTAATAAATAAAATAATATCAAATCTTAATCTTTATTTTGAAAGATTATATATTTGATGTTATTCTATTAAATATAAATATTTTATAAAATAACTCGTATCAACAGGTGTATAATTACATAAAAAGTTGAAAGTATCTTGAAACCCAAACAAGAATGGAAAATTTTGTCTAATTTTTAAATATCATTTTTGAGTGAAATAAATAAGATACAAAAAAAAATAAGATAATAGTACAATATGGTCATTCAACTATACAAATATTAACAAAACGATCTTCACAGATGTGACATCGTCTAACAAACAAATCCCAATGACCTTTTTGAGATAAATCACAATGTAAATGTAGTACGTTACATCAAAACTTATAACAGAACTAGCCAAAACCCTAATAGTTTCGAGATCTTACTAACAGAAAAATCTTAGAAACTATGCGGTAACAAATGAAAGATCGATAGATCACTCCCCAATGATATTGAATGTTTAGAAACCTACAAAATACAAATCTATTGTAACAAAGCCAAAGACCATCAAAAAGTAAGGGAAGGGGCAGAAAAGTTTTCTCCTCTAGGTATTCATGTTAATGTCTGCAAAATGACGGATCCGAGCAGGTCAGTCAATGGATTTAATTTGTATTTTCGGGTTGTGCCCTCCAATTGCTCACTCGACGAGTAGAAGTAGGACCTTCGAGCCTTAGGCTAACAACTCCGGAGGTGTGTATGTCACCCACCCCTCCAAATCGAAGTGAGAATAATAAGGGAACTAGTCAACGTAAAAAGACCGGAGGAAATGAATAGTAATTACCTCAAACATAGAGCAGGTAGACATAATTTTACCTTAAAAAGATCACTTTCAAGATGTAATTTGAAGAATAAATTAGTATGATAAATAAAGTTTATCTAAAAAGTAGGTTGGTTTTGTAAGGCGAGAGGAACAACACACACGTTATAGTGTACGAATGTGCCCCTAAAGTTGAACCCTAATGTTGGTCGGCCTCCAATTTTAATTAATTAATATTCAAACTATATTTTATTTCCATACATTTGGAGGGTTGGTTTGTTTCCACTTTTGCCTTCTTTACGAGGATTTCTAGGCTACATGGCCTTTGCCAAGAAAAGGAAGCATGCTATAAATCATACACATACTTTTACACATATATAATATTACTATAAATATAATCATATATTAAGTCCGATGCATCGTCGTTGAGCGTAGTTTAACGGTTTGTTGTTATATAGATTTGAAGTTCGTGGTTTGAATTAATTAAAATTTCGTAATTTACTGATTTGATTTAGTACTAATTTGATCGAAATCTTTTGATTTGGATCAATGAGAATCTTGATATAATTTAACGGTTTAATCTTATACTATTTTAATGAGAGTCCCGTATTTTTATTAGTTAGAATGTTCGATGCTAGTTCAAATTCTAATAGTTTAGTTTTTTTATGCATAGGGGGTTGCTTGGTTTCCACTTTTGTCTACTTTGATGAGGATTTCTAGGTTACAGGGCCTTTGGCAAGCAACGGGAGCATGGTGTGAAACATACATACAATATATATATATAGGGATAAATATTTTTTGTCATCCGAACTATGCTCATTTTTGCAATTTACCATCCAAACAAATTTTCATTGCAAACCGCCATCCAATCTTTGCATTTGTGACAAAACATCATCTGAAAGTGGTTTGGTGTGACGTGTATGTTTTAGGAAAATGCCACGTGTCAATTTTTTTTCCCCAAAACCACCGAAAAAAATGATTTAAATGGCGTTTTGTCACAAATGCAAAGATTTGATGGTGGTTTGCAATGAAAATTTGTTTGGATGGTAAATTACAAAAATGAGCATAATTCGAATGACAATAAATATTTATCCATATATATATATATATATATATATATATATATATATGTGTGTGTGTGTATGATTTAATAGGAAAACAGCTTAATTGTCGAACAAATTAATTTCTTACTAGTTAATTTCTTCTCCCTTTTTCTTTCTTTTTTCAAAAGGTAGACACCATAGTCGCTAGGTTAATATATATAGTATTAGTGGTGGATTAAATAATAGACCCTTGTATATTATTGTATCATTACCCAGTAGTTTGAAACAATAATATTTAAAATAAATAAATAAATTAATTAATTAATAATAATAATAAAAGTAAAATTTGTTGAACATACTTAAAAAGTCAAACACAACGCTTCTAATACTTCAAAAAGATTTGCAATAACTGTTACATTATATTGAAAAGTTGAAATTGAAGTCTCCAGTTTGCAGTTTTGGAAAGAAAAAAGGCAAATTTGGCTTGCGAGCTTATGCAAATTTCACCCACCCTTGGCGAAAAATGATTATTGATTGCTCCATAAATCTTAGGAAGCTACACTCAAAACATGTCCTTAAAGAACGAAATATTTGTGCTAATAGATTGGCGAAATGGGTCAAGACATTTGCCAAAATTGCATCGTGTGGGAGACCCCTTCGGAAGAGATGAGAGATTTGATTGGTTATTACTTATTAGTGACTCTGTGGCTCGTCTCGTTTCATGATCAAAAAGAAAAAATTGAAAATTTTAAATTTAAGAAAAGAAAACACTATTGGAAGAAGTTATTACAATGTATTAATCATGGGAGGATGCAATGTATGTTTGGAAATTAAATATATTAAAAAAGAAAAGTAATATATATATATATATATATATATATATAGATTTCTGAGGTTCTAATTAAGATAATGATTATGGTTTGCTCTGGTGTGTGGATAGTCTGAAAGCTCTATGTCTATTCGTCTTTCCACCGCTCTCTTCAATTTTAACAAATTATAAACCTTGTTTGCCTCTTAATGTACTACCTTAAAAAATATTACAAATTTTGCCTCTTAACAAAAAAATATTAAAAAAATTAAATGTTATACTCTTACGTATATAATACGTCTATACAATTTTCTGACAAACATGTTAGTAGCCAACCTTCTCTCATTGGATTCGTCAAAAATCTACCAGGGGTTTAATGATTTAATGGTTTGATCCGGCCGGTACTAATCTGATCAAAGTTTCAAGATTCGAATTGATAAGAATCATGATATAACTTAACGGTTTGATCTTATACTATTTTGATCAGGGTCTCGTGGTTTGAATTGATTACAATCTTGGGACGCTCACTTTAAAATCTAACTATACATGGGGGTTGGTTGGTTTCCACTTTTGTCTACCATAACGAGGATTCTAGGCTACATGGCCTTTGGCAACCAACAGGAGCATGCTAGGAAACATACATACAAACATAATTATATAAGAACTTTATACAGCGATAATTATCGTAATTTAATAATTTGACGTTATGTTATTTTACTTAAGAGTCTCGTGAGTTGTTCTAATCGAAGAACACCTTAATAGTCTGAACAAATTAATTTCTTGCTAATTAATTTCTTCTATCTTCTTTTCTCATTTTGGAAAAAGGTGGATATTTACCATAGTCGTAGGTAGTTTAATGATGTTTCTTGAAGATTTTGTCACAAGTTTGAGTAATTTACAACAATAAAAAGTTTTTAAATTCCTGAAACATTTCATCACAAGTTCCCTAATATGAAGTTTTTTCTTTTTTTCTTTTTTTTTTTTTTTTTTTTTGTGTGTTTGAGGTCGAAACCGCAGCACTTTGAAATTCTTTTTCATTTATTTAAAATGGTTTCAGGTAAAAATTTTCCTACTTATAATAATTGTGTTTTAATAAATTCGAATATGAGTTTTTTAGCTAAACTAGCATGCCGTCAAATCAACGGACTTAACGCTTAACCCAATAGCTTTAAAGCCCTAAGTTAATAATGGGCTCAAACTAAAAGCTTTAACATGGAACGGGCCCTATTCCCAAATCCCAATAAATTGATTTCTTTTCTTTGTTTTTTTTTTTTTGGAATAAATAAAGGGGCAATTAATAAAAAGGACCAACTATCTTCAAAATTTATCCTAAACCCCCTAATTTGAAAAAAGTATGTTTTACATCATCAATACACATCTTATTTTTTGTAAACCCCCCAAAGCCCTAAAAAGTCTGTTTTACCCTTATATTTTTACTACAACCATACCATTTTTACATCTTCCAATCTCATATTTCTAATCATCTCTCTTCTTATTTCTTCATTTTCTTTACTGATCCGAAATTTGGATTCCGAGTTCTGCCACAACATCCCATTTTCGACGGTTGCGTCACTGTTTTGAAATCGCCGCCGATCAGTTCGCGTTTCGGTGAGCTTCCTGAGTTTCGCCGAAGCTTGCTTCCTTGAAGAATTTCGGTGGGTCTAGTTTAGCGCCGGGCGATTTCCCGACGGGCCTCTGTTCTTGTCGGGGTTCTCAGACTTTTCCGGTGAGTGGCGAGCTTCGTCGTTCAGCTTTTCTTCAATCTTTTCCGAATGAACTTGGCTAATGATTGTTAATAACGCTGATTAGGAAGTAATTGGCAGTATAATTTCATGGATTTTGAGCAACTTTCCATGGTTGCAAATGATTAATTTCCTAATTGCTTGCTGTAATGATTACATGCTGCTAGCGCCGGGCGATTTCCCGACGGGCCTCTGTTCTTGTCGGGGTTCTCAGACTTTTCCGGTGAGTGGCGAGCTTCGTCGTTCAGCTTTTCTTCAATCTTTTCCGAATGAACTTGGCTAATGATTGTTAATAACGCTGATTAGGAAGTAATTGGCAGTATAATTTCATGGATTTTGAGCAACTTTCCATGGTTGCAAATGATTAATTTCCTAATTGCTTGTTGTAATGATTACATGCTGCTAAGTGGATGGTTTGTTGAATTTAAAATTCATTTGAGGGAATTCATACAGAATGTTTATTGAGTATAGGATATTTGTGGTGCAATTATGATGAAATGCTCCGAGTTAATCCCCCCATTTTTTTTGGTTTGGCCTCAGGTTAATTTGCTGAGAGGAAAGAATTGAGACGCCCAGCTGTACCTCGTGGAGCATGTTGTTTGAATTTGAGTTCTGCATATGTGTGAAGAGATTTAGATTTGATACTCTTTGATATATCTCCAGAGATTTCTGCTTTGTATTTATGTTTTATTTTCTTTGGTTCTGGTTGTAATTTACGAATGAGCAAGGAATTTAAATCAATTTTATTGTTGATTTGTTGAGCAAGAAATGAAAAATGCTGAACTACACATACAATTTGTAGAGTATAATTGGTTAAATATTCGTAATTAAAAGCAGAATGTGTAGAGTGATGGATTAAATATTCGTAATTAAAAGCACACTTTGTAGAGTGATGGATTAAATATTTGTAATTAAAAGCAGGCTTTGCAGAGGGATGTGCTAAATATTCGTAATTAGAAGCAGAATTTGTAGAGTGAAACTGTAATAATGCGTAATTGGATGTGCACTTTGTCCAGTGAAATCGTAATAATGCGTAATTGAATGGGCAGTTTGTCCAGTGAAAGGGAAATAATGCGTAACTGGATTAGTGTTTTGTCCAGCGAAACTATAATAATGCGTAATTGGATAGGTGTTTTGTTAATTATACGCAATTGGATGGGTGCTTTGTCCAGTGAAAGGGAAATAATGCGTAATTGGATGGGTGTTTTATCCAGTGAAACGATAATTATGCGTAATTGGATGGGCAGTTTGTCCAGTGAAACTGTAATAATGCGTAATTGGATGGGCACTTTGTTCAGTGAAATGGTAATTATGTGTAATTGGATGGATGTTTTATCCAGTAAAAGGGTAATAATGCGTGATTGGATGGACGCTTTGTCCAGTGAAACTGTAATAATGCGTAAATGGATGGGCACTTTGTCCAGTGAAGCGTTAAAAATGCGTAATTAAAGGCAGACTTTGTCCAGTAAAAGGTTAAAAATGCGTAATTAAAGGCAGATTTTGTCCAGTGAAAGGTTAAAAATGAGTAATTAAAGGCAAACTCTGTCGAGTGAAACGTTAAAAATGCGTAATTAAAGGCAGACTTTGTCCAGTAAAAGGTTAAAAATGCATAATTAAAGGCAGTCTTGGTCCAATAAGACATTAAAAATACGTAATTAAAGGTAGACTTTGTCCACTGGAAGGTTAAAAAATGTGTAATGAATGGCAGACTTTGTCTAGTGAGACATTAAAAATGCATAATTAAAGGCAGATTTTGTCCAGCGAGACATTAAAAATGCGTAATTAAAGACAGACTTTGTCCAGTAAAAGATTAAAAATGCGTAATTAAATGCAGACTTTGTCTAGCGGAAGGTTAAAAAATGCGTAATTAATGACACAATTTGTCCGGTGAAACGTTAAATATTCAGTATCATAATGTTATTAACTCTTGACCACAACATTACAATAATGATTCAATATATCTTGATTACCATTATTGTAATGTTGTGGTCATGATTCAATAAATCTTGAGTATCATTATTGTAATGTTGTGGTCATAATTCAATAAATTTTGATTATCATTATTGTAATATTGTAATGTAATATTGTGGTTATGATTCAATAAATTTTGAGTATCATTATTGTAATGTTGTGGTCAAGATTATTCAATAACATTGTGGAATAACGTAAGTGTCCACAACATGTAACTCAATATTGAGTATCATTGTTTATATGTAATTAAGATTCACAACATGTAATGATAACTTTTATAAATAATAAATATGTAATTAAGATACACAACATGTAATAGTAATTTTTATAAACACTAAATACGTAATTAAGATTCACAACATGTAATGGTAAATTTTTAACGTTTCACTGGACAAAGTCTGCCTTTAATTACGCATTTTTAATGTTTCACTGGACAAAGTCTGCCTTCAATTATGCATTTTTAACCTTTCACTGGACAAATTTTTGCCTTTAATTACGCATTTTTAACATTTCACTGGACAAAGTCTGCCATTAATTACGCATTTTTAACCTTTCACTGGACAAAGCCTGACTTTAATTATGCATTTTTAATGTATCACTGGACAAAGTCTGCCTTTAATTACGCATTTTTAATATTTCACTGGACAAAGTCTAGCTTTAATTATGCATTTTTAACCTTTCACTGGACAAAATCTGCCTTTAATTACGCATTTTTAACATTTCACTGGACAAAGTGTGCCTTTAATTTCGCATTTTTAAGCTTTCACTGGACAAAGTCTGCCTTTAATTACGCATTTTTAACCTTTCACTGAACAAAGTCTACCTTTAATTACTCATTTGGACAAAGTTTGCCTTTAATTACGTATTTTTAACCTTTCACTGGACAAACGCATTTCTAACCTTTTACTGGGCTAAGTCTGGCTTTAATTACGCATTTTTTACCTTTCACTGGACAAAACCTGCCTTTAATTACGCATTTTTTACGTTTCACTGGATAAAATCTGCCTTTAATTACGCATATTTAACCCATCACTCTACAAATTCTGCTTTTAATTACGAATATTCTGCTTTTAATTACGAATATTTAACCCATCACTCGGCAAAGTTTGCTTTTAATTATGAACACATCACTCTGCAAATTCTGCTTTTAATTACGAATACTTAATCCATCACTCTACAAATTCTACTTTTAATTACCAATATTTAATCCATCACTCTACAAAGTCTGTTTTTAATAGTTATTTGCTCATTTTAAATAGCATTAACATAATTTGATAATAGTGCCTCCTCAATACAAGCTCAAAACATCCTCCAAAATACAAGCGCATGAAATATACGGTACGGAAGTATACATATTTCCAGCCAACTATTTGGCCACAACAGTAGCAGAATATATCTTTCACTGTATCCAATCCAGAAATCATCATTCTCTCCTCAAGAGTCCAACTGTTATATTATCTCTGCCAACCAAAGATTAGCAAATGAAAAACAAAACTCAAGAATGCTACATTAGTTACTAAACAAAATTACAACAAATGCACATCACAAGATTAGTAGCACTGTTTCTACAGTGAAGAAGACCCATGTTCAAGTTTCTGGAATGCTACAAAAGAACAAAACAAGAGAGGGTGAAGGCATATACACTGTGAAGAGGAGCAATGACCCATTTTCCATTTATCCAATCCTGACGCACTCGCAGGTCAGAGTGATCAAGCTTTAATTCTTCATCAGAAGCTCTGAAGTACACAGAATATTTGTCATTCTTACGAACTTTGGATATCACGCCAACCCACCAACCTTCATTACACCAAGCATCAACTTGTTCAAGAACTTCAAAACGGTCAATTAATCCAACATCATGAGGGTAAGGCCAAATATGGCGGCTATCTACTTCTTCTCTAAGGAAGTCTGTATCATCATCATTCTTGAGGCTTTTGTACTCAATTAGATACTTTCCTTCATTTAATCTTTCTAGAATAGTAGCAAGAAACCAAGCACCTTCAAAACCCTCTTCGTTGCTACAAACTTCAACTTGTTCTCCTGGGTTGAAATTAGGTTCAAAGTTCTTGATGTTGGTACCACCTAAAGATGATGCTGGAAGTTCCTTATGATAAAGCCACAATTTGTTTAGCCAACACCTTGATATTGTTGGTAGCTCTAGAATGATGTGTGTTTGATCAACGAGAAGCTATTTCTAATTTAACAAATATCAAACACTTCACCCCCAAACCTAACAAGCTATCCATAGATTAAACCTAAAGATGAAAAATCTAACTTTGATCGAGGCAGCAACACCAAATCCAGAAAACCAATTATCGGCCCCAAATCATTTCTTGAACTTCAATTATTTAAAAAATAAATAAATTCATCAGATATTCCGGGTCCCGATTACAGCAACTAGAACTTAAAATTTACCAAAAATCCTACATGATTCCAAAACAACGAATTAACATAACATCGCTAGAGCACATCATAAGGAAATTTCTACACAAACCAAGAAAGCGAACCTAAATCAAGTGGGAAAATCAAAAACCAAATCAAGAAAAACAAAAATAGAAAGAGTCGAAGAAAATCTAATCGGGGAAACAAGCTCGTCGGCAAGAGCTAAATGGGTTTTGTAGAACTTGCATCTGTAGGTTCTGCCTTCAAGGTCAGGAAGAGGGAGAAGAGTTGATTCATCTAGGGCAATTCAGTAATTTCATGCGTTTTAGGGTGTTTAGGAAAAGTATGTTGCATATTGGGGACCTAAAATAGGGAAATTTCGAATCAGGAGGTTTAGCAAAAGTTATATGCCTTAACGGGGAGTGTTTATTAATTCTCCGATAAATAAATTGATTTCAAGTTTGCGACTATCAAAGCAATCATGTGAAATATAAAGCCAAAAATGCACATATATATAAAAGTATTTTTTATTTTTTACAAAGTTTAGCTTCATTTCAGTAGATAAAATTTATTGCAACCCAAAATATTATATATATTGATGTCGAAAAACTAAATACGCGTAACAAAAAGAATAAAAAAAAAACTACATACTAACACCATTATTATTTTTGGTAATATATTAAGAATTCATATAAAAGATTCTTTTTTTAGCGTTATCAACATGTGTTGATAGAGTTCATATTGTCTTTTTTCTATGTATCTCAATTATTATGGCTTCAAATTAAACCGAATAGATGAGTTTCTGTCGAACATATACTAAAAAAAATCAAACACAACGCTTGTAATAATTCCAAAAAATTTATGAATAACTGTTACGTTGTATTGAAAAGTTGAAATTTAGGAAAATAAAAACACGATAGGAGAGGAGTTATTACAATGTATGCACGCAACCATGGGATGATACAAATATATATCTGAAAATTAAATACATCGAAAAGAAAAGTTATACATATATATATAAATTAAACTTTTCCAGGGGTTCTGGGATCATGATTATGGTTTGCTCCAGTGCCTGGATAGTCCGAAAGTTGTACGTCGATTCTTCTTTCCACCGCTCTCTCCGGTTCGGACAAATTATCAACCTTGTCAGCCTCTTTTACTACCTTTAATTTTAAAAAATAATATTACAAAAATCAAATGATATTCTTTTACGTACGTAATACATTGATATAATTTTCCGACAAGCATGTTAGTAAGGGACCTTCTCCGATTAGATTCATCAGAAATCTACCAGGCCAGTTGATTTTTGATAATTTTCAATTGTTCGACAAATATATTAGGGACGGCCTTTTTCTCATTGAGAATTCGTCAATATAATAAGTGATTTTCGATAGGTTTTCGAGGAATACGATGTGCTAAAATTTTGAAAGTTTTTTTTGGTAGTGAATTAATAATATTGTTAATAGTATTAATTAATAATTTTTATATTATTGTGGTTGGATTGTTGGTGCAATTCCACCAGGAGGAAATTATGGATAAGTACAAGTAGGGAGATTGATTATCTCGTAGGCACGAAATGAGTGGACTTAATTTCATAAGTCAATCAGATGTTCTTTAAGATTACTTTCTTACATGATAGACCCCACTTAATTAATTATAATTAACCCAACTAAGATCCGAATCTTCTACTTTAGTTAAAAATTAATATATAATTTATGTCAAAACATTGAACAAGAAAACTTGTTTTCCTCACAAAATTTTCAAAATTTTATATATATAAGGACAACAACGATTCAAACTTTTTTTTTTTTATCTTTTTATACGATGAATATTTTGAAAGACACGATAATATGATATTATTGATTTTTTTTAAATATTTTTATACGATGAATATTCTCAAACATATGTTAATATGATATTATTTAAAAATTAGTAATTTTACACATTCGTTACGCGTAAAGATAAAAAAGATACTATTATTTAAATATATTAAAATTAATTTTTATATTAGTATATATTCTATAATTATTTTTAATTTAATTATTAAATATGATAAATAAATAACATAACATTACATAAAATATGAGAGAAAAAATTATATAAAAAATTTGAAGCAAATGAGAGAAGAAAAATTAAAAAAATGTTATTGGAGTGATAAAATAATTAAAATAAAAAAAAAAAAAGAAGGCCCATGTAAAAAATAAATTAATAGAAAAAAGAATTCAAAAGATCAAACGATTTTTATCTACCTCTCTCCCTCCTATAGATATTCATCCATCTTAGTTAAAATATATATTAGTCAAAAAATATATGTATATATTAGCCAAAACTACGTACACATAAATGATATTTAAAATAAACGTGACATATTTTTGAAAAGTATAATATTCTGTGTTCTATAGTATACAGAAACTAATGAAAATTGAAGAAAATTTCAAAATAATGTATCGTGCTTAGCATTTAATTAATTTCAGGCTGATATGCAAATAGCTAGATTAAACCTAATTATTCTTGAATTTATACATATCTCCTCTAACCTACAAAAACATATCGTTCCCGGTTTTTATCTCATCATTTTATATATAGTTTCTTTTTTAAAAAATAAAACCGGCCGAAGATTGTAGGGTAACGAGACCCCACCTTGTATATAACCAACCGAACCCGTAATACGAGAATAAGTTCATCATTATATATATATGCACACACACAGAGCTAGAGAGGGAGAAAGAGAGAACCTGGGAATGGAAATTAGGATCCTTGACTGTCTTAAGGCTCCCTGTAAATTAAAGACAAATCAATTAATCTAATTATCTTGGCATATATAATATATTTCCATTAAAAGGCTTAACATGAACACAAAAATTTTAATTAACTCTTCATAATATTTACACAATTATAAGCTTACTCGATGTAGGAACCGCCGTGGCGGAGACCACCACCAGGAACAAGAGGAGGAGCACCGCCACCTGCCGCCGTCTAAAAGCCATGAAACCACCGGAGAAGAATCTTACGATATTTGTATGGAATTGGAATAGATTGATGCCGATTAGTACTCTAGTGGCCTTATATATATATATATATATATAACTAAATAAATATTATAGAATTATATAATTTAATTAGTATGAAAGGAATTATAAGAAGTACAGCTAAACTCTAGAAAGTCAAACTCATAATTCTGGTTTTCTTTAATTTTGGGGTCATGAGCTCCAACAACTTCTAAAATTTTTGAAATTTTATTTAAATTAAAATGCCCACTTGCCTAACTTTCTATCATTTTAATCTCATGATGTTACTTTCAGAACTAACACCTACCCCCAAGTTGCTATCATATCAATATTTATGCATATATAAATATATATATATATATATATATATATATATATATATATATATATATATATATGTCATATGATTTTGTTGGTTTACAATAATTATATATAATGTAGTTCGTTTGTTAAAAATTACGATACAATTTCTTGGTGCATTGTCTTTTTAGAAACGTTATTCCAATACGATTATACGAATCACGAACATATTATTGATATTTTCAATTTTATAAGGGATTTTTTTAATTGAAATTGAAATATTAGTGATCGCTTTATCATTTCTATTATTCAAGTAATTTCTATATAAATACATCAAATCTTATAGATAATTATATATATATATATATATATATATATATATATATATATATATAATTTATTGTTTATTTATTTATTTTGAGAGAGGATAATTTCCAATAAAGTGGCATGAAAAAGATGAATGCATGCTTGTCACGGGTGGTGTTAGACAAATGGGATGCCCTGGTCAATAGGAATTTAATTGTTACATAATATATATCTTTTCACCTGTCTATTAATATTAGGTTGGTATATATAATATAATATAATCATGGAAATAATTATTCCGTGATTATAGGGGGAAAAAAAAGTACATTTTGAATATTTGAAATTCGCCATAAAAACCATATACTCAATTAAAAATAGCCAATAATTCAGTAAATATAAACAATATGATTTTCATTAATTAATAATAATGTGTTAAATATATTTATATATATATTAAATACATGTGCAAGTACAATGAACTCCATAAAGATATATCTAACTAATGGCTATCATAATTATGACCTAAGTTGAATATATCATGTAATGTAAGTGTCGGGGCTGAGGTCAGAAAGTCTACACAATAGTTTTTAAGCTATAATCAATCGAAATTTTTAAAAAATATGATTTTATTATGTCGTATCGTGTCGTATTAAATATCTGTATTAGATATTATATTAGACATTTTTTTCGTGAAAAATTTCAAAAAAAATTTGTGTCACTGTATTTATCTCGTATCGTGTCCATATCACCGTATTTGTATCCCTAGATCATAATTTTTGAGTAATTAATTTAATTTGTAACTTTCAAAGTTGATTGGAAAAGGACAAAACTAATAATCAATCTAATTCACTAATTTGCACTATAGAGACGTGCTTGACTTATTACCATTCGAACAACATACATGGTCTATAACTCCATTTTATATTAACTCATACAATTTGGAAAATTTTAAATTAATTCAAACAAGGATGATGATGATTATAATTTTAGAAAACATGTAGATATGCTTTTCAATATAGAGGATTACAGAATGAATCTATATTTTAAAGAAGAACGGACCAAGAAAACTAAGCAGTTTTATAGATATTAACAAGAATCTTAATTTTCATAGGCTAAAGTGCTTACAATCAGCCAACAGGGGTTGGCCAAGTGGTTTGAGGGTTGATTCTCGAAGGTAAAGACCCGGGTTCAAATCTCTCTGACCACTTGGGGTGTGTGTTAAAAAAAAAAAAAAAAAAGTGCTTACAATTATGTTTATGACCCAACTTAGCTAAAGTATCAACACAACAATTGAAATGTCTTAAAACATGTTTGATCCTAATTTCCCAAGCCTTGTGATGAAGACTCCGACAATCAAGAATAATGTTGTCCAATGGGTGAATGTCGGTATCTGCATCCTTTATAAGACGGAGGACTACCTCCCAATCAATCTCAACCTCAAGTTTTTGAACTCTTCTTCCCCAAGCTAATTCAAGTCCTGGTCGAAGGCCAAGCAATTCGAATACAGTGATAGATACATCTCCATGTTTAGTAGAGAAACTCGTAAACCAATAACCGTTATCGTCTCTAAAAATCCCTCCCGTTGTTGGCTTGCTGTAGAGCGACGCTGAGTAAAAACGTTGTCATCACAATTCAACTTCAACCATGCCGCTGTTAGGTGATTCCAAGTCGGCATTGCTGGCTATGGGCTTCATCTTGGGCTCACTGTTGTGTTAATCAATCTTACACAAATCAACCGCAAGGATTTTGATAGCATTCGAAGAAACCTCTCCAACCTTGAAACAAATATTTCTATCGGTCTAAATCACCCAAATAGAAGCCAAGAAAATAAAATACCTTCTATTTCTTGTGGTCAGCAGTCGATGAGGATTTCAGGAGTTGCCGAGCACTAAGGTATAAGTAACGTTCATTCCTAATAACTGTGTTTTCAGATGCTCGAACTTCAAATTTTTAATTAAATGAGTATAAAAACTCGTTAAATTATATCATTTGGTGGTAAGAAAACCGAAATTTGATATCGATAAATTCGTAACATTTTGAGCTCGAATTCGGATGTAGATTTTCTTGATCCAATCTAAAAGGAGCCCTTACGGGCCAATCATAAGGATCCAACAAATTTCATTTGAGCGATTGGGTCTATATAAGGCCCAAGCCTAGAATTGCATGAGCAATTCCATCTTGTTCTTCTTATAGCATAATAATATCAATCACTTATTATTACATATTAAAATGTAAGCGTGCAAACGAATAATTAAATGAATCGAATGTCTGATTATCATATCTGCATCCTTTTTATAATTTAGGCATCTATAATCAAATATAAATACTAATATCCGCTTCAAACTTACTGATAATATCCCGTTTAAACGAATACGAACGTAAATGGATATCAATTTCCATCTATATATACATTTACATATCTAATTAAACTCTCCACAAATTTTAATTACAATTTATTTTTGGATTTTCGTGTTTGAGCCTTTTTCCTTTGCTACATACAAAAATTGTGCACGCAACGACTACTTGAATAAAAAAACTCTCTAATTAAACTAAAATAGTATTGCTGTCAAATGATATAGTTTAATTTAGTAGTTTTATATTCTACTATCTTATAGTCAAATATTTTGTATTCGAATTCTTAGTTCAATAGTTTCGACGTTGTACTGCCTTAATAAAAAAATTTGCGTTCAAAGCCATAAATACACAAATATTATCGGTAACTGTAAGTATAGTTTTATAACTTAACGACACAACCCGGCTCGAAGTAAACGAATCAATAATATTACTGCAAATACGTACATATGGAAAATATATATCGCATGTTAATATGTGTAATGGCGTGCCAACAGTTGAATGTACTATTTTTATTAATATAGAATGGCAGAATTGCATGCTAGGTAGAAAAAGTATGAAGGAATTAATTATTTAAATTTCTAATTATAAGGTAATATTACAAATTGTCTAATTAATTAATTTATAGTGCAGTTAATTATTATAATTAATTATATACTGAAACTGTGCAATTTTGTGGAGCACTAATTATAAGGTAATATTACAAATTTTCTAATTAATTAATTTATAGTGCAGTTAATTATTATAATTAATTATATACTGCAACTGTGCAATTTTGTGGAGCACAAGAACAAAATAACGTTCATATTTGCAGGTGTTTTTTGCAAGTGGCCAACCAACTTTCGGCTTGCTAAAAGCCATGCAACCTACAACCCAAATTTAAACTGATTTTCACCTAAAAACATTATTAACATATGGTTAATTTTCACGATTTTGGAGGGGTGTAAACGGATAATACTGAGTGGGTGTACAGTATTCAAACTCGAATTCTGTTTAACATATTTATTATCCGACGGATGATAAAAATATTATCCATATTGGATGAATATATCTGAATATTTGCTTATTCGTATCTTTTCCAAACGAATTTGAATGCAGACGGATATCAAATTTTCCCATATCCATTTACGGTCTTACGATTTTGGGTAATTTATTATTTGTGGGCAGCTTAATTTGCTTCTAATAATAACTTTTTCAGTTTTGAATTATTTATTTTGACTCACATTTAATTAAAAGATAAACGTATCATATATATAACAAATCTCGTTTCGTTTTAGAAGTATTGATTCAAGTATTCTTGTTTTTCTTTCGAAAAATTAACTATCAACTATTTGGGTGCTAAGTTTCCGTTTTATTTTGAGTTCGAATTCGGTAAAACTACTGATCGAGGATATAAATCCATTCCTTCCGAATATTGATCATAACTACATTCTCAAAACCCTAACGGCATGATTGGTATGCATGAATGGAATGAGTCAGGAAAGAAATGAACTTTGTAATGGAATGAACAAAGAAATGGAATGATTTTATTATGACATTGCTATGATTGGTATGCCAAGTAATAAAATTAGAAATGAAATAAAAATTTTAAACTTATTTCATTAATAATAATAATAATAATAATAATTAAATATATAATTAAATATAATTTTATATTAAATATATATTTTAAATTTTTTATTTTGAGTAACAATATATTTATTTCATATATAAATATATTATTACTTATTTATATCGAATGTGTTATACTATCTCTATTCATGCATAGATTATATATTAATTATTTATTATATTTAATATATTTCTTGACATTTAAAAATAAATTTTAATATAAATATCAAAATTCGTTCTTTATAAAATATTTGAATTTATAAAATTTTATAAATAAAATAATATTTTGAACATGTTTTTTAAATGTATAATATATTTATATTTAAATATATTTGATTTAATTTATTAGATTTTCAATGTGATTAATAGTATTTAATTTTTATTTATGAAAATAATAAAATATAATATGCATTTAACAAATATGTGATGAAAATATAAAAATAATAATAAATTTTAAACATTGGGAATGACTAATACCATGGGGGATCAAAGGAATGAGTAATCTCATACTTGTGGGAATGGGCATTACCGCGGGAATGAGCATTCCTAATCATGTTTTGGTACCAATCATGGGTTTAGGAATGAACGCGGTAATGCCCATTTCATTCCTACCCCATTCCATCATACCAATCATGCCGTAAATAATCACTTTCTTTTTGTAAGCATCTCAAGAACATTAGTACTCATGAGAATTGGACCAACTAAAAAGTTGTTATATTTGCATTTTGAACAAATATTCTCAGTACATAATGAATGAATGCTTTTTTGACCATGCAAATATCATGTCTTTTTTCAAAGGAATATTAATTTTGTCATCCTTTATAATTCCTTATTTTTTTTTATAAAAAATATATATACCTAATTTTTCTACAAAATTTGCTTAATTTGTGTGTTTGTATCTCTCAAGATACTCCACGAAACACAAACTACTTCTTCAGTTAATTTACAGCTATGATGTACGGACACGAACACGGACACGACACGATACGGATATGGCGACACGGATTTTTTCTTAAATTTTTTACGTGAGGAGTGTCGGATACGATATCGGACACGAGTATCCGACACGACACTACAAAATGATATTTTTAGAAGTGTCCGTCCATCATAGATTTACAGAAACTTGTTGATTTCCTAATTATGAAACATAATTTCGTTTTTCCCCCCTTAAAATTTGAAAATTTTCGTTTATTACCTATATTTTTTAGAAAAATTTTATTTTTGCCCCCCCTAAATTTTAAAAAAATTCGTTTACTACTTATATATTTTAGAAAATTTTATAATTTTACCCCCCTTATTTTAGATTTTCACCCCCCTAATTATAGATTTTATCCCTTTTATTTTAAAATAAATTATAGCTTCACCACTCTTGAAAAAATATTATTTATATTATTGATATTACGAATTTTTCGCCCCCCTCGTTGCAATTCCTGGCTCCGTCCCTGATTATAAATTACTCATCTTATAATCTCTGAGGTTCGTAAGTACTCCGGAGCTAAAGATTGTAATTCATGAACGAGCAATCGAAAGGAATATGGAGCAACGGAATACGAGCGTATTTCTTTAATTAGATTTCAACAATTAATTCCTCTCGATTCCCTAATTTTTTTAATCATAGTAAATTTCTCATCTCATAATCTTTGGGTTCCATAAATTATTTTATAGAATATTAAAATTATATGTAGTGTTTGCGATGAGAAATAAGCTTTAGAGAACGAAATTAAAAACCATATTGCATATTTTAATTTTTAAGACGTAATACATTTCAATATTTACTTATTTAAAAAGAAAATTTATTTTATTTAATATTAAAATTATTTTTTAATTAAAAAAGAACTGCAAACACAAAGCTCTGGCGCCACACCACCACCACGTGGATCTTCTTTGTCTTACATGGCCTTGCTGACAAGGCCTCTGCCACAAATTGTAATAAATTCATAACAAATATTGATATTTATTATTATAAAAGTTATTTTTGTACTTTATTATTTAAAATGAAATATGGCAACGGTTGCAAAACAAATATATTTTTCCCAATAAATTATTTTTGTCAATTATACTATATAATATGAACATAAATTAGATGAAAAAAATGCTAGAATTTCGGACTCAATTATTATAATATAAAATCAAAATACGTTGGAACTTGGAAGAAGATCAAAAGATTCACCCTAAAAATTGTAGCTATTTGAATTTCTTTTTTTTTTCTAAATCAAGTATCCACGTAAATTAACGATTACTAATTTCTTTATTGAATTCAATTACCTTTAGAATGAAAGTCCAGCTTCGCTCGGCATTAGAGTTGTTTCGAAGTGGGAAAACCAAGCTCGGTATTGATCGAAGCTAACTTTAACAGGATGATCTTTAAGAAGGATAGGGGTGAATTAGGGTAAAATCGCTCGTGACTTGAATAACCAGATGGGAAACAGAGAGCAAAACTAATATTGTGGATCTGTTGATCGTGGAAACGTTCTCGATGCTATCAGCAGCTCGCCTGGGGAGAGGTTTTAGATGGAATCGAGTCATTCTCGAGAACAATGACGTGAATGCGATCAATCAGCTTCAAAGTATAAAGGTGGACTTATCGGTTTTGGATAATATTATTAATGATTTTGAAGTTTATTTGTTCCTAATTTGTTAGTTGTCATTTTTCTTCTACTAGATTGGTGTCAATCGCCCACAAATAAATTGGTAGTGCAGCTTCAACTTGCATTGATTTGAAAGATATTTCCTCGTTTATTTCCTACTTTATTCTTGCTGATTTGTAATAAATAGACCATGCGGGGCTCTTTTCCTTAAAGAAAAAAGAAACTAATGGCTTAGCAAATAATTGAGAAATTAAAGTTGCTTGAATAATCCCTAAATTTGGTTAAGAACAATTAAATTAAGTTGATAATTTAGATATTGATAAATTAGACTAAACTTTACGTTGACAAATGACAATTAAATTTAATAATGTTATTGCATATAAAAATATGTTTAATTATATACAAAACCCTTTTCTTTATTTACCTAATCATCAAATAATCCATCCTATTTTCAAATTGGGAACCAAAAAATAAAAATAAATCATAAATTATGTTAGGTAACAAAGTCACAATAAATAATCTCATCCTTTTTAAGTAAGGGGTTCAAAATTTTCGAAATGTAAACTTAATTCAACATTTTGTAACGAACAATTATAATTTAATTTGATTAATAAAGAAAAATGAGTAATTATATTTTCTTTTTAAATCACTTTCCAATTATTTGACCGGATAGTATACGAACATGTACTGTTTGTGGGGACCTAAAAGAAATTTTGTTTTTCAATTAGGGATTGAATGAGAACTTTTTTAAAATTGAGGACCTAAAAAAAAATTTTTTTAAGTTTTGATACTATTCAAACATTTTCTCTTATTTGACTGCATTTTTCAAAAATCAAACAATATTCCAGCTCCTCCTCCTCCATGGCTCCTCGAAGCTTTCCCCACCGCTATAAATACCACTGCAATCTCTCTCACTCAAGAACCCTCTCTCTCTCTCTCTGAAACTGACACACTCTCTCTCTAAAAAGTAAAAACCTTTTCTTTTTCCCCATTTCACCATTTCTTGTACAGAATCTCTGCAACAAGAAAAAGAAAAATCACTGTTAATCTGAAGCTAAAAGCAAGCTCCATCAATGGCGGCGAGGAAGCTGACAGTGGAAGTATGCAACGCCAAGAACCTAATGCCGAAGGACGGCCAGGGCACGGCGAGTGCGTACGTTATCGTCGACTACGACGGCCAGCGCCGCCGCACGAAGACGATTTCCCGGGATCTGAACCCCCAGTGGGACGAGAAGCTCGAGTTCCTCGTCCACGACGCCGACGCCATGGCCGCCGAGACCCTGGAGCTCAACGTCTACAACGACAAGAAAGCCGGCAAGAGAAGCACCTTCCTCGGAAAAGTCAAGCTTTCCGGGAGCACATTCGTGAAATCCGGCGACGATGTGCCTTTGGTGTATTACCCATTGGAAAAGAGGAGCGTTTTCTCTCAGATCAAGGGAGAAATCGGCTTGAAGGTATCCTATTTTGACGAGGAGCCTCCTCCTCCGCCGCCCCCGGAGAAGAACGACGCCGCGGCGGCGGCACCACCAGCCGCCGATGCAGAACAGAAGCCGGCGGAGGAGAAGGAAAAGGGCAAGGAGGAGGAGAAAAAGCCGCCGGAAGGTGCAGAAGAAAAGAAAGAGGAGGAAAAAAAGGAGGAAGAGAAAAAACCAGCTGAGGACGCTAAGAAGGAAGAGAAACCTCCGGAGAACGCCGCGCCGCCGCCGCCTACGGCGGCGACTCCATCTCCGCCCGAATCGACAGAAGTAGAGCATCCACCGATTGCCCAACAGAAAATCACCCAAAACGAAGAAAAATCATCCCCAATCTCGGAAAATTCAAAAAACATGGAAATTGAATCGGAATTGATCAAGAAAATCTCGAGCGGCAACCTGGATCGGAGAATCGCCTTCGATCTCGTCGATCAAATGCCGTTCCTATACGTTCGCGTCGTGAAGGCGAAGATCTCAAACCCAGATGCAGATTCCTCCTTCTTCGCGAAGCTGGTGATCGGAACCCACAGCATCAAAACCAAATCGGAGGCGACGAACAAAGAATGGGACCAAGTTTTCGCCTTTGACAAAGAAGGGCTGAACTCGACTTCTCTCGAAGTTTCAATATGTGGCCAGAAGAAGAACGCAGAGAAAGATACGGTGGAGGAGAGCTCCGCCGGCACGGTGGCGTTCGATTTACAGGAGGTGCCGAAGCGGGTCCCCCCGGACAGCCCATTGGCGCCGCAGTGGTACAGCTTGGAAGGAGATGGGTCGCCGGGAAATGACGTCATGCTGGCGGTGTGGCTGGGGACTCAGGCGGATGAGGCTTTTCAGGAGGCGTGGCAGTCGGATTCCGGCGGTTTGATACCGGAGACCCGAGCCAAGGTATACCTTTCTCCGAAGCTGTGGTATTTGAGGCTAACGGTCATCCAAACCCAGGATTTGCAGCTTGGGGCAGGCTCGGGTGGCCCCGAGCCTAGGGTTCGGAATCCAGAGCTGTTTGTGAAGGCTCAGCTCGGCGCGCAGCTGTACAAAACGAGCCGAACGAGTATTGGTTCCTCTAATCCTACGTGGAATGAGGACTTGGTGTTCGTAGCCGCCGAGCCGTTTGAGCCGTTTTTGACCATCACAGTTGAGGATGTTACTAATGGGAATTCTGTGGGGTATGCTAAGGTGCAGGTTGCTACGGTGGACAAGCGTACGGATGACAAATCAGAGCCCCGATCCAGGTGGTTCAATCTGATTGGTGATGAGAACAGCAAACCCTATGCAGGGAGGATACACGTGCGGGTTTGTCTTGAAGGTGGGTATCACGTGCTTGACGAGGCGGCTCACGTGACGAGCGACGTTAGACCGACAGCAGCTCAGCTCTCCAGGCCGCCGATTGGGTTGCTGGAGGTGGGCATTAGGGGAGCCACTAACTTGCTTCCGGTGAAGACTAAGGACGGTACGCGTGGCACCACCGATGCTTATGTGGTGGCTAAGTACGGGCCGAAGTGGGTTCGCACCCGGACAATTCTTGATCGGTTCAATCCGCGGTGGAATGAGCAATACACGTGGGATGTGTACGATCCTTGCACCGTGCTAACTATTGGAGTGTTTGATAATGGAAGATACATGCAAGATGAGGCGCCAATGAAGAAGGATGTACGGCTAGGGAAGCTGAGGGTACGGCTCTCCACGCTCGATACCAATCGGGTATATGTCGGGACTTATTCACTTGTGGTTTTGCTCCCCGGAGGGGCGAAGAAGATGGGTGAAATCGAGATTGCGTTGAGGTTTTCGTGCTCATCGTGGATTAGTCTTATTCAAGCGTATGCTAATCCGGTGTTGCCTAGGATGCATTATGTGAAACCGTTAGGCCCCGCCCAGCAAGACATTTTGAGGCACAATGCTATGAGAATCGTGACGACAAGGCTCGCCCGGTCCGAACCAGCTCTCGGGCAAGAAGTAGTTCAGTTCATGTTGGATTCTGATATGCACATGTGGAGCATGAGGAGGAGCAAGGCTAATTGGTTTAGGGTCATCGGGTGCCTATCCAAAGCAGCCATGTTGGTCCGTTGGCTCGACGGAATCCGAACGTGGGCCCACCCTCCTACCACCGTACTAGTCCACATCCTATTGGTGGCGATTGTGTTGTGCCCCCACCTAGTCCTCCCAACCATCTTCATGTACGCATTCCTAATCATCGCACTAAGATTCCGATACCGGCAACGCGTCTCCATCACAATGGATCCCCGACTCTCCCACGTGGAAGCAGTGGGTGCCGATGAGCTCGATGAAGAATTCGACGGGTTCCCAACCACTCGATCAGTCGACCAAGTGCGTGTTCGATACGACCGGCTACGTGCCCTAGCCGGACGGGCCCAAACCCTATTAGGGGACATAGCTGCGCAAGGTGAAAGATTAGAGGCATTGTTCAACTGGAGGGATCCAAGGGCTACAGGCATATTTGTGGTGGTGTGCTTGCTCGCCTCTCTGATGTTCTACATCGTACCGTTCAAGGCGTTCGTGTTGGGCTCCGGATTCTACTACCTCCGCCACCCGAGGTTCCGCGACGACATGCCGTCTGTCCCAACGAACTTCTTCCGCAGGCTCCCTCCCCTATCGGATCGAATCCTCTAGACGATTTTACTGTTATTAGTATTAAAAAATTTTTAGTTTCTTTCACAAATTATTATTAATTTTGTAGGGAAGTTTGGTATGCACTTTCCCGGTGTACTGGAAAAATTGGTTCTTTATGAATTAAGATTCTTGAAACCTGAAATGTCTTGATCTGAACAATTACTACATCAGTTGTTTGCTGACATTAATGTTGGTTTGCTAAATGTGACCGTTGAGGGGGTGTCTGTGTAATTCTTTTAAATGTGAGGGTTGGTGAGAGTATTAAAAATTAAAATGTGTAGGATAAATAAATTCAGTGACCGTTGCAGTGGGACTGCTGAGGAGCGTATCAAACCCTCTTTCCCTTTTTTGGACATTTTTTTCTTTTCTTTTCTTCTTGTATAAAAATATTGACATATGAAAAAAATGAAGGCAAATTCTAATTTGTTTTAATGAATAAAAAGGGCAGCAGACGTGGTAGTGTTATTAATGAGACGCGCATCTCATATATTAACCAACCAAAAACAACCAAATAAAATACAAGAATTCATTGTTTTCAAAAAAAAATACAAGAATTCATGATTTAAATTAAGATCAACAATACTTGACTGACTTTAAATGCTCACGAAACAAATACTCTCCAATAATGATTATGTGGGCCAAGACCAAAAAACTATGTTATTTAATTAATTAATTTTTAAAATTTTATATCAATAATATAAGTGCAAGATATTTTGTATAATTAGGTAAAAGAGAAAACAAATAATGAACGGTTGATGAGATTTTTTTCTTTTTAAAGTGTAACATACTTTATAGGGAAAGTTAAGGACAATATATGTTTATTAATCATTAATGTGGATTGTTGCAATTTCTTTTTGCTGCAATGTCAAAACTTTTTGCACGTATAATTATATTATATATACCAAAGTTAGGTGTAAATTGTGTAGAGTATATTACTTTTTCTCACTTTTTATGGTAATACTCCCGGAGATGAAAGGTACTTTCATTTTGGGCCGGTTATGGTCGGAGAGGGATTTGAATTCCCGAAATTTGGTAGAAAGAAAGAAATAGTGCGTATTTTTTGTAGGGAATTTCTTGACCAAAAAATAGTTGCAAATTCATCTGATTCCTTATAAAAGATATTCAAAATCAATTCGAGTGATAATTAAAGAGGATATTTATGCTCATCATGCTTTCGATTTTTTCTCTCCAGTGTTAATAGTTGCATCTAAAACTTGAGATAATGGCTGTAAACCAAAAAAATTTGGAAGGTTCTAGAAATTATGAAAATTAGTATTAATAATATAATATAAGTAAACTATAATCTAAAATTTTAAAAATTATGTTTGTGTAAACATCTAACATTTTGTGAAAATTAACAAGAATAATATAAAAAGACGTATAGACATAATTATTAATTTAAATAAATGGTTTTGAACTTTGAAGTGTGCTACAAGCCTACAACTCATAAACAGCCCATTTTTAGGCTACAGATAATCAAGTCAACAGCCCTAACCCAATTGTTTTGGGCTTTTTGTTTTTTTTTACCTATTATTCTTCATATACAAATTTAGATATGTTTAGTTAGGATTGTCGATGGGTCGTATTTTAATCCGATTTGATCCGAAATTTTAGAATATTTATCCAATAAAAATATTCGATTATAAATATTCATTATCCAAATTAAATGGATAGAATATGATCTGGCTCAAATCCGATCGATCTGAGGTGGACGATCTAAGGGTCAGATTTGGGTTAATCAGTTAAGAATTTGTTTTAGTGGGTTATTTATCGACCTGAAAGCACTAGCAAACGTGAGCTCGAAGCCAACTTGGGGGACTTGGGGTTTTACCCAAGTTTGGCACTCCGACGCTCAAGTCAGTAAGAAGGCTCTTTAGAAAGAGAATAAATGCAATTGAATGCGTATTAAAGGCTTACCAACTACTGTTCCAAGGGCGAGTATTTATAACCATGGCCAAATAACACAGTAATGTGTGTACTGTAGGTGTGCATTAATGGCGTTGCCAGTCGTCGATCTGGATGTCGGACGATGGAACCGGCTTGAGCACTACTAGAAAAATGCCATGTTGTGACGCCCTATTATGACGCTTTTTAAAAGGCGTCACTGTAGAACACATGTTGTGACGCTTTTTTTAAATTCATCTTATTTGATATAATTTATTTCATTTGTTAAATTCTTTATTTATTAAACTAATAATAATGTGACGTTTTTATGTGAGGCATCACAATATAATAGGCTTGTTATGACATTTTTAATAAAGTGTCTCAATATATATATATTATGACACCTAAAACCATCTCCTAATTAGAAAATTATAAACTTATATGTTTTAGACTCATTTTTTGGCGGTACACTAAAAAAAAACCGAGGGAAACATTTGTACTTTGTCAAAAAATTTGATCTCCAGCCACTCAACCTCTGCACTTTGTCCCAAAAATTGAGGGAAACCCATCTTCTCCAGCCAGCAACGAAGGCAAGGAAATTGAAGCAACCCATTTTCTCCAGCCAATTTCACCTAATTTCGAGGGAATCCAGCCGTAGGACGCTCTCATCTCGCCGCTGCTCATTCGTTTCGCAACCTCGCCATCGCTCTCAAGCCGAAGTTAGTGTTTTTTATTTGTGGGTTTGCTTTAATTTTTCTTCCGTTTGTCTGCCAACTTCTGAAAACCTTGAAGCCTTATCCGATTCCCATCGCTTCATTATATAAAAATTCGTCCTCTTCTTGTTCTATGGATTTTTTCGGGTTGTGGGGTTATTCTTCGAGATAATGACTATTTTGTCTGTGTTCATGCATGCTTTGAGACTTCTTCCAGGTCTTGTTGGCGATTTGCCTACGCCGAACTTGCCCAAGCTCTTCCAGGTAACCTCGTTTTCCCTTTGCAGTACGGTTCTGATTTCTTCTGATCAATGAGTGTTGCTCAGAAGGTGGCAATAAGTCATAATCCGTAGTTAAACTAAATTATAGAACATAATCTGAGTGTTATGCGGCTGAAATTATTGATGCTTGCTGTGAAAATGGAGTTTAGCTTGGGCATTTTGCCCCAATTTGGTGTTTTTTTTCTGCCTAGAACATGAATATCTTTTTAGCTATCCCCCGAATATGGCAATATTTTACGGCTCAAATGTTCATTATCCTTTGAAAAGCTTGATCTGAAGTTTTACTTTCGTCGTTTGTGATATTGTTTTGCCTATCCGATTCATGTTTTGACCATGTTGTGTTCTTTTTCTAGTTGTTCATTGTTTGTTAGGTATTTAGTAATCTACTAAACCTTTTTTCGGTTTTTGGGCGTATATTTTCCCCGGTGAGATGTAGGCTATGGATCTTTGTGTTTTTTTGCTTAAATCTTTGTATTGGTTTTTGTTTTGTGGCTAAATTGCTTGTTTTGTGTATTTTGCGTTCAGAGAAGAGATCAGATTTAAGGATACTAAAAGATATAAACTCGAAACTTTAGTAACTAAATTTGAAATTTGCTTTAGAAATAAATTATTTTGCTCTGTACCATTTCAGCCGTAGCTAGATTCCAATCACTAGAAGCAGAATTTCACATGGTTAAGGTATGACATTCTGGGGCAGAGTTTGGAGATAGGCTAAATTTCTTTCCATTTGTGTTATACACTTTAATGAACCCTGCAAATTAGAAAAAATGCAAATTAGTTCCAATTAAGCACCTTCGTATCGTCACTAGTCATATGGTAATCTTTAAAAGAATTTGGACTTTCTTTGCATCTTGATAACCTATTACATAAAACACTGCAATCTAGGCAATTTCAAAGAGTTGAAGTAGTTTCTCCCATGAACTGATATGCATTCTCTTGTATATTGCAATTATTAGTTCATGTTATGCAGTTACACTAGTTGTTAATCCTGATGCAGATTTTGGTATTGAGACAATATTTTTTTTTATCTAATCTCCATTGTTTGTATGGGGTACTTTTGATTGCATTAATATGTTCTTTGTCCTTAACAAACCGGACAGTGTACATTTTTGTGTCTGATTTAGTGGCCGTGGCTGGACCTGTTGGTGCGTGTGATGGGAAGCATGTGACCTGTTTGAACTACTATTATATTATATTTAGTTGCTTAATTATTAATTGTTCTTTTAGTTATCATGTTTAGTTGCTTAATTATTAATTTCTTTTCCCAAACTACACTCTTGTTCTGGACTGAGTCAGTGATGTCTTATAATTGATTCGATCAAAGTAAAAGGAGGTGTTAATTGGCTGAATATCACTGTTCGAATGTCAAAGTTCTTAATCTTCTGAACTACGCCACTATCGCAAGTCATATTGACTATTTATGAACTGCAGGAATTTCCTTAAAGCGCGTAAGGAGTGGAAAACGGAACTTTGCTATTGCCTTTGTGATTTGAATATCTCTGAACCTGCATCGTACTAAGGTAGATATGCTTATGCTGAAATTCTTTTAATTAATTTTCTGTTGTACTGTTTATTGATATGCTCATATTTGCTTGGATTTCATTAAATTTTTTGTTATCCTTGTCTTCAAGATGTTGTTGTTTAGCAGTTTTTTTTTTTTTGTAACCAATTGTGCGGGCAGGCATGCAACTTTGTCTTCGTATAACTAGTAGTGATAGTTATGCTTTTCACTGATCTAATCGTTCTATGATATATGATTAATCATTATTTTGCTATACATCTGCCTTTTGCTTTTTGATTAATCATTATTTTACTATACATATTCTTTTTATCAAAGAAAAAAGCCAAAAGAGTAAATGGAAACATAAAACCTGTTAGCCTTTCAAAAAGTTGCTAGTTTCTTAGAATTTCAGGTGATGTGCTGTTATTGCTTTGGCATCATGTTATGGCAAAGTTAGTTGCTTAATTAGTAATTGTTTGTTTATATAGCCTTAATGTTTTGTACGATGATTGGGATCATAATATATCATTTGAATTTGAATGTGTTAGGACTGCTCCCAAACCCAAGGAAGACCCAAGGAACTTGACAAGCACAGGTCTCAGACGTGACTGAAGGTATAATTATTCGTAAATATTTGACTTCATGCAATTTATTGTAAGTTTATAGTCATGCTCCCAATTTTCAGGTAACTACATTTTTTTTAGATTGGTTATTTACAAATATGGATAAGAGATGGATGGTTCTCCCTAGGTCCAGTAGAGAATTCCAACTTGGGCTAAATTTTTTTTTGGATTATGCCTTTTCCAATTCAAATGGTGGAACGGTCTTATGCCCCTGTAAGAAATGTAAAAATGTCACATCTCAAAAAAGGAGCATTGTGGAAGAGCATATTCTCTGGAATGGTTTTTTAAGGGGGTACACTAAATGGGTATTGCATGGCGAGTTGTCTTCGAGAGGAATGCAGACATCTTTCCAATATGATGGTGAAAATGCTCAAAATGATATGCAAGAGATGCTTTATGATGCATTTGGGGTACAAGGAGAAGTCGATGCTCATGAAGGAATGACAAGAGATGAGCAAACAGAACAACCTTGTGAAGAAGCTAAAAAGTTTTATAAGCTCATGGAAGATGCTGAACAGGAACTATATCCAGGGTGTCAAAACTTTTCGAAGCTTTATTTCATCGTTCGAATGCTCCACATTAAGTGCCTTGGTAATTGGAGTGATAGTTCATTCACCTTGATGTTTGACTTATTACGAGAGGCGTTTCCTGATGGCGTCGAATTACCGAAGAATTACTATGAGACCAAGAAGATACTGAAAGATTTGGGTCTGAATTACAAAAAAATTGATGCGTGCCGAAACGATTGCATGATATATTGGGTTGATAATGAAAGCAAGACAAAGTGTGATACGTGTGACGAACCGCGATGGACAACAGTTAACCCTGAACCGAACGGTGATTCAACTGAAAGTTCTAAGAAGGTTAAGAAGGTTCCTGCAAAACTTGTATGGCACTTCCCATTAAAGCCAAGGTTACAGAGGCTTTTTATGAACAAGAAAACAGCATCTCTTATGACATGGCATAATACAGAGCGCATAAAAGATGGTGTAATGAGACATCCCGCATGTAACACCCGGGACGATAGGCGTCACATCCCCCGCACTATGAGTCTAGTCCACACATGAAATGGATAGTTCAGCATGAACCAGACTCATAGCGAACGGGTGACAAAATAAAAACAACCTTGCTAGGCGGAAACTAACCCCGTACTATATAATCAAAATGCTGTGCGGAAGCATTAATGTGCAATTCATAGATTTCAGCGAAGATTACAAGTTCGAATTTCCAATATATAAAATTAAATCCATCATGCATCCTAACAACGGGTTCAACTAAGCACACAACCTGTCCCGAATCAATATCCAATAATTCCATAACTAGCACAAAGGCCAAATTACATAGGAATATCCAATTAGAACATAATAATGTAAGATGTGACTCGAGTGTACAAGTGATCTAACAAAAGAAGTAAAACTTGACCTCCGCCTAGCAAAACCTGCAAGAAACTGAGAAGTGGGAAAGAGGGGTCAGTCTCTAGAAGACTGAGTGAGCAGGAGCGATACATATACTATAGAAACATGCGCATGCAAGCCAAAAATCCCCGAGCAAGATTTTATTCAAAGATAGTTCCCACGAAGGGCAAGAAATTAACAAGTAATGCTCGGACTTTATGACTAATTCATATTAAATTTGTTATGTTCATAATTCATACATAATCATAAAGGCTCGGCGAGTGAGCGTGCATCATCTCCAACCAAACTCCGACCGTGTACGACAAATATCATTAATACATTGAATACGTGATCATGCAATATCTTATAATACATGCAAGCCATATAACCTAAGATATAGGCGTTTGGGCGATCCGTGTACTGGCCTTCCCGTACGGTGCAAAACAATCATAACATAAACAATGACATAAAATAAGTTCCAACCTTCTTCGTCCGGGTGGTGGACGGGCTTGCAAGACCCGGCCACCTCATGCATTGACCCAGGGGGGTACATGAATCCCCCAAGGGCGCTCAGCTACCATTCCACGCTAATCTCCTAGTGAGGTCCGGTCTCTGTTAAATGGTTGGGACTAGCACATGGGATCACCGTCGGTCCTTGCCTCCCCGGGTAGCCACATGTGCTAGATCCCGGGCCCGTGCATTCATTCATGTTCTCGCCAAAACGTTCAATTCATGAGAAACATAATACATTTATAACATACTTATTCCCTTTCATAATCATTGAGAAAAGATTTACTCGATGACTCCATTTGAAAACAATATATAGATATACATAGGTTTTTGGCCAAAACTTATCACATAAGGTTGTAGGGTTTAATACATATCTAGAACGAAAACACCCTCACCTGGAAGAAGGCAATACGAGGATACAAGCTAGGCCGGGTGCCTATTGATCATGATATCTCCTCCCTGGAGATGAATTGTACAAGATAAAGACATAATGTGTGCTCGTGAGAAATAACTCAATATAAAACCAATTAGGACGCACGGCATTAACATGAGGTGTTCTTGAAATGCTATGTCATGTTTCAATATACAATGGATCATAAAATATCATGAGTTGATGTGATCATGTTCATGCACACCATTAAGTTCATTTTAAACACATAAATGATTCAATCAATCAATAAATTCATAATAAATTAAAATACGTGTTAACAAGGAATATGGATCAATTAGGCATGTATATAATGCATATAAGTCACATAAGGGGTCGAGTAAGTGCAAGGAAGTCGATAGAAAGAGTTTTGGCAAAGTTTAGCAAAAGTTAGGAAAAGTTGACAATTTTCGGAAATGCGCAAGCTGTAGAAAAATGGTTATATCTTGAGTTTGAGAAATTGGAATTAAGTTTTGCTTGTTGGAGGTGAAACTAGACACATAGAGGTTTTCAAGGATATGTGGCACGAATCATGGTTCAAAGCGAGGTGAAAATGGCATAGGTTTCAAATTGGACGAATGCAGATTGTCGAAGAAGTGTCGACACCAAAATGAGTTGATCATATCTCATAATTGGAAAAAGATATTAAGATTATTCTAATTGGAGGATGTTCTAGACTTCAAGAGGTTTCCTTGGGTTAAAAAATCAGGTCAATCCGAGTTCGTATGAGGGAGAACGAAGCAAAACAATCTCAGGCTGAAACAGGGGAGGGTCCAACGTTTCTGCATCAAATCCACCCCCGTGGATTTTTCCAAAAGGAAAAATCCACCCTCGTGGATTTAGGTCAGTGGCGAAAAAAATGCAGAAAACAGGGCACAAACGCGGGAGAAGACCAAAAATCACCAAAACACCTCAAAACTCAACCCAAATCACTTAAAACATGTAGTATACCAAGAAGAAACATCAAATGCAAGTTTATGGCAAATTAAAACAACTAAATTCATAAACCCACATATATATATACACCTTCTTGCCCCAAGAATATCAACAATCAAGCTTAGGATTCAAAGATTATCATCTATTCATGCATATACACCCAAAGATTCAAGTTATAAAGCAAGAATTCCCCAACCCTAGTTATCACCCAACATACTCATATATATACACTTATACCTTGGAAGAAAAGGATGGAGAAGAAGAAGAAATGGTTGGAGCTTGAATTCTTGGGCCAAAGCTTGAAGAAATCTCTTATCTCCTTGCTTGCTTGATGGTCCGATCAAAGAAGGAGAAGAGGAAGGGAGTTGGGAGCCTTTCTTTTGATAGAAGAAATGAAAGAAGAAGAATGGATTGGAAGGGGGGGGGGGGGGGGCTTTGATCGTGAATTAAAGGGAAGGAAAGAGGGAAAATCACACTTTGGTCCTTCTACAATTTAAAAGCTCCAATTGGGTCCCGAAAGTTTGGTTGGTGAATAATTGAGGTCCAATTAAAAGTTCGATTGAGTCCAAGGATTTCATATAATTTCAAATAAGTGCACAAGTGAAATAAATATTTAATTGGCAAGTAAGCATGTTATAAGCAAATTCAAATAGCATAATCAAATAAATCATCTAAGTCATATTAGTCACATGACAGTAATTTAGTTCACGAAATTAATATGTTAAACGATCTCTTAACAATTAAAACACATAAATGTCACATAACTCTCAGTCTAAACCCACTCGTGACGTCATACCTGTATAGCCGAAAAGTCGGGGCGTTACACCGCAGATTCTCCCGCCTGGAATACTTTTGACTTTCACCATCCGGAGTTTGCAAAAGACCCTCGAAATATTAGATTGGGTTTGGCTACTGATGGTTTCAACCCTTTTAGAACTATGAATGTGGTTCATAGTACATGGCCAGTTATCTTCATTCCTTACAATTTGCCCCCCGGTGAGTGCATGAAAAAGTCTTACATGCTGTTGTCCATGCTTATTCCCGGCCCATCTGGGCCCAGTAATGATCTTGATATATATTTACAACCAGCAATTGCAGAGATAAAGGATATGTGGGAAAATGGAATACGTACTTATGATGCTTCATCTAAAGAAAATTTTCAATTATACGCAGCACTACTTTGGACTATTAGTGATTTTCCGGGTCATGCAGCATTATCGGGTTGGAGTACGAAAGGGGAATTTGCATGTCCTGTTTGTTACACGAATACAAACTCAGTATGGCTGGACCACTCTCGTAAGTTTTGCTACATGTGTCATCGAATTTTCTTACCTGAGGACCATCCGTTTCGAAAGGACAAAGGGTCATTTGATGGAATAGAAGAGCATCGGAAAGCACTGCCATACTTGAGGGGATCAGTGGTACTTGATGACGTAAAGGATATTGAGAATAAATTTGGAAAAAAGGTGGGTGAACATCAATTACCTTATAACTGGAAGAAAAAAAACATTTTTTTTTATTTGCCATTTTGGGAAACAAATTTGGTAAGGCACAATCTGGATTTTATGCACATTGAAAAGAATGTATGTGACAAGGTGTTGTACACATTGCTTGACTTTGTGAAGTCAAAAGATAATTATAATGCGCGCTTGGATTTGAAAGAAATGGGGATAAAAACAAGGCTTCATCCTTTCGTAGACGATTCTGGACAGGAATGGTTACCTACAGCTTCTTTTGCATTAGATAAAAGTGAGAAAGAAAGATTTTGCAAGCTTCTGAAAAACATCAAGGTTCCAGATGGATATGCATCAAATGTCTCAAGGTGTGTTCAATTAAAACCTCCTAAAATTTTTGGTCTTAAGAGTCATGACAGTCATGTGTTGATGCAACAACTGCTTCCACTTGCTTTGCATAAACTTTCGCCAAAGCCAATACGGTCAGCACTAAATCATTTTAGTCGATTCTTTAGAGATTTAGGTTCAACGACACTCCATCATAGTGATTTGTCTCGGTTAGAAAAAGAAATTGTTGTTATACTTTGTCAGCTGGAAAAAATATTCCCACCATCATTTTTTGACATTATGGTACACTTGACCGTCCATTTGGTTACAGAGGTATAGTTGGCTGGACCAGTTCAATATCGATGGATGTACCCAATGTTGGAAAACAGGAATCAGAAAGCAGCGGAATTTAAAAATTTTTCCCAACAAAAGGACCTTGAACTCGCAATCGTGTAACCAAATTCGTAGGGATAGAAAACTTACTTTTCTTTTTGTTCTTTCTTGAAGCGTTTCAAGCCACCCAAGAACGCTCTTCTCGCGGCTTGATCCCCTCTCCTTGGTAAAGCTCGAATCTTCAAACTTCTAACTTGAAGCCTCTAGAGAAAGTCCACCAACTTGATCACAATCTAACTAGTAAGGATGCTAGTTCTCTAGTTAGTGTTTAGGCTTAACCTAGGGTTTAATTTAATCTTGGAGAAAGGAAGGTGTTCAACACATGAACCAAGAATTGTCAATTAGCTCTAAAGGGGAGCATGAGCTCCCCTATATATAGGAAAGGGGAGGGGCGGCCGAAACTAGTCCTTTTTGGACTAGGATTTGGTTCCTCTCTCTCCTATTACTTGATCATCAAGTATTTTCCAACTTTGACTTTGAATTCTAATTCTAGTCAACTTTTAAGAGAGCTTAAAACTATCCAAACTATCTTTGGATAATTTTATACTTTATTTATTATAAAATAAATAACTTATTTTTATCTAATTAATTAATTCGTAATTAATTAACTAGATTATTTTCTCCAAAATTAGACTTTCTTTTTAATTCAAAATTAAACCAAAGTCTATTAAATAATTAACTAATTAATTATTTAATATATATACAATATATATATATACACACGTGTGTGACACGTGTCACAGTGACACGTGTCACTCACGTGAGCCACACGTGTGAATTCACACGTGTGGAACCCTCTTGGTCCGATTAACTCATTTAATCATTTTCAAGCCTCAACTCATGTAACCAAGTTGTTGTGTGTGACCCTCTAGGTTCTCAATTCAATTAGCAGTGACCCTAATTAATTAATTCACTAATTAATTAATCAGTCCACAGATTAAACGACCATAGTCTAGCAACAGGTGTTTAACCCCTAGCTGAATTGGAATGTTCGGATTCGACAGAACCTTTAAGTCATTGATTCATGTGAGATACAATCCTCCTACTTACTATCTCTCAACCAAGATCTAGGGCAAGGGAATAATCAGAACCCTAATAATCCGGTCTTAAAGCTAAGTGCATTTCATATCCATTTGATCTCAATCCAAGAAACCCTTTTCTTGATGTCTTGATCTACTGCCTTGGCCAAGGACTCCATATGGCTTATGAATGACTTACACAATAAGAGATTACCTTGCAAATGCAAGTGTAGGTCCTTTCTTGATTCTCATTCACTTTCATGAATCACTTGTGCAGCCCCAGCATAAGCCTTGAATCAGTTGTCTAAGGCGACACCCTTTAAAGCTTATACCTAAGACTACAGAGTTAACTCATAAAGTGACAAGGAACCTCAAGTCTAAGGATCAATTAATCACATCAATGACTCGTGAGATATTTCCTAATCTGGAAGTTTCCATTTCCTGAAATAGAAACTTCCTTTCCCATTTAGGAATGTTCTCACACGGGGCACCTCAGTGAACTTACTTATTAAAGTAAGCACCCTCATGTATCACGCACGTATCAACTATACACTTTGCACCTCCATGAAACAAGGTGGTCCTTCTTAAGGGCGTGATCCCACAAGCAAGCCTTAGAGGAGTCAGGTTGACACTCCCACTGTCTGTAGGACTCATCGGCTTGGAGTATTTTACTAATCATGACTTATGTGATACAGGGCTCGTTTCATGAACCATTTCACCTAAATGGTAGAGTCCTAAAGTCATCAGGATTAGGGGAGTTCTCATACATGCACAGCTAAAGTAAACGCATACCAAACAAGAGCATATAAAGAAGTGTTGCCTCAATTCGTTATTTTATTCAAAGATTGTCTGTGATTACAGTAAGGAAAAGTACAAAGCGGATATACAATCGGCTTTCTAGGGCACTATTCCTAACAATCTCCCACTTGCCCGTCAAAGCCATTCTAAAGCTACTCTAAGTCCCATCTTCTGAAGATGACCTTGGAAAGCTTCTCGACTAAGGGGTTTAGTAAGTGGATCTGCCACGTTCTCTGCTGATGTGACCCTCTCAATTTGCACATCTCCTCTTTTGATAATATCACGGATTAGGTGATACTTCCTCATAATGTGCATGGTCCGTTGGTGAGATCTTGGTTCTCTTGCTTGAGCAACCGCCCCAGTGTTGTCACAAAACACAGTAATGGGGTCTTTCATGCTAGGAACAACATTCAATTCTTGAATGAAGTTTCTAATCCAAACACCTTCCTTAGCTGCATCATTTGCAGCTAAGTATTCGGCCTCAGTGGTCGAATCTGCAGTGGTTGTTTGCTTGGAACTCTTCCAACTCACTGCTCCGCCGTTTAGGCAGAAAATGTATCCTGACATTGACTTAAAATCATCTAAGTCAGATGCAAAGCTTGCATCACAGTATCCTTCGACAGTAAGATCTTTCTGACCTCCGTAAACTAAGAATAAATCTTTAGTACTTTTCAAGTACTTAAGAATATTCTTCACGGCAGCCCAGTGACCATCTCCAGGGTCAGATTGGAAACGACTCGTTACACTAAGTGCATAAGCCACATCCGGTCGAGTACATAACATTGCATACATTATGCTACCTATTGCTGATGCATAAGGTGTATGAGTCATTCTTTCCTTCTCAAGGTTGGTCTTAGGACACATCTTCTTTGAAAGACATGTTCCTACACTCATAGGAAGGTTCTTAACCTTTGCTGACTCCATATTGAATCTCTTCAATACTTTGTCAATGTACATCGACTGTGATAGTCCTATTAACCTTCTAGATCTATCTCTATAGATTTTAATTCCAAGGATATAGGACGCATCACCAAGATCTTTCATCTCGAATTGGTTCGATAACCATAACTTAGTCACTTTCATATCATCCTTCGAATTCCCAATAAGAAGGATGTCATCAACATAAAGTACTAAGAATTGCACTGAGGTCTCCAATTCCTTTCTATACACACATGATTCATTCGAAATTTGAATGAAGCCAAACGCTTTGACCGATTCATCAAATCGAATGTTCCAATTCCTAGAAGCCTGTTTCAATCCATAGATTGATCTTTGGAGTTTGCAAACCTTTTGCTCACTCCCACTGAATGTGAAACCTATGGGTTGCTCCATATAAATGTCTTTGTCAATGTCACCATTGAGAAAGGCAGTTTTCACATCCATTTGCCATATCTCATAGTCATAATATGCAGCAATGGCAAGCATGATTCGAATGGACTTTTGCATTGCAACTGGTGAAAAGGTTTCGTCAAAGTCCACGCCGGGTCTTTGAGTGAACCCTTTTGCAACCAGTCTCGCTTTGTAGGCCGCAATGCTTCCATCAACTCCAAGCTTTCTCTTAAAGATCCATTTGCAACCTATGGGTTTGACCCCATCAGGCAAATCTACCAAGGTCCAAACTTGGTTGGAGTTCATGGAGTCCATTTCGGATTTCATGGCTTCTATCCACTGTTCAGAGTCAGAATCTGAAAGTGCCTCCTCATATGTTAAAGGATCATTATCCTTTTGAGAGATTTCATGGAAGAATCCATACCATCTCTCCGGCTGTCTAGGAGTACGTTCAGAACGCCTTAGGGGAGGATTTACATGTGTATCGAAATTTGTGATTGGTTGTAGTTGATCAGAGTGGGACGTTTCTTCAGTGGGTGGTGTGGGGTCACTTTGTACTTCTTCTAATTCTATGATCTTGCCTTTCTTTTCTTTAAGGAACGGTTCCTCAAGAAAAGTGGCATTTCTGGAAACAAACACCTTTTGCTCAGATTGATCATAGAAATAGTATCCTATGGATTCCTTAGGATAACCTACAAAGTAGCATAAGCTAGAACGAGATTCTAGCTTATCTCCCACTGTCCTCTTCACGTAAGCAGGACAACCCCAAATTCTTAAGTAAGAATAACTAGGGATTTTACCATGCCACATTTCATAGGGCGTTTTAGGGACTGACTTAGAGGGAACTAGATTCAAAATCTTTGCTGCACTTTCTAGGGCATAACCCCAGAAAGAAGGTGGTAAGTCAGTAAAACTCATCATTGAACGAACCATATCAAGTAGGGTTCGATTCCTTCTCTCAGAAACTCCATTAAGCTGAGGAGTTCCCGGAGGAGTCCACTGAGAGATAATCCCATTATCTTTGAGATGATTAAGGAATTCTTCACTAAGATACTCGCCTCCTCGATCAGATCGAAGTGCTTTGATCTTGTGACCAGTTTGGTTCTCAACCTCCTTTTGAAATTCTAAGAATTTCTCAAAAGCTTCAGATTTATACTTCATTAAGTATACATAACCATACCGACTAAAGTCGTCAGTGAAGGTCATGAAATACTGATGATTGTTTCTTGTGCTTACGCTAAGCGGTCCACAAACATCAGTATGGATCAAATCCAAAACCTTAGTGGCACGTTCCACAGTCCCTTTAAAAGGGACTTTGGACATTTTTCCTTTGAGACAGGATTCGCAAGAAGCTAACTCTTTGAGATCATTTTCAGAGAATGATCCTAAAGTGTTTATCTTGCTAATTCTGTTCTTGGAAATGTGTCCTAATCTAGCGTGCCATAAGGGAGCTGAAACTTTGTCATCTCTCTTACGCTTTGTTTCTCGTTGTATATTCATAATATTGATATTTTGAGTTAGGTAAAGTCCATTACTTAGAGTACCGATATGAACGGAAGAGTTGTTCCGTTTGATAAAGTATTTACCATTCTTAATATAAGTTTCATAACCTTCACAATCTAATATTGGAACTGAAATTATATTACGAATAATGTTCGGTACATAAAGGACTTTGTTTAATACTAACTCAAAACTACCTAAATCTAATCTAATTGTGCCTAAAGCTCGAGCTTCAACGTTTGAGCCATCGCCGATCTTCAAGACACATTCTCCTTCTTTGAGTTGTTGGACTTCACTTAGCATCTGTACATCATTACAGATATGAGTTCCACAACCGGTATCAAGTACCCAAGAACTAGAATTAATAGAAAGATTTATTTCAACGAGAAAGATACCTTTCTTTAGAGTAGCCTTGTACTCTGGGCAGTTTCTCCTCCAATGTCCCGCTTTGCCACAATGGAAGCAAACATCCTCTTTCTGATCACGCTTCTTCTTTTGGGCCTTCCCCTTCGAAATGCCACCAGTGGGCCTAAGGGGTTTCTTCTTCTTCTTTTGGGCTTTCTTGCCCTTACCTTTAGAAGGCCCTAAAGAGGAAGATGGAGCATTCACCATCAAAACCTTATTGTCCTTCTTGATCGTGCTTTCAGCAGTCACAAGCTGACTAATCAGCTCAGCTACAGTAGCACCAGCATGATTCATGTTGAAGTTAAGGACAAATGGGTTGAATGATGGTGGGAGCGAAGCTAGCAACAAATCCACTGAAAGCTCATCTTTCAGTGGCATGTCCATGGAAGCAAGTTTCTCAGTAAGGGCAAGAAACTTGAGTCCATATTCATGGACACTTGAACCTTCCCTCATTCTCAAGAGGAATAATTCCTTTGAAGTGTTATACCTTGTAACACGTTCATGAGGGCGGTAAAGTTGCTCTAAGTGGTCGTAAATCTCCCAAGCAAATTCCATGGCCTCATGTTGTCTTTGCAAGTCCGGAGACATGTTAGCCAACATAAGGCAACGGGCTTGGAGATTATCATCCTTCCACTTCTGAATCGCATCCCGCTCGGCCCGAGTGGGAGCCTCCCCTTCAGGAGTGGGTTCCCCTTCGAAGAGAACATAAGTTCTCTTCTCAGAATCTAAAATGATTTTTAGATTCCTCAGCCAATCAGAATAGTTGGGACCAGTCAACTTATTTGACTCGAGGATCGATACAAGAGGGTTTTTGGTTGCCATTTCAAAACACGTAGAGAATCACAGAATCTAAGACCTAAATGGTAAAACAGAGAACTAGTGAGCATGCTGAATTATAACGATATACAAAAGATAAGGTCTTTAATCTAATGTAGCTCCCACTGTTTTTCAAAGATCTATAATTCCCAAAGATCTAAGAGGAACACGTTTCCCAATGGGTACTAAGATCCTAGGCATTTTACCTCGAACCCACGACTCGCGGACATTCTAAGTAAGAACCCTAGGTAGGTACAACTTACCAATTCTAACACCTTTAGAACTCTTAGTAATTGTTTTTTGCATCACCTATCTTTCAATATGGACCCACGACTCGTGCGACATCCATATTTACTTAGGCGTTAAGCTAGACCCATCAATCATAAGATCATGACCAAAACTTAGTTTGAACGACCCACGACTCGCGGACATCGCCCTTGCTAAAATTGACCACGAAATATTGATCATTTAAAATGATTAATCAGGTAACTAAGAACTAATAAGCTCCACTAGCTATCCCACGACTCGCGGACAATAACTAGCTTTACTTACTAAACTTAAAACCTATTGATGGAATGCTAGGAATTTAATTCAAAATTTGCATCTCGAATTAAATACCTATTTGTTCGAAATTAGCTTAATATTTAATGGGAATTTTCGAATCAACCGGAGAGTTATCCGGTTCGACCTCACCAACATATATGTTATCCAATTTTATTAGTCTTGATTAATGCAAGTACACTTAAATGCATTTCAAACAAGCACATAAACAGATAACATGTCCTAGCATGATACTAACATGTAATGATCATGGGTTCTACCTATCTTATGCGTGATATGTGGGAGCCACTCCACAATCACAAGTTCTAACATACATGCCACATAAACAGTTCAAATCACATAAGGGAAAGCAGTAACAAAATACGAGCCCTATCTCTATTACATTTAACAATTGAGATTCCCCTCCCTAACATTTTGAGGGGTCTTCACTTATGGCCTCCTTGTTACTTGAATGTGGTCCATCTTACTCCATGGGTGCATTGTCTCCAAAAATGAAAATAAAACCTCACCACCTATCTCTACTCTCAAATTACAATAAAAGAAAAAGACATAAAGTAATAAGGCTCAATCTTCATATTGGCCTTAGACAATTACACGGGGCATACCCCGGCCTCAAAAACAGTAATATGGAAAGCCACATAATAAATCACATAACAGTACGCACATAAGTGAGGCTCCAACCTCAATTGAAAAAACGCAACTATAGGGCTCCAACCCCAATTTAAACCATCCATGTGCATAAATTAAAACCATACATAGATCTAAACCCATGATCACCTAACATGCTTTTGCGAGAATTTAAATTTAGCCAATAAATTAAAATTCTCGTTTCAAGTCCTAATGACTCAAAACACGACTTAGATGCAATTCTTGTTCAAGAGCCTTTTCAATAAAACCCGAAAAACATTAAACTAATAAAATTCCAATTAATTTCCAAAATTAATAATTTTATTCTTTCATTATTTTCAGAAAATAATATTCATAATTTTCCCAAAAATCAAATCGCTTTAATTTTTCAAAAATCCCAATTTAATCAAAATTTTAAAATAATTTTATTTTAACAAAACTGATTTTAAAAAGATAAAATTAAAATAAAATCAAATCGGGATTTTACGGACCGAAAAACACGAAACACGAAAACACGAAAACGAGCCCGGAAAAAGTGCCCAGCCACGTGAGGTACTGCCGCGCAGCCGCGCGCCAGCGGCGCGCACAGCGGGCGGGATGTTCCGCTCGCGTGCGCACGCTGGGCGTGCATCATGCGCGCGCCTGCGCGCAGCAGCGTCCGGCATGGCCTGGGCAGGCGTCCCGCGCGGTTGCGGGACGGACTGGGCGGGCGCGCCTAGGCACGCCCGGGACGGCTCCCGCGCTGTTGCGGGAGGTGCTAGGCGGCGGCAACGGGCCTGGGCGTGCGACGTGCTAGCACGCCTAGGCTCGTTGCTTTTCGTGTTCGTTTCGTATTTTTGGTTTTCTCGAAAAACCAGTTCAATCCAAAATTTAAAAATTCGATTTAAACAAATTTCAACTAAAACGATTTTTCAAAACACGATTTGAGAAAACAGTTTTAGAAATTCAGGAAAAATTACAGTTTCGTAATTCAGGCTTTCTAAAAGAACTCATGAATACCTAATTCGCATCTAAGCCTAAGAATTTCTACCAAATTCAGAAATAATGGAGACGAATCAGAAACACGATTAACGAGGTGGCTTTGATACCACTTGTTGGAAAACAGGAATCAGAAAGCAGCGGAATTTAAAAATTTTTCCCAACAAAAGGACCTTGAACTCGCAATCGTGTAACCAAATTCGTAGGGATAGAAAACTTACTTTTCTTTTTGTTCTTTCTTGAAGCGTTTCAAGCCACCCAAGAACGCTCTTCTCGCGGCTTGATCCCCTCTCCTTGGTAAAGCTCGAATCTTCAAACTTCTAACTTGAAGCCTCTAGAGAAAGTCCACCAACTTGATCACAATCTAACTAGTAAGGATGCTAGTTCTCTAGTTAGTGTTTAGGCTTAACCTAGGGTTTAATTTAATCTTGGAGAAAGGAAGGTGTTCAACACATGAACCAAGAATTGTCAATTAGCTCTAAAGGGGAGCATGAGCTCCCCTATATATAGGAAAGGGGAGGGGCGGCCGAAACTAGTCCTTTTTGGACTAGGATTTGGTTCCTCTCTCTCCTATTACTTGATCATCAAGTATTTTCCAACTTTGACTTTGAATTCTAATTCTAGTCAACTTTTAAGAGAGCTTAAAACTATCCAAACTATCTTTGGATAATTTTATACTTTATTTATTATAAAATAAATAACTTATTTTTATCTAATTAATTAATTCGTAATTAATTAACTAGATTATTTTCTCCAAAATTAGACTTTCTTTTTAATTCAAAATTAAACCAAAGTCTATTAAATAATTAACTAATTAATTATTTAATATATATACAATATATATATATACACACGTGTGTGACACGTGTCACAGTGACACGTGTCACTCACGTGAGCCACACGTGTGAATTCACACGTGTGGAACCCTCTTGGTCCGATTAACTCGTTTAATCATTTTCAAGCCTCAACTCATGTAACCAAGTTGTTGTGTGTGACCCTCTAGGTTCTCAATTCAATTAGCAGTGACCCTAATTAATTAATTCACTAATTAATTAATCAGTCCACAGATTAAACGACCATAGTCTAGCAACAGGTGTTTAACCCCTAGCTGAATTGGAATGTTCGGATTCGACAGAACCTTTAAGTCATTGATTCATGTGAGATACAATCCTCCTACTTACTATCTCTCAACCAAGATCTAGGGCAAGGGAATAATCAGAACCCTAATAATCCGGTCTTAAAGCTAAGTGCATTTCATATCCATTTGATCTCAATCCAAGAAACCCTTTTCTTGATGTCTTGATCTACTGCCTTGGCCAAGGACTCCATATGGCTTATGAATGACTTACACAATAAGAGATCACCTTGCAAATGCAAGTGTAGGTCCTTTCTTGATTCTCATTCACTTTCATGAATCACTTGTGCAGCCCCAGCATAAGCCTTGAATCAGTTGTCTAAGGCGACACCCTTTAAAGCTTATACCTAAGACTACAGAGTTAACTCATAAAGTGACAAGGAACCTCAAGTCTAAGGATCAATTAATCACATCAATGACTCGTGAGATATTTCCTAATCTGGAAGTTTCCATTTCCTGAAATAGAAACTTCCTTTCCCATTTAGGAATGTTCTCACACGGGGCACCTCAGTGAACTTACTTATTAAAGTAAGCACCCTCATGTATCACGCACGTATCAACTATACACTTTGCACCTCCATGAAACAAGGTGGTCCTTCTTAAGGGCGTGATCCCACAAGCAAGCCTTAGAGGAGTCAGGTTGACACTCCCACTGTCTGTAGGACTCATCGGCTTGGAGTATTTTACTAATCATGACTTATGTGATACAGGGCTCGTTTCATGAACCATTTCACCTAAATGGTAGAGTCCTAAAGTCATCAGGATTAGGGGAGTTCTCATACATGCACAGCTAAAGTAAACGCATACCAAACAAGAGCATATAAAGAAGTGTTGCCTCAATTCGTTATTTTATTCAAAGATTGTCTGTGATTACAGTAAGGAAAAGTACAAAGCGGATATACAATCGGCTTTCTAGGGCACTATTCCTAACACCCAATTGAACGGTAAATAACACATTCAATTATATTTACTTCATTCCTAAATAAATTCTGATGTTTCCTAATTATGAATTTTTCTTGAACTCCTAGGTAATTGAGTACATTAAAATCGTATGTACGTAATCGAGGCCGACCGGAAGGTTCGATTGCAGAAGGATATTTGGCAGAGGAATGTTGATCATTTTGCTCATTATATTTTGAAGAAAGAGTTGAAACAAAGCATAATCGAGCAAGTCGAAACGACAATGTTGGTGAGAAAAATGAAGTACCTGGTATAAATATTTTCTCACTATGTGGTTGTCCATTATGGAGAGGAAAGCCAATTGTGTTGGACAATGATCGTCTAACAAAGGGTCATCGATATGTGTTATTCAATTGTGATGATATTAAACAGTACATAGAGTAAGCCACTTAATCCTAATAGCTTCTATAAGATGGTTCCATTTTCTTCATTTATTTTTGAGTGTTTCCTCTGTTCATTATATAGGGAGCATGAAAAAGAAGTCAGGAGGAAGAAACATCGATCAAGGGAGCATGAAATCAAGCGGATACATAATGATTCATTTGCTTCTTGGTTTAAGGGTCGTGTAAGTTCAAATATCTGAATATTTTCTACCTCATACATTTACTATCTGAAATTGGTTGCCTACAATTAGACCAAATGCCTAGAATTGATAGAACAAGTCTGGGACTATTGAGAACCCTTTAATATGCATAACTGATCGACTTTCTAGCAGAGAAATGTTTATTCAATATAGCAAAGTGCAGCTGTATTATTCTTATAACAGCCTATAAAGGTGTCATAGAGCTGAACAATTTGCAGAATAAACAGCACTCCTAGTTTACAAATTGTTATATTCATTCAATATGATATTTATCTATCTATTCAGAATTAATACAAACTCTTATTTTCAGCAAGTAAATTCAACATGGCAGAGCATAAAAATCCCATACGAATATCAAGAAATATGAATATCTGACTAATTGTTATTGTAGGTGGAAGAAACAGTTGCTGATCACAAAGATGATCCATTGATGATGGACATTGTCAGACTTGCAAGAGGACCAGTTCCTGTTGGAACAAGTTATAGAGGTTACAAAGTAAATGGTTTTCGGTTCCATACTAGGGAGATGGAGTTGAACAGGAAAACTCAAAATAGTGGAGTTATGGTTAATGCTAATACAACTAGTTTTGCAAGCAAGAAGGATAAAAGGCCTATATTTCAAGAGATGGCATATTATGGGATCCTAAATGAAATAATTGAATTAGATTATACAGGTGGAAGAAGGGTTGTATTGTTTGTCTGTGATTGGGTATCGAAGGGCAAGAGACTTAAAGAAGATGAAGATGGGTTCACGCTCACTAACTTCACAAATATACAACGTCAGAATGAGCCTTTTGTCCTTGCATCTCAGGTTGAGCAAGTGTTTTATGTGGATGATCCTACGGAAAAAGTTTGGAAAGTGGTTGTTAAAACCAAAGCCAGGGCTAAGATTGATGATGGAAATGACATATCAACTGATGGTATTGATACAATTCTGTAAAGCGAATCTTATATCAACCGTCCACTAAATGAAGAAGAAGAGATTGTGTTGACCCACGGGGGAGGGGAGGGCCTAATTAATGTGAACAGCTTAGAGTGAAGCTAGGTGTAAGAAATTCTAGGATAGGCTTAGTTAGTTTTTTTTTTAAGAAAAGATAATAAGCACAACTTGCTTTTAATTTCACAGTTTCTGTTTGTCCTATATAAATGAGTATTGTGTTGTAGGTATGAAAAAAAATAAGCATAGACGAATCAGTGACCGTGGAAACCAAAGGAATCAAACACAAGCATCCCAAGCAGTCAATGCTGACCATGAAGACACAGGTAAATTTTATAAGCTGATCAAGTACCACAAATCTTCTTCTTGTGAGGTTACTATTTTTTTTTATTTCAGATATTTTGTTATTTTGATTTGTCCAACTGAATCTTTTTAAACCTGACATCCTCTTATGAATTCTACAAAACTTGTCTATTAGTCTAAATTCAGTTTGCTACGTGGATCAGAGACTAAATTCATTTGCTTAAATCAGTTTGCACACGAACATATATTAATGTTGCTGCCTTTAGTTAGTAATCACTAATTAGTAATGTATTCCAAGTTCCAGCACCCAACAACCTATTAATTATTATTCATCCAAGACATGAAATATGTTTGTATATTGTTATTGTCTGCATCAGAATATTCTACCTGTTCCGCTCTTAGCCCTTAGGATTACTAAACGTTTTCATTTGATAATATTACATAAAAGATGGTATGTATAATGATCCTGCAGGCAGCTTAGTTGGTTTTAGTAATTGTTTGGTTATAGAACATGTCTGCACATTTGGATTTGGTTTTCCACTGACTCATACATATACCTTTTTTTTTCCCAACAAGGCAATAATTCACTGATTCCTGGGACCTTTGCCAACTTTACTTCATTGCTTTCCCCACCCACATTTTCACTTATAATAATGATCAAAATTGTTGGGATTTCTTTATTTAGACCAAATTTAGAATACATGTAAAATGTTTTGTTTTGAATCTTGATTTTTAACAATAGAATTTTTGACCAACACCTTGATCTGAGTTAGTTGGCAGGGCTGTTCATTTCACCCTTGGAAAAACTGTCAGTTTTAAATTGTAGCTATCATTGCTTGTCATTAGCACATAACTACCATAAGTGTCTTTCATGTATGTTATATTTGATGGTTTTTGACTAGCATTCTGATTGTAGAAGTGGATTGAAAACGAGGCAAGTAACTACCACTGTTATTATTATTATAATCTGTCAAACCAATAAACAATCATAGTCAACTTGAAGAAAAATGGATCGAAGAATACATTCATTTGCTTACATGATATTTTAATGGCTTTATTAACACATTTTCCAGCTTCTGCCAGATTGTTGCAGCCGTGAAAATATGTATGCTTACATTATTATGATAATTTTCTACGGTTGTAGGAACCGACGGACGTGCAAAACGCATCAGAAATGAAAATGATAACACGCCCTCCGACATACATTCTGATCGGCAGAACAATAATTCTGATGATGCGGGTATGTTGGAATATTACATTTACACTAACATTGTTTTTATGATCTCTCGATGGATTTTATTTGAACATACGTAAATTGGTCGATATAGGCAATTCTGTTGACTCAAAAGCTCGAGGACCGACTAACATGCCACGTGTTTGGGCTAGAAGAGAACAAGTTAGAGTTGATTTTGATGATCTTGGTAAGCCTGCTGGTCCACATAAAAACTCCATTAAGAAAAATCTGTTCGATCTCATTAAGGTGATTATTTAATCCTTCATATACTTATTATTGTTGTATAATATTCAATCTATCCGTTATGTTATGATTGCATTTTTTTTCCAACAATTCAGGAAAAATTTACTGGGATGCATGATATGGAAGATGTTGCTTGGGATATTCTATCTAAAAGTTGGAGAACATGGAAGAATAGAGTTAAGAGTAAGTATTTTGATCCAAACTCATCGGTTGAGGAAAACTTACGTAAGAGACCAAATACAGATGATTTGAGAGTCCTCCCAGATCAATGGAAGAATTTAGTTATTTACTGGAGCACAGACAAATCGCGGGTAATAACTGAACTTTAATTACTATTATTGCATCCTCTGGAGCTGTTAACTTGAGTGAATATATTTCTTGATTTATTCTTGGATTTCAGTATGTCTTTTCCTTTGTTGATATAGAAAATCAGTGCTCAAAACAAAGAAAATAGAGCACAGAAGACAATGATACATGTTACAGGAAAAAAAAGTTTCTCCCAAATCAGATATCACTTAAAGGTTGATATTTTGAATAAATAAAATTTAAATTATTTGAAACACTTATGTTAATCAAAGTTTGGTGTTGTTTGTAGAAAGAAACAAGGGAATTAAGAGATGGACAAGTTAACAATGGTCAAGCAAATGAAATGGATGACGAACCGAGTAGGATGGATCTCTTTGAAAGATGTTACACTAAAAAGGGAGAAACAGGCAATCCTGTTATAGCAAATTCTTGGGTAAGATTGTTTAAAATCTGTTATTTTTTTCCTAAGTTTTTTTATAATTATTACGTGCATTCCTTTGAAGTATGTGGTGTTTAACTCAACATAATTGGTATTTGTATTTTATTTATAGCAAAAGATGCAAGAAAAAAGAAGTGAACTCTCTCCGAATTCCAAGGACATAGGCCCAAATGACATATTTTCTCAAGTAGCTGGAGATGACAAAGGAGGAAGAGTACGAATGTATGGTTATGGTGTACTTGCTTCTGATGTATATGGTGAATCTCTCATACGAGGCAGGCCCTCTCGAACTAGCATGAGTTACAAGAAGGATATTGGTGAGTTAAAGCAAATTGTGATGGAACAAAACAAACAAATGATGGAACAAAACAAACAAATACAAGAACTATTGAGGGTGAGCAAGCAAATAGGAAACAATGAATCTCCTCCGGAAGTTACTCGAGTCCCTTCGTCATCATCCTCCCACTACATTGGTACTTCGTTTAGGCCAGCCTCATTGAGGGATAAAATACCCCTACAGGTAGCAGTTTGTTCAGATTTCCATGTGATTGCAGTTTGAAATTGTTTATTCTGCTATGATCAAGTTGATTGCTCTTATGATTTTTTCCTGCCAATTGTCTCCAGATTTTTATGCAGCTTATGAGTAAATCTAGGAACTTTAGTATTTGAAACTGGCTTAACTGATTGAGTAATAGTTTATTTTCTTTTTAATTAATCTGCATTACTTAGATCTTGAAATGGGAACTTAAGTGGGGGAATTAATGTCTGCACTGAGTCCATGTATTGAATATCAAACACCAAGATTTCTGGAAGATTCTCACATGATTAAGTATGTCTAATGAACGTCTTTCTACTCTAATAACTTGAAACCCGTGGAGTTGGGGAATATTGTTGTATACCTGAGTATTTGTACTTGAATTTATAGGTCAAAGTAAGGTGTCTGGACTATTTTCAATTTGGCATTTGCTTTGAGTTGGGGAATAATTTTGTATCAGCATGATTATGTCTAATGAAATGCATGGCTGAATTAAGTTGTATGTATGTGTGAATGTAATGCATGATATAAGTGGTTTATGAGATGGAATTACATGTGTTAATTTGCCTTAGGGACTGCCCTGCTGCTGCCTTGTTTTCCCGTGTATAACAACCATAAAAAGGGTGAATTTGGAGCTCATTCCTTGCATGAAATGAATGCTATGCATGATGTGTGATTGGCTGCATGTATATGTGTAATTAATGCATGAATTTGAGTGAGAATTTGCATGAATGGGACTGCAGTGCCTGCTATAAGTGCTGTCCATTTTTCCCATGCATTTAACAAACTAAATGATCTTAATTGAATATACCTTCGTGATTTATACCAGGTTGGAGAAAGAGTATCCTTGCATAGCGTGTTTGATTCATTGAAAGTTGTGGGGGTCGGTCGTCTTCAAAGCTTAGATCCATCAAAATGAGTTGGACAAGTTCAATTGGGAAAAAATTGGTGTGAAGTCCTCATTCATGTTCCGGTGGAGTTTAACGAGGATTTAGTTCGACCAATGTCACAATTCAAAACTATAGGTGATGCGGTTGGTGAGGTGGTTGCGTGGCCTCAAAATCTGGTAATAATACTATCCTACTGCTCATAAATATTTTAATTTAATAATAATTTAGCTGATTATATTTGTTTTTGCATATAGGTATTCATGGAGGAGGCGTAGCTGTGAAGTTCGGATCAACACAATTATAAGTTAGTTTTTGACTTTTGGGACTTATATATTTGTGATTTTAAGTTGTTCATGGAGGAGAAAATGTGTTTTTTGAAGTTGAAAGGGGAAATGGGAAAGGCTTGAAGTAGCTTTAAAATGTTTCACAAGTAATTTGGGTTAAGAATTACTTGTGAAACACTTGACAGCTTTGAAGTTCCTTTGTTGGTGCTTGTGAATTATTTTTGTAGATGAATGATTGGTTGTTTACAACCTAAATATTTTTGTGGTGTTTTATGAGAAATGACAATATTACATTATGCCTTTCTATTTCATGTGTTATGTGTTGCTTTTTATTCATGCACTTGGGACAATTACGAGCATCATAATAACTGTATTTTGAGAAATTATTAGGTGGTACAATAAATTATTTGAGATGATAAAAAGGATCATAACAACCGCATATGGAGACAATAACAGGTGTCACAACAATTAATCCGAGATATAAAAAGTCGTCGTAGTAATAGTATTTTGAGACAACAATAGGTGTCACAACAAGTTATTTGAGATGCTAAAAAGCGTCATAATAACCGTATTTTGGGACAATGATAGGTGTCGCAACAAGTAATTTGAGATGATAAAGAGCATCACATTACATAGCTTTTGAGATGCTCACAGGCGCCGCAATATATTAATCAAGACGCTAAAAAGCGTCTCAATTGTTTACATATTATGACGGCTTTCAGCGTCACAACAAATGTTTTTGTGACGCTTTCATGTGTCGCCAAGCACGGTCAGTTGTGGTTGTTGGGATTTCAAAAATGACGCTAAAAAGCGTCACTAAACCAATGTTTTTGTGATGGTTTTAAGCGTCATTACAGACAACATTACGTGACACTAGAAAGCGTCACCTAAACCTAATAAGACGGCTACTTATGTGACGCTTTAAGGCAGCATCACAAAATTAAAAGCGTCACAATAGCCGCTTATTGAGACGCTTTTAGGTGTCACGAAAGCCCATTTTTCTAGTAGTGGAGGCGGGTCGTTTGTACCTTATTTCCCCTTTGGGTAAAAGTAGGGACTGACGGTCATTAATGAGCCGTAGTACGCCTGTTCTAGGGAATGGGAAGGATACACGTGTCCCGGCAGGAGTGCTTTACAGTATTCGGGTGTCCCGTGACGTATGTAATCGTTTTGCGGATCAATATCGTCGACCGGATTCCTCCGTTCTGCTTAGGTTTTCCCCCAAGTAGAGGGCAGATCGAGAGATATGCTACTCGGATCGAGGTCGAAGGATTCTTCAGATCGTTAAATAATGATTAGTCACGATCTGGCAAATAGATCTGATGATCTGATCTGCCCAGATGGCGCAAAGGTCCACGTGGCACCAACCGGGGGCGTCCACGTGGCCATGTACTATTATGCCGTGTCAGAGGCCCCCCAAATTACCAGTGTGAATCTTCGCAATGGTAATTTCATCGATCTGGAAATTGGTAGGGGAACCGTCATGACCGTTGGGATCGAACCGTCGCCTTAGTTATTGGGCGTGACTTTTTGGGTCAGATCGGTCCGACAGTGCATTTAATGCGAAGCGACCTTCCATGGGATAGGCGTGTGCAGGGTAATTATGGCGCCGTTTAGTATTTCGAGACGTTACTTTTCAACTCCTATATAAAGGGGGTCACCCCCAAGCCTCATTTCACTACCTTCTTACTCAGGGATTTCGAACTGCTCCGGTCTTGATCAGCTCGTCAGTAACCATCGCCTTCGAACTCCGCATTTTAGAGGTAAAATCTTTTCCTTTCCCCATCTTTATGGCTCAAGGACAGGTAGCGTTCACACCTTCGCCGGAACGAGAAGATGATCTGCCGGCCTCCCTTTACCAAGTGAAAGTTTTGAGTTCGCATCGGGGTCGGCTTCGGGAAGGGGCGAAGTTCCGACGGCGAATAGAGGGGGATTAGCTTCGACGTCGAGGGTGCGGCGACCCATAGGACTGTTAGACGAACCGGAAGAGGAGGTTGTGGAGGAAGGACAGGTCGGAGAGAAGCAGGTCCACGATGGGGAACCGGGGGTACACATCGTGAATCCCCCCCGCTCGATCTCCACATGTCTACAGGACCCTCTCGCACGTTTCTGAGAGGTTTTCTAAGATAACCCCTCAGGAGCTCGCGGAGGTCGCAAGGTTACTGGGGTTAGGTCCCCAGTACACAGTTCGTATGCCGGGGGAGGAAGAGACCGTCGAGAGACCGAGGGGACTGAGGCCGGTTGGTATGTATTATGCCTACGTCAAATATGGATTTAGGCTCCCTCTTCCCCAGGTCATTTCGGATTTCTTAGTTCGATATAACTTGTGTCCTTCCCAGCTGACTCCCAACTCTTTCTCGCTAATGCACTACATGATCATTACGATGAAGTGCCTCAGGTTCGAGCCGGAGATCTGGGACTTCGGGGAGTTCTTCACGCTTAACAGTGCCACCAAGTCCGGGGTAGGATACTTCAATCTTCAATCCAAGCCGAACCGAAAAATTATATCGATCCCGTCTACGTCTCATGGGATCAATTGGAAGTCCAAATTCTTCTTCATCAATCTACCCATCGTACCTCGTTTCCGGATTACCTGGGGGGACAACGGCCCAAGGCGGCTCGCGACTAAATCGTCGACCAGGATCCACAAACACTTCAAACTGTTGACCAATATAGGGCTCCTAGACCATACTAACCTAACGAGGACGGGGAATCTGGTCGAAGTGGGTATTATAATTGGGACTCGGAGAAAGAACTTCCACTTCGGTATGCTCTCACTTCGACCGGACCCCTACTCGATCAGGGTCTTATTTAAAATTATTTTCTTGCTTTCCACTGATCTACTCCGTCGATCTGAACCTCCTTTCATCTTGCAGATCTCCGTCCGTTGATAATGTCTCGAGCTGCGAGGATGAGGACGATGAATCAAAGGAACGCCACCCAGGATGAACTTCGACCTGTGGCAGAGGCCGCTCGAGCAATAATCAATTCTCTCCCTGACGCGCAACGAGCTCAGCAGGAAAGGTGCTCGAAGGAGCTGCACGATCTAGATGCTGATCTAGCTGAGCAGACTGCTGGGGAGCCACTCCGTGGTCAGGAGCTCGAGGGTCATGCCGGGTCATCAGCACAGCCGACCAGTCAGATTGGGGATGACGTCGAACAAGTAATAAATTTAGATCATCTCCCTTTATATTTTGATGAAGATGTTGATCCTCAACTCCAGTTTGTTCAGGCGAGGCATGGGGTAGGCAAGAGACCCTTTAGAGAATTGGTTCACGTACTGCAGGACAGAAGAATCTGACGAGGAGTCCCAGCTTTTGAATTTTCCCAAGACCCCACTTCCTCAGTGGCCTGTCGGCCTCGAGCTCAAGAAGGCGGATGGTACAGATCGAGCTCTGGCGTTCGGAAAAGCAGACCCCGATCTCCTTGCTGCCCTATTCAACACCGGGTGCATCATCGACGAGCAGAATAAGCTCTCTGGGCGATCTGCGAGGCAGAAAAGGTACCAGGCTGCCAGAGGTCTTTTTGGGGTAAGTTTAGTTTTTTTTTTTTTTGGAAACAACTCCAGGGGATCGGACTAAGTCGATCTGATTGCTCGATCTCAGGACGTTCTCCCCATCCTCATCAACTCGATCCACGAGGCTGAGGTTTTCAAGGCTGGCAAGGAGAAATACAAGGAAAAGTACCAGTTGATGAAGGGTCGGCTCGCTTCAGCGAACCCCGAGAAGGTTGAACAGCTCGAGCAGGAACTCCGGGAGGCCCGAGAGGAGAAGAGGAAGCTGGTCGAAGAGAAAGAGACCATGGAGCCTCAGTGGAAGAGTTCGCAGGAGGCCCTTGAGGAGGCGGAGAAGGCTCATGCGAATGAGCTGGCCAGGATGAGGGAGGACTTCGCCAAGCAGCTCGAGGCTGCTGTTGCTGCTTCAAAGGAAGAGGGGCGAAATGAGGTTTTCGATCTCGCCAGGACGAAGATCTACAAAGCTGCCGATGACATGAAGAAATGCATGTTGGAGATCAAACGGTATGTAGTTCGTGAGTTCATGGAGGGTCCTGGCTTCGAAGAGGCGAGCTTGATCGTGGGCATGAACGATGTTGATGAGGGGTTCCAGATCGCCATTAACCAGCTCAAAGCCCAGGATGCCATCATTCCCAACCTCATCTTTGAGATAATTGGCCCCATGCTCCCCGACCCAGTTGCTACCGATGTGCAAGAGGAGGAAGAACCGGTCCGGATCGACTGGGCGACCTACAAATATGGCCACGCCATTAAGATTGCTCAAGCAAAGAAGGACAAGCGCCCAGTTGCATATGAGCTTCCCATGCTGGTCCAGGTCGAGAGCTTCCTTCCTACCGTGAGAGAGCTCGAGAGAGCCCTCCGTCGATCTGCTTCTAAATCTACATCGGCTCTGGTTGAGCTCGACTGATCTGATCTTGCTCTTCAAATTAATTTCACCTTCCAGCCGGGTTGTGGCTGGGTGAATACTTTATTTTTATTTCTGCTTTTGCTTTTATGAATATTTTGCCCATCGAGCCACGTCGCGTGGTGAGCTCGATGCGCTAGGTATGATCGATCACCGTTAGTTTTTGGAGATCAATATTCTCATGAATGGATTATGTTTTTCATATTTGCGTTTTGCTTTACTTTGCAAGTTGAGCATTTATTCGATCTGGCATACATGTGGTTTGTCGATCTAGATTTTTCTTACCCCTTAGCTAGATTTTTATCGCTCTTGGATCGATAGGTTCGTCACGCTATTCGATCTCGTTTGGATGTCGATCTAGTCTCGGGGGCGTTCGCGTTTTTTCTTGGATCTAAATCGATCTCATTCGATCTTAGTATACATCTTTTCAAAGATCATTGATCTCTGGATCTCTTCGGATCTAAATCGATCTCCTTGGATCTCTGGATCATTAAGTTCGTTAGGATTTTTAGGACCGTTAAGATGACCTTAATGGATCTCGATCTCTAATAATGATTTGGTAATATTACGTTAGGATTCTCTTTGGGTCTAAAAACGACCTCATCGGATCTCGATCTCTAACAATGATTCAAAAGTATTAAATACGTTAGGATTAATTTTCTTGCTGATCTCCGAGTCCAATGGGATCTAAGTCGATCTCTCTAAGGACTTTGGATCATTAGTTTTTAGGAAATCTCTGGTTCTCACTGGACCTAAACCGGTCTCTTTGGATCTCTGGATTGTGTTATGATTTTTTTTTTATCTTATTCACAAGTTAAAACACAACTATGGGTCGTTTGATTGAATACCGAGGCAATTCATTAATAAAGAGCTCGGTTCTCAGTCAAATTCGATCTCTTGTGAACATTACAATTTCTTGGAATAATTGGGAAGCTAAGTATAAAACTTCTTCAGGTTATGCGCATTCCAAGGTCTGGTTAGTGGTTCCCCGGCCATGTCTTCGAGCCGGTAGGCCATGTTTTTCCCGATCTCAGTGACGCGATAGGGTCCTTCCCAGTTAGGCTCAAGTTTTCTGACGTGCTGCAAGACCTTGACCTTCTTTAAAACTAGGTCGCCGATCTGAAACGAGCTGGGCCTCACGTGCTTGTTGTATGATTGGGCCGCTGCTGCCTTGTACTGTTTGAGCTTCTGATAGGCATGTTCTCTGCCTTCTTCAATTACATCTAGATCTTCAACTCTGATCTCTGTATTCTGGTCGAGCTGATACTGTGACACACGAGCTGTTTCGTGTAATAGCTCCGATGGGATGACGGCTTCGGATCCGTAAACCAACGAGTATGGGGTTTGCCCAGTGGCGGTTCGCAGGGTGGTTCGATAAGCCCATAGTACACCGTCGAGCTCATCTGCCCACGCCCCTAGTTTTGCATCGAGACGGGTCTTGAGATTCTGAATAATGATTCGGTTGGTGACTTCGGCTTGGCCATTCGCTTGTGGATGACCAACTGTAGTGAATCTGAGGTCGATCCCGAGGTCTTGACAGTAGCTCTTGGTATTTTGGATCGAAATTGAGGACCATTGTCACAGATGAGTACCCTCGGAACCCCAAAACGGCAGATTATATTCGACGCATACTATGGCAAACTTTTTCTGTCTGGGTGCCAAGGGGAAGGGACCGATGAGGTCGATCCCCCATTGGTCGAAGGGCCAGCATACATCGATCGGTATCATGGATGCCGGGTGAGTGTGGATTAGGTTACCGTGTTTTTGGCACTTGGGGCATTTCCTAGAGTAGATCTTCGCGTCCCACACCATAGTTGGCCAGAAATACCTACTTCTTAAGATCTTTCGACCTAGAGCTCGACCTCTGGAGTGATTTCCGCAGCATCCCTCATGGACTTCTTCCAGGATGTCTCGGGCTTGGCTAGGTCGTAGGCACCTTAGAGGGGGACCTGTGAAGGACTTTTTGAACAACCTACCCTCACAATCAATCATGTACAGCAAAGATCGATATTTAACTCTTCTGGCCTCAGTTCGATTTTGGGGCAAAAGCCCGTCTTTGAGGTAAGCGATCGGATCATCCATCCAGCAAGGCTCCGGCGGATCGATGGTGACGATCTCGACCTTTCCATCGTCGATCGCCCGGCCCCCCGAGACCATGAACGAGATGGTTGCATTTTTTGTTCCCTGGAATCCGTTTGCCAGCTTTGAAAGGGCATCAGCTCGACCGTTCTCTTCGCGGGGGAATTGTTCGATTTTGAACTCTTTTAGCTTCGAGGTCAACTCTTTCACCATCTTGAGATACGCTGCTATGGATTCTTCTCGAGCCTCATACGTGCCGTTGACTTGGCCGGCGACGAGCTGGGAGTCAGTTACTACGGCTAGCTTGTCGATCTTATTTTTCGTCGCGTACCTTAGTCCTGCCACAAGTGCTTCATACTCAGCGTCGTTGTTCGTTACTTTAAAATCGAGTTTGATGGCGAAATCGAGCTGGAGTCCATCCGAGCTTGTAAGGGATATGCCCACTCCCCCTCCTTGAGAGGTCGATGAGCCATCCGTATACATGGTCCAACTTGGTGAGGTAGGAACAATCTCCATCGAACTGGTGTTCTTTTCGACTAGAAAGTCAGCCAGAACTTGAGCTTGCTGGGCGGCTGGAGGTTGGTAGGTGATGTCATGCTGACTCAACTCGACCGTCTACTTCATCATTCGACCCCGACACATCGGGTTTGGATAACACCTGCTTAAGTGGCTGATCCGTTAGGACGACTATGGGGTGAGCCTGGAAGTATGGACGTAGCTTCCGAGCTGCGTGTGTCAGAGCGAACACGAATTTCTCGATCTCGAGATAATTCCGCTCCGCTCCGTGCAGGATCGTGCTCAGGTAGTAGATCGGTAGATGTTTTCGATCTCGAATGGGGACCAAGACTGAGCTGAAGGTTTTGTTAGAAAGGGACAGGTAGAGGTATAGGGTCTCACCCTCATTTGGCTTTGCCAGCAATGGGGGAGATGCCAAATATTCTTTCAGTTGCTCGAACGCTCGGTCGCATTCCTCATTCAATTCGAACTTTTTCAGATTTCTCAAGATTTTGAAAAACGGGAGGTTGCGTTCGGACGACCGTGATATGAATCGGTTGAGAGAGATTATCCGACCCACGAGGGATTGTACCTGGTTGATGCATTGAGGTCGAGGTATGATCTGGATAGCTTTGATCTTCGTGGGGTTGGCCTCGATACCTCGCTGGCTCACCATGTACCCCAGAAACTTCCCCCCTTCGACCCCGAAAGTACACTTATCGGGGTTGAGCTTCATCCCGTTTTGCATTAAGATCTCGAACGATCTGCGCAGATGGTCTAAATGATAGTAGGCCCAGTGGCTCTTTACGATCATGTCGTCTACGTAGACTTCCATCGTCTTCCCGATCTCATCTTTGAACATCAAGTTCACCAACCTTTGGTATGTGGCACCTACATTCTTTAACCCGAAGGGCATGACCTTGAAACAATATATTCCCTTTACCACGATAAAGGCTGTGTGTTTTTTATCTTCGGGGGCCATGGAGATCTGGTAATAGCCTTGGAAGGCGTCCATCATGCTGAGCATCTCGCACACGGCTGTTGAGTCGACGAGCTGATCAATACGTGGCAACAGATACGGATCTTTTGGGCAAGCTTTGTTGAGTTCGGTGAAATCATTGAACATCCTCCACTTTCCGTCTGTTTTTTGCACGAGGACTACGTTGCACAACCAGTCAACGTATTAAGCTGGAGTAACGTATCCCGCGTCGAGGAGTTTATTGACCTCAGCCTCGATTATATCATTCCTTGCCCAGCTCTACGGTCTCAACTTTTGTTTTATGGGCTTGACTGACGGATCGATCCCGAGCCGATGGCAGATCACCTTCAGGTCGACTCCAACCAGATCTTTGGCTGCCCAAGCGAAAATGCTAGAGTTGTCCCTCAAGAATTCTATCATCATGATCTCATGTTGGGGGTGCATCTTCGCCCCGATCTTGGTGGCCTTGTTGCTGTCTCCGGGGATAAGGGCAATTTCCTTGAGCTCTTCTGCGGGTTCGAGCCGCTCTCTAGCCCTTCTTTTTCAAGCCGTTGGGGACCTCTCGGCCTCGCTCTCTTTCGCGGGGGGCTCGATCTCCCCATCGGCGTAGGTCTGGAGGTCAAGGTCTCCAGCCACCTCTTTTTCGGAGGGCTTTTTCAGAACGATTGCGTAGCAGGTCCAACTGTCCATGACATCGCAAGTCACCTCTCTGACCCCGTTTAGGGTGGGCATTTTCAGCTTCTGGTGATACGTCGAGATGATTGCCTTGAACTGTATGAGGCCAGGTCGGCCGAATATCATGTTATATGCTAGGGGCATGTTGACGATGACGTACTCAACCTCCTAGGTCACCCTTGGGGGATGTTCCCATCGAGGTGAGTAGTCGGATGCGCCCTAATAGGATAACTTCCGATCCTCCGAACCCTGAGAGCGGTGTTCGGATCGGATCGAGTTTTAGGTTATGCAATTTCATTTTAACAAGAGTCGATTAAGGGATAATGTTCGAGCTGCTTCCATTATCAACTAGGCATTTGGTTACATCATAATTAGCCACGCCTAAGGTCACCACCATCGAACAACTAGGCGTCTCGCCTTCCCGATGGGGGCCTGGGCGACTATCACTTTCACTGAAACTAACTCCTGCATTTCCCACTCTCCACCCTGATTGATCTGGAAGATCTCTTCGTGTGGACCGTTGAACTCTTGAGCTGCGGGCCTGATGTTCCTCTTTCGAGTTGCATGAGAGTCTTCGCCCTCGTGTCCTCCGGCTATCATATAGATCTTCCCGTGGGTGGGGGGGGGGGGGGGGGGGGGGGGTTGTCTTCAGCTCTTTCCAACGGCGGCTTCCCAGATCTTTTCAACGGGGACCTCGATCTGGAACGGTAGCAGTCGTTAGATCGTCCAGCCCTCTCAGTGTATTGGTCGATTTTTCGAACAAAATCCTTCAAGTGCCCTCCTTGGATGAGCCTCTCGATCTCATCCCGGAGGGCGTTGCATTCTACGATGGTGTGGCCCCATTGTTGATGGTAGCTGCAGAATTTTCCCGATTTCTTAGCCTTTGGGCCTTCCCGGATGGGTTTTGGCTTCTTCAGAAGGCTCTGATCCATGACCACATAGATCTGGTCAATGGGCTTGGTCAAGGGGACATAGTTTCATCGGTCGACCTGGGTCGGTGGGTCGACTTTCCCCTTGATTTTCTTTTGCTCATTCCCCTTCCGGTTGGGGGGCGAGCCCGAATCGATAACCTGTCGTTCAAATCGAGGCGGGGGTCCGTGTGCGAGGGTTATCTCCTCTACGCGCATGAAGCCATGGGCGATTTCTTGTATCTCCGTCAGGTTGCGTGGCCCAGCCCTGACAATCTCGTCTGTCCATAGGCGGTTGCGGAGAGCTCGATGGACCACAGAGAGCAGGGTGTCCATCGTCGGGTTTTCGACCCGAACTACTTCCCTAGAAAAACGAGTCATGAAATCTCACAGAGACTCGCCCTCCCTCTGGCAGATGTTGTTGAGATAAGAGGGGGGGGAGCTTTTCTCTAGTCATTCAGGAGAAGTGCGCTGTGAACCGATCTATGAACCGATTGTAGGTCGTTATGCACCGCGGTGGCAGACGGATGAACCAATCCTGAGCGGGGCCCGTCAGCGTAGTGACGAAGAGTTTGGCCCAAATCTGTTGGGGGTGAGAGTGCAGTAGCATGCGATTTTCAAAAGCCGTTACATGTTTTTCGGGATCGGTAGTCCCGTTATACATGGGCAGCCCGATCGGAATTCAATCTCCATCACAGGTCGTGCGGAGAATATCTTCGCAGAGGGTGTCGGTTCAACCCGTCGTGCAGGTCGACCTGCCTCTGGGTGACCTGAGAACCTCGGTCGCCCAGGCGGTCTTGGACCCGTCTGTGTGACGGGTTCGCGTAATGATCTGCCTCGTTTTCGACACAAGCTGCGGCGATTCTGGCGGCCTTCTCTCTTGCGGATCGTGCGGGGATCCGCGTTCTGAGGTCATCGTATTCCTCATGGTCTTCGTCGACCGCGATTGTTGCGGCTGAGGTGTTCAGATTCTCCGTGGCCCTCGCACGGGAGCTCTTTGCTACCCGGGGGGGGGGGGGGGGGGAAGAGGGGCGGCGGTGGAGCATACTCTTGGACGTGGCCTGCTCCGATCTGGGGACTAAGGCCCCAAATGATGTGGGCGGGACGCCCGTCGAGCGGCTGGACGACATAGGGAACTGGGTTCCCGTATGTTTGGACCGGTGGGCCCAGCGCGTTGCCCACCACAAGGCTTGGGATGGTGGTGGTTGGGCTGGCCCTTGGTAGCTTAGGGCGCCTTGGCTCGCGGCCCTCCGCCTGGGCTCGCTCGATCTCGACCCGCCACTGGTCGAGGAAGGCATCCAGGTCCGCTTGGGTGACGGTGATCCTGGAAGTGGCCTCAGGCTGAAGCAGTGGGACGTTAGCACTGGGCCCGGCGGGAGGGACAACGGAGACTTTGCCAAGCGGCGCGTTGTGATCATGCCTGCCTTTGGCAACCTCCTCCGTGTCGTCTTCCCGGTGGGTGTTCCTTATGTTAACCATTGTCTTCAAAAGGGAGGTATGAAAGGGCTTTTATCTAGGTCGATGCGAGAAAGGGTTTCCCACAGACGGCGCCAAACTGATCTGGCTCAAATCCGGTCGATCTGAGGTGGACGATCTAAGGGTCAGATTTGGGTCAATCAGTTAAGAATTTGTTTTAGTGGGTTTTTTATCGACCTGAAAGCACTAGCAAACGTGAGCTCGAAGCCAACTTGGGGGACTTGGGGTTTTACCCAAGTTTGACACTCCGACGCTCAAGTCAGTAAGAAACCTCTTTAGAAAGAGAATAAATACAATTGAATGAGTATTAAAGGTTTACCAACTACTGTACCAAGGGCGAGTATTTATAGCCATGGCCAAATAACACAGTAATGTGTGTACTGTAGGTGTGCATTAATGGCGTTGCCAGTCGTCGATCTGGATGTCGGACGATGGAACCGGCTTGAGGCGGGTCGTTTGTACCTTCTTTCCCCTTTGGGTAAAAGCAGGGACTGACGGTCATTAATGAGCCGTAGTACGCCTGTTCCAGGGAATGGGAAGGATACACGTGTCCCGACAAGAGTGCTTTACAGTATTCGGGTGTCCCGTGACGTATGTAATCGTTTTGCGGATCGATATCGTCGATCGGATTCCTCCGTTCTGCTTAGGTTTCCCCCCAAGTAGAGGGCAGATCGAGAGACATGCTACTCGGATCGAGGTCGACGGATTCCTCAGATATCGTTGAATAATGATTAGTCACGATCTGGCAAATAGATCTGATGATCTGATCTGCCCAGGTGGCGCAAAGGTCCACGTGGCACCAACCGGGGGCGTCCACGTGGCCATGTACTATTATGCCGCGTCAGAATATAAAATTAAGAAATTCGATCCGTTAAAAATCTGAATCCGATTTTATATATAATATTTTATTAAATAAATTATTTGCTAGTAAAGAATAGTAAGTAAAATAATTAAAATTAAATTTTTTTACATATTTGTCACTTTATAAAAAATAATAATATTTGAATTGTTTACTCAAAAAAATATATATTCTCCTTTATTAATAAATTTAAATTAGGCTATGTTAAATAAATATAAACGAAACCATCAAATAATCCATTAAATAATAATTTGATAGATATTATGTAATTATATTTATTTTTTATTGAAAAAATATTTTATGGCCAATTGGGTCGAATCTTTTATCAATCAGAACTGATCCGACCCCGACTACATATAAAATCAAAATCAATAAATCTGAATCCTATAGAATTCAGATTCGAGTTCGATTACTAGATTTTCTTAATGAATCTGGATTTGGAAGGTCCTGATCTGATTGGAATCCGACCTATTGACAGCCCTATGTTTAGCATAAATGACCAATTCAATTAATCATGTCATACTTTCATTTTGAGATTCACTACTTAACAAAGGTTGGAAACGATCATACGACTATAATACGAAACAATACTAACATAATAGAAGACTGTTATATAATATTTTTAAAATGTTTATGCAACATATAAGTATAGAATTTAAAAACCGCCTATGTATGTGTTCGAACATAAACTTAATTATACAAAGACAACAATAATATACGACTTTACAGATTTTCTTTTAGAGTAATAGATATCTAAAATGAATATATGATACGAAACTACATGCAATATAATGCTTTTGGAAGTGTTAACGCTTATGATTCACAAATACGAATACGGCGATATAAATACGATGCGATACAGATATAATGATACGAATTTTTTCTTAAATTTCTCATGTAAGTAGTTCGGATATAATATTCGACATGAGTATCTAGAAGTGTTCGTGCATGATAGGTTTGACGCGTTCTAACATAAAAAAGAAACTATTAAAAGTCCGTATGGTTGTGTTTGTTTGAGCATAAACTTAATTACGTCTTATTTCATGTGGCGATGACACAAATAACACGTAAAGTTATGTGATTTATACATGGGTCAATTTCCAAATATCAACTCAGCATTATACTATAAATATTTTAATTGTGTTTGTGAATCAAATATTATTGTTATAATTAATTTTAATCATACGAACACTTTGCTTGTTTATCAATCTGAAGGTATTAATATTAATGCGCAAGATTGAGTATTAGACTAAATTACAAGACTAGTCTATAAGTCTACCGCTACAAAGTCTTTGACTTTCCAATCCTTCATAATTAATTAATCATTAATTAATCTATCTTAATTATTTAATTATACTTGCTTAATTCGGCCAAAAATCATTATAGAATACAACAATTTAATCTTTTTTAAAGAAGTTCTTAGTTATTTGCAAATTATATTGGTCCTCATCAATGTAACAAGTTTTTAGATTTGTGGGCCATGGATTTTGCTAGATTAGTTATTGGTTTTAATGTACGAATAATTTTAAATTTTGTCGTATTTTATTGTGTCGGATACTCATATCTGACAATTTTCACATTAAAATTTTCAAAAAAAAAAAATTATGTCGATATATCTATATTCGTGCATCATTAATTATTGACCTACATCTCTTGAAAAACGATATACTTATACTGGTGTCGATGTTCAACAAAAGCTAATTTTTATTTAGGACACAAGGTCAATATTGTGTTAATAGGGACGGGATATCTCTTGTCGGAAATATAGGTGACTTTGAGCGGTTTTTGGTGGGTTTTTGGTAGATACGTGCCTCGAATTTTGACTCTTTTTTTTTTTTTTTTTTTTGGTATAAACTAATGAATTTACACTTTAATTATTTTATTTTATTATTTTATGAATCTTCTGGCTGAAAAACAAAAGTTAATTAGGTATTATGTCATTTATTAACATTAGTTTAAAATCTAGGATAAATAAACAAATAGAGAGTAATTAGTAATAATTCAATTATATATGAAATAACTTTTTCAAATACGATTCCTAAATAATTGCTCTCCAAATTGAGTAACTCACACGCAGCTATGACAAACACTTGAATGCTTTCATACCAAATTAACTACAAATTGTCAAATTGTAATAATAATAATCTTTTTCCTAAGTAAACTTAGTCTTTAACTTGTTGCATCAACTATGCTTCCCATTCAACTCGTAAACGTTAGTTCAACATATAAATAACCACTACAAAAAGACCGTCAACTTTCGAGGGATGTATCCGTCGAAAACCGGTTAACCAACAATATTTTCTAATGAGAAAACTCGTCCCTAACATGCTTATCGGAAAATATTGATCAAAAACATAATTAATCAAGAAAACATCAATCAAAACTATAATTCAATTCTCATATATATATATATATATATATATATATATGCAATACCGAAAACAAAAATATTGTACAAACCCTAAATTTACCCAAAAAATTATGATGGGCCAAAGAGAAATAATCAAAACAAACTTATTAATTTCACACAATTATTGTCATTTTTTCTTTATTTCTCCCGTCCCATTACACATATATATACGTATATATGTATATATATATATATAACCAAAATCCTTAAGGATTTTAGAACCGGAATATTCTATAATTATGTATAAATAAAGCAGCAGAATCAAACCACTATTATCTCAAATGTGGCTTTATTTATTGTAATAATAATTAGAAAAAATCACACTTTAAATAATAATTATACCCCAATAATATATAATTTCTTGGTTTTAGGCGTAATCACACATGCCGTATATACAGTACCCTCCCGTCATGCACTTGTTGTTGCAGTCGCCGCAATGCCTCTTGTCGAAGGCGAGGTCGACGCACTCTCCCCTGCAGCACATTTTTGTGAAGTCGCATTTGTTCTTGCAAGCCCCGCAGTTCTTGTTGTCGTACCTAGAGACGAAATCAAGATTTAAGATAAGAAGGGATGAAAATTAAAATATCAAGAAACGGTCAATATCTTTAATCAGAGGCAAAACATATATGCTTCAAAATATATAAGAAAATTTATAAAACTTAGTATAACAACTCGATGAATTTAGTTTTTTGGTAAATTTTATTTTTCAGCGATAAAATAAAATTATATCAAAATCATGCAATTTAATGTATTTTTTTACCGGAACCCGATTTTGCTTGCCGAAAACCCGACCCGGTTTTACACATGACAAAAAATTCCGGCAGACAATTAGTTTTCAGTAAAATATGTGTATTAAACTGCTTGATTTTGAATATACTGTTCTATTTTGTCTAAAAAAAAAATGAAACGTATCAGAAATGGTGAATTGGTCGAGTTGGTATATCAAAATTTTAATTTTTCTTACATAAAAATAAAAAATTTCAAAATTTAGGAAGGGTGTCTTTACGTACCCCAAATCCATGCATTTGTTGTTGCAGCAAGTCGTGTTTCTGCCCGGCATGATGCGGTTGCAGACCTCGTGATCTTTGTGGCAGTGATCGGCGGCTCTAGGGTTTCGCTCTTTATTCTGCTGCAAGAATCGGCTGACCCTTTTCGACGGTGCGGCTGGAGGAGACAGGTCGGACGGCTGGATTGGCCCGTTGTCGCGGTGGATGGTGGTGGTGGTGAGGATTAGGGTTATGGCCGTGGCGGCAGCGATGACAAAAAAGGTGATCTTGATGGCCGCCATTGTGGTTCTCCTTTTCTTTTCTTGAAGGTATTGTAATGTGGTTGTTTACCCCGTTCTTGATCTCTCTTTTTGCTTGTTTTCTTGGGGTTTGGAGGTAAAGATTGAGAGATTGTTTGATTAAGGAAGATGGAGTGGAGTTATGGGGTTTATAAGGTGAGGGAGAAGGAAGAGTTGACGCGGCAATGGTGGTGAAGGTGAATCAAGAAACTTAGGCTATGGGTGCTGCATGAAGTGTGTGTTAATTTTGTATTAAAGTAATCGGAGGGATTGTGGATTGACTATCCTACCCTCATTAGGGTAATTTTCGTATCAGAATTGTAAGTAATTGTCTCGACGTCTACTAATATACTTGGTAAATGTAACAGGCGATGATGCGAGGAAAAATTCGAGCCGCAAAGATATGTATCTCATTGAATAACAAATTAATGATTAGGGTTTATGTAATGTAATTCATGTTATTTTTGTTTGACTAGTTGATGTAGTCCAAGAATTTTAGAGAAAATTCGACCTCAAACATGGTTCACACTCTTATTGAATTAATTTGGTTGAATCATACTCGGATTAGAATTAATCACAAATTTAGAAGTGAAAATTATGTATATTTACCCTAAGTGGGCAAAATGAGAAGTTGGGGTTATGGTTGACCTTCGAACAAAATTTAGTAGTTGTCAAATGCAAACCTTAATTAAATATCGGACGATGCTAATTGTGGAAGCAAAGGACGAAACACGATAAAGAAATCAAAGGACCACACCGAAAAACATTTTTACATTTTTTAGTAATTACATTTACCTATCTTCTTTTTTTCTTTTACTTTTTTCAAAGGAATTTTGAAATTAGATTTTAAATAGAACTCGCGATCATGAATACATTTATATTATCATCTATAATGTACGGATATGGATACGACGCCTCGTTGACGACACGATACGGAGACACAAATTCTTTTTAAAATTTTCACGTGAGAAATGTACAACAATAGTATTTGACACGACAAGACAAGGATATTACGATATGAACTTTTTCAAATTTTCCACGTGAGAAGTTTCATGCACCCTCTTCTTCGATCGATTTCTTAGCCTACACCCGAGCATAGGGACTTACAGAAAACTTGATTTATCAACCATCCATCTCTTTTAAAATCATATCGAATCGATTATATGAAAATATACAATTCTTTCTGATCGATCACAATGACCACTATTGTTAAATTATAACACACCGCAAAATGATGTAGTTTCCCAATTCAACACTGTATCACCTTAATCAAATTTCTCGCATTCGAATATCTAATTAGACAACTACCACTGATTAAAAATGAACTTTATATATTAGTGGTTCGATCCGATTCGAACCCATATTCAATCGATCATAATGACCAATAATTTTCCACATCAAAGAGTAGACAACTGCCTCCCAATGACGTAGTTTAGCAACTAGCTGCTATACTAACATAACCAGAGTCTCATATTCTCGATCTCTAGCTAAATACGCAGCTACCCATTATTAGGAAAGAACTTTACACATCACTAGTCCAATCAATCCAACTTGAACCCAACTTAGAGTGGACAACTACCACCCAATAACGTAGTTTAGCAGCAAGCTCCTATACTAACATAATCAGAGTCTCATATTCTCAATCTCTAACTAAATACATAGCTACCCATTATTTGGAACGGACTTTACACATCACTAGTCCGATCAATCTGACTTGAACCCAACTTAAAGAGGGGATAATTAACTACCACCCAATGACGTAGTTTAGCGGCTAGCTGCTATACTAATATGACCAGAATCTCGAACATATTCTCAATCTCTAGCTGGATACGCAGCTACTCATTATTAAGAACAAACTTTACACATCACTAATCCAATCAATCCGACTTGAACACAACTTCAATCACATCTAAATACACTTAATTTGTCATCCAACTAACTTCACGAGTGAACTATTGTTTCAATGGCCAAACAAGACGATTACAATTTCAATCAATTTAGAAAGAAATCTTGGGCAGAAAGCATACACTTATGATGTCAACACGAAGTAAACGAGGCAGGATATTTTCGAGTTAATTAAGCATAAAGTCTCAACTTAAACCTCCCGGAAGAGGACAGGTGGAGCCATATGCAGTCAAATGCAAACAACATCGTTCTTTGAGTCTCAAGTAATATTCAATACTAAAATTGTTCTTTGTGTGGTAAGAAAGTTGAAAACGTAGGCTTATATTCACTGTAAAGAACACCGACGATGTGTGATTTTCCTCAATATTATAAATGTGGCTGCATGTTCATATTCAGGTCAACGGTTTCTTTAATTCACACGACAGATCCAGAAAGTCAAACCAGGTATGAAAGATCGTCGACCCAATAATCATGGAATCGAATGTATGAAAAAAAAAAGTGAAGATATTCGTACAGATTTGTTGCAATAACGACATTATAATCATGTGGGGAAAATGGGAAATTCTGCCATGAGCCTGCCTCGGCCAAATCGGTGTACTGAGGGAGCGAGTGTTTTACATTTACCGTGTGGTTGATAAAAAATTTAGAGAGAGTGACAAAACAAATGTAATTGGCTAGCTTCGGCCTAGTTGAGTTTGGATTAGAACTTTTCAGGAAAAATAAGAAGAAAGAAAAGATGATTGTGAAATGAGCATGAATTGTGAGGGGACAAGGTGTAATTTTGAATCTTAGAAGAGAGTTTACAGATTCGTGGGGATCTTTCTACGGGATTTTATAGTTATTACATAAAGACATCATAATCATGTGTGATAAATAAGAAGAAAAAAAAAGATAATTGTGAAGTGAACATAAATTATAAGGGAGGTGTGGTGTAATTTTGAAACTAAGAAAGAGTTTGGCAAACGTGTGGACTTTTTCGTATTTTGTAACTGTATCATAGTATTTTCATAATTACTGATACTGAATATATCATTCTTGATATATTTAACTATACAATCACTCATGAACTGATTGTGAATAAGAATTTGTAGTTGATTCTTTGTGGTACTCGTCGCTGAAATGTGCACGATGGGTTCAGGTATAGGGCGACATCGACTTCTTGGGTGTCCGGGCACCGAGTATGGCACATCGTGTCAACATATTGGGTAGTTTTCCGAAGGGCGGGCACCGAGTATGACATGTTGCATCAACATATAGGGTAGTTTTGTGAAGTGTCGGCAATTGATTATTGAGAGGCGCTTTTGCCTCTAAGTCCTTTTTAGTATACGACAGAAAGACACTTTTGAAGTTATCATTTTATTGTATTGTGTTGTGTTTTGTTCGATACTTGTGCCCGACATTCTTCCGAACACATCTCACATGGTAAATCAAAGAAATAATATATATCATCGTGTTTATATCGCTTGTCCGTATCCTAATGTCCATATCAATACAACTTTCAACATTAACACAAGTAGTAGGAAAGCTGGAAAGATAACAAGTACACCAAACGTAGGAAATAGTGTAACATTTCTCAATCTTACCCCATCGGCATACCTAACATAATGCAGTGTCAAAAAGATGTCTGACATTGGCAAAACTTGAAGAAACTAGCACAAGATCACTTAAAAGTTTTACAGTTACATGTACAATACAGTACTGAATCTTCCCAGCATAACAAATACTTCCTAGGACAACCTCGAAAGCAGGCATATATATCATCTGCTCGTCCCCTTGTGGGAGCCAACAAAATTTAACGAACGGACAAATTGATAGAACGTGCTTAATCCAATGGCGAATCTCCCAGAACCGAATCAGGTTTCTCCATCACTCTTACTCGTACTCAGCGTGGTAAACAATCTTTACAACGAAAATACTTTACCATCCAAATATGGACGTTTCTGCATACTTGCCACCTAAACTAACTTTTGTGACACTTCATCATTGTTGACATGATTTCCTCTTTTCGACGGAACGTTCCGTTAAGATCCCATCGCACAACACTTTACCATCCAGATTGTCGTCTCGCAACAACACTTACATCCAAAATTTGCACATTCTATGCACTTCTCCTTTCATACCTGATCTTGCATAAATATCCCTCTATCTAAAAAGGGTCAAAACATGCAATTTCTACTGTAAAAAGTGTCAAAAAAAGTAATTCAGAAACGAGGTGCGAAAAATACCCATAGCTCGAAGGGCGTGTCTTCATCTCCATCAACTGAAATTTCTTGGCACCGGAATCGAGATAAGCCCCCTTCCTGTAATCCTGCCCGTTCGTGCAAACCGTCTCTCCTTATGAATCTTCCTTTTAATAGAAGGAACCTTTCGGGAAACCGCTTGCCATGTCATTTGAACAGCATCATTCTCTTGAGATGGGTATTGATACTCAAAGAAATGCTCAATTTCCTTTAGCTTTACCCACATTCTCGTCCACTCCTCCTTCCCAATACTCCTGATGAGATTCAAGAGAAACTTTTCTTTGAGGGAGTCCGATGTGCGGACGGTTATGGAGAATTGGGAATAGTCGAGCACGTCTTCATAAGGTAGCTCAATGTCATCACTGATAATGACAGGCACGCAATGGCTGGCTATGGCATCAAATAGACGGTTCGATGAAGGGGTATCCCCGGCAATATTGAGGCAGAATTTGGAGGAGTGCATGCCTTGGCTCGCTTGCTTAATGCCGTCTTTTTGGACAGTTCCAAATGCAAATTGCACGTCGGATTCGTTTTTTAGCATGTAATATAGTTCTTGTCTGATTCTTCCGCCCTGAAAATTTTAAGGAATTATTAAGAAATTGCTGGACATGAATGTATTTTAAAAAAAATTAAGATATTACCTACAATGATCATCTCAAAGAAAAAAAAAAAAGTATGGCACACACACTAGGATACAAAACATGCAAAACAACCATCATATTTGGAGGAAGAGAGAAAAAGAAAAGGAAACATACGGGAGAGAGAAAGAGCGCACACACAAAACAATTAAGCAAAGTTATTGCTAAGATGAACACTATCGGCAGAATATTGTATCTATATTTCAACACCGGCCACATCCAAACTTCAATAACGTATAACAAGTAGCAACTATTTGGAAAATGCCTAATATCATGGAATATATAAGCACAATCATGACATAATCACCATGCTCTCATCTGTCCTATCCATGTTACAGCATGAGTTATACAGACTGATGGTGATTATCATGTCAAAAATGAAGTTGATATCAACCTAATAGAAGACAAGCTGAAACTCTTACGCATGTTCAAACGTACTAGGCAGGAAACATTTCATCAAACACTTATCCAACAAAACAAGAGCATTTAAATTTTAAAGAAGTAAAAGGAAAAAAAAGACTTTCTTAACATGGATATAGAGCAATTTTCCCTACGAAAAACAAACAAAACAAATCCACTATCGCTAAAGTGAAAATGGAAAGGTTATACTTTGACAGCATAAAGAAAACTTACATCTTTTCTATATATAGATCCCCGGAAATAGAGCAGAGTCGGTCGACTATCAAAACCAGACGAATCATCCACATAGCTTCTAATAACATGACTATAAGGGGCAATCACATCTTTCTCAACATTAGCAATATTTGGAGGATATCTTCCAAAATCCGAAAGAATGAAAATTGCAGGCCAAAGCTTCATTCTTGCATCAGCAAGACTATTTGGGTGATGAGCAAGAATTATATGATCTTTCCCATTAGACCTCTTCCATTCCTCCTGACTTGTCACATAATTAACCAACTTCTCTTGTAATATCACATTTGTGCTCCTATTCTGTCCCGGCTTCAGCTTCGAATACCGATTATAGCATATGGATGAAAAGAAGGGAACAAATATAACATCCGCTTCACTAGAATTATGCACGCGTAATGCACTACGACCCCTTAAGTTCTCTGCAACTTCTGAGCTTAAAAGATCTAAGGTCATCCAAAACTCTATACTATGCTGCAAATTCAACCCACCCGGGTAGTGGGGGACGTTAGCCCGTATATCAGGCCATACACCATTTCGTACACCATTCCAGCCCAAGAGATCAAAATGAAATTCTGAGGGCAAATCATACATAAAAACCTTGAGAATTGGCCTGTTGGGAGTACATTCTCTTGGATTTTGGGGGGTATTTTCATCAAGATGCTCTTTTTTCGAAATCCCAAACATTTTGGAGTTTTGTAACATACCGAAATCGACTGAATGGGCCCGGCCCGTTGATCTTAGAACTAAAAACCATGAAAATATGAAGAATGCAGATGTCATCAAGAACCAAAAGAAGAGGGATTTGTAAGTAAGAATCCCCATTTTCGACATTCTAACACTGATATATATATCTACAGATTCTACACTTACGTATCAGCAATCTCGAACAATACTAAGTTTCAGTGAGGATAAAACACAAACATCACACAAACATTAGCTTCTTCGCTTCTCGAGCATTCAAGATTTGAACTTGAGGATAAAATTAGGGATACAAAGAAAAACAAGCCATCAAAATCATATCATTTTCCCCACACTATCTATAATTCTAAGCTACAAATCAGTTTCCCAAACATAATACAGAATCCGATACAAGTAAACCCCAATACAGATATATATATAAGGAAAGAATCAACAGAAATGGCTGAGAGAGAAAACCCAGACGGATTATGATATCACATTACCTACTCAATGAGACATTGCACAAACTGAGCAAGAAATGGCGTAAATATGTAAGGAAATGGCGAGAGGGAGAGAGAGAGAAGCGGTGATGAAAGAGAAATCAGTACCAAATACTGGGTTGAAAAGGGTGTCTGTCAATGTTGATATGGACTATTTTCTTGATGAAAAGATTGGATTTTCTTTCATCATCTTTTTCCCTTCAATTTTTTTCCCTTTATTTTTCATTTTAAATTAAATTCTTAATCTACGTGAAAATAGGAAGAATCTGAAGAAGCGGTCTGTCTTTTATTATTTTGTATTTTCTATGTATATTTTGAAATATTTTGAATTTCTTTTTGTAGATATGTGAATGTTTAATTGATATTTACAACTCACTTAAAAATATATAAAAAAATAAAATATTAACGGGGATCGATCCAAATAATTTTAAAAAAAAAAATTAAGATAATGACTCGAATACAAATCTTTCTGACAATTTGAGAGTTCACATTACAAAAAAAAATAGAAAAATAGAATCTTTTTATTTATATGTTAAATTAAAAACAAGTGAATCAAATATATATTTCCAAAATATTAGCTTTGCTCCAATTTAGAAACTGTAGTGGACAAACTTTGCAACTCACTTATCCGAATACATTCTTTACTATCACACATTTATATTTTGTTTTGGTGGGACTATCACACATTTATATTGATAAGAATCTTCTCAAATTATTTTATTTTATTTTTCCTTATTTCATATCATAATGTAAATACTCCAAAGTTAGCAATCTTCTCATTTTCTTGAAAATAAATCCCTATATTATAATTATTTTGAAGAAAAAACAACTTACCCTCTATACAATTATTGTTATTTCAATTTTTTTTTTCCGAACTTTCAAATGTTTCAAATTGTCGTTAAATGTTAACATGTGTCTCGTTTCCATAGAAAAATTAAAAATATCCGGCAAAAAATGAACCACGTGTTAATAACTAAATGACCGAGATGATAATTTGAAAATTTTTACAAAATATAAATGACAATTTAAAACATTTGAAAGTTCAGATAAAAAATTGAAAAACGATTATAATATAGTGCTAAGTTGTTTTTCCCTCTTAATATTTTGTATGTGTAAAACAAGGAAAAATGAAAGTTAGGGTTTGTCATGGGGACTCTCATCTCATGACCACCTACTTTGGTAATTAATCAATGCACTCCATCTTTATAGCTTTCAATAATTAATACTCATGAATCATTATCTTGTTGGATCTCTAAATCCTAGATCTAACTTAGGAAAACCTCAATTAGAAAAGAAAAATGGAAGGAAAACAAGATTAATACATCTATACTATTATATATTTGAAAACCATGCTTGACTTTTTTGTGTATTTTTTATGATGTGTAATTTTGTTGTTTTTTTGAGATTTTAAATTAGATAAAAAAAATGTGATAGGTTGATCTTTATTTTGTATAATATTTTATGAAAATAAATAGTAATTAAATAAAATAATTATCTTTGGTCAGATTCATAATATACTTTCCATGTAAGGATTTAAAAAAAAAATTAGATATATATATTTAAGAAAGGAATATATAAATTTTATATGTGTTTAGCACCCATAATTAAGGAGACTTAATTGACATCCACCCAATAATTGGGTTAGTATTTAATATTATTATTATAATTAACGAAACTTACGTTAATAAAGTTTAAGTTGAGAACTTTTATATATCTAGTAGGGCATTCATTCCATAATTTGAGAGATCTTTATTACTATTATTAATTAGGTTAAAAAGATATTCATAAAAAAAAATTAAAAAAAAAAAAAAAAACTATAACAAAACTTATAGAATGTTAAATTATAATTCGAGTTCTTGGTGAGACTTTTCAAGTTTGAAATCCCTGATGAGGCTGAGGGAGTTCAAAAAATTTTGTGATTTCTGACTCAATCTCTTGAGGTACGAATTATTTTTATTTTTATAAATTATCATGTTTGAAATTTTAAAAATATGGTATTCAACAAACGAATTAATTTAAAGTTTAATTATATTATTTGAATCTTATATTTTGAATTAATTATTTTCCTTAGGATATCAAGTAGCAATTTAATTCCTTGACAGAACTGATGAAGTTTGAAAATCTTGATGAGGTTAACGAGGTTTAAAGAACTTTCAAGATTTCCGGATCAATTTCATAAGGTACGAATTATTTTTGTTTTTGTTTTTTTAATTGTATAGGTTTAATCTTATATTCTAAATTCATTAGTTTTAGAATGGTCAATGGGTCAGTGGTTTCTCCATCAAGTTGGTAGGATACCGATTGAGAGTGCAGAGATTCTTGGGATTAGGGAGGGTCTAAGGTTGGCTTGGGAGCGCCGGTTCCAAAAACTAGAAATTGAATGCGACTCGAAATCAGTGGTTAATCTCATATTGCAGGGTGCAACTGAGTGGCACCCTTTGGGACAAATTGTCGAAGATTGCCGTGTGTACTTGCATCAACCTTGGGAGGTGCGGTTGTGTCATGTTTATAGAGAAAACAACAGAGACGCTGATTGCTTGGCCAGACTTTGGCCATGGTATTGAAGGTACCAACCAATTCTGGGAAGATCCCCCGTGGAACTGAGGGAGAAGATGAAGAATCTGGACAACGGTTAAGCCTGCTGGCTGCTCTCCTTTGAAGACCAAAAAAAATTTTTAAAAATATCAAGATGCAAACCGATTTTGTATTGCTATTATTAAAATATGTTATTAATGAAAATTTTAAAATGAAAAAATAATGCTTAGACAATACTTGATTATTTCCTGTTGTCGATGCCATGTTGATGCGAAAATGTCGATGTCATGTTGTTGGGAAAATGTTGATGCTATGATTAAGGTTTTAATAACCGCTTTCTTTTATGTTTATGAGGTTGATGTCGTGATTAAGGTTTGTAGGATAGAACTATAGGCTAGAATTATATTAATTTTAAATTGAAAATAATTTATCAAATTATGAACTAATAACAGAACTAAATAGAATTCCAAAAAAATTTAGTACCATTAGAAAATGTTGTAATTATAATTACATTAGAAATCACGCGGCCGCTTTCTTTTATGCTTATGCGATGCAAATAGTTACGAAAAGTGATATTTTTGTAATATCTAATTTAGGTCAAATAAATTTAACTATCTATTTTATTTTGAGCAGGGATAAAATGAATAACAATCAAATCAGTTACAAGCTTTCACGATTAAACGGCATGGAGGAGTAAATGAAGGTTTAGTGGCCGAACGTTTGGCACAATTACAGACAGAATATCAATTTTTATCTGGACTCCATAATAACTCTCCAAGAGAAGTATGCGATTGTAATATCTAAAGCCCACCATCAAGAGGCAGACGAATAGCCCGAGGAACATCGACACGTTCAAGAACGCGTTCAAGACGAGGGTCATCATCTCACACAACTGATTTAATGCGTGATTGTTAGATTATTTCGAATTATATGCTCCTCATTATTATTTTACATATATATTGGTGTATATTTATTGAATTTTGATATATATTTTATTGAATTGTGATTACTTCTTTTGCCATACATCATAATATTTATACTTATTCAATATAGGGGAAGTACAAGCTGGTGGTGGTGGTCATGAGCAATTCAATTCACAAGGACTCTGTTTTGTTCCTATTTTACTCGGTATAATTTAATTTTTTTAGGCATTGATCATATTATTTAGTTATATATGTTCACTTATTTTGCAAATGTATCTATACTATTATATATTTGAAAACCATTTTTGACTTTTTTGTGTATTTTTTATGATGTGTAATTTTGTTGTTTTTTTGAGATTTTAAATTAGATAAAAAAAATGTGATAGGTTGATCTTTATTTTGTATAATATTTTATGAAAATAAATAGTAATTAAAGAAAATAATTATCTTTGGTCTGAGGAGCATGACTCTAACTTATAGAGTATGTGTTTTATATTAATTTGCCGCAATTTATTTTTTATTTTAAATTAAAGCATTTTTATATATCTATCATAACATTACGTACTACCAATTAGGGGGTCAAGAATGTGAATTTTCGGAGTTAAAAGATGAAGTTTTTGTACCTTGTTCGTTTCCATTGGAAAACAACAATGATCTCGGGGCACCAACATCTGTATGTGTTTCAATGATGCAAGGTACTGTATAGAAAGCTTACCGAACAACTTAAAAATACAAATAATGTATGAGATTGTTCATTTGTTATAAATATAAAATTTTAACTACTTAATTTATATTGTTAATAAATATTTATCAGAAATACAATTTTAACTATATAAGTTAATATGTATATATTTTCACACTAATTATATTTATTAATGTTATAAATTGGTATAATGTTAAATTTTTTTTTTTAAATATTTTATTTTAGATTTATATGTTACGATACATGAGAGCAAACTAGCAAAATGTCCATCGGTTAGATTAATTTTTTACTCAATATTTTAAGGTACGAGTTGTTTTTGTTTTTATAAATTATCATATTTGAGATTTTAGTTTGATTTCTTAATGAGGCTGACAAAGTTTAAAATCCCAGAAAGAGTTTAAAAGAGTTTCAAGATTTTTGGCTCAATCTCATAAGGTACGTTTTTTTTTTTTTTAGAAAATTAATTCAAAGTTTAATTGTATTAATTTAATCTTATTTTTTGAATTAATTTATTTTAGAATATCAAGTTGCAATTCGATTCGTTGACAAGATCAACAAAGTTTGAAATTCTTGCCGGGTCTAAAAAGATTTCGCAATTTTGGGCTTAATCTCTTAAGGTAAGAGTTGTTTTTATTTTTGTAAATTATCATATTTTATATTTAAAAAGGATGTGATATTTATACAATCTCAACACTTCATTTTATATTATTATTATTATTATTATTATTATTATTATTATTATTATTATTATTATTGTTCAGAACTGGATGATAATTATATATTCTTTCTGAAAGTATTTTTCTTTTACAACGTCTCTACTTAATACTTAAATAAAATTGTAATAAATAAATACTTAGCGGCAATTTATTTATTAGTTATAAAAAATATATATTACATAGAATATTTTTCATTGTATATGATTAAGTTATTTATTTTAAATTATTTTAGTTTACAAGATTTATAAATAATATTATAAGTTATATTATTATCAATACCGTGCATCGCACGGGGCATATGCTAGTTTTCTTAATATATATTAAAGGTCAGATAAGAAGATTCGATACAACTTCCTTAAGTATTAGAGTTTAACAACTTTCAACAAAATTAGATAATTTGATTATCGTGAGAATTATATCTAACTTTTATTAAATTAGATTAGACATATTATCAATCAGTTAGTGTCGGTAAATAACACCTTAATAATTTTCAAGATTCAATTTTTATGGTGAATTTCTACGGTAAGTGGTGAATTTAATTAGCTTACCAACCGCCCATTGATGGTGTTTAATACTTTTTATCTTCCATATTATGAATTATTGTCTTCCCCTTACACTTATTATGGTGAATTATTCGACTTGGTCGTGTCATGATTAATGAGATTATTTGCAAGAAAGTCGTGCGAGGCATGCCTTTGTGTCCTTTTGTAATATCATTTGAAGATATAATTTTGCTTCTTGCCACTAGAGAAGGATTAATTCTATTCCGAACCCATAAAAGAATATTTTATATTTATCGTGTAATTTGTATAAATTTTTTTAAAAAAAAAATTAAATACCAAATATAATATACGTGCTCCTATGATTGATTGAGTTTGAGTTTAGCCAAACGGGTTCGGACAAGAAGTTCCACGAAAAAAGTTGCAATTTCAGCGTGATTCTTGTATAGTTGCTTTGGGATCAAATTAACCTGAAAGAAATCTGCGAGGAGCAAAATGACGATTTCCTATATTACAGGGGTAAAATTTGCAATTAACCCAAGAAAACTAACATGAGAACAACACAGCAGTTCTTTACCAGGAATATCAAGCTCATGAGACTCAGCTTCACTGAAAAATGGATTATTAAGCTTGATCAGACTAAGGTTTACAGTTTCTCTCCATAATACTTTCATCCGAAAATACTACGAAACAAGATCCTAATTTTACAACGTCCGAATCAAGAATACGAATAAATTCGTGTCTGGAAAGTGGAAGAATTAGAATTGGAATTGCATCTCAGAGGCATATCCGAGAGCTTCGAGATTGGCAGCCATGGCCTTGTTCATGGGAGGCGGGCCACATCGCAGAATCTGCAAAAACATAATCAAAGCTTAACGCTCGATTTTCATGTCCTATTTTAATTTTTTTGTTTTTATTTTCATTTTCCACCATGCTAGGGTGAGTATACATGGCATGATACGAACCTGAATGTCAGAGGCTGGTGGAGGGCAATGAGCTTGGATCATTTCCTTCGAGACGAATCCAACGCCACCGTCCCATACTTCAGGAGGCTATAAATGTTCAAATGACCGATAAGTTTAACAAGAAAAAATAAAGACTATAAATAATTACAATGCGTTTCCCCATGTAATGTGAAACTACATATATATCCTCATACCATTTCTAAATTACGGGTGCATTTGTAAATTTGAAACCAAGAGGGGAGGTTTGTGTAAGGACAGTTTAATTGCCAGTATAAACTATTCCATGCACATAGGCTCATCACTTGTTTACATATATGAGAGAAGCTTAAATTTATGGTGCCCGTAACAAAAATGTCTTAAACTTACTTGATTGAGTACATAGTAAACTTTGAAACTGTCGGGGTAGTTTTTAGCGAGACCGTCCAATTCATCCTGCAACCGATTTTATTACAGGAAAAATCCTCAGAAAAACAATAAGAAGACAGTTAAATGGATTTCCAGACAAAGAGAGAACAAAATTACCTTTATCAAAATATCATCGTACGTAACATTGGCGTAAATCAGATGCACCTTTGTTTCGTCGCTAGGATCCTCAAGAATTGCTCTGGCAACCTTCAGCGGAAACAAAAATTAAATAATGGAATGTGTTAAATTAATTGCCTTTAGGTTTATTATAAGGCCATCAGCAATAAAGATCGAAATATCATCAGCAAAAGCACAAGCAAATGTAGAACTGTTGAACATAAACCTGGAACATTGGTGTAATTCCAGAACCTCCAGCTATCATTCCAAATGCTCTCACTTGGCCCGGTTGATACTTAAAACGACCCTAATAATAATAAAGGGTGGAGAAAAAAAGATCCAAATTATATAAGGGTTTGAAGCATTGCAGAAGCAATCGATTTTGTATTGAATAAAAAATAAATTAAAAAAAGGGAGGAGGGGGGGGGGGGGGGGGGGGGGACCGAGTACCTTTGGTCCTTTCACAGCTAGATAATCGCCTTCACGCAATTCTCTAAAATGATGCGACATTCTTCCTTGAGGATACATCTATAATTGAGCAAAAAATTCACATCATAAACTAAATCAAGATAAACTTGTATGCTAAAAGGCAAAGGCATTCACCTTTATAACCAACTCAAAATATCCAACATCGGAATCTAATGTAATCGGAGTGTATGACTTGATTACAACTTCACCTTGGCTATCTTTACCCCTACAACATAAGACCATCAAAGTTCAAAATATTAAGTACAATACAATAATGATTAAAATGGGAATGAAAAACTTTGGCCAAATTTACTTTCCAAGACACTAGTTGTTAGGCAAGATAAGAGTTCAATCTCACAGGATGAAGATGTAATTTCCTAAATCTCGGCACTGTGTTTACGCCTAACCACATGGGCCTACATGTAATTATCCTAACAACAGTAGTTACAGTGAAAAGCCAACAATAGCCAAACACACACCCCATACATATAAGGTAGCTCATGCTCTGTCAATTAAACCAACGAAATTCGACAGTTAAGATAAACCATAACTAAACCCCACTTTAAACATCCAACGAAACCACTCAAAATCGAAACAATTAGTAAATAAAAGTGAACACGAGCCCTTAGTTAAGGAAATGAACCTGCAGCTTATATGTTGTCCTATAGGAAGGCCCAATACAGAAGTAGGTGTAGGAAGAGCAAATCTGAACTTGGCCACATTATGACTAATTAGTGTTTTCTTCACAAGCTTGAACTCCTTGAAATTCTCAGGATCCAAGCACACTGTTCACCAGACAAGACACTAAGTCAAACTAAAGAAAATCATTAAAAACCTCAAAAGATTTCACCTTTAGGCAAGAACATGTCCTGTTCCAGAAAAATTTACCAAAAAGACAATATGAAGCAAATAATAATCATCAATAGGGCAAAACCCAACTCTTCCAAGAATACTAATTTTCAAAAACTGCACAAAAATCTGATCTTTATGCCAAATTAAGATCTTCCAAGAAAAAAAATTCAAAAAAAAATAAAAATCTTTAAGCTCCACACAAAGATTCCAGATATAACATGTCCCCACAGAGAGTAAAGAAGTAATCAAATAAATGGGCATTTTTCCATCAGCTTCAACAGATCACTGTATAATTTCCCATACCTTTGGACTTCTTGGATGAAAGCAAAAAATACGCAGCACCAACAGCAACAAGAGCAACACTGACACCAATCAACAATTGGCCCTGCGATGATGTCAAGAAATCCATAGCTCCAGAAACCCAAGACACCTGAAATATTCATATTCAAACATGAAACGAGCTCAACACTAGCAAATACAATAAAATTCTTCACAAAACACGCAAAAGAACAAATGGGCTGCCATCATTTCGTCATTCAAGATTCCAAAAACTGTTTATTTCAAATATTTATCAAGAATCACGCCATACTCGAGACCAAAAACCAGAATCTTGATGAGATTAGCCAAAGAAATCCCACGAAAATGAATTGAAAACAAATCATAATGGGAGTGATTCGTGAGAATTCAATTCTTTGTAAGTAACGATCAGTTAAAGTAGGTGAGATAGACTGCAGAATGGAGGCTCGAAATCGTACTCACCTAACCGTCGGCGTTGTATGGTTAAGAAGAACAGCTTTATATATTGGCGTACGAGACTGAAACGAAGTACCCTTAGTTTTGGGTTATTTTCATTTTAGTCCATTAATTTTATATGCATGTCGTATGTGGTCCTCTTAATTAATAATATTGTTCAATTTTGTCACCCGTAATTCGAAAAAAGTAATTTTGTTTTGCTTCTCTCGGAAGTAAACTTTTAGAGCATATATCATATTTAGTTCTCGAAGTATTTAAAAGTTACACTCGAATTTTTAAAGTTAATAATTTGTTGGATTTAAGTCATTTTGACCAAAATTTGGTAATTTTACAGACCTAAGGACATTTTTGTCATTTTACGTATGTGATTAAACAGATGATCCCTAAAATTTCACTTAATATCACTTTTCAATTTCGATGTTCTAACGCTATAACGTACGGGTACAGACACATTGATATCGACATAATACAGATTTTTCTCGACAATTTTCACCTATTAAAGTATTATTCGATACGATACAACACGATGAAATGATATTTTTTAAAGTGCTGATAAATTAAAATTTAAAGTGAGACTTGAATCCCCCCAAATTAACAATTCGTCTCACTTAAATCTTTCGTACCAAAATCTAAAAGTCTCTTACGGACATAAGGGTATTTTTCACATTGTACTTTCTATAATTTAGAGACGAAAATGATGCAAAATTGAAATTTTAATGAGCAAAATATATGATTTTTATCATTTTGTGATAACTCCCTTTTGGACATTTTTCTAAATAACTTTTTTGACACCTATTTATAAATTACTTTCATTTTCATATGCTAATTCAAATATAGAATTGTAGAAATTATTTTACTCAACACACTCAAAACCCAAAGACAATGTTATTCCATTTGTTTTATTTATATAATTCAAGAAAATTGGGATTTCATTATCTTTTAAAAGAATTTTGAGCCTGATAATTTATAAATTACCTCTCTATTTCCTCTGCTATTTTCTTACCACTAGATTCCCACAAACTCTCCAAATTCCTAGTAAATTCCTCAACTCTACCTAGAATCACAGTTCTATGATCAGCATTTGGTATGATTTCAAGTTCTATTATCTCAGGAGCCTTCATCTTCATGTTGTAGCTGCACTCCACGGGCACGACTTGATCGTCCGTCCCTTGAACGACATGAATCTTCATTCCAACTGCCCTCAATGCTTCCAAGTACTTGTCCAGGAACTTCATTCCGCCACAGATTACATTATGCATCGTATGCCAGGCCGAATGATGAGTGTGGCGCGTTAAATCTACAATCGTGAAGTGAAGATCCCTGAGGGTAAAAATCGAAATCAGCATAGATATTTCGCAGTAGTTTGAACTACGAGATCATTCACTCTTTTAACCCTCTACTAATTGCTTTTTCTTGCAGATCAGCATTAGATCACCATATGAAGTATGCGAGTTTTGCAGAATACCATCATCTATGAGCATGTTTTGGTGAGAAGAGATTTGCGATCACTAAGCTTACATGGGAAGCATGATCCGATGAGGAAAATACGTAATTTCCTTGCCGAAATATGCTGTTATTTTGCAAAACTCGCACACTTGATGAGGTGGTCATCTGCAACAAAAATTTAAAACAAGAAAGAGATAATAACACTGACAGACCTTGAGGTTTTTACAATTACACAAACTTCCCCTAAGGTTTGAAAAATTACAAAACAAGCCCCCTCAAAGAATTTAAATTGCATCTGGATCAATAAGATTTGCATAATATCTTCTCTAATTTGTTTATGAATACACTAAGTTGTCCTTTATTCTTACTGATCAATACTTGAACTTAAACTTATGCTATAATGGCATGCATTAGGCCAAACCTCAGGATATGTCGACGGATTTTTTTGACATCTCAAACCTTAGGGGAAATTTGTGTAATTAGGCTAAATCTTGGATTATACCTGTGTAATTATCCGAATAAAAAATAGGAGGTTAAGTCAAAAAAAAGGTTTTAATTTGGATGGCAAATTACTATTTTATTTCCAACACTAAAATAATTGAATAAATCACAGAAAAATGGAAGATTCATGAAGCAGTCTTTAGTATATGAAGCAGAAAAAAATTATTTTACCTCCTCCTGGTGAAAAGCTTTAGAATCCATTCCCATGTTCTGTGGTGCCGGCATAAGAAGAAACATGTGCATCGGCCTAAGTGCTCGTACCATGACATGAAAGCTGATCCAAAGAGCAATGGAGGCCATATTCGTCTCGTGGCCAGTCTTTGAAGCGCTATTGAAGTAACATCCCCATTTGAAGAAGAGAAATATGGCTGGAAAAGCATTTCCAAAAGCTATAAGCTATAAGCACCTTTCAGAGAGCTTTTATCAACTTGTAAGTTTTTTCGCATCATTTAAACGTGGTTTTTAAACTTTCTCTCACACAAGTTCAATTTCAACTTTTTAGTTTTTACAGTAACTTTTGAAAAAGCAGAAGATTTGCGGATGCCATTTCTTTCTCATGAGGGGAAAAGCACTTACAGGGGCTGTGAGAGTGATCGATTGCACAGATTCCGAGTACTTAGCAGCAAGCGCTAGTGCAATCACGCAACCCATCGAGTGCGCAACCAAATGAAACGAATTTATCTGGAACGGAAGAATGACCGATTTCTCAATCATTTCTACATGATCCTTTAGTGTGTAAGAACAATCTCTCGGTTTTGGACTTCTTCCAAATCCCAATAGGTCTACCGCAAATAATCTGTACTTATGCTTTGAGCTTTTCGAAAGATAAGGGAACACGGTTCCTTTCCAGAGCAATGAAGAAGAGAGAAAGCCATGTATAAATACTACATTCTGCACATTTGCTTCATCGGAGTCGTTCTTCAATCTGTCTATCAAATTCAAAAACCATACACGAATGTCAGTAATCAAGTTCATAGTTTTCTTGGTTTTCCATTGAATTTTAACAGATAATTTACGCACAAACTATAGCTCATTTACATATAAAGTACAAATTACACTCTTAAAACATAAATCAGTTTGTATGAAATCAAAGATTCTTGCAAGATATACAGTAAATTTCACATAATTCCATCCAAAAGATATAATTACATTGGCATACCTTGAGGTTTTGACTAATTACACAAACTTACCCTGAAGTTTGACAAATGACAGAAAAATAAAATCCCAGCATACCCAAGATTTGGCATTATACCCATAAATTCAAATAATCAGCTTAGATATAATATCAAGAAAAATAACATCTAATATGAGAAACTTTTGTAATTTCTTAAACTACAGGGGAAGTTTGTGTAATTATCTCAAACTTCAGGTATGCTAGTGTAATTATCCACATACCTTTTTCTGGTTCCTCAACAACAACATGAAGCCTGGAATCACTCCCGTTGTTCATCCAAGAAACACAAGACTCACACCCACAATCAGACCATCTGTTCTTCTTCCCCTTCCCCACAGAAAACGCGACTTCTTTGCTCCAAATTCCACGTTTTCCCAACAAGCCCATCTTCCTAAACACGTTTTTCCTCCCATGGAGGCTTTCCGACAACCAGTTTTCCCCGTCGTCTTCAGTTCCGTCCTCTCTCCTCATGCAGTAGCATGAAGGAGGTCTTTCCTCGAAATACTCATCGACAACTCTGAAGAAGAAGCACATGACTACGTCGAGGATGTCAAGCAAGAAGAAGACGACTGCACTCGCAACGGAAATGAAGGATTCTGAAACGGTTGAAACCCATTTCGCCGGAGAGTGTGCGGCGGCTGTTCTTGACATTTTCCGGTGGGAGAGAGGAATGGTGGGAAAAGGATATGTTGAAGGTGTTTGTTTGAACACGTCTTCGAGATTCTTGTCCGAGTGTTTTGTTGGTTTAATATTAGATACGCGAGTCTTCTCTTAATTATTGGTTCAAATTGGTTCGGTTCTTGATTATACACTCAACTCATCAACTGAAAATCGGATAATTTATCATCGAATGGTGTAGTTTCGAGTTCGAGTGTCTGAAAACGTAGCTACTATATAGGGAGAGTGAATTCGAACTTGAGAAAACACAACTATCATTAATATAGAGAGTGAGTTCGATACACCTTTAAGACCTGACCCGACTCAATTCATATAAATAGGGTTCAGAACTTTAAAAAACAAAAGAAAATCAAATAATTTATTTATTTTTACTTTTATTTTATATTTGTTATATTACTATTTAGTAAATACTAAATATACTAAGATTAGGAGAATTTGGGCTTCACAATTTGGAATTCCAAATATGATGCAATTTTGTTTTTCATATAGATAGGTAATTTGATGTCCCACACTTATATCGTAGTGAACAAAAAGAAAATTGCTAAGAAAATGAAAAGAAAACCAAGAAACTTGATATCCTACTCCTTTTTTGGTTAATAGAGAAATTGGTGAGAAAATTAATCTTTTACATATTTTTTAGCTGTGAATACGATTTTATTACATTCGATTCATTTCCTTACGATTCTCTTTTGTTTCCCCTCCAAATTTCTTGAACCGATCCAACTCGCAAGGAGCCAAAACTTTTGGTTAACCAATAGAAATGGTAGGTTTGATCGGTTGTAATCGAACAAACACTTCTAAATGTATCTTCAACCATTTTCAACATAGGTTCTAACCCTACCTATTGAACCACCACATCAATGCAAGCAAAGCAATGTGGCAAGTTAAGCGTCATGATCTGCCACAAAATTTGCACCCTAAAAACAATGCCTAGTCTTGAATGCAGGAACAATTTTAAAAATATTACTTTTCTGCATCACTATCGGTCACTCATGTTGAACACCATATCCGATACTCCTCACGTGGAAAATTCAAAAAAAAAAATTGTATCGTCATGTCCTCATCCGCACATCATAGACAAGAATAATAACAAGAAAACCAATATTCTTCATATTGTGGAAGATCAAAACATACATGAGCTCAACTAGGTCTATTCCCCACAAGTATATCTTTTCCCTGGTTCTTTATCATACTATAACTTAACACCCCATTACTCTCCTAAATTCAGAAAACAAAAGGAGCGCATCCAAATATCAAAATAAGAAAAAATAAAGTAATTCTATGTTTAATTATTGTCACTTTCCTTCTTCACAGAATCATTACTCACAATAGGAAGGTTTCTTCTGTATTGCTGAGAAGTCAGCCTCCTCTCAAGCGGCGTTTTCCTCTTGCTCACGACGAACCTATTCACACCCTTCCTCATTGGCATTATTGATGGAAAATCTTCATCCGGGATCTGACTCAGTTCAGAAATATCTTTAATCTGAGCCACGCGTTTGAACCATCTTTCAGCTTTCGCCTCTTCTGACATATCCAGAGGGTCAGTTTCCTTCACAGCCGAACCCTCCAAGCTGCTTCGAGCATTCTCATTAGTCCCAACATTTCTGGTTTCAGCAGAAGGCACCGCGTCACCACCAGAGAACTGTGAACTAGAGCTCGTTGGTTGGTTATTTATTGGATTTGTTGGTTCTTGATCTTTCATTGGTGCTGTACTTGCTGGTGCACCTGGAATGGGCTGCGATGTATCCTTTCTATCGAAGTATCCAGGTGGGAAAGGAACAAAGGGTGTAAAATTACTATTTTCTCCTTGATCGACTGCTACCTGTCTTTTGTATTTTGGAGAAGTAAGGGAACGGTCTTTTTTCTTGCTAACGACGAACCGGTTTTCGCCCTTTCGCATTGGCATAATCTCGGGAAAGTCCTCATCTGAAACTGCATTTGGAAGATCTTTAACATTGTGCAGCTCAGACATTTTCTTGAACCAGTTTTCTGATTTTTCAGCCTCATCTAATTTCTCTTTATTGTGAATATCAATCTGATGTGATGAATCATTCCAGTCTGGTGTTGAGTTCGTATCATTGGCATTATTCATTTGGGCAATTTTATTAAACCACTGTTGCGCCTTCTCTTCATTTCCAGGCAATCTATTATCTGAGTTTGTTTTATAAGAGATATCCCGATCATACCCTGAACCGGATTGAGAATTGTTAAATAATGGGGCACCAGGTCTTCGGCAGTCACATCTTAAGCAAACCACGTTTCTTCCATAGTTGAAGAAATTGCATCTGTGATACCATAAAATACGATTGGCACTCGATGCCTATAACAATAGAAATGATAGATTGAGTATATATTGAGAGAAAAAAATTGCTTACTGAGGGCAATCCCACTCCCCGCCAACTAGCTGTCTCTTTGGCCTGGATTCTTCACATTCAAGGCATTTCATGTTTCTTGCAAAGTTCATAAAATTACATCTGCACAATATCAATCATTTGGAAAAATTCAATAAACTGTATAGAAAAGACACATATCATATTTAAATATGAAATTCAATAATCATATACTTTATATGAAATTATTCATATCATGTATATTGATTAAATAGATAATGGATTGAATTATTTAATCACATCATGTATAGAGGGATCACTAATAAATAGCGTCCTCACATCTTTATGCACACAAAACACGACTACTACTTCCATCAGAGAATCAAAACCAAATAGTATTTCCACGAAAAGTAGAAGATATACGTACTTGGGGCATATCCAATCACCTCTTTTCATTTCAATGTTTTGTCCAAATGGCTTCGGATATTGTCCGACTCTACCTGAAAATTGATGGCCTGAAGCAGGCATGTTACCTGTTGGAACTCCAGAGCATATTGTTCCCAGCTCATGCAGCAAATTCCTAACAGACGAGTCAACAAGTTCCCTGCTGTATATCCCGCTTCTTTCAGGAGAAACAGCTGGATTGCTTGCATAGCTTAGTATATACTTCATTAGATCAATCGTATTCGCTTTATCGAATCCTGAAACCTAAAACGGAAAAGAATTTGCATCAAAGAAACATTCAAATAAACAGTGAACATACATGAACGGATTTCGAAGATTATGTTTTAGCAAAGGAAATGAAAAACATTCTTTTATAACATACATTGCTTCCATCAGATTCCAAAAATGCCCTCATCCTCCTTGCTGTGTCGAGCGCGCTCTTGAAAAGAAACGGAGTTCCATTCGATACAACTGCTTCAACATCCTTCCTCGAAAGTGATCTGATAAAAACATCAAATCAAACTCAACTTAGAACAAAGCTATGATTCTAAATCCGTGATTTTTCTTTCATAAGGCAAGGGGAAAACATCCATAAACAACATTACTGCAAATTCAAATGGTTTGAAAGGTCAAGTTTTTGAAGCAAAACGAATTTATAATACCATAAAAATTAACTCTTGCAGCTTTCAACAGCTAAAACAACTATATAGTTACAGAACAAAGTATCTCCTCAAATTGGTAATCGAATTGCACTCCTATCAGGAAGGGAAAGAAGAAGAGATTACAAACCCGAGAAGATTTGGTCGGGCCCGAGCTAAAGCCATACACGCGGCGGCGACGCGTACAAAATGATCGGACAATTCCTCATACACGACGAACGCGTCCTCCGGCGGAATTTCCTGATCCTCAGGGGCATTGAAACCCTCACCATTCGATAAAATATTGAGGAAATGGGTCCATTCCGGCCAGGGGTGGTGCTGCTGCTGCTGAACAACCGATGAATGAACTGTATACGTATTATTGCTAGCCTGAGAATGGAAAGCACTGACCGATTGAGGCGTATGTGTTTTGATTTTGATTTTCGAAGGAGAAGATAGGGTGAGGAGACGGAGGGGCGCGGTGGAGCGAGAGGAGATACGGCGGTGGAGGAGGGTGAAGGACGACCGGAGAGGCGGGATAGGGGTGGTGAGGAGAGTCATGAACCTGGTTGCGCCGCCCATTGCGGCGGAGGGGCGGTGGCGGAAATGGCTTATTAGAAGATGTGGTTTCAGCTCAACAATGGATTGACGCTGCAAGATTTTACACGGGTTTTTGGATTTATAAACTCCTGAAATTGCATTTTAATCCTTATACTTTTCATGCCTTACATATTTGGACCCATAAATTGGTCTCCAAAACATTAAAAGACCCTTACCAATTTCACGAGTTTAAATTCTACAAATACCACAATTAATATAATTACATGTAAATTTAGTCTACTAATGATTGTGGCAATGAAACTTTCCATCCAATTTCAAAATATTTCATCAATTCAAATGAATTTGCGATCAGATTTTACAGTGAAATATACCAGTTTATCGAATTTTATCAAAATTAAAAAAAAATCTTAGATAACTAGGTATCCGATAAAAATTACAAATCAAAAATATTTCAGATCATATTTTACCGTGAAATATAATGGTACATCGGATTTGATCATAATTTTGACAAAATCCCTTAAAATATTATATTAGGTGTCCGACCAAAAATTACAGGCCCGCGAACCCGAGATATTTTTGACAAACTTCTATAGAAATTTCATTTTGACAAACTTCTATAGAAATTTCATGGGACGGTTAATTTCAAAAAAATTCATCAATCATGAATTCGCAGTTAGAATTTACTATTAAATACAATAAAATTAGTCGAATTTCAACAAAAGTTCGAAAACTTCAATCAAAAAACTAGATATCTGATCGAAATTTGTGAGTCGAAGATCTTTCCGACGAACTTCAAATCGATGGTAACTAGGAACAACTTTGAGATGTAAGCAAACTTAAACAAGATTCAAAAAAAACAAATAATTTGTTCATACAAGAAGTGAAGCAAAGATATGTATACATATATAAAAAGACATATACTTCCCATCACAAAATTTTCTTCTGGCAATCTAGCTATGATCATTTGGACTGTCTACTATGTTACAACAGAGATTTTTACACAACTTTTTCAATATTAAGACATAAAAGATCTAAAAATCGACACGAATTACGACTGGGTTTTCGAGACCTGGGTTTTCAAGGAGGTCTCGTAGATTTCATCTAGATGGGCAGCCGGCACATAAACTGCGTGCTTCAATGTGCTGTGTGAACGACCGTAGAAGATATACACAACCAACGATAGTGTCAACCATATAGATACTCGAGCCCAAGTACCACCACTGCCCACAACCAAAAAAGGAAACCGGAAAATTATGAGTAATATTGTGGATAATTTCGTGATCATGTGGAGTCGACCGGTAACTCACCTTAGGTTAACTAATAAGTAGACGTTGATGAGCATGCAGGCGATGGGTAGCAATGGGACAAGCGGGCAAATGAAACCTATGAACATCATCTCATGTAAAAAACATGCAGATATTAGTCACAATATCTTTCAATGGTTATTTAGATCTACACCCCTCCAAGATTGTGTAATTACAGTTGGTAATCGAGACATGGCAGACACGACCCTTTGGGGTTTGAAAAGGTGCGATTATCCATTTCGATAGGGGTGGTGTCTGTCAATTTTCAGTGCAAGGGGATACCAGCAGTAATATGTAATCCCTGAAGGGGTGTAGTGTAAATAACTCTAATTATTATCTTTCAAGTTTAGCGTACCTCCGGCGTGCCCGAAGTTATGTCTAGCATCATCCTGGTCTATACAAGTGAGCAATATCAAACCCGACAAAAAGAGAACGCCACCACTTCCAGAAAGTATATAGCGAAGAATGCTGGTGAAGTAGAATTATTAGTTTGGATAATTTGTTTACTTTCGAAAAGAAAATAATCGCAACGCCATCCTCCTTAACTATGTAATGTGAAACTACACTAATATCCACTATGACTAATTTTTTTCATTTCTTATGAGATTTCAATAGTCAAAATCATGTATCTATAAGTTTTGAAATCAATCGCAAAATTTGTGTGACTGCACAGAGTTACAGGGGAGGACAGTATTAATTGGCCCTATACGAAATTAAATTCTAACGAGGGAGATTCTTGCATGAATCGGGTTTAGGTCTCACTTAAGCACCCAAATGGTTTTGCCACATCTTTAATGCACTTAGAAAATAAAAATCAACATATAAATGTGATTTAATTCGGGCCATTGGGCTCTATGTGATGTCGAACACTTCATCTAAGAAAAGGAAAGTAGTAATCATGGTTAAAAAAGACCACATACCTATGGTGGCACAAATATGAAGTAGCAGAAGTGAGAACGATTATGCCAATAGAGGTAACAGCGATGCTGTACCCAGCAATCATTCTTCGGTTCCTTTTGTTTGCAAGAACTGTCAATCAATAGAATAAAATATGTATCAAATTGTAGATTAACAAAAGGTGAAGAACATATTTGGACACAACATAAGTCACGAAAACTGCAGTTCCATCCCCATAAATTACCCCTTTTTCATATTTTAGTCCCTTCATCTACGGAATTCTCAATTTAGTCCCCTATTATCTGTTTCTTCTCGTATAATATATTAAGGTATGAATTGAAACTTCTGATATAACTATCCTAAAGAAAACGAGATTATCATATCCGAGCCGAAAACTATCAAATTAAATAACACTTACAACTGAACCTTGGCGTTGGTTTCTCTATAGGAGGATATGTTGAATCCAGAAGTGGAGCATTCTCCGGGTTTGTAGCATATTCTTGTGATTTCTCCACACCGTGATCGTGAGTATCATAGCTCATAGTATGCCTCAAAGACACCGCATCTATTGCTTCTTGAAAAGAAGGTGGGAGTGGAACATCACCCGGTGGAACATACCTCAGTATTAACAGTGACATCGCCACCATTGTATATGCAAGAAGTGTACCTAAACTAACCTGTAAGTAGAATTTTAGCTATCATGGCCTTCGAGGAAAATCCCGAGTAATAAAACTAACTATATATCTTCTAGATATTGCCAACATTGAATACTCCAATATATAATCATGTCGGAGTAAAAATACTAAAAAGATTTTTTCTTTTTTTTTTTAAAAAAAAGGCATACCATTCCGGATAGCTGTTCCACATCCATCAAGAAGGCCAAACCTCCAGCAAGTAGTCCAGTTGAAACTGTGCTCTTTACGGGGACTTTAGTTCTTTTACTGACATCTGAAAAAAATGACGGCAGCAATCCGTCTCTAGCCATTGCCATCAATATTCGCGACTGTTTTATAAAATATAAAAACAGAGAACAAGCAGAACAAGTAAACTTTCATTTCAATATTTATTAAAGAGCTTAAATTCATTGACTTTGCCGAAACAAATCTTAGTTACCTGAGGAAGGATACACCCCATCAATGACGAGCAAAGGGCGGTACAAGAACCCATGGTTATTATGTATCTGCATTAAAACAAATGACTACAATTAATGTAAAAACTCGCACCAAAAAAAAAATGTAAAAACAAATAATTATGTATTTTAGAAATATTATTTACTTACGCCGCCCATTCAACTCCATGCATAGAAAAGGCAGACGAGATTGGAGTGTCAGGATCCATTATATAATATGGTACCAAGCCAACAATAACTGCAGAAACCAACATGTAAAGAGCCCCACATATAGACAGAGAAAAACCAATTCCCATAGGCATATCTTTTTGAGGGTTTTTCACCTGCAAATGGCAAAAAAAGGATAAATATTTAAAAGAACTCAATATTACAGACGAACAAAATGAAAAATCTGAAACATCGAGTCAGATCAGAATTGACAAAGTTTGCCCAGAGAATTTAACAACATTATCAATATATTGACAGGATTTCGGAAGCTCATTAAACTACGTCTAATAGCCTTTGGGGTGGGGTGCTTTATAAGGAAGTCACTACTGATGTATCTGTAGTTTTAAAACCAAGACCAGAGATTTATGTCATTTCGCATAGTTACAAGGGAGGTTATTGTAACTAATTCTTTATTTTATCTTATAGAAAAGAAAATGTTATCTAAGAGACGAACAGATACCTCTTCAGCTGTGCTGGTGACAGAATCAAACCCTGTATATGCAAAAAATACAGTCGAAGCACCGGCAAGCATTCCTTCAGCTCCAAACGGGAAATACCTTTGTTTGGTCAAAAAAACAAAAAAGAAAAGAATCAAGAAAATATCTTAGCAACTTAGGAGAAACAAGACTCTGCTCTCTCTCTCTCTCTATATATATATATATAACCTATCTATCTATCTGTATGAATTTATGTATGTATGTATGTATGTATATATTACCCATCGGGAAGATCATAGCCACTCCATCCAGTTTTGAAACCCAAATATCCACCAGCAGCAACAATAAAGAGCAATGCACAAATATTCACAGAAGTAACAATGCCTTGGACAAGTGTGCTCTACAATAAACATATTTTTAAGTTTGAAAAGATTAATGACGGAGAAATAAGGAGAACAAAAAATTATCACAAGAAAATTTGAGGATATATATTAGATAAAAACCTCCTTAATTCCAAAACATAAAAGCCCAGTGACAAAAAGAACTAAGATGGCTGCACAAGGGTCGACCACAACATCTAATCCCGGGAGGGTTTGACGAGCTAGAAATGATGGAAGACTATCTGGGCCTCCAAAAAGCATTGCCTATATAGACAAAAACAGGAGCAAAACAATTAAGTACCAACAAATATTTTGTATTTGAAATATTACAGTATCCTCCCCTGTATTTTTTAAAATTACACACGCCCCTTGGGACTTATTACCACCTCAGAGACGCCCCCATATTTAGATGATGCTATTAATTCGAACTTTAGTAAACTTTTGAAATTGATTTCCAAATTTTTTAGTAAGGTTTGCAGCTTCGATTATGCAATTTTGAAAATTGGAACTAAAGCTGAAAATTTTGTCGATACATGTGTTTAAGAAATACATAATGAATTAAAAAAGGACTCAAAAAACCGAACCGTAAAAGAGAATTTGGCTTACAAGGTTAGGCGTAATGCCACGAGCAACAGCTGAACTTCCTATAGCGTATTCCAACATCAATGCCCATCCAATCAACCAAGCAACACTGCAAAACAAAACCAAGAAAAGAAAAAGAAAATACTCAAATTAAAAATAACAGACAAAATCTCGTAAGGATACTGCATCAATTTCACATTCTGAATTTTTCATTTGAAAAAGAGAAAAAGTTATTACGGTTCTCCAATGCATATGTAAGAATAATGGTAGGCACTTCCAGCAGAAGGGCAACGGCTTGCCAGCTCAGCATAGCAGAAAGCAGAAAGAGCAGCAGCGATTCCAGCTATCAGAAATGAAAGTGTAAGAGCTGGACCTGAATGTTCTCTAGCAACTGTACCAACAAGAATGTAAACCCCTGAACCGATTGTTGAGCCAATTCCTGCAAGAGCAAGTAAACAGACCCATTGAAATTATCTTTACAGGTAATGAAACAAAATGTATACTACTATGTAATCAAGAATGCAAGAACGATGGCGTAATTCCTCATCTATGCTTATATGTGAGGAATGCAGTTCCAAAATTTTAAACATTTGTATGTAAAGCTCCATGAATAAGATGCAGTTCTACTTCATTAAAGCTCATAAGCATTAGATTTGCGCTATCTTAAGCTGAGCCACTAAAATTTATGTTTTCTTTCTACAAACAGGTATCAAAGTTATACACAGACACATAATCAAAGTTACATATGAAATGAGAACAATAAAATAGTTATACACAGACACATGCAACACCAAGCCACACACATATGTAAAATAAATAACTGAAAATGATCCAAAATCCCATTGAAAAGAATCAAGAAATAGTTATTTATACACACATACATACATACATACATACATAAAGACCCAATACATACCTATGGCAACGAGATGAGGCACACTCAAAGCTCTAGCTAGCTGAGATTGGCTGCTAGCAGAGGAAGAAGGCAACTTCGTATGCTTAGAATCAACCTGTTTCCTCCTCACAAGGGTTCTCAAATCCCCACCGCTACCATTTTTCCGAGCATCAGAAAGAAAACCCATGGCGAACCCACAAATTTTAATCTCAAATGGGTCCCCAAAGATTCAAATTTTCTCAAATGGGCACCCAAAGATTCAACCTTTCTCACCAGATATCAACAAAAGCAATCAGAAATTCAGAATCCAACATATGCAGCAGAATCCTCATTCATAAGAACGCCGAAAAATCATCTCCACGCAAAAATAGAAGCTGGGCTGGGTACATATATGGCTGGATTTTCGCTGGTGTTGTAAAGAAATCTGTGTTGCCCATTTGAGGCAAAACATTAAAGAAGAAACGGTGTGACCTTTCAATGAAACATCATCATCTGGCAATAGTTCTTGGCTGTTCTTGAAAGAGCTATCGCCATTGGAAAACCATTGGCCCCTTTGTTTTCCATATATGATCATTATTGTTGTTATTGTGCGATTCTTAAGAATTAGGAGCTAGAATCGTGGATGAGTTATACAATAATTATGATTTGACTATTTTTTCGTGATTCCCTCAATCCCTCTATATATATATAATTCACGCCCCTTGATTTAATCCACGGATACATACACGTGGATAATCTCAAAAATTTTAAATATCTTAATAAATTTTAAATTTAATATTTATTATTTTGATTAAAAATCTACTTAATCAAATTTAATAAGATTTTATCTAATAAATCATCTTTATCTAAAAAAAATTATATATTTTGTATATTGTAATTATAGATTCAAATTTAAATTCAAATAACTTAATTTATTCAAATATATCTTTACGGCTTTAGATAAGTTTGTTAGGAAAAGTATTCAAATTTTAAATTTTGGTGATAGAGACTAAGTTTGTTAGGAGAAATATTTAAATTTAAAATTCTGATGAGTTAATCGTCAGGATTTTTTTGCAGGATCATTCTTCTTCAAGTCTTATTCTAATCAAGGAATAAGTCTTATTCTAATCATTTCTTTTCGATTCTAATAATCACCTAGCTAATTATCTACATCTTTTCATATGTGTATATGAATTATCTTTTTTTTTTTTATCTAGGATCATTCTTTTCTCTCATATAAGTCTTCTTCTAATTTTTCATTTTCATTCTAATAGAAATTTTTTTTTTTTTTGCTAACTTCCTACCTTTTTTGAGATCTATATGGATTATCATTTTTTTTTTATTTAGGATCATTCTTTTCTCTCACGTGAGTCTTCTTCTAATTTTTCATTTTTATTCTATAGATTTTTTTTTGTTGTTGTTAACTTCCTACTTTTTTTCAGATCTATATGGATTTTTTTTTTTTAATTTATTTAGGATCATTCTTTTCTCTCATGTGAGTCTTCTTCTAATTTTTCATTTTCATTCTAATAGAAAAATTATTATTTTTTTGTTAACTTCCTACCTTTTCTCAGATCTATATATATCATTGCAAGATGATTCTTTTCTCAAGATAAGTTTTCTTATTCTAATCAAGTGTTTCTTTTTTCGATTGTAATTGTTTTGTTAGCTTGATAATGAATTATTTATAGGTATTTAGAGTATATATTATCCATATTATATTTTTTTACTAATTTCCTATCTCTTCTCATATCCATGTAATTATTTTTAAGTTATTTATTTAGTTTTTAATATTTAATTTTTTAAAATTTTAAAACTTACTTTTTTATAATATATTTATATTCATTATTATGCTCATTAAATTAATTTTTTATAATTTTTAAATAATTTGTTTGATTATTATACACGATATAAAATTTTTATTATATTTTCATAAAATATATTCTATTTTGACAATTGCCAAATAATAATATGATATATTTTGATTTTACATGATATCTTTATATTTCTTTGCATATATAAAGCTATTTGTGAAATTCTTTCAATTTTTGTAACATATTTTATTTTTCTTTATATATATGGGAATTTATTGTACAATTTTAGAGTTTTCTTTTTAGTTATTTCAATTTTAAGAAATGTAATTTTCATATATTCTTAAATACACATTTTATTTTTTTATTATTTTATATAAGTTACAATTATTTCTATTTTCTATTTAATAAATTCCTCTCTAATTTCACTAGTATTTCTTTTATATAATAATTTTACCTGCTATTTAAATATTTTAAATAAAACTTTGGTTTAATAGTTATTATTTTAATAATATATTTTCATTGATTTTTTGGTTATATTTTTATAAAAATTTGGCCCGTGCCTTGACACGGGTTTGTAACTAGTATAAATATATTCTCTTCACCCATTAGATTTTCTAATTATTTAATTTCTTAAAAACTAGTTTTTTTATTATTTATTTTTTCTTTAAAAAAAAGGGAAAGGAGTCGTATGGTTTTTTCCGAGATCCACCTCATACATAAATCAATCAAGCATCAAGTTTAGATACAATTATTCGTGATCCATAGATCAGATAAAATGTTGAACTCGAATATCCACGAAATGAATAAATAAAGATCAGCTGATGGGCAATTCTTCAACAACTAAATATTAAATTCTCAAGTACTCTAGCCAATAAAATAAAACAACGCCGAATATGGAAGCACTTTAAGTATAAGCCCCTCATACTCAGTAATTCTATAGGATCCCCTGTTGGCCTCCTGAAGAGGCGCCCATGGTCTTAGGCTAAGACGATAGTTATTGGTATGATACACATCTAGTAACGGGTGAACGCATCAATATCACTAGCGTCCTCAGGCGTTTAGTTGATATCTGACATCATGTACAGAAATTACACTGTCAATTTCAAAGTTATCATCTTGTCATCAAAGTGACTATTACCGACCAAATAAACCTAAATGCTGAAATCTTTAATTTTGTCAATCTGAAAAAAATATACAATATACCATCTCGACAAGTCAATGATAAACGCAATATAAATACCCAATTTATAGTTCGAGAATAACAAAGGCAAATAAAATCTTAAACTTTTTTTTTACATACATACCTCCAAATGGGATTCAAATAGGATCATCGTCAACCCCTTAACCCAGTTTTATTTCTTTTCACTTAATGTTTCAATTTTTATTCATACATTTATGTCAAAATTGGTTTTTCTAGTAATTCCTGCGAATTTATTGATATATAAATCGAAAAAGATTAGTAAAAAATATTTCTCCTCAGCATTTATTAATTATAAATAAATAAAATAATTTCCTTTTCATATATAGTATTTTTTAGAATATAGTATAGGACAAAAAAACAGAGTCAAGAAACCTGTGTTTTGAAACCCGAACCGGGCCGGCCGGTCGAACCGGTTCAACCGGTGACCGGCTGCTTATCCGGTCCGGTTAGGCCCTTAAAACCAGTTCATATCTGAACCAGTTCGAACCGCTAAAAACCAGTTAAAAACCGGTGAAATGATCAAACTGGGCCGTTTTTTGCCTTTCAAAAATTGGAAAAAATACATTTTATGTGGCATGCAGGGATTCGAACCTGCACCCACTGAGATGACATGTGAAGCACCACCCAACTGGGACACATCTATTTTATGATATAAAACGCAAATTGAATATTAATACCTATTATGAAGTTCTTATTAGTTTTTCATGAAGACAATATTACTCTTTTTTAACGGGTAGTTTAATAAAAAAAAATAGCTCTATAAAAAATAAACTAATCAAATCTATAAATTATGTTTAAAAATTGAATTTTAAAAAAAAATAATTATGATTGTTAAATAAAAGTATGATATTTGTCAAATCAAAATTTTATTATATTGTTAATTTTATAGATATTAATTTGCTATTTAGTTAGATAGTTTATTTACATGCTTGTATATTTATAATTTATAATTTTATTATTAGAGGTGTAATTGAAAATTAATAAATAATTGTTAGTAATTTAAATTATATTTAATTTTTAATATTATTTAGCTTATTTAATTTTTTTAATTAATATTTATAATATTTTATAAATATATATAATTAAATATAATTATTACGTAATTATGATGTCATATCGGTTCGACCGGTGATCCGACCGATCGAATCAATAAAATCAATAACCAGTAAGGGATTCCAGTTCTACGTCCGGTCCGGGTTTCAAAACATAGGAAGAAACTATTCACAAGTTCACTCACACTATGCACCTTCTCTAGTGAACTTCACTCACGGCCACAATTTCCAGCTCTAATCCACCGCCGCTTCTCGTCGCCGCAGTTCACCATCTCCGGCGAAGCTACAGGTATCGTTCTCACTTCATTTTTCCTCATAATTTCGTCTGGGTTTTGCTTTCTAATTACTATACCTGAGCTGAATCCATCCATCAAATTAAGATTACGTGTTGAAATTCATCTTCAATTTACGTCAGAGTAGTTCGATTTTATGTGCTACGGAAGTTCAACTTCGTGACCCTGAATTCCGCCCAAAAAAGTGATCTTTCTTGATTATGATTGCAATGTCTTTGTTTTATCGCGTCGGTGTTGGAAAGATTGAAAATTTTGTCGATTAATTAGGATTCCATGTTTTTCCTGATCAGCTACTGAGAAACAATGGCTACTCTGTTTTCTACAACCGCAACTCCGTGGTGTGCTGCTACAAATGCAATCCCCAAAATATCCAAGGGAAAAGCTCTGTTCAACTGCGGATGCCCTAATCTGATTAGCCCCTTTATAGTCGTTGATGCAGAATGCGCCTTTGTGACCAATAAAATGAGGAAATTGGAGCCGTATGGCATTGACACTGTTAGCTCTTTTCAACAGAATCAACCTGTGCTTGTTTGCATGTCCCCAGTTGTTGCTAGGTACTCTCTCTCTCTCTCTCTCGCTCTCGCTCTTTCTCTATTTATATATATATGTATGTATATATGTATATATACATATGTGTGTGTGTGTGTGTGTTAATTGTTTTTCTCAATCTATGATACTTAAATGGTTCTGTACATGATCCTCTTCTGGTTCTTGGATTTTGGTATGGAAAATATAGAGGAATACTGTTTTTGCTCACTTCAAATTACAGTACCCGATGCTTTATTTCGTGATCGTGTTGCTGTTATTTCACTTTCCTCTAATTCTGAAATTTAGGACTCATATTGGGGGTGATTCTGAACTCTCTTCAGATGCTGAGGATGATGGTGATAGTTATGAGCTCAGCGAACAGGAAGCATATGACTTGCTTCCGGATCTTTCAGAAAGCGAGGATGACAGCATCGAGATACGAATAGAAAAGATGGGAAAAAATAGCCGAATGATTAGTTCGAAGGTGGCCGTGCAAGCCAACCTCCAAACAGTTTGGGATATTTTGACTGACTATGAAAGATTGGCTGATTTCATACCAGGTCTTGCAGTCAGCCAGTTGCTTGAGAAGAGAGAGAATTTCGCTCGTCTCTTTCAGGTATCCGTTTAATTTCCATTCTTTTCTTTGCGTTAAATATTATCAAGTTATTATTTTTTTTCCGAATGGAAGCAAATTAGGTTAAGTTGTATATCTCAAGTTAAGTGAATTGCATTTACACTCGGCTTTTGGTGCTGCTGATAGATTGGTCAGCAGAATTTAGCATTTGGACTGAAATTCAATGCAAAAGGAACTATCGATTGTTTCGAAAAAGAGCTTCAGATTCTTCCCTTTGGTCAAAAGCGCGATATTGAGTTCAAGATGGTTGAAGGTGACTTTCAACTCTTTGAAGGAAAGTGGTCTGTCGAACAGGTTCATGTTCTTCCTTTCTTGTGTAGTTATTGAGCTGTAGAGTGTAGGTGCAGCCTATCCCACCCGCCCCCACTTCTTCTGTATTTCTCTCAAAATTAAAAAATTTGGCCCCCCACCTAAAAAGATCTGAACTGAAGTATTTTCATGTTAATGGTTGACTCTTAGCTGGGGAGGGGGGAAGAGGGGGGTAATGGTAATTTCTGAAACCATAGTGTGTGTGTGTGTGTAGCAAAACAGCCAAAATTCAGGGGTGTTATATGTAATAACCGGTAACCCTTTTATTATTAGGAAAGTTCACTTTCGACCCCCAAAATAAAAATTTCTAGCTCGTCAATCCCTGGTAATGTGTGTTTGTGTGTGTGTTTCTCTGTGCTTCCCAAGAAAGTGAAGAATGCCCCGAGGTTAATACCCTTGATTGAGACATTTTCTTTGAGTTGAGTGTTATACTTTATTTCATAGTCCATTTTGTGATTTATATAGGAGTCTTCACAAAACTCTTGAGTTCTTCAGGGCGTCAATTGGGATTCTGAAGATTTAGGGAGTGATTCTGTCGTCAGCCAAGAATTTCAAACAACGCTTGTCTATGTCGTTCATGTCAAACCTAAAGTTTGGCTGCCTGTGCGCCTTGTTGAGGGAAGACTCTGCAACGAGATAAGAACGAACCTTTCGTGCATTCGGGACGAAGCCCAGAAAGCGTTTCAGAATACACAGCCTGCATTTTAGTATATCGACACTCTTTTCGCTCATCTCTAGTCAGTAAGTTATCCAGCAAAAAATCGTCAGTATATCCAGATTAATAGATGGATTCTTGAAACTTCAGCTTATATACATAAAACAGGGATAATTACACTAACATACCTTTATATTGGACCTAATTACGCAATTTTTTTCTGAGGATTGAGACGGCGTGCAGCTTTTTTTCTGTGTGGTGGGACTACCTGGAGTTGCTGTGAGATGCAATCGGGCATATGCCTTCGTCTGGCAATTCGTGATCGATCTAATCGGACAGTGGTGATTGACCCTGTGGCTGATGATAATTTGTATGTATTATTGCATGCACTGAACATTGAGATTTTAAGTTAGTATATACTTTTAACTTTTTTTCAGAAAGAAATGAGTCAAAAATGTGAAGAAACTAACCCTTATGTACTGGAGAACGATTGCAAATTTATACAATAATTTTCATTTCATTTTTCTTTTTAAATCGAGAATGATCGTGTACATAGTTCATAGACGTAGATGCTTACCGCTAAGTTACCGCTAAGTCATCTGTTTGTCTCCAATAGATTGCATAGTTGATGTATTATTGGTAAATTTATTGAATTATTAATTAAATTTTTTTGTACAATGTTTTTAAAATGATGAAATCGAAATCAAGATTTCTGATAGTCGGCAAATGAGGTACTTGAAGTCAAATTTAAATTAAATTTCAAAAACACGACTTTGACCAATATTGATGAAGCAAAAACAAATCTATAATATCGAATGATCGGATTAGCTCAACGAAAGTTCTGTAAACCGTGATTCTAATAATGTAGTTCACATATCAGTCATGATCTCAAGTTCCGGATTGTAGTTGATATATATCGCGATCTTGAGTTCGGATTTTTAGTTGATATATATCCGAACTCGAGTTAAAAGCACAATAAAGTGTCAAAATTGAACAAATATTCTGAAGATGAAGACTTTAATCAAATTTTATTTCTTAATGTACAAATTTATGGCACAAAATGGCAACATTAAATTCAATATATATGAGGTGCCTCACCAGAAAAGTAAACGGGGAATTAGGGAAAAGTCCCTAAAACGGGACTCACATTTTACATAAGTCTCTGGTTTCAAATTTGTCCCTTCTAAGTCCCAGTTGAGATTCATAATTTTAGTTAGGTCCCCAATTTGTGTGATTTTACCAAGTTACCCCTGAAGGCTATCACTTGTATAATGTATGAAATTCACATAATGTAATATAAAAACTTAAGAATGTAGTACTTATATATATCATATTATGTAGTATAAATTTATGTATTTGACAAATCAGCACATGTATGAGTTTAAATGTATGTCGTATGAAATTCACATAATATAGTATAAAAACTTAAGGATGCAGTACTTATCTTATTATGTAGTATAAATTTCGTATTATGTAGTATAAATTCATGGATTTGCATTTTTTAGGGTAAAAATGTCAATGGGGACCTAACTAAAATTATGAATTTCAACTGGGGATTTAGAAGGAACAAATTTAAAATTGGGGACCTAACTAAAATTATTTTAACTCATCGGGACTTTTTTAAAATTGTCCCAAAAGTAAAGAGGAAATTAAAAGTAATGAATTAATGTACAATAATAGAGAATTTATTTCACCAACTGTTTGACAAGACTTTAAGAGATTCAGACCATTATATTAGTTCACATGACTAAGCAAAAGGTGACACAAAATTTGGTAAATTTTATATCCAAATCAAAATTAAATAATATAGAGTATTTTTATATCTACGCCCCTTGCGAGATTGGATAATTACAACTCGTAACTTCTTAGATGAAAATATTATACAACCCATCATTTCAAGTTTGAAAAATTATAAATAAACCCATTTCGGTAGGATTTTTCACGAATTTTTTTTTGAATTGATTATATTTTAGCACTAATTAGTTCCTCACCGCTAATTGAGGAAAAAAAAAGTAATTACGAATATGAATTACAAATGAATCATGTGTTGATCCTCCAAAAAACTTCGTAAATTACGTGTCTATCACTTGAGAATGATGTGTGAGTTGTTGTGAGTAACTAATTAGTGACGAGATATAGTCGATTCAAGAATGATTTTGAAAAAAATCCAATCGGAATGGGTTCATTTGTAATTTTCTAAACTTGAAAAGATAGGTTATGTAATATTTTCATCTAAGAGGGTACGAGTTATAATTATTCAATCTCAGAGGGGTCCAAATATAAACAACCCTTTAGATATATGTTATTTTTTTTCACTTTCAATTAGTCTAATTTAAGGGTTGCAAAGCTATTTTAAATCCTCTGATCAGCTAAGGAAAAAGACTACAGTAGTGTTCTGTTCTTGATTAGAAAAGATATTGTTTAGTTTAGTAATTTGGGTCTCGAGGCCGAGTTTTTGTAATTATTATTATTGATAAAATAACTTAATTAATTAGATGTAAGTTTTAACTGACGATTAGTTTAATTTAAGGTTTACGAAGCGCTTTAAATCATCTGGTCAATTATTTTGTCTTTTTAGGTATTTTATAATTCAACAGAGAAATTAATCACTACAGTCGATCGTAGATATTTTGTTATAAAATGAAAAGGATAGTGTTTAATTTATTAATTTGGTGCTCAAATATGAGTTTTTGTAATTATCATCAATAAAAGGAACTTTACATTCATAATTAAAATAACAAAAGATCATACTTTTGTATATACTTAAACTATTCTTCTTAAAATCAGAGAGATGGAGCCACATGAGAGACCGGGTTGGCACTTGACACTCGTCCCCTAAATTTTGAATTTTTATTATTTTTATATATATATTTTTTGGTATATTTATATTTATGTCTTTCCTGTTTTGAAATTTTGTCTTCATATTTAATTTTCACCCTTTCTTATTTTAAATTCCAGTTTTGTGTTTGCTCAAAATTATGTTTGAGGGTTATAGTTTACAATTTTACTAGAATACTTGAAAACCATTTAAAGTGCACAACTACACACATCACGATGTCATAATTAATTCATATAGACTATATAAAGGCAACATTGATATTTCCTATGTATAATGTATGATGTACAATGAGGAAGATGATAGGTCAAAAGTTCACATTAATAGAATCCATGTGCACCATTTTGATGAACATTGATTCATAATAGCCTGGTTTTTTAATTTGTTTTGCCACGTACTATCTTATGATATGAATTTAGCAATAATGAGTATTTAATTTACATTTTTAATAATTTGTAATAAACAAAATCCACTAAAATACCTTCATGACTATATAATAGATCAGATCCCGTTCGATCAAACCCTATCATTCATATGGGCTAGTATCTTGCATTTATTTCATCGTTACACATTGATACGTATAAAATACACTTTTCCTCGTTATATATATATAGTAATTTTATAATACTAGATTGACCTAAAATTACTCATACGTCATAGTGTTTAGTCACCGATGGTGCATGGAGCCAAGACAATTCCAGAGTCGGGGGTCAAATTTGATAGTTAGGAGGGTCGGAAATTGTTGAGCATCCCCTGATTTCCACCGCCGATCAATACTCTCGAGTTATGGGTTATCAACACTCCTAATTTATGTAGGACTTCATGACTATGTTGTCACTACTGTCTACTGGTCAACTTATATTATGCACAACTTCACATGTTCAACTATAAGCATGCAAGACTTTGGTGGCAATAATATTTTACCTTCTAAAAATCCAGCCTGTTTTCCCATGTTCTTGTTGATACCATTGCGAGCTCTCACACGATCATGCCTACGACCAATAGTTGACAGTCGACCACTCTACCATTGAGCTATTTACGAACAACGGGAGATTAGAATCCCATCGAAAAGCCCTAATTAGTAAGTGTGAGTACATGCATACATACATAAGTTTGGAACGGATATTTTCCGGTTGGAATCCCATCGAAAACCTTCTCTACCCATGGCTTTCTGACAACGTGCTCATCGGAATTTGACAGTTTTTTTTTTTTTTTTGAAGTGATCCTTTCTCCCCTCAGAAAATTACAAATGTCATCATATAAAGATTGAAATTTTAGAACTCATAATCATAATAATCTCAGCCAATACATAAAATAACTAAAATAGAATATCAAATTCTATCCCAACATCAAAATATGCAATAAAAACACACTTAAATCAATTTAATGAAAGTTTTTCAGCCTTTTCCCCCCTTAAAACAATCCCCCAAGCTAGAACATTGATGGGAATTCCATCTGACTAATTACACTTTCATCCAGCAGCCATTTCTCAAGCACCGGCAATGGCGGATTAGTACCAATGTTGCTATCCTTTGTCTGATGATCATGATCCAGAAACTGAACCTTTTCTTGATCCCCAACAACACTCCCCACTAAGCCCTTTTCTGGCAGCTCGAACCACAAGATAATGACTTCTCCGAGCTCATCAAATCGCGGTCGAACGACAGGATGCTCTCCATGATCAGATCTTGATCATGATCATCACCACTTGGGATCATCCCATAATTTGCAGCTGATCTTAGATATTCATGATTATCAACATTCGGGGTTATTTTCTCGAATGTTTCGTCGTAGAATTTAGTATTCCGATCTCCATCAAGATATGATGCTGGTGATGATGATGATGATGATCTGATCATCCATCCTTGAAGGAGCCTTGATATGTTCTCTTCACTTGAAGCATATGCTGATGAAGTAGCTCCTAATCTTCCTTGATCATAGCTTTTCGAGACGAATGGATTAATATTATGATGATTATTACTATAGTTATTTGTTGTGTAGTAAGAAGATAGCTGCTGAGAATCCATGTCTGGAAACTGAAATTTCTTGAGCTTCTTCTTTAAGTGAGTGTTCCAAAAGTTCTTGATGTCATTATCTGTTCTTTGCGGCAAATATGAAGCTATAGCAGCCCATCTGTGCAAAAACAAACAATATATGATCAATTATCGTAAATAAATAGGGAATGACATTAACTTTGCACCAAATATTACAAAAAAAAAAATAAGTATTTTATGGCATAGGGGTGGCAAGAATTGAACTTTAATAGAAATATATACATAAATGATACATAGCTCTACAAAAAAAAAAATTGTTCAACAATAGTGACATTACAAAATAATTCGAATTACATTCTAGTAAAGAAGCCCGTTGGAAGTCTGTCAGTAATTTTTTTCGACAAACATGCTAGGAATAGGGTTTCCATCGTAGTAATCCGTCGGTATCTTTGATTTCCGACGGGTTTCCGGCGGATTCCCCCTCAAGTTAAACAGATTTTGTAAGTGAAAATTAAAAAAAATTCAAGAAAATGGTGAAGATTAAACTACTTGTTGCCTAGTAAAGCTTGAAGGTGGATAATCATCCCTTCTTCATGCGGGGTGAAGTTGCCCCTCTTGATTCCTGGCCTCAGGTAATTTGTCCATCTAAGCCTGCAACTCTTACTGCACCTCATCAACCCTAATAAAAACAATGCACCTCATCAACCCGAAGACGAAGAAGAAGAAGAAGAAGCAGATCGATGCAAAGAGTGAGAGCAGACGATGAGTGTAATTTGTAAATACCTGCATTTATAGGGACTGATCTCCAATTTCCAGGGCCATGTTCTTGAATGTATGAGACCAAAATGATGTCTTCCTCAGGAGTCCATGGACCTTTCTTGATCCCAACTTTATCACAGCATGGAGGCCTTCCCATTTGTGTGCAATGATAATCTCAGTATCACTGCATATGAATCCATATGAAGTGTTAAATAGGGAAGGTTTGAAATTGACATCATAGGTAATATTGAATGAGGTCCATTGTAAGTGGGCCATGTTTGGCCGACCCGAATTTGAATAGGGAAGGTTTGAAATTGACATCCTCGTGTTTTCCTACTATATCATATGTGGTGGTTTTTTAATTTTATATACTAGTAATTTCGAACACCCGGATACTTGTATAAAAAATACAAAATCGGTTACTATAGAAGGCTCGAGGTCTATAAAAGTGTATAAATGCTTATACAATGCGGCTAGACTCGTTTGCATCGCTACTCCGTCGAGTAAAGGTCGTTAGAAACATCGGACACGAAAAAATGCAACAAATTCAGATGCATTTAAAATACAAGTAAACGTTGCGCTACATCAACTAACGCAACAGTTTCTAACATGTACACAGCCTCTTAGTCAAGGTTAGGAAAGAGATACAGAGATGATAGCGAGGGGAGAACGAGAGAGAGAGAGAGAGAGAGATTCAGCGACGCCGGCGCCAAAATAAACCTCTTCCACTGCTGCTGTGTGCAGTGACATTCTCATCTGTTGAATCTGAACCGCTTCCAATTGCTTCATCGGAACTAGCTTCAGCGTTGAGTTGTATTCTGTCAGCATGTTTGATGATCCACTCCGTGAACTCGGGCGATGATGCCAGCTCAGCAACTGCCTGCCGAGTAGATTCCTCCGTGAAGTCCTTCCATTCTTCCTCCGTGAATTTCTTTCTGTTGGGCGTCTTGTGGAAGGTCGAGAAGTGGTCCTCAGGGGTAGGTACGCCACGCCTGCTGGAGGGTGTTACGACGCCTGGAGAAAACAAAATAAATGGGGAGTTTGCTAAAATAGGTAAAGATAGGGGACAAGAATATAAATCTAATTTCCGGGGGCACGAATAAATAAATTTCGTGGGGTTTTTTAGAGGATATTTTGTTTATCAACAGTGTTTTTATGCACATTAGCTTTATAGCTAGAACAAAGAGAGCTCTATAGCTTTAGTGGTCCGATTTGGCTCGAACCCATAACGGGATATAAAACCAAAAAGGAGAGTAAGTCGTTAACAGCAGGTACCTCTGACAGGGGAGTTTGACCATGTGGGCGAAGTCTCTGGATTTCTCCATAAACTTCTTCGAGAGTTCAAAGTTGGAGACCTACTCAAGAATTCCGCGCGCCTATGCCTGTTAACTCTTACAATGCTCCGCCTTGGAGGACTCCTATCTCCATAAAACGAAACATCACTGCACCACAATTTTATATAATATAAACTTGTTATAAGGAACCAGAGAAAGCGGTAGAGAGAAAATGTAGCAATCCTTACCCAAGGCCACCCCCATTCAAAGAAGTGACGAGAAAGTAAATCGCCATGAGAGAAACAAGCAGTGCCATTGCCAAAAGAATATCCAGCGTGCTCTGAAATTTTGGAAGAGTTAAATGTCAATCTCTGCATAACATTTGGGAAAAGTAGAAAAGATAGAGAATCTCAACATGTAAGAAATTATATCTGAGTTTTGATTCAAGCAGAGCGAAGTTCAATGATAGCAATGATGAAATGTCACCAACGAAAAAAGACTTGAGTAGATGCAAGTAATATGACGAAGCTTAGATGGCTAAGATAAGTAAAATATTAGAAAGCACAAAGATGAGTCTATAGTAAAATTTATAAAGATAAAAGACACTAATGAATCAAGCAAAATCCACGCGCTCGCAAAAATGAGATGGAAGTATAATTTAGTTACAGAATCAATCTTTGATAAGATAAAATTTGATCTATAAATTCTGGTACTAAAAGATTTAGCAAATGATCATATATTTATTCATTTATGAATATGTTACAAAAAATGATTGAAAATAAATAAAATTACATAATCAAAAATAAATAAGAGAAAAGACTACGAAATATGCAAGATAAGAGGAGAAAAGAAAGGAGAGAAGAAGAGCAGAGAAGCAGAGGGGGGTGGCAAAACTAAGTGTGGAAAGTGAGCCAAGAGAAAAAAAGATAGATATTAATTGATGGTCCAAATTTCGTACATCTAAGGTACAGAGAATAAACCAACCTGGAAGATGAAAGTAACAGCAATTATGCGTAGAGACCACTTCACGAATTGGGCAACGCCAACATCCACAGTTCCATCGTTGGCAACAACAAATTTCCGAACAAGCCAATATCCAAAAGCAGCTCCAGAGAGTACTATACCAACTAGAAAGAATACAAGCACCTATAGACCCATAAGCGAGCGGGAAGTGATTAGATCATGAACAGAGGAATCATTTGTAGTGAGAACTATAAAACAAAAGGTACTTACAGGGTTGTGCATCTCTTCACTGATCCCAAAATTGACAAGAATTGAGTTGACAAACATTGAGAATCGGTTCAGTAAAAAGGATCCCGCGCCAAGCTGAAATATAATGCACCAGAACCAGACATACATAAATATCTATTTTTAAAAAGAGGAAGAAGGGACAGCATCAGTCTTGAAAGTTTAGATATCAGTATAAGTATATCCAGAACACTTACAGCCAACCCGCATAGTGTGCTATAGAGAGCACTTTTCCTCCCAGTTGGCAGTAGTTTCATTCCCTGCACGATAATAGAAATCAATAAAGGATTGGACCATAAAAAACAAGTCTCAAAATTGACAGAACTTATAGAGAAAAGAAAAAACATTATATAGTACTGAAGTTCAAATATTATGGTAGAATGAAGGGGCATCGAATGCATGTCTTTGAAATGAAGTTCAATTGACACAAATGTGGAAAGAACAACAAATATCAAACTATCATCAGTCCTACGTCCTAATACACAACCCAGCATCATATATTTTTTATTTCGCAACAATATGGTTACCATTAGCGACCTAAGCGCTCTATTATTACAAAGATAACATATAAATCAATAGAGAGAAGAACCATTCACAAAAACCTCATATTGCTTTTGCCTCACATATGAAAGATAATGCAATAATATTTAGCGTATCAGATATGTTAACAAACAATAAATGTCCCAAAAACATTCTAAAAGGAAGTACCAACCATAACAGATTGTAAGAACAAATTCGAGGAATATCCAATCTTAAATGAATAAAGGTACCTGGAAGAGAAGGATTATAACAACAAGACAAACTCCAATGGCCATTGAGCTGCTATAGTAAAAAGGAACCCAGCTACTAACTATGGGTGCTACCAGCAACAGAACAAGACCAGCAGCCAGACAAAGCAAACGCCATCTTTGAGGTTCTGCCATAAGAAAAGAAGAGAGGGCATAAGATTGAGTGAGTGCAATCATGTGTGTGTGTGTGTGTGTGTGTGTGTGTGTGTGAGGGAGAGAGAGAGACAGAGAGATTCTTAACAAGATGATAAAAGCATTAATACAAGAGCACCAAACATGCAGAGTTATAAACCTGACCTAATTTAACGGTGACAGTCACAGAGCCAGACAAGTTATTAAAAAACTTCACATCAATATATCTGTCTTGATAAGGGGAAATGATAGAGCTCCACATTCCGCCCTCGATACTTTCCCAATTATCGTTCTCGCATTGGCACGATCCAAGTGAAGAATTGCTGCAAAAGACATTTTACATGTCAGAACTTGAAAGCATCGCGAAAAAGAGAAAAGCTTAGGGAACAAAAAGTTAAAATCTTCATAGCATTCCTCTCCTTCTTCCACTGACCTGTGCAAACAAATCTGGATTTTCTTGTACGATCTCTCCTGAATTTCATCTGATGGGGCCAAGGTGATTCTGTGGCCACTAGAGTAACTCCCAAGTTTTAGTCTTGATAAACCAGAGACATTCACTCGGGCACACCTTACAACTTCTTTAGATGTAAGAGATTCCATAAGCACACTAGGAGTGGCATGTATTACTTGATGATTTTCCCCATCACCACCTGAAAGTTGAAAGACAAAACATCAGATAACACTTCAATGATATGATGAGGAACTAAAACATTAATTAAATATTATTTTTCACCAAGCAATGTGTAAGATATCAGATGCAAACAGCCTTGTGAAGGACTAAATGTAACCATACGAAATCGGGAATACTTCTACAGCCTTATGAGTCTCAATTAATACAATTCACATTAACAAGGAAACCATTATCAAAAAACCCAAAACACCAAAACTAAGCGTATTCTTATCAGAAAAATCCCAATCAGCCACATAATTGACTAATCAAACCTACATCTTCAAAAACCCATCAAGAACGTCTTCCTAGGAAAGAATAAACTCGTTCCAGGGAGCTAAAAGCAATCTACTCCGAAACCCATCAAATCAGTTACCAAGATGTGCATTTCCTCCAAAATTTAAAACCAGAAATAAACAGTACACATCAAAAGATCAGAAAAAGAAAACTGGAGCAGAATCCAAAAAGATCGTCAATCAGAACTGCTTATTTCACACGCTTAATTGCCTGCAATTACATCACTAGCTTGCTTCGCACGCAGTACTAAGTACGATAATCACACAATTTCAATACAATCAACAAAAACCCAAACAACAAAACCCAATTTCTTCAAGAATCATCAACAAAACGAATTCCGACACTTAGGTCAGCCAATTGCGAAGAATAACCCGATTAAACCCCCTTTTTCTTCGGTGAGAAGTGCTTACCAGCGAGTGCTGACACGTGACTTGTCCTTGAGAAGGCGGTGGCCAACACCAAAAAGTACAACAAGGCCGCAGCAGTAGCATTTCGGGCGAACTCCATTGTTCCTTCTTGGCGAAGGAGAATGAATACCCGAAAGACTCGAGAGGAAGAGCGCGCGTAAACCTGCGAATATTTATTTCTCAGATTCAGAGGTTCTTGGGGTGCTTTTGTCAATATTTAGTTTTCGAGGGGTTTATGGAGAAATAGAAGAACTTTTGGGGTCAGTAAAGGCGGTTGTCAATCTACGCCTGTGGGCCCAAAAGTTCAAAATGGGCTCATTTTTATAAATATTTATTTTCTTTTTTCTTTTTCTTATTTTTTATATTTTTCTAACATTGTTCGTTATGTTAAATTAATCAAATACCTTTCGTCTAACCATAATGTTAGATTAATTGGATATCTTATGTTCAAATAACGAAATATCTATACTATATATTATTAAGAATTAGAGTCGATTGTGTGTCATTGACTTTTGGTCTCTAATTTTTCTTTTTCTTTTCTTTTCTTTTTCATGTATTTATTTATTTTATTTCATAACTCCACGTTTTGCTAACTCCTTTTTTCTCTCATCACTTCAACTTTTTTTCTTTTCTTTTTTATATATTTTTTATCTCTTTCTGCTTATGTTTAATTTTTAATTTTAGTTATTAATATGACACTATCTCATCCTATTTATTTAAAAAAATAATTATAAAATATATATTAATAAAAAAGTTATTTTAATATGTTTAAATGTTAATAATTTTTTATTGGCACATGCATCGAATGTGCAGAGTTACTAGTACAGTTATTAATGAGGGGATAGGATTACCCCTTAATGGTTAACCGGTTCGAATCAGTGACCACTTTCATTCGAATCACTGACCACTTTCGTTCAAATATTATGTTAGATTAATAAGATTTCTTCCGTTCGAATCATGAGCTACACATAACTATTAATAATAGAAAGAGTATTACATTTTAATAGTCCGTGTTCAAGTCCCTGCTACTTTCGTTCAAACCTTATGTTAAATTAATCAGATTTACATAACTATTAATAATAGGAAGAGTATTGTACTTTAGTAGTCCGTGTTCGATTCACTGGCTACACTTTAGTGTTCTTGTGTTCAAATCACCGACTACGCAGCTATTGTTCATAAAAATCATTTTATACCTTAATAATTCGACCTAACCTATATAAATAGGAAGAATTTTACACTTTCGGGATCCGCCCCACTTGACATCCAAATGCAACAAAGGCTCAATCTTGCAGAATTGCCAACAGTTATAAGAGTATGATATATGCATATACAGAAGTTAAACACATCCTACAGATGGTTAAAACCCTAATACTAGCTACAACCTAATGTTACGGTCGTCAGAAATAGTCTCTTCAGAAGAAGCATCACTCGGGATGACGATCAGCTCCTCCTGCTTACAAATTTCTCGTTCGTGCGGTTCGGATTTTCCGGTGCAACGAGCCTTCACACCATTTTGATGCTCGTTTCTCCATTGCATTGGCTCAAGTGGCCTTGGAGGTATTTCGACCGCTTCCCTCAGCCAATGTGGCAAACTTCCCATCATCAGACCACCTGCACCTAAACCACATGAAGATTCTTCCCGGAGGCTGGGATTACAATCATACGGGCTCGGTAGACCCCACTTCGCCAAATAACCGTATGATGCATTGGCCATGGTGTTCTGATAGAATCGACGGTTGTGCTGAAAAACGGGCGTGTGGTAAAAAAGCCGGGATTGTTCCTCGTGCCACCTGTCGGCCAAATGGAGGGCAGTTTTCCATGGGGAGAAGTGGAGGCCGCGGTCCTGTAGTATGGAGTCCCAATTGCCTCGACCATGTCTTCTTACGCCGACCCAAAGACAATCGAGCTCCTCTTCTGACCACATGTTTCCTCTTGCGGCCCTCGCTCGAGTTAAGATGTTGTCGAGCATCATCTTGTGTCTTGCAAATGAATAAGCTTGAATATTGGGATGATTGTATGGGGACAGATAAGAAGTGTGGTTGTGGACTGTGTGGTCTGGTTGTTGGGGGATATTGCAAAAGATAGGGTCGGTGATGGTCGCCTTTTGTGGGTTGTCGGCTAAGTGGAGTTTCTTGTTCGGTACATTCTCCGGGAACAACTGAAAGACATGAAACAATGCAAGAGATAGTTACACATATAGACTATAACTATCAATGATTACAGAGACATCACATATAACTCTGTGTAAAAACACAAATATCCCCTCTTGGTCTCAGAATTACTAATACCTCCCTTGTCTTACTATGACCTCACAGTCACAGATACGCCACTAGAAATAGTTACAAGAAATCAATTTTCAAGTTCTTTGACAAATTTTATAAGTTTTAATCAGTTATCGACGATTGGAATGGAGTTTTTTTAACTTGAACTAATTAAAGAGGAAAAAAATTGGTAATTAACCTGACAAACTAGCATCAACAAGAATTTTCGCATGCAATTTACCTGAAGATAGTTGTTTCTCAAAGTTGATGGAGAATCTACAACAAACTTTCCCTTGTCACTAACGGCACTTGCAGGAGAAACATTTTCTTGCGAAGATGGAATGTTCTCCTTCATCTTAACAGTTGAGCCTAGAGAATCATGACGAACCTCTGAAGGTGCAGGCAAATCATTTTCATTGGAACCACAGTCGAGCGGTAAATTACAATCTATATCAAGAGTTGCTGCAGTATCAAAACAGAATAAGATATAAAAAATAATAATAAAACAAAAATGATTAAAAGAAAGAGTAAAATATATAAATAATTACAACACCATCCCATGTAAATTCAAAAATTACACATTCCTCCCTTATAATATATCTCCACTTTACAGTCCGTCAGTCATTACACTAAGTTGCAGATGAGGATGGCGTAATTTCACATAGCTACATGGGAGGAAGGCACAAATCACCCCTACCCCACCCGGAAAGAAAACAGAAGAGAAAATAGGAGCATAAAATAAAAAATGGTTAATACAACCCCAGTTGAAAGGCCATACCATGTGTAGAAACGGATAAATGGTGATTATCTTGGACATCCGTGCAATTCTCTCCTTGCAAAGAAGATATTATCTCCTCTCGAGGTTTCTGCCAAAACAAATAATTCATAAGCATCAGATAGTAAGTGTGGCAATAACTACATTCGGCACAACAATTCACTTTACCAACTAATTACAACAAATAGTAGCCTTGAATGGAAAAAATCGCTAACGTACAGTTTCTCCACACATATGCTTAGCAATCGTATACTTACTATTTTGATTGATTAACATGCAATTACATCTCAATTAGGAAGTCAGACACACACACACACATATATATCAAACTGACCTCATGCTTCTCATCCATTTTTCGCTTGCATCTTCTATAGAACTTAACTATTGTTGAGTTTGACTTGCGCTTGGTATCAAAATTATTGCACAAGGTACTATTCAGATCTTCATTAAGTTTGTCGGTATTCTCCTTGACCTTGTCTTCATATTCTGCGCCAGTCTTCAGCAATAATTCTTGTTGAGTACAAACTGGTTTTTCTTCAGCGTTAGATTGATCAGGGGAATTGGCTCGACATGTTTCTCGAGGACCTTCCTCCAAAATTACATCTGATTTTCGAGCTTCGTTTGAAATTGAGGAATAATCTTGCTTCTGTACATAGATAAGTTTATAATTCAACAGATAGTTGTAAAGAACAGGACAAATTCCACTGATTTAGCTAAGCAATAAAGAAAGAAACTGGAAAATTCTCATATGAACCTAGTCCAGAATATGTATACTACAATATGGCACCGTTTGAATAGTTTGGTGCATATGTGGGATGCAGAACGTGTCTACATAAGAAATTTTCCAAGAAATAGTGCAATACCTCAAAACAATGACCACAATGTAACACAATTTAGGTTCAGAATGAATTCAGCATATCATACATAAGAAAAATGAAGGTATGAAATCTTACCCCTGTCGACTCCTCGTGTTTATCAAAATCAGCCGAGGATTTTGACTGTGAAATCTCCGAAGGCTTATCAGAAAGCAGAGCGGAATGATCGCTTCTTGAGAATAGCCTCTTCCTCTTGTACGTCACCACGACTTTGCTGCCCATATTATCAAAGGGATGCCGGAGAAATCTCTCGAGTTGGTGCTACATTACGACTGCAAGTTCGAATGAGCAGTCAATACCGGTATTATTAGCATAGGCAAAACACAATATTGCAAAAACAGATGTTTTAGCCATGGATCAACCTCAGACAAGCAAGAATTTGGGGAAGATAAACTATCTTATCAAATATAAAGTTTTACAGTCTTCACATGATGACAGCAGAAGTGATGACCTACATTGAAGAACATTACCATTTGACAACAGAAAGATGCATTTCATTAACATAGCTAACATTGACAATACCCAAATTGAGAAATTATTTCCTCAAAACTTCTACACGCTTCTATCATTCACTGTTCTTTGCTCAGAAGAAATTTCTTCCTCTACAATTACACACACACACACAGAGAAACACACAGCAAAGAATTCAAATTTGAATTCTGGGCCACAACCCAACATCCATTCCACAGCAAACAGTATTCAAATGAGGAAAAGCAGCAAAGTTTATCATCTCCACCCAAAACCCATTACCAAACAACATAGCAACCTCCAAAGAAACACAAAAAAGAAGCTTGAAAATGGCAAACACCTTACAAACTGAAGTCCCAGCAACAATTACAGCTCCATAAACATAAACCCACATGCACAGACAACCCAAGAACATCCCAGAGAACAAGATTAGCAAAAACCAACAAAACCAGCAAAGGAAAAGCAAAAAGAACCCATTACCAGTGGCGCCATAAGAAAGCGAAGCTCGGCAGGAAAGTTCTTCCTGGTTCCTTAACTTCAAGAGAGCAGACAAGAAAAGGAGAGAGAGAAATTAAACAAGGCAATAAATATGGTTTGGAGAGAGATAGAGTAGGAATTTGAGAATTGACTAGTGATGGGAAAAATCTGTGTGTATTTACTGCCCTGCGTCGTAATCCAGCGTAGCAATTTTGGTTCTCCTCTGGGGTCCACCGCCATTGTTGCCCCCCCCCCCCCCCCCCCCCCTTTCCCCCTTTTGCTTTTCCTCTCTCTCAACCTCGATATTCGTACATTTGGAGCTGTACTGTAGAGAGTGGAGCATGTGAAATCACCAGAAACCATGTACTGCGGTAGTAATACTCTGCTGCGACTGTCGTTATCTGCAACAAATTCCTGTTTTTCTTCGTCACCCATATCCAATCTTTCTCTGGATTGTTGGCTGTTTCTGCAGCTCATTTCCGATTTCAAAATCTCTCCCGCGGGTTTCTGTCAAGATTTGTTGAAGATATAAACACGAAACACGCATTCATACTCAGACGAACACGCAAGATTGCGAGAAATGTCGAATTCTGGTTTTGAGGAATTCCAAGAAAAGGAAGTGTTTTTGATTACCGAGGTAGCTTTTGTTGGAAAATTCTTGGATGAGCCGGGTGTGGGCCCCGATCCCTACACCCGGCTCTAATAGGTGAATAAAAAAAAAAAAATTTAAATATTTTTTTATTCACATGTAAGAGCTGGGTGTAGGGATCGGGATTTACACCCAGCTCAGCCAAGAATTTCCCGCTTTTGTTGTTGGTTGAATGTGGAATTTTGACTCTATTTTGACTCATTTGTTTAATAAATATTTATAATATTCTTTTTATTTAATTAATTTTTTTTACTAACTCATTTTCCTGAGTTAACTCGGATTATTTATCAATTTATTTATAAAATTCTTCCCATTAACAATAACTGCGGTATTAAGAATTCGAACTCGAGATCTTTGTTTAAAATAGCATAATCCGGGTTTTTTCTGAATCATCAAACTTACTTTTTTCGAATTCGAGAACTTTGATTAAAATAGTTACGATATTACCCGAATCATCAAACCTATTTTTTTGGATCAACAGTTTGAACTCGAGCCTGCAAAATTCACAAAAGTTCAATTTATATTGTAGTTCGTAGTTTATTTCTATGGGTTGAGTTGAGAAAGAATCACATAGGATAATAAGATTAAAATAGCTTCGATATACCCAAACCATCAAACTTATTTTGTTTGGTCAACAATTTTAACTTGAGCCTGTAAAATCAATAAAAGTTCAATTCATATTGTGATTCTTAGATTATTTCCATGGGTTTAGTTAGGAAGAATCATACCGGATAATAAGATTAAAATAGCTTCGATATTACATGAATCATCAGGCTTATTTTGTTTGGTAAACAGTTTGAAGTCGAGCCCGCAAAATCAACAAAAGTTCAATTCATATTGTGATTCTTAGCTTATTTTCATGGATCGAATCAGGACGAATCACTTAAAATAATAAGTTTGGCCAACAATCTCGAATTCGAGACCTTTAGATAAATTAATATAACACCGAACCGTTAAGTTACATTATTTGACCATATAACTCAGATCAAAGTTAGTGAGAGTCTAGACACCCTTTTAAGGCCCATACTAAGAATAGCATTTGTTTGTTACGTTTAAGGAGGCCCATAATGGATTAATAATGTTCAATTGGACTGGGCCTATGCACCCCACTTTGCATTTCAAAACTAAATCAAAAAAAAAAAAAAAGAAGTAAAAGTACTAATAAATTAAAAACTAATTTAAATTTTTGTACGATTACAATAAGTAAACATTTAATTTAGCATGATAAATACGAATTTAATTAATGATTACGCATTATATTGACCAACTCTTTTTTTTTAAAAAAGTAAAATTCCAAACACATCATTTTCAAATCAATTAACAATATAAAAAGATACATGTAATACGAACGATTAAACAAGTGTGGTAATTTGGTTAGCTAATTTAAAGATGTAGATCATATAAAGAAAAATATTTAGTAATATATGTAGCTAGTTATATATTAATTAATGAGGTTAGATAAAAAATAATCTATATATATATAATTTACAACCCTTGAAGTTATCCACATGTATGCTGATGTGGATAGTCTCAATGAATTTTTATTTTACTATGCAAAAAACTCAAAATCGTTAAATAAAAATCTCATTAAACCTCATGTTCCGAACAGAGTTGACGAGGAGATGAGAAGGAACTTACTCCGCCCGTTCTCGGCTGGTGAGGTAAAAGTTGCTATTAAAGATATGTACCCTCTCAAATCCCCAGGCCCGGATGGCTTTCCCCCTTACTTTTTTCAAAGTTATTGGTCGATTGTGGGTGCTGATATTGTTAATTGGGTTTGTGATTTCATTAATAGGGGTAGATTTGATAATCGCATGAATTTTACTCATATTGTGCTTATCCCAAAGTGCAAAACCCCTGAACTTATTACACAATTCCGTCCCATAAGCCTGTGTAATGTAGCCTATAAAATTGCTTCCAAAACCTTAGCTAATAGACTAAAACCCCACCTTAATAAAATCATTTCCCCCACCCAATCAGCGTTTGTCTCCAACAGGCTCATAAGTGACAATGTTCTAGTTGCATTTGAGATTAACCACTGTATTAAGCGTAAGTCTGCAGGAAATGAAGGTTTATTTAATCTGAAACTCGATATGAGTGAGGCTTATGACCGGGTTGAATGGCGGTTTCTTGAACGGGTAATGATCAGGTTAGGTTTTCCTACCCTTTTTATTAATTGCATCATGACTTGTATCTCCACTGTTGCTTATTCCTTTTTGCTTGATGGTAATGAATTTGGCTACTTGGTCCCGGAGAGGGGAATCCGGCAGGGAGACCCCATCTCCCCTTTTCTCTTTCTTCTGTGTGCTGAGGTTCTTTCCGCCCTCCTTTCTGATCAGGAAAGCAAGGGCAACCTCTTAGGGATTGCGGTTTGCAAGCAGGCTCCCAGGATCTCCCACCTACTTTTCGCTGATAATACCATGATTTGTGGCAGAGCCTCGATGGATTCCTTTTACTGCATTAAGGAGACCCTGGATATATATAGCAGAATTTCGGGACAGGTCATGAATGGGCAGAAATCTTCGGTGGTCTTTAACAAGAATGTTCCCGTCGAAGAGCAACTGCATTTAGCGGATATTTTGGGTGTTAGACGAGTTGAGAAGCTGGACCTGTATCTGGGCCTACCCTCGGTTGTGGGTTGTTCTAAGAAAGAGGTTTTCTCTAATCTTGTGGATCATATCAGACGCCGTTGCCAAGGTTACTCGGAGAAGTTCCTTTCGAAGGCCGAAAAAAAGGTTCTTATCAAATCTGTTCTCCAGGCCATTCCCTCATATACACTGAATTGTTTTTTACTCCCAGACAACCTTATACATCTTATGGAGTCGGCCATTTCACAATTCTGGTGGGGGGATGGTAATAAAAAGAAGCTTCACTAGTTAGCGTAGAGGAAGCTATGTGAGAGAAAGTCGATTGGGGGGCTTGGATTCCGAGACTTCAAGCTGTTCAATCTCGCGATGCTCTCTAAGCAGTTGTGGAGGATCATCAAACATCCGGATAGCCTCATTGGGAGAGTTCTTAAGGCTAAGTACTTCCCAGACACGGATATTTGGAATGCTAGATTGGGGAAATCTCCATCGTTCACTTGGCGATGCCTCTTCGAATCCCGGTTTCTCCTTGCGGCGGGAACACGTTGGCGTGTGGGGGATGGCCAACGGATTCACATTTGGCACGATAGGTGGCTTCCCAACCCCCCGGTTTTTAGACCCAGGTTCAGGGAAGGGACCTATTTGTCTTCCGAATGGGTCTCGGATTTGTTCTTGCCAGGCGTTAGTAAGTGGAATAAAGATCTGATCCGTAATGTGTTCCATGAAGATGATACTAAGCTGATCTTGGGTATTCCTCTTAGCCACTTTGGGACCGATGACACATTAATCTGGCACTTCAACAAGGATGGCCGATTTTTCGTCAAAAGTGCTCACCACCTGGCTGTTTACCTGACTGATATGGAGAATGGAACCTCGCCGCCAAATCAGCATATGGATACCTGGGATTGAATTTGGAAACTCAACGTGAAGCCGAAAATTAGGAATTTCCTGTGGAGATGTTGTCGTGATATTCTTCCTACATGCGTGAATCTCTCTCGTCGACACTGCGGCACTGATTTTCGCTGCATTCACTGTGATTCGGACTATGAAGATAGAAATCATCCCCTGCTCCTCTGCGATTTCGCTAGGCAGACTTGGGCTATCTCTCAGTTGCCCCACTCGCTCATTTTGGACTTGGCTACTGATTTTGCTGCAGGGTTGGGGAAGGCACTGAGATCTTTTGCTAAGGACGACGCTTGTATGCTTACTACTACACTCTGGTCCATTTGGGATTACAGAAATCAGAAAAGAACAGAGGGTACCTCTAAATCGCCCCCTGACCTGACCTGACTTGCGCTCGAACACTCTGGCCCGGTTGCCGCGTTGGAAGATGAATCGAACCCACTTACTCAGGATCAGGCTCGTACCAGCTGGTCTAAACCGGGGGAAGGTTGGGTGAAAATCAACTTCGATGGTTCAGTGTTTCGCTCCTCTGATTCTGTTGGCATTGGGGTGGTTGCCCGCGATCACAATGGTTGTGTTGTGGGTTGGGAAACTAATCGGGTACAGCATACCTCAGACCTTCTTATTGTTGAAGCTATGGCGGCCCGCACGGCGTTGATATTGGGCAGGGACTTTGGTTGGAATTGAGTCATAGTGGAAGGTGACAATGCTACTGTTATTAATCTCCTCCGCCAGGATGAAGAAGACCTCTCGGCCATTGGTACTATTGTGGCGGATTCGAAGCGGGTCTGCTCGGCGTTCATGGATGTTCGCTTCAACCTCATTCGACGTGGTGCTAATTTCGTAGCCCACACGTTAGCTAGAAATGAGGCTTCGGCCTGCGTTGGTTCTTTTGACATTCCCGTTGTTGCTTCTCGTTTTGTTGATTCGGACCTTCTCTAGTTTGGCCCTGTGTGGCTGGTCGTCCAAAAAAAAAAAAAAAAAAAAAATCTAATGAGATTTGTATTAGTTAAAAAAATTCACATTTAAAGTAATAGGTTGATAAAACATTCAAAATTTTAAACTACGAAACTTATAAATTTCCAGGTTTGTTTATCAAATTCTATCCGTTAAAATAATTTGAAATTTAAATATAACCATTCTATTATCTAAATCTCTATGTTTGTTTCTCAAATTCTATTAGTTAGAATAAATTGAATTTTAAATATAACCATTCTATGGAAATCTAAAATTTTGTTATCACATAAATCTCAAAGCAGTTAGGCTTCTATCTTATGCAAATAAATAATATTTTTAAATATTTAATGATTATCTAAAATTTTAACACTCTTTAAATTAAAACTACCGTAACAATTCAAAATCTTTTATCATATAAATCAAAATATGTTAGTAAGAAAGATTTGAATTTAAAATGAAATTATTAATATTAAATCTAATTCAATCTACTAAAATATTAAATATCTATCGGATAAGATCGTGCTATATATATAGGTGGGTAGAGAAATTTCATATTATATATCTCTCACTATAAAGTCACTCCCTGTAAATCTTCATAATCATACAAATATTATTCATTTATACTCCAGATATGAAGACATTATTCTTTTATACTATTGATTGTAGATTATTATTCTCTATTTGGCATTTTGATTGTATTAGTCTGGCTGATATCTGGATTATGGTTCATTGCCTGTACACTTGGTTCTCGAGTTTTATTTTTTTTTTGGGGGGGGGGCTCGTCTAACCCCACGGTCTTGTTTGGCCGGTTTCCCTAAAAAAAAAAATGTACGCAGTACTTTTCAAATCAGGTTGGTCCTTATTGATACTTGGTGTGTATATATTCTTTTACTATTGATCTGATTATTATTTTTATTTTTGTCATAGATTGAACAAAGAATGTTGTTTGGATATCTCTAAGTGCATCTACACCACACCTTCTGTTGGTATCAACAAACAATTTGCTACTACAAACATTGGTTCAAGCTCAATTAAAAGAAAATTGATTAGAAATGACTTATTTAATGAAGAAACTCCTGCAAAAAAAAAAAAAACTGTGTTGTAGGGTAAATAATTTCTTATTTAAGTATCAATACAAATATTTCTTAATTATTTATATATATTTTCGATAGCAACGTACAATTCAATATTGTTGCAAACTATCTTATATTTACCTATATTTTAACAATATGAATTTATATTTTGATGCAGGACTAAGTTGAATGCATAATGCATTCCAAATTATTATTCGTCTATGTGTAAGTTCTCCATTTTATTTATTTTTGATCTATTTTTAAGTTCTTCATTCTATTTATTAAGTTATGTATTCCATTTTTGTATCTATCAAAAATTTTATTTATTTATGTTTTGTTTGTACTGCAAATGTCCCGATTATTATACTTGCCTCTTATTTATTACGTTTTTCATATATAACGTCTTATTTTTTATGCTTATTTTTTGTTTACAATATGTTTATATATATATATATATATATATGTATTTTTGAGTTTTCAGATAATACGCATACTTTTTAAGAATTTTAATTTCTTTATTTATATGATTTTTTATATTTATAATTCAATATTTTTGAAGGTAATATAATTTATATGTGTTTTTAAAGATAATTTTATTTTTTTATTGATTGTATATTTGTGTCCCGTGCCTTGGGCACCGATTTAGAACTAGTTTAAGACTAGTTTGGGATTTTGCATAGGACACAAACTTTCTTAAGAGTCCGATGAAAAAGCAGAACCAGCAGAGATAAACGACACAAACCGATAAATCAAAATAAAAAATAAAAAAAATGAGAGATGACATGACATGATAATACGAGGACACGTAGCACGCCCACGTGGGCGCCACGTAGACTCCACGTCGACCTGGACAAACCAGAAATGGCCTTCTGGACAGATCATCAGATCGATCGCCGGTACCCAGGTCATCTGATCATGAGTTCGTCAGATCATCGGATCGATTATTAGTAGCCGAGGTCATCAGATCGATTTGCTCCTCTCCTGTGAGGAAACCCACAACATTAAGGATCCCGGAAGACAATATCGATCTCCAGATCGATATCATACGTCACCGGACGCCCGAATACTGTAAAGCACTCCTGTCGGGACACTTGTACCCTTCCCATTCCCTGGAATAGGCGTACTTCGGCTCATTAATGACCGTTAGTCCCTGCTTTTACCCAAAGGGGAAAGAAGGTACAAACGACCCGCCTCAAGCCGGTTCCATCGTCCGACATCCAGATCGACGACTGGCAACGCCATTAATGCACACCTACAGTACACACACTACTGTGTCATTTGGCCATGACTATAAATACTCGCCCTTTGAACAGTAGTTGGTAAGCCTTTAATACGCATTCAATTGCATTTATTCTCTCTCTATAGAGCTCCATTACTGACTTGAGCGTCGGAGTGCCAAACTTGGGTAAAACCCCAAGTCCCCCAAGCTGGTACTTAGCTCACGTGTGTTAGTGCTTTCAGGTCGATAAGAACCCACTCAAACAAATTCTTGACTGATTGACCCATATCTGACAGCCAGATCGACCACGTCAGATCGACCAGATTTGAGCCATATCAGTTTGGCGTCGTCTGTGGGAAATCTTCCTTTTTACATCGACCTAGATAAAAGCCCCTCTAATCCCCTTTTCCAATACGATGGTTAACACGAGGAACACCAACCGCGACGAGGATATGGAGGAGGTTGCCAAAGGCAGGCATGACTACAACGCGCCGCTTGGCAACACCTCCGCTGTCCCACCAGTCGGTCCCAGCGCCAATGTTCCCCAGCCTCCGCTGGAGGTCACCCCCAGGTTCACTGTCACTCAAGCGGACCTTGATAGCTTTCTCGACCAATGGCGGGTCGAGGTCGAGCGTGCCCAAACTGAGGGCCGCGAACCCAGGCGCCCCGAGCTCCCAAGGGCCAGCCCAGCCACCACCATACCCAGCCCCGTGGTAGGCAATGCGTTGGCCCCCACCATCCAAGCATACGAAAACCCGGTTCCCTATGTCTTCCAACCACTAGATGGGCGACCGGCTCAAATCATCTGGGGCCTTAGCCCCCAGATCGGAGCTGGGCAGGTCTAAGAATTCGCTCCGCCGCCGCCACCCCCCGCAGCGAGCAAAGAAGTTCCCCGCGAGGGCCACGGGGACTCCGACCATCCCAGCCGTAACCACCTCGGCAAACGCGTGGTCGACGAGGACAATGAAGAGTTCGACGATCTCCGAGCTCGGATCCCAGCTCGATCCTCTAGGGAGGAAGCCGCCAGGATCGTCGCCGCTCACGCTGGGAGAGAATAGGTCCAAGGTGTAGACCCACCGCGGAGACGGGTCCAAGACCGCCTGGGTGACCGTGGATCCCACGTCACCCAGAGGCAGGTCGACCTCCGAGAGGGACTGAACCGGCGTCCCCTCCGTTACCGCAGCGACAGGGAGGAAGTTTCCCCCTTCTGCGCAGATATTCTCTGCACGACCTATGATGGAGATCGAATTTCGACCGGCCTACCCATGTATAACGGGACCACCGATCCTGAAAAACATGTAACGGCCTTCGAGAACCGGATGCTGCTACACTCCCACCCGCAGCAGATTTGGGCCAAACTCTTCGTCACCACATTGACGGGCCCTGCGCAGGATTGGTTCATATCGACCTACAACCGATTTGTAGATCGATTCACGGCGCACTTCTCCTCGATATCCGGGGAAAAGCTACCACCCTCCTATCTCAACAGCATATACCAGAAGGAGGGCGAGTCCCTGCGAGATTTCATAACTCGCTTTTCGAGAGAAGTGGTTCGGGTCGAGAACCCGACGATGGACACCTTACTTTCCGTAGTCCATCGAGCCCTTCGTAACCGCCTATGGGCCGATGAGATCGTCAGGGTCGGGCCCCGCAACCTGACGGAAATACAAGATATCGCCCACGGCTTCATGCGCTTTGAGGAGATCGCCCTCGAGCATGGACCTCCGCCCCGATCTGAGAGGCAGGTCATTGGGTCCAGCTCGCCCCAACAACGGAAAGGGAGCGAGCAAAAGAAGATCAAGGGGAAGGTCGACCCACCGACCCAGGTCGACCGACGAAACTACGTCCCCTTGACCAAGTCCATAGACCAGATCTACGTAGTCATGGACCAAAGCCTTCTGAAAAAACCGAAGCCCATCCGAGAGGGCCCGAAGGCTGAGAAATCAGGGAAATTCTGTGGCTACCATCAACAATGGGGCCACACGACCGCGGAATGTAACGCCCTCCGCGATGAGATCGAAAGACTCATTCAAGGAGGGCATCTGAAGGATTTTGTTCGACGCATCGACCACTACTCTGAGAAAGCGGGGAGGTCGAGCGATCGCAATCGCTCCAGGTCTAGATCTCCCCCTAAACTATCGGGGAAGCAACCATTGGAAAGAGCTGAGGACAATCCCCCTACTCACGGCAAGATCTATATGATGGCTGGGGGGCACGAAGGCGGTGACTCCAATGCATCTCAAAAAAGGAACATCAGGCGATCAGCTCGAGAGTTCAACGGCCCCCACGAAGAGGTCTTCCAGATTGATCAGGGTAGAGAGTGGGAGAGGCAGGAGGTTAGCTTTAGTGAGAGTGATAGCCGCCCAGGCCCCCATCGGGAAGGTGATACGCCTAGCTGTCCGATGGTGGTGACCTTAGGCGTGGCTAATTATGATGTAACCAAATGCCTAGTTGATAATGGAAGCAGCTCGAATATTATCCCTTACTCGACTCTTGTAAAAATGAAATTGCATAACCTAAAGCTCGATCCGATCCGAACACCGCTCTCCGGGTTCGGTGGATCGGAAATTATACCGTTAGGGCGCATCCGACTCCTCACCTCGATGGGAACATCCCTCAAGAGGGTGACCCAGGAGGTCGAGTACGTCATCGTCAATATGCCCCTAGCGTATAATATGATCTTCGGCCGGCCTGGCCTCATCCAATTCAAAGCAATCATCTCTACGTACCATCAAAAGCTGAAAATGCCCACTCCGAACGGGGTCGGAGAAGTGACTTGCGATGTCATGGACAGTTGGGCTTGTTATGCCATCGTCCTGAAAAAGCCATCCGGGAAAGAGGTGGAGGAAGAACTCGACCTCCAGACCTATGCCGACGGGGAAATCGAGCTACCCACGAAGGAGTGCGAGGCGGAGAGATCCCCTGTAGCTCGAAAGAGAAAAGCCAGCGAGCGGCTCGAGCCCTCTGAAGAACTAAAAGAAATTGCCCTTATCCCCGGAGATAGCAATAAAACCACCAAGATCGGGGCAAACATGCACCCCCAACATGAGGTCATGATGATAGAATTCTTGAGGGACAACTCAGATATTTTCGCTTGGGCAGCCAAAGATCTGATTGGTGTCGATCCGAAGGTGATCTGCCACCGGCTCGGGATCGACCCGTCGGTCAAGCCCATCAAACAAAAGTTGAGACCGCAAAGCCGGGCAAGGAATGATATAATCGAGGCCGAGGTCAATAAACTCCTCGACGCGGGATACGTTACTCTAGCTCAATACGTTGACTGGTTGTGCAACGTAGTCCTCGTGCAAAAAACGGGCGGGAAGTGGAGAATGTGCAACGACTTCACCGACCTCAACAAGGCATGCCCGAAAGACCCGTATCCGTTGCCCCGAATCGATCAGCTCGTCGACTCGACGGCTGGGTGCGAGATGCTCAGCATGATGGACGCATTTCAAGGCTACTACCAGATCTCTATGGCTCCCGAAGATCGAAAGCACACGGTCTTCATTGTGGTAAAGGGAATATACTACTTCAAGGTCATGCCCTTCGGGCTAAAGAACGCAGGAGCTACGTACCAAAAGTTGGTCAACCTGATGTTTAAGGATGAGATCGGGAAGACCATGGAGGTCTACGTCGACGACATGATCGTGAAGAGCCGATGGGCGTACCATCATCTAGATCATTTGCGCAGATCGTTTGAGATCTTGCGGCAATATGGGATGAAGCTCAACCCTGACAAGTGCACGTTTGGGGTCGAAGGAGCGAAGTTCTTGGGGTATATGGTGAGCCAGCGGGGCATCGAGGCCAATCCCACCAAGATCAAAGCTATCCAGATCATACCACGACCTCGGTGCATCAACCAGGTCCAATCACTCGTAGGACGGATAATCTCCCTCAATCGGTTCATATCACGATCGTCAGAACGAAACCTCCCATTTTTCAAAGTATTGAGGAATCTCAAAAAATTCGAATGGAACGAAGAATGTGATCGAGCGTTAGATCAATTGAAAGAATACATGGCCTCTCCCCCATTGCTGGCCAAGCCAAATGAGGGAGAGACCTTGTACCTCTACCTGGCCCTCTCTAACGAGACCTTCAGCTCAGTCTTGGTCGCCATTCGAGATCGAACACACCTACCGATCTATTACTTGAGCAAGATCCTACACGGTGCGGAACAGAATTATCTCGAGATTGAGAAATTCGTGTTCGCCCTCACGCACGCAGCACGGAAGCTACGTCCGTACTTCCAGGCCCACCCCATAGTTGTCCTAACAGATCAGCCGCTTAGGCAGGTGTTATCCAAACCCGATGTATCGGGTCGAATGATGAAATGGGCGGTTGAGTTGAGTCAGCATGACATCACCTACCAACCCCGGGCCGCCCAACAAGCTCAAGTTCTGGCTGACTTTCTAGTCGAAAAGAACACCAGCTCGATGGAGATCGTCCGTACCTCGCCTAGCTGGACCATGTACACAGATGGCTCATCGACCTCTCAAGGAGGGGGAGTGGGCATATCCCTTATAAACTCAGACGGACTACAGCTCGATTTTGCCATTAAGCTCGATTTTAAAGCGACAAACAACGAAGCTGAGTACGAAGCACTGGTCGCAGGGCTAAGGTACGCCGTGGAGAAACAGATCGATAGGTTAGCCGTTGTAACTGACTCCCAGCTTGTCACCGGCCAAGTCAACGGCACGTACGAAGCTCGGGAAGAGTCCATGGCAGTATCTCAAAATGGTGAAAGAGCTGGCCTCGAAGCTGAAAGAGTTCAAAATCGAACAGGTCCCTCGCGAAGAGAACGGTCGAGCTGATGCCCTATCGAAGTTGGCTAACGGATTCCAAGGAACAAAGGATGCGACCATCTCGTTCATGGTCTCGGGGGGCCGAGCGATCGATGAAGGAAAAGTCGAGATCGCCACCATCGATCCGCCGGAGCCTTGCTGGATGGACGATCTAATCGCTTACCTCAAAGACGGGCTTTTGCCACAAAATCGAACTGAGGCCAGGAGAATAAAATATCGATCTCTGCTCTATATGATAGATCATGAAGGCAGGTTATTCAAAAAATCCTTCACCGGTCGCCCGCTAAGGTGCCTACGACCTAGCCAAGCGCAAGATGTTCTGAAAGAAGTCCATGAGGGATGTTGCGGAAACCATTTCGGAGGTTGAGCTCTAGCTCGAAAGATCTTAAGGAGTGGGTATTTTTGGCCGACTATGGTGTGGGATGCGAAGATCCACTCTAGGAAATGCCCCAAGTGCCAAAAACACGGCAACCTAATCCACACTCACCCGGCGTCCATGATACCGATCGATGTGTGCTGGCCCTTCGACCAATGGGGGATCGACATCATCGGCCCCTTCCCCTTGGCACCCAGACAGAAAAAGTTTGCCATAGTATGTGTCGAGTACTTCTCAAAGTGGGTTGAGGCCGAGGCAGTCCCCAAAATTACTGATGCAGTGATAAGAATTTTTCTTTGGAAGAATATAATCTGCCGTTTTGGGGTTCCGAGGGTACTCATCTGTGACAATGGTCCTCAATTTCGATTTGAGAATACCAAGAGCTATTGTCGGGACCTCGGAATCGACCTCAGATTCACTACATTTGGTCATCCGCAAGCAAATGGCCAAGCTGAAGTCACCAACCGAATCATTATCCAAAATCTCAAGACCCCTTGATGCCAAACTAGGGGCATGGGCGGACGAGCTCGACGGCGTACTATGGGCATATCGAACTACCCCGCGGACAGCCACGGGACAAACACCATACTCTCTAATTTACGGATCCGAAGCCGTCATCCCATCGGAGTTGTTGCACGAAACAGCTTGTGTATCGCAATACCAGCTCGACCGGAATACAGAGATCAGAGCTGAAGATCTAGATGTGATTGAAGAAAGCAGGGAACACGCCTATAAGAAGCTCAAACAATACAAGGCAGCGGCGGCTCGATCATACAACAAACACGTGAAGCCCAGATCATTTCAGATCGGCGACCTAGTGTTAAAAAAGGTCGAAGTCTTGCAGCATGTCAAAAAACTTGAGCCTAACTGGGAAGGACCCTATCGCGTCACGGAGATCGGGAAAAACATGGCCTACCGGCTCGAAGACATGGCTGGGGAACCATTACCCAGACCGTGGAATGCGCACAACTTGAAGAAATTTTACACTTAGCCTTCAAATTACTCCAGGTTGTAACGGTTCAAGAGGTCGAATTCGTCTGAGAATCGATCTCCATTCAGTAAATTAATATACATGTTCTAGAACGACATCCGATTGGAGTCAATATGTAATCCTGTATCGTCACTATCCCCTCGATTAAGCTCTCATTCGACTTATGGTCATGAGCCGAGGAGGGAGTGAGCCCCCCGCATCTGGTCGTTAGAGATCGAAATCCAATGAGGTTGTTCATAGACCCAAAGAGATCCAAAAGATGCTAACGTATTTAACGCTTTTGAATTATTGTTAGCGATCGAGATCCACTGAGGTCGCTCATAGACCCAAGGAGATCCTAAAAACTAACCTATTTCATGCTTTTAAATTATTATTAGAGATCGAGATATAGTGAGGTCGCTCATAGACCCAATGAGATCCAAAAAATCCTAAATGATCCAGAGATCCAACGAGATCGGTTCCGATCCGAAGAGATCCAGAGTAACGATTTTCAAAAATTAATGAGATCCAATGAGGTCGTTCTTAGACCCAAAGAGATCCTAAAAAATCCTAATAAACCTAATGATCCAGAGATCCAAGGAGATCGGTTCCGATCCGAAGAGATCCAGTGATGATTTTCAAAAATTAATGATCCAGAGATCCGACGAGATCAATGAAGATCCGTAGAGGTCCAGAGATGTCGCGTCTCAGAGATCGCTATCGATCCGACGAGAATGCAGCAAATGGAAAAACGGCTAAGGTAAAATGCAAACGCCCAATGAAACTAGATCAACATCCAAACGAGATCGAATAGCTTCGCGAACCCATCGATCCGAAAGCGATAAAATCTAGCTGAGGTAAGCAAAACCTAGATCGACAAACCACACGCATGCCGGATCGAATTAATGTTCAAATTGCAGAGGAAAAAAGAAGTATGAAAAAATAACCCATTCATTCAAACATCGATCTCCAAAAAATTATGAGAGATCGAATGTACCTAGCGCATCGAGCTCACCACGCGACGTGGCCCGATGGGTAAAATGTTCTTAAAAAGCAAAGCCAAAATAAAACAAGTATTCGCACAGCCACAACCCGGCTGGAAGGTCAATGCGACTAGCTACAAAGGGGAAATCTAATCGATCTCAACGGGCTCAGAAGTAGATTCTTGGGTAGCTCGACGAAGGGATCGCTCGAGCTCTCTGATGGTGGGGAGGAAGCTTTCGATCTGAACCGGCGGAGGAAGCTCGCACCCTACCCGACGCTTCTCCTTCTTGGCCTGAGCGATCTCGATGGTGTGGCCATATTTGAATGTCGCCCAGTCGATTTGGACCGGCTCTTCTTCCTCAGGAAGGTCAGGAGCGCAAGGATCGGGAAGCAGTGGGCCAATCGAGTCAAAATTGAAGTTGGGGACGATGACGTCCTGGGCTTTGAGCTGGTTCACGGCGATCTGGAACCCCTCCGCCAGGTCGTTCTGACCCACGATCAGGCTCGCCTCCTCGAAACCGGGGCCTTCCATGAATTCGCGAACAACATACCGTTCGATCTCCAGCTTGCACTTCTTCATTTCTTCCGCCGCTTTGACGATCTTCACCTGGGCCAAACTGAAGATCTCGTTCCGCCCCTCCTCCTTCGAGGCAGCTTTAGCAGTCTCGAGCTCCTTGGCGAACTCCTCCTTCATTTGGGCCAGCTCGTTCGCATGAGCCTTCTCCGCTTCCTTTAGGGCCTCCTGCGAACTCGCCCACTGGGCCTCCAGAGTCTCCTTCTCCTCGACCAGCATCCTCTTCTCCTCGCGAGCTTCCCGGAGCTCTCGCTCGAGCTGCTCCACCTTCTCCGGGTTTGCTGAGGCGAGCTGGCCTTTCATCAGCTGGTACTTTTCCTTGTATTTTTCCTTGCCAGCCTTGAAGACCTCAGCTTCGTGGATCGAATTAATGAGGACGGGGAGAACGTCCTGAGCAAGTGATCAGATCGAATGAGTCCGATCTCCAGGAGTTCAAAAAAAAAAAAAAAAAAAAAAACACCAACTTACACCGAAAAGGCCTCTGGCAGCTTGGTACCTCTTCTGCCTTGCCGACCTCTGAGAGAGCTTCTTCTGCTCATCAATAATGCACCCGGAGTTGAAGAGGGCAGCCAGAAGTTCGGAATCGGCTTTGCCAAACGCCAAAGCTCGTTTGGTCCCATCGGCCTTTTCGAGCTCCAGACCTGCAGGCCATTGGGGAAGGGGAGTCTTGGGAAAGTTCAAGAGCTGGGCCTCCTCATCGGACTCGTCAGAATCCTGCAGTTCATGAACCAGTTCTCTAAATGGTCTCTTGCCTACCCCATGCCTCGCCTGAACAAACTCGGGTTGAGAATCAAAATCTTCATCAAAGTATAAAGGCAGATGATCTAGGTTCATTACTTGTTCAAGGCCTTCATCGACCTGACCAGCCGGCTGTACTGACGACCCGGCCTGTCCCTCTAGCTCCTGCCCACGAAGGGGACCTCCTTCGGTCTGCTCCGCTAGGTCGACGTCCAGGTCGTTCAGCTCCTGCGAGCACCTCTCCTGTTGGGTGCGTTGAGCCTCCGGAAGGGAGTTGATGATGGAACGAGCGGCATCCGCCACAGGTCGAAGCTCGTCCGGGGTGGCATTCCTCTGGTTCATCGCCTTCATTCTCGCAGCTCGAGACATGATCAAAGGTCGTAGATCTGCAAAACGACAGGAGTCAGATCGAACGAATACAAAAAGAAAAGGAAAATTTGAGCAAGTAAATAATTTAAAGGACCTTGAACGAGTAGGGGTCTGGTCGAAGTGAGAGCATACCGAAGCGGAAGTTCTTTCTCCGGGCCCCAACGATAATGCCCGCTTCGACCAGGTTCCCCGTCCTCGACAGGTTAGTATGGTCCAGGAGCCCAAGATTGGTTAGCAGTTCGAAATGGTTGTGCAGCCAGGTCGACGATTTGGTAACGAGCTGCCTTGGACCGTTGTCCCCCCAAGTTATTCGGAAGCGAGGCACGATGGGCAGATCGATGAAGAAGAACTTGGACTTCCAATTGATCCCATGTGACGTAGAAGGGATCGATACAATTTTCCGGTTCGGCTTCGATTGGAGGTGGAAGTACCCTACTCCCGACTTGGTGGCGCTATTAAGCGTGAAGAACTCCCCAAAATCCCAGATCTCCGGCTCGAATCCGAGGCACTTCATTGTGATGATCATATAGTGCATTAGTGAGAATGAGTTCGGGGTCAGCTGGGAAGGGCACAAGTTGTATCGAACAAAGAAATCGGAGATGACCCGGGGAAGAGGAAGCCTGAATCCATATTTGACGGAGGAATAATACATGCCGACCGATCTCAGACCCCTTGGTCTTTCGACAGTCTCCCCCTCCTCTGGCATTCGAACTACGTACTGAGGACCCAGCCCCAATAGCCGCGTCACCTCCTCGAGCTCCTGAGAAGTTATCTTGGAGAACCTCTCAGAAACATGCGAGAGAGTCCTGTACACATGTGGAGGTCGAGCCGGAGGGTTTCCGACCTGCGCCATAGGTTCTCCTCCGTCGACCTGCCCCTCACCGACCTCTTCTGCAACTTTCCCTTCCAGCTCATCTAATAGCCCAAAGGGTCGCCGTGCCCTCGACGTCGAAGCCTGACCCCCTCTGTTCGCCGTCGGAGCTTCGCCCCTCTCGGAAGCCGACCCGGAGGCGAAGTCAAAACTCTCGATCGCTAGAGGTGAAGCCGGCAAGTCTCTTTCTCGTTCTGGTGAGGGCGTGAACGCTACCTGTTGGGCCATAAAGGTGGGGAAAGGAGATTTTACCTCTAAAAGAGACTTAGTTCAGATACAGTAATGGCTGACGAGCTGATCGCGGCTGGAGCAGTTCGAATTCCTTGAGTGTGAAAGTGGTGAAATGAGGCAGGGGGGTGAACCTCTATTTATATGAGTTGAAAAGTAACGTCTCGAAATACGAAACGACGACATAATTACCCTGCACACGCCTATCCTATGGAAGGTCGCGTCGCATTAAATGCTGTGTCAGGCCGATCTCACCCAAAAGTCACGCCTAATGATTACGGCGACGGTTCGGTCCCAAGGGCGGCAACGGTTCCCTTACCCCCTGCCAGATCGATAAAATTACCACCGTGATATTTCACACTGGTAATTTGGGGGGCCTCTGACATGGCATGATAATACGAGGACACGTGGCACGCCCACGCGGGCGCCACGTAAACTCCACGCCGACCTGGACAAACCAGAAACGGCCTTCTGGACAGATCATCAGATCGATCGCCGGTACCCAGGTCATCTGATCATGAGTTCGTCAGATCATCGGATCGATTATTGGTAGCCGAGGTCATCAGATCGATTTGCTCCTCTCCTGTGAGGAAACCCACAGCATTAAGGATCCCGAAAGACAATATCGATCTCCAGATCGATATCATACGTCACCGGACACCCGAATACTGTAAAGCACTCCTGTCGGGACACGTGTACCCTCCACATTCCCTGGAACAGGCGTACTACGACTCATTAATAACCGTCAGTCCCTGCTTTTACCTAAAGGGGAAAGAAGGTACAAACGACCCGCCTCAAGCCGGTTCCATCGTCCGACATCCAGATCGACGACTGGCAACGCCATTAATGCACACCTACAGTACACACACTACTGTGTCATTTGGCCATGACTATAAATACTCGCCCTTTGAACAGTAGTTGGTAAGCCTTTAATACGCATTCAATTGCATTTATTCTCTCTCTATAGAGCTCCATTACTGACTTGAGCGTCGGAGTGCCAAACTTGGGTAAAACCCCAAGTCCCCCAAGCTGGTACTTAGCTCACGTGTGTTAGTGCTTTCAGGTCGATAAGAACCCACTCAAACAAATTCTTGACTGATTGACCCATATCTGACAGCCAGATCGACCAGATTTGAGCCATATCAAGAGAGAAAAGGGTTCAATTTGAGGAATACTTTATCCTTAATCATATATTCAGTTCACATGATGATTAAGAAAATGAACTTTATTGAAATTTAATAGAAATTAAAACTTAAAAATTCAATTTGGTCGGCAATATGGCCAATTAGTCAAAACAAATAACGTGGTCCATAAACTCACTTTTACTTTTTGAAATATATATAAACATCAACCATCTATTCTCCTTTTATTGAGTAAAAAGAAATCCCAAAAACTAATTTACTTCAATATAGTAGTATTAATAATACAATACTCGTACCCAAAAAAAAAAAAAAATAAAAAAATACAATACACCTAACGTGTATTAAATATTAATAGATGAAGCAGGAAATATAACAAAAAATTTGATCGAAAAAGTCGAGTAGGCAAAAGAAATCCATATTGAACACCTAAAGAGAAGCAAATTTTATTGAACTAATCACAAATCCACAAATTTTAATCCATGCTTCTGAGGTATTTTCATTCAAATAGATTAAAATGTATCACAATAATTTTTCAAAACTTGAATATAATTTTACAAATTTCTTAATATAATTCTATAACTTTAAATATAAATACTTCATATTAACAAAATTAAAGATAAAATAGACAATTTATATTATTAAGAAACAAACTAATTTTTTTTTTAAGTTTGGAAGTGAATTAAAATCTTTTATTTGAATTAATAATAATAATAATAATAGTAGGGTGGAGCCCACCACACATCCTCCATTAGGTCCCATATTACAGCAAGTTCAAGCCATGGGCAGCTAAGCAATGGCATCTTAACCTTTGCGGATTAGACATCCATCAATCGTATATATATATATTCTAATCCAACCAACCAAGTTGGAAGTCAATTATATATTCTAATCACAACTTTAATAAAAAATCTTGTATTAAAATTTTTGATTACGAAGTTATCATAAATTCTGTATTCGAAATTTTCGATATAGGATTATTATACGTTATGTGTTTGAGGTTAAAATATTTTACATAGATGAGAAATATTTAACCACGTGTTACTTACTAAAATATTTAACATTTCTTATCTCATTAGTTGACAAATATTTTGACAAGTTGCTAGTGATAATCTTGCCTATGAATTTCTAAATATGAAATTATCAGTAGTAAAAATAAATTATTAATGATTAGTGTCGTGTTTGAACTTTATAATATAAAATCATCAATAGTAGAAAAAGTTTTGTTTTTTAGTGTGTGGATTCGTATATGAACATCAACTCTGAGTTCAATATCGGAGTCCACAAAATTGAAGTCATATTTCCAAAACTATTTAAAACATAAAAATGTAATATAAAATTGTAAAAAGTAAGGGCTTCTTATACCACATCAAGGAGGTTGTTAACCTAAGTTATTATTCTTCTTTATTGACTATTTTGTGAGACCTCTTTTAATAAAAAAGGAACTACCCGCATTAGATGTTGCTAGAAAGACGATTTTTTTAACAAAAAAACCTTATGTTATTTCAAAATTTAGAAATAATTAGGTGGAAATATTTCAAGATTTTGTCATAATTATGCCAATTTTTCTTGAGTTTTGTTAAATTACAAAATCTTCCCTTCTAGAAAAATTAATCATTCACTTATCCTATGATTTTTCAACGAGTATTTTATTTTTAGTTGATGTTTATGTATAAATATGTTATTCCAATTAATGATGAAAATAATGTCTTATGTCAAATGTTAAAGTAAATTGAGTGTTTTTTTAATTAAATTGAAACTCAAGGTATGTAAGTGTAATTATGCGATCTTGGTGCAAACAAGAATCCTACAAGCTAGAATTAATACACACAAGGACAAAGTAAAAAACGCATCCCCTCGGCTTTTAGGGCTGAAGGACAGTCAAAAAGGGTCGCATTATCTTCTTGCCAACGACCACTAATTTGATTTTATGTTTCCTCTGTTGGTAAAAACTCTATAAAGATTAGTTTTTTTAAAAAAAATTTGTGGGTTTTTCCAGTTTAATAATGGTTATGGAGTTCTTTACAGTTCATTTGTGAATTTGATTACTGTTTTGAGAGAAAGGATCTTCCTTTTTTTAGCTGCTGTTAGTGATAGGCACGCCTGTCAGGCAACTCGACATCATTCCCTCCACTCCTACTTTCCCCCCCCTCTCTCTCTCTCTTCCGTCTCTTTCTCTCTCTGTCTTACATCAGGGAAAATTTCTGTCTTATCGAATTTCTTTCTGTTTTTCCATCTCCTCCTGAGAGCCCAACTTTTCTTTTTTTCATTTTTTGTTTCTTTTTTTGGAAATCTGGGCTTGTTCATTTTTGTTGATTTAGCACAGTTCAGTTGTTAGATTGGATCTGTTTGGTTTATCTTCAGGTGTATCTCCATCGATATATTGGAAAAGAGGTGATTAATTAGCTTAAAAGAATTTCCCCTGCTTTAATTTTCTGTTTATCTGAACTTTATTTATCTGGTTTGTGAATCTTTTGCTGATATGATTGATATTCATGTGGGGAGTGTTGGTGGGCTGCTGCGTTAGGTTGTAAAAATCGAGTCTTGATTATCTGGGAGGCAGCCATTTTCACTTAAGAGTTAAGATAGTGTGGTGATGCTTTGGGAACTGTAGTCTTTGAGGGTTATTATGTCTGTGTTTGAACTTTGAACTTTGAATTGGGATTGTCTTGTTTGGGTATTTGTGCACTTGATGCAAAAAAGATCATTTTTTATTACTTAGGTTAGAGACTCATATCTTGAAGATCAATGTCCCTTATGAAAATTGAATTTTCTTTATTTATGTAATGATCTTCATTCATTGGAGTGGAGGTTCTATGTGATCTCTTTGCACCTATGTGCCAAACTGTGTCGCTTGATATTTAGTTACAATTTACAGTTTATGGGGTCTTTTCAGAGAGTTGTAAGCGTAGATGACGAAGTGTTTAGGTTATCTGAACTGCAATATTAAGCATTCGAGCAGTTTTCCAGCACGTTTATGCTTTCTATCTTGGTTTTGTTATCGTTGTTTACTTGATGATGAGAGGTGGTTTTTCAAGTTTTTTATTTTCTTTTCAGGTGAAATTGGGGATAGTACAATTTGATTAAAGTTCTGTAAACACCATGTCTGTCTCGATGAAAGATGTGGATCCTGCTTTCCAAGGGGCAGGGCAGAAGGCGTATCCTAATTCAAACGTTGTTAATTTAAATATTTTACTTTTGGATTTGAATTATACTCAAAATATATTATTGATTTATGTTCATTTATGTTTGTAAAACGAGTTTTCAGAAGGCTTCACTGCAGAACGTATTAACATAGAAGTTTAAACTATAAGGAGTACATTGAAAATTCAGTTGTGGCTGCATCCTTAGTTACATTTTTGTTGCTATTATATTATACTACGCACGGTCCTTGACTTAAGTCTAGTGGCATTGAGATATGGCGAATTGAAAATTTTAATCCCGTTCCAGTTCCAAAGTCTTCATATGGGAAATTTTTCACTGGAGATTCCTATGTGCTTTTAAAGGTACGTTACAATTATTTCATCTCCTGAAGTAGCTTTTTAATGTTCCAGTTCTATTGTTTATTATATTAAGCTGCTTCATGCGTTGAGCATGAAATGCTTAATCCTTTTGTTTTCTTTTAAATTTTCATTATCGTTTTTTAAAAGCTCATATATTTGGTTCGATATAGTTTTGCAATAAACCATATATTGTTGCTCTCCCGAGTCTTTTGGCATCTTTTTCATGAAAACCAGTATCGTGCAGAAATCTTATGAATATTCTTAATAAACTTGCTTATACATCAATATGCATTGATTTTTTCTAATGCTATAGCAAAGTTCGTTTCCCTCAAATACCTTGGAAATTGTACAGCATATTGTTTCTAAATGTTCTTTGCGGAGGTTGAACTTGAGAGTTTCGTTAATCTTAGAGCATAACATAGGTGTTTTGTTTTCTGTTTACATTGCTACGTTATGTTTTTCCAAAGACAATCTTATTATTGCCTATGAATATGATGGTTTTGGAGGTGTTCATATCATCTTGACCCTTACTCTCATTTCTGCAGACCACTGCCCTGAAAAATGGTGCCTTGCGGCATGATATTCATTATTGGCTAGGTAAAGATACCAGTCAGGTAAGCCTTTATATGATAGATACAAACATACGTATATATACGTTTGTATGTGTGTGCGCGCTCGCACGCGTGTCTTCGTGAGTGACAAAAGGGTGGGCAACCACCTCCTCCCCTGCCTGAGAAAAAGAAAAAATGAAAACGGAAAATTTGTGTTACACTTGTGAAAGATTTCTCGTTGCCCTCCCACATTTAATTCCTGGCTCGGTCCCTACATTTTTCTATGCTATTCCTTTAAAAAATAACAGAATTGGAGTTTTCTGTTTTACTGCTTTTGCTTTAAGCCAGAAGCTAGGAAAACCATTTGGTGGCTTTTTCAACTTCTAGGTTCTGCTTTGTATTTTCCTTTCCAAACACTCCCGACCTTTAGTACTCCAACATTTCACAACTTTAGCTTCTCATGAAGCAGAAAATTTTGCACACACCTTCCATATATCGGCTATACAATTTGTTTACTGTTTCTAAAAATGTATACTATGTAGGACGAGGCCGGAACCGCCGCCATAAAAACCGTTGAATTAGATGCAGCACTGGGTGGGCGTGCTGTTCAATACCGTGAAATACAAGGCCATGAAACAGAGAAATTTCTTTCATATTTCAAGCCCTGTATAATACCTCAAGAAGGTGGAGTTTCCTCAGGCTTCAAGCATGTCGAGGCCGAAGAGCACACAACTCGTTTGTTCGTATGTAAAGGAAAACATGTTGTTCATGTCAAGGAGGTTAGCTTTTTCCCCGTGTACAATAATATTTTTTGAATAAAATAGATTTAATTACATCTACACCCACTCGGAGATGCAAGTTTGAAAAAACTACAAAAACTCCCTAAAAATGTTTAAATTACATAAACCACCCCACGAGGGGCATATAGTGTAATTTTAAAATTTTTTCTTGAGTGTAATGTGTTTTTGTTTTCTTTTACTGAAAGGGTGTAGATGTAATTGATTCAGTATAATAATATTCAAAATTCCTGAGTCTATCCCTGCAAATAATGATATTGACGTCATCCTAGTACAATTTTTTGTATCATCACAATCCTCTTTTCTATGAATGAAACAGGTGCCTTTTGCTAGATCCTCTCTCAATCACGACGACATATTTATTCTCGATACAAAGTCTAAAATCTTTCAATTCAATGGCTCGAACTCGTCTATTCAAGAGAGGGCTAAAGCTTTGGAAGTTGTGCAATATGTTAAAGATACTTATCATGATGGAAAATGTGAAATAGCAGCTATTGGTAAAAAGTTTACCGCTAAATTTAATGCTTTCGGACGTCTGTTGATAGATAGTGATGGATTCTCATTGATGCTGTTTTATTTTGAGCGTAGAGGATGGAAAACTAATGGCTGATGCTGATACCGGAGAGTTTTGGGCTCTTTTTGGTGGATTTGCTCCACTCCCGAGGAAAACAGCCGTTGAAGAACCTAAAAGTGTTAAAGATGTTCTGTTGAAGCTTTTTTGGTAAGTCGTTTTCTGTATTAGGATTATGCAGGTTTCGTTCTTACGATGTTTTGTTGATTTGTTAGAGAAGTTCAAAGAGCCAATAATATGAGGAGATTGTATGAATTGGCTTTACCTGCGAGTAAATCGCATAATGTTTTTCTACAAAGACTATTGAATTTTGTTTTTATACAAAAATCGATAAAGAAAACTGATATGTTTCAAGGAAAATACAAAAAATGAGAAATGAAAATTCAACCTGACGTTCTGCTTTTGCATGCCAACAAACTTAAGGCTTGTTTGCCACAATTTTTGTTGTTGGAGTAAATACAATATATTACAAGGAACTGTAGAATCTTCAACATGTTGGTTCTAACAAAATTCTCAAACTTGCCAAGTGTTGAGAAGGGAGAGGCAATACCCATGGAAGCTGATTCCTTGAGAAGGGATTTGCTAGACACACATAAATGCTTTATTCTTGATTGCGGGACACAAGTCTTTGTTTGGATGGGCCGAAACACTTCTCTTAATCAAAGAAAAGCTGCGATTAGCACTGTTGATGTAAGTTACCTTGCCGTGTACTTTGTTTGGTTTTCCTTCGAGTTTCCTTGTCAATATTCATGGTCCGAACATGGCATTAAGATTTTCTCATCTTGGTTCTAATCCTATTTTTGCTTATTTTCTAAAATTTTCAATTTTAGGAATTACTGCATAACGATGATAGATCCAAATCCCAAGTAATTCGTGTGATTGAGGGCTTTGAGACAGTTTTGTTTCGTTCGAAATTTGAATCATGGCCTCAGCATACAAATATATCCGTGTCTGAGGAGGGTAGAGGGAAAGTTGCAGGTCAGTAATAAATATGTATTATCATGGTAATTGAAATGTAATATTTGATATATTTTACATGTTTTTATTATTGATTTATTTATATTCTGATGCTTTTCTTAGCACTTCTTAAGCGCCAAGGGCTTAACGTGAAGGGTCTTCTCAAAGCTGAAACTCCTAAGGAAGAAACTCAACTGTATATAGACTGCACAGGAGATTTACAGGTGCAGTTCGAAAAGCTTTCTTATTTGTTTTGCTTACTTCACTATTCTTGTCTTTAAAAATTAAACTCTTTAGAAGGAGATGGGTAGAAAGCTAACACTGTACTCCAACAAGAACAAACAAAAACGTAAGTTACTTCAAGCCTTTAATAGAACAGTTGAAGATATAAAGAATTCTCACCTCTGGTTGTTTGCTATCTTATTTCGTATGAAATGGACTTGTTACTAAAATTAAATAATGTAAAATATTTTATTTCTCTTATGTCTAACAAATTTAGCTCTACAATGAAGTAGACATTCAATGTCGTCCCATTTACAAAAAAATAAAACGAAAGCTTAAGCTATTATATAGTTGTACAATATTTTATGTCTCTCCTCTCTAAAAACTTAAGCTTTTGAATGAGGCAATTATCCAGTAATAACTAACCCACTGATTGTCAATTCAATTTCTTGGTTTCTACTTCGATTGATTTTCTACTTTACTGCTCATGATTACCAGGTGTGGCGTGTGGAAGGTCAACAAAAGACACTTCTTTCAGGTACTGAGCAGTCTAAGTTTTACAGTGGAGATTGTTATATCTTTCAATACTCTTATCCTGGAGAAGAAAGAGAAGATTATTTAATTGGGACATGGTTCGGGAAGCAAAGTGTTGAGGTAAACAAGCCCTCGTATATTTCCTGATTTTATTGTACTTTTCGCCCTTGCAAAATATATATTTTTATACCAATTTATTATATGTAAAAATGTCTCCTCTCTCCTTTTAAATTGTGTATCACATGTGAAAAATCTCATAGAATTTTATAACGAATTAATGAGATAATATTGTGGAAAGTCAGTTGAATTATCTGCATAACCTGGCTTATAATTTTCCATTTTGTTTGTGGAGAAGTATTGACCAATGTAATCATGCTCTATAGGAAGATAGGGTAGCGGCGACGTCACAGGCAAGCAAGATGGTTGAGGCTTTGAAATACTTACCGACTCAGGCACATTACCTTCGTTAATCACTTAATTATGATTATACTCGTTGATCCAAACATCTGTTTTGATGTTTTACTGATAATTCATTTCTCATACATTCATAGGCTCGCATCTATGAAGGAAACGAACCAATCCAGTTCTTTGCCATTTTTCAGTGCTTCATTGTCTTCAAGGTTAGGGAAATTGGTTATGCCGACAATTTTTTATTTTGGTTTACTTATATTAATCCATCGGAGATATTAAATATGTAGCATCTCGCTCATTTAACAACTTAAGCTTTTAAATGAGGCAGTCATTGCATAAGTAGCATATATCGTTTTATTTTCTTGTAACTTTTGTCCTACATTAATAAAGAAATCCTTTTATTGGACCATGAAATAATATCTTATCCGTTTCACCAGGGCGGTCTTAGTAAAGGCTACAAAAATTACATAGCTGAGAAGGAACTTGAAGATGATACTTATACGGAGGATGGACTTGCATTATTTCGAGTTCAAGGAACCGGACCCGATAATATGCAAGCCATTCAAGTCGAACCGGTAAGTCATGCACTCTTTATTTAATATAACTGCAAAAGTAAAACAATAAGCAATATTCGATTGATTATTTGAATTTTATTATGGAGTACTTTACCCTCTTTTCTGGCCAACAATTGTAATATTGTTTGAAATCTTTATTACTCTACTCTATAGAGAACTCTTTGTTTTGCCGTAGATGGAATACAAATTTGTTATTTGTTTATTCAGGTGGCTTCATCTTTGAATTCGTCCTACTGTTACATACTACACTCTGGATCATCGGTCTTTACCTGGTCAGGAAATCTTACAACATCTGAGGCCCAGGAAGTTGTCGAGAGGCAGCTCGATCTCATAAAGGTCCAGCACTAATTTATGAGATATTTCATTTCTTAATTTGGTGAACTAGTGTGATCATCTTTGATAATCTATCGGGAAAAATATCAGAAACTCCTTTGGATAAAATTTAGATATTGGAAAAGCTATTATCGAAATTTAAATCTTGATTTTTATTTTTTATTTTGTTTGTTCAATTTTATAAACTAATTATCTCAACTATACTTGTATATCTTAAGATTTAAATACAAAATATATATATATATTTTTTTGGGTAAGCAATACAAAATATCTTTCGCAATTTAATATATCCTATTGGTTTGGAAAATAATATTCTCAAAGAATTTCATGTATGAGTATCATGAATACATATCAATTTATAGAACGTTAAGCACAAAATGTTTAGTGAGAAACTGAGTTTATTTGAAGTGTTGAGGTTATTTATTTTTCCAAATTTATAGTTTTTTGTGATGTCATGAAAATTTTTGTGCTTTACCTGTCACACTTTGTACGTGCAGCCAAATGCGCAGCCTAAAATGCAAAAAGAAGGTGCAGAATCTGAGCAGTTTTGGGATTTGTTAGGCGGAAAATCCGAGTATCCTAGCCAAAAAATTGCACGAGAAGCTGAAAATGATCCTCAATTATTTTCATGCACCTTATCAAAGGGTATTATGACATCTTGCTCGTTTTGAGATCTTACAATTTTGCCACTCTTGTCTATTTATGATGAATTAAACTAACTTTTTCGTTTATACATTTTTCGTACTTATTACGGCTGAATTTCACGATGATTCTCAGGAGATCTCAAGGTGTGTTATGTTTTTCATTATTTATTTATTTATTTAAGGGATAGTAGTTTGATGACTCATAATCTTTGTTGCAGGTGATGGAGGTTTACAATTTCACTCAGGACGATTTAATGACCGAAGACATTTATATTCTTGACTGCCACTCGGACATTTATGTGTGGGTTGGACAACAAGTTGAATCCAAAAATAAGATGAACGCTTTACATATTGGCGAGGTACGTTGTTTCAGTGCCTTTTATAATTTTCATTATGGTTCTTAAGTTAATTTTCTTGATGATGCAATATTAACTATGTTATTGCGTCAACAGAAATTTCTGGAGCGTGATTTCCATCATGAGAAATTATCTCTCCAAACTCCAATATATATCGTTAGTGAAGGGGGTGAGCCGACATTTTTCACCCGTTTCTTCTCTTGGGATTCTAAAAGATCTTCTGTAAGCGCCGTTCCTATACATCTGATACCCTTATTCGGAAATTATAGTGCTCTGTGTGTGTAATATCAAGAGCTTTTATGTTAGTGCTGATTACTTCTATTGGTTACAGATGCATGGTGACTCTTTTCAAAGAAAGTTAGCTGTTCTTAAAGGGAGCGTCCCGGTTATGGATGTATGTTTTTCCATGCCCTCTCGATTCTTCTAGTTTTTCTTTCGGTTATGTTGTTTCATGGTTGATAATATCGAGTTCTATGTTATGATTCTATTATCTTCTTTTTGATTCTTCTCGACTGATTTATTCTTTTTTCTCCATTTTCAACCACTTTCCAATTTGAAATATACGCCGTCTTCCCATTTACAGAAATACAATTTATTTCCAAAACTTTTTACAGAAATACAATTTATTACATCAATTTAAATCAACACTGTTACATTCAAATACTGTTTCTGATCCGATAATATAAAATTTCTACATTACTAACTCTTTTCTCAACAAGAATTGAGAGAATGAGAAGATAACTATTCATCAGTTTATTATTTGTTTGTCACGATTATCTTCGAATTTCAGAAACCGAAAAGGCGATCGCCCATTTCGAGTGGAAGATCAGCGGCTCCGGATAAATCACAACGTTCTAGAAGCATGTCTTTTAGCCCTGACAGAGTTCGTGTAAGAGGTCGATCCCCATCATTCAATGCTCTAGCTGCTAATTTTGAGAATCCAAATGCAAGAAACATGTCCACACCTCCTCCAATGGTCAGAAAAATCTATCCGAAATCTGTCACACCCGATGCAAAATTAGCTCCAAAATCTACAGCTGTAGCTGCCCTAAGTTCGACTTTTGAACAATCCGTGCCGACTAGAATGCCATTACCACGTTCTCCGACAGGTGCTTTTTCCTTTCTAACTTCTTGTTTCTCTCTTAATTATATTAACTAGTGAAATGGAAAAAATCAATGCATGAAATGAAATGTAATATTAGTGTTATGAATTAATAAAATTTGATATACCTATTCATCTGTAAACTAAAAAACTTAATAATTATATACAATTTTATATTATTCAAATTTAGACAATAATTATATTATATGTTGTATTTATTTCGTCTGCTAGTAGTATATATAGTATTTCAAATTTCCACAACATATCAGAAAGTCCATTTTCATAAATGTTCATTGAAATGCTCTCCCTGATTTTGTTAAGTAATGAGCCCCGAGGTACAGAAAGTGAAAACTGAGACAATATCAAGGCAAAACTCAGTAGAGCAGCCGAAGCCGAAACCGGAGCCTATACAGGAAAGTTTGAAGGAGAATGAAGCTGAGGATGATGATGGCCTTACCATATACCCATATGAACGTCTTAAAACAACCTCAACTGATCCTGTTTCAGACATTGACGTGACAAAGCGAGAGGTATGTTCATGAGAATGTGTTATGAAATTTTTCCTAAGGTTTGAGAAATTACAAAAACCTTTATTTTTTTTATTTTTTGGAGAAATTACAAAAACTTGTGCTGTCCAAGAATTTACATTGAAATTTGAATCGATGAATTTATCTCTATTTCTTTACATAAACTTCCCTTGTCAAAGAATTGATTACTTTATCTCTATTTTTATACAAATACCCTATATCGCCCTTGGTACTTGCTGATTAATAATTGATTTTAAATTCATGACTATAATAGCTTGAGTTAGGCCAAAACCTCGGGGAATGTTGGTGAAGAGTTGTGCAATTAGGCCAAACCTCAAGAGTGTAATTAACTAATTATCCCAGACATTATGTGAGTGTAAGTTGAAAATTAGTAAAAAATTGATAAGAAGTTCTCATATATGTCGAAGCAACTTAGTCGTCCAATAAGAGTTGTGGAAGATTTGTGATAATATCGGCACCACCCCGCATTATATTTTGTCGCTGACGTTGATTCCTGTGCACTATACAATGTTGATAAAACATCTGGAAATGTTTGTTATTCCTGCAGACTTATTTGTCCTCGGAAGAATTCAAGGAGAAATTCGGGATGGCTAAGAGCGCATTTTACAGGCTGCCAAAATGGAAACAGAACAAGCTCAAAATGTCGCTCCAGCTCTTCTAAACACACGCACACACCCGTGCTAATTCATGTCTCGCGGATCATCTGCCAAGAACAAAGGGAAACGTGCGTGGGGAACAGCATCGGTGCTTTTTTAGCTGCTTCTGCTCGCAGGTTGCTTCTTCCCATTCTTGCTCAACACAATGCAGATTGCAGAAACTGGTTCATTTTAGAAGTTCGAATGCATAGAAATTTTTCTTGGATTTTCTGCTGTTGTGAATGAGTTGGTTTGATATTCTTTTTGGTGCAAGGTTTGTGTGAGGTTTTTTTATTTTTATTTTTATTTTATTTTTTGTGATTTATTTGTTCTCGTTTTCGGCCGACGATTATTTTTCCTTTAGCTGAGTGGTTAGAAGCTTGCAAATGCTGAGGTTTTTTTAGGGTACATTAGCAAGCAATTATGGGGAGTGTGTACAGGAATGTAAACCAGTTCTCTCATTATTTGACCACAAAATAAAAATGTGTGGTTTTGTTTATTTTAATTTAATTTTATTTCTTTCTATTATCATTGAATTTTTGGGTTTTTATGATATTTGTGAAACTTGCAAGTTTCAAAGGCATTACAACCATTTGGTTAGATGGTTTGATGAGTATTGGGCTGTGGTGCTGCTTGCTACGGAAATACGGATATGACAAAATGAGATCATATGTTTTTTAACGAAAAGTGTCTGACATAATATTGACAAAATGATAAGTATTACGAAAATGCGAACACGACATAATATGAGCATAGGTTCGTGTGCAAAGTAGGAACATAATTTTTGAATAATTATTGCAGAATTGGTCCAAAACTTAATGATTGTTGCAGGTAGTCCCTGCACTTATGTAATTATTCAATTTAAGTTTATATACATAGATATATCATATTGAGTCTGAGTTTTTTTTAAAATTTATTACGTGATAGATGTTCGGACGATGTTCGGATTTGTATAGTCGAAAATTTCATGCAAATAAATCTTTAAATCATAGTGTAAATATATCCATCCAATCATTATATTATATAGTCGAAAATTTCATGCAAATAAATCTTTAAATGATAGTGTAAATATATCCATCCAATCATTATATTATAATCAAGCTGGAGGAGACATATTTTATTAGCGGGGAATTTCCAAAAAATCTCTATATGGGAACTCAAATTTCTCTTTACTCTCCATTTTAAAAAATGTTACTTTGAACTCCCCAGATGAAAATCAAAGTTTCTCTTTACTCCCCATTTTTTTGAAATGTTGTAAAAATGGGGAGTAAACGAAACTTTTGATTTTCATCTGGGGAGTTCAGATGAACATTTTTGAAAATTGGGAGTAAAGAAGACCCCTTTTATTAGCGCACAAGTTTAAAAAAAAAAAGTAAAATGTAAGAAAAAGAAAAAATAAAATAAATATTTGTATTTGTATTTATACTTCAAGGTGTTTAAAAAAGGGGTTTTCTTTAAAAACTCCCCATGAGTTGAAAAAATTCCTCTTTGCTCTCCATTTTCAAAAAAGTTCCTCTAAACTCCCCAGATGAAAATCAAAAGTTTCGTTTACTCCCCATTTTTTTGAAATGTTGTATAAAAATTCAAGAATCACGTAACTAAATCACCAGATCTGGTATATTTTCCTCAGATCTGTGTATATTAAATAGGAACTTTGATTTTCATCTGGGGAGTTCAGAGGAACATTTTTTAAAATGGGGAGCAAAGAGGAATTTGAGTTCCCATATGGGGATTTTTCGGGAATTTCCCATTTCAAAAAAGTTCCTCTGAACTCCCCAGATGAAAATCAAAAGTTTCGTATACACAGATCTGGTGATTTAGTTATGTGATTCTTGAATTTTTATACAACATTTCAAAAAAATGGGGAGTAAAGAGGAACTTTGATTTTCATCTAGGGAGTTCAGATGAATATTTTTGAAAATGAGGAGCAAAGGGGGATTTGAGTTCCCATATGGGGATTTTTCGGGAATTCCCCGTTTAAAAAAAAAAAAAAAAATAGAGAAAGAAAAAAAGATGATGAGCTAGAGCCCCTTTTAAGCCCATAAAAGACCTACTTTTCTCTCCTCATTCTCTCTCTCTTTTCTTCTTCACTTCCTCACATTTCGTCATCTGAGAAACCGCCTCGCGCTAGCACTCTCGTCGTCGTGTGTTCGGCGCAGTAGTGTTGTCTCCGCCGAAGTTTGGTAAGCGTGTGTACTTGTGTATTTTGTGTGAACAAATTGAGGAAATACTGATCTGATACTGTTTAACTCCGCACCAAATATTTTCGATTTCGTTTATTTTTGAAGGAAATATCCATCGATCAGTTGTGCATTCTCGGAATTGAATTGCATCGAAGAGGTAATCCTCAACTCTTGCATTATCGGAAATTCCCGCCCAAACGTATATTTGTGTTGAATGAATTTGAGTAGGTATATGAAAATTGATTGTGTAGTTTGCATTCTCGGAACTTCTGTGGTATGAATTTGAGTATGATATATGAAATCGATTATGTTTGATTTCTCAGAAGTTCACGCTTTTGTCGAATGAATTTGAGTAGCTATATGAAAATTGATCGTGTAGTTTGCATTCTCGGAACTTCTGTGGTATGAATTTGAGTAGATACATGAGAATCGATTATGTTTGCATTCTCAGAAGTTCATGCTAAAATGTATATTTGTGTGGTATGAATATGAGTAGATATATGTATGTTGTTCATAGGATTGTGCACCATCTCAGATTGAGTCTCAAAGGAATTAGATCAAGTCATGTGTATACACTGTTGGAAAATTTTGGTTAACTATTTTTTATATCGTTGTAAAACAACAATATAAGTGTACAGGTGATTCTGTAATGCAATAGTTATAATTTTCCTTTCTTTTAATCTTTTCTGTGACTATTTGTGTTGGAATTGACTCGATATCGTGTAACTTTTGCCACTTTGATCACAGGCAGCCATGGACCCTCCAACTGAAGTGAACCTTTTGGGAGGCCCTGCAGTTCCGATTGTGGTTAGAAACATTCCCACTGAACCAAGATACAACATCCAGCCCATGCGTGAAGCTAATGAGGAAGACAAGAGGATATTGCAGGAGCTAGCAACAACAAATCTGTGTTGGGATTAATGCCCTGAAAATCCAATTATATTGTAAATGTTTTGGATTAATAAAACTGAAATTATCGCAAGTTATGAGTATTTTACGAATTTAATAATTAATGACGTGTGATGGTATTTTTATATGAAATGTGTTTCGTAGGAAAAAGGCTTTAAATATCGGAAATCACGTGTCATTAAAGTTTTAGTCGGTATGATGAGAAAATGTTCTTATCAAGACTATAATGTGTTATATAAGATGATTAGTCTTTCGTTATAGGGAAATGAAGTTTTTAATTATAACACATTGATGATTTTCAATGAGATTGGAAACATCGAACTGGGCCACTGAGATTGTTCATTTCATACTGCTATCTAAAATGAACAAAATCTCGGAAGCATTAGACTCTTAATCCTGATAGTGTTTCTACTTTAGGCATGTAGTGTTAATCACTGTGATGTACTCAGAAGTAAGGTCTTGATAATGAGTGGCCAAAATACTTTGTACGTTTGGTGATTGTATGAAATGTAATAAAGAGAAATATTGATCGAGGAATCTGTAGCCTTGCTGGAAGGTTAAAGATATCCCTGAAATAGATTTACAAAAGTTCGAATTAAAACTTTGGCCAAAGTACTTCGTGTGTGCGTCACCGAAATTGTATGTTGAATGTGTTTCACATACAGGGAATTTGGACTTAAGGCAAATTAAGAAATTTCAGATTGAAAGTGAAAAATAAATGATAGTAGTATTGATTTATTTTTTCATGGATATCTGTACAGAGGAGTAAAATGCAAAATTATTCTAGATCGAGAAATTCGTGAATAATTTAATTAATTTTAGAGTTCAACAATATTTATTTAGTGGAATTAAATATTGTTAAACGGTAATCAATTATTGTCATGAGATGATAATAGATTGACCCGTTTGAAGCTAAAATTAATTAGTCCTGCAGGTCCCCCGCAAGCCCCAACGAAGATCAAAGAGAAAATATTAAAAGGAGAGAAAGAAATAAATTTTCAAATAGTTTGAAAATAGCCAAAGAATTTATTTTGAGAAAATAAATTAAATTCTAAAGAGTTGAAAATGCCTGAAATTTTATTTTGGAGAAAATAAATTTTTTCAAAAAAAAAAAAAAAAGTTTTTTGATGACGTGGCAGGAGTGCTGATGTGGCAGGTGACGTGTCAAGCCACGTCAGCGAGTCAGAGGCCATGTGGCACTAACATAACGCCAAGTGGTATGACGCGTGGACGACCAGGAACGCGCCAAGTTGCGAGAGTGAACGGTCCGGATCAAGTGTTGGAATGGACCGGGTCGGAGCAAGGGTTCGGGCAAGGGTCAGTAAAGCAGACCGACACGGACAAGTGGCACCACGAGAGATTGCCACGTATCAGAGGGTCAGGCCGCCTGAACCGACCGGTTCACTGTCGAACCGGTCCGAACAGCTGGACCGCCAGTCGGACCGGACGAACCGGCCATGCGCCAGTTCCACATGCAGGCGTGTGCCCCACGCACTCCATACACAAGCAGCTCCTTCTGGTGGCGCGTGCCACGTCCAAATGGCGCGTGGTCGGTGGCGTTACATTCCGTTCACTCCAAGGTTCCACGTGACATTGTCGTATTGGTCGTTAGACCTTGGCTTGCACGGCAAAAATGTGAAAAAAACGCGGATGTCCCAAAATTGAGCTTATAAATAGGGGAAGCATCCATTTTTTCAGGCAGAACAATTTCAGTAGCCTTTTCTTCAGTTTTGAAATGTCCGAGAGTCTCTCCCTCTAGTCTATTAATTAATCTTTAATTAAGGATTAATTAATTACTTAATTAGGTGGTTATATAATTAATATATAATCCACTTAATTATTAGAAAATAGGGATTTTCTAGTTTTAGAAAAAAAAGTTTTTCTAAGAAAATATTTTCTCAAAGTATTTAGCGAAATACTTCCGGAGCCCACACTCCAAAATCTTAATCGGGGATATTACGGGGAAGCTCTGTCGGTTTCACGAGAAAATATCGAGGTACTGGAAAACTGAAGAGTTTGTTTGTCAAAACCAAAAGTTATGGGGCTAAATTTCCTTAATAAGTCCACCCCTACAACCATATCGCAGCCCCCCATCCTCAGCAGCCTCACACTGGTTTTGAATAAATGCCTTCCCATTTCCCAACTGAAGTTACTGCACTTGGAGTTGCACTACATCTTGTGATTATTGCCTACTTTACCATCAAGTTTAATGGTGTCTGGAGCAACTTGTCCATTGACCGCATTCACTAAAATATGAAGTTCGGTATCTTCAGATGTTTCCAGATCAACAACTTGTTCATTCCTTTCATCTTCCACCTCTCCCATGATTACAAATAGCTTCTTACACCTATGCCCCACATGGAAAAGCTCATAACAGTTAAAGCATAACCCCTTCTTCCCTCCTGCTTCCATTTCTTCAGGATTCAATCTCTTTATTGGAGGGTACTTATCTTGATTCATTGTGTCATGTTTCCTCATTCCATTATCCATATTCCCAGGCTTCACATTCCAATTTTTCGTGATAACTCTTGTACTCTTTCCCATGGTTTCTACTAGACCTTGTTGTTTTGTAGCAAAGTGGATGGCTTGAGCTAAACTGACAGGATTTAACATCTCCACCATTTGACTTATCTCATTTTTTATGGCTAAGCATAAAAGCTCTCAACTCTTCAAATTTCATGGTATACTCTTCTACATACTTTTCTTGCTTAAGCTTGTTAAACTGTCCAATTAGATTGCTTTCATTTTGTTCTGAAATTTTTTCCAAAACCAACCCAGAGAATACCTTGCAACCCATGTTTTCTTTTCCATCCACATAATCTAAATACCAATGATCAGTAGAGCCCTCCATATACATAGCAACTAAGAGTATTTTTTCATAATCACTCATGTGATTGAACATGAAATATTTATGACACTCCCTAATCCACTGCCTTGGTTCATCACCATTAAAACGTGGAAAATCCAATTTACTTTTAAGATTAACACCGCTATGTCCTTCACTCACCTTACCAATAGGAGTTGTTAATATACCTGTGTCTCCATGTAGCCTTGTTGTGTTAGATTGAAGGTCCCTTGAGCTACAGGTTTCCTTCCCCTTCCCTTGACCTTGTAAAAGAATTTCCAGCTTCTGATTCAGTGTTCTTGTGAGCTCCTCTAGTTGTTTCTTGATGTCTTCTTGTCCACCTTTTAATTCCTTTGTAAAAGCTTCCAAATCATCTATCCTTTGACCATGATTCTTGGCCATTTTTTACCCAGGAAGTCTTTAAAAAAACTAGCTCTGAGGCCACTGTTACAACGATGATCTTTCCAGCACTAAGTTTTGTTAACCAAGTGAAGTTTAGATCAATGTTCATGCAAGTTTGAGATTAGAATAGAGATGTGAAGGAGAGGAAGACTTGAGAGATATTGCAGAGATAGATTGGAGATGAGATTGAGAGAGAGAATTGAGAGAAGATTGAGAATTAGATTTGATTTTTCCAAAAGTTACAACACAACAGCTATGCAGTACAATATATACCATCTAATCCCCTGCTACAGCCATACTTTGATACCTAACAAAAGTGAAAAGCATGGTTCAAGCCTTCAAGGCTGCACAAACGTGTACAATTTAAATAAGTAAATTAATCCATTTTTAGCCTTCAAAACAGTGTGGTTCAAAGAAGTGTTATTCCACAAGCTTTCTTGACTGTGTTTATCATCTTCATCTCCATGAAGCTTCATAACAGTATGAATGTTTGCATTCTCTATATTTGTGTCGAGTAGCGTTGCATTCTAGGAAATTCTATGATATGAATGTTTGTATTCTCTATATTTGTGTAGAGTAGGTATATGATAGTTGCATTCTCTAAAATTCTGTGGTATGAATGGTTGCAACCTCAGAAATTTTGTGTTGGAATTGACTGGCTAACTTTTGCCACTTTCATCACATGCAGACATGGACCCTCCAACTGAAGTAGCCAACGGCCCTACAGTTGCGATTTTGTTTAAAAACACTTCCACTGATCCAAGATACAACATGCAGCTCATGCAGGAAGCTGATAAGGAAGACAGGAAGGTGTTGCGGGAGTATTACTCTATCTGAGTAAAGAATCTGAGCCAGCTTTGGAGTCTGAGTCAGCTGCGTTAGATTCTGCCCCAGCTTTAGCTTCAAAATCTGAATCAAATGGAGAAATGGATAAGCTGACTTCAGTTATCAAATTTGCCGAGTCGGTATCTGAGGTCGCTCTTGCCATTGGGGCAGCTTCGTCAGCAGTTTCTTCTGCTGCTGAGTCTTTTGGTGGATGTCTAAATCTTCTAGCATAATCTGTAACACAGTTTTATGGATTTGTTAAGGACAAGGTATCTTCGGGAGCTGCTGCTCCGAGAGTTGGAGATGTAAGTTTTAGAATTTTAACTCTTATATTTTTCGAAAATTAAACTTCTGAAAAAATTAAACTTCTTAAATTTTTTGCAGCCTCCGGAAGATGCTGTTCCGAGAGTTGACGTAAGTTTTAGAATTTTAACTCTTTATATTGTTCGAAAAGTAAACTAAAACTAAACTTCTGAAATTTTTTGCAGCCTCCTGAAGATGCTGGTCTGGGAGCTGCTGTTGCCAGAGTTGAAAATGTAAGTTTTAGAATTTTAGCTCTTTTATATTTTTAGAAAATTAAACTTTTGAAAAAATTAAACTTTTTAAATTTCTTGCAGCCTCCGAAAGATGCTGTTCCGAGAGTTGATATAAGTTTTAGAATTTTAACTCTTTATATTGTTTGAAAATTAAACTAAAACTAAACTTTTGAAATTTTTTGCAGCCTCCTGAAGATGCTGGTCCGGGAGCTGCTGCTGCCGGAGTTGCAAATGTAAGTTTTAGAATTTTAACTCTTTATATTGTTTGAAAATTGAACTTCTCAAATTTTTTGCAGCCTTAGGAAGACGCTTTGGGAGCAGTTAGAGAAGCTAATTTGGAGTTGACTGAAAAATTGAAAGTGAAGCATGATTTAGAAACTGTGTTTTCTTTTCCCTTTTTTGGATATACTAAGAAGGCGTTTGGTATCCATATTAGGTGTCATTAAGTCACATTGATATGAGTTGTGCAAACTTAATTTCAAGTTTGGTAGCAAATATTAGCGTCCGCGGGCCACATCATTCTAATATCTGGCCCATTGAAAGCCCTCACTTCATGAATTAAAGTCCAACTTTCATATCGCAAAATGGTCGATATTAGCTGCAATTAGCTTTTCGCTTTTTACTATGCAAAATCTAGTGACAGAAGCTGTCCCTCCACATAGTTCCATCTTGAAAAATCTAAGAAGGCCCCCATTGTCACCGTTGTAGGGTTCTGGAGAAAGGGGTTCGATATTCCATATCCCACAAATTTAACCTTGCAATTTCAATTGTACGAATTACCCTGTAATACCTCTATTTCCATTTTCGGTTTAGGTAAATGCCCGCTTTGTCCCGAGCCCTAGCCTAACTTCAACAAGGTAACATGCCACCCGATTTGAATCGTATGATCTATTGTGATGTCTGATTGTTTGTTTGTCAATTAGATGAAAATGTGGTGTTAGTCAAGTTTATTGGATTTTATTCTCGACCAGCATTTGCCTTCACTGTTGTTGTACATTATTTCGGATTCCCTTAAAATTGATGATTTATGTGTGGGCATTGGCCGAATATCCTATGAGGACGTTATTTGCTCCATATTAAAATTGAGATTATGCTTCTTTCTACTTGTATTGAGTTTGATTTTTCTTTGTTTAAACGAATAGATTCTTCTGACAGATGGCTTTACGGATGGGTCAGATGAAAGTTAAATTGGTTTTTTTTTTTTTAATTTATCTGTATGATTTTGAATTATATTTTGATAATTCTTGATCTAAGAGTAGTTGTCGTATGTGTGAAACTGAGTTATCAAAATATAAGCAAAATTGGAGTAGGTGGCTTTGAATTTAATATTAGCCTTTATGGAACTGGAATGGCATATATGAATTCATCGATATATAAGCCCTTGAGATGAGGTTAGAGTTGGTACCATGTAAACCATGCCTTTCTGTAGTGATTCATAAATTAAGCCCTTTTTTCCAATTATGGGTAATTTTTATTGGAAGTTAGTGATATCACGTAATTGGTTAATATGGAAATTTGCTAAGGTGAGAAGTTAAAACGTATTTAGATGGAATTCCATAGAAGAACTCTCTGCATCGAATTTGGTTTATTTGTATACATTTGTGGTATAATACCGTACTCCTGCGTTGCTTGCATTACTAGTCAGACATGGAAAATGGTGGAAAATATTAACATGCCTTCACTATTGGGGGAAACAGGAAATGGTGTTTTTTGATAGTGCCTGGAATGAAAATTTCTGAACAAAGTGCCCGTTGGCTACATGATTCTGTTGAAATGCAAATTCTATTTCTCTTTATCACAGCTATGCATACTTGTTTGCTTATGATGATTATTAATATATCAAGCAATTTGAACCAATGCTATATTCTCAATTTGTGGCTTTGAACTGATTATCCATGTCTGATATAGCTTTCTTGTGAATTCCACTTTATAAAACCAACTGTATGTGCTCTGTGGTTGGATCCATTTGGTGCCCTTTGTGCTCAATATTAGGCTATTAATAAATCAAAGTATAGAAGGGTAGCAAAATTTTGTCTCAGTCCTTAAGATTTGGACTGAAAAGAAGACAATATGTCATATGATTGGAGGAGTTAGCCTGTTATGAGTTTATCTGGAAACTGTAAAAGAAGCGTCTTGCTTTGTTCCTATGCTTAAAATAAGCTGATATAAGCTAGAGGCACTTTGGGGTGTTTTTCCAGACTCTAGGTTCTCCTTTTCTATTATTTACAAGTTCTTTTGTAATTTTTTCTTCAAACACTCACAACTTTTATGCCCATGTCTTTAGCTCCTGTTAGAGCTAGTCTGTAGAAGTTTTAGATCCAAAATTTAGCTCATTTTATGTTGGTAATTTATGTAAAGGAGGTTCAATGCACTTGCCATTTAAAGGTTGAAAGAGATGCAATGCTACAGAGGTGTATGACACATCCAGGGATTACCTAGTCGGGGCCAGAGAAGTAGAACAACCGTAGGAAATTGAAGGGCAAGAAGGTTGCCATTCCTGGGAAAAAGAAGAAGTATTTTGTTAATTGTCTGTGTAGTTTATAAATGTGAATTTTCTTGGACATTGGATCTGATTTTGTAGCCTGAAGCAACGAACATGGGATTACATTCAATATTTTATCAATTCTAAATTTGTAGCTTGAAGCAACTAAACATTAGGTGTGCTTTGTTCTTGCTTCACCATTTTTTCCTCTACTAATCATGATAACCTGATGGAATAATTTGGTTTATTTGCATCGACAATTAGTCCATTGTGTACTTCTATTGTTTGGTTGTGTTGTTTGATTATGAATCTAAGAGTTCTTTTTATTTATTTATATTTTTGGTATTGGAATGGAATCTGAATGCTGTAGCTTGTGGCTATGTTATGAAATCTGCTCAAAATTTTAATGTGATTCTGCACCTCTCAAACAGGAACTTGCAACACCTTGTGCTGCTGTTAGTATATTTTTTGGGGCTAATGATGTTGTTCGTTTAGATGACACCAACAAAAAGCAACATATGCCTATCGAAGAATACAAGGAAAATTTTAAGAAAAAGGGTTCAACATATGTATTTGATATTTTTATAGCACAGATTTGTTAAGAGAATTTATTGTCTGTGTAATTGAACTTAAGTTGTAATGAATAAATATTTTTAATTTGTTTTTTATGTCATCTTTGTTGTATTTTATTTTTATAGAGGATAAACAATTATATCTTATTAGTAAAGTTTTATTCCATATGAAGAGTTAACAAATATGATGAAGGATAGAAAGTGTATCAACACATGATTTTAAGGGTAAAATTATAAATTGAATTTTAATCGAACTTACCAAACATTAAATTACAAAAGTAGGAATAAGGTATATTAATGACAATCTCCAATACCAAACGCTATATTAATTTCTTCAATACAACTTAATATCACTTAAAAAGCCCGAATAAAATTAAGTTAAATTAAGTCAAAATATCTCATCATACGTACCAAACGCTCCCTAAGAGTATAGTATAGTGACAAACCTATTACCTATTATTCAGCTCAATTTGGTTTACTTCATCTCTAATATTTTTATAAATATCCTGTTTGCCCATTTACACTTGGTGATAAATATTTGATTTTCGGTTCATTATTATATAACATGTGTTAGATCAGTTGCATCTTCCTATTATATTTGCTTGTCAAGATATTTTAAAATGCAATACGTCATTATTGTTAAATGCGCGGAATATTTCTCCCTTGTTCGCAGCAGTTGAGAGGAGGCCAGACAAGTACATGCACCGCCAATGTCTCCAGTTAATTCTATACGTTTCGTTCTAGCTTTGATGTTAACCCTATTTTTAGTCAGCATGCTCATTTCTCGCCATTCCCATTGATTATTTTGCAAGGTTATTCCCAATGTTACAGTACTTGCCTTTCTGATTGCTAATTACATACTTTTTATTTCTGCAGTTCCTTTCTTGCTCTACTCAAGTTGAGCCATGTAAATAACCATTGATTGGGAGCTCAAAAAGAGGTATGCATAGGACTTCCCAAACTTGTTACGCATACGAATACTACATATACAGCAGAAAAACTCAAAACTCGTGCCGCCACTTCAAAAGTCTAATTTGTTTGTGCTATTTCTCGATAGATTGTGGATTCTCGTCGGTGATGGAGTCTTGTACGAGTGAGGGTTTTCTTCAGCTCAAGTGTTGATATTGCATCGAATTTGAACGAACTCTCGATGTGCTCAAGAGCCATTGCACGTCGGACCCAACGGTGTGTCTATTGCAGTGCTTGAAATAAATGAGAAATAAATACTGTTAGATGCAAAATGAATATAGAATTCAAGTTAGAATATATAAGTACTACAGCTGAATGTATGTATATCTTCTCTTCAAAAGTAATTCTTTGGGAAAGAACAAGTTGTGATCAAGTGTTTGAGCACTTATTGGGTTCTTATTGCCCTTTCTTTTGTGATGTGTATGTAAAACGTGTTTCTCTTCATAGTTTTACTGCTGTGTTCTTGTGATTAAGTGCGCTTCCATCTTAAAATAGCGAAAATTACGGATTAACCCTGTTAATTATAGGTTTTGTTCCTTTTTGCCCCTTTTCGAACTTGTGGAAGCAGCTTGACATGGTTGTAAAATGGGCGACCGAACAATAACTTAGAATTCTTTTGTAAACTATAAATTATGGGAAATTAATATTAGATAAACTATTGTTTACTTCTGCAACCTGCGTGATTGGGTAATTATAATTTGTACCCTTTTAGAAGAAAATATTACATAACTTATCCTTCCAAGTTTAAAAAATTATAAGTGAACTCATTCCGCTTTGATTTTTTTGTAAAATTATTATTGAATTTGACTATATTTCATCATTAATTAGTCTCTCACTGCTAATTAGAGAAAAAAGTCATCATGAATATCAATTTATAAACTAACCATATATAGATCCTCCAAAAACCTTCATAATTATTTGTCTGTCACTTGAAAATGATGTGCAAGCTGTTGTGAGAACGTAATTGGTGGTGAAATATAGTCAATTCAAAAAAAACAAAAAAAATATCTTGAAAAATACTCAACTAGTATTATTGGTGAAATATAGTCAATTCAATTATTTATCTCTAATATTTTTTATTTTTCATCTAAAAAGATATTAGTTATAATTACCCAATTTTACAGGGGGCGTAGATGTAAAAATGCAAAACTTTAAGTCTATTATTATACTCGATGATTACAAACGATAAATACTCTTTAAATTATTAGTGAGAACTAAAATAGACACTCGTTTGCGAAAAAACCAAAAGCTTGGGGTTTGTTAGTAAATAAGCAAAAGTTAGGGGCGAGGCAGCAATTATCCAGAAAACCATAACAGATTGCGCCAAATGTACATTGCATGACACTTGTACTCCGTGCATTTAAGCTTGTTCTCGTCCGTTCTCTTTGCAACAATCCATGCCGGCAACAACACCAGTCTAATGAAATAATCTCTGATCTCAAGCTTCAGTAATGTATCCATGAATCCTCCCATCACAATTTCAGCTCTCTCTTCGTGAAAATCCCAAACCATATCGAAACCCCACATCAATATCGTCAATCGATCGAATCAAATCCCCAATTCAGGATCAAAAAATGTCGTGTTTAGCTTTATCTATCCAGCCCGCGACATCCTCCTCCAAACCAACGAATGGTTCCCCCCTTCCCGCGCTCTCATGTCCCTCTCCGTCTTCCGCGACATCCGCCTCTCCTTCGCGAAGAACCGCCACCACTCCGCCGCCTACAACAACGCCGATTCCCTCAGCGACGACCCCTCGTCCGGCTAGGTAATCGTCGGCATCGAGTCCCGCTACCGCCTCGTCTATTCAATCTACGTCCTCGCCGTCACCACCATTGATAATTCGCAAAACAATGTCTTCGAGCGCATTCACATTGTGAATCAAGCGGTTTCGGTTGTCGTCAGGGCTTGTCGCGGCGTGGATGTGACGCCTGAGAAATTGGGGAAGTACACAGAGATTTACTTCGCTTTGGATATAATTCTGAGGGGCGTTAGCAACATTAGGCTTACGGCGATACTGGCATTGATGCACGCCGATGGCATTGCTAAAATGGTTCATTCTGCGGTTCACACTGAGAGTAAGATCCGAGGAGCGAATAATTGGGCTACGGTGGAGAATCAAGCTCTGGATCATGAAGGTGGGGTTGAGGCATTTTAGCAAGCATCTTTCGAGCTTCCAGCGGAGTCGTTGATAGCTGGAGATGAAATAGCTGAGGCGACGGTGGTGTTTTCGCAGCAAGGGGAGGAGAAGGAATTAGCTAAGACTGAAGAAAACGAGGGCGAAAAGGATCCATTTGCGGCTAGTGATAAGATGAACAATTCGGATGAAATGTTGATGGAAGGATCCAAGAAGGATAAGGAAACTGGGATTTCTGATGTGAGTAAAGCTTTAACGGGGCTTGAGGTGACGACACTGCCTCCACCTGCGGCTACTGAGTCGACGCATATTGGTATTGAAGGATTTGAAGGGAATTATGGTGGGATTGAGTTTGCTAATTATAGCTCGACTCTGCCTGAAGATTTTGAGGGGATTAATGATGCTTGGGGTGGAGGATTGGATGCGTCGGGGTTTGTGGGATCCAAGAAGGTTCCAAAGGATCAGGGCCTTGGTGGGTTGGAATTATTGGGAGTGTCGGCCCCTTCTGCTGCGGCTGATGCTAAAGATGGTGCTAGGGAAAAGATTTAGGATGTATTGGTTAAAAGGACTGAGATGAAAGGTCCGGAAATGTATATTGTGGAAGAAATAAACGCAGAATTCAGAGAATCCATTCTTGCTAGAGTTGGATTAATCCGAAAAAAGACCCCTCAGAGAATCAAGAAACTGAATTTTCGTTCAAGATTGAAAATACGGAGCGCGTTAAGCGTTTTGTAATACAGAATTCTAAAGTGAGCAGCTTGGAAAAAGGCTTGTTTCATGTTAGGACATCTCCCTCAGATGAACCTATGCAGATTATGAAGTATAGCATTCAACCTCATATTACTCCAGTTAATCAAACAGTTTATCGGGGCTTTATTCTCTATCATGGTGCAATATGCTTCTAACCCTGATTTGCTAGCTCCATTGACTAATGTAACAATTATTGTCAAACTACCTGTTGATCCTACTCTGTTAAAAGTGTCGCCTAAAGCAGTGTTGAATCGGTCAGATAAAGAATTAAAATGGCATATCGATGAGATTCCATTGAAGGGAAATCCTGGTAAACTGAGGGCAAGAATGCCGATTGACATTGCTGACGATGAAGATGAAGTAGACGTCAAAATCGAAGGCTATGTAAAGTTTTCTGCTCAAGGGGATAAATCTTTGTCTGGGATTATGTTAAAACCGGCTTCTGAAGGGAAGATTGATTTCTATGAGATTGATCATAGGTATGCGGGGTTTACATTTGCAATTAACAATGGGACGTTTATCAGCCTTTCTGGTGTTCTGTTTTGATGAAGTTTTTTTGTATAGATAGATTGTAGCATGCTTGAGGTGTAGATCATGCTCATAATTCATTGGATTAATAATATAATTATTAGTTTTATGAGTTGGGAATAATCTGGAGCAACATGTTTTTCAGCATATTGGATGAACAGAGAAGTTGGTTTTTGGGATTTGTAGTTATATTCATGTGTACATGGATGCGGACACTATGTACATAGGTTTATACATATAGGAATAATTATACCGACGTACCCTTAGGTTTCACCAAATTACACACACGTCCCTTGAGTTTCAAGAAAGTACCCTGCCATACCCTAGGTTCGGCTTAATCACATACGCACTTCCGCTAGGGTTTGTTGTAACTACACACTTCCCCTTAGGTTCGAGAAAACTTCCTTGACATCTCGAGGTTTGGCTTAATTACACAAACTTCCCTTGAGATTTGAGGAAAAAAATTCCCGACATACCTGAGCTTTGACGACCTCCCTCATGATACTATAATCATGCATTCAAAATCAAATATTGACTCAAGAGTTGGCGGATTTAGATGTAATGCCGATTCTTTAATAGCTAATGCTTTTGTAATTTTCCAAATTAACATAAGGGAAATTTTTTGTAGCATAAGGTTGAATCTCCGATTTTAAAAACTTTCCATAACCCCGGCCAAATGAAATTAGTAGAAAAAAGTAAATCAGGTATTCAACGGCATACTAAAGGGAGGTCCATCTCCCATAAAGAAATTCCTGTAGTGCATACGCTGTAGCCACATTTAGCAACCATAGGAGGCTTTCTAAATTCTACAGCAGTCCAATAGAGATGAATTTCCAGACAAAAATAATGCAATGTTCAACATGGGAAAATGTCCACAAAAGGATGTCTTAAATCTGCAGATATGCTTGGCATTATCATGACCAAATGTGGCTGGCCTGTTTCAGACAATAAAATGCTTCCTATTTTATTACTATTTAAGTGAGTCGTGAGTCATTAAAAACATGAAAGTTTGTGCAATCCTCACATGGCATTATTCAAGTGGGTGGCATAAAATTCCCGTATTTTTAGTTACCTTTTGACATTCATGATTAGTATTTAGGGAAATTTCTTGTTCTTGGTCAAGATTTATGTAATGCTAAATCTTTTTTTTTTTTGAAGCAAGAACTAATATTATTGCTTAAAAAGAGGTGTCCGACATTACAAAAGTCGAAGCGTAATCAGGGATATCAAAGTCCCCTTCTTGAGAAACAGAGGCATTCCTAGCAAGACTATGTGCTACCTTGTTTCCTGTTCTACGAACACACTTAAAAGAGACAGTAGGGATAAGGGATAGAATTTTCCTAATATCAGCAATAATAGCACCGGCGGTAGAGTAATCTGGGTCGTTGTCTTTGAGCTTTGTGATGACGTTCTGTGCATCACCCTCGAATTCCACATGAGACCAGCCCCTTCTAGCAGCTTTGCGGCCTCTAGGGCGGCAAAGATTTCGACCATCTCTGAGTTAAATTTTCCGGATCTCCGCCTCGAAACCTAACCCACGACATCTCCCTTTTCGTTTCTTGCTACGACCCCCACCCCAAATTGTTTATCCAAGTCAAATAAAGCTCCATCAAAATTTAATTTCACGTAAGGCACCACCGGGGGTTGCCACCTTGCTGATAAACTCTTTGACACCCCAACTATGTGGCTTTCCACCACCACTTCTCTATGGGAATGCCAGTAAGAGCGAGCATAATGGATGAGTTCCAGTGGTGAAAGGCACTCTCCTTCCATCAGCGTCCTATTTCTGTTCCACCACATTGCCCACAGGATAGTCAAGAGCAAAGTAGAATCCTTCTCACATAGCTTATTCATCACTAGTCTAATCCACGCTTCTAGGCTCCCTCTCCATGTCCCTATAATCCCCCAAGGTAGGTTGCTCATTACCCATATTACGCGGGCCGATGGGCACGCAAGAAAAGTGTGATAGGTGTCCTCGTGTTCTGATATACAATAAGGACAACACACCCCCTTCCCACAAGCTCGAATCCTCAAGTTCACCGCGTTTGGGAGTGCTTCATTGCAAATACGCCAACAACACAATTTTACCTTCGGTGGGATATTTGCATTCCATAAGAACCCCCATGATCCACCATTACCGGAGTCTGAGTCCTCATTCTTGTGTAGTAGGGATATAGCTACTTTATGAGCACTGCGAACCGAGAATCGCCCATTATTATTGTGATGCTAAATCAGCATGTCTTTATTCCTCGATCTTCCCAACGGGACACTCAGAATGTAGTCCACATCTACTGGTAAGAATAGTGCTCTGATAAGGTCTTCATCCCAGGCCTCTCCACCTCTCACCATCAGTTTGCTGACGTTGATATTTTCTGCTCCTTCGGGACAGAGGGTAAATGGCTTCGAGGCATCTTGTCTCGGTATCCATGAATCCTTCCATACTTTAATTCGAGACCCTGAACCTACCCTCCACCGGGAGCCTGCCCTAATAATATCCTGAGTTTGAACAAGGTTGCGCCACGTGTAAGAAGGTCTGTATCCAGCCCCTGCACTGAGGAAGTCACCTTTTGGGAAGTATCTCGCCTTCAGGACCCGACTCAGCAGACTATAGGGCTCTATGATCAATCGCCATGCCTGCTTAGCCAGCAACGCCCGATTGAAAGCCTTCAAGTTTCTAAAACCCAGTCCTCCGTTGCCCTTCGATTGACATAATTTTTTCCATGATATCCAATAAGTTTTACTCCTTCCATTCCTGCTCCAGAAAAAATCTGCAATGATCGACTCGATTTCCCGTATTAAGTTATCAGGGAGCTTGAAGCAACTCATGGCATATGTAGGGATTGATTGCAGCACTGCCTTAATTAAGATCTCCTTGCCCGCCTATGAAAGGAACTTTGTAGACCAGCCTTGAACTTTACTCCACACTTTCTCTCGAATGGTTGCAAATACCTCTTTCTTTGTTTTACCAATAATAGCTGGTAGCCCTAGGTACTTAGCATGGCAGCTCTCCATCTGAACACCTAATTGCCTAGAGAAAAGGTTCATTCTCTCCATATCTATGTTTCTTGAGTACACAATAGTGGACTTCTCGAAGTTCACTTGTTGGCCAGAGATCCTTTCGTAAACACCCAGTACGTCCAAAATGGCCTCCACTGCCTCTGTTCTTGCCTCACAAGCAATTAGTATATCATCAGCAAATAGCAAATGAGAACCCGGGGAGCTTCCTTGCTAATGGCCACCCCTCGAATGTGCCCCAGCCTCTCCTGAACTTGTAAAAGGCAACTAAAAACCTCGGCGCACAACAGATAAGGGGATAGCGGGTCGCCTTGTCTGATCCCCCTTTCTGGCGTAATCTGACCAAACAGTGAGCTACTCAGAATGAAAGAGTAGGACACGTAAGAGACACAATGCATAATCAAGTCCACTATCTTCATGTTGAAGCCTAATTTTACTAGCACTCTCCGCAGGAAAACCCATTCCACCCTGTCATACTGTGGCGCCCTTGCCACATCCCGCACTGAGAAATACCCCGAGTGTTAGCTTTGGGCCTTCACTCGTGATCTTTCCCAGCGAACGGTGACGAACAAACAAACAAAAGTATAGCGGAAGCATAAAATAATGCCAGTCGACATCTAACTTCAAAGATAATTATAAGGCCGGTAAGGCCGACGACAAACGACAACCGTAGGTATAGGTGCATAAACTGTACATACTGAGTTTCCCACGAAGGAGAAATTCAAAAACTCATAACTTCAAAACAAACTATTTAAACGGCTCCTGACAACCTAGACCAACATACCGCTTATTCGCACCTGCCTGAAGCCAAAAACAGAATAAAGGGGACGTTAGTCAAAGTGACTAAGTGAGGGGGTTATACATATATATAAACGAAATCACAAGCTTGGTTCACATTTTCCTTATTTTCGAAAACGAGATGTAAACGTATAAGAAGTGATAGCTTTTAGTTTGTACGAAAACACACTTGTGAACCAATAATCAAAACGATCGATCAATCACAGTAACCCGGCGAGTACGGGCGAGTTCTCCAACCTTTCACACCTTGAACACAAGAAACACAAAATAGAAACCAGCCTTCTCCCTCCAATTGTTAGTCGAGGTGCCCCCCAACCAACCACACGATCACATAGATAGGGGCAATATGCCCTGGTACCAATAACCTCACTCTATACGTGACGCAATCAACCTCCGGCTACGCCCCGTATAGAGCTTCACAGAAGTACGTAGTAAAGATCAGCCTTTGGTTTGGTGCACACCTCCGGGCTTCACCCACTAGATACTTCGGGGCCCATATTCCCCAAGGGCGTCCCCAAGGGTTCTATCAGATCATTTACTCGCTTTTCAAAACAGTTTCACACTTTCAAACACTTTCTTTCTCTTAACTGTTTCACAGTTCAAAATCAAACTTTGCATTCTCTCACGCGTATATATAATATAACAAAAATCCATTTTTATAGGGAAAACCAATTTTTCAATAAAATAATAAAATATTATAAAACAACTAATAATATATATATAGTATCAATGGTTCAAAATCAAACTCAATAAATAAGGGTTGGGTTTTAAGAATATATATATTTACGTAATATATGTTTGGCCCCAGTTAAAACATTTTAATCCCTCACCTTAAACTTTCCACAAAGCTGCAAAAGAAAAATACGATCAACACGATCAGGGCTCCTCCCTAGGAACACCTGTGACACACATACAACTGTAACTTATGACTCGACTCAGGATCTTAATAAAACGACTGACATGTACGACCATCACGAAATTCTAATAATTCTATTTGAATAATTAAATAAGCGAAGCAACAATATCAGAATGATGTTATTTGCACAAAATTAGAAAATTCAAACTTAGGACCAAAAAAAAAAAGAAAATTCAAACTTATAATAAGTTCCACTAATAGTCTCTAATAGTCGGAACTCAATTCCCAAATAACTAACCAAACATGTTAATAATTACTGACATATGATTTCGATTCAATTTTTTTTCTTTTATTATCTATATAAGCGTATAATCAATTAATCAAGGTTCGATAATTAGGCATTGATATAATTATTAGTTCCCAATTATATTTATTTGTGGGTATGTATTAGATTACCAAATTCTACTATATTATCAACCGTGCAACTGAAACTATTGACAACATATAAAAATTAACTCCATGAACAAATGATAGTCAATAGTATGTCTCTATACCAATAAATTATCGTTTAAACATTACTCTTGAAAATCGAATTATTAATTAAATAAGAGTTATTCTCTAACAATTATGAACTTACTCAATGTAGTGATTATATAATCACATGGGAATTTATTCTTAAACTAAGTATGTTAGAGAAACCTCATGGGTCAAGTATCATAAACAGACAAACAGTTTACAGAATCCTATCTCTTAAATATTGCCCTATGATTACACATTTCTACATAAAAGATCTTTTTTTTTTTTTTTTTGAACATAGTTTACCCACGAAAACACATAAGTCCTAAAATTTAGTTCAATCAGATTTATAGGTTTATTAATAACACATAAAGGCTAAATTAAATTAAGTAGTATTTGATCACTAAGAAATACATAAGCTAAAATTAAACATACCCGAAGATACAAAAGAAAAGATTAAACAATGAGTAGTTAAGAGATACTTACATGCTGACTATACTAGTTTATGGACAAATTTGGCTGCCAAGCGAAATTCAAAAGTTTCGGTCATGCAAAATCTCGTACTATAGTTTCATATCATTTGTGAAAGGGACACAATGTTCAGAAAGGCAAACTGCATTCTAATAAAATATATCTTATTTGATATTCACTTCCCTAGACATGGAGCACGTGAAATGCAATGATGGTGGTTGTCAGAATTGAAACGTGGCTAATGCACAAGAATAAAATTGCTAAGTGTTGACTACCTGAGGCACAAAGTTGCTAGCTGTAACTTAAAAATTTAATAATTAAATATCTCCTTCACTAGTTGGAACAGCACAAAAGATATTTTTAATATGGGTGGGTATATTCTTAGGAATAAAAATAAGAATAGTATATTTGAGGGAATAATTTTATAAAATCTAAATACCTTAACGTATTTCTTTCTATTTAAATATGCTACTATCAAATTGAATAATTATTATGTTTGAACTTATTACCACCTTTATTAAGGACTTCTTATCAATTCCATTAATTAGTTATTTAAATCAAAATAGACATCGAATAGTAATAGGGTAATTCAGACACGAGGGGATACTCTAATACATATGACTTAGCATTTTTAAAAGTTAGCTCAATAAAAGGCATATCAGAAATTTTTAATTGTATCCAAAACACCCATAAGGCATCTTATTTATTGTTAATTAAACACATATTGTTCAGATATACCAATTTGGGCATAGAATAATATATTTAAAACATACTTAGCTCGATCAAATTTCTAGACGTATCCCCGATATCTTAATTAACTTACCCATTTTCTTTATGTTCAAAATGTGAGGCGTTACACATACGCTTTACTCATATCCAATTTCAAGGCCAGGAAGCCCTCATTGCCTTTTGTTTTATGTTTTATGAAGTGATTCAATTCGAAGGCGACGAGGACATTATCAGTAATCAATCGTCCAGGAACAAAAGCAGATTGATAAGGAGAGATAATTAGATTCAGTAAAGGCTTCAACCGGTTAGCCACACATTTCGAAGCGAGTTTATAGATTACATTGCATAGGCTTATTGGGCGAAATTGGGTCATGAATTCAGGATTTGAGCATTTAGGGATCAGGACAATGTGTGTAACATGCATATGCTCAATAAATTTGTGGTCATTTAAAAAGCTTAGAACACATGCAATGACCTCTTTGTGGACAATGTGCCAGAATTTTTGAAAGAAGATAGGCGGCATACCGTCAGGCCCGGGTGATTTAAAGCGAAACATCTGCGCGAGAGCTCTAGTTACCTCATCCACAGAATATGGGGCCTGAAGTTTGCTGTTAATCTCTGGCGTTATCTTAGGAGTGAGTCAATTCAAGGCCTTATCTATTTCCATAGTATCCGGTTTGCTGGAGATGAAAAGTGAGCCAAAATAGTCGGTAATAATATCCTGGATCCCCGTAGCCGACTCGCACCATTCACCCCGGGAGTTTTTCAGTTTCGAGATGGAATTATTTTTGAATCTAGTACTGGCCTTTGTATGGAAAAAAGATGTGTTCCTGTCGCCCTCCTTTAGCCACTGAATTTTGGCCCGTTGTTTCCACTTTATTTCTTCTCTGGCATCCAGTTCGGCCAACTGATCCATCAATCGCCCCTCTTCATGCTTTGACTTTTCCGAAATTTCACCCCTTCTCAATTATGTAATCTTTTTTTCTATCCTTTCCCTTGTTAGCTTAATATCACCAAAAGTAAGTTTGCTCCAATTCAGCAAACCAACACTGCAATTCTCCATTTTCTCCCACGGGATCTCATATGCCTCTCTACAGGAGTCCTTCTGCCATTCTTCTTCGATAACCCTCTCACAATCTTCATGGCGAATCCACATTGCCTCGAATTTGAACCTTGTCCTACCAGACAGCTTGGGTGGCCTTGTATCGCTAAGGTCGATCAAAATAGGCACGTGATCAGATTGAATCACTCCTAGAAATCTGTCATATAGCAACGAAAATTTAGCAACAGAAATTATTCGTTGCTATTTAGCAACAGATATAGCAACGAAAAAAAATTCGTGACAAAATGCTTTAGCAACGGAATTTTCGTTGCTAAATCCTTTGCTATATATGAAAAAAAATAGCAACGGATTTTTCGTTGCTAAAATTAAATAATACAAAAAATAAATAAATTGGTATATATAGCGATGAAAATTCCGTTACTATTAAAATAAAAACCTAATAAAAAATAATATAATATTTATAGATATTTGCAACGAAAAATCCGTTGCTAAATAGCAACGAAAAATCTGTTGCTAATCTGTTGCTATTTAGCAACGGATTTTTCGTTGCTATATGAAAGAAAAAAAAAAAGAAAAATAAATAAATAAATATAAAAAATATTAGCAACGGAAAATCCGTTGCTATAAACATATGATTAAAAAAAGAGCAAATTACATTTTTGGCCCATAGGATTGGGCGATTTGCAATTTTGGTCCCATTATTTTAAAAAGTGACAATTTTGGTCCCAACCGTTAAATGGTGGACGGAAATCGTTAAATGTATTTATGGGTGCGAAGTCAAATACAACTTTTGACAAGAATATTGACAAATAGGCAGCCGTAGCCCAGCGGTAGCGAGGCTCTCTCCTCAATGAGAGGTCTCAGGTTCGAACCTAGGCAAAACAACATTTCTTTTGTCAAATAATTATTATGTTAATATTATAAATAAATATATTAAATAATAAATATTAAATAAATATATTAAATAATATTATATTTATTTTAACATAATAATTACACGTATAGAATATATAAATAAAAATATTATGTGTATAAATATTCCACTAAATAAAATATACAAATATATATCATAGCTTAAAAAATATTTTAACATAATGATATATTATATTTTTATTTTAACTTAATAATATATTTATATTATTTTATTATTAGAATTTATTTATATTTTAACATAATAATATAATATATAAATACATAATATACATTTTATACGTATATATATTATATATTATATATATTAATATTATATATATATGTATATATTAATGTGTATAATATATAATATAATATATAAATACATAATATTTAATATATATAGTATATAAATATTATTTTGTATAAATACAAAATATACATTTTATACGTATACATATTATATATTATATATATCTGTATATATTAATGTATATAATATAATATATAATATAATATATAAATACATAATATTTAATATATATAGTATATAAATATTATTTTTTATAAATACAAAATATACATTTTAAACGTATATATATATATATATTAATTTATATAGTATATAGTAAATATAATATATTATTATGTTAAAATATTTTTAAATTATAATATTATTTAATATATTTATTTAATATTTATTAAAATATTTATAATTTAATATATTTATTAAATATTATTTAAAATATTTATAATTTAATATATTTATTAAATTTTATTTAAAATATAAATATATTTCTAAGTTAAAATAAAAATATAATATATTATCATGTTAAAATAAATATAATATTATTTAATATATTTATTATTTAATATATTTATATATACACGTAATATATATAATATATGTACTATAATATATATGTGTATATTATATATAAATATATAATATTACGTGTATATATATAATATATGTACTATATATTATATACACTAATATATATATATATATATAAATATATTTAATATTAATATATAAAATATATATTATGTATTTATAAAAAATAATACTTATATACTTTATGTATTAAATATGATATATTAATATATCATATACGTGTAATTATTATGTTAAAACATAAATTAATTTTAATAATAATATAATAATAAATATATTATTATATTATTATTAATATTAAAATATATTTAAGCATATAATTGTTTGAGGAAAAAAATGGTAATGGCGTGGGTTTGAACCCAGGACCCTTGGCTTGGAACAAAACGCCCTAACCAACTGGGCAACGAATTTCTTTAGGATCTTTTTGTCAATTATTTTATTTGACTTTTCTAACATTTAACGGTTTCCGTCCGCCATTTAACGATTGGGACCAAAATTGTCACAAATTGAAATCTACGGGACCAAAATTGTCACTTTTTAAAACAATGGGACCAAAATTGCAAATCGCCCAATCCTATGGGACCAAAAATGTAATTTGCTCTTAAAAAAATTAATAAAATATTTATAATTTAGTAACGGATTTTTCGTTGTTATATGGAATAAAAATAAATGAATAATAAAAAATAAAGCAAATCACATTTTTGGTCCCATAGGATTGCGCCGTTTTTAATTTTGGTCCCATTCTTTTAGAATTAGACAAAAATAGTCCCGTTGGTTTCATTTTGTTACATTTTTTTGTCCCAACCATTAAATTTTGGACGGAACCGTTAAGTATATTTAAAAGTCAAATAAAATTTTGTTCAAAACATCAATGGATTGTATCCAAGTTGGTTGGATGCTTATTTTCTTTTCATGAGGTCCTGGTTCAATCCCAGGCTCTCCCTTTTTTATATATGTATATATATATTTATTATATAATATATACATGTATAAAATACATATTATATATTATATATTATTATTATTATCATATTATATAATATTTAATATATTTATATTATATATATCGTATATATATTATATAATATTATATAATCTATAATACGTATAATATAATATTTATAATACATATAATATTATATACATACGTATATTATGTATAAATATAAAATATTGATAATATATATATATATGTATTAAATATTATATATCTATATATATAATATATAGACATATATATCTTATATCTTAAATATTAAATAATAATTAATATTATATGTTTATATATAATTTATGTACATATATATAATATGTGTTTATAATATACATTATAAATCATTAAAAGATGTGCATAACACAATAATTCCTTAAAATCCACATATATAACGCTCGAAATTCACATATAAATACTTCAATGTTAAGAGAAAAGTTTTTCATTTAACATGTAACTGTTGCATAATACAATAATTTCTTAATATTTAGATTTAATTCTACAAATTTTAATATAAATTCATTATATTAAAAGAAAACTTCTTAATTTAACATCTAACGGTTGCGAAACACAATAATTCCTCAATGTATAGATATAATTCTATAAATTCAAATATAAATGTTTCATATTAAGAAAATAATTCTTTATCTTAAGTTATTCAACTACGATTGCTAAATAATACAATAGTTCCTCAAAATGCAAATATTGTTCTACAGATGTATAAGTGAATACTTCATATTGACATAAAATTAGTTCTTTATTCAACTACCAACTAAATCTAATTATTTAATTATGTAAACTTTCATCTTTTTTTTTTTATATGTCATGAAAATTTATACTTAAGTTGATATACATTACTATTATATATATACATGTATATACATGTTTGGGGTTTATATAGAATTTAACACAATAATTCTTCAATATTTAGATATAATTCTACAAATTCAAATATAAATGTTTCATATTAATAAAATAATTCTTCATTAAGTTATTCAACTACGATTGCTAGATAATACAATAGTTTCTCAAAATGCAGATATTATTCTACTGATGTATAACTGAATACTTCATATTGACTTAAAATTAGTTCTTTATTCAACTACCAACTAAATCTAATTATTTAATTATGTAAACTTTCATTTTTTTTATATGTCATTAAAACTTATACTTAAGTTGATATACAGTATTATTATTATTTGTAACGCCCCAATTCTTTTATTAGTACAGCATGACGTATATGTTTACTTAATTGCGCAAATTAATTGGTCTTTAGTGTTTTCCATAATTAGATTTTATTGTTTAAGTATTAAATAAGTGACTAATTGAAATATATGCAATATTTGAATTTGAATTTATGTGAATAACTTGTGTGCTCCTTAATTGCGCGAATAATTATTTCTACGTATTTTATGTATTTACATTTTATTTTAATTATATTAGATGTTAATTATTTAATTTAATGTTATTAATATTAATTACATTATATAATATAAATATAAATATATAGTAGTTGTGTACGTGTGCATGAGAATATTTATGCATGCATTTTATGTTTATATATTATATATGCATGCATGTATTATATATATATATATATATATATATATATATATATATATATATATATACACGTATGTATACTTATATATATAAATATATGTATACTTAAATATTTGCATGCATTTTAGCAAATATATTGCATGCATATATTAGTTTAAATGCATGAGAATTTCATGCATATTGCATGCATGATTTTGATAAAGTATACGTATATATTTATTAAGTATTAATTACAATGTTATGAATTTTATTGTTACATTGCATATGAGTGACATTTACGTGCTTCGTTTCTATTTAAATTCATACCTGAATTTTGTGCGAATTTAATATGTTGAACTTATACGTGTCTTGTACATGAATACTTGTTCGTTTCGTATTTTCGAATTCATTTGCTTGTGTTTCGGATTTAATTTGTATTGTGGAATCCAAGTCGGGGGCTAACGAGCACTTAGCGCACCCTTGGTTCCGTATTTAATATCTTGAGCTCGGGAACTCGGATTCGAGTTCCGTCAACTTCGCTGAACTCGTAACGAAAATTCGAGTTTAGTAAACTTAGCCTTATATTTTTCTAACGTCAATTGAACCTCCGAAATTCAACCGAAATACGAAGCGGCGACGAAACTGACCTTGTTACACTAAAATAGCCATAACTTATTCAATTGTTGACCAAATTAACTATGGTTGGATGATATAGAACCCTAACTCAACCACCTAATCTGCTGTACCAAGCCCTAACCTAACCAACCCTCTCACAATTCACAAATCACAGCCAAAGTCACTGCCTTCCAGTTTCTTCCCGCAACCCTTGATCACCTTGGAGATTCAAAGCTCAAATCTCATCCAATCCTCATCCAATCAACAAGGTAAGCTTAGGGTTGTATTATATGTTCATTCCTGGTCATTTTCATTCATTCATCCCCAAATTTGATCATGGTTTCATGCAATTTTCGGCTGTTCTTGAATAAAGACGTTTTTGGGCATTTCTTTCGATCTTCTCCAATTCTTGATGGATTTGAATGATTCCAAGCTTGAGAATGATTGTTTTGTTATCTTCTATTCATTTATGATCATTAATTGCATGGTAGTTGAGGTATTCTTGAGATATCAATTTTGGAACTTTGAGAAAATCTTCATATAAGTCACGTATGCCTTCTTCCCGTGTGAGAGCTTTCTTGGACCTGATATATATGTTGAATTTGTGGTGTTTTGCTGCACATATGACAACCTAACTCACATGAACGTGTTGGGATTACTTGAGATCATTTCATGCCCTGTTTTTCGTAAGTTTTGCCCTGTTTTTGGGACTGGAAAATTGCTGTCAGCAGCTGCGTTCTTCCCTTGTTGTTGCTGTCAATTTTGTGCTTTGTTAGGCCTGAGTTTTTGTTGTATTTCATGCCATTAGCTGCTGCATTTGTTGCCTATTTGTTGCTTGAGATGTTGCTGCGTTTGAGCTAGGAAAACAGGGGGGGGGGGGGGGGGGGAAATCTGCGTTGTTGCTACTGCTGAACGGGTTGACACGGGTGTGTCACTCTCGGGTATTCCAGCGTGAAACGGGCGTGCTGGGGGGCGGTATTCTCTGTACCGAGACACGGGGGTGTCTCGGTTTGTTCATTGGGGGTGACACGGGGGTGTCACCCTGTAATTTCCACGCATTTCTGTTACCGTGATGCTGCTGCTGTGGGTTGCTGCTTGTGCTGCATTTTGCTTTCCTTTTCCTTGCATGCTGTTAGTTGTAGAATGCATGAGTGTTAATTGCATGCATTTATGAGTTTGGCCTTATGCATGAAGTTGCATGCATGTATAAATGCTGCATGCATTTTAAGATTTTGCATGGTTTGTTGATGCATGTTTGGTACGTAGCATGCATGTATATATATATATATATATATATATATATATATATATATATATATATATATATATATTATGTATTTATATATGTTAAATACATTTATGCATGCATGGTAGTAGTCTACGTGTATATTTATGTTATATCTATGTATATTTAATTATATACTCATTATATAATTTAAATATTAAATGATTATTTTATAGAATTTAATGGTTATTCATTTCATGTTTTATTTAATTTCGATCTTTAACTGAAAGTAACTAATTGCCTATTTTCTAATTGTAAATATGAATATTACGTGTCATGAATATTAATTGGATTCTTGAATTAAATTGATATAAGTTATGAATTATGAATTCGAATGAAAGATTGAACGACTTGATTATATAATTTAAATTCCTTTGACGTGAAATGTGAAGGATATAAACTCGTTTGAATACGAATGCTTCATTGAATGAATGAATTGAATGCTTATATGTCTTTAAGACTTTAATAGTGCACATGAACATGTTCATTACATTATAGCATCTCTCATACATTCATATCATAATCATTTCATTGCCGAGCGTCTTATTTGGTCATATTGAGTCTCACCTCACCTTTCTTGCACAGATTTTGAGTCCGTTGGAGACGAGGCCGGTCTGTAGGGCTCGTGTGTTCTCCTTGTTACCGTTTAAGGTGGGTTTCTCTACTACTTAGATAAAACGACCCGATATATCCCCCTATGTGAAAAGCTTTAAGCCAAAGTGATACGGTATATATATATATTGAGTCTTTTATCGAGTAAACGATTGCAAACGTAAAGCCCTTATTTCTTGAACCCTACCAAATGTTTTGGCGAGTATTGATTGATTGATTGCACTGATTGGGGGCCCGGGGTTCTTGGTGTGAGTGGCTATCCGAGGAAGCATGGGCTGACGGTGATCCCTCACACTAGTTCCCACTATTGAACAGCGGTACCGGACCTCGTCAGGAGATTGGCGGGGAAAGGGAGCTGAGTGCCATCTGGGGAGTCATGTAACCCCTTTTGGCCAATGATTGGGTGGCCGGGTCTTGCAAACCCGCCCACCAACCCGGAGGAAGAAGGTGTATATGACCGATTGAATAGAATCGATTGATTGAGCACAAAAGAATGATATGCATGAAAGACTTAATGAATGAATGATTGATTGAATCACACATGGTGTTGGTTGGAGTTGATGCACGCCCACTCGCCGGGCCACTAATGACCTATTGTAAAATTGACCATTATAATCCCTTCCGATGATTCCTCTATTTTCCCCACTTGGGAACCGTTTCTAAAACCTCGCTTGGGATTATAATCTGCATGTGATTGTTTAAATTCAGTTATATATTATATTTACGCCAATGTTTTATACCCACCAGTCCCTTTTGGACTGAACCCGTTTGGTTTTCAGCTGTTTGGTGCAGATGTCGAGAGAGCTAGGCGGGAATACGAGTCCTAGGTCTTGCATTCGTCTCTAGCTCTATATTTTGGTCTTACACTTGCATCTTACACTTTTGATTATTGTATATGGATATGTTATTGGAGCGTACACATGTTTTGGGCCGTGATGGCTTGCATTGATGTATATGAATTATATTTTGGAGCTTGGATGCTCGTGGTATATATATATGATATGCTTTGCTCGTTTATTGCTTCCGCTTTATTGATTTTCTCTGATTCGTATGGTTAAGGGTTAGCCCGCCTAGCATAGAGTGTGTGTTTGTCCCCGTTCGCCGTGATTTAGCTCGGGTATGGATCGCTCATTTCATATTCGGGTCGGGTCTCGGTGCGGGGGATGTGACACCTTACGCTCGGGTGTCACATCCTTAAGTGGTATCAGAGCTTAGGGTTGCAAAACCCGGGCTCTCGTGTCGTGTGGGTCTGTCTAAGTCGTTCGGCATAGGAACTAAGTGATAATGTGTGCATTGCATCAATTTTGAACATGAAATCGTCTTTCTTTTAACCTTGTCGAATTACTTGTTGCATTCTCTATTGAATCTGTGTCTTTCGTGTTGAATAAGTGCCATGAGCATGTATTAATCGCATGCATATATCTTCAAAAATGAGTTATGATTCACAGGTTATGAAAACAATATCAAACCACGGCCAAGCTCCACGGTAAAGACGATCTATTGGTAGTTCGTCCTGAGGCATGGAGGCTAGGAGGGATACAACCGGGAAGAATGTAGAGAATTCGAGATGTGAGGTTTTCTAGAGGGAACTAGAGTTCAAGGATTACGATTCGGAATGAGAGGTTTGAATTAAGAGATGCGGTGGTAGAAGGATACTTGGTGAAATAGGGATTGACTAGGAGATGGATACGACTTAGAAGATTGACATATACGGCTCTGCCATACAAGGTGCCTTTGATTGGAAGCAACGGGATCTTTCAACCTAATGAAGGAAGTGAACAAACCTTGAAGGTATTTTGATTCCGGATTTGGAGCATTGAAGAGGTATTAATAATTAAAGGAGTTAAGATAAAATGGGTCCGGTAGGAGTTGAACACCAAAGATTGACAAAGAAGGATTTCTGACTAAGTCCAGTGATTTGAAATCAAGTTTGTCGAAGTTAAGACTGGGAAGAGTTGGAATTGAGTGCTTTGGATTTTGATTAAGATGGGAAACGAGTCTGGAAGAGTAGAGAGGGGCAAGTACCTGGGTAAATACAAAGATAGGGAAGGTGGCGATATTAAGGACGGGGTCTGAGTCGTTTTTCCATATCCAAGCTGAATTGTCATGTTGTGAAGATGAATTGGAAGATATGGAGCAACAAATGGGAACTATAAAGAAAGGCAAAGACCGGTTGAAGGATTATTCCCAGGGAGAGATTCTTTGCAAGGAAATCATGCGCTCAGGTATAAGCAATCGGAAAACAAGTTTAATTCGTCAATCCAAGTTCATAAAGGATAAGGACGGGAGTCTTGATCACGGTGACGGCGAGAAGTAGGGTTCAGAATTATATTGGGGATTCATTTTGTAAGAGAGTTTGAGCAAGGTTGAAGGGCGATCCTTGGGGGTAAATGCAGAGGCTAACTCAATGGATGTCGAAGGAATCAGGGATAGTGAAATTTCAATTCCGGACAGTGGAAGATATAAGTGATGCACAGGATTCTTGAAATCTTGAAGACCGTGGGGAAGACGAAGCATGATCAGCAAGTCAAGGTAATCTCGTGTTTGGAGGAATGAGAGAAAGCTACCGAGCTAACAACTTACCCCATTGGTGACAGGTTCCAAAGCATTCATAGCACGTGCATCATATATCGCATTAATTATTTATTCTTCTGGCCTTATGATTTTCAGTGCATTTCTATTTGGTTTCGTTGCGCTAATGTGATGCATAGTTACTTGATGTAAACGTGACACATGCATCGTCAATTTTAACTCGACATGCATTTTAGTGTTTATTTGATAGGAGGTTCCTTCATCTCACCCATCAAGTATCGTTTTAACCGAGCCACCTCAGAATTCAGATGAAAGGAAATAATGGAGTTGTATAGGTAGGTAACGTGGAGAAAATAAAGAACCTCAAATAAGGGGCAGGTTGATGGAAGTGGGATTCAGAAAAAGAAGCGAACTTAGAATTGGCTTTGGGGTGTTGGATTGAACAAGAATAGAGAAGGGGGTTGCTATGTTCGTTAAATTCTTCCCTTCCCCAAATGAAATTGCTTTATCAAGAATTTCGGTGAAAGATGGATTGATGGAGTTCAAGGATAACGATAGAAAATTTAAGGGGGAGAGCGTAACCAAGAAGCAAAAATTAAAACTTGAAGTTGTGGCTGAAGAAATAAATAATAGGGATAACGGAAGTGCAATTAGGAAGGTCCGGGGTATGTTAGTGAGCGGAAATGAATAAGACGATTTTAACGATTGGCCATTAAAACGAAGGTTAGGCCACTAATTCGGGCTGAAGGTTTCCACGAGGAATTGGGAAGATAGTTCATTGAATTTTATACATGTGTAATTCGATTTGAAGATGGAGGAGTTACGGAGAGGTTAAGGAAACTCTCTAGTTGACTTCAAGAGGGAATCAATTTGGATTAACACAGAAGGAGACGATGTCAATAAAGCTTGGTCCAATGAGTTGGAAGGAATTAAGAAGAAACAAAACCAAAGAGGATGAACATTGAGAGATCTAAATCAAAACCTAGGAATTGTCAAGAACCTTCTGTCTTTGATTTAAGAAATATGGGGCTAATTATCGAATATAACCTTCAGGGGGTCAAAGGGAAGGAACGGATCATAAGAACGGAAGATGGGAAAGGATTTGTATTGGGAGAGACCATAAGAATAAACATCTTAAGGTCGGGATTGAATCATCCAGGTTGTTCAGAGTGGTTATCCTCGGGGATATGTTAGACTTCGATATGGTAAAAGGTAATAACTACAGACCTGAGTTCGGGACCAATGATTTAGGGGTATTAGGGGAGGTCAAGCTCGGTCAATTAAAAAGAATTAGTTGGTCGAACAAAGATTATGGGAAATGGTGAAAACTGGAAACAGTACAAGTCAGAAGGGATTCAAGAGTATAATCCTTAAAGGATTCATCAATTGCTTCACCGGGGTACCCTGAAGAGGTTAAAACCAAGTTGAGCACTAAGTTTATCTTCAGGACAGATCGTGCACTGGACAACGACAACTTACAATTCTAAATTTCGCAACTACGGTGAACGGTACTTATAGCATCCATGATACATGCATCCATACAAACTTAACTTCAATAATTTTTATATTATGTGCTTCGATATCTTGTCATGTTAAATTAATTGGAGCAATTGATAACCCACGTGGACGATGTCTGTTACTTGCTTTGGGGTGTCTTAGATGATTTTTAATTATGGTTTTGCGTGTGTGGCTTGGGAGTATTGGAGACTTCCTTGCTCTTATTTTTGTTCGAGAGACGGGGTGCTCTCATTGTTTGTAAGAGACGGGGATGCTCTTATTTTTGTTCGAGAGACGGGGTGCTCTCTTTGCTTGCGAGAGACGGGGTTCTCTCCTTGTTGTTTGAGAGACGGGGATTCTCTCCTTGTTGTTTGTGAGGAACGGGGTTCCTTCATTAATTATTTTCAGGCAGATAATGAATCCGATAACGGATTCTTTTAAGGGGGAAAGGTTGTAACGCCCCAATTCTTTTATTAGTACAGCATGACGTATATGTTTACTTAATTGCGCAAATTAATTGGTCTTTAGTGTTTTCCATAATTAGATTTTATTGTTTAAGTATTAAATAAGTGACTAATTGAAATATATGCAATATTTGAATTTGAATTTATGTGAATAACTTGTGTGCTCCTTAATTGCGCGAATAATTATTTCTACGTATTTTATGTATTTACATTTTATTTTAATTATATTAGATGTTAATTATTTAATTTAATGTTATTAATATTAATTACATTATATAATATAAATATAAATATATAGTAGTTGTGTACGTGTGCATGAGAATATTTATGCATGCATTTTATGTTTATATATTATATATGCATGCATGTATTATATATATATATATATATATATATATATATATTATATATATATATATATATATATATATATATACACGTATGTATACTTATATATATAAATATATGTATACTTAAATATTTGCATGCATTTTAGCAAATATATTGCATGCATATATTAGTTTAAATGCATGAGAATTTCATGCATATTGCATGCATGATTTTGATAAAGTATACGTATATATTTATTAAGTATTAATTACAATGTTATGAATTTTATTGTTACATTGCATATGAGTGACATTTACGTGCTTCGTTTCTATTTAAATTCATACCTGAATTTTGTGCGAATTTAATATGTTGAACTTATACGTGTCTTGTACATGAATACTTGTTCGTTTCGTATTTTCGAATTCATTTGCTTGTGTTTCGGATTTAATTTGTATTGTGGAATCCAAGTCGGGGGCTAACGAGCACTTAGCGCACCCTTGGTTCCGTATTTAATATCTTGAGCTCGGGAACTCGGATTCGAGTTCCGTCAACTTCGCTGAACTCGTAACGAAAATTCGAGTTTAGTAAACTTAGCCTTATATTTTTCTAACGTCAATTGAACCTCCGAAATTCAACCGAAATACGAAGCGGCGACGAAACTGACCTTGTTACACTAAAATAGCCATAACTTATTCAATTGTTGACCAAATTAACTATGGTTGGATGATATAGAACCCTAACTCAACCACCTAATCTGCTGTACCAAGCCCTAACCGAACCAACCCTCTCACAATTCACAAATCACAGCCAAAGTCACTGCCTTCCAGTTTCTTCCCGCAACCCTTGATCACCTTGGAGATTCAAAGCTCAAATCTCATCCAATCCTCATCCAATCAACAAGGTAAGCTTAGGGTTGTATTATATGTTCATTCCTGGTCATTTTCATTCATTCATCCCCAAATTTGATCATGGTTTCATGCAATTTTCGGCTGTTCTTGAATAAAGACGTTTTTGGGCATTTCTTTCGATCTTCTCCAATTCTTGATGGATTTGAATGATTCCAAGCTTGAGAATGATTGTTTTGTTATCTTCTATTCATTTATGATCATTAATTGCATGGTAGTTGAGGTATTCTTGAGATATCAATTTTGGAACTTTGAGAAAATCTTCATATAAGTCACGTATGCCTTCTTCCCGTGTGAGAGCTTTCTTGGACCTGATATATATGTTGAATTTGTGGTGTTTTGCTGCACATATGACAACCTAACTCACATGAACGTGTTGGGATTACTTGAGATCATTTCATGCCCTGTTTTTCGTAAGTTTTGCCCTGTTTTTGGGACTGGAAAATTGCTGTCAGCAGCTGCGTTCTTCCCTTGTTGTTGCTGTCAATTTTGTGCTTTGTTAGGCCTGAGTTTTTGTTGTATTTCATGCCATTAGCTGCTGCATTTGTTGCCTATTTGTTGCTTGAGATGTTGCTGCGTTTGAGCTAGGAAAACAGGGGGGGGGAAATCTGCGTTGTTGCTACTGCTGAACGGGTTGACACGGGTGTGTCACTCTCGGGTATTCCAGCGTGAAACGGGCGTGCTGGGGGGCGGTATTCTCTGTACCGAGACACGGGGGTGTCTCGGTTTGTTCATTGGGGGTGACACGGGGGTGTCACCCTGTAATTTCCACGCACTTCTGTTACCGTGATGCTGCTGCTGTGGGTTGCTGCTTGTGCTGCATTTTGCTTTCCTTTTCCTTGCATGCTGTTAGTTGTAGAATGCATGAGTGTTAATTGCATGCATTTATGAGTTTGGCCTTATGCATGAAGTTGCATGCATGTATAAATGCTGCATGCATTTTAAGATTTTGCATGGTTTGTTGATGCATGTTTGGTACGTAGCATGCATGTATATATATATATATATATATATATATATATATATATATATTATGTATTTATATATGTTAAATACATTTATGCATGCATGGTAGTAGTCTACGTGTATATTTATGTTATATCTATGTATATTTAATTATATACTCATTATATAATTTAAATATTAAATGATTATTTTATAGAATTTAATGGTTATTCATTTCATGTTTTATTTAATTTCGATCTTTAACTGAAAGTAACTAATTGCCTATTTTCTAATTGTAAATATGAATATTACGTGTCATGAATATTAATTGGATTCTTGAATTAAATTGATATAAGTTATGAATTATGAATTCGAATGAAAGATTGAACGACTTGATTATATAATTTAAATTCCTTTGACGTGAAATGTGAAGGATATAAACTCGTTTGAATACGAATGCTTCATTGAATGAATGAATTGAATGCTTATATGTCTTTAAGACTTTAATAGTGCACATGAACATGTTCATTACATTATAGCATCTCTCATACATTCATATCATAATCATTTCATTGCCGAGCGTCTTATTTGGTCATATTGAGTCTCACCTCACCTTTCTTGCACAGATTTTGAGTCCGTTGGAGACGAGGCCGGTCTGTAGGGCTCGTGTGTTCTCCTTGTTGCCGTTTAAGGTGGGTTTCTCTACTACTTAGATAAAACGACCCGATATATCCCCCTATGTGAAAAGCTTTAAGCCAAAGTGATACGGTATATATATATATTGAGTCTTTTATCGAGTAAACGATTGCAAACGTAAAGCCCTTATTTCTTGAACCCTACCAAATGTTTTGGCGAGTATTGATTGATTGATTGCACTGATTGGGGGCCCGGGGTTCTTGGTGTGAGTGGCTATCCGAGGAAGCATGGGCTGACGGTGATCCCTCACACTAGTTCCCACTATTGAACAGCGGTACCGGACCTCGTCAGGAGATTGGCGGGGAAAGGGAGCTGAGTGCCATCTGGGGAGTCATGTAACCCCTTTTGGCCAATGATTGGGTGGCCGGGTCTTGCAAACCCGCCCACCAACCCGGAGGAAGAAGGTGTATATGACCGATTGAATAGAATCGATTGATTGAGCACAAAAGAATGATATGCATGAAAGACTTAATGAATGAATGATTGATTGAATCACACATGGTGTTGGTTGGAGTTGATGCACGCCCACTCGCCGGGCCACTAATGACCTATTGTAAAATTGACCATTATAATCCCTTCCGATGATTCCTCTATTTTCCCCACTTGGGAACCGTTTCTAAAACCTCGCTTGGGATTATAATCTGCATGTGATTGTTTAAATTCAGTTATATATTATATTTACGCCAATGTTTTATACCCACCAGTCCCTTTTGGACTGAACCCGTTTGGTTTTCAGCTGTTTGGTGCAGATGTCGAGAGAGCTAGGCGGGAATACGAGTCCTAGGTCTTGCATTCGTCTCTAGCTCTATATTTTGGTCTTACACTTGCATCTTACACTTTTGATTATTGTATATGGATATGTTATTGGAGCGTACACATGTTTTGGGCCGTGATGGCTTGCATTGATGTATATGAATTATATTTTGGAGCTTGGATGCTCGTGGTATATATATATGATATGCTTTGCTCGTTTATTGCTTCCGCTTTATTGATTTTCTCTGATTCGTATGGTTAAGGGTTAGCCCGCCTAGCATAGAGTGTGTGTTTGTCCCCGTTCGCCGTGATTTAGCTCGGGTATGGATCGCTCATTTCATATTCGGGTCGGGTCTCGGTGCGGGGGATGTGACACCTTACGCTCGGGTGTCACATTATTATTATTATTATTATTATTATTATTATTATTATTATTATTATTATTATACATGCTTGGGGTTTATATAGAATTTAACACAATAATTCTTCAATATTTAGATATAATTTTACAAATTCAAATATAAATGTTTCACATTAACAAAATAATTCTTCATTAAGTTATTCAACTACGATTGCTAAATAATACAAATGTATAAGTGAATACTTCATATAATATAAAAGTTCTTTATTCAACAACCAATTAAATCTAATTATTTAGTTATGTAAAACTTTCATCCTTTTTTTTGTATGTCATAAAAAGTTATACTTAAGTTGAAATACATTATATTTTTATCTCATAACTAAAACTTGAGATAGGTAGTTAATTAATTAATATTTAAATTTTTAAAGGAATATGTATTATAATATAAATAGTTATATATTTAAAATATATGATAACAAGTATTTAATTATTTAAATTAGTATATGCATATTTGATAGTGGTTAAATATAAAAAATTACATAACAATATCATTGTGGTTTGGGGTTCAACCTTCTTCACATGAGGTCCAGGGTTCAATTCCTACTCAACGCGAATATGTGGAATTAATGTGTTGGCTCGCGTGGGGCTCGACTCATGCAGGCTCGGCTGGGGCTCGGCTCGGTTAGGTGGGGTGATCCGGGCCCCGCAAATGAATTTTTAATTTATTAATTTGAATTATTAGTTTTTGCGATAGATTTTGCAACGGAAATTCCGTTGCAAAAAGGCAGAAAATTAATTAATTATTGGTTGGTTTGCAACGAAAAATCAGTTGCTAAATCAGTTGCTAAAAAAATCGTTGCTAAAACCGTTGCTAATTTCCGTGGGTAGTAATTCGTTGCTAAATCCGTTGCTATATGTTCGTTGCTAATAATTCGTTGCTAAATCCATTGCTACAGATTAGCCACGAGGGTTATAGCAACGGAAAATTATCGTTGCTAAATCCGTTGCTAATAGGGCCAAAATCTGTTGCTAAATCCGTTGTTATAGGGCGTTTTTCTGGTAGTGAATAGACTCCAAGTGCTTAATTCTCGCCCCAGGGAATTTAAGTCTCCAAGCAGAATTAGCCACTGCCAGATCGATTCGTTCCCGCACCGTTCCAGAATTCCGATGTCCATTATACCAAGTGAATTTATAACCCTTGTACCCTAAGTCCATCAAACCACAGTCTGCCAAGCAGCTCCGAAACGTTGATATTCGGCCTGGTTGTCTTGGTACTCCCCCCTCTTTATCCGAGTTGGATAGGATTTTATCGAAGTCTCCCGCACATAACCATGGATAGTCAGCGCCCGTGCTCAAGTGCCGTAGTAATTCCCATGTGACTAGTTTGCCGGTTGAATCTGGTAGCCCGTATGTGTCAATGAATCGCCAACAACTATTATTTGACTTAGACGTCACCAAAACGTCGACATGATTTCTCGAGTAGCTTCTTAAAGAAACATATACCTCGCGTCTCCAAAGAAGCGCAATGCCCCCTCCTGTACGCACTGATTCCGTACAAATGCCGTGAAGATTAAGTTTGTTTTTTAAGAACTCCACCCGCCTCGTTTTGCATTTCGTTTCTGACAGAAACACCACTGAGGGAGAATAGACCAACAAAAGGCTCTCCAGCTCACGAATTGTTGGGTTTCTCCCAATTCCCCGACAGTTCCAACATAGGAGCCTTATTGTGATCGGCGAGGTTACCGAGCAACCTTCGCCGAAACAGTAAGCTCCTCGATCACCCGTGGAGCTTTATTATTAGCTTATTTGGGATGACTTGTCTTTTGGAGATAAGAAGGGAGTTTACGTTTGTTTTGTGTACAGGGGCCGAGGGAATAATGTGCTCTAAGTTTAGAAGCAGGTGTAGATTTAGTTTGGGGTTTTGATTGGGTTCGTGAAGTGAGAGTCAAGGGTTCTTGAGATGAGATAGGGGTGTTGATAGGCTGCTTCTCTGACATAACCATTGGTGAGAAAGTGGCATCGACAGTAATCGTGTCCTCAGCTTCATCGGCCTCCATATTGACATAATCAATGTGAGGAAAGCTGGCGCCGAGGGAGAAAAATTGCCTGGCTCGGGCTCATAGTCGTGACTATTAGGAAAGATACCTTTTGCTTGTCCATAGGTGAAGATAGGTTGAGGGGGCTTGCATGTAGTTTGGTTGCTATTATTTTGTAAAGCATTGAAAATTTGGGAAAAAGGATTGGATACAGGGACGTTGGTAATGGGTGTGGCAAAGGTTGGGGTTTTTCCTTGGCCAATAGGTTTGGAAATTGGGCTATTATCTATATAAGAATTAATGGGGTGGGCCTTGTTATTATGGACTTGAAATGGTGGGGTTTTAGGTAAAAGGTATGGGCCTTGATATAAATCTACTCTTTGTAGAAGTATATATTAGCCATTAGGAATGTCAATAGGGCACATTTACTCGACAATACGTGCGTATCCGAACATGATATAACGCAAATATTTTTATGTGAATTTGTTTTAAAAAATTTCTTTTGATAAGTATTCGGTATAATATGATACGATATGATAAAGTAATATTTTTAAAAAATATTTGTGCATCAAATAATTTAAGAAGGAAAGTCTTTTTCAAAGATTCTATATTTTCTATACTAAACCGAGATAGTTACCTTTCAGAAAATTCTAAGGATAGGGGGAATTTTTCTTCTGAAGGTGGGAAAAAAGATAAAACGAAATAAAACGGATTATTAATTCAAATGGAATCCAAATTTCAGTTTAAAACTCATGTAATGAACCTCTTTGGTTAACCCGCAAAATGGGATAGATCCATGATAAATCCCATTCGTTAGATACGGGAACGGGACACCCAAAGAATTGACGAGCCGTATGAGATAGGAAACTCTCAAGTACGGTTCTAAGGGAAGGAATTAATCCACCTATTCCGACCGGGGAGAACAGGCCATTCGCCTGTGAATTTATATGATAATATTATAAAGTATACCATTCAATGTTCATATACATATATATTTATATATATATTAATGATTTAAATTTCCACAATAATAGGTACCCAACACAACATTATCTATTATTACTTTTAACAAAAACATTTATTACAAACCTTAAAATGTACTTAGACTATATACATTAAAATATTCGGTATAAAATCATTCTTCATCATTGGTCAAAAATAAATAAATTAAAATGATTTCAGTTCGAAACATGCTTCATCGTTGGGACTAGCTAGGTTAAAAATTCCTCCTACTTTTACATTGAATTTAGTAATTGTGTATCATTTACACTTCCAAATATGCATTTATCTGCAGGAGTTTTTGAATGATCGTCAGGCTATTGTTTCTGGTTAATTATTTTCATGGCCACTCCAGTATAAATAGTATTATTGATCCGTAAATTATGAATAATTGTATCCTTTTTAGGACGTGTTAATTGATTATATATAAGGTGGGATTCTCGATAATACCGTGTGATTTCTTTAACCGATTTGCAAGAAATATATATGTGCATTTATCTACCATCTGAATTATTTACATATGAACTTTTCTCTATTAATAACAGTTAAATATCTAAATCATCGAATACGAAAACTTTATTTAAGTTAGAAAATCGTTAAATTGTTAGACTCAATGTTTTCAAAACCGGATCGGAGGACGAACCGGTGGCCTTACTGGTTATCGGTCGGACCGGTTCGATCGGTTCAACCGTCGATCCAACCGGTATGACGTAATAAATAAATAATTATTATTTAATTAAATTTATGTGTATTTATATAATATTATAAAATTATAAAATATATTTAAAATCCAAATATTTTTAAGAAAATTAAGTTTTTCACGTGATATCCACAAGATTTTTAGAAATATAATATAAAATATTAACTTTATTTACATATTATTCCAACAAAATTCTTGGAAAGTTAAAATAAAAAGAAAGTGTATAATTGTACGTTTAAAAAAATGCAAAAAGAAAAAAATAGAAAAAATAAATTAACACACAATAAAAAGAAAAAGAAAATTATAATAATTAAAAACCCTAATAAAAACTACAAAAGGGCTGCCGTACTCCACAAACCCCAAGAAAAACTCTTAAATATTTCTTCCACTAGGCCCTAGCATTAAATTAAATGTACCCATCATCTTCTTCAAACTTCTCTGCAATAGGCAATAGCCCAAAGCAGAAGAGATTGGACAAATTTAAAAACTCTCTCTCCATTTTCATCGATTTCTTTTCCATCGCCGGAAAACAAAGGGCGACAGCCGGTGCCGATGATGGAGGTGGAGAACAACGCACAAGAACGGTGAGAAACACAGACAGAAAAATCAGACGAAGGGTGGAAAACGGAAAAAAAAAGAAAAAAAAAACCATCGTTTTCTCTTAACCGGCGGTCCGGTCCGGTTTCTAGGACCGAAACCGCCGGTTAACCGGCCGATTTTACCGGTTCATGCCCGATCCGAACCCTACTGGTTTTATACGGCCAACCGGACCGGACAAGGCACCGATCACCAGTTGAACCGGTTGAACCGGCCGGTCCGGTCCGGTTTTGAAAACACTGGTTAGACTACGTCCCTATGCAGTAGGTTTTAGAATTTTAAATACCCGAAATCAAATAGTTATTACTCATTATTAATACGGACAATTTTCAAAAAATCCCCTTAAACTCAAATTCTCTTTACAACTGTGGTGCTATTTAATGCGAGCAACACGAGTCTTGCGATGTTCATTAATATTTTGGCAGCAATATGGGAAGAGAAGACAAAGTTATTTATGTTGAAATAGTCCAACATTGCGGTTACCTTTTCAGCCACAATATTTGACAAGAGATGGGATGCAAATTGCAAATATTCTAGAGACTTTTGCAGAAATAGTATTAAAATTTAATTTTATTAATAAAATAATATTTTTTATAAAAGCATTAATATTCTATTAGGAGTCGTGGATGCCCTTTGCAACTCCACTTATATATTTTTATTATTTTCTTTTATTGGTATATATTTTATGTTATTCATAGATTTGACCTCAAAACTTTTAAAATATTCTAATTAGGTATATAAAGTATATTTTTATTCATAATATCAAACATAAGAGGATAGACATCGAAATTAATCATGCTTGATGAATAGAAGTACTCTAAAATTCATCCTATAATTCATAAAACACACAAATAATTTGTAAAAATTTTATTACCTCTTTTTATCTCCTTCCTTTTCTACAATTATGATTTATTGATTCTCTAAGACTCGTCTTCGTTTCTCCTCGGTTAGTTCTTCTTGTTCCAAAAATCCTCACAGCTCCACGCTTCCACGGATATCAACTGGAAACAGACTTCAACCTCTAACGGAAAACCTCACTACGGCTTATAAGGTTCAATAAAAGGTTTGTAGAAAGATACTAAAGTAAAAAGGTGTAATAAAACTCTTAACAAAGTATTTATCTCGTATATATGAAAAGGAGAATTTTATTTCCTTCCAAAGAGATTTATACAAACATTATATATTTTGAAAAGAGGATTTATTCTGGAAATACAACACTCAAAACTCAAAAACTTAAAGACTCAAAGATATTTTTACATATGACTCTCAGATTTTTAGACAAGGTGTCTTTCACCTTACAAGATGACTCTATTTATAGGCTATATTCTTGCTACTATTCGGACTTGAAATTTTATTTGGAATTCATTGCTTTATCCTTCAACGATCCAGATCTTGCCGACACTTTCTATGGTTGAGATCCTGCCGACACTTTTATCTGCCACTTGATAATTGGAGTATGACATCATGACATTCGTCATTTCCTTGCTGATGTATGTGCTTACATCACTGATGGTTACAGCCCATCATTTTGCAAGCTTCTTGTTTAGTCTCTGCAGTGCAGAAAAATTCATGTTTTTCAAATTTATTTATGAATTCCATTAAAAGAGGAGAGCTTATTTTTCCTCCTTTGGTGAGTAGAATCCAATTTCCTTTACTCATCAGCGTTTCGAACTTATATTTGTACAGATTTTCTGCAACACTGTGAATAGCCTTTATTCCCAAGGCACGCCTTTGGACAATCCATTCTATAGTAACTTGGACCTTCCTTAAAGGTTTATTTCCTTGCTCAATCTTTATGGTGTCAGAAAGGTGGTCTGCAGTGATCATGAAGAAAGCTTCATGCCATATATTCTTCTCTAGTTATGGAGATATAGTGTAGAACTTGAGAACCACTTGCCTTCCTCTGGCAAATTTACTGATTTAAGATTTTATGGTATCATCAAATCTGAAAATTTTCTTGAGATCTTTACTTGGGTAGATTATATCAAGGAACCCAAAACAAGCATATCTATAAACTGCTTCTGGGCATGCACCCATGATGTAGGTCAATCTTGGATATATATTTTTGCCTTTGGAGAAAAATATAGTATCTTTATTTTCCATACTATATACTTCATCAACTGTATGAACATATAAATGTTCCCATTCAGTGCTAGGAACATATTTTTCTATTCCAATCTTTATTGCCTTTGGAGAAGACTCTTTTTCCAGTTTTATTTCGATAACTGAGGGAACTTTATTCTTAGCCTCTTCTTTATTTTTCTCACCAAATGACTCAGCCTCATTTATTTTTATTGACTCAAATTTTGCAATATATTTTTCTAACTTTTGAGTCGCTTTATTTACCTTCTCCAGGTTTTCTGTTACCAAATCTATCAATGGAGGGAGGTTTTTATACATATATTGTTCTAGGAGAACAGTTCCTTCATAAAGATCTTCTGCCATACTGTTGATATATGAGATCTCTTCTTTTATTTCTGAAATATCAATTTTATCCTCTATCTGTAAAAGAGAGAAAGGTTTATTAAAATCTTTTCAAGATTTTCTATAAGTGTTTTTTGGGAAAACACCACCCATCAACGGATTTGACTTTGTCTTTATCATCTACCGTTTGAGATGGACTAGATATATATATACCCATATATTGGTCTTCTAATCTATAAGTGATTTTTGGGAAATCACCACCCATTAACGGATTTGACTTTGTCTTTACCATCTACCGTTTGAGATGGACTAGATATATGTATACCCCATATATTGGCCTTCATTTTGAATCAAAATCTATATTTCTAGATAAAAAATCTGCTAGGAAATTATCAGTTCCTTTTATTGGAATAATTTTGAAATTATATAGGGAAAGGAAAACTTGCCATCTATGTAACGTTCTATAATTTGGTTCACTGGGTAATTTATTGTTCGCAAGACTTGGAACTTGAGTGTTATCAACAAGAACAATGAAAGATTTTTGGAGTAGGAAAAGTGAAAACTTTTTGATCCCATTTATTACTCCTAATAATTCCTTTTCATGTGTAGTATAATTTATTTCTGCTGATTTAAAAGTACCACTTGTATATCTACAAATCTCATTTAGATCTGTTTTCAAGATTGCAGCCCAATATAAATCAGATGCATCAGTTTGAAGGATTAAGTTATCATTTTTATCAGGAATCCTTGATTCTGGAAGAGTTTTAAGTTCTTCCTTTAACTTTATGACAATTTCTGTATGTTTTGGCGTCCAACCTTTAGTATTATTTTTTCTTAATAACTTTTGTATTTCATGTATTTTCTTAGCTAACTCAGGTATGAAACCTTCAGCATAATTAAGACATCCTAAAAACTTTTCTATTTGTTTTCTATTTTCTAATTTATCAGGAAACTCACTAATTTTCCTAGATATATGAGGTTGCAATTTTATACCTGCAGCACTTAGTTTTAATCCTAAGAACTCAATTTCTTTAGTTTCTGTTACTGCTTTTCTTTCAAATAGAGCAATACCATTTTCTCTACATAATTTAGCAAAGAGTAGAAGATGTTTTTGTTGGTGTGTCGGGCCCGAGACAGAGTGACGGTATAGCAATATTTCAAAAAAATTTCGCCATAACCTCGTTATCAAAATATTTCCAAAATATTTTAATAAAGCAACGGAAAAAATCGGGCAGCATAACTCTAATATATACAGGCATCGATAACACAATTTTAAATCATCTAGCATATGATCACAATATGCAAATAATAATTTTGGCAGCATAACGGTATTACCGTACTGCAAAATTGGCTATCAACGGCACTTTTCCAGCACCTCGATATTTCCTCGTGAAACCAGCAGAGCTTCCTCGCAATATCCCCGATTAAGAAATTGGAGTGTGGGCTCCGGCGGTATTTCGCTAAACACTCGAGAAAATATTTTCTTTAGAAAAACCCTTTTTTCTAAAACCTGAAAATCCCTATTTTCTAATAATTAAGTGGATTATATATTAATTATATAACCACCTAATTAAGTATTAATTAATCCTTAATTAAGGATTAATTAAAACAAGATAGAGAGAGCCGGATGGCCTTTTAAATATGCCAAAATTGAAAGCCAAAGTTGTAATTCGAACTTTTTGCAAATCTATTTCAGGGATATCTTTAAACCTTCCAGCAAGGCTATAGATTCCTTGATCAATATTTCTCTCTAGCACATTTCATGCAATCACCGAACGTACAAAGTATTTTGGCCACCCGTTACCGAGACCTCACTTCTGAGTACATCACAGCGATTAACACTACATGCCTAAAGTAGAAACACTATCAGGATTAAGAGTCTAATGCTTCCGAGATTTTGTTCATTTTAGATAGCAGTATAAAATGAACAATCTCAGTGGTCCAGTTCAATGTTTTCAATCTCATTGAAAATCATCAATGTGTTATAATTGGAAACTCCATTTCCCTATGACGAAAGCCTAATCATCTTATATAACACATTATAGTCTTGATAAGAACATTTTCTTATCATACTGACTAGAACTTTAATGACACGTGACTTTTGGTATTTAAAGTCTTTTCTTATGAAACACCTTTCATATAAAAACACCATCACACGTCATTAATTATTAAATTTGTAAAATACTCATAACTTGCTTCAATTTCAGTTTTATTAATCCAAAATATTTACAATATAATTGGATTTTCAGGGCATTAATCCCAACAATCTCCCACTTGCCCTAAATCCAATTGGCTACATATCTGAGGCTCATCCCTTCTATATGAGTGTCAAAACTCTTTTGCACCAAAGTCTTAGTGAAGGGATCTGCTAGATTATGTGCTGAGCCAATTTTCACCACTGCCACTTCTCCACGTTCCACATAATCACGTATAATGTGAAACTTCCTCTCGATGTGCTTGGCACGTTTATGACTTCGAGGTTCCTTGGAGTTGGCCACCGCTCCAGCATTGTCACAATACAATGTGATCGGCGTAAGTCCGTCCTTGACGACTTCTAGATCCATTAGGAAATTTCGAAACCAATACGCTTATTTGGCTGCTTCCGAAGCTGCCACGTATTCGGCTTCCATGGTAGAGTCAGCAATGCAAGATTGCTTAATACTCCTCCAACTTACGGCTGCTCCTCCTAGAGTAAACACGTATCCAAACGTCGAACGCCTAGAATCCAAATCTGATTGGAAATCCGAATCTGTGTACCCAATAGGAATGAGCTCATCACTGCGATAGACAAGCATATAATCCCGAGTCCTTCTCAAGTACTTCAATATATGCTTTACAGCTATCCAGTGTTGGGGTCCAGGGTTTGACTGATATCTGTTGACTAGACCTACAACATAACAGATATCTGGCCTTGTACATAACATGGCATACATGAGGTTTCCGACTGCCGAAGCATACGGAACATCTTTCATTTCTTCTGTCTCTTCTGGGTTCTTAGGACACTGATCCCGAGACAGATGAACTCCATGTCTGAAAGGTAACGATCCTTTCTTGGAGTTAGCCATATTATATCTTGCCAACATCTTATCTATATATGCTGCTTGTGATAAACCAATCATTTTATTCTTACGATCACGACAAAGTCTGATCCCTAGAATATAACTGGCTTCACCTAGGTCTTTCATGTCAAACTGGTTTGACAACCAAATCTTAATTGCTGACAATATTCCTGTATCATTCCCAATGAGCAGAATATCGTCCACGTATAAAACTAAAAATGTTGCAACACTATCATGATGTCTCTTGTACACACATGGTTCATCAGGCAACAGTACAAATCCAAAGGATTTAATTGTCTCATTAAATCTGATGTTACATGATCTAGACGCTTGCTTAAGACCATAAATAGATCTGTTAAGCTTGCATACCATATGCTCCTGATTTCTGGCAATAAAGCCTTCAGGTTGAGCCATGTATATCTCTTCTTGAAGGTGCCCGTTCAAGAAGGCAGTCTTTACATCCATTTGCCAAATCTCATAATCAAAATGAGCGGCAATGGATAGGAGAATTCTTATGGACTTAAGCATCGCTACAGGCGAGAAGGTTTCGTCATAATCGATACCTTCTTTCTGGGTATAACCCTTTGCCACAATCCTTGCTTTAAAGGTCTTAACCTTTCCGTCCACTCCCCTTTTTCTCTTGTAGACCTATTTGCATCCAATAGGTTTAATGCCCTCAGGCGCCTCTACAAGTTCCCAGACTTTATTGGAATACATTGAATCTAATTCAGATTCCATGGCTCTGACCCAACGGTCAGCGTCTATATCCGTTATAGCTTCATCATATGTGATAGGATCAAATACTTCAGATTCAACCACTTGGGTCAATCCTAGGTATCTGTCAGGTGCCCTGACAATCCTCCCACTACGACGAGGCTGTTGTGTACTCGTCCCTTCATATGTTGTATGTACTACATCATATGTATCTAGCACATTTTCAGTTACTATGGGTTCTTGGAATTCAGAATCTGATGTTGTCATTTCTTCTAACATAATTTTGCTTCTACCCTTGTGGTCATTTACGAAATCATCTTCAAGATATTTGGCATTAGTGCTTACAAACACTTTGTGATCGCTCGGATCGTAAAATGTACCACCTCTTGTTCCTTTAGGATAACCTATGAACAAGCAAACCTCTGTTCTTGATTCCAACTTATCAGGATCCTTCCTTAACACATGAGCTGGGGTTCCCCATATCTGAAGATAGGAGACACTGGGCTTTCGCCCTCGCCACAGTTCCATTGGTGTTTTAGGAACTGACTTGGATGGAACAAGGTTTAATATGTGTGCCACCGTTTCGAGTGCAAAGCCCCAAAACGAACTTGGTAGGGTAGCATGACTCATCATAGATCTTACCATTTCCATCAGAGTTCTATTTCTCCTTTCTGCAACACCATTTTGCTAGGGTGTACCCGGTGCAGATAATTGAGATCTAATCCCATTTGCAGTGAGAAATTCTAGAAACTCTGTAGACAGATACTCACCACCACGATCTGATCGAAGTGCTTTGATAAGTTTTCCAGTTTGATTTTCAACTTCAGCCTTGAATTCTTTGAACTTTTCAAAAGATTCAGACTTATATCTCATCAAATAAACGTATCCGTATCTGGAGTAATCATCCGTAAAGGTGATAAAATACTCAAAACCTCCTCTTGCTTGAATACTCATAGGACCACACACATCCGTATGAATTAACTCAAGCAATTCTGTGGCTCGATTACCTTTAGATTTAAAAGATCTCTTGGTCATTTTACCTTCCAAGCAGGATTCACAGACTGGTAGTTCTGTTAAGTCCAAGGGACTCAACAATTCGTCTGAAATTAGTCTTTGGATCCTTTTTGGATTAATATGACCAAGACGTAAATGCCACTTGTACGCCTCATTAGGCATAAGAGTTTTTCTTTTGGATGGTAAGTCAAGCGTAGTAGTGTTGAGTTCGAAATTAGGGTTTTTATCGGGGTTATAACAAGAAAAGATCATCTTTTACCGTGCCAGAGCAAATAAACCTTTTGTTTTGCTTAATGGTAAAATTTTGTTCAAAACAAACATTGAAACCATTATTTATTAAACAACTCACAGAAATCAGATTTCTGCGAACACACGGTATATACAGAATGTCTTTCAGTATCAAAACCCTATCACCAAAATACAAATTTACAGTCCCTACTGCTAATACAGATATACTTGTATTATCCCCGAGCAGTAGCTGCATCTCACCATCTTCAAGCTTTCTGGTTAGTTTGAACCCCTGTAACGAATTACAGATATGATTAGTTGAACCCGAGTCCACACACCAGGAATCTGGTGGACTTCCAACTAAACATAATTCAATCAAACAAGATATCGATATACCTTGTCCAGATGGCTTAGCAGGAAGACTTGCTAAGTATTTTGGACAATTCCTCTTCCAGTGCCCATTTTCACCGCAGTGGAAACATTTTCCTTTGCTAGGTTTACCCTTCTTCTTCTGAACCTTTTTCTTGGGATTGGGAACCTTTCCTTTTCCCTTTTTCCACTTGTTGGCTTTTGAGGCCGTGGAAGTCGATGCCTGTGCCAGGAGAACAGTTCCCTTAGCTTTCATCACTCCCTCTGCCACCTTAAGTTCATTCATCAATTCAGGCAGAGAAAAATCCAATTTGTTCATAGAATAATTTTGCCTGAATGTGTCGAACGACTTTGGCAGAGAGCATAGGATCATATCCTGTTTGCTGAGATCATCAAATTTAGCACCAAGGCTTTCAATTTCGTTCAGGCAAGCCATCATGTTCATAACATGATCCTGAACAGGTGATCCCTCAGACATCTTGGTAACTAACAGCCTCCGTATCAATTCGAGCCTCTTGGCTCGATTCTGTCCTCCAAACATTTGATGGAGATGATCGATCATGTTCCTAGCAGTTGGCATCTCATGCATTTGATGCTTGAGAACATTGGAGACAGATGCCAGGATATAAGACCTAGCCAAATCATTGGACTTGATCCAATTTGCATAAGCATTTCTCATATCCTGATTGGCCGTAGTTTCCGATACCCCCGGACAAGGTTCAATGAGCACTTGTTTCAGATTCTCGTAACCAAACACGATGTCAAGATTCATCTTCCAGTCAGCATAGTTAGACCCTTCAAGCCTATTTTCTTTTAGGATCGATTGAAGCGGGCTAGCGGTCGTCATTGTTTTAAAACTGAAATATTTTAAAAAAGTGCAAGTTATGATTCTGTATTTTATTTCTTTTGCGTCGAACCAATAAATGAAATCCACGTAAGCATTTTTGGTTTACGCAATGGTGACTTATCTAACCGCAGTTGACTCCCCGGAAGCGAGGTCGAAAACCGCTTAGAAAAGCAAGAATTAATCTTAATTAACATGCCATCTATGTAACAGCCCAAAGACCCGCCGTTCGATATTGTCCGCTTTGACCAAGGGTAGACCCCAAGCGCCTCACGGTTTTACGTTTCGAGCCACTGGTATAACCCAGTGCACCCAAAAGGCCTCTACTCAGGGGAGAGGGATCCACTACTTATAAAGCAGCTTCAAACCACTCTCCAATCCGATGTGGGACAAGCACCTTAGGCTATTACAGTCCACCCCCCCATAAGGGCCCAGCGTCTTCGCTGGCACACCGAATCCGGGTCCCTGGCTCTGATACCATTTGTAACAGCCCAAAGACCCGCCGTTCGATATTGTCCGCTTTGGCCAAGGGTAGACCCCAAGCGCCTCACGGTTTTACGTTTCGAGCCACTGGTATAACCCAGTGCACCCAAAAGGCCTCTACTCAGGGGAGAGGGATCCACTACTTATAAAGCAGCTTCAAACCACTCTCCAATCCGATGTGGGACAAGCACCTTAGGCTATTACAGTCCACCCCCCCATAAGGGCCCAGCGTCTTCGCTGGCACACCGAATCCGGGTCCCTGGCTCTGATACCATTTGTAACAGCCCAAAGACCCGCCGTTCGATATTGTCCGCTTTGGCCAAGGGTAAACCCCAAGCGCCTCACGGTTTTACGTTTCGAGCCACTGGTATAACCCAGTGCACCCAAAAGGCCTCTACTCAGGGGAGAGGGATCCACTACTTATAAAGCAGCTTCAAACCACTCTCCAATCCGATGTGGGACAAGCACCTTAGGCTATTACAGTCCACCCCCCCATAAGGGCCCAGCTTCTTCGCTGGCACACCGAATCCGGGTCCCTGGCTCTGATACCATTTGTAACAGCCCAAAGACCCGCCGTTCGATATTGTCCGCTTTGGCCAAGGGTAGACCCCAAGCGCCTCACGGTTTTACGTTTCGAGCCACTGGTATAACCCAGTGCACCCAAAAGGCCTCTACTCAGGGGAGAGGGATCCACTACTTATAAAGCAGCTTCAAACTACTCTCCAATCCGATGTGGGACAAGCACCTTAGGCTATTACAATCTAGGTAACTCTTACCAAACTATGTTAATCTACCATGTTAACCTTTGGTCTCTAAGTGAATGTAACATAGCTCCGAAGGGAGGTTAATACATCACTTAGTCAAGCGTAAACCATTACCTAGAAATTCGTACGAGTAGATCAAGCACTCCACGGAGGCGTGGTCGAGTTGACTTTCCCCGTACTTCATTCTATCCGTAGAAGCCTAATCTTGTATACCGCGAATACATACCCGCCGAAGGGAGTAGTATATATCCACTATACTATAGACGGGTAATGGAGGCCGTGAGAATCCAACTCTTTTCATCTCGCTCCCACTTGAATTTTATAGAATTTGTGGATTATCTTTGATTATTAAATAATCACTTTTGGCGTCTTATAATTATTGGAAGTAATTAATCTAATTAATATGCTTCCACCAGGATTATTAAATAATCCTAATAATATTTTAAGGCTTTAATAACTCTTTATTAATTTAAGCCAAAAAATATTAATCCAATTATGCATCGTATTTAATCTCTATTAAACATTATTTATCTAATCATATTAAATAAATCATGCATAATTGAAACAACATAATATCACATATTATCATGCCATTTTTAAAATTAAAAGCATGCTTGCAAATAATTATCACATAATTATCGCGCTTTAAATTTTTAATGACCCCTTAAATAAATATGTTTTAAATTATCACATAATTTAAATCATATTTACTGATTCGGAAATTAACCAGGAAGATTATTGAAATCAATTCCCCGAAAATTACCATTCCACGCAAATTCCCAGGAAACACTGGAGGGGTCACAACGGTCCCACTTAAAACCCAGCCTCCTTAGACAGAACTTATGTGCACAGTATCAGATTTAAAATTATGCATTTTATGCTTTATCAATGCGAGTATATAATCAGAGCCCCGGTCTGATACCAGTTGTTGGTGTGTCGGGCCCGAGACAGAGTGACGGTATAGCAATATTTCAAAAAAAATTTGCTAGAACCTCGTTATCAAAATATTTCCAAAATATTTTAATAAAGCAGCGGAAAAAATCGGGCAGCATAACTCTAATATATACAGGCATCGATAACATAATCTTAAATCATCTAGCATGTGATCACAATATGCAAATAATAATTTTGGCAGCATAACGGTATTACCATACTGCAAAATTGGCTATCAACGGCACTTTCCCAGCACCTCGATATTTCCTCGTGAAATCGGCAGAGCTTCCCCGCAATATCCCCGATTAAGAAATTGGAGTGTGGGCTCCGGCGGTATTTCGCTAAACACTCGAGAAAATATTTTCTTTAGAAAAACCCTTTTTTCTAAAGCTTGAAAATCCCTATTTTCTAATAATTAAGTGGATTATATATTAATTATATAACCACCTAATTAAGTATTAATTAATCCTTAATTAAGGATTAATTAAAACAAGAGAGAGAGAGCCGGATGGCCTTTTAAATCTGCCAAAATTGAAAGCCAAAGTTGTAATTCGAACTTTTTGCAAATCTATTTCAGGGATATCTTTAAACCTTCCAGCAAGGCTATAGATTCCTTGATCAATATTTCTCTCTAGCACATTTCATGCAATCACCGAACGTACAAAGTATTTTGGCCACCCGTTACCGAGACCTCACTTCTGAGTACATCACAGTGATTAACACTACATGCCTAAAGTAGAAACACTATCAGGATTAAGAGTCTAATGCTTCCGAGATTTTGTTCATTTTAGATAGCAGTATAAAATGAACAATCTCGGTGGTCCAGTTCAATGTTTCCAATCTCATTGAAAATCATCAATGTGTTATAATTGGAAACTCCATTTCCCTATGACAAAAGACTAATCATCTTATATAACACATTATAGTCTTGATAAGAACATTTTCTTATCATACTGACTAGAACTTTAATGACACGTGACTTCTGGTATTTAAAGTCTTTTCCTATGAAACACATTTCATATAAAAACACCATCACACGTCATTAATTATTAAATTTGTAAAATACTCATAACTTGCTTTAATTTCAGTTTTATTAATCCAAAATATTTACAATATAATTGGATTTTCAGGGCATTAATCCCAACATTTTTCTATGTTCTTCTATGGTGTTTGAACAAATAAGAATATCATCAATATAAACAACCATCAATTCTCTATATTTGCTAAATATATCGTCCATCTTTCTTTGATATATTGATGGAGCATTTTTTAATCCAAATGACATTACTAACCATTCGTAATGTCCTTGAGAGGCACTGAAAGCTGTATATTGGATGCTATTATCTTCCATTTTTACTTGTCAAAATCCAGATGTACAATCAAATTTTGAGTAATAAGATTTATTCTTTACTAGGTCTATTAATACTTCTTTATTGGGTAATTGATAACTATCACCCTTAGTAAAATGGTTTAATCTTTTGTAATTTATTACCATTCTTGCTTTATTTCTTTTCTTTTCAGCTTCTTTCATTACCATGAATGTTGGACTAGAAAAGAGGCTAAAACTTTTCCTAATTAATCTTTTATCTAAAAGTTCTTTAATTTGTTTTTTAAATTCATCTTCTTCACTTAAGGTATATCTCATAGGTTTTTCTTTAATTATTATATTATCTGTTAATTCTATTCTAGCTCTTGGGTAATCCTTTTTCCAAAAAGCCAATGGATGGTCACTATAATTTTCTTTTATCTCACTTGTAACCGTTTCTAAATTTATTCTTTTTATAAGTATTTTATTTATTGGTATTTGTATTTTTTCGTATATAGAGTGTTCACCACGCTTAGCTGACTAAACTCTGAAGGGATGGTTTAGTCGTGGTAATTTTAACAAATGACCACACTTTGTTTTAAGCACAATAGAATATGCATTTTGCATATAATATTGAAATTGTTGTAGGAAATCATTTCCTAATAATATAGCAACTTCTAGTTCATTATATTCATATATTCTAGGAAGCATTATTATTTTACTTCCTAGGACAATATCAACATCTATTGCAGATCTGTGTATATCTTGTGATTTTCCAGTCACACCTTTTGTTCTGATTTTTCCATCTTCCTTCCAATTATTAATCAGAAAGGTTTTGAATATAATTATTTTAGATCCAGTATCTATTAAAGCACAAGTTATTATTTCATTTTCAGGAGTTTCTCTTATTCCTACCTGAATGAAAACACTAACTGTAAAGTTATATCCTTTCATCTTATTCTTGGACAATATATGACTTTGTCTTCTATACAGAGTGTTACTCCATCTTTTTCTATCTTATAGTAATTACAAATATCCAGGAAAGCATTTCCTAAGATTATGTCATAGGAACTTCCCGTCATATTTTCATCTAAATAACATTTGACAATTATTCTAGATTTATCAATATTTATTGAAATAGATATTTGCTGGTTACATGCAACTATCTTTCCTTCAAAGTTTTCATAATAGAAATTCTCATTCAAGGTTTCTATCATTAACCCTTTATTTTTTATTTTAGCAAAATGATTTGCGCTTGCTCCTGTATCTATCAAAATTTTTTGTTCTTTAATATATTCTTGACCATTAAAGTATTCTCCAAAAATGATCATTGTTTTATTTACTGAATTTTTATTTATACTTAAATTTCTAGTTATATTCATTTTTTGATTTCTCCTAGCTATACTATTTTTTCCAAATTCTATTTGAGGAGTTTTACTAGAAGATCCTTCTTCTATTAAAGGTTTATTTATGATTTCTAATTCATAATTTGTTATTTCTTTAGGGTCTTCAAGAAGAGGTAATTTAGCTGAAGCTATTTCCCTACATTCTTCATCTATTTCTAAATGTGGTTTATCTTGATAAATTTTTCCATAATTACTATTACTTAGAACATATAAAGCTCTGTAGTAAATTGAGAAAGCTTTACTTTTATCTTTCAACCCTATATCTTTTATGAATTTGTAATGTAAACTTAAAGTTTCGTCTATATTATGATCATTTATATTCACACTATATTTAGGATATAAATCAAATAATATTTGTTTATAACACAAATTTCCTTCTATTGTTCCTAGATGACTTCTCTTTGCATCTGTAAATCTTTGATCATGAAGAGAAAGTACTATAGGACTATCTATTCCTTCTCTAAACAATGATTTTACTAGAAATTGAACTCTTCCTAAATATATATATTGTATTTTACTTTTTTCCTTTTTATCTTTTATCTTGTTCAAAGCTTGATTTATAGTATTTCTTGTTAACAAGTTAATCTTAACTTGCCCCGAAGTATGTTCAATGTTTATAGATTTTTCTACTTCATGGTAGTCATATATATTTATTTTCTTTCTTTTTATAAGACTTGATATCCCTTTAAATATACTTTGACTAGGGTTTGTAGCATTTAATTTTAGTTTCTTTATCTTATCTAAAGTTTCTTTATTGAAGGTAATGCGTTCTGCATATCCTTCTGGTCCTTCATAAATCTCTATTTCTTCATCAGATAATTCTGTTATTTCAGAACTCATTCTGATTCAGTATCTAATTCTGAAGGTATTTCATTTTCTGATAGATCGGATTCTTCCATATATATTTCTTTTCCAAAATAGTTTTCTATATGAGAAACTTCTTCAAGTTCATCTCTTATTTCTAAAAATTCAATTTCTATATTTTTAATATGTTTAGCTTTAGGTTTTGGACATTCAGGTGATTTATATAATACCCCGTAAATTTTTATTTATTTATTCATCTCTCCATTATTTAAATTTTTATTTAATTTTATTTATCTCTTACTTTTTATTATGATAATAAAATATATTAATAGATAAGAATGATGTTAGCGGTTTATAGAGAGTTGTGGGGAAGTGGGAGTCCCACCAAATTAGTGAAAGCCGACTTACCTCAACCCTATTAGAATTCTTCTCACTCCCTATTAGAATTCCGCTCACATTTTTTTATAAGAAAAAGAGAGAGAGACGGCGCTGAAAAGAGAAGAACAAAATCTTCTACGAAGCAACATAAGAGGAATCGGGAAATCGACTAAAGAAGAAGGAAAAAGCTAGTCCATTCTTCTTTGTTTAATTCTAGCGGTAACATTCTCACTATATTAGTTATATACTTATTAGTTCGGTAAAGGAGGATATTAGATGCATAGATTACAAGTTGTGTTCTCGCATATTAAATTTCGCACTTTCGCCGCCCTTCTTGTGAAGTTCTGGAAACCATAAACATTATCCGTTATGCACAAACCATAAGTCCCATTCAGTTATGGAATTAACCGGATATTATAGTACTCTTTCATGCCTAAACTGCACAGAAGTAGATAAATTCCTCAATAGTGTACTTGCGTGGTTCGTATAATTATGCATAGATATTGGTAATCCTTTGAAGGTGGCGTGCATTAATGTATTAAATTGCCTAATCATGACTCCCAGACTATGTAATAGTAATTACAAGTGAGATGATTTGCTTATAGTACCACTTACAGTGGATAGGGAAACACGTTTCTTATGTATATATATAGTTATAATTATATACTTCTGTGGTCACTTCTATTAGGGGAGATTTAGATTGTCTTGATTATAAAAATTTAATTAACTATGGCATTATGATTTTTACTGTTATTTGTTATTAGATTTAATCGGTCGGGATTAGAGTCATACTCACGAGACATTTAGGGTACCTAGAAGTCATCAAGTTGAGGTAAGTAATTTTCAACGCTTTTCTATTGCTTCGGTAAAATTTATATTGAACATATAATTATATAATTTCTAAATTATTGAACTATTGTTTTTATATGAAAATTAAATTATGAAAACTCTTATAAGTTTTTATCTGATCCCATTGAGTTATGTATGTATGTGTGTCTCCGGAGTCATCTGCGTGCTTTGGTCAAGGCTCATCTGTTATGTCGTCCCTCAAGAGGGTCATCTGTTATGTCGTCCCTTCAAAACGGTCATCTGTTCCGTCCCATAACGGGTCATCTGTTATGTTTTATGTTCGTCCCTTAAGAGGGTCATCTGTACGTACCCTCTGACCAAGGGTTCATCTGCTAAGCTCTGTACTCAATGGAGAATATATTTTATGGAAAAATTTAGTTTTGGAAAATCTATGTTATATGTGAGTCTATGAACATGTAATGATTTGCATGTTATGATTGTTTTAATTGTCTAATGCTTTAATATGTCATTATATCTATATGAAAATTTTGTTTGATCCAATAGACTAGTTTTGGGAATTGCTTATTGAGTATGCGGCTCACCCCTCGCTAATATTTTTTTTCAGATATTTAGTTGGCTTTGGAGTTAGCAGAAACGGACGAGAGAGTCAGTTCATCATTTAGTATTTTACTTTCTACTTTGATATTTTGGGACTTTTAGTTATTTAGACTAGAACAGTTGGGATTGTTTATGCTTGAGACTTTGAATTAAGAACTGTAATAGGTAAGACCTTTCCGCTGCACTGTTTTAAGAATTTATTTTGAGTATTTTATTTTGAACTTAGTTGCTCTGTTTATCGAGGCTTAGTATCCTTGAGTCTCTTGGGACTTAGGGGCACTGCCGTGTTACATCCCGGAAACGGGGTGTGACAATTTATGACCTTCTTCTCCACAATTCCAACATTGACATTTAGTTAATTTTTTATTTCTTTCCTTATTAGATTTGTTTTCATATTTATTTCTCTTGAAAAATTTTCTTCTAGGTTTAATATTTTTTCTTTGAAAATTTTTATATTTTTTATATTTTTTCTTATAAAATTTTCTTTTATTCCTTTTAGGGTATGTTTTCTATTACTTCACCATTGTGTAGGTAATTCTACTGTATCACAACAGAGTTTAGTTATTCTTTTAGATTTTTTTATAGAGCTGTTGTTCACCACATATTCTTTTCAGTTCTGTTGTTAAAACTTTTATTCTACCTCCAAGATTTTGAGGATACACATCTTTCTTTTCTTTCCATACTTTATTCATGTGATTATTCCAGGGATAAGGAAGTTTAGTGTAAAACATATTTAGCATTATTTCTTGAGATTCTGTACTATAATATTGGGTATAATAATAATCTCTAAATTCACATATATAATTTTTTATATTGCACATTGAGAGTATACTTAGGTTTATTAGATTACTTCTTGCTTCATCTTTTTCTCTTTCTATCTCTAATTCTTTATTAGCTATCCATGATTCTCCTAAAAATTCATCAGATATATTTGGAACTATACTTTGTACTCCTGTTCTTATATCTATATCAAAACCAGTTTCCATTCCAACTTTCATTATTCCTTGTATGTCAGGAGATACTCCTTCCCACCATTTAAGAACTATTCCATCAAACGTAGTTATAATATATTCACTCTTTTTACTAGCTCCCAATATATATCATCTTGAGTTAATAAAAAGGCTATCATATCGTTTTGCCACTTTACTATAGCTTTTCTATTATCTAGTTGACAATCTAGATTTAATTTACTCCCTTGGAGATTTATAGGTTCACTATATTGTTCAGTGGGTTGATATTTTGGATTATAAGATATATTCTTCTTACTTTGTTCTTTATTTCTCTTAGGTCTATAATATGTTTTAGGGTAATTATCATTAGAACCTATAGAGGATTCTGGAGCTTCATTAGTTACTCCTGAAGGTCCTCCAGTTGTATTCATTCTAACTTCATATTCAACTATATCATCTAGATTTATTTTTTCAAATTCTTCTATTAAATCATTTACCTCATTCATTGTTCTCAATATTTTCTTCTAATTTAGCTTCTTCTATAATTTCCTTTAATTTTGATTCTTCCTTAATTTTATTTTGTCTATCATCTTGTTCTTTTAATAATCTAGGAAGGTATATTGTATACATATATTCATCAAATGATCCAAGTTCATATTTCTTTTCTGTTGGTACAGTAACAATCATTGTAGGTGTTTTTATTGTTCTTTCTATTTCTTTTTTCTTATCTAATTTTGTCTTTTTAATATTATCTTGAATAAGATTATTTAATTTTTTTATTTCAATCCTAATAACTTAGATTTCTGTATTTATATTCTTTATTTCAGATTTTAATTTTACTAATTCCTCTAATAATGTATTTATAGCATTTGCAACTGATTCAATATGATTCATTATGGTGAAGCTAGTTGTCAATCTGTATCATCATAGGATTCATATCCTCCTTCTGTATATGTTTCATTTAAATTCCATTTATCCGAGCAAAAATTTAAATATATTAAAGTTGTATGTATTAATATTCCTATTATCTAACTTTCTATTATTGATTTTATGATTTTTTCCATTTTTGCCAATTTTCTGTGGCTTCTTCCTTCTGTTTTCTTATTTTTTGTTTACACAATTTTATTTTAGTTTTTATTTCTTTATTTTCTTTATTACTTTTACTTCCTCTTTTATATTCTTCTAGTATTGATCTTAATCTTAAAATATTATTTATATTATCAATCCATTTGTTTAAATGGTTAACTTGATTAGGTTTTAATAATCTGACCATTTATATTGTCAAAAGATTTATATAGTGATCTCTATCTCTTTTATGGTTATTCATTCTATCATAATAATATTCATTAGGATATTTTTTATATTGGTTTTTATACCATTTATAGATTGAATCGAAGTATTTTATTGATTCGATTATTTTCCTTTTATCAAATATTTTCATTTTGTTTATTATTTATTTGGATTGTATGGCTCTGATACCATTTAGACGCGGATATATATACACTACCAAAAAAATCAGGATTAGTGACCGCCTGATCGGTCACTAATTTATTAAAAATCGGTCACTAATCGACATCAGTGACCGATCAGTGACCGATCAAGGTCGGTTGGTAAAAACCTCGCAACTAATTATTCAGTGATCGATTTTTGTCGGTCACTAATTTAATGACCGATAAATCGGTCACTAAAATTACAAGAACGGTCACTAACCAAATTATACGTCTATGTTAAGTCGGTCATAAATCGGTCACTAAATCAGTGACCGCACACAAATCGGTCACTAAAGTCTTAAATGATTTCAGTCACTAATCGGTCACAAATTATAGTGAATCGGTCTAATTTTCTTCAATTCAGGATGACGCTTTCTTTTGTGACCGATAGAATCGGTCACTAATTAAACTGATTCCTAATTTTGTATTTAATTAAAATTATATTTTTTATTTTTAATTTCTATATTATTTTAATGAATCAATTAAAAGCTTAATTCAAATAAACAAAAGTAATAATATCAAACAAAATACTTTAACATCTAACATAATATCTCAATCATATTACAAATTATCCAATTAAAAGTATGAAGTTTCTCAAACCATTGACAACAAGGTCAAATGAGTTTTCACCAAGTTTTCGATCACCTTCATTGTTCCATGTAAAAACTTGAAAGACTTGTTGGATGTGTGGCCCGAATTAGCTATTTCTAAAGTATTCTCTATGCACTTTCTTTGCCTCTTCGGCAATCTTTTTTGCTTCCCTAATTGCAGCCTCTTCTCTTTTCTTCAATCACCTTTATTTGTTCTTCATTGATAGTGTGGTTTAGACTACGTGCCTCATAATTTTCCTAAAAAAATATCAACAATACCATAAATTGTAAGTATACATAATTTACAAGTGAAAGTATATAACTAGTAATTCATTTGTAAATGATTCCTAAATATAAATCAAAGATTCATTTGTATTTCAAGTAACTCAAATGATCAAATTTTTATTAATGGAGTATGGTAGCAATTTTAAATTCAAAGAACATAAATAGCATAGTGTAAATTGTTCTAACTTCCTTCCACAATTTACTGAAGACGTAAACAAATATCATGTTTCCACACTACAAAAATGATCTCATCCACTTTTGTATTAAAAGATTTCACGTTTCCCATTTTTGTGTTTTAACAATTCTCAACTTCCACAAATGGCTAAAAGAGCCAAACAACAAGAGCATTTCTGTGAGATTCTTTTAAAGACAATGTGCGCAACAACTTACGCAATTACAAAATATACCAACAATATCAAAATCACAAATGAAAATCACCAAATCCACGATAACATAAAAATCAATAATCAAACATTGCTATATGAAATCATATCCTAAATCCATTTTAATAAACCAACGTATACAACAACTTATTCAATTACCAAATATATCAACAATGCCAAAATCTCAAATGAAAAAATATCAAATTCATTAAAATTACCTTAACTTTTTTAGACCTTTGATCACAATATTCTCCTTCACCTCTTTGTATTCGGTGGGTTCGAGCATGAATTTGAAGAGGTGTAATTTTCACAGTTGAATTTTCCATTACCTATAAAATAATAATTAAAGATATTAAAAAAATATAAGAATGACTTGAAATAATATACATAACATTACAAATAAATACATAAAACAAACCATTCTACGTCCATGCTCCGCAAATGAAATTGAACCTCTTGTGTGCCGAGTAATCGATCCATCCTTTTAAGTCATTCGATTTTGCTTGGCTTTAGCACACTTCTCAGGGTTTCATTTCATAAAAAAATCAATCAAGTTAAGATACATATACATACACACAGACATACATTTTTGCAAGTCACAAACTTGTCACACATAATACCACCAAGACAACATCAGGGATTCTAGATAACCAAGAGCAGCACTTGCCTTCATCATAAATATAAATACTTTTGCCATGTTTTTATTAAAGTTTATATGACAAGTATTTTATTGAAATCCCACCGTTATAAAAGAAACATTAACATAATCATGACTAGAAAAGCTTCGGCTAACAAAATTATGCTTAAGCATCCATTGCCAAACCCAAACCTAAGCACTCTGTTATGTTAGCACAAGATACTCATCCCTTCATACACGCAAGGTAACTACATCAAAAGTGCAAGAATCTGAAATTTACTAATAAGATCTCTGGATACATACCTTAGAACCATCTTCCAAGTACTTAATTCCAATTCCAACCTTGCACAGTTTACTGCAAAACACTAATGTGCCATTATTTTATCGAAAATAATGAAAACAATACACAAAGAAAAGGCATTAGCATCTAACCCTGTGACAAGTATTCCAGTTTCACAATCTCATCACCAATTCTTATCTATAACAACAACATGATGACAACATCGTCATATTCATATCAAAATACAATTCCAAATTGCATAGCCAGTCTCAACTGCATAGAATACCCCAATCAAGAACCTCAGTCAAAAAGCAGAAAATAAACTTAAACCCACCAAAGGACCTGAACACAAGAGCCCTCTCTCTCTTTCTTATTGTACATAAAAGATAGAGTAACAGAGCAATTAGCTTCTTATCCCAAGAAAGAGTTTCAGATTTCAATCAACAAGAACTACAAATGGCTAAAAGAACCAAACAACAAGAGAAGTCCAAGAAAAACTCAGATTTTCGGCATCTGTTTCAGGCAGAAGTGGAACTCAACACAGTGATGTAAATAAACCCCATTTAAATTTCTACCTTTAATGCTCGTCTAGAGACCTTTCACCATCTCCCCACTGAAGAAATTTAAGCAGCTCTTTTTTTGGGCGCTGGCTTGAGAGAGAAGGAGAGAAGGCGGCAGGATGGCTGAAGGCAGGAGCCGGCTATGTCGGCGGTGGCTAGCAGCGGCGGACGGTGGCTAGCAGGCAACGGCGGGCGGTGGCTTAAGGCGGCAGGAACGGCGGTAGTGTGGGAGATACATGGCGGCGTGTGAGAGAGAATTTTGCCCTATGTATACTTTGTGAGAATGAATGAGCGACAAATTAAATTTGGGAGAGAATGAAAGCGGGAGACAATCGAGTTAATAGGCGGGATAGCAATTTTGCAAATTTTGTGGTGAAAGCACGATTTGATTTTTGGGTCATAGAATGAAAAGGGATTTTTGGGTTTTGTTGGCTTCCTGACCGAAAAAAAAGAGGGATACTTATGTTCCTTTCTTTTTTTTTTTCTTTAATATACTTATGCTATTAAAATGTTAAAATACTAAATTGTACTTAATAGACATATATATGTTAGAAAATTTTAATTAATAGGTAAAAGTATTAAATTTTATAAATTTATGTTGAATTAGTTAATAAGTTAGTTGTTTAACTTTTAATTGATTTTCTAATTAAGATTTTAATATTTAACTAAGTTTGCATCAATTATTATAACAAATGAACTTAAACTAGCTTCAATTGAACCCAAAAAAAGGTTGACTTTAAATAGCTTATTATTAATTAATTCAACCACTTAGTCGAGTTTTAAATTTAATATAATAAAATTGAAACTTAATCAGCATCGAATCTTCTACTCCATTTTGGTGTTTCATCTCATACTCCACCGTCTCGATGCGTGACATGTGTACAATTTTGACTGATTTTCTAACACAGAGAATTATGGTATTATCAATATAAGGGAAAGAAAATCTTTATATATCTAATATTTAAAAAAAAAATTATATATCCAATAACAACATTGAATATCAAATTTATCAACGTTTGAATGTTAAATTTATATTTTTCAAAGTTTGAATATTATAAAATATATTTAATATTAAATATAACAACTTTCAATATCAATTTAATATTTTTACTTTGAATATTAAGCTTTTTATGTTTAATTAAGTTTGCATCAATTATTATATAAAATGAACTTAAACGATCTTTAATTGAACGAATTCAAGTGGTCTGATTTTAAATAGCTTGTATTAATTAATTCAATAAATTTTAGTCGATTTTTAAATTTAATCTAATTCACAAATATATATCATTCTTCTAGGATTCGAATACCAAGCTTGCCTGACTGTGAGACCGAATGGTCGAACAGAGACGAAAGTCGGCCATAGTGATCCGGGAGTCCCATGTGGAAGGGCTCTCGCTCAACGGATCAAACATACGCCAGGGATAACAGGCTGATGACTCCCAAGAACTCTTATCAACGGAGTCGTTTGGCACCTCGATGTCGACCCATCACATCCTGGGGGTGAAGAAGGTCCCAAGGGTTCGGTTGTTTGCTGATTTAAGTGGTACGTAAGTTGGGTTTAGAACGTCGTCATATCAATTCTCAAGTGGATCACTTTGATCCCATGAATATTTCAAAAAATATTTTTAAACTTAACTTAACTAAGTTAAATTGAGTTTCAAATTAAATGTAATAAAATTCTAAATTTTGATTTGATTCACAAATCGATTCTAACATTCGTCCAAACTATGAATTTCAAATCAATTATCAAGTGGATCATTTTGATTCAATCAGTATTTTGAAACATATTTAAACAGTTAATGATCAAATTTGACTTTGTAATTAATGTTTGGTATAGATTTGGTTAAATAAAAGTATAATTTCAATATTTATAGCATTTTCCCTCTAATACTAATAAATCAAAACAATAATAAATTCAAAATTGATTTGTTTACATTTTTTTGGTTTTTTTTTTTTAAATATCCTAAAAAATGTGATTAGTGACCGATTAATCCTGTTTTCGATCAAATTCGACTGTGTTCAAAGAACAAAAGGACAATGTTTGGTATAGGTTTGACTAAATAATTAATGATCAAATTTATACTTTGTGAAAATAATTTCATTAAATCATTTGATATATACATTATTTGTATTTTAGGTATTTTCAATATTTTTTTCACTAATATTAATAAATAAAAGCAATAATAAATTCAAAATTGATTTATTTATATTTTTATGTTTTTTTTAAAATTAATTAAAACATCCTGAAAAATGTGATTAGTGACTGATTAGTTACCGATATGATTTTCAGGCACAACATCAGTGACCGATTAGTGACCGAAATATATCAAAATTAAACAATATGTGACCGATCAGTGACCGATATTCATTGGTCATAGTATCAGTGACCGATCAGTGACCGATTATACCAATTCAAGCAATCAGCGACCGATCTGTGATCGATAATAATCGGTCACAGAATCAGTGACCGATTAGTGATCGATTCAGAAACTCAGTGACCGATTAGTGACCGATAAAATATCGGTCACAAAATCAGTGACCCCATTATACCACACGCAAAAAATCAGTGACCGATCTGTGACCGATAATAATCGGTCATAGAATCAGTGACCGATCAGTGACGGATTAAATTTTGGGTCAGAAACTCAGTGACCGATCTGTGACTGACAGTAATCGGTCACAGAATCAGTGACCGATCAATGACCGATTAGTGACTGATTTGTTACTGAAATTTATGCGGTCACTAATCGGTCACTAATTATTATATATATATGTGATATCGGTCATTGATCGGTCACTGATCGGTTACTGATCAGTGACCGATTTATCGGTCACTGAAAATCGGTTGGAAAAAGCCTGTTTTTTGGTAGTGATATTTTGGGTGATATTAAACATGATATTAAAATTAATGGTATTAAACATGGTTATTAATAAATTATATTATTGCCTTTTCAATATATTTTAGTCTTCTTATTTCAGAAGCTAACATTGCTTCATGGAACTCTATTTGCTTTAGAATATGATATTCTTCAACATTAAATAAATTATCTTTATTAATAGTTTTAATAAGTTGTAATTTTTCTTTCTCAATTTTTATTCGGGCTTGTTGAAAATCTATGCTAATTTGTATATTTCTTGTTATTTCACGGATCCTTTTATAATATTTACTTGGCATTCTTATACTTATAAATTGTGCCAAACAAATTCTAAATAAAAACAAAATAATAATTCTTCAATTGTTAAAGGACGAATATGATATAATTGTATATATGCATCTAATATATTAAAAACCATAGCTCTAAATGTTTCTTTAATTATATTATTCATTTTATCAATTTAATTATCTCGTTCGTAAATTTGTTCTATAGCTATTATAATTTTATTTATAAAATTTAACTTTTTATTTGTTTTTGCACAATTTTCATCACAGTCTATTTGATTTATATTATGCTTTTCTGTATGTTTTCTTCCTAACATTCTCATTCTGTCTGTAGCGCCCCTTAACACTACAACCCCGCACAGTTATACTTCCCGAGTGGATGTGAGACCTAGCACTCGAGAAATACTTCGGCGAACGGACAAGACTATACAATACTAGAGTACGAAATTTAAACCCAACGGAAAATAAACATGAGCAATAAAAAGGGGACAATATATAACGAAACACATATTATTAAGATGAGTAGGTAATTACAGCGATAGATCTAACTTCACAGGAGAGTGCGTATTAAAAGATGTACATGCACTCGTGATCTCTCTAGATAACTGAAATGTGACACGTTAAAGCTTCAAGATACCTCTAAGGCGTCGATGCTTAGATTCCTGAAATCATGAATTAAAAGAGTAGGAGGGTTAGTCAAAATGACTAAGTGACGGGGGGTTTGAGGTTTATGATAATAAGTAAGGTTTTTTTTTGAAATCTTTTGACCAAGAAAATCTTGGTTTAAAAAAAATATACTATATAGTAACAAATAATTATATGAAAATAATATCCGGTTCATATTAGTTTGAAATAGGAGTAGGGGAAATATAGGTTATACTTTAGAAAACTTATGAACCGTTTTGAAGAAATGATTTTGATGCCCGCAAGCTAGGCTTCTCCAACCTTAACTCCTTAAAATCCGGGAAAAATAGTAACGACACTGATCAAGGTGTCGGTACTTAATAAAAAAAATACGAGAATTCCAACCTTCACCCCTTAGTGTCACTAGGGCTTGCAACCCTACGTGACACTAAGGGGTGAAGGATGGTATTATCGTATTTGTTTTATTAAGTACCAACACCTTGATCAGTGTCGTTACTATTTTTCCCGGATTTTATGGAGTTAAGGTTGGAGAAGCCTAGCTTGCGGGCATCAAAATCATTTTCTCAAAACGGTTCATAAGTTTTCTAAAGTATAACCTATATTCCCCCTACTCCTATTTCAAACTAATATGAACCGGATATTATTGTCTTATAATTATTTGTTACTATATAGTATATTTTCAACCAAGATTTTCTTGGTCCAAAGATTTCAAAAGAAAACCTTACTTATAATCATAAACCTCAAACCCCCCGTCACTTAGTCATTTTGACTAACCCTCCTACTCTTTTAATTCATGATTTCAGGAATCTACGCATCGACGCCTTAGAGGTACCTTGAAGCTTTAAGGTGTCACATTTCAGTTATTTAGAGTGATCACGAGTGTATATACATCTCTCAATAAGCACTCTCCTGTGAAGTTAGACCTATTGTTGTAATTACTTATCCAACTTAATAATATGTGTTTCGTTATATATTGTCCCCTTTTTATTGCTCAAGTTTATTTTCCGTTGCGTTTAAATTTCATACTCTGGTATTGTATAATCTTGTCCGTTCGCCGGAGTATTTCTCGAGTGCTAGGTCTCACATCCACTCGGGAAGTACAACGGTGCGGGGTTGTAGTGTTAAGGGGTGCTACACTGTCAGTCAAGAATCTTTTTACAAAACACCTAAAATGTTTATTAGAGGTATCTTCATCCAAGCATTTACAAAAATTACATGCAAGGAGTAGTTCCCTACTAAAATCACCATCGGAATTACCATCCATGATGTAATATATAAGTTTTATAATTTTTTGGGGTTTATATGATATTTATAAAAAATATATAGACCCTTTTGTAAAAAGAGTTGGGTTGAAAATATAATTTTTAGAAAATTATTGTACTATTACTATTCGTGAATAGTAGGAAAAAACCCAAGGTTGAATGAATTTTTTGGAGTCGTGGTTCCCATCCACAACTTCTAGTATTTTATTAAAAGTTAAAAAAGGGATGGTATTTTCTTAAATTGTTTTAGAAAAAATAGTATTTTAGAAAATGGCTCAAATATTCTACCATGTTCTATTTATCGCGTATGAGATCAAGAAAGTCAGCAATAGCAACTACCGCCAAAGAATTAATACAGCTAATGTTGGCCTGGATAGCCGGGCCAATTTCAAAAATAATATTTTTTTCAAAAAATTTTTGTAAAGTAATATTATTTTTTTATACTTTAATAAAATAATATAAATTATCATCATCAATGGCGATTTTGAAAGTAGAATTGTCATTCCCTTTGGTGACTTTTTAAAATTGTCAACCTTGGATTTTTCTAGATTGATAAATTGCAACAGTTGGTACATTAACTTTTAAAATTATATTTCTAGCTCAAAACCTTTTTATAAAAAGACCTATATATTTTCTAAAAATATCAAATAAATCCCTAAATTACTTTTTACAACTTTTATTTTAAAAATAAATTGTAATGGACAAAACGTCAATACACCCCCTGTCTAAATGATATCAGAGCCCAGAAGACGATATCTTTTGGGATAAAAAATATAAAATTTTGATAAAAATAATTATAACTACTATGTATATATTATTCAAGATTGGAATAATTATATGGTTTCAAATTCTAGATGAAGATAAAAGATTAAATGATATAGAAGAAAAATTAAATTATCTAGATATAGATGGTTATTATACAGACGTATCCTATGATGATACAGATTGGCAATATCCTTCACATTAAGATGAGAATATTAGATAGACATGAGTTAGCTAATTTATATAATTTTTATAACGATATGTTAAAGTATTTTCTTAAAATGAATAAATTAAATCCATGTAACTATTATAAAAAGAAGATAAAGAAATTTAAAATAAAAAGAAACTATTACTCAAACCTTCTTTCTATATGAATCACTACTGGAAAAATTGGATAAAAAATATAAATAAGATTTTAGAATTAGAAACTAAAATTGATAAATTAAATGAAAAAATAAAAAATTTTGATGATAAGGAATATTGTATTAAAAATAAAAATGAAATTAAAAAGTTAAAAAATTTACTTAAAAAGGAAAAAATAAAAGCTTTGTTAAATAGAACAAAAGCAGGAAAAGTATGGAAACTATAGGTGTTAATCTTCAGTCTATAATAGAATCTGTCAATAGAATTAACGAAGAAATATTAAATCTTCAAGATTCTATAAGAGAACTAAAGAATGAAGTCCAATTAAATAGAATTAGTATGAAGCAACTTGAAATAACCATTAAAGAAAAAGAAAAAAGATCTAAAGCAGAAAAATTAAAAGACATAGAAAAAGAAATAAAAACTCCACTTAATGTAATAAATTTAGAAAAAACCAAACCATATGAAAAAGGTTCCTTCGATGATTATATGCTAAATACCATAGTTCCTAGAATGCTAAAAGAGCAAGAAGAGAATTCTAAAAAAGCTTTTGAAAGGCTTAAGGCTAAAGGAACTAATATAGAAAATGAAAATAAACAAGACGAAAATCAAAATCAAAATAAAATACAAACATGAATGAAATAAATGATGTAATTGAAGATTTTGAAAAAAAAAACTTGGAAGATATAGTAGAATACGAAGTAAGAATGAATAACACTGGCCCTTCAGGTATCAAAACAGAAGATGGATCAACCATAGAAGATCCAGACGAATCTATGAGATCTAACGAACCAAAAAGTTATCCAACTTATTTTAATACAAAGAAAAATAAACATCAAGATAAAAGAATTAAAAGTTATAATGTTAAATATCAACTTAATGACGAATATTCAGAACCTATAAATGTAAATGGAAGCAAATTAAATTTAAATAATAAAAAGGATAAAAGAAAAGCTTTAATCAATTGGCAGAACGATATGATTGCCTACTTTTTAAATCAAGATGAAATATATGCTACGGCATCTAGAAGAGTTGAATATATAATATCTACATTTGATGGAATTGTACATAGTTGGTGGAAAGGTATTTCTTCTGATATACAAGGAATAATGAGAACTACTATGGAAACTGGTTTTGATAAAGATATTAGAACTGGAGTAGAAGGAATGACATACTATATAGCTGATGAGTTTTTAGGAGAACCTTGGATAAAAGATGCTGAAAAAGAATATTTAAAAGAAAAAGAAGAAGCTAGAAATGATCTTATAAATCTTTCAATATGCTCCATTAAATTTCTTCGAAACTACATAGAAGAATTTTGTGACTATTATTATAAACAGTATTTTAGTGGAGAGTCACAAGACATATATCTTAATATGTTTTATGCGAATCTCCCAAATCCCTGGAATACACATATAAATAAAGTTTGGAAAAAAGAACAAGAAAATACATCTAATAATCTAGGTGGAAGAATAAGAGTTTTGATAAATGAATTAAAAAGGCTTTGTTATGAACAACAATTATACAAAAAATCTAGAAAATTTTCAGGACTATATTGTTCAAAATTAGATATGCCTACCCAATGGGGTTGTGAAAAGAAAAATAGAAATAACCCTTATAAAAAGAGAAAATTCAAAAGGAACAGATACAAAAAATATAATAAATTTGATAGAAAACATATAAAACCAAAAATATGGTTTTTCAAAAGAAATGAAAGAATTAATAAAAAAACCTACTAAATGCAAATGTTGGAATTGTGGTGAAGAAGGTCATAAATCACCATAATGCCCTAAACCTAAAAAGGTAAGAACAATAGAAGCAGAATTTATAGAAATTAAAGATGAACTTGAAGAAATTTCAGACGTAGAAAATTATATAGGAAATGAAATATATGTTGAAATAAGTGAAAAGAGTTCTTTAGAAAATTCTGAACTAGAATCTGAATCTGATTAAATGAATTCTGATATACATAATTATAATGAAGAAGAAATAATAGAAGAAGTGAGTACAGCAGGATATGCTAAAAGAATAACATTTAGTCAAGAAACACTTGACAAGATAAAAAACTTAAAGCTAAATGCAGCAAACCCAACAAATAATATATTTACAGGATTAGCTAATTTAGTCAAAAGATATAAGATAAATATCTATGATTATCATGAGGTAGAAAAAGCTATAAGTATTGAAAATACCTTTGGAAAGGCCAAGACAAGTCCTATAACAAGAGGAATAGCTAATAATGCTATAAATAAAGTGAAAAAATCCCTTAAACCAAAAATACAATATATATATTTGGATAGAGTACAATTTCTAGTTAAATCTCTATTTAGAGAATGTATAGATAGTCCATTAGTTCTGTCTTTGCATGATCAAAGATTTAGAGATGCTATAACTAGTTATCTAGGAACAATAGAAAGAAACTTGTTTTGTAAACAATTTCTTTTTGATGTTTTTCCAAAATACAGTATTAATTTACAAGATGAAAATATAGATCAGGTTTTAAACTTACACTATAAATTTCTAAAAGATATAGGTTTAAAAGATGGTAGTAAGGCTTTCACTATTTACTATAGAGCACTTATGTGTTAAGTAATAGTAATTATGGTAGAACTTATCAAGATGAACCATACTTAAAAATAGATGAAGAATGTAAAGATATAGCTACAACAAAATTGCCTCTATTAGAAGAAATAAAAGAAGTAGAACCATATCAAATAGAAATTAATAATAAACCAGAAATGGAAAAGAGATTATTACCCTCTAGACTTAGTTTCCAAGGAAACAGGTTAATAGGAGGAAGTTTTAAATATTTGCTTACTGGAGAAAGCTCCGGTATTAAAATGGAAAGAAAATTAACTGCCAATAGATCTTTAAGATATATAAATACAATGGTTATAGAAGGAGAATATTTTAATGGAACTAATAGAGTATCTGGACATAAAATATTGATAGACACAGGAGCCAGTGTCAATCACTTTGCGCAAGTAAAAAATAAAAGATTAATAGGAATGATTACTAGTCAGCCAATCAAATATACAACCTTTGATAGAATTAAGGCAACGTGTAATCAAGAGTGATATGTCCCAATTACTATACAAGGAATAAAATTGAAAGTTAAATGTTGTTTAGACTCATACATGAATGGAGAATTCCTTGATATAATTCTAGGAAATGAATTTCTCAATAATTGTGAATATTATAAAATAGAAAAGAATGGGGTAACACTCCAAATTCAAGATAAAGAAATATTTTGCCCTAAATATGAAAGGGATTAATTTTCCTCTAAGTGCTTTTATACAAATAACACTTTTTAAAGATAATATAACGACTTGTGCTTTAATAGATACTGGATCAGAAATAACGATCTTTAAAACATTCTTGTTAAAAGAATGGAAAACTGATAGTATTATACGAATTAAATGGATAACAGGACAATCTCAAGCTATTAATAAAGTTGCTAAAGATGTAGAAATAATACTTGGAAGTAAGATTATTCTTATTAAACAAGAATACAATTCTTTAGAAGCGGATATATTGTTAGGAAATGATTTCCTTGAACAATTTCAATTTTATACACAAAACGTATATATGGTAACATTAAAAACATCATGTGGACATCTTCTTAAAATACTAAGAGTCAATAAACCTTTGAGAGTTCAGTCAGCTGAGCGTAGTGGACGACAGGTGTTTGAGAAAATTCCAATTCAGATAAATACCATTTCTATAAAAAGAATAAACTTAGATTCTATTAAAAAGAAAACAGAAGAAAACTATAACAATAATCCATTAGCTTTTCGGAAAGAAAGTCATCCCAAAGCTAAAATAGAATTAACTGAAAATGTAATTATAAAAGAAAAACCTATGTTATACACTATTGAAGAACGACAAGAGTCTAAAAAACAAATAGAAGAATTACTAGATAAAAAACTTATTCGGAAAAACTTCAGTCCTTTCTCTAGTCCTGCTTTTATGGTTATGAATGAAGCAGAAAAGAAGTGGAATAAAGCTAGAATGGTAATAAATTATAAAAGGTTAAACTATTTCACTAAAACTGATAGTTATCCTTTACCAAATAAAGAAGTTATTATAAATCTAGTCAAAAACAAGTCTTTCTATTCTAAATTTGATTGCACTTCAGGTTTTTGGCAAATAAAAATGGAAGAAGATAGTATTCAATACACTGCATTCAGTGCACCACAAGGACATTACGAATGACTTGTAATGCCTTTTGGGTTAAAAAATGCACCATCAATATACCAAAGAAAAATGGATAATATCTTTTCAACATACGATAAATTTATGATAGTATATGTGGATGATATCTTAATCTCTTCAGACACAGAAGAAGATCGTAGAAAGCGTCGGCAATAAGCGGGCAGCCGTTCGTAAACCACAGGCTGAATCAAGGTTCCACCATTGAAGCCAATACTTATTTTCGTCTTCAGTGGCTTTAGCAGATCCAACTCAACACAAGCACGCGTATAATCTGGACGATTGCAGTCAAACGTCCCATCATCATATCCAAGCGGCTCGCCTATTTGACAGACAATATCATGAAGCATGTCCGGGTTGAAAAATTATGTCTTCAGTGATGGGAGTCTAATCCATACCGGTGCGATGGATGATTCTACCTTACGGTTGAAAGTGGGCGTCCATTTGAGAACTCGCATTGGGTAGCCATCGAAGTTTAAAATACGCCGTAACAAGACTTTGGAGTAGTCTTCTTCATAGCTCAATCTAATTAGGACATGTTTGACGTTCATCACACCTAATTTAAACTCTCCTTTAAGCTCTAACTCCATGAAGAGTTCTTGAAGTCTAGCCATCGGTGCCCGTGTGAAAACTTCCCAATCAGAGCAAACCGAAATGGTTTGGATAGTTCATCTATTTCATCGTCAGAAAGTTGTATGTGCGGGATCCCGTTTCATTCCGAGACAGTTCCATAGGTCTTCTTGCCCGGATCTTTATTGAAGACGTGCAATTTACCCATGCGTGGAATGATGGGTTGCTTGACTGTCGATGTCGCAGCACTATAGGTTCACCTAGTAGCATCTCCCGCCGACTGCTTCGCCGGCGGCTCATCTGCCGCAGGAGGCGGCCGAATCATGAAAGGTTAGGGTTAGGGTTTTGCAGAGAGAAACCTTTTGGGTACCGCGTGATGCGTATTTAAGGTGTGATTACTAACGAAGTTTATAACTATTTTTTTTTTGGGATTACCAATGCATATGGAGCCTAGATATCAAAATATTTTTGAATTTGAATGTTTTATCAAACTACTAATTTAAATTTAAAATTTGATATTACCAATAGATTTTGAGATTTTTTTTACGATAATTTGAAATTAAGAGTCTTAAAGTTTTAGATAATTAAATATTGAAAACTATTATTTATTTACGTAATACAATAAAATTCTATGAGATTTCTTGATTTTGAGATTTATAAGATAACAAAATTTGATATTTCAACGATATAATTCTAATTTAAGAAGTTTTAAATTTTAGATAAACTCAATAAACAAAAATTTTAGATAAACATTAAATATTTTAAAATTATTATTTATTTACTTAATATAATAAAATTCAAATTCTATGATATTTTTGTCTAACTGATTTTGAGATTTATAAGATAACAAATTTTGATATTTCAACGATATAATTCTAATTTAAGGAGTTTTAAATTTTAGATAAAACTAATAAACAAACGTTTTAGATAAACATTAAATATTTTAAAATTATTATTTATTTACTTGATATAATAAAATTTATTGAGACTATCCACGTCAGTGTACACGTGGTAGCCTCGAGGGTTCTGAATTATATATATATATATATATATATATATATAGAATTATAGATTATCTCAACTATACTTGGATATCATAAGATTTAAATACAAAATATCTTTCGCAATTTAATATATCCCATTGGTTTCGAAAATAATATTCTCAAAGAATTTCATATATAAGTACATATTAATTTATAGAACGTTAAGCACAAAATGTTTAGTGAGAAACTGAGTTTATTTTAACAGTTATGGTTATTTATTTTTCCATATGTATAGTTTTTTGGAGCCAACAACCCCAAAAACCCTGTGTTATTCGAAATGATCACAAAAAACCCTGACAAAAAAAAAGTACTTTAAAAAACCCTCTGTTTTTTAAAATAAACTCACCGCCCCCTAATCCCATTTGGTCAACAAAAAAATGTAAAATTCCAATAATACCCTTATGTACTGTAGCAGTTAAATAAATATAGACATATAATATATGTACTTATTTAATATCTAAAAATACATATTAATAAATTAAAAAATTTATAAAAATAGTATACATATATATACATACATAACATATATATATAAACTTATTTAATATATAAAAATACATATAAATATTTTAATTATAATATAAATATAATTATATATTATATTATCATAATGTATTTTAATTTGATATATATATATATATATATATAATTACTTATATATACATTCATATTTACTAAAAATATTAATAAATTAAAAAATATATATGCATAATCATCATGCATGAAAATTTAAAATATGTATATATTATACACTATCATAATAATTAATATATTTTGATAAACGTATTTTATATATACATATATATATATATATATATATATATATATATATATATATATATATATATATATATAATAATAAAATAATAAATTAACAACTTTATAGAAATAATATATATGTATATATATACATATTTCATAGCATATTAATATATATATACACTATTATAATAATTAATATATATATTTGTATTATATATTATCATATTTACTAAAAATATAATAAATTCATAAATACATATATATAATTATCATGAAAATTTAATATATGTATATATTATACACTATTAAAATAATTAATATATATTTATAAATGTATTTTATATATACATATACATATATGTAATAATAATAAATTTATAGAAATAATATATATGTATATATATATATATATGATTCATATATATATATATACACGTAATTCATATATATTATATATATATATGTATATTATCGCAGGAAAACATCTTCCTCCATGGAGGCTCCAATCTCCCCGCCAACGCGGCCGCCGCCAACACCACCGCCAATACCGCCGCCGGCCAACGCCACCCGCTCTTCTCTCCACCTTCACCGTCTTACAGCCCCAGATCTTCTTCAAACTCATCTCCTCCAAGGAGACGTCGTCTTCTCCGATGGAGACCCACCCTCTCGCCACCGCAACCGCCACCCCCATTTCTGGTCACCCGACGAACAAATCAGACGCTCTCAACCCCGAAGAGAACCACCCTGAGTCACTGATTCTTCTAGTTGTCCAGATCTAAATCTGGATCTAAGTATTTGTGTATTTTTGTTTTTGTGCGTCTGTGGTTTTGTGGATATGGAGAAAGGGGTAGTGGTTGGTGGTGGTTTGTTGGTGGCGGCGGCGGTGGATGGTGGCTGCGGCTGTGTACATGGGGTTTTGTGTTGTTTCACGGTGGGTAGCCATTGTTGTGGTGGTGTGTTCCTGATGGAGAAAGAAAAGAGGGGGAGGTCCAGTGGTGGTCGTCGTTGTTGTGGTGGCGCCGGCGCCGGCGGTGCCGGTGAAGGGGATGGCCACTGGAGGTTGGGGACGACGATGATTATATTTATATATATTGTCTGATAGAATTCATTTTACAAACATAGGGTTTTCCATGACAGATTATGAAAACATAGGGTATTCCTCAAGAGGGGCATATAAGTCATTTTACACCCCAAAAGTGACAGAAAACGCTATCATACTTGCAGTCAACGCGCGTGAACTGCACCGCATGATTTTAGGGTTTTATTTGCATACTTTAAAAAACACAAGGTTTTTTAAAGTTTTTTTTTTTTTGTCGGGGTTTTTTTTGCTACATTCGTGTTTCACAAGGTAGCTGGATGAAAATTTCCCTAGTTTTTTGTGATGCCATGAAAATTTTTGTGCTTTACTTGTCACACTTTATACGTGCAGCCAAACGCGCAGCCTAAAATGCACAAAAAAGGTGCAGAATCTGAGCAGTTTTGGGATTTGTTAGGCGGAAAATCCGAGTATCCTAGCCAAAAAATTGCACGAGAAGCTGAAAATGATCCTCAATTATTTTCATGCACCTTATCAAAGGGTATTATGACATCTTGCTCGTTTTGAGATCTTACAATTTTGCCACCCTTATTCTATTTATGATGAATTTACTAACCTTTTCATTTATACATTTTTCGTACTTATTACGGCTGAATTTCATGCTGGTTCTTAGGAGATCTCAAGGTGTGTAATGTTTTTCATTATTTATTTATTTATTTAAGGGATAGTAGTTTGATGACTCATAATCTTTGTTGCAGGTGACGGAGGTTTACAATTTCACTCAGGACGATTTAATGACTGAAGACATTTACATTCTTGACTGCCACTCGGACATTTATGTGTGGGTCGGACAACAAGTTGAATCCAAGAATAAGATGAACGCTTTACATATTGGAAAGGTACGTTGTTTCAGTGCCTTTTATAATTTTCATTATATATGGTTCTTAAGTTAATTTTCTTGATGCAATATTAACTATGTTATTGCGTCAACAGAAATTTCTGGAGCGTGATTTCCATCATGAGAAATTATCTCTCCAAACTCCAATACATATCGTTAATGAAGGGGGTGAGCCGACATTTTTCACTCGTTTCTTCTCTTGGGATTCTAAAAGGCACCGTTCATATACATCTGATGCCCTTATTCGGAAATTATAGTGCTCTTTGTGTGTGTGTGTGTGTGTGTGTGTGATATCAAGAGCTTTTATATTAGTGCTGATTACTTCTATTGGTTACAGATTCATGGTAACTCTTTTCAAAGAAAGTTAGCTGTTCTTAAAGGGAGCGCTCTGGTTATGGATGTATGTTTTTCCATGCCCTCTCGATTCTTCTAGTTTTTCTGTCCGTTCTATTGTTTCATGGTTGATAATATCATGTTCTATGTTATGATTCTATTATCTTCTTTTTGATTCTTCTCGACTGATTTATTCTTTTTTCTCGGTTTTCAAATATACGTCTTCCCATTTTACAGAAATACAATTTATTTCCAAAACATTTTACAGAAATACAATTTATTACATCAATTTAAATCAACACTGTTACATTCAAATACTAACTCTTTTCTCAACAAGAATTGAGAGAATGAGAAGATAACTATCCATCAGTTTATTATTTGTTTCTCGCGTTTATCTTCGAATTTCAGAAACTGAAAAGGCGATCACCCATTTCGAGTGGAAGATCAGCGGCTCCGGATAAATCACAACGTTCTAGAAGCATGTCTTTTAGTCCTGACAGAGTTCGTGTAAGAGGTCGATCCCCATCATTCAATGCTCTAGCTGCTAATTTTGAGAATCCAAATGCAAGAAACATGTCCACACCTCCTCCAATGGTCAGAAAAATCTATCCCAAATCTGTCACACCCGATGCAGCAAAATTAGCTCCAAAATCTACAGCTGTAGCTGCCCTAAGTTCGTCTTTTGAACAATCCGTGCCGACTAGAATACCATTACCACGTTCTCCGATAGGTGCCTTTTCCTTTCTAACTTCTTGTTTCTCTCTTAATTATATGAACTAGTGAAATGGACAAAATCAATGCATGAAATGAAATATAATTTTAGTGTTATGAATTAATAAAATCTGATATATGTATTCATCTGTAAACTAAAAAAACTTAATAATATATACAATTTTATATTATTCAAATTTAGACAATAACTATATTATATCTTGTATTTATTTTGTGTGCTAGTAGTATATATAGTTTCTCAAGTTTTCACAGCATATCAGAAAGTCCGTTCTCATAAATGTTTATTGAAATGCTCTTCCCGGTTTTGTTAAATAGTGAGCCCCGAGGTACAGAAAGCGAAAACTGAGACAATATCAAGGCAAAACTCAGTAGAGCAGCCCAAGCCGAAACCAGAGCCTATACAGGAAAGTTTGAAGGAGAATGAAGCTGAGGATGATGAAGGCCTTACCATATACACGTACGACCGTCTTAAGACAACCTCAACTGATCCTGTTTCAGACATTGACGTGACGAAGCGAGAGGTATGTTCATGAGAATGTGTTACAAAAATTTTCCTGAGGTTTGAGAAATTACAAAAACTTCCGCTGTCCAAGAATTTACATTAAATTTGAATCGATGAGTTTATCTCAATTTCTTTACATAAGCTTCCCTTGTCAAAGAATTGATTACTTTATCTCTATTTTTATACAAATACCCTATATCGCCCTTGGTACTTGCTGATTAATAGGGAAAATTGCAAAATCGGTATACAAAACTCCAAAATTTTAGCGTTTTTGGTACTGTAAATTTTCCGGCGAAAAAAAAAACCCGCAACTCTAAAAAATAAGCAAAAAAGTGCCAATTTTGCCCAAATAAGCCAAAACCCGGCCGAGATCCGACCCGAATGTTGATGTGTCTTGCCGGAGTCACAGCTGGCCTATGAAGCCTTCCACATCAACAAAAAACCGATCCAACTCACATGCCACATACACAATAAACAAAGGGAAAATTGCAAAATGGGTATACCAACTCCAAAATTTTAGCGTTTTTGGTATTGTAAATTTTTCAGCGAAAAAAAAAAGCCCGCAACTCTAAAAATAAGCAAAAAAGTGTCAATTTTACCCAAATAAGCCAAAACCCGGCCGAGATCCGACCCGGATGCTGACATGTCTCGTCAGAGTCACAGCTGGCCAACTCACATGCCACATACACCATAAACAAATTATTGATGCCAAATAAGCAAAATTTATGGTGCAGGTCTTCCCAACATTCTCAGAACGATTGGTTCTTCATAAAAACACTTAGTATAATGATTGTCAAATTCTGAACAAACATAATCTCAAAACTGAAACAAGAACAGACAACTAGACATCCGCCACCGCCACTGTTGCCACGTGTATTTTGTATTTTACCTTAAGCTAAGAATAATTAGCTGAGAGAGAGTTAGTTGTAACCAGGGTTGAGGTCTTGTACCTCCCAGTGACAAGTGTCACCTCCCCATTGGGGACTTCCTAGTATAAATACTTATTTAATTGTATTACGTATCATTCATTCATTTTAATAAAGAAAAGAAGCGTTTCTTCATCCCTCTTTCTCTCTGTAATTTCAGGTTATTTTCATGGTATCAGAGCCAGGTTTAATTCTAGGGTTCTTGCTTTCAATATTCGATTTCCTTTCCAATTCTTGGTTCTTTCTCGATTGATTTCATCTCATGGCGTCTCCGGAGGCTATTGCGGCGGCTGAGGCCAAACTCACCACTTCCAGTCCTTATTTCCTGCACGCGAACGAGAGTCCTACCATTGTTCTTGTTACTCAACTGCTTGATGGTTCGAATTACCACACTTGGGCTCATGGTATGAAGATGGCTTTATTGTCCAAGAACAAATTTGATTTCGTTTCTGGTGCTTTGCCCATGCCTTCCCCGATTGATCCTCTGCTTCCGGTGTGGATTCGTTGTAATACGATGGTGCTTTCATAGATCTCGAAAGATGTATCTCATTCGATTGGTCAATCGATTATGTGGCTTGACAGGGAGTCTAATGTCTGGGTAGATCTGCGCGATCGTTTCTCTCAGGGGAACGCCTTTCGTATTACGAAACTGCAAGAAGAAATTTATGCAGTTCGTCAGGGTGATTCTACTGTATCTGACTATTTCACCAAGCTCAAGATCTTGTGGGATGAATTCAACAACTTTCGCCCGTTACCGTGTTGCAGCTGTCCAACTCGCTGTTCTTGTGGTGCTATCGCCAAATTCAAAGAGTACCAGCAGCATGATTGTGTCATCCGTTTTCTTAATGGATTAAGGGATAAATTTTTAGGGGTTCGTTCCCAAATCATGTTGTTGGATCCGTTGCCTTCCTTGATGAAGGTTTTCTCCATGGTGCTTCAGCAAGAGCGTCAGCTTTCACTTGATACTGACCACAAATCATTCATTGCCAATTCTTCCAAATCTGGTGGTCAACGATCTTTTTTTTCTCAAGATCTTGTTCCCTCAACCAGTTCTTTCAGTCAGGGGTATGGGCGTGGTTTTCAGAAGTTTCAAGGATCTAAGATGCAGCAGCCTAGCAATGGTAAGATGTGTCGTAATTGTAGGCGTCCTAATCACACTGAAGCAACGCGTTACAAGAAATACGGGTTTCCGCCCAACTTTCGCTTCAAGAATCCCGTTGCAGTTGTCTTATATGCAACTGATGCTTCCCAAGAGGATGCAGATACAGATCAACCTCACCCCTCTCAAGAAATTGCTGCGTGTTCTCAAGATTCATCCACCGTCTCATTCACGGCAGATCAATTTCAGAAGTTGTTGTCTTTAATTCAGGACAAATCTGATCCTCAGCCATCTCATCGTGTTAATCAGTTGCCAGCTTCCTTTGTTCCTCAAACTGACAAGGGCTTAGATTCTACTATAGGTATCTCTCTTGCTTTCAACTTCTCTAATCTCTCAGGGATACACTCAATCTTTGTCTGATTACAGTTTATTTGTTAAATGCAACACAGACTCATTCACAGCTTTACTTGTTTATGTAAATGATATAATACTTACAGGAAATAGCCAGGATGAAATAAATAAGATCAAACTCTTCCTGGATAATGCCTTCAAGATCAAAGACTTAGGCTCTCTCAAGTTCTTTTTGGGATTAGAGATTGCAAGGAGTAAAGTTGGCATCTCTGTGTACCAAAGAAAATATGCTTTGGAATTGCTTGCAGACACAGGTCTTTTGGCAGCCAAAGCTTCACCTACTCCAATGGAATCCAACATAAAAATAACAGCTGAAGGACAGAAGTTTGAGGACATACCAAGCTATAGGAAACTGATTGGCAAACTGCTGTATTTGTGCACTACAAGACCTGATATATCTTTTAGTGTCCAACAACTCAGCCAGTTCCTCTCTTGCCCAACAGAACAACATCATCAAGCTGCCATACGCATCTTAAAGTATATCAAGAATGCCCCAGGCCAAGGTTTATTCTTCCCTGCCACATCCAACTCAGACCTCAAGGCATTTAGTGATTCAGATTGGGCCGGTTGCACAGACACAAGGAGGAGTATCACTGGTTACTGTATGTTCCTTGGTGATTCCTTGATAAGCTGGAAATCCAAAAAACAAACTACAATATCAAGATCATAATCAGAGGCAGAATATAGAGCCTTAGCAGCCACAACTTGTGAGATACAATGGATAAAGTACCTACTCAGAGACCTACACCTTGAAGATTCCAAGCCGGCTGTCATCTATTGCGACAACAAATCTGCACTTCACATCGCAGCAAATCTAACCTTCCATGAACGCACCAAGCATATAGAGATTGATTGCCACGTTGTCAGAGAGAAATTACAACAAGGAGTTATACATCTTCTTCCCCTTCACACTTCAGCACAAACTGCAGACATCTTCACAAAGCCACTGTGTTCCAACATCTTCCATACTCATTTAGCCAAACTTGGCCTCCATAACATCCATGCCTGCGTTTGAGGGGGGGTGTTGCCACGTGTATTTTGTATTTTACCTTAACCTAAGAATAATTAGCTGAGAGAGAATTAGTTATAACCAGGGTTGAGGTCTTGTACCTCCCAGTGACAAGTGTCACCTCCCCATTGGGGATTTCCTAGTATAAATACTTATTTAATTGTATTACGTATCATTAATTCATTTTAATAAAGAAAAGAAGCTTTTCTTTATCCCTCTTTCTCTCTGTAATTTCTGGTTATTTTCAGCCACAACCCCAAATCGCCACCACACCACCAACAATCTGCCTCCACCAGCACACCACCCCAAATCACCGCAACAATCTGGCCGCCACCACCACCGCACCCCCAAATCACCACCGCACCACCAACAATCAACGAACGATAAGCAGTCTCCCCCGTCGCGGTTCTTCAGAATCTCAAATTCTCCTCCGACGCAGTCATAAACGCTACAACCTTCGCCAGATCGGGGGTGAGATTGGGCATGGTGTGGGTGTCCAGCAACTAAAATCGTCACCAACAATCTTGCCACCACCAACACCCCATACCAAATCGCCGCCAACAATCTCGCCATTCACCACTGCTAATCTCGCCACTCACCACCACCAACAATTTCGTGAGCAGATCTGATGGTTGCGCATTCCGATCTGATGAAGCAAAGACTGGAATCTCACTTTCGGAAAGGAGTTCACCTGTAGAGATTTTTGCAGGGAGTTTTCTTTTTCTGGCTATGGGTTTTGCTGGGGGGTGACGGCGGCGATGGCTACGTTCGTGAATCTAATGTGGGATAGGGGGAGGGGGAGGGTGGATAGTGGTGACGGAGCTAGCGGCGGCGGCGGTGATACTTTGTCTTCGACGGAGAATATCGTTCTGTCCTTAGCTACGGCGATGTAAATGTGCAGCCAGAAATGAGTTTTTTTTTTTATCTGTATATATACACGTAGGATATATATGTTGGGGTGGGGTAGTTTTATTTTTATCTTTTTTTTTTATTTTATTTTCTAAATATATATAAATTGAAGCATTTTAATAATTTATAAATTATTATTGTTTCCTTACTTATTGTGTAATGTTAATTAAAATATGTATACATCCAACAATAATAAAGTGTAAAGAATAATTTTTTAAATGTAAAAATATTAATAATCAAAATTAAAAATTTCATAAAATTTCTTAATCTTTTTAATTGTATTTATATTGAAACAGTTCCAGTTTAATACTCATTTCAATTAAATTTTTTGATCACGAATATTTGATGAATTTTAAATTTACATGTGAAAAAAAAAAATTTACCACAAAATTTTATGTGGCATGTGAGTTGGATTGGTTTTTTGTTGATGTGGAAGGTTTCATAGGCCAACTGTGACTCCGGCAAGACAAGTCAGCATTCGGGTCGGATTTCGGCCGGGTTTTGGCTTATTTGGGCAAAATTGGCACTTTTTTGCTTATTTTTAGAGTTGCGGGCTTTTTTTTTCGCCGGAAAATTTACAGTACCAAAAACGCTAAAATTTTGGAGTTGGTATACCGATTTTGCAATTTTCCCTTTGTTTATTGTGTATGTGGCATGTGAGTTGGATTAGTTTTTTGTTGATGTGGAAGGCTTCATAGGCCAGCTGTAACTCCGGCAAGACACATCAGCATCCGGGTCGGATCTCGGCCGGGTTTTGGCTTATTTGGGCAAAATTGGCACTTTTTTGCTTATTTTTTAGAGTTGCGGGTTCTTTTTTTCGCCGGAAAATTTACTGTACCAAAAACGCTAAAATTTTGGAGTTGGTATACCGATTTTGCAATTTTCCCCTGATTAATATTTGATTTTAAATTCATGACTATAATAGCTTGAGTTAGGCCAAATCTCAGGGAATGTTGGTGAAGATGTGTGTAATTAGGCTAAACCTCAGTGTGTAATTAACTAATTATCCCAGATATTACGTATGTGATTGTAAGTTAAAAAATAGTAAAAAATGATACGAAGTTCTCATACATGTCGAAGCAACTTGATCGTGCAATAAGAATTGCTGAAGATTTGTGATAATATCTGGACTACCCCGCATTATATTTTGTCACTAATGTTGATTCCTGTGCACTATACAATGTTGGTAAAACATCTGGAAATGTTTGTTATTCCTGCAGACTTATTTGTCCTCGGAAGAATTCAAGGAGAAATTCGGGATGGCTAAGAGCGCATTCTACAAGTTGCCAAAATGGAAACAGAACAAACTCAAAATGTCGTTCCAGCTATTCTAAACACGCATGCACGCACGCACGCACCCGTGCTAATTCATGTCTCGCGGATCATCTGCCAAGAACGAAGGGAAACGTGCGTGTGGGGAGGGTAATTCTAGCCCGAGCCTGGCTCGGCCAAACCGGTGTAACGAGGGGGCGAGTGTTTTACACTTGCCGTGTGGTTGGTGGAAAATTCAGGGAGAGTGACCAATCAAATGGCAAGTGTAATACACTTGCTTTTTAATTGGTTTGGGCTCGGCCAAGCCGGGTCTGGGCTAGAATTTTCCTATTACAGCATCAGTGCTTTTTTAGCTGCTTCTGCTCCCAGGTTGCTTCTTCCCATTCTTGCTCAACACCATGCAGATTGCAGAAACTGGTTCATTTTTAGAAATTTGATTGCATATATAGGAAATTTTTCTTGGATTCTCTGTTGTGGAAAATTCTAGCCCAGACCAGGCTCGGCCGAACCCCAACCAATTAAAGAGCAAGTGTGTTACACTCGCCATTTGATTGGTCACTTTCCCTAAATTTTCCACCAACCACAGGGCAAGTGTAAAACACTCGCCCCCTCATTACACCGGTTTGGCCGAGCCAGGCTCGGGCTAGAATTACCCGTTGTGGAAAATTAGTTGGTTTGATATTCTTTTTGGTCCAAGGTTTGTGTGAGCTTGTCTTTTTATTTTTTTGTGATTTATTTGTTTTCGATTTCCGGCATAAGATTATTTTTCCTTTAGCTGAGTGGTTAGAAGTTTGCAAATGTTGAGTTTTTTTTTAGGGTACTAGCAAGCAATTATGGGGAGTGTGTACAGGAATGTAAACCAGTCCTCTCATTATTTGACTACAAAGTAAAAATGTGTGGTTTTGTTTATTTTATTTTAATTTCTTTCTTTCTATCATTATTGGAGTTTTGGGGTTTCATGATATTTGTGAAACTTGCAAGTTTCAAAGGAATTACTATCATTTGGTTAGATGGTTTGATGAGCCCATGAGTATTGGGTTATGGTGCTGCTTGCTACGAAAATATGAACATAACAAGACGAGACAAGCTTATATGTTTTATTAGCGAGAAATGTCTGACATAATACAATATCAATTTAACAAAATGGTTCATACGAACACGACATGATATGATCATAGGTTCGTGTGCACAGTTGGGACATTATTTTTGAATAATTATTGCAGGAGTGGTCCAAAATTTAATGATTGTCGCATGTAGTCCCTACACTTGTGCAATTATTCAATGTAAGGTATATACATAGATATATCATATTGAGCCAGAGTTTTTTTAAAATTTATTACGTGATAGATGTTCGACTGTTAGGTGTTTTGAATTCATATGCTCGAAAATATCATGCAAATAAATCTTTAAATCACAGTGTACGTATATCCATCCAATCTTTATAATCAATGCAAGAAATTATCATTGCCAAGTAAAAACCAAGAAACGCAGTAACCGAGCTAAACAACAATGGCCGACGAGGGCGGCGGACTTGTAGAGATCACAGCCGGCTTCCGGCGGTGGTCGGAAACCCAATCCAACCACCTCTTTACAACACCTTCTTCCTTCCGCTCTCTACACAACACTCTTGCTCTACTGTTACTTCTGTATCTACTCGTCAATGTCATCTCCGACACACTTCTCGTATTTATTGCCCTTCTGCCACTCCCCTCTCCTTCTCCCAATATCATCTCCGATCTCAGGTACAAGAGCTCCGGCGCCTCCACGTCGCTCCACCGCCGCCACTGCTGCCGGGCCTCCTCCTTATCGGCCGTATCCCCGTCCTCGGATATTATAATGCGGTGTTCGAGGCGGTGCTTGTCTGCATGCACCGGCAGCTGCCCGTCCTTTCGGTAGAACTTCCGGCCGTCCAGAGACAGCCGGGGTGGAACTTCCGGCGAGTTTTTTGGATACCGCCGCCACTTCTCCGACGAGGATTTCACTGTTTTTCTCGAGCTGTCCAGTGAAGCCCGGCCGTGGCCCGAGTTCTCGACGATGATTTCCAGGGTGCCTCCGTGTTCCCCGGCGGAGGAGTGGCGGCCGGAGATTCTCCTGTTCACGTATTCATTTCCTTTCCCGTTATCTCCGCTGCTCCGTGGGGCCGCGTTACTCTCGATCTCGCCGGAGTTGGCGACCCCTCTGCCACTCCCGCCGCCGCTGCTCCGCCGCTCATGTCCGTCGACGAAGAGCACATCCTCCGCCTCAACGCGGTAGCGACACAGCGGACACGTCGAGTGCGCGTCAAGCCAGGTGTCGACACACTCGACGTGGAACGCGTGCTTGCATTTCGGCAGCAGCCGCAGAACCTCCTCGCCGTCGAATTTGTTCAGGCAGACGGCGCATTCCAGGCCGTCCTTCTGCCCCCTCAACGACGAAAACCGAAACATCGGCAGAGATTCGATCACCTTCCTGTTGATCCCGGAGTTCTCCCTGGAAATCGGACGATTCCTCGAATTGGCCGAATTCGCGGCCGCCCGCCGGCAATGCTTAATATACAGAAGAACCAGAAACGTGATGGAGAAAATGGTGGTGATAACTCCAACGATGATCGCTATACTCGGCTTGAACGAAGTTGCTCCGACCTCCGCCTTCGGCGGCGGAGGAAGTTCGCCGGAAAGATGAGCTCCGGAGTCTGCAAGAGATGGGCTTTCGATCAAAATCAAGAAAACGCAGAGATTGAGCAAGCCCATGTCATGAAACCGGGGGAATTCCCTGGGGAGTCGATTACATCGAGGAAAAGACAAATTCTTGGCAAGGAAATATATGTTATCAGTGTGTATGAATCAAGAAAGCGAGACTACTACAGTCAAATGGATGAGGACAACGAGGGGACAGGATCGAGGGGGTGCATTGTTGAAAGGACAGAAGCTGGAGTAGTGTGATTAGATTAAACAAGAGAAAATGGAATCACATGATCAGGTGTGGCTATGTCGCTGCGTTTTGATTCTTGTGTTTGTGTGAAAGTGTGTGTAGAATACAGCAGCGGAGCAGTTGAAGGTGTGAAGATAGTGCCATTATGCAGCAGAGGAGAAGTGGAGAAGATGATAGAGGGGTAATGGGGGGTGGATCTGAGCCTCAGCCACAGCAGAAGGAAAGCAGTGTGTAGAATCCAAATATGTGACACATGGTTGGTGTCTCTGGCAACACTCATTCAACCACTAATTAGTTTTTCTATCAATAGTGTTGTGTATATATATACACATATACAGACATATATATAAAAACCCTCTTAATTTTTTTTTAGTTTTATAAAATATTTATTTGAGTCGAGTCAGGTCAGACAGACTACTTAGATGTAAAGTTTTCCTTCATTAGTTAAACGAGAAGATGACTTAATGCAAGGATATGCATATGTGAACTAATAGGTCATAAATTCGAGCTTTATTAAGGGTAATTGGGGAATAGAATCAATTCATTGAAAAAAAACAAATGTTTTCCCCGGTTTGTTGTGTTTCTTAGAATTCAAATATAAAACTTTTGATTAAATTAATATAGGAGTGAACCACCATACTATGTGCCATTTAATAGTAAAAAAAAACCTTCATAAAAGAATTTGATATTGAAGTGGCAAATTATCCATAATTGTTTTTCAAGACTCATTAAGTAAAAAATTAAAACATATATTTAGAATTTTTATCCTAGCCTAGATTGGATACAACTAAAAAATGAGTGTTTGGCCCCATATTTGAAGACTGAAGTTGAAGCATTATTGGAAGGGCAGATTATGATGGTAAACTTTGGAACTTGAACTCGGCCCATTTCCTTCACAACTTACTAAGAAAAGAAGTTTTCAATCTTGGGAAACATATATATATATATATATATATATACATGTATATATATATATTTTTTTTTATTTTTTTTTTTCTATGCCTTTAATAATTTTACTCTCATATCTTTAAACTTAAATATATTTAGTTTCATTATTTTCAAAATTTTGCAATTGTAATCCCATTTGTCAAATAATGGACGAAATGCATTTTTGCTTTTAGGTGCAATTTGCGAGGAAAAGTTACCATTAATTAGGTTGTCTTTTTCAGGAGTTTGCTTACTAAATCTCATTTTAACAACTTTGAAGCATTACTCTAAATCACTCTTATTAAAGTAATATGGTGCTAAATGAGTTATTAATAAGAAAACTCCCACAACAAATAACCTAATGAATAATAATTTTTTTCTCAAATTGCACTTAACGGCAAATAAAGTATATTTTTCGTCGATTATTTGACAGATATGATCAAAATTATAACTTTTTGAAAATAATGGGACTAAATGTGTCTAATTTCAAAGACATGAGACTAAAATTACAAAATGTCTAATTCTATAGGACCAATAATGTAATTTGCTCATATACATATATAACATACGCCCCAAAATGGAGGAATTCGAACCCAAATTATTGAAATTTAATAATTATATTTGAGAGGAAGTTTTTATTTTTTAAGCACACGTATTTGAGAGCAAATTAATCCAGGTATAGGGATCTTGTAATCGTGAAGAAATTGCTTATTTTCAAGCATTAATGTTTTATTAATTTACAAAGTTTTACATAATCCATGGTGTCTTTTGATTTCACTTCTCTTAGATGGTTTTGTCGAAAAATGAATCGATTTTTTAGCCTAGAGCAAGATAACCACCCTCGATTTATTTATGTGACTATGAAGAAAATTCATCATTTTTTATTTTTTTTCTTTCACGTATCGATTATAGTTTTTTTAGGACATTTGTTTCGATTTTTAGATGACATCATCCATCAATTACATTTACGATGAAAAAGATTTATCTTTTTTTGGAATTTTATACACATAAACATCGTTATTTGTCTTTTCATTTCTTTAATCCTACTCTTTTATAACAAATCAAATTATTCGATATTCAATTTATGATCTACGAACATAACAAAATCTCTATTTTCATAGGTAAATCTAACCCAAATATAATTTGGATAAATCAGTATAATGAAGGATAAGTATTTTATTATTCTTATTATAATTAGTTGACTGATTCTCCAAAATATGAACTATAACTTTCGTATTTCCACTTGTTTGAAAATTGTAAAACTCAATTAGATTAGTAAAAATTGATTCGAATTCGACTTATTCAATTAGATTAGTATTTAATAATACTTTCGAGGTATTAAAATCATTTTTACGGGATTTATCATAACGTAGGTTTTTATATTTATAAGGTTCAAATTCGAGACTTTGATTAAATGAACTCCAAACTCTTTTCTATTTGAGTCAACTGCCATTTATATTTAATAATATCTTTATATATATATAGGGTTGTTTATATCTGCACCCCCTCCAAGATCGGATAATTACAACTTGTACCCCCTTAGATGAAAATATTATACAACCTATCTTTTCAAGTTTGAAAAATTATAAAAGAACCCATTCCGATTAAATATTTTTGCAAAATCATTCTTGAATTGACTATACTTACAACTAATTAGTTCCTTACAACAACCCGTACATCATTTTCAAATGACAGACAGGTAATTTCCGAAGTTTTTTGGATAATCAACACATGATTCGTTTGCAAATTGATATTCATAATGCTGCCCCCCCCCCCCCCCCCCCCCACCCAAATTAGTGGTGAAAAACTAATTAGTGGTGAAATATAATTAATTCAAAAAAAGAAATATTGAAAAATTCTACCGAAATGAGTTCATTTGTAATTTTTCAAATTTGGAAGGACAAATTGTATAATATTTTCATTTAAGAAAGTACGAATTGTAATTACTCAATCTCACAAGGGGTGTCGATGTAAAAATACTCTCTATTATCTATATCTATACTATATTATTAAGCGCGAGAGGCAAAGGTGGTCTCTTGGTGTCCTCTTTTTTCTTTTTTTTTTACTTACTTATCTTTTATCCATCAGTTTTCTCTCTTCTTTTCTATTTATTTATCTTTTATCCGTTTTCTTCTCTTACATTTTCTTATCTTTTCTTTTCTCTCACCTTATTTCAATTATTTTTCTTTTCTTTTGAATTTTTTTTTAAAGATAGTGTTGTTTGATATTTTATGCTTTTATGTTATTTTTATATTAATTCAATAATTATATTAAATATACTTATAAAATATATATTAATATAAAAATTAATTTAAATATAAAAAAAAAAATTATAATTTGCTCACGCAACGAGTGTGCCAAAATTACTAATTATACATTAAGCTAGAAATCGAAGTAGTAACCGCTTTGATCTCTTGGTGTCCTTTTTTTTTTTTTTTTTTTTTATATTCATTTTCTTCTCTTAGGTTTTTCTCTCTTCTTTTCGTTTTATTTATTTATTCTATTACATTTTCTTAACTTATATTTTCTCTCACCTCCCCTCATTTCAATTTTTTTTTTCTTTTTGATATATATTTTCTTAAAATGATATTATTGTTTGGTATTTTATTCTTTTATGCTATTTATTTATTTATTTATATTAATTTAATAATTATATTAAAATAGTGATAAAATGTATATTAATATAAAAAATAATTTTAATATATTTTAAACAATAGAATTTTTTAATCTGCACACGCAACGAGTGTGCCAAAATTACTATTTTTAAATAAATTTCAAATAATCTCCTTAGTAGTGGCATGTAAACTTCACTCTACAGTTACTCAGATTTCGGTATTAAAATATTTAAAATATTCTATTATTTTAATATAAAATATTTGTTCTCTTTTTAAACTTTTTTTTTCCTTATTTTTAGTTTAGTTCTTATTTATTTATTTATTTATTTTTCTTCACCACTATAACGTGTCAGTTAGTTCTTTTTTCCTCCTCTAACTCCTCTTTTCTCTCACCTCAATTTAATAATTTTTTCTAATAAATTTTTTAATATTTATTTTATCTTTTTTCCTCATATTTTGTAAACTATATTTTAATATTATTTTTATTAATATAATATTATCATATTTATTAATATAATTTAATAATTATATTAAAAATAATTATAATTATATATTAATATGAAGAATTTAATTTTAATAAAGTTAAATAATAATAATAATTTCGTTGTATATGCATACAGTGTGCAGAAAATTAATAGTATATATATATATATATTAGGGCTGTCAACGGGTCGGATTCGGGCCGGATCAGGGGATTCCGGATCCGAATCCGACAAGAGGATTCGACAACCGGATCCGAATCCGAATCCTATAGGATTCGGATTCATTTATTTTGAATCCATGTATAATCGGATCGGATTATATCCGATTAAAGATCCGACCCGATTAGTAATAAAATGTAATTTTTTTATTTAACAAATTTAATATAAAGAATAAATATAATTACATAATATTAATATATAATAATTATTTAATGGATTATTTGATGATTTTATTTATATTTATTTAAAATAAGTTAATTTAAACTTATTAATAAAGGAAAATATATACTTTTAGAGTAAATAATTCAAATTTTATTGTTGTTTAAAGTGATAATTATGTGAAAATTATAATTTTAGTCATTTTACTTAATATTATGTACTAGTAAATAATTTATTTTAATTAAATATTATATATATAATCGGATTCGGATTCTAAACGGATCGGATTCGTTAATTCCATATTCGCTCCATTTATTTCGGATAACGAATATTTATAATCGGATATGATCCATCGGACATTTTTATCGGACGAATATGCTAAAATTCGGATCGGATACGGATCGAATTCGGATTAAAATCCGATCCATTGACAGCCCTAATATATATATATATATATATATATATATATATTTTGTTAATAGACTTCTTTAGCAGGACAATTGGTTTTGGCCCACTTCTTAGAAGCCCACTCTTTATATTTCATATTGTTTTAAAAACATATTTTCCTGCTAAAGGCTGAAAAACTGCCGTGGACGAGCGGAAGCAGCTTAAAATGAAGAAAAATAGAACGATGAAGATGAAGAAGAAGAGGAGGAGAAATTCAGAGTACAAGAACACAATTTTCCCTCTACTTTTGGCAGCCCTTTGTTCAAAATCTCATAATAGAAGAGCCCTCATCGCGAAATGCTTGAAGAAATTGTTCCTGTCCCTCTCTCATGTCGATTTGTCCCCAATCCTCTCCTTGCTTCCGTCGCTTCTCAAATTCGAGTAATGCTAGTTTAGATTTTCTGCAATTCAATGTCTTCCCTGTTTTAAAAATCGAATCTTTTTTCTCTTTCGGGTGGAGAACTGTTCTGGGAATGTGTATATTTTCTTTATTTTTGCAAATTTTATTAGCAAACTCGAAAAAATCAGCAAAATATGAAAAACCCACTTGTTGGGATGTAATTTGAGTCTTGTTATCGTTGTAGCTACTGGTTTGTTTAATTCTTTGTTCCGTTTCTTTTCTTGCCACAGTTGTGCTGATATTGTGTGTAGAAGTGCTGAGATTATAGGTGCTGCATCACTAGCATCGTTTGATATGAATGAAAAGATTGCTCTAGAAGGTGAAATAGTGGAGGGCTTAATCTCACTATTAAGAAGCTCGAAAAGGGAAATTTCAATGGCTGCTTGCAATGCTGTGTTGGATTTGGCCACGACGTCGGTCGGACGACGAAGCCTGCTTGAATTTTCTGCAGCTGAGAATTTCATGTGAGCATCTTATTCAAATTTAAAGTGAAAAGTGATTTAGAGGCTGAGATATCAATTTGCTATTGGTTGATCTTGAGAATGTGGTTGTTTGATATTTTATGAAATGGTTTGAATAATATTTGAGGCTTCATTGAAATCAGATTAGATGAGTGACTGAAATGCATGTTTATCAGTGTATTCATGAGTGAATCTCATGTTATTAAGCATACATAATATATTCGTTAGAATCGCACATTCCTCCCTCGTAAACTATGTCCGCCTTACACTCATGTATTGGTCAAATCATCTAAATGTCTTACTAAGTTTTTGCCAAATTTGATCAAAATTTGTTTGTTCATGAGGGGATATATATAATTTTGGAATCAAAAGGGGATGTTCGTGTAATTAGACATGATAACTATGCTTTGCCGTATTTTCATATTGTCTTTTCTCTAACTTACCATATATTAGTCTTTGCTTCATACAGGAACCTAAGTCCCCAGGTTTTACGGTTTCGCATGCATCTGATAACACATTGATGGAAGAAAATGAGCACAAAAAGTCACTTCTTCAGGGTGCTATTACCCTTATCAATTCCTGCGCAATAGAGCAGCTACAATCTATACCAATGGAGCTCTCTGAAAAATTTATAGTTTATTTAAATGGAATACGGCGACAAGCTCATAACCAGAGGTTATGTAGCACTTCGTCAAACAAAGATGTTTTGGCAGAATGTATTTTCAGGCTATCTATTACTCATGATCTGCACCAAGAACTCATGGATGTTGAACAGATTAAGAAAAACATTTTTGATTCGGGCGGAATAAGTAAGGAACACTTTTTATCAGAGTTTTGGGAAATAAGTCCTGTCCTTATAAAAGCTGCATCAAAGTTTGCATCAGGGCAGAGTGGTAATTTCAACCCCTTCTTTCAGTTTCATGATTTGAAAGAGGGAATATCAGCCTTTCTTCATTCCTTACTAAAAGACATTATTTCTTCCCCCGCTATTGTGTCAGACGAACTAGACATTCTTAACATCATCGATGACATTAAGGGTCATCTTGGTTATCCCATAATCTACAATCAAGATATTCGTGTAGTGAAAACGGGGTCCGATGAAAAAGAGTTACACTATTTCGATGCTCATCATATTTTCAATAATGATGATATATTGAAATGTGGAGAAGCATTTAAGAATGGGTACACGATCGCTCTACGTGGGATGGAATTTAGATACAAATTTCTTGCTGATATTGCAGATGGATTAGCTTCTCTGTTCGGGCAGCCTTCGTCTGGTATTAATATGTACTTAACCCCATTAAATTCTCAAGGATTGGCTAAACACAGTGACGATCACTGTGTGTTTGTATGCCAACTTATTGGTGTGAAGAAATGGAAAATATATCATAGGCAAGATTTATGTTTACCTCGTTTGTATGAAAATTGCGATGAATTGTGCGGTTTGGAGAGTGGAACTGATAGATGCCAAGAGTTTGTGGTTAAAGAAGGCGATGTTTTGTATATTCCGAGAGGGTTTCCTCACGAGGCAAGAACTGATGTATATGGTGATCAGAATGTGGAAGATGGTGCTGGATTTTCTTTGCACTTGACTCTGGCTGTTGAAATCGAACCTCCATTTGAGTAAGTACTTCGAATTTAGGGATAATTCCACTGCCACACACTGAGGTTTGGCCTGGTTACACAAACTTAAAGGTTTGAGAAATTACAAATACTTCCCAGGTTTGCCTAATGCTGTAATGCATGCTTTTATAGTCATAAATTTAATAATTCAAATATTGGTCAGTAATCCCATGGGTGAATTAAGTAGTTACATAAAATTAGAGATAATGTCATCAAAATTCATGCATTCATGATTCATGACGTAATATGAATTCTTTGATAGGGGAAGTTATTGTAATTTCTCAAACTTGAGAGGAAGTTTGTATGGAGATCTGAATTCGTAGCCGATTACTACTACATCTGTAATTTTTAAGTGTTCTCAGAAGCTGAAATTTTGATTTTGATGATGAAAATGCAGGTGGGAAGGATTCATGCATGTTGCCCTGTATTCTTGGGACCAAAAAACAAAGCCCATACAGTGCAAATCTTCTGATACTTTCCCGTCGAAACTACGCGTGGCAACCGTAAGGCTACTTCATATCTCAATAAAGCTGATTGGAAATCTCGATCCCAGCTTCCGAAAGGCTTGCTTAGTTGGCGCAACCCCATTAGACGAAAACAACCAGCTTCTCAAACACCAAACAGCTTTCTTTAAATCCTTGATCAGTAGGATCACCACTGCCTCAAACTTTTCGGACTCGGTCGATCATTTAAAAGCAGCTCTAAGGAAAAACGAAGATCCCTTCGAGCACGTAAGGTGGATGAAGCATTTCACCGAAGAAGGAGAAGAAATCGAGAGAGAAGCAGAAGAACAAGAATGCAGGTACATGTTTGATATTTTGGATCAGAATTGGGATGTTGCGGAAGCTGTTTTCATGGAGGTTAGGTCTAAGTTTTGTGAAGAAGTAGAGTTTGAGTATGTTGAACAGCTTTATAGAGCGCTTCTTGAGAAGTATAGGAAAGTGAGAAAGCAGTATAGTAATGGTATGCTCTCACTGCATTCTGCTCTTCATGATGAACATGGGATTGCTTTGTTATAATACAGAAATGAGGAATTTCTTCTTGATTAGATTATATTTTAGGTAATCAAGAACTCGAAGATCCATAATCTGTATTTTTAAAGTATAATCAAGAACTTTAGACCATGGACATGATCAAGTTTGCAACACCAATCTCGGGCAAGGGGTAAACTATGACGGGCCGAAACCGGGATTCGTGCTGTTTAGTGATCTCTCGTTTCCACTCCACTCTAGTGATGATCCTGGAAATACTGGTCCGAGCTCGAACTTGAAATTTTTAAGAAATCTCGAAAAACAAAGAAGCAACGAGGTTGAACAATGACAGGCCGAAAGTGGATTATCGGGCCAAGAAAATTGAACGCTTGTTGTTCGGTGAACTCTCGTCTGCACTCCGCTATAGTGATGATCTTGCAAATATCAGCTCGAGCTTGAACTTAAAATTTTAGAGAATGCTCGAACAAACAAAGAAGCAAAAACGATGATGACGATCTTGCAAATATTGGCTCGAGCTTGAATTTGAAAATTTAGAGAGTGCTCGAACAAACAAAGAAGCAAAAAGGATGATGATAGATGATCACGACTTAAAATATATCCCGAGTATTAACTTTACTTCAATAATTTTAAGGATTTTGACTCGGACAAAAAGAAAAAAAACCGATAATGCACACATTATCGTGTCGAGCCATGGTTATATTTTTTAGTTTGGGTTAGAGCATGAACCACTAAACATGACTTTAATATTTACCGATGATTATAGTGACTACCTTCTCGTCAAATTGGTATAAACGTGATGAGTTCATGATTTTACATAATTAATACTACTAATTTATAGATCAGATTCTATCAAACAATTAATTAAAGAAAACGATAATATGCAAATAAAATTATTAAAAATCTCAAATTACCAAAAAGAAAATATGAAATTGCAAAATAGTCCTCCAAAAATATCAAAACTACAAAAGGAACTCAGATTCTTGGGACTGTTCTTTTGTTCCCACTACTGAACGAACTCTCAAATTCCATACCCCGGCCCAACCTCCTCCTCCAATTCCTACCAAATTTTCTGCTCCATATCAAAAACCCCAGAATCCCAAATCGAAGGGCACAGAGAAGAACATCGAAATCTGTAGAAGGAAACAACAATGGCGTACGTGGATCATGCGTTTTCGATAACGGACGACGACATAATGATGGAAACGTCGTATACGGTGAACAACAGGCCCCCAATCAAGGAGATCGCGCTCGCCGTCGCTCTTTTCGTTTTCGGGGCGATTGGAATCGTCGGAGGTCTGGTTATGGCGGCCAATAACGTTGGCGGAGATCGAGCCCATGGTATTTTTCTTCATCTCAAATTTTGATTTTGATTTTGATTTTTTTTTTTTTTTTAAAGTTTTGAGGTGTTTGGCAGCTGGGAAGTTGGTTGAATTATGATTTTTTCCGTATTGGATTCTGATGTTTGGGGTGCCCGTTTTGGAATTTGATCTTTGTTGTAGTGAAGAATTGATTTGATTGGATAAATTTTGGGTGTTTATACAATTGAAATACAGAACTAGCACATGTGAATCTGTGATGATTCTTCACGTTGTATCTGTAGATTTGGAGATGAAATTGCAGTATCAATGGGAGAAAAACCAACTTATATCAGCTATACTTGTTTGCTAGCTATGATGCATGGACAATCTTTGTCCAACATTCCTCGTGTGGAAAATTTAAGAAAAAATCCGGATGGTGTCGTGTTCATTTCCGTATATCATAACTTGTTTGATTATACAAAATGTGATAAACAAAACACAACCATAAGTTTCTTGTTTCTCTGTGTCTAAAATCTGACAAATTAGATTTCATGCTTATACTTTGTAGAAGAATATCTGAGACTCAGAGTAGGTTGAAACTCAGAGATTCTTGAAATGAGAAAGAGGAATACGAGGTCGATAGATTAAGGTTTTCATGGATATGATCATTGATGTTCTGTTTTATAACAGGGATAAGCCATATTTAAATCAAAAGAAAAGCTGTATTGTCCCTTTGTATTGTGTGTCTAACAACTGCATACATTAGTTTACAGCAAGTTGCATTAAAGTAGCATTCTTTGTCATCAAGTCAGTTGACAACATATATTCTGTTATCTTCTCTGTTTTCAATCTTATTTTACTATGATTTCCCAGAATTATGTTTGTGACTTTGTCAGAGTGTTGGTTTATTCATGACACAAAATTCTTCAGCTGATGTTGAAAAGTTTAATCTTTCTGTTAAAAGATTGCATATTTAATGTATAACTTTTCTTGATCAAGTATTTGATGCCTCTCCTCTATAAAAACTTAATCTTTCTGATAAAGGGGTCTTTCAGTAATTTCTAAAGTTTTACTATGAACTATATTCTTCTTTACCATATCTTGTTTTGATCTGATGTTGATGTTGTAATAATGCAGGGTTATTTTTCACTGTACTTGGTGGGATTCTATTCATTCCTGGCTTCTACTACACAAGGATCGCCTACTTCGCTTACAAGGGCTACAAAGGCTTCTCCTTCGCTAACATCCCTGCGGTTTAGACATGTTCAACGGCTGAAACAATGTACATATATACGTCGTTTGTGCTTTGTTTATTTCCAATAACTCTGTTATTTCTCTGCTACTAACAATATATTTGTAAATAAACAGCACATGTTGTCACCGGTTTTGAGCATTAATATTGTGCCTCTATAGAGGAATGCATTGAAGTGATCATGGATGCAATGTATCGTGTTTCGTATTTTAGATATAACAAAACTTGATATTGAGAAAAGAAGATTACAGGGACGAATGCACGTAAAATACAGTCATAATAGCTGCTATCTCATTATATAACAGCTGGAAAATATAGATAGGAACACACATAGAAGAAAAGCCCTAGTGAAAAACAGTAGAAACTCCATGTGTTTCAGCATTTGTTGAAACAGAAGAGTGGAGAATAAGTCTACAACAGTTTTCCGGTATCATCTTACACGTTTGTGAGCATATTATACATTCTCTGCTTTGCCAGGTTTAACCTGTGTTTTCGCCTCTGTCTGATTCTGCAGTTGGAGTTCACAAGTTAGAATGTAATGGGTATAATCTGCAATAGGATCATAAATATCACCCCCACGACGTAAGGTTGTACACCGTAAAGCTTACACAAACATCAAAACAAGAGCAAGAATAGACTATACTCCAACCTACAATGTTCGAGTTTGGAATTTTTACATGAGTCTGGTGTTTAAACAACAAACAATCAGCATTATGCCACATCAACACGAGTAACCCATGCAAATGCCGACGTGGCATAATCCTCACTGTTTGATGTTTTAACACCCACTGCATGCAAAAATATCCCCTAAAATACGAAATTTGCACACATAAGGCCATCAATTCGTTTCCCTAGCTTTATGCCTTTTATTAAGGCTTTCTCTATTTGTGTGTGTATGATTCCATTGAACCATCATCTTATGCGACTAGATTGTATAGCTCCAACATCTTATAAGATGTTTTTGGTGCTTATTAGATCTTAGATCTTGTTCTAAAATAAGATGCTAAAAGCGTTTGTACAAAAACAAAATCATGAGCTTATACGATGTCACTCACAATTGCGTGATTGACATACTCAAAAAGCAAACGAATTTGTTAAGATCTTAAAAATAAGTTGTCGTTCTAGACTCATTTTAGCCGAATATCTTATGTTAAGAGCTTAAACACTCAACAACATCTTATAAGCTCTTACCAAACACTCAACAACCCCACATAAGCTCTTAAAACTGTTTCAAAAGAGCTTACAAAACTCAGCCAAACACCCTCCAAACCCGAGCAAGAATCACAACTCCTTCCACCCCAACTTCTCCGTCAATCGTAAAAGGTCATTCGGACCCAAATTTGCATCCCTACCCCAGACGAACCCGCCGATTGTCATCACGAATGGCCAATCCTACCAAACTTAGCACCTTCCACAACCAAATTCCTCGTATGTTTCCAACCTCCTACCCTAGATACAAACCACACTTAGAAGCAAAGATACTTGGCAAAAGCTCCCATTATCCAGACAGCAACTACATGCTCAAAATCAGTAAATTAAACTAAATCTTGCCACTTCTAACATCAACAATATGCATAAACAAGAACTCACCTTCTCATTGTTCTCATGATAATCATCTAAAGCCCACTGATATCTTGACTGATTCAAACCAAACCAATGCGCCACATGTTCATCCAAACTCGCATGAGCTGAAAAAACAGCACAATTTCAACATAACTAACACAAACAAGAAACAGAATGAACTCCTTCACATCCAAGAAACGACTAAAACGGTACCGTTTTGCACTTTCCCAACAGCCTCCCAGAAGAAAGCAAAAGCAGAAGGCTTTTCCTCGTGGAATTGAGCTGGTGGAGCCATAACCGGATGAGAAGACCGAACCGGCTCATGAACCGGACCGGGCTCGGTTGTAGAATCCGGTTTTCGGCATGAATTGGGCGTCGCCGCCGGCGTCAAGAACACCGTGTACGGCCCGATCTTCCCGATCCGCGGCGGCGGCGGCGGCGGCGGCGAAGAGGGGTCGCCGTTGATCGGCATTTTTTTTTGCTGAATTCAAGAATTGAAACAGGAAAATTAACGGAGGAAGATTGTTTGTTTCTTGTAGAGAGCACGAAAAGGGTACTTTGCGTGGAAGGGAAGAAGAAAGATTGTTCCTTTTTCTGCTCTTCTTTTGGTGTGTGTGTTTGTGACAGTGATGAGAGTGGGAAGTAAAAGTGTACTCAGTACTTATAAAAGGGACGGTAATTAAGGGAGGATGGTGGGGGTAGTTTGGGGAATTTAAGTGGTGAAACCACGACAGCCGATGTTTGTGCTTCGGGTATATCTTTGTCCTGTTGATATTTTGGGAACTTTGACAAACTACAAGTAACAATTTTCAAATACATTTTTATTGCGTAAAAATAAATTTATCATATATTCGTATAATATAATTCATAATAATATATATATTATTAAAGAATTATCTCTCAAATTCTAGTATAATCAATTGTATCCATGTGTTAGATTTATTATCATAATAATTAAATTCACGTATTTTCTACACTATTTTATTTCATTGCTTCGTATCGTATAATAATTTAATAATATTTTTTTAAAGTAATTATTAAGGTTATATGATAGTTGTATTATCTTAAAATCGAATATAAAATTTTTGATTAACTAAACATAGCGTTAAACCATTAATTACCTCAATGGATGGTGAATAAGTGAATATATATATTAAAGAATCATCTCTCCAATCCAAGTATAAATGTATAATTAATTTTGGAGTAAAAAACAACTTGCTTCTTTGTGTATTATGATCATTTTTTCAACTGTTTATTCGAATTTTCAAATTATTATCTGTATTTTATAAAAAATTTAAATTGTTATTTCGGTCATTATGTATTAAAATGAGTTTTATTTCCAGAAAAAAATGAGCCACGTGTTAATTAGTAAATGAACAAGATGGTAATTTGAAAATTTTTATAAAATACAAATAATAATCCAAAATATTTAAAAGTTCGAATAAAAAATAAAAAAAAAAAGGAATAAATTATTTTTGTCTCTTAATTTTACATTTTCTGATTTGAAAAAAAATATATTCATGTTTGAATCGGTTCAAAGTTTAAACTTACCAAATTCGAAATTATTAATTTATTTCAAAATATATGAAACCTCTAAATTAACCAATAATAATAATAAAAATATCAAGAAACATTATCTAGCTGGTAGCGTTATCTTCCTCGTCACTATAACCATTCATCATTTTGGCGAACCCTCCAAATTCCCATTACCTTCTCTATGTTCCCCTTTTTGTCCCGAATTCACAGAGCAATCAATCCCCTCTCTCTCTCTAGATTGGTCCATATATACTGTTTTCTTGCTATAAACCAATTCCCGGCCCGCACAATCTCGTCCACTCGTTTCCCCGCTGTTGAAAACCCCCGATTGCGCTCAATCTTGCAACCCCATTTCTGAATCCCCTCCAATTTCGAGTTCTGTTGTTGTTTTTCAAGAATCTTGGTGGGTTTTTAGTATGGGGTGAGGAGAAAGGTGGTTTCTTTGCAGCTGAGGTATGATGGAGTGGGATAGTAACTCGGAGTCTGATCTGAGCGGCGGGGAGGAGGAGGAGGAGGAGGAATTGGGAGAGGGGATAGGGTTTTTGTTGCGGAAGAGCGGCGGCGGGCAGCTGCCGTTCCCGATGGACACGCTTCTGAAGCCCGCGCCGTGTGGGTTTGTGGTGACGGATGCTTTGGAGCCGGATAATCCCATTATTTATGTCAATTCCGTGTTCGAGATGGTTACTGGGTATCGAGCTGAGGAAGTTCTTGGACGTAATTGGTTAGTTTGTTTCTTGAATTGAATTTCCCCCCTTTTTCATTTGTTGGTTTGTGTTGTGGCATTTGGTTTATGGATAAAGGGCTTTGTGGTTTGAATTATGTTCTTAAGTGATGAGGGTAGTTTTTAAATTTGGGGGTTTGCATCCATAGGCAGTGCGCACAATTGGATAAGGAGTTCTGTGGACTAGAGGATGTGTGGTTGATATGGCCTTGCTGGGTTCTTGTTAGGTTAAGGGAAATAAGTGATGCATGGACGATAGGTTGAATTGAGAAAACTCGGGGATGATGTATGGTTACTGCTTTCAGTGTTGAGGAAATGTATTGTACTTTTAGGTGGATGCTGTCGCTTTGTGCGTGATCTTAAACCCATAAGCGGAAGAAATTAAGAATGAAAATTGAAGAAAACACATCCCCTTCTCTCGACTCTCAGCTCATGCGGTTTTATGTTTTCCGAGGATTGAAGTATGCAGCACGTGGTTAAGGCTTCACTGAAAATACTCTTGAGTCTGGGATGATGTGCCTTGGTCATAACTTAATTGGTCTTTTAATTTTAATTTCACCACTGTAATGTGTAGGCTGACATTCATATGTCAAGAGTGAGGATGTAGTCCAACTTTAATGATCAAGCTGCAGTTACCATACCAATTAGATCTTTAATGTGACATGAATTGTCTTGGGAAAAGTATAAAATTGGTATCATCATTCTTGAGTTTCCTACTTGGGGAGGTAATTTTTCTAGGTACACTCACCAGATATTTTTGACCAAATGTCATGGAATATGCTGATACCCGCCTCGTGCTATGCTATTCCAAAAGGGAATTCAATATATCATTTCTCCAGATTTTTGGGAACTTGCTATTAAAAATATGTTCTTGTACTCTTGACATTAGTCTGCGGGGGCACTTTTTGAATCTTTCTAATAGGGTATTTGCCTGATGCCTTGACCTTAATAATGGCTGATTGTTCTAGTAGCATACTAGCACGGAAGATTGGTAGCATTTTCTGAACCAGTCCTGGCTCTTTTATTACCTAAAAAAAATTTTATGTCCACAAATCATTTTTGGTGAAAAGTAGTGGTGATACACTTCACCCACATAAATGTGATTCTTTTATTATGTACCAAACTGTCATAAGAAATTTCACAGAAGTACGTATGTTCTTGTTTAACTTTATTCTAGAATTAAGAATAGCATTCTGCAGGTCCTCTGTTGTATGCATTGCGTCACTAAACTTGTCTGTGCGGTAGTGATTGTAACATTTATTGCACACAGGTGAAGTTTCAGTTATTTGCGAATTGAAATAGGAAGATCATAGGGATAACATAATTCTATTGTGTGATGTTTCCACGCTTCTTGACATGTTTTGAGTCCGGTTTCCGAAGAATCCTGTGAAATTAGAACCATTTTAAGCTGAGGGTAGACTTTGTTTCAGTAAGATTTAGTTCTTTTATCTTTTCAAACATTCCTCTAGAAGGTCAAGAATGTCCAAATCACGGCGAGGAATTATACTCAATTGCCCATCTTGCATGTTTATGTGTCTATATGGGTGTTTTCGTTGTATCATCAGTTTTTTATTGTTACTTTATTCCCCTCAAAGACCAAATAAATGAAAATACTTGAAAAGGAGTCAGTAATTATGACACCCTTGCACTTACTGAGGTAGAATTTGTTAATATGACAATTATTTTAGAAGTCGTGTTATTCATATTTGAGCTGTCAAAACTTTGGCAGTTCCTTGTCCATGGTGATTTTGCTTCCAACTATTTTGATTCAGTTGAAACTTTAGACTTTAAGTACTGCTTATGTTGGATTCAATGGACTCAGCATTTCACACCTAGACTTCTGTTATTGGTCACTAGTTATAATTATTATGCCTGACTCCCCCCCCCCCCCCCCCCCCCTATTCACAAGGTTACTGCATACTCATTGCTTTTTTTTTTTTTTTTTTTGAAATCTCTACAGCCGCTTCCTGCAATGCAGAGGCCCATTTGCCAAGCGAAGACATCCTCTTGTAAATCCCACAATAGTTTCTGAAATAAGAAGATGCCTCACTGAAGGTATTGAATTTGAAGGCGAATTATTAAATTTCAGAAAAGACGGCTCCCCACTCATGAATCGGCTCCGTATGACCCCAATATACGGTGATGACGAGACAATAACACATATTATTGGTATCCAAGTTTTCAAAGAAACAAATCTTGATCTGGGCCCACTTCCTGGATCTTCGGCCAAGGAACCTTCCAAACCATTTGAAAGATTCAGATTCAAAATCGCTCCTACCGATGATACCCGCAACGTATCCCGTGGGGTCTGTGGGATAATGCAGTTATCTGATGAAGTAATAGCTCTCAAGATCCTTTCTCGTTTGACTCCAAGAGATATAGCTTCTGTGGGATCCGTCTGTCGAAGGTTTTATGAACTGACACAAAACGAAGATCTTTGGAGAATGGTCTGTCAGAACGCATGGGGAAGCGAAACAACACGGGTTTTAGAAACTGTTCCTGGTGCTAAAAGGTTAGGGTGGGGCCGATTAGCAAGGGAATTAACCACACTCGAAGCAGCAGCTTGGAGAAAACTCATTGTTGGAGGTGCAGTTGAACCCTCTCGCTGCAACTTCAGTGCGTGTGCTGTTGGGAACCGTGTGGTTCTCTTTGGTGGAGAAGGTGTCAACATGCAGCCCATGAATGATACCTTTGTGTTGGACCTAAATTCGACAAATCCCGAGTGGCAGCATGTAAAGGTCAGCTCCCCACCCCCTGGGAGGTGGGGCCACACGCTCTCGTGCGTGAACGGTTCAAATCTTGTCCTATTTGGTGGTTGTGGAAGGCAGGGATTGTTGAATGATGTCTTCCTTTTGGATCTAGATGCCAAACATCCCACGTGGCGCGAGATCTCAAGCCGGGCCCCACCCCTTCCCCGTTCTTGGCACAGCTCTTGCACTCTGGATGGGACGAAGCTGATAGTCTCAGGGGGGTGTGCGGATTCCGGTGTGCTTTTGAGCGACACTTTCTTGCTTGATTTGTCGATCGATAAGCCCGTGTGGCGGGAGATACCTGTTGCATGGACCCCGCCTTCTCGTTTGGGCCACACGCTTTCTGTCTATGGGGGGAGGAAGATTTTGATGTTTGGGGGCCTTGCTAAAAGTGGGCCCCTCAGGTTTCGGTCCAGCGATGTCTACACAATGGATTTGAGCGAGGACGAACCATGCTGGAGGTGCGTGACGGGTAGTGGGATGCCGGGTGCGGGTAATCCTGGGGGCATTGCCCCCCCTCCTCGATTGGATCATGTGGCCGTGAGTCTTCCAGGTGGCAGAATTCTTGTGTTTGGGGGGTCGGTGGCGGGGCTTCATTCTGCTTCGCAGCTTTACATTCTTGATCCTACAGAAGAGAAGCCGACTTGGAGGATTCTGAATGTGCCCGGAAGGCCTCCCAGATTCGCTTGGGGACATAGCACATGTATTGTTGGAGGAACTAGGGCTATTGTCCTCGGAGGACAAACTGGGGAAGAATGGATGCTTAGCGAGATTCATGAATTGTCGTTGGCGAGCTCTGTTGCCTTTGAGGAGTGAGATGTAATTTGATTTGTAGAGAGAAGTATTCTTTTCGGTTCAAGAAATTGAGACCGGTCCCGCTTAAGAGCTCTGCAATCTGAAACGGTACACTTTCTCTTCCTTCCTTTGTAAAGAATACTTGAGCTAATAGCTCTATAGGTACTAGACTTTTGTATAATTGTAGGATATCATATATGTGTAGTTTAAAATGTTTTTGATATGCGTTTTTCCTTGTTATGCTCGATGATTTACACCGTTAACTAGTTCATCCTTATGGGCTTCTGTTTCTTGCCTTGTTGCTTTGTTTATTTATATTTTTCACCACATTCTTGAGCTCCTCGTCGCGACGGCCCGTATTGCAGGTGCTGGAGATCGTTGCTTCCTCAGCTCTTGAAGGACCTGCAAATACTGAACTGATTGGGCTGTAGTTTGTGAACAAATGGAGATTGTCTTGTTCTCTTTGTAAATATTCATGTCCGTGTTTAATTTTTGTTTTGAATGTTGGAAGTTCTGTAGAAATGCAGCCAGAATTGCTGTAGAAATGGGATTGTTGTATCAGTAGAGAGAGTCCTATATTTTTGGTCCCATCACTTGTCCATTTATCTGATTTTAGCCTTAATTAATGTATAATCTCTTGATAACAATTCCCGAAAAAACAAAGAAAGAACTATTTGTTGTAATTGTTCTTGAGACGTACTTGTTTGGCTACTTCCTATCCTTCTTGTTAGATTGGATGCTATGCCCCATGATTTGTATCATCTGTTGTTTGGAAGTTGAGTGAGGCTTGTTGGGTGGGACTTCAATTCACGGAAGAATTTATACTTGCGTGTGATTTGTGTAAAATTTGCATTATTGCGAGTAGTTGATGGCTTGCACGTTTGGGTATGGTGTACTTTAATGGCTTGTATGGGCATGTCGGTTCCCGCTCAGAGAGAGAGTGAAGGGAAAGAAAGGAGGAAGAGAGGGAAACAAATTATAGTGTTTTTGGTTTAGAAATAAATACGGGTTCAATTCCAAATTCTCTCTCTCTCTCTCTCTGAAAGAAGACCCAACAACGCACGCAAGAGATCGCAACGTCGATCCGGCGGTGGAGAACATAGTTCCATTGCCGGATCGGCCCAAATCTATTTCACCTTCTCAGATTTGTTCTTTCTTTTCGTTATGTTTTATTTCATTTCTTCCCTATGGAAGCTTTATCTCTTCCGTATGGAAGTTTTGTCCCTTCCGTATGGAATTTTAGCTTTATATTTTTCTGTGTTTTTTCCGTGTAACTTTCTGGCCGAGTTCTCTGCTGTAGGCCAACCAATTTGTTCTCAATCCGAAGGAAAAGCGGTTGCGGATCTTCAGCCCGATCAGATCGAGATCCACTTGAAAGGAACAATCGTCAAAGAGTTCTTTTATTTTATTAATTGTGATGCTAATATATTAGCTCACAAATCAGTTGAAATTGCGATTTCGGCCTGCGTTAATTTTTCTGTTGTTGCTTCTTGTATTTTTATCGAAAAAAAAAAAAATACGGGTTCAAGGGATCGTCTTCGAATTAGGTGGAAAGATAGTCAACGGGTTTAAAAATTACGAAGGTAAAATTGGAGGGGTTCGGGAAATGTAAATGCATGCTCTTGTGAAAGATTTGCAATTAAATTCCTAACTTTTTGATTCTATCATATTGGTCCACATAATATCAATTGATCAAATAGGTCCTACCTTCTATTTCAATTAAGTCTACATAATTTCATAAAGTTACAATTAATATAATTATGTCACATAATTCACGTGTTAGTAATTAAATTATGAAATTAAATATATGATTAAACACATAACACTCGAATTCACGCTCATTATATCTGGCTTATCAAAAAAGCGGCAGTCTTGAATCCAAGATCAATCGTCTTGAAGTTCAAGTTCTTTTAGAAACATAAATTTATTCATCCAAACATGATTTTAAGGTGTATACTATGATATATTGTATGATTTTGTTGTGTTGTGTCTAGTTTAATATTCGTATCGAATAATTATTGTATGATCAATGTATCGCGGCATATATAAATTTCATTGCATCGGATATTTATTATATAGTTAACGTATCGTTATATATCATCTAAACTACCATTGTATTTTTCAATTAATTAGTGCAATGTCCAATTACCAAGTTATGCAATGATTCAATTCGATGGTAATTGTGAACTTCTGTATTAAAATAATTAAAATTCCTCAAAATATTAGATATTATTATGAGAAATATTTGCGTATGAGTAAGAAACTCCAATACATATCCTTTTCAGGTCCTCTAATTGAAATGGACCTTCCCTCTTTCTTCATTTTCAATGTGAATTTTTAGGCCTCGTTTACTTTGGCTCTAACCATCAGTTTCTTCCCCTTGTCCGCCGCTTTCCTCTGTTTACTTTGTACAGACTCCGGCCTTGCTTTGCCGTACAAGCCCGTAGGATCAGCGTGTTATTGGCAGCTCCAACCGACACGGGATTTTGGCGTGTTGGGGGAGACATGGCTTTTCCTGAGGAGGCGGCATAACATTTCAGACCAAAAGTTGAGTTTATTTACTTCAATTTGCCACTCGATTTGAGGTTCCCGTAATTTTATTCCGTTTCCCGCTTAGCACTGTTTGTCTGCTGAAAAATTTCTGTTCTCCCCCCTTTTTGCCCCCTTTCCATGTACATCCGAAATTCAGGTGTAATTTACCATTCACAGCTCTAAAGCACGGACACGCCTAAAAAATGGTCCGTGCAGTGTCCGACACGTGTCGGACACGGACACGGCTCGGACACGGCTCCGACACGTGTCGGACACGGCTGAAGGAGTGTCCGAAAAAAAAAAATTAAAAAAAAAAATTGGGACACGGTGTCGGACACGGCGAGGTGGAGTGTCCGACACGGCTAGGACACGGCGGGACAAATTTGATCATTTTTTTATGCTTTTTTTAATATTTTTTGAATTTTTTGGAGAGAAAATTGAAATAACAAAACTTATTTTAGTTTTTAATATTATATATTTTTATAAATATTTTATGTTACATAGATTATACTTATAAAATATTTTTATTTATATATAAAATATATTTATTTATATAAAATATAGCCGTGTCGGAGCCGTGTCGTGTCCTAAAATTTTGAAAAAATCCGTGTCGCCGTGTCCGTGTCGTGTCGTGTCCGTGTCGCCGTGTCCGTGTCCGTGCAACATAGATTCACAGTGAAGGAAGAAGAACACGTTGGTGCGCGACCAAGGGACCCTAAACTGTCCAACCATCTGTGAACGAAATCAGATCTTCAAATTAATTGAAAAAATAATAGATAAAAGGAGAAGGGCTACATATGCTCAGAGACAATCCGCGTCCGCAGAGGTGAGCTGATCTGCAACTTGGGTATGTCCGCGTCGGCAGAGGTAAGATGATGGCCAATTAAAAATTTGAGAACCCTAAAACCCAAATCAAAAGGAACAGAAACAATTTTTGTTCGATGTCGGCATCTCAATATCATTATGAAACTGAGGGGCACAATGGTAATATACATCTAAACACACAAATTACTATGAAAAGTAAACACAGAGAACTAATAAACTGATGAGTCATAATTAAAAAGTAAACAACAGTTAATGTCATACACTTTACCAGCTCTAACCTTTAATATCATGACCTCCCAAATCATGATCAACAAAAGTAAACGGGGCCTTAGGAGCACACGTTATGAAGCCAATGACGATGATATCAATGTACTTTTTCATATGTATTTCTAAATTAATTTAACGGGAAATTCCGAAAAAATCCCCAAATGAGGACTCAAATTTACTATAACTCTCCATTTTTAAAAAAGTTCCTCTTTGCTCCCTAGATGACAGACCAAATTTGCTTTAACTTCCCATAATTGTATTAAAACTCAAAAATCTCGTACCCGAACCCCGGAATCACGTACTTAAATGCTCAAATGATGTATTTGCCCCCAAATACGAGATTTGGACATTTAAGTACGTGATTTCGGGGTTCGGGTACGAGATTCTTGAGTTTTAATACAAGTATACAACCTTCAAAAAAAGTGGGGAGTTAAAGCAAATTTGGCTTGTCATCTAGGGAACAAAGAGGAATTTTTTTAAAAATGGGGAGTTAAAGCAAATTTTTTCAACTTTTAGGTACTTTTTAAAAAAGACCCCTTAATTTAATTATGATAAATGTAAATTATTTCCTTCTCAAATATAAGTTCCTTTTTGCCCTTAATAAAAAATTAATTAATTTCTTTTTATTCAAACCTACAGTGATTAATCTCTGCTGAATTATATCCACCTTAAACAAAATGTTGGACGGGGAATTTGAAGTTGTCTATAATACCTAAACACAAATATAAGATATGGATTCAGCCGATGCATATTTTTTCTTAAATTTATTAGTATGAGGTGTTTGAAATAACATCATAAACAAATATTGGACAAGAGATAATACATTAAAATAATATTTTTAAAAATATTTGTACAATATAAGAGATGGACTTTACCTATTTTTTAAGATATTATACTTTTTTTTTTTCTTTTAACACACACCCCCTAAGAGATAAAAATTTAAGGTTTTTTTTTTTTATTTTTTATATCCCCAAAATGACTAGAGAAATTCGAACTCTATCATTATTTTGGGAAATAACCATTTAATCACTTGAACCAATGACTATTGGCATATCAAAACCTAGTTAAATAGGATACTGCCAAAAAAAATTATATATATATATATATATATATATATATATATATATATACTTTAGGAATTGAACATTAAAATTGAATCTAAAATTATTTCTTTCATACTGAATTAATTTGTGATTTCTTTTCCATTTATGTGGAAGAACATAACCATGTAAAATCGGTGAAAGCTTGTACTGTTTGCTTCATTTGTAGTACAGACTACAGAGCACAAGTTTGATTCCCCTGTTTAAAGACTTGCTCGAAAACCCAGGTGTTCAACATGCACCCTGACTTTCACTCTGCACTTCTTCTTTCTTTCTCTCTCATCCCGTCCTTTCTTGGAGATTTTTTCTTCAATTGAAAGCACACGCACACCCATTCGTGGCCTGCAGACAAATTTTGAGCTATAAAAATGGAGTCTTTGCTAATTGGGTCTTTTCAGAAACCTCCATTGCCGCTGTCGTATCCCTTCTCTGCTGATCTGTGCTCACTTCCAACTGGTATGTGTACAGTTTTGCTTCTTGGTTTGGTGGAGGGTGGGTTAAAGATTGCAGCTTTTTTCATTTTTTTGCTGATTTTGATGTTCTTTGTGGGTCGTTGTGGATTTGTCTAATTTTTGCTGATTTTTGGCTTAGTTCTGAGTATTTATGTTTAATGGCAAGTGGGCTTGTTTTGGTTTCCTCTTAGGAGGTATGAATGCTCTGATTTCATCGTTGAAGCGTTTTCTGTATTGGTGTCTGCTGATGTGAAGGTATCTGGGGAAATGGTTTGATATTTGCAAAATAAAATAGTTTCTTCACTATTTTCGAACTTGGGAGGGAGAAATTCAAACTTTTTTAAGAAGCAAATATGAAAATATAGCTCTATTTTCAGTTGAGGGGTGGGATGGGGTGGGGGGATTCTTATATGCATTCGGTATTGATTTTCACCTATGAACAACAATGATTTGTTCCATCTTTTGTTTTGAGTATAAATCTTGACATGGGGTGCATACAAGGGTTTTGGGTGTCCTGTTTTGAGTTCGTGTTTCATCTCCTATTTCACTCACCCACACACCAAGTTTTCATCTCCTAATCTGAACCGTCTATTAATACACGTGGTGTATGTATATAAATAAAACAGGAGATAGAACACAAAACTGAAATACGAGATCCAAACCCGCATAGAAGAACCTTTGGTTCCATCCCCATTTTTCAGTTCTTGTGTGTGTGTGTGTGTTCTTTATTGGTTTTGAGGTTTTTGTTTGTTTTAGTTAACGTGTGTGCGGATGACTTAATTACGCATTTCCGCTGTCTTTGTGATGTAAATAGATGCATGTATGATACTTTTGCCTGCTTCTGTAAAATGACGGTCAAGATGAGGTTTTTGTTAGTAATACCTTGAACTAATAACTTTGTGTGTAACAGGGCATGTTTTACAATGCAAGTCATTCAGCAAAACTGTAGTATTACAGGCACAGAGGCAGAATTTTATCAGCCAAAGAAGTATTATAATAAATCCGAGGCATCGTTCAAAGTACATTGCAAAATCAGCTTCTGAGCATTCTCTTGAATCTGAACCATCCAAAAGCCCTCAGTCGTCATTACAACAGGCTTTGGATGCTTTCTACAGATTTTCGAGGCCTCATACTGTTATAGGAACAGTTAAGTTCTTGCTACTAGGTGTAATTACACATACTTCCCCTACTGGTTTGAAAATTACAAATTACCCCTTCTGCATATATTCAAAAGGAATTGAGAAGGTTTACTAAAATTTGAATTATGACGACATTCGTCTGCGTAAAGATCGACATGCAAGGGGGTAAGTGCTAACTGTAAGATATAAGTGAGTTAATGGGAGGTATGTGAAAATTTGAAACTAAGAGGGATTGTTTGTGTAATCATATATAGTTACAATTTTCTTTCGCCATTCGTATGTGACACTTACAATCTGTTTACCTTTTCACGAGCAGGCGTTGAGCATAATTTCAGTTTCTCTACTTGCAGTTGAGAAGCTTTCAGATTTTTCTCCTTTATTTTTCACTGGAGTACTTGAGGTGCGACATAGTTCACATCTGCTCTAATCTTGACATTGTTGAGTTGTTGGATGCTAAATCTCTCTCTCTCTCTCTCTCTCTCTCTCTCTCTTTCTCTCTGCAGGCTATTGTTGCCGCCCTGTTTATGAATATCTACATCGTCGGTTTAAATCAACTGTCTGACATAGAAATAGACAAGGTCAGCATGCAAAATCATGTAGCTATCTGTGTTTATCGAAATTTGAATCAAAAGTTTACTTCAATGGAAAATATCCATTATCGATATTCTTTTACTTTCTCTTATCTTGACCCGTTTTCTGTATCAGGTGAACAAACCATATCTTCCTCTGGCATCTGGGGAATATTCTGTCACAACGGGCGTGATAATCATCTCATCCTTTGCCATCTTGGTGGGTAAAAATATAATATAACTTTTATAGGGGATCTCGGTTTAGTTTTATATGCAAACATCAACTTAATGAAAATCTTTCTTTCTTTTATTTATTTTTTTGTTTTCCTTTTTTTCTTGCATTTTTTTTCACTGTTATTAGAGTTTTTGGCTTGGATGGATTATCGGCTCGTGGCCATTATTTTGGGCTCTTTCTGTCAGCTTTGTGCTTGGAACAGCTTATTCCATTAACGTGAGTTGATTCTTTCATATATATTTGTTTTCTTACATTATTCATGAAATTCCATTAATCGTTCTCTCCGTCCAACAATATGTAGGTACCACTTTTGAGATGGAAGAGGTTTGCTGTCGTCGCAGCAATGTGCATTTTGGCTGTCCGAGCAGTGATTGTACAAATAGCATTCTATCTGCATGTCCAGGTCTTAAAATTTTCTCCAGAAGTCATTTCCTTTAGTTTTTGGTGTTCGATATGCATGTTTTAGCTGACAAATTGACTCGACTACTTTGTCAATTATAAGATAAGACGATGTTCGAAAAGTTGCTATGGAGAAATAATTGGAAATTTTTGAATCAGATGTAACGCGTATGGATCAAGTATTTTGTATTGTCATGTGCATAAACTAATGAACAGCATTATGCCCTTTAATTTTCTTTTTCTTATATTAATTTCTAATAATTGCTATAATACTAAGTTTTCCATTGCCATTGTCAGATGTTTGTTCACGGACGACCTGCTGTCTTCACGAAGCCTGTGATTTTTGCAACTGCATTCATGAGCTTCTTCTCAGTTGTCATTGCTCTATTTAAGGTGAATTATCTTATTGAAGTACTGAAAATTCTATCGTCCCCTCGAAGCATGACTTGTTGATAGCTACCGTTAATTAGCAGACAGACTGGCTTCATAGAATCACATGGCTCAACAAACTGTTACAATTTCACAACAGCCAAATATTTTTGCCTATTAATATGGAAAAATTACTACAAAAGCAGGGATCTATTGTAATTAGACCAAACCACAGGGGAGGACCCTGTAATTATCCAAATAAATGAAGCATTTATTTATTTGTTTTCGTCCTCCACTAATATCTAAGTGCCTTCTGGAAAAAGTTGGAAATTTCGTAAATGTTATATGACATAATATATTATTTTTGAGTATTCAGAACAGTCTTCCATGTAAAATGCTTGCACCCTAGTACGAAAATTTCATCCTTTCCATAACTCTATTTATGTGTATTATTTTGCTAATGCGAAAAAAATTGCATCTTTTATACTGAAAAATATTTCATGCTCTTAGGACATTCCTGATATTGTTGGCGACAAGATATACGGAATCCAATCTTTTACAGTAAGATTGGGCCAAGAACGGGTTAGTTATCAGTTGATTTTGAATCATCTCTTAACTCGAGAAATGTGTACAAAACTTTATGTTCTTTTTTCTCTTGATTTTGTTGAAACAATTGTTGCAGGTTTTCTGGATCTGCATTACACTTCTGGAAATGGCATATGCTGTTGCTTTGTTTGTGGGAGCAACATCTTCTTGCCTTTGGAGCAAATGGACTACAGTAAAAATCGAACTTTCATCTACTTTTACAATGTGATTTATTGTTTGTCCGATTTTGATAGGAAACCAATCTTTAGCGATAGTAAAATGAACAAAGAAAGAAATTACACCGACATATCTTGAAGTTTGGACTGATGGACGAAATGGGGTACCCATAAAAATTTAGAGGCTAAAATTTCAAAATTTATCGATCTGGATGTAATGTGAATTCTTTAACATGGGGAGTTCTTGTAATTTCTCAAACCTTATGGAAAATTTGTGTAATTAGTCCAAACCTCGTAATATGTCGGTGTAAATATTATCCCATCAGCTAGTACTTCATGAAAAGTGAAATCCAAGCTACCAATTGTCGTATTGTCTGACTTATTTTAGGTGATCGGTCACACCGTGTTGGGTTTATTGCTGTGGAACCGTGCAAAATCTATCGACTTCAAGAACAAGGCTTCGATAACGGCTTTCTACATGTTCATATGGAAGGTAATCAACCATCCACTCTTCTTAAGCCAAATGTCCAATAGGGGGCTGTTTCGATTTCCGAAACGAGCTACTTTTAACTCCGATTATCTTACCAACGTTCGAAAATTCATCGGCCTCTTCCATACGAAACTCGACAGCTTTTAACTCATCTTTGCTTATCTTATGATTAATTTGCAGCTCTTTTATGCTGAGTACCTTCTCATTCCTCTTGTAAGATGAAGGATTTGCAGCACATCTGGGAAATGTGTTGTCTTTTTTGAAGAATTCAATCATCGACTTCATTTTAATCGGAAGATGTATGTACATTCTCAATTAACCTAACTATTTTCTTGATTGAGAAGTAGAAACATTGCAACTTAATGAATTTGTAAGGTTGATTTCTTGAGATGGGATATTCCAAAACAGTTAAATTCGGAAATAATTTGAAGTTATATTATGTAAATCTCAAGTGATAGTATTTTTATAGTAAAATCGTAACTAACCTATGATGCATTGATATGGACACGGCAACACAAACACGATATGGATACAGTGACGTATATTTTTTACTTGAATTTTTCGTACGAGGAGTGTTGGATATGGTATCTGACACTATATGATAAAATAATATTTTTAAAAGTGTTCGTGCATTATAGTAACTAACTGTACAAACATTAGCAAAATAATTTAATTTAATCAATAGTGTTACAACATGAATTAATATTATTAACAATACAATGATGGGCCATTATTTTTCCGCCCCTAGTTTCCATAATAAGGACCATTCTAGTAAGATCAAAATTTTCATCGACTGCAAAATGAGTTAACTTAACAGTTTGGTGTTATATTAACTTAATTAGAAGTTTTGTATTTATTATTTAAGTCTTTCGATACGCGACTATTATTATTAGGAAGACTCAATCCATATAAATGAAAGGAGAAAAAAAAAAAATCGAATTCTCACGCTAGTTATCCTCCCCGACTATTATTACTTGTGCGTTACTTGTGCAACATTATCGATTAAAATAAATGAAAGAAGAAAAAAAAAAAAGGCGGTTTATATATCTCGAATGGAAACCCCATCAATTTGGAATCTCTTACAATATCCTAATACAACTCAATATTTGTCTCTATATATTTACACATAGATCGTCAAAACCTATATATATTCCCTTCCTCTTCTCAATTCCTTCGACTCCAAGAATACTCTACAATGCCCATTAACAAACTTCTCTACGCCATCGTCCACACAACACTGAAGCATAACTTGGCCATCAGTGGCGGCAGCATCCACGACGAACCCATAAAAGACGACGACGGCTGCGACGGAGACGACGAAGCCACGACAGACGACGGCGGCGACGACGGTTGCCGGCCGTTTAAACCTAAGGATCTTGATCTTCTTGTTAACTTGATGATGAAGATGAGGAATCAGGAGCTGCTTTACGACATGGACGTGGTGAAGTTCTACGATTATAGTCCCGATGCGTTGGCGAATCGATTCGGGCCGTGGAGAGAGAACACATGGTATTTTTTTACGCATCCGTGTAAATCCGGTGGGGGGAAGAAGCGAATGAGGCGGAGGACCATAGCCGGAAAAGGGTATTGGAAGGCGCTGAGTAACGAGAAACCGATCAGATACGGTGCCCGACACGTCGGGAGCCGGAGACCATTTGTGTACTATCGTCGCATGGGGGCCGGAGGTTCCTGCAGGACAAATTGGTTCTTGCATGAATTTAGGGTTAAAACTACGCAAAACTCTACGAAGGTACGTATGTATATAATAAACTATATACGTATACGTACGTATATGTGTACATGCATATAGTTTTACGTGTGAATTTATGCTTTTCTATATATTCGGTTATTTGATAAATTATATGATAAGTGATTTATGCACGGATACGGACACGATACGGAAACGGATACGGATACGACGACACAAAAATTTTTTTTGAATTTTTCACGTGAGTGTATCGGATACAAAATAATATTTTTAGAAGTGTCCGATAAGTGAATTATAACTTTTAATCAATCGGGCAATATATCTAAAATTACCACACAAATCACATGATAATTAAGTGTATAACGTTTACCTTTAATTATACGGATGGATTCCATCGAATTAGGTTCGAGTTATATTATTATTAACATTTTTATAATTTTTTTTATTGTATGCAGATGGATGATTTGATGTTAGTTAAACTGGCCAAGATAGCAAAGATACCATCTACTGATGTGGAGGAGGATGTAATGGAAGATGCCACTCTTGGATTAGATACTTTGTGCATTAAATAATTAATTAATTAATTAGATCTTATGCTTTTATTATATATGGAATTAAATATTTGTCCCTTTTGTTTTGTACTGATCGGCTGTGTAACATATCTGTTTAAATATGAGTTGATTTTGTACTGTGTTTATGCTACAATTTTATTCTATTTTCTCAATTCATTTACTTGTGTATTCAAATTTTGATTATTTTATTTCGATAAATGTCTCATTTATATATATATATTAGTTTTTTTTTTCTTGATATCATAAAAAATTTCACATTTTTTGTATGGTAAGGGGCGTAATCGACGGTTTTTAAATAAATTTATTGATGTTTATCTATGGCTTCAAAATTGTTAAAAGTTGAAAATAATAGAGAAAAACATAATCTATACTCATTTATTAAGTGTCTTTGTGGTCTCTTAAACTTGATCTCTATTTCTTTTTGGGAAAAATTATAAATTTGAAACAATAATGTACCTCATTTTATATTTTTGGATTTAATTTGACGTTTTTTATTTTAGAGACACTTACTTCCAATAGTTTGCAATTTTGGTCAAATTCCCGTCAGATCCCTAATTTCTTCCCGAAATACCGTCCTTGTGCCTACGAGACTGCCTGAAATACCATTTTTGTGCTTACATAGCCGCCGAAATGTCCTCTGAAAATTAGGGATCTGACTGGATTTGGCCAAAATTACAAAATTTTGGGAGTAAGTGTCCCTAAAATCGGAAATGTCAAATTAAAGTTGAGAAATGCAAAAAGTGGTGTGTTATTGTCCCAAATTTGCACTTTCCCTTTTCTTTTTTATATTTAATTAATTTATGTTTTCCACCACGGGACTTGATTTCTATTTCTTTTTTATTTAATTTATTTATTTTCTTCTAAACACAAAATTTCCTTTTTTGTTCGGTTATTTATCTATTAAATTGCTTTTCTCTCGGTTCACTTTTTTTATATTCTTTTTATTTTTCTTCCTCATAATTTTTTATGTTTTATATTAAGATAAATAATTTAATTTAACATATTTAAATAATAATAATTTATTATTCACACACAAAGAGAATTATTAGTTTATTAGAGTTTGATAGATAATTTTAGAAGAAATGTTACAAAATCAGCAAGTCCACGGTGCAGTTAACATCGATCAGTCGATTAAATTAAGGTTCCCATAATAAATAATTAGATAAGTCAACATATATCAACTTCTTTCTCGCGTGACAAATGAGTTAGACAAGTTCATAAATCATAACTTAGAAAATGATCATGTAATATATTATTTTTTATATATATAAATTTAAATCTATATTAATATATAATTTAGTAACATTTTTCTCATAGACTAAGATCATGTGTCTGTCTTCGATGCACAAACACTTCTAAAAATTTTATTTTATTGTGTAGTGTCGTATGGGTGTGGAACAATCATATCCGACACTTTCTACACGATAAAATTTAAAAAACAAAAAATATATTACCGTGTTTGTATCCGTCCGTATCGTATGAGTCGGTTGGAATGTCAACTTACTAAGCTTATCAAGTCATGTCCAATGGTTGCTTCTGTTTTCTTTAGAGGATCGATTTGGGTCAGTTTTTAACTGTCCTATTAATGTGATAAAGATGTTAATTAAAGAGTGACAACGTTAGTTTTACGAAATTTAAAATATCTTTAACATTGACCAAAATTGTGTATTTATTAGTTATAAATATTAGTACTATTGCGAATTTAGTAATGTATACGTACACATGAGCAAATCAACGGTTTTTTCGTATTGAGTTGAACTGAACTAAATTAGGTAAGATTAAATTGAATCGAACCGAAAATATTGGTTCGGCATTCAATATGTCATTTAGCGATATTAAGCCAAAATATTATGATGATAAATTTTAATTTTGCTCAAAATCAACATGAAATATGCCTTTTCTATGGATCGTGGCATCGTGCTGGCTATACTAAATAATAGATGATTATTGAGTTTCTTAATTATAATATCTTTTTATAATTAATATATATCATAAGATAGTGAGATGTTCAAACCCGATTTAACTAAACCCAAATTAATTAAAAGGAATAAGTGTAATTTATTATTCTTTTGAAATTTTTGACCAGTTATATAATTAATGTATAATACTTGCCCTTTCATTATATCGATTTGGTTAAATTAGTTTCGAACTAAAATTTTTCGTTACTTCAAACCACTATTGCATAGATAAAGAAAACAACATGAATTATGCAACTATATTAATATGTTTGACTAATCTCAAAAATAATATAAAAAGGTGAATTAAGAATCTTAGTGGAATTATTTATTGTCAATCATGCATCTTATTTAAATACGATAAAGTAATTTCTCAAGAATATGTAACTCTTTTCCTTTTGATCTCTTTAATGATATTCAAATGGTGGTTAGTTTGGAGTTTTAAGTTAGGAAGTAAATACTTGCAAAAATATTATTTTATTGTATGTATTTATATTTTGTGGGATATATTTTGATATCTGTATATATACATATAAGTATCAACTAAAAATATTTTCATAAATGATTTGTGGAGCTTTTCTATGTACTTGTTTATATTAAAGAAATGTGTTTTTTTTTTTAATTTTTTTTTTCCAAGTATTTATCTCTAACTATCAATTATTCATACAAGCAAGTGATGTATCAAAGTCTCCTATTTGAGTTTTTAAATACGCAATTGCTATTGATAAGCAAAACTTTATACGCTTGTGATTTAACTCGATCCATATAAATAAATTAAAAAAGAACAGTTACTAATTCATTTTTAAGTAAATGTCATGTTTAGTAAAGTTTCGAGTTTGTATCACTTAATTAGTTCTTAAAGTTTTAATAGTAACAGATAAGTTCCTAATATTACAAATTATTTCAAATTAGTCCCTCAACAACTTTTCTGATAAGAATGTGACCGAAAAAATTTCATGTGAGCCAGGTATGTAAGGTTCAAAGTGTTTGTCCCACATCGGATTGGAGAGTGGTTTGAAGCTGCTTTATAAGTAGTGGACCACTCTCCCCTGAGTAGAGGCCTTTTGGGTGCACTGGGTTATACCAGTGGCTCGAAACGTAAAACCGTGAGGCGCTTGGGGTCTACCCTTGGCCAAAACGGACAATATCGAACGGCGGGTTTTTGGGCTGTTACAAATGGTATCAGAGCCAGGGGCCCGGATTCGGTGTGCCAGCGAGGACGCTGGGCCCTTATGGGGGGGGGGACTGTAAGGCTCAAAGTGCTTGTCCCACATCGGATTGGAGAGTGGTTTGATTCGGTGTGCCAGCGAGGACGCTGGGCCCTTATGGGGAGGGTGGACTGTAAGGTTCCAAGTGCTTGTCCCACATCGGATTGGAGAGTGGTTTGAAGCTGCTTTATAAGTAGTGGATCCCTCTCCCCTGAGTAGAAGCCTTTTGGGTACACTGGGTTATACCAGTGGCTCGAAACGTAAAACCGTGAGACGATTAGGGTCTACCCTTGGCCAAAGCGGATAATATCGAACGACGGGTCTTTGAGCTGTTACAAGGTATACAATTAATAAGGGTATGTTTATCTTGTACACTTCAAGATCAATCGTAAAAAAATTTCCGACCACATTTTTACTGAAAATTTTGTTAAAATCAGACTAACTTAAAATAAATTAGTAACATTTGTGACTCATTTACTACTGTTTAAACTTTAAAAATTAAAGTAATACAAAGTAAGTGACGTATTAGAGATGATATTTCATCTTATTTTTATACAATTTCAACTTGTCAAAATGTGGGCAAACCACCTACTTAATCGTACCTATATAATATTGGCATCAATGTCAATGTGTGACAACATTATTTTAGACAAAAGTTGCATGTATCATCCTGTGGAGGGTGTATGTATAAAATGAGTGTATATATAGTCACAAGGTTTCTCTCATCAGTTTTAATTCCAATTTTCCTTTCATTTGGGAATATATTGGAAATTATTATTCTTTTTCTTTTACATACAAATTTAACATGATGAGTGGTCTTGAAGGGATCAAGAATGAGACTGTTGATCTGGTATTTCTATTTATTTTTTTTTCTTGTTTAATTACTTTGGTACTTCTCATTTCTCATGGAAATTTTAATTTTCTTGCTTAAAACTTTTGTATTCTTGATTTTTTGGGGAAATCTTGAAGTGGGATTTGATTATATTTTCCCATATATATATAAAAAATGTTATTTCATTGCGGCATTTTTTTTTTAACATATTGGGTTCTTATTTGGGTAATTCAAGCTCAAACCAAACGAGTGTAATAACTAATATGAGGGCACATGTTTTATATTTATCGTGTGATTAATGGAGATTTTAGGAAGAATAATTAATTAAATAACAAATGTAATATATTTACTATCTGATTGATTGACATTCAATTGAGTCGGATCAGGAAAAAAAATTCAGAATAAATTTAAATTTATGGAATTTATTATATATATATATATATATATATATATGTGTGTGTATATGTATATAATGAATAAATTATTAACTAATCTTATGTTTGGGGGATTCAATTAAGTACTAGCCTTTGTTTGTTCCCATAAATACAATTCTTTAACTATCCAATGATGTAATTTAGAAATTCGATTCTGGTTTAGGATATTTTTTTTTTATATATATTTTATCTGTTATTTCATTCATATACATACACTTAGTAGTCGTTTATTTTGATTGTTCTCAATCTATTGAATTTGGGTTATGAAAATGATAAATTTAATAAAATCGCTTAACAGAAAGAGAAAAAAAAAAAAAAAAAAAAAAAAAAAGAAAACTTGTTTACTTTGATTGTTTATAGACTGATCATTTAGTAATAGGGATATTCTAAACCATCGAACCTATACTAACTTAATTAGATATCTCAAATTCAAATTTTCAATAGTGATTGAGTTGACTTGTATTTGAGTCTTCAACAGTAATCCAAGTTGACCCAAATTGATTATAAAAAATGAAAAGAAAAATTTTCATATTAGCCCCAAACTTAAGCGAAATAGCAAATTAGATCCCGTAATTTCTAAAAATAGTCAGAAATAACCAAACAAATCACATTAAATGCTTAAATTCTGAGACAAGATTCTTGTTTCCCCGTCAAATAACAGGAAAAAGTTCCAATCGACGAAGTGTTCGAGCAGCTGAAATGCACCCGCGAGGGTTTGAGCTCGGACGAAGGAGCCAACAGGCTTCAGCTCTTCGGGCCCAACAAATTGGAAGAGAAAAAGGTGTTTAATTTCTCTGAAAATCTGCGTAATTGTTCTTGTATTGTTGGTATTTTGAGGATATAGATGGACGATATTGTGTATGCATGTGCAGGAAAGCAAGATTCTGAAGTTTCTTGGGTTTATGTGGAATCCTCTGTCATGGGTGATGGAAGCTGCAGCTCTGATGGCTATTGCGCTGGCTAATGGCGAAGGAAAGCCGCCGGATTGGCAGGATTTTGTTGGGATTGTGTGTTTGTTGGTGATAAACTCCACCATTAGTTTCATTGAAGAAAACAATGCTGGGAATGCTGCTGCTGCGCTTATGGCTGGTCTTGCTCCTAAAACTAAGGTATACATACATATATCATATATGTCTTTTGTGTGTGTGTGTGTGTGATTATCATGCTGGAAATCTTTGTGATGCATTTGCTTCACAAAGGTAGTCTGTAGTGATTATTGGATATGTCGATGGAATGGTGAAGCTAAAGATCTTTGGATTAGGGGTGCAAACGGCCGGGCTCGGCCAAACTAGACTCGAGCTTGAGTTCTTGGTCTCTAACCTGAGATTGATTAGAACTCGAGCTTAGCTCGGTCCGATTGAGGTCAAATTTCCGAATAATATGAGTAGTTTCAAACTTGATTGAGCTTGGGAATGATCATGAAAAAAATTGCTTTTAGTATAAAAGATAATAATAATAAAGACTTGATTTTTCCTAACTTTATTCTATTGTATAATTAAAAATATGAATATGGCATGATGTAAAATATTAGCAATAAGAAAATTTATCTTGCTCAGACTGGCTTGAGAAAAATTACATTTGAGATGTACAATTATGTGTATTATTTCAGCAAAATACTTTGTTTTACATGTATATGTCAAGCCGTAATAGTGGATGTAACAGCAAATGCTTTAGAGTTACAAGCTGAAGTTAAAGAATCTTTTCACTCATTTATTCATCTTAATCAATAGATCCTATAACTTCGATGCTTCCTTTTTTGTTTTTTTGAGTAGACTTTGATGCTTCCTTATTATGTTCAAATATTGATTTGTTGAAACCAGGTGTTGAGAGATGGTAAATGGAGTGAGCAAGAAGCTGCAATTTTGGTTCCAGGAGACATCATAAGCATCAAGCTGGGAGACATCATTCCAGCCGATGCTCGCCTCCTTGAAGGCGATCCGTTGAAGGTGGACCAATCTGCCCTCACCGGAGAATCACTCCCCGTAACCAAGAACCCCTATGATGAAGTCTTCTCAGGATCAACATGCAAACAAGGTGAGATAGAAGCAGTTGTCATTGCCACTGGGGTCCACACGTTCTTTGGCAAGGCCGCACATCTTGTTGACAGCACGAATCAGGTTGGCAGGCTTCATATATATATATATATATATATATACACATATTTTGTTTATTTATTTATATATCCAGTAGTATAGGTGGAAATATTTTAATGGGGTCAACTAAAATTTAATATCAATAAATAATTATTATATATATGATCTGTGAGTATATATAATACATATATGTATTTTTAGTTCCGATAATTACACTTGCATACCCTGAGATTTGGCCTAATTACACCTAACTTCCCCTGAGGTTTGAGAAATTACAAAAACTTCCCTTTTAAAATTTCTCAAGCCTCAGGGGAAGTTTGTGTAATTAGTCCAAACCTCAAGGTATATAAGTGTAATTATCTCTTCTAAACTTTATTGTGATAAGTGCGTTTATTTATTTATGATTGTTTTTTCTAATTTCAATAAAAATTCTAACTTTCATCAAGCATATTTTGCCCTTACAACCCATTTCTATTCAAGTTTGTGATTTTATTAGGACCTAAAACTAGAATTATCATTTTAAAAACATTAATATTACTATTTGTATGCAAATTTATATGTACAATTGTACATATAAGAGATTATTCCAAGCTCTAATATTTTGCCCCTCTAAAACGACAAAATTTTGATCTCCCTCTAAAGTTTTAAATGTTTTTGGCTACGTCTCTGTAGGTGGGACACTTCCAGAAGGTTCTCACTGCAATCGGGAACTTCTGCATTTGCTCCATAGCTGTTGGCATGCTGGCTGAGATCATAGTTATGTATCCCATTCAACACAGAAAATACAGAGATGGAATCGATAATCTCCTCGTACTCTTGATTGGTGGGATTCCCATTGCTATGCCGACTGTCCTGTCAGTCACCATGGCCATTGGATCCCACAGGCTGTCCCAACAGGGGGCCATCACCAAGAGGATGACTGCCATTGAGGAATTGGCAGGAATGGACGTGTTGTGCAGTGATAAGACGGGCACGTTGACGCTTAATAAGTTGACGGTTGATAAGAGCATCATTGAGGCGTTTGCTAAAGGTGTGGATGCTGACCATGTGCTGCTTTTGGCTGCAAGAGCTTCAAGAACCGAGAATCAGGATGCTATTGATGCTGCCATTGTTGGTACTCTGGCTGATCCTAAGGAGGTAATAACGTGTGTGTGTGTGATTTCTTTTTTCTTGGGAAAAAAATAAAAAAGAGCAAAAACATGTCTCACTAGGTCTGTGCAGTTGTTCCTTAACTCTGTATAGAACTGTTTTTTTATGTATATTTACTAAGTTTAAAAAACTTCCATCCTACAAAAACAATTGGAATAATTACACTGATATGCCCTGAGATTTTAGATATTACAAAAACTCCCCCTGATATACTCTAAGATTTGGCCTAACGCGTGCTATTGTAGTCGTGTCAAATTTTGATCAGTAACCATCACGGGAAAAATAAGGTATTACTAAGTTTTAGGAATCATCTAATTTATCTATCTAAATGTAATGCAAATTCTTAAGCATGGGAAGTTTTTGTAATTTCTCAAATCTTAGGGAAGTTTTTGTAATTATGCCAAACCTGAGGGTATGTAAGTGTAATTATCCCAAAATAATGTCTACACTTGTCTGTGTTCACAATATATGCATTTTGGCTTAATTCTTAGGCAAGAGCTGGTATAAGGGAGGTTCATTTCTTCCCCTTCAACCCTGTGGACAAGAGGACTGCTTTAACTTACATCGATTCAGATGGAAACTGGCATCGTGCAAGCAAAGGAGCCCCCGAACAGGTGTTCATTCTACGTTTCTCTTTTTATTAGCCTAATAAACCATGACATATAAATGACTGTATCTTAAAATATAGATCATCGATTTTTCATTTTTCCATTTTTCTTCCATCAGATCTTGACTCTCTGCAACTGCAAGGAAGACTTCAAGAAAAAGGTCCATGCTGTTATTGATAAATTTGCCGAGCGTGGGCTCCGCTCATTGGCTGTTGCAAGACAGGTACTCTTAAATAGTTTCATAGTTTCAAACAGTTACTTATATATTTTGTCATATTAGTATATATTTAAACAAAAACGTGTTTACATTTTCAGCAAGTGCCAGAGAAATCTAAGGAAAGTCCAGGGGCCCCGTGGCAGTTTGTTGGTCTCTTGTCACTTTTTGATCCTCCAAGACACGATAGTGGAGAAACTATCCGTAGGGCCCTCCATCTTGGTGTAAATGTCAAAATGATCACTGGTGAGTTATAGTTGCTCAATATATCTAATCTTTAAACGAATCCCACCGTTATATTTTTCTTTAATTGTGTATTTTAGGTGATCAACTTGCCATTGCTAAGGAAACGGGGCGTAGGCTTGGAATGGGAGTAAATATGTACCCTTCTGCTTCTTTACTCGGCCAAAACAAGGACCAGTCGATTGCTGCCCTTCCGGTTGAAGAATTGATCGAAACAGCTGATGGTTTTGCTGGTGTCTTTCCAGGTAAATATATTTTAATATGTCAGTTATTAATAACTTGTATTTTGATACATTTTACTCCGTATTAGAACTCTGAGAATTCAAAATTGACCTCTTATTTCACTACAGTTCAAAATAACGAGTGTATTAGCCAAAAAAAGAATACTATTAATTAATGCTTTACCTCAATAATAAATAATCTTGGAGTCAGCAATGGTTTTAGAGAATATAAACATTTAATATTTAATATCTCTAAGGAACTCTCGGTTTTTGAAGAAAGGAAAAAAAAAATCTAAATTTCACTCTTTTTTCTTTTTCTCTTTTTTCTTGGCTAATGCAGAGCACAAGTATGAAATAGTGAAGAAGCTGCAGGAGAGGAAGCACATCGTGGGAATGACAGGGGATGGTGTTAATGATGCTCCGGCTCTGAAGAAGGCCGACATTGGTATTGCTGTCGCTGATGCAACAGATGCAGCAAGAGGTGCCTCTGATATTGTGCTGACCGAACCTGGACTTAGTGTTATTATTAGTGCAGTCTTGACTAGCAGAGCTATCTTCCAAAGAATGAAGAATTACACAGTGAGTTTTTGCCTATCTTTCTTCAGTTTGAAAATTTTGTATTCAGATGAATATAAGTATTGACGGTGACGTTATTCTTTGGCAGATATATGCAGTCTCCATCACCATCCGTATTGTGGTAAGTTGACTGTGGGATCATATGGATCTCTGTCTCTGTCTCTCTCTCTCTCTCTCTCACGTTATGCTCCTTGCTTTGCAGTTTGGTTTCATGCTTATTGCTTTGATTTGGAAGTTTGATTTCTCTCCATTTATGGTTTTGATCATTGCAATCCTGAACGACGGTAAAAATATGCAATCACTTCCATCTTTTACTTACTTCATTTAGCCGACATATTTCCATGGAGAAAATGTTCATACATTAACAGAACTAAAACCATGATATTTGCGGTTTACTTAGGTACAATTATGACCATATCCAAGGACAGAGTGAAGCCATCTCCATTGCCTGACAGCTGGAAGTTGAAAGAGATTTTTGCCACTGGCATATTTCTTGGAGGTTATCTTGCTTTGATGACTGTTATTTTCTTCTGGTTGATGCATAAAACCGACTTTTTCCCGGTAAAGAATATCTCTGTTGCTATTAACTGAATGCACGCGACGGGTTATTGATATGTATAATTTTAACAGTTTTAATATGGTGATAAAAACAGGAGAAATTCGGAGTTAAAAACATAAGGGACAGTGAGTTCGAAATGATGGCTGCTCTATACTTGCAAGTGAGTATAGTTAGCCAGGCATTGATTTTCGTCACCCGGTCGCGCAGTTGGTCGTATGTCGAGCGCCCTGGAGCATTGCTCATGAGTGCTTTTGTCATTGCTCAATTGGTAAAAATTTCTAATTCCTAAAGTTATCATGAATGCTTGAGGGGGTAATGGAAGTAGTGGAGTTACTAATACGATCTCAATCACTTTACGAAACAAAAGCTGAAAATTAGAATGAAACGACTTCCATAGCCCTTCGGACTAATTGTAATATCTATAATACTCGATGGATTTAAGTGAAAATGCCCATCAACGGGTGTTCTCTTAGTTGCCAAAACCTTTGGGTGTGTTAATGTAATTATCCGAACTATTTCATAAACGTGAGGTGGTGAAATTTGAACCCAAGACCTCATGATCGGTCTCGCTCTATATTATTTTGAATGACGATATAATATAAAATTTTACTACCGTTAAATACGAGTGCCATTAAATAATTTCATATTTCTAACAGAATCTACTTGGTTTTTTTTAAGGTGGCTACTCTGATTGCCGTGTATGCCGACTGGAAATTTGCGAGAATCAAAGGATGTGGATGGGGATGGGCTGGCATTATCTGGATCTACAGTGTGGTTTTCTACGTGCCGCTTGACTTTATGAAATTCACCGTACGCTACCTCTTGTCCGGAAAGGCATGGCAGAATTTGTACGACAACAAGGTATGTAATGGTCTTCGATTTTCCTTCTCTTATCGACATTTTTGGTCGTTCTTATGTGTATGCATGTGACGGAAAACAGACTGCTTTCACCACCAAGAAAGATTTCGGGATAGAGGAGAGAGAAGCTCAATGGGCCCATGCTCAGAGGACCTTACACGGCCTACAAGCACCGGAAACTGCTAACGTGTTTAACGAGAAGAGCAACTACAGGGAACTCTCTGAAATTGCCGAACAGGCCAAGAAGAGAGCCGAAATCGCAAGGTACAAAAGTCTTGACACTGTTTCGTTAAAATCCATCGGTCTTGTTTTCGATTCGATCTTCATGCTATCAGGGGCTAATAGGGGTAGTCGCCCCCCATAAACTCATACAAAAGCATGTTTATTAAAATTTCTGACTTCGTCCCTGTCGGTGTAGGCTTCGTGAGTTGCATACCCTAAAGGGACATGTCGAGTCGGTTGTGAAGCTTAAAGGGCTCGACTTAGAGACGATCCAGCAGCATTACACGGTTTGAAAATGTCGTGGGAACTCCGACGGAGGCACGGGAATGAGGCAGGGAAAGAACCATAGTTCATAATATTTCCCAGCTTTTTTTTTTCCCTTTTTTTCTCTCGTTTTTCTTGTTTTCTGATGTATTTTGCAAGGATAAAGAGGTTCAGTCTGATCCTCCAGGCTCTTATATTTTGATCAGTGAAGCAAATAGCCTGTCATGTTTGAATTATTGTATCCGTAACATACCGTGTCTAATGTCAATTTTAGTTTATGATCATCTATCAATGAAAATGACGAATGTATAAATTCAAAAACTTAAAAGTATGTCAGGAAAAAGTGTATATTTTTATGTTTGTAATAAAGCAATGGAAAAATTACAATCAATTACCTATAGGTTTGGTTTAATTACAATCCAATACACATTTTTTGTGGATTTATAATATAGTTTCTAAACTTTACATTTCATTTGAGATTCTAGACGTTTATTAGGGTTCCGTTAAGTTGATCTATCTTTCCGAAATTTCAAAAAGAATAGAGATTGTTTTGTTATTAAAAAGAAACTGTAGGGATGTATTTGTAATAAATTCAGAGGTAATTTAGGAAGGACAACTAACCAACCTAACTAACGAATGTCAAGAATCTCAAACGGAATATAAAATTTAGGGATTATATGGTAAATATGAAAAGAATAGAGATTAAGTTATAATTAGGTCAAATTTAAGGGTAGATGGATGTAATTATCTCTAAAGCAATAACAATTATTTTTGTAATTAGGACGCCATTTATACGTTACGACAGGGGTATTATGGTAATAACGCCAAGAGAGAGGAGAATGGCGTGGCATTTTTGTTTTCAGTTGGTTCCCGGCATAAATAGGACGCCATTTTCAAAAAGCAAAAGGAGATTTCATTTCAAACGCCCGCCGTAGGAGTTGGTTTAGCTGCATTGCGGATGGCGGCGTCGCCGTCGTCGTCGGGGAAGAGGAGACTATACAACGAAAGGGTGTGGTTAGGCGGTGAACGTCTCGGCAATGCCTTTCTAAGGAACTGCAGTGGCTGCACCGTCGAGGTATTGTTGAAACTGAGAAGGTTTAATTTACTAGCTTCAGGTAAGGTGATGGCGTTTTTCCGATTCCGGCCTCAATTCAGTCGTTGATCATATTTTTGATGGTTTTTTAGTTTATATTTTTGGATGATGCGGAATGTGCCTGCTTGCAGAGCTGCATTAGGTTGAATTATTAGAGTTTTCGCGTTCTAGAATTTGTTTTGGATTTCTAAGTGATGTAGCCATAGGTATTCTAAATGATCATTGAGGTGAATTGTTTAGAAGTATTTACGATGGCAAATTTCTGATTATCAATGTCTGGCAATTCCAGTTTAATTGTACGAGATTATTGTATTTAAACCGATTTGTGTGTTGATTTTTGCATTGTAGTGTGACTGTTCCAACTGAAGTTGAATGTCTATAATTTTCTGATTCATATGATAATTCTGAGAGTAGCATAGGAAAAAAGCTTGGAAATTAAGTTGGTATGGTGATTTTCGCACTTTCTTCTTTTTGCGTATTTCCTAAATTTGGATTCTCAGTATTTAGTCTTAGTAATTAGCATGGTTCTTTAGAACATCATGAACAGAGGGATAGACACATTTATCTACTCTAGATTTTCCGTTTCCTAGACCATAAGTTTAACCGAGCATCTTCTTTGATAATGGCCTGAAAATGTTCCTAATTGTTGTACTTGAACCAATTTATAGATTAGTTTGTACGGTGCCCAAGTGATATCATGGAAGAATGCCCGGGGTGAGGAGTTGCTCTTTCTCAGTAGGAAGGTATTGCTCTGACTTCTCATTCTGTTTTGGTATATTTGATCAACCTTAGCCAATTTAGCATTATTCGTTGTAAGATCAATCATTGTCCTAATAAGTAGCTGTAGTCATGTATGGCAATACTTTGATGTATTATGGATGTTTATCATTTCAATCTCGCGAAGCTGGGACAATGAAAACTCCCAAGGCTTTGCACATTAATCAAAACATGTTAAGATATCTTGTTTAGTCTCATGACAGACGTACTTTTATATTCATCAGGCTATATTCGAAAAGAACGAGTTGATTCGTGGTGGCATCCCAATTTGCTTTCCAAAGGTATACATCCTCAACTTTGCTTCTAATCCACTCACATTGCGAATACTGAGTTCCTAATCCAAACAAATCACTCAAACTTCCAGAGTTCAGATCATGAAATGGTTCGGGACTTGCATGCATTTGCTTCGAAAAGTATGTGGATAGCTGACTCGGTATCCGGATCTACTCCATTTCACGCCAGGGTCAACAATGATGAGGCATTTATTGACTTGATTCTGTTTGGTTCTCCCCAGATAACCTTTCCACATAAGTAGGAAATAGATCTCTAATTCTATAATGGTAGCTAGCGTTAGAAATGAGTATTTTATTGCTTTTTTTCCTTTTTTTTGTAGATTCGAAATGCGATTAAATGTACGTCTAAGCCCTGCTGGAAAACTGATTATGACAACTCGCGTCAGCAACCTAAACCCTGGTGGAGAACCTCTTCCATTCACATTTACTTATCACAACTATCTCTCTGTCTCAGATATCAGGTACTTAAATAGATATATCTTTCATTTCATGCAATATGTTTTTATAGCCGAGGTGATGTGATCATTATATCTGAACCATGGTCCCTTATGTAACGACGTACGTGTCGAAGAGTTGCAGTCAATGCATTATCTTGACTATCTGCAGAACAAGCAACCATGCACTGAACAAGATATTTCCATTACTTTCAAATCTGAAGTTAGTACCGGAGATCAATACACATGCTGCTTTACCCCAATTTGTGTGTATGTGAGTAGCTAATGTTCTTTACTGGTTGTTCTTCTCCTCATTGCTCCTTAGGTAGACCGGTTATACCTGCGCACACCGAAGAGGGTTACAGTTATGGACCGTAATCAGAAGCGATCAATTATCATTGAGAAAAATGATGAACTTCCTGATGTTGGTAAGAGCAATACTATCTGTTTCTGTTCATTCACTCCCGAGTTACAACATTTTGCATATACAATAGGGATAATACTTACAGTTAGGCCCCCTTAGGTAAGAAAAATTATACTTACACCCCTCTATGCCAAAAGATCCTAATATGACAAAGCTTTTCTTAACAATGTAAAGTGCATCATGATTTTCATATGGTGCTAAGGTTGATACAGTTTCGTACTACATTTTCAGTTGTTTGGAATCCTTGGGATAAGAAGGCAAAGACAATCACTAATTTTGCCAAGGACGAATATAATAAGATGCTGTGCATTGGGCCTGCTCGTGTGGAAACCCCGATCTTTTTGGAACGTTGTGATGAATGGACAGCGACGGAGGAACTTACAGCTAAAGACTTGTGAACTCTACTCAGCTTCATCTCCCTAGTATCTGCATTTCAACCACAGGTATATGTCTCATGTCTGTCTCCTTAAAATTTCTTTGATCAATTATATAATCCTCTATTATTTTTGCTTGAAATTCATAAACTGATACTAATCTCGTGCAATCCTGGCTCTTTCTCTTTTTATAGACTCGATTTTGCTGGCGCAGGTTATACCTAATAGGTTCCTGCACAATCTTTTAGCCCCGTTTCTGCTTTACCTGATCTGAAGTTGCGAGGAACTTGTTAAGAAATGTTTACTTTGTTTCCGTCTCGAATTGACTTTACTCAGCTACCAAACATCCAAGCCTTTTAACTGGACACTATAGGTACTGTATCGGTATCATCCAACTCGTATCTTGAAGAGGTTTGTTCAGTCAGTTGCAAACTTGCAAATTAAGAAAGTAGTGTGATACTTGGACAATTTTCTGCTAATAGTTGCAACTTGCAAATGTTTTTTGCAACATTTTGCATATACAATAGAGATAATGATTACAGCTAGACCCCCTTTGGTAAGAAAAATTACACTTACACCCCTTGAAGTTAAAAGATCCTAATATAGTAATATGGCAAAGTTTTTCTTAACAATGTAAAAGTGCATCAGGATTTTCATATGGTGGTAAGGTTGATAAAGTTTCGTACTACATTTGCAGTTGTTTGGAATCCTTGGGATAAGAAGGCAAAGACAATCACTAATTTTGCCAAGGAGGAATACAATAAAATGTATTATAAGAAAATACATTTGCAGTTTTCTGTCAATAGTTGCAAAGTTCTTCTGCTGCATTGAATCTTTTGTGCATTGAATTGGTTTACAAATATTGAATATCAGAGATGATGCTAATTGGGATAATCCTTTTCCTCTAATAATGCCAAACTTTATATCTGCACATATATTAACCCTTTTTGGAAAGAAAATTTTCCCTTTTAGGATCAATAGAAACAAAAAACTTTGTTTCAGAGGCTGCCAAGTGACTATTTTATTCAATTCTATCATATTGTGTGACACACTCATGCATCGTGAAATTGAGTACTATTTCGGATGTTGTTTTGTGTAATAATTTGTTCGACTAATCTATACACCGAAACAGACTCAATTCAATTTGAATTATATTTGAAAAAGTGTCAGTGATAAACCGATAATTTTATGTTGTCGTATTTTATTTTAAAACATTGTACTTCACTTACATATATTAGAAATTTCATATTTATCGTATATGTAGTCGTGCATTATAATTTATAATTATCTATTAATGAAAATTGTATTTTCTTGAAATTTATAATGAAACGATAAAAATTATTTTAGTAATTACAAAATGTCGATTATATAAACTAGAATAGTATCCTATACTAATATAGCTATGTCCCAAATTGTTATCATTCAATACTTTTACTATCTATCATATCATTTAATCGGTCAAATTAAGAAAAAATAAATTATTTATTATTATATTATTATTAATACTATAGTAACTTAGCCACCACGAAATAGAACTTGCCCGTAATTAAATGTCCCAACAGGGGTATTATAGTAATTTTCGATATGAGAGAGGACAATGACGTGGCACTTCTTTTGACTTCATTTGCTTCCCGCACAACAGAAACGCAATTCCACTACACAAGTGTGATCTCTCTCTCTCAACTCAATAAATAGTACGCCATTTTTCAGAATCCTTTGCAGCAGAAGGATAGTGATTGAGCGAGATTTTCAGAGAGAGAGAGAGAAAGAAGTTCTCATTTACCCACAGCAGCACGCGAAGTGTGTGCTGTTCCTGCTTCGGAGTTGGTTCAGCTGCATTGCGAGATGGCAAGGTCGTCGTCTTCATCGGGGAAGAGGAGCTGCAAGCGCGCAAGGGTGTGGTTAGGCGGTGACAATCTCGGCACGGCCTTTCTGAGGAACAACAGCGGCTGGACCGCCGAGGTATTGTTGAAACTCATAAGGTTTTGTTTATTAGCTTCACTTACGGGTACGGCGATGGCGTTTTCATGTTTCGAACTCTATTTCGTGAATTTTATGTGTCGCTCTGTTTTGAACTGTTGATGCCATGTTGTATGCCTGCTTTTTTCTGGATTTTGTAAATGTCCTTCTCCGTGTATATGTGGAGATGTTTATCGCGTTTTTGACGTTTTTTTATTTTTTTTGGATCGTGGGGAATGTGCCTGAATGCGGGGCTGGTAGGTTGAATGGTTTGCGTTTTTGCGTTTTGGTGTTTGTTTGAGGTTTTCGACTGTGTTATTAGAGGTATTAATGTGTAAATCATTGAGGTGAGTTGTTTTGAGGTGATTACAATGAGAAATTTCTGATTATCGTTGTGATCTGGCTATTCAAGTTTAGTTGTACGAGATTGTTGTATTTACATCGATGTGTGTGTTGATTTCTTCATGGAACTCTGTTTGCATTGAAGTCTGACTGTTTAAACCGAAGTTGGATGTCGATAACTTTGTGCTTCTTGTTATATTTCTAACAACAGCATGGGAAAATAACTTGGAAAATAAATTGGTACAGTGATTTTTCATACTTTCTCTTCTTTTTTTTGTGTGTGTGTGTGTGTGTGCATATTTCCTAAATTTGGGTTCCCAGGATTTGGTCTTATTAATTAGCATGGTTCTTTAGAACATCAGTGGAAGATTGAATATATCTTGTCAATGACTTATCTCAAGTGTTTGAAGTCAGTTTCTCATCATGAACAGAGTGATAGACACATTTGTCTGCTCTAGATTTTCTGTTTCAACCTAGCATCTTCTTTAATAATGGCCTGCAAATGTTCCTAATTGCTTTACTCAAACCGATTTATAGATCAGCTTGTACGGTGCCCAAGTGATATCATGGAAGAATAAGCGGGGTGAGGAGATGCTCTTTCTCAGTAAGAAGGTATTGCTCTGACTTCTAATTCTATTTTGGTATGTTTTGATCAACCTTTGCCATGGAAGCACTATTCGTTGTAAGATCAATGGTTCTGATAAGTTGCTGTAGTCATGAATAGCACTATTTTGATGTACTATTGATGTATCATCGCGAAGCTGTGACAATGCAAACTCCCCAGTCTTTGCCCGGTATCACAACATGTTCAGATATCTTATTTAGTCTCATGATAGACATATTTTTATATTTCTCAGGCTATATTCAAAAAGGGAGAGTTGATTCGTGGAGGCATCCCAATTGGTTTTCCCAAGGTATGCATGCTCAACTTTGATGCCTTAATCCACTCACATTGCAACAATTGAGTTCCTAATCCAAATAAATCGCTTCACATTTCCAGTCTTTAGATCATGAAAGGGATTTGCATGCATTTGCTTCAAAAAGTATGTGGACAGCTGATGTAGGGTCTACTCCATTTGATGCCAGAGTCAACAAAGATGAGGCATTTATTGACTTGATTCTGATGCCACCTCCCCATCTGACCTTTCCACATAAGTAGGAAATTGATCTTTAATTCTATGATGATAGCTCGCGTTAGAAATTAGTATTTGATTGTTTTTGTTTTTTTCAGTTTCGAAATGAGACTAAAAGTACTTCTAAACCGTGCTGGGAAACTGATTATGACAACTCGTGTGAGAAACCTCAACACTAATGGAAAGCCTTTTTCGTTCACATTTGCTTATCACAACCATCTCTCTGTCTTGGATGTCAGGTACTTAAATAGATTTTATTTGTTTTTCCTTTCATGCAATCTGTTTTTATAGCTGAGATGATCATTTTATCTGAACCATGTTCCAATATGTAGATGTATACATGTCGAAGGCTTACAAAAAATGGATTATGTTGACTATCTGCAACAGAATCAACTATTCACTGAACAAGCAACGACTGTTACTTTTGAATCTGAAGTTAGTATCGTGATCAATATGCATGCTGCTTTTGCCCAATTTGTATATACGTTAGTAGCTAATGTTCTTAATTTACTGGTTGTTCTTCTCCTTGTTGCCCCTTAGGTGGACCGGTTATACCTGACCACAAAGGATAGTGTTACTGTTGTGGACTATTTTAAGAAGCGATCAATCATCATTCGTAAAGATAGTGGCCTTCCTGACTTTGGTAAGAGCAATACTATCTGTTTCTGTTCATTCACTCCCGAGTTCCAACATTTTGCATACACAATAGAGACAGTAATTACACTAGACCCCCTTAGGTAAGAAAAATTACACTTACAAAAGATCCTAATAGGACAAATGTTTTCTTAACAATGTAAAAGTGTATCATGATTTTATATGGCGGTAAGGTTGACACAGTTTTGCACTACATTTGCAGTTGTTTGGAATCCCTGGGATGAGATGGCAAAGACAATCACTAATTTTGGCAATAGGGAATACTATGACATGCTGTGTATTGGGCCTGCTTGTATGGAAACCCCGATCACTTTGGAACCTGGCTTTGAATGGGCGGGGATGCAGGAACTTACTGCTCTAACCTGTTGAGCCCTACTCAGTTTCATCTCCCTAGTATCCGCATCTCATGCACAGGTATATGTTTGCTCGAAATTTGTAATAAAATGATAATCTCGTGCAAATCTTGGCTCTGTCTCTGCTTATAGACTCGATTTTACTGGCGCAGGTGGTACAATAATAGGTTGCTGCACAATCTTGTGCCTCCCCTTTCTGCTTTACCTGATCTGAAGTTGCGTCGAACTTGTTAAGAAATGTTTACTTTTTTTCAAAGACTTTATCTGTCAGTCTGTCACCAAACAATCAATCATCCAACTCGTATCTTGAGGTGAAGAAGAGGTTTTTTCAGTTGCAAATTAAGAATGTAGCAATACTCAGTTTTTTGTTATATTGCGAACGTTTTCTGCTGCATTGAATTGGTTGACAAATACTGGTTATGTAGTCGTTTCTACTATTCAAATATTGGCTTTTTTGCCTTTTGTTTTAGCTATTTTCGCTCCATGGTGTGGTGTTATATACATTACTTGATTCAAGATAATTAGTGTTGCGGTCTAATATATGGATTCTTTTGAAAATATTATTTTACGTACGTATCGGATATTTGTTATGTGGAAAATTCAAAGAAGAAATTGTGTAGACGTGTTCGTATCATATTGTGTTCATATCTATGTGTATCAGTGTATATGTCTGTTTATCATAAGTATTCTAGCTTGGTACTAATAGAATCAAATGCACCAATTAATTCTTTAATTTATGTTCATTAATTTTGATAAATTAAACTTTTATCTAATTAAGGAACATTTATTAAACTTTTAGTTTTATATAAGGAACAAATTATGTTGTAGATTGTTAATGCAGGTGCAATTTTGTTATGTTGTGTCCGTAAAAATTTTAAGAAAAATTTTGTATTATTGTGTTCGTGTAGGGTATTGTGTCTGTATTCGTACGTTATAATTTACAATTAACTATCATTGAAAAACATATAAATCTAATAACTTAAATTATACGGCCAAAAAATGTATTTTCTTAAAAGTTAATATTAAAGCGATAAAAACTATTTTTGTAAATACAAAAATTCAATTGTATAAACTAGTATAGTATCTTATATTAATATATTTATGTCCCAAATTGTGATCAATCAAGAATACTATTTTATTATTTTTTTTGGTTAAGCAAGAATACCATATATGATTTTACAGTCATACTACCTATCATGTTATTTAATCAAATTAAGAAAAATAAAACATTTATTATTAGATTCCCTGCATTGCCCCAATAATTTAGTCTGCAATAACACTATTTAATTTAATACTATAGCTTAGCCACGAGAAAAATAGAAATTGCCCGTAATTACACGTTTACAAGAGGGGTACTACGGTAATTACGCGATGAGAGAGGGGAGTGACGTGGCATTTTTTGTTCTCAGTTGCTTCCCGCATAACAGAAATGCAATTCCACTAAAACCAACTCTGCTCTGTCTCTCTCTCTCAACTGAATAAACAGTACGCCATTTTCAAAATTGCAGTAGAACAACTTCTTCCAGTGAGATTCTTAGAGAGAGAAAAAAGTAGAGAGATAGTTCGATCTCATTTACTCACAGCAGCACGCGAAGTGTGTGCTGTTACCGCCGTAGGAGTTGGTTTAGCTGCATTGCAGAATGCAGATGGCGTCTTCATCTTCATCTGCGGCGGCGTCTTCATCTTTGTCTGCGGCGGCGTCTTCGTCTTCTTCGGGGACGAGGAGGAGGAGCAACACTGTCGCAAAGGTCTTGTGGCGTAGCGATGAACATCTCTGCACATACTTACTACGGAACCGCAGAGGCTTTACCGCCAAGGTATTGCTAATTAATACACTGAGAAGGTTTTATTAGCTTCACGTACGGCGATGGAGTTTTCCGATTTCGTAAATTATATGTGTCGCTCTGTTTTGATTCCGTATTGTGCTTTTTTTTTTCTGGTTATGTATACACAGTTGTTCGTCGCGTTTTTGACAGTTGTTTGGATCATGCGAATGTGCTTGCATGCAGAGCTGCATTAGGTTGAATTAATCACTAGAGTTTTCGCGCTTTGGTTTTTGTTTTAGATATCTGAGTGATATAGCCAAAGGTTTAATGTCGAAATCATCGAGGTGACTTATTTTGAAGTAATTACGAGATTCCAGTTTGTTTATATGAGATTATTGTATTTACATCGATTTATGTGTTGATTTATTCATAGAACTTTGTTTGCGACTTTGCGTTGAAGTCTAATGTTTCTTCCAACTGAAGTTGAATGTCGATAACTTTGTGATTCTTAATTATGGTATTTCTGAGAGTAGCATAGGAAAATGACTTGGAAAATAAGTTGGTAATTGGTATAGTGATTTTCGTACTTTTCCTCTTTTTGAACTTATATTTCCTAAATTTGAAATTTCAGTTTGGTCGTACTAATTAACATGGTGCATTAGAACACCAGTTGAAGATTGAAACATCTTGTCAATGACTTCTCTCAAGTGCTATGTCAGTCTGTTTCTCATCATGAACAGAGTGATAGGCACATTTGTCTGCTCTAGATTTTGCATTTCCTAAACCATAAGTTTAACCAAGCATCTTCTTTGGTAATGGCCTGTAAATGTTCCTAATTGCTTTACTCAAACCGATTTATAGATTAGTTTGTACGGTGCCCAAGTGATATCATAGAAGAATGCTCAGGGTGAGGAGTTGCTCTTTCTCAGTAGCAAGGTATTGCTCTGACTTCTCAGTCTCTTTTGGTATATTTTGATGAACTTTAGACAATGTAGCACTATTCGTGTAAAATCAATTGTCGTCCTAATAAGTTGTTGTAGTCATGTATGACACTACTTTGATGTATTATTGATGTTTGTCATTTTAATCTCGCAAAGTTGTGTCAATGAGAACACCCAAGTCTTTGCACGTTAATCAGAACATGTTAAGATATTAGATATCTTATTTAGTCTCATGAAAGACATACTTTTATATTCATCAGGCTATATTCAAACAGAAAGAGTTGATTCGTGGAGGCATCCCAATTTGCTTTTCGGAGGTATGCATCCTCAACTTTCTTTGCTACCTTAATCCACTCATATTGCAAAAATTGAGTTCCTAACCAAAACAAACTGCTTCACATTTCCAGAGTTTCAATCATCATGAGACGGTTCGGCCGGATATGCGTGCATTTGCTTCAAAATATTTATGGAGAGTTGATGAAGAATCTACTCCATTCCAAACCAGTGCCAACAATGATGGGCCATTTATTGACTTGATTCTGACATCATCTCCCGAATTCTACTTTCCACATAAGTAGGAAATAGATCTTTAATTCTATAACAGTAGCTAGCTTTAGAAATTAGTATTTGATTGCTTTTGTTTTTCGCAGTTTCAAGATGAGACTAAAAGTACTTCTAAACTCTGCTGGAAACTGACTATGACAACTCGTGTCAGAAACATCAACACTAATGGAAAGCATTTTAAATTCACATTTGCTTATCACAACTATCTCTCTGTCTCAGATCTCAGGTACTTAAATAGATTTTACGTGGCTTTCCTTTCATGCAATATGCTTATATAGCCGAGGTGATCATTTTATCTTAACCATGTTTCCACATGCAGAGAAGTACGTGTCGAAGGCTTAGGAACGCTGCATTATCTTGACTATCTGCAAAACAAGAAACTATACACTGAACAACAAGATGCCAGTACTACTTATGAATCTGAAGTTAGTATGGAGATCAATATGCATGCTGCTTTTATCCAATTTTTGTGTGCGTTAGTAGCTAATGTTCTTTGCTGGTGGTTCTTCTCCTCGCTTCCCCTTAGGTGGACCGATTATATGTGAGCACAAATCATAGAGTTACAGTTATGGACCATCACCATAGCAAGATGCAATCAATTGTCATTCACAGTGATGATGGCCTTCCTGACATTGGTAAGAGCAATACTATCTGTTTCTGTTCATTCACTCCCCAATTGCAACATTTAGCATTTACACTTACAGCTAGACCCCCTTAGGTAAGAAAAATTACACTCGCACCCCTTGATGTTAAAAGTTCCTAATATGTCGAAGCTTCTCTTAGCAGTGTAAGGTTGATACAGTTTTGTACTACATTTGCAGTTGTTTGGAATCCTTGGGATAAGAAGGCAAAGACAATCACTAATTTTGACAAGGATGAATACAAGTACATGTTGTGCGTTGGGCCTGCTTGTGTGGAAAACCCAATCAAGTTGAATCCTGGTCAAGAATGGACAGGGACGCAGGAACTTATGGCTAAAAAATGTATCCCTTCTATTTAGCTCCATCTCCCTAGCATCCGCATTTCAAGCACTGGTATGTATGTATGTATGTGTGTGTTTTCGTTGCGTCTCTTTAAAATTCCTTTGATCAATCATATAATCCTCTATTATTTTTGCATGAAACGTAACTGATAATCTCATGCAGTGCTAATCCCGGCTCATCTTTCTCTTCTTATAGACTCGATTTTGCTGGCACAGGTGGTACATAATAGGTTACTGCACAATCTTTTACCCCCGTTTCTGCTTTAAGTGATCTGAAGTTGCAACGAACTTGTTAAGAAATGTTTACTCTTTTTAGTCTGGAAATGAGTTTACTCATCAGTTACCAAACATTGAAGCCTTTTAACTGGGCACTATAGGTACTGTATCATCCAGCTCGTATCTTGATCAGGACAAGAGGTTTGTTCATTTGCAAACTTGCAAATTAAGACAGTTTTCTGTTATAGCTTCAAACGTCTTCTGCTGCATTGAATCTTTTGTGCATTGAATTGGTTGACAATATTGCTTATGAAGACTTTTCTTATATTCAAAATTCGGAGAGCATGCTAATAGGGATAATCTTTTTCCTCTAATTTTTGCCAAACTTTACTACACTTATATTTGGTAAGAAAATTTTCTCTTTTACAATTTATAGAAAAATATCTTTATTTCACAATTAAAATGACGATTTTACTATTATTATTACTGTTTGTTTTGTGAGAATGAGGAATTTATTCAATTCTTGCTATCTTATTGTGTTACATACATGTGATGTGAAAATTGCGTATTTTATTGTCATGCTTCTAACACATTTAAATATATTGATCATTAAATACATATATGGTTTTCCATGATTTTCAAGTTATAAACATTAATTTCATTCGTTGGTTAATTACATCCTTGATTGTTGGCTTTTGCCCATTGGCACCACTTATGGTCTTATAGATAGGGACCTTTGGACTTGGTTGGACTCAGTAGTATTGTTATACGCGATTACATAGATTAGATTACACGTATCAAAATGGACTGTTTTTCTGTATTTAAAATTAAATGATATGTTATAATTTCGTTAACTAGTTTTAAAGTGAATTTGTTTAAAGATAACATTGCATATAGGTTCCCTCAAATTTAAAAGTTCACCTCTGACCAAAAAAAATAAATTAAAAGTTCACCTCTTGCAAATAAATGACACAAAATATATAGCTTACCTTTTAGGAAAAATAATAATAATATTTTAATAACTTTACATCCCAAAATTAATTATGCTTCCATTAATACCTCCAAATGTTCAAAATCTTAAACTAATTTATTACATTAGTCATTAGCTTTTGTTATCTATACTATTATATTATAGTTTATTATTCTAACATTATCTTATTTTATTCATTTATCGTATTTATAATTATAATAAAAAATAATTATACGGGGAATTCCCGAAAACTCCCCAAATGATAAGTCCAATTCCTTTTAGCTCCCCATTTTCAAAAATGATGTATTAAAACTCAAGAATCGCGTATCTAAAACCCCAAATGATGTATTTGAAATACAAGGAAAAAATCACGTATTTAAATCCCAGAATCGCGTATCTAAATCCCAGAATTGCGTATCTAAATCCCAGAATTACGTATCTAAAACCCCAAATAATGTATTTGAAAATGGATCCATGGATTAAAATAATAATTTTTTTACCCAAAATTATCAGTACCAATAATTTTACTGACAAATATTAAAATGATACTTTATTGTATTTAACTTTGTTAGAGAGAGAGGCTCGACAATAACACCCCCTTCAAAACCCTAATCAATCAATTCCTCAAAACCCTAAATCTTCCCCTGCAAATTCCCCCCCAAACTCTCTCAACCAAACTTCCGCCATTACTCCTCCAATGAAGAAGAGACCTCGCGAGCCGAAACCCATTCTCCCCGCCCTCGCCTCCGCCGCCGGACCGGCGTTAATCAAGCACTTAGCTTCATGTAACACCACCGTCAGATCTCAATCCTTGCGGCTTCTCCAAACTTGGCTCGCATCGGAGCCGGAGCAGCTCTCCGATTCCGACATCAAGAAGTTATGGAAAGGGCTGTTTTACTGCCTTTGGCACGCCGACAAGTCGCCTAATCAGGTCGCGTTGATAAATCGGCTGACGTCTCTGTTTCTGTCGCTGCAACCGTCGCTTTCTTTGGAGTTTTTTCGTGGGTTTTTGATAACCCTTCGGAGGGAGTGGCCTGGGATTGATAGGCTGAGGTTGGATAAGTTTTACTTGATGATTCGGCGGTTTGTGAAGTCGTTGTTCGAGTTGATGAGGTTGAGGAAATGGGGTGTGGGTGTTTTGGCGGAGTATTTGGGGGTTTTGGAGAGGGATGGGTTTTTGGCGGAGGATAAGCTGAGGGGGAATGGGGTGAATTATCACGTGGTGTCTGTGTTTTTGGAGGAGTTGAAGGGGGTTGGTTTTCCGGTGAGGAAAGAGGTGGTTGATGTTGTTTTGAAGCCGTTTCTTGCGGTTATGGAGAGGAGTAAGGATAAGATTTTGTTGGGGAAGGTGAAGAGCTATGTGTTTGATGAGTTGGTGAAGATGGGGAAGGAATTGATGGAAAAGAAGAGGATGGGAGCTGATTTTGATGAAAATGATGGGGATATGTTGTTGGGTTTGGTTGCGTTGAAGATGCAGTTATCGGGGAAGTTTTACGAGATTGGTTCGGGTGTGGATTGCATTCAGAGTAACAGGAAGGTGGTGTTGGCTTTGCATGAGGAGTATCTGAAGCTGGAGAAGGAATTAGAGTTGTCGGGGATTGAAATTGCTATACCGGAATACAATGATGGTGGTGATGGTGGCAGCACTGGTGGTGGTGACGATGATGATGAGGTGCCACAGTTGATTCCCATCGATTTTGGTGATGAGGATGCCAAAAACAAGGATAAATCTGATACTAGAATGTCTAAGAAGAATAAGAAGGCAAAAAAAGGGACGGATGGAGATGATAAAAAGAGCAAGAAAAAGAATAAGAAAAGAAAAGATGAGGATGGGATTGAGGTAAATGGTGGTTCAGTTTATGTCAACGGCACCGAGGATTTGCATTCACTTGGTGCCTCAGGTAATAGTAGTCTGACTGATGACATGGAAACCGATGGAGCGGAAGTGGATCTGAATGAAACTGTGATATTGAATCTTCAGAAACAGTTCGAAAAAGTTGCTGCTGAAATGGCTTCGGACAGTGATGATGATTTCAATACTCCATTAAATTCCGCTAAAAAAAGCAAGAGGAAAAAAGCCAAACTTTCAGTTGAGCAAAATAATACTGTGTATGATGGTTTTGATGCTTCTGCAACTAAGAGTGCGAAAAAGGTAAGGTTTTCGATGAAGAATAACTTGGTTTGGAAACCACAGACACCTCTGCCTCCAGAAAGTTTGAGATTGCCACCATCTGTTACTCCGAGAGGCAGTGCCCTAAAGAAGGGTGTGCCCCCGGGGCCAGTAATAGAGACTCCACCTTCCAAGAAAAAGGCTAAATTGAAGAAAAAGAAGAAAGCTCAAAATAAATTGAAGAGTGCCACACCTGTGATGAAAAGAAGGAAAAAGATTCAGACTAGGTCAGCTTGATGATGTTTGATCAGGTTGGAGGCTTATATTATTCTGTTGTTAATTGCTTTGATTTTTATGAGCTTTCGGAGTAGATTAGGTTTTATACAATGTTTGTTTCTCCTGAAATTTGACAATGTATCTGGTTATGAACTAACATACACATTGAGAAGTCGGAGAGCTTAAATTCCGGATTGTTGTCCTTTCGGTGTTAGTGAATGTTGCTAGCTTTTGGAGCATGTTGGTTGATGATCGATTTTTCAATCACATTTATTATCATTTGTTGTGGAATTCGAGTTCAGGTTGATTTCCTTTCTGTTCGTCGAAATTATATCTGCTTAATGAGATCACATACTACTCCCAAGAACTTGTGGATCGATTTTCTTGGGATTTTTTGTCATTGGCCTGTGGTTGCTATCCCCTTTTCCTTCATTTGGTGTTGATTTGTTTCGTGAGGATCTTCTCTACATGGATCTTCTTTGAACTTGTGCCTTTTGTAATCAACTTATATTTATTGGGACATCACTATCTTCGGTTAGGGCGATCCCTTATCAAATATAGTAACACACGGAGGAAACGGGCGGAGGGGGCGATTATCGAATACAGTGACGGAGGCAGGGGGCATAGCTTAGCTCCCCTCAAAATTATATGAAATCTTATGTATTTTGTAATGTTATTGTATATAAGTTTATAAAACTCACAATTGAATTGGTCCTTTTCGTGATAAGGTATCCATGTTGGTTTTACTTTCGCTTTATGTATTGTGTTTATTATATTGGTTGAAATGAGATGGGGGTAGATCATAGATTAGTAATGTGATAGTGGATTGATCATCCATGGCTAATGTGGGACGAATAATCTATCTCTTTATCCAATATAATCTCGAATTGTGTCATCAATCTCGAATGGCTTAAGATTGTCCTTTGAATGTGTTAAGAATTCAGATTGTGCACCCCAAGTGACAAACTTGCTTTATAATATATTTATCCACATAATAAACTATAAAGCAAGAATCCTAAAGACAACCATGACCATGATCTTTATAATATGATCAACATCTCAAGTTTCATTCAAATAAAATCCAGTTCCAACAACCAAGAATCAATAAATCCCAGAAAAGCATGCAAATCCCTTTAAATCCACATGCTTCAAAAGTCCTCCAATCAATCCTCAATGCCAAAGCTTCATGCAAAATCCACGAGGCACATTGGAACCCCTCTTATTGGAAACCACATCAGAGAAACTGTCAAGAAGCTGCGCTGCAAGACATTCCGGATCTTCGATAAACGTATCAATAAACACCTTCACGACATGGACCTCTTGTGGCGTCGCCCTCAAACTATACCAAGTCAGAAACTTCTGCCTGAATTCGGCCTCTATATGACCGTCGCATTCCAACCATCTCACCACCTTGACGTAGTACTCGAAATCTTTGTGGGCCCCGCTGGTTTTCTTTGAGGAGCTCCCTGCTTGAGGCTCTGATCCTGTGCCGGCGTCCCTTTTGGGTCTACTGCACCTGCCAATCTCATCCTTTGGATTCTCGAACCTGCATGGAGTGATGGGAAGATCACCGTTGTCCACATACGGGACACACTCCAATCCGGTGCTCGTTTCCTCAACTGTACGATCGTTTGATGATTCCTGATTCTTGTTTTTGGCCTGATTTTTGATGAGGTTATTGGTGGTGGTGGTGTTTTCGTCTTCTACTGAAGAAGGGTTGGAGAGGGTGCTGCAATTGGGTGTTGGGCTTTGGGTTTGTTCTTGGAAAGCGGGTGTATGGAGCTGAAATTCGCAGGACCCCATCTCTCTGTCAGCGTCGAAAGTGCTGATTTTGATGAAATAGTGTGTAGTGGGAGTTAGATTTGAGAGTAGGAATTTGGTGTTTGGTCTGAACAGTGTGCAGGTGGGTTGTGGAGGATACTCTGCGTCTTCAGCTCTTCGATACCACAGGGAATAACCGATTGTGCTTCCCGTGTTTGGATTGTCGGGATTTAGGATTACGGTTACTGATGTGGCTGAGATGTCTTCGAATCTGATGAGCTTTGAGATGAGTAGATTGCAATCTAGATGATGTAAATATAAAAAATTAGTCAGAAGATGAGAGAGACTAGGGATGCAAACGAACCAAAGGTGAGTGAGAGAGAGAGAACATGTACACAGACAGAGAGAGAACATAACACACACAGAGACAGAGAACACATGCACACACAGAATGGGAGAGAACGGAACACACACACACACACACATACACAGAGAGAGAGCACCTGAAGGCGTATCAGACGCTCTGCTAGAGAGCATCGAGTCCAAAGAGTTAATAGCAGAAGCACAAAGCCTTTGAATTTCAGGGCCTGATGAGAGCCTGTTGACAATCCCTCTAGCCTTCTTCACCGGTAAACCGGTTAGCGGGCCCACTTCTTCTTCCAGTTTCTTCACCGCTCCCTCAATCATTCCATATAGATTCTGGTAATGTTTAGTACCTGAAAGAATCTTTTGCGCTAACGACACCCTATAGCACAATATGTCAACCCGCCTCGTATCCCTTGCCTCGACCAGTTGTTTTCTCCAAGAACTGCATTATTTCTTCAACATTGTTACTATTATTGCTTTTTATCATTTACAGAAAAACGAAACACAATCAACATCAACATTCATTCTCAAAGAAAGACAAATCTTACATTGCTGCATTTCCAAACATATATGTATACCAAGAAAACCAATGTAACAATATTTTTAAAAAAAATAGTGAACGAAGAAAAAGAGCAAGAGGCAAGATGAAGACGAGACAATTTACCTCAGCAAATCATTGACTTTTCCACAAGAAACACAGCAGAAACTCCCATCAAGTCCCTTATCCTGCCTATCCTGTGAGATTCCGGAATTTTCATGCCTTAAAGCACATTCAAGGTGGCACGACATGCCACATGACGCACCGCAAAACGGAGGATCAGAGCTACAAATCAACCACAAACTAGGATCCTTATTATCATCATACTGGCGACAAATGCAGCAAGAACACCTTTTGCAGAAAACATCCTCATGATTCATTTTAGCCTTGCAAGCTGAATTCTTGCAATACATGGGATTATTACCCAAATCAACATCAGGAGCAATGAGAAGGTGGTTTGGATGGTCGGATTTCCTTTGCCTTTTGGGAGTTCTTTCGGCGTTCTCTAGTGAAGGCTGCTCTTCAGAGACATTAGGAAGATCCTTAAATTTCTTTTCGTGTATAATTTTGAGAAGCTGTTCTATCATTTTTGACTTTGTTAATCCCGTGTATTTTCTTTCTTTTCCAAGCTCTAAACAAAGAATTGGTAATATCTCGGGGCGGCTCCATTTGTGCAGCATTGCTGATGCGCAGTGAGGCCAATTGGACATTTCGTAGACTAGTTCTCGTTTTTGCTCCATACTCAATTTGCTGCATTCTGATGGACCAAGCTGCAATTCTGGATTGGAAAAGCAATAAAATTATAACAAGTTTTAGAAGTATAATTATTTAAGGAGTTACTTGATATTAATATTAAATAATATTTCAAAAACAAAGAAAAAAGATACCAACACCGCATTGGATATGGATAGGATAGGATGCTACTACATATGACCTATCTAGAATAATCAATTTTTTTTTCTTGAAACAACTACAACTATACATATTAACACAAATATCCCCCCAAAGAACTTGTGCGATTATTACACATACCTCCCTTGTGAGCTTGTAACGTACATCCACGTACCAATACCTCCCGTTATTAATAATTATTCATAGTTAAATGATGTTATGAACTTAGGTGAAAATTCCCTGCTATTCTTGCATATATGTATGATGCTACTCAATTTTCTAAACAAAATTTCCCAATTTTGACTAAATTTTGATGGTTAAAGACTAAAGGGTGTATATAAGCGATTTCAACGCAAGAAAGGAGTTTTGTGTAATTCCATATAGTTAAAGGGGGGATCAAAACATTCAAGTTGCAAAAGTTTATTGCTCAAGTAGAGAGAACCACACTATATTCCTCTTTTCAGATTCACCAATAACCTCTCTTGGCTAGTTGCATTCACATTAATTAAAGAAAAAAAGGTCAACTCTTTGGTAAACTACACAATTAATCCAGAAAGGGAAAAGCCAACTTACACCACCCATAAATTCCTCTAAATGATCAAGAAGATAGTGGAATAGTCAACTCAACAGAAGATCAAATGAATTATTGAGGGGTAGCAAAAGAAACAATATAAAACACTGTATTTTAAGCACAAATTGTATGCACTTGTCTGAATAACATTTACTATTATTCAACCATCTCAATAACCATCCTGAACATTTGAAGAGAGAGAGAGAGAGAGAGGGAGAACAGAATAAATAAATATAATAAAACCAAGAAAAGAGTCAGCTGGCAATTCATTGGCATCTACAGAACCCCATCACTTTTTTCCTCATAATTAAGCATCTTTGAAATTATTTTAGGCAGCGATAAAAAGCTATACCGAGTAGGTAAATCATAAATACTGATGCATTATCCAACAATAAACAAGTAAATTATAAATTGAATAAAAAGGCATTAATGGAGTTTGTGTGTGATGTGTGTGAGCATGCGTGTATCAGTGTTTGTTTTCTTGGAGATTACATCAAAGAAACGAAATCCCAAAAACAAAATCAGAGCTCCAAACAGATCGAGCAAGAATTCAACAACCCATTATCAGGAAAATCTCCAGAAAAACAAAGAATCAATCTTTCCCGCATAAAAAGTATCGAAAAATAGAACTTTTGCAATAAATACAGAAAAAAGATGGAATCTTTACCCTCCAAAGTGGAAGCATCCATGGCTGCCCTTCAGTTTCTCAATCACAAAAGACTACGCCCACATTACCACCGAAAATACGTTTCTTTTTCCTGAGACCCTGAGAGACAAAATCTACTCAACCCCACTACGAACATCAAGAAAATACTCATATGCGTTAGCACTAGTGTGTGTATGCGTTATATATACATACATATGTATTTGTATCTAAATAATAGAAAGGAAGAGAAAACAATTACCAAGAAGAGGAGAAGGAATCCATGAGGAGATGGGTCCTTAACGTGGGCTCTGCAGCACCCGAAGCATCATTTGTGATATACAAATATATCTTCTTGTGTGTGTGTAGAGAGAGAGGGAGAGAGAGAGAGAGAGAGAGAAGGAGAGAGATTGCAGTTGAGAGAGATGAGAAAAGTAAGAGCTAAAAAAACTGAATAAATATGAGGGTTAAGCAACAGAGGAAAAAAGCGGCTGATGTACATAGACCTTTTTCACCTTTTCCAATTTCCATTGTGTGTGCCAATTACCATTAACATTTCCTCCCACCATGCATATTATTATTATTATTATACATATAATTTAGTCAATCGATTTTATATTAGATTAATCCGAAATCTCATGTTTAAATTCACCTAAAGTTTCGTGTTGGAATTTTGAATAACACAAACATTATTGATAGGAAAAGATTTATACTTTCTTGGTTCGATCCGATCCGAATCAATAAAGGGGCATATAAAATAGAGCTCATGTGTAGAGCACGAACGGATCACTTAGGGTGTACAGCTCTCTCTATTAATGGTAACTGTATTTTCAAGAATTCGAATTCGAGAACTCTTATTAAACTAGCATAGTATCAAATCACTGAATTACAATGTGGTGGTAAAATTGTATAATGTATTCATATATAGGGTTGGTCAATTTCTTTGCATTTATTTGGCAACATCATAAATCATATCATAATGTGATCGGTATAACTTTTGCTATAGGAAGCTATGACAAGATTTTGCTTCGGAATAGTTTAATTATGCTCTATATATGATTTTTTATTTATTAATTTTTGAATAGGGTAGCGGACTCCATGTATGAATTGAGTGATATGATATGGATTTATTATTATAATTTTTGTTTAGTTTATAAAAAGTTTATTTAAAAAGATTGTACATGCATGAGTGGAACTCAAATAGGGTTCATGCGAAAATATTTCAAATTCTTGATTTGATTTATGGAGTATTTAACAGTATATTTGCTATAAGAGAGAGAGAGAGAGCAATCAAATACAAGATTTTTAGAAATTTACAGCAAGCCAATACAAGATTTTTATGAAGGTGCTCTTCTACGTCATTCTTGTTTAATGAACTTGACGACCATCTTCAAATCGATCTCAATAAAAATACACGTCGAACAACAGAAATATATATGGAATAACAAATTAAATAAAACTCGTTCTGATATCGTGAAAACTAATTGATTTGATCGATATCTACCCCTAAAACTAGTTAAAGAGGAAATGATCAAGTCATTATATCAAACCCACGTTGTTAAATTTCCCGCACATCATATATATATCAAATTTCTTTTCTCGTAACCTTTATTATAATATTAAAATCCTAACATTAACCCAATATTTTCTCCCAATATTTCAAATCAAATGTAACTTCATGTAGAAATAATTGCCATCATTCAAAATGTACAACATTAACCCGCAAAATTCTAATCCAGATTCGACTCGGTGGGATTCAACCAATTAAAAGGGTAAGTGTATTACACTTGTCATTTGATTGGTCATTCTCCCTAAATTTTCTACCAACCACATGGCAAGTGTAAAATACTCGTCCCTCGTTACATTGGTTTGACCGAATCAGACTCGTGCTAAAATTACCCAAACCCTACTTGGATTTTCTTCATTGATGGTCACATTAAAATGAATAATTTATTTATTAAATTCACTTTTGTAAAAAAAATGTATAATTAAATCCATACTAAATTTGTATGTATCTTTTTATAAGTTACACAAATATTTTTAAAAATATTATTTTTACCTGTCATATCGAATATTTGTATCTGATACTCCTCACTTGGAAAATTTTAAAAAAAATTGAATCAATATATCTATGTCGTCTTGTATTCGTGACATCTCGTGTCTAAATTTATACATCGTTTATAAATATATATATATATATATATATATATTAATTACCACCTTTCTTGTGCAGACAAAATTCGTAGTGTCATTGTCAATCCCATTATCGCAGACCCTTTAATCTTTATAACCTACGGATAAATTATTTGTACAAAAAATATAAAAGCAACATGCTAGTGGAAGAAAGATCATATTGACGGCGGTACGGTGGTTGAAGGTGGCGGCGCCACCCTCTTTATGGAAATCTTTCATAGCTTAGCATGGCTTAGCATGCACGGATTACGGTGTCAACGGTGGTGATGCTGTGGCGCGCGCTGTGGTGGCGGTAGACTACGCCGCCGGTCTTGCCTTATCAGAAGAAAGAATGATAATTTAATTGGAAATTGGTTCGTTAATCATAATATAAAGAGACAAAAGCAAAGAAAAAGAAAAGGAAAATTTGAGTTTATAGATTACTTATTGACTTATCATTTATAATAGAATAATATTGAATTTGTACGTAATTTCCTTCTTTTTCTGACCACAACAAATAAGTGATCCACGTTCATAGAAAATTAGAAATTATCAAATTATCCGTAAATGAAATATCAATCAATATATTTTTCTTAATTTGAACCTAAAAATTCAATATTGTAATTTAAATTTAATTCGATTAAACTCAATCAATTATATATATTGTATGATCATATTTGTTATACTACTTGATTGGTTATATTTTCTAAAACCTACACAAATTACACCATATGGGTAAAATATTTTATCGTTTGTTTACGTTCATTTTCTCGAATCACGGGGTTCGGGTTTGAATTGTCAAAACAAGTCATACAATACACAACAAAGCAATATTGTCCCTTTGGTTACCCCTCCTTTTCTTTAATAAATTGACCAATCAATTATATATGCGTATAGATGTATGATCATACTTCACGTTATATATATATATATATATATATATATATATATATATATATATATATTTTATTTTATATCCTATTTAATTAGGTTTGAATCGAGTGACAAGTAAACTTCTCTTCAAAAAATTTTCTTAATAAGTAGGTTTCTAACCCCTAACCTTTTAATAAATCAGGTAAAATTAGTCTCTTAAAATATTTCCTAAAACCTACACAAACTACGCCACAGGTGCAAAGCATTTTATCCCTGTGTCCTGTTCATTTAATCGAATCATCGGGTTCGGATTTAAATTATCAAAACAAATCATACAATACACAACTAGGAGAATTGTACCCTTTGATCATCCCCTCCTTTATTTTCTTTTATAATTGCAAGAATTGCAAGTTGCCATAAACAATGAAGGATTCTTGATGATATCATTTATTTTATTTATATATATTACCTATTTTTGGGGTCCCATGAAAGGATATATAGAGAGAGAGTGGGGGCAATATTGGTGGCATAGTCTTGTAACACATTTTAAGATGGGAGGTCCAAAAATCATTGGCCTTAGTTTGTACACATTATTAAAAGACCTTAAGCATGCAAATTGACCTGACCTGACCTTCAGGACTGGACCCCCTTTACATGTTGCAAATGTGGGGGTGTATTTGTAATATATTTTCCCTCATAAATAGATACAATCTTGTATGTTTATTCATTAGGTTGGGATTTCTTTACAATGTTGCATTAATACATGTTGAGAATATGTGGGATTGTGTCTGGTGGGATATGTAGCTAGCTTCGGGAGAGATAAGAGAAGATAAGATGATGACTTACGTACGGGATAAGGTGTGGTAATTCGGAAGCTTGCGACAGGGCGAGTTTTCTAGAATCCGAGAAATGAAGAAGTCTAATTAATTGAGAAGACTAATGATAAAGTGACAGTCACAGATAAGCAAGAGAGTCTTGAAAATGGAGCCGGACGGAGGAGGGTTGAGAAGAAAAACTCTAGTTACTTGACAACTGAAGGAAAAAGTCCTACGAGGACTTTGAGTCTATATAAGAAAGGTTTAGGTAAAAGAAACGATTAAATACAAAGAAAGAATAGGAGGGAAATGGTTTGAACGGACTCGTTGGTAATAAGAAACAACCTCATGGATGTGTTTATTCATTTTGAATAAGGTAAGGGCTCCTCGACGATGTTGCAAAACCTGTTGAATACGAGGGGTGTATTTGTAATGTATTTTTGGTCGTAAATAAATACAATCTTGTATGTTTATTCATTTTAAATGATTTATATTATTTTTATGGGATTAAAGGCTGAAATTTCTTTGGCATGTTTTAATAATGGTCCATGGCAATGGTGGGGATTTTGTCAACATCCATATATATGCATGGCACATGGTATCTTATTTGGATTTGATGTAATGATATTAATTTGTCTTTTTTTTTTTTCTTTTTTCTTTTTTCCTAAGTTTTTTCATGCTTCTAACCTAGGCAAGATACAAATATCCTTTTCATTTCCCGATTTCGTTCCCACGTTGAAGATATTTTTATTTTGCAATTTCGATATATACAACAACTAGCCATATTAAACATACAGTATTTTCAAGTCATGTAAATATATATTTGATCTATAAATACTTTAAAAATATTATTTTATCATGTTATGTCGTATTGAATATTTTATTATCGTATTTATGTATAATGTCGTGTTCGTATATTTAAGATGCTATATAATCTGAATATTTGGAGAAAATGAACCCCAAAGAGTTGCATCATACTATTCTTTATGTAGATCTCATTTTTCTCAAAATAATTGAGATTTACATTGTGTTGTGCACCTACCTTAAGGACACGTGGCTAAGATTGCGTATAAATGATGATGTTTAGTTCGGGAGTTCGCGTATCCACTAGTTGCTAAAAAGTCTCAACTGATATTATTGAGCATTAAGACTCTAGGTATTGCGGAACTAATAAATACAGATTAATAAGAATAAATCATATCACATAAAGCGTAATTGTAAAAGACTAAACTCTAATGGGACTCCTCTTCTATAAAAGACGATCATAGGTTGAACAATAAGGTCAAGTCTTGACGGGAGAAAAGGAGGAAAAAGGGTTCGGAATATCGGCGAATACTCAGCATATTGTAAATTAGTTAGTTTACTATTTTATTGATCCAATATTAAAAATTATTGAACAGATAGATCATAACGATTTCACAATTTATAAAAAAAATGCGCCACTAACAAATATAGTTTAAATGGACCCATGTTATATTACTTCTGGCAAATTAAGTGCTCGTACTCGAACCACCGAAGCATCCATCCATACTCGATCGATACAGTTTCACACTTGATAGTTCAATGCAATTCGAACTCAAATAACGAGTAGTTTAAAACCAATATAATAAATTATATAAACAAGATGAGATATAACCGATCTACCCAAAAAGTGATCAGTGGAATAAAATGATTGGATATGGAACTTGGAATAATTGATTATTTTAACATCTTTGGTGGTGAGTTTTATATACTTCGGACAATTTCTCAAAAATCCCCAAGTGTAAACTGAATTTCCTTTTCACTCCCCCATTTTGAAAAAGTTCCTGTTCACTCCCCAATTGAAAAACAAAATTTCTTTTCACTCCCCAAGGTTGTATAATAATTCAGGAATTGCGTACAATTTTTAGGGAATTGCGTATATAAATCCCAGAATCTCGTATATACGAGATTTCGGGATTTTTATACGCAATTCCCTAAAAATTGTACGCAATTCCTAAAGACAATGTATGAACATGTACTATTTGTGGGGACCTAAAAGGAATTTTGTTTTTCAATTGGGGATTGAATGAGAACTTTTTCAAAACTGGGGACCTAAAAGGAATTTTTTCAACTTTTTGGTACTATTTAAAGATTTTCCCATTACATACTTTTATAAGTGATTAAGTGCTAATTAATTTAATTAGTACAATAATTCATGCATTGATTGGGAGAATGAAAACTACGTTTGCCTAACAAATACAATTAAATTACGAAATAGAGGAAAATTGTTTCGAGTGATGATTGGTAGCCGACATTTGTGATTAAAATTTGTCAAGATTCGTGAAAAATGGTCACCAATTGTGCCCAATCAAAATGGATATGTAATGGGGTATCACTCACTAATGAGGACCTTACTCGTGTCACATGTCCCTACTAAATTATATCATAAAGTTTTCATTCTGAATTTTGAATCATCTTTGCCATTGGTCGTATTCCGTGTGTGATCAATCAAATAACAAATAAAGTATATAAGTGCCGTGAGATATGCATTTCCAATGTATACAATTTAGTATGATCTATGAGTTAACATATACATAGAAGTTGATATACGATAAATATGAATTTGAATGTTGCTTTTCCGGGATTTATTGAATTCTTAAACGAATTCGGTATCTACTGCTCACATATAGATGCAAATTCAGATTTCGAATTTGATATATGAATTTGCATGTGAAATACGATGTATTTACGTAGTATAATATTCATATATATATATATATATATATATATACATACCTATTTTATACACAATTATACTAGAACAAATGTCATGTTTAGTCCTAAAGTTTTAAGTTTGTGTCATTTTAGTCCTTAAGTTTCAAAAGTAACAGATAAGTTCATAATGTTATTAATATGTCTCAAATTAGTCCCTTCATAACTTTTCTGGTAAGAATGTGGCCGGAAAAAAATTCATGTGCGCCAGCCGTCAGGTATGTGATTAGTAAGAGTATTCTTATCTTATATTCTTAAATTAATACCCTTCGTGACCAATTAGGTAATTTTTTTTGGGCCATATATTTCCACTGATAAAAATATTGAGAAATTAATTTGAAATAAATCGGTAACGAGAAAGACTTATCTATTATTTTTTGAAACTTCAAAAACTAAAGTAACCCAAACTGAAAATTTTAGAAACTAAACATGACCATTTGATCGTTATATTACGGACTTGTAGTATAACATATAGGCCTATTGGGGAATTCTCGGTTCTTTAAGCATTACTCAAATTTATACCGCAAGAGAGACACAAATACATATATAGACATATCACATATATACTGCAAGAGTGGGCCGGCCCATCTAAATTATGTAGGTATGATTTCGGTACAAATACAATACGCCCAATTCTGATTTGTGGCCCAAATTCAGAATTAGTAAGTTGGCCTACTATGTCTATAAACTTTCTAGGCCTGCTTTATAATATCATACTTTTTCTAAACACAAGACAATTAATATTACAAACACAGATACAATTGTTAAAATATTTAGGTGTAAATGATTTAATTTTTAAGAAAATAAATAAATAAATTTTATAACAACACTTTTAAATAAATACTTAAAAGACCTTAATTTCAATGGTAATATTGATCTAAAATCCCTCTATTAGGGCAGATGATATAACAACACCCATGTCTTTTAAGAGTTATTTCTCGATAATTAAGGGGTCACGAGCAGTCGGTCATCTCAATCTCTACCATCAGTTATCATTATCCCTAACTTATACGTTACTCTATTAACCGTAGCTTTTCAAATTCCGTGAAATGACCACATAAAATAACAAGAAGATTAAAATGCTTCTATGATGATTCCCTGCGACGGCATATCCCAGTACTACGATTTGACCTAACTATATAAACGTTCCCGTCAAAGAAATCGAATTACGTCTCGGGGCGGCAAATTCTCCATTAATACTTGATTAAGACGCTCCTGAAGCAAATTGCATCAAAATTAACAAGGCCTGCTTCTTCATGCTTTCCAATTATGTATATACATGACATAAATGCTTCATATTGTATACCTAATAAGCCAGGGATTGGCATCACTACACTACCACACCCTAAGGTTATGGCTTCCACACAAAATATTTCCCTACAGTTTGAGAAACTACAAAAGCTTGTCCCATATTCTCTAAGATTTCGCCCGATTGCAAGCAATTACGAGGTGTATGAGGCGATTTATTATAAGACGACACGATACAATAAGATGATAGTTTGAAAAGTTTTTTGCGTTTGATGTTGTTGGATTAATAAATAGATTGATAGTGTAATTGGTCTATGTATTTGTGTTATAGTTAATATGTTACTTGTAAATAAATTGACTAGTATGTGTGACCAAGGGGGGAACTTTTTCAATTATTGTCAATCATTTACCCATAGTTAATGATATAGTTAATCAAATATGACCCGTTGGACGGTTGGAGAAAAAAAAATGATAGAAATTGAATTAAATCCAAATAATAATAATAGAAAAAAGGGCTAAGTCCATGCTGTTGGCCTGAACCATGCATGGCTTGAGTTCGGCAACTTTGACAATGCTCTTGAAATTAAATCATCAAATTATATATTGACGGGGTTACCCACCAGAGACATGTGACAACCTTCGAGCAGTAGGATATACGAGAGGTGGGTTTGTTAATTCCGAGACGCTTTTGGAAAGAGGTCAGCAGATGCACTACTCTTAATAGGATAAGGATCCTCGTTATGAAGACGAACCTTACGACAACTCATTTCCTTCACGAATAGTAAATTAAGTCCGAAGTGGACTCTCGCCCGTATTCGCCTATATAAAAAAGGCGAACAAACTCAAGTGGAGGGAACTGCTCCTCTTCATACTCATCATATATATATATATACATATATATATATATATATATATATATGCATTTTATAAACTATTTTAATCATCATAAACCACAAATAAATTGAATGTGCAAGAAACCCTTTTTACAACCAAATTAAACTTACAAGTCAAACCATTTATAAAGTAAAATGTAAGCATATTTATGATTCTTGAAAGCATATTATAAACCTTTAATTAAATTTACGAACATTTGGGCCAAACAAAGTTGCGTATGAAATTCCCTAGGGAAATTCTTGGCTGAGCCGGATGTGGGCCCCGATCCCTACACCCGGCTCTCACAGGTGAATAAAAAAATATAAAAAAAATATATTTTTTTATTCATCTATTAGAGTCGGGTGTAGGTGTAACGACCGAGCGCGAGACGTCACATCCCCCGCACTATGACCCGACCCGTATATGAAATGGATTTCCACACACGTGCCAAATCATAGCGAACGGGGACATACACACTCGTTAAGCCAGGCGGGACTAACCTATCACTTAAAACCCCAACAACAAAACAACAACACTCAGATTTACAGAAAAGCGGAAGCAATAAGTCATATTCCATAAATTGAGCTATATGCTCTAGGTACCAATATTTATTTCACATGTTGAGCTATATGCTCTAGATACCAACATTTATTCCATATGTTGAGCTATATGCTCTAGATACCAACATTTAAGTTCAAGGAAGGTCAAAACCAAATACATGTACGCTAGAATTCATATACAATATCCAATAAAGATCATAAGATGTAATCATATGCGTGTAGAAGAAAGAAAGGCTAGACACTATGCAAGACTCTTCCAGACTTGTATCCCGCCTAGCATCCCTTCCTGCAAAAAGATCTGAAACAACTCCGGGGACCCGGGTTCAGTCTTAGACAGACTGGTGGGTATAAAATAGGCATAATATCATAATACAGCAGAATTTAAACACATACATGCAAACTATAATACTGATTCGAGGTTTTAGAATAATTTTCCCAAGCGGGAAGTAAAATACAACGAATAGGATTATAACAATTCATTTCATTCATTAGTGTTAGGAATAGTGCCCTAGAAAGCCGATTAGTCATAATCCGTTTTGGGACTTTCCTAGTATCACAGACAATCTTTGAATAATATACGATTGATTAATATCATAGGCAAACACTTTTTTATATGCTCTTGTTTGGTATGCGTTTACTTTAGCTGTGCATGTATGAGAACTCCCCTAATCCTGATGACTTTAGGACTCTACCATTTAGGTGAAATGGTTCATGAAACGAGCCCTATATCACATAAGTCATGATTAGTAAAATACTCCAAGCCGATGAGTCCTACAGAAAGTGGGAGTGTCAACCTGGCTCCTCTAAGGCTTGTTTGTGGGATCACGCCCTTAAGAAGGACCACCTTGTTTCATGGAGGTGCAAAGTGTATAGTTGATGCGTGCGTGATACATGAGGGTGCTTATTTCAATAAGTAAGTTCACTGAGGTGCCCCGTGTGAGAAGATTCCTAAATGGGAAATGAAGTTTTTATTTCAGGAAATGGAAACTTCCAGATTAGGAAATATCTCACGAGTCATTGATGTGATTAATTGATCCTTAGACTTGAGGTTCCATGTCACTTTATGAGTTAACTCTGTAATCTTAGGTATAAGCTTTAAAGGGTGTCGCCTTAGACAACTGATTCAAGGCTTATGCTGGGGCTGCACAAGTGACTCATGAAAGTGAATGAGAATCAAGAAAGGACCTACACTTGCGTTTGCAAGGTGATCTCTTATTGTGTAAGTCATTCATATGTCATATGGAGTCCTTGGCCAAGGTAGTAGATCAAGACATCAAGAAAATGGTTTCTTGGATTGAGATCAAATGGATATGAAATGCACTTAGCTTTAAGACCAGATTATTAGGGTTTTAATTGTTCCCTTACCCTAGATCTTGGTTGAGAGATAGTAAGTAGGAGGATTGTATCTCACATGAATCAATGACTTAAAGGTTCTGTCGAATCCGAACATTCCAATTCAGCTAGGGGTTAAACACCTGTTACTAGACTATGGTCGTTTAATCTGTGGTCTGATTAATTAATTAGTGAATTAATTAATTGGGGTCACTGCTAATTGAATTGAGAACCTAGAGGGTCACACACAACAACTTGGTTACATGAGTTGAGGCTTTAAAATGATTAAACGAGTTAATCGGGCCTAAGGGGTTCCACACGTGTGAAACCACACGTGTGAATATGTATATTGTATATATATATTAAATAATTAATTGTGTTAATTATTTAATAGACTTTGGTTTAGTTTTGAATTAAAAAGAAAGTCTAATTTTGGAGAAAATAATCTAGTTAATTAATTATGAATTAATTAATTAGATAAAAATAAGTTATTTATTTTATAATAAATAAAGTATAAAATTATCCAAAAATAGTTTGGATATTTTTAGCTCTCTTAAAGTTGATTTGAATTAGAATTCAAAGTCAAAGTTGGAAAATACTTGATGATCAAGTAATAGGAGAGAGAGGGACCAAATCCTTGCCCAACAAGGATTGGGGTCGGCGTCCCTCTCCCTTATCTATATATAAGGGAGCTCAAGCTCCCTTAGAGCTAATCGAGAATTCTTTTGGTTCATGTGTTGAACACCATCCTTTCTCCAAGATAAACGAAACCCTAGGTTAAGCCTAAACACTAACTAGAGAACTAGCATCCTTACTAGTTAGATTGTAGCCAAGTTGGTGGACTATCTCTAGAGAGCTTCAAGTTAGAAGTTTTGAAGATTCAAGCTTTACCAAAAAGTGGGGATCAAGCAAAACGATCAGAAGGGATGATGAAACGATTCTGAACCCAACAGAAAACGAGTGAAAAAATCGAACCAAAGAAGATGGCGAAAACCGTTCGTACATATCCTGAAGGATGAATTTTTTCACGAGGGTTTTATGGCTGGCAGATGTCTACTTTCGCAAAACTGGTTTTCGAAGGGAGTTTCAATCATGCCTTTCTCGTTTCATGTTTATTTCTTTATGTTATATTGTTAAGAACTTCTCTAACATGATTTGAATCTAGGTTGGTGTGGATTATTATCCCTACAATGGATTCTGAAGTAGAAAGAGATTTCGAGGAACGAGTTGCCATTACCACATGAAGCGCGTTTGAGGGCGGCTCAAAACGTGTCAAGAAAGCTACTACCCAAGTGAGTTTCTTGATCTCTACGAATTTGGATTCACGATTGCGAGTCTAAGATCCTTTTGTTGGAAAAATTTTTAAATTTCCGCTGCTTTCTGATTCCTATTTTCCAACAATTAGGTCCTTTGTGGCCCGGCGAGAGGGCGTGCATTATCTCCAACCAACACCTTGTGTAATTCATTAATCATTTATTCATTCATTCGTTCATGCATTCATTCTTTCGTGCACATTCATTCGATCATTCATATACTTTTTCTTCCTCCGGTTAGGGACGGGTTTGCAAGGCCCTAACCCTCATTCATTGGTGCTAGAGGGGTACATGAATCCCCAAAAGCTTGGTTCCCCTTCTTTCACAAATCTCCTAGTGAAGTCTAGGTTACCGTAATTGATGGAACTAGTATATGTGGATTCCCGTCAGCCCAAGCTTCCCCGGTTCACCAAATACACTAAGTCCCGGGCCCCCATTCATTGTGAACATTCATTTCTCGCCAAAACTTTTGGTAGGATATTCAAATTAAAGGCTTTACAATAAAACATTGACTTTTAAAAGACTCGATATACGTATAAATATACTTTGGCTGAAACCTTTCACATTAGGATATGTTGGGTCAATATTTTAACTAATAGAAGAAAAACCCACCTGGTAGACAAAAGAACCCGACAAAGACCTCACTGCTCAACCTCATCTCCCACCGGATCAAAATCTGTGTGACAAAGGTAGTGTGAGACTCAAATATGACCACATTCGACGCTCGGCAATGCAATGACATGTTATGGAATGCTTGGAACATAAGAACATGTCCAAATATGCTCATGAATATCATGGAATTCAATTAAACACATAATTCACCAAGTTTCGTTCAATATACGATAAAATCGTATTCATTCACGTTCATAGCTTTCACACTTGCATTCATATACTTTCATGGTCATATATCAATCATAAAACATAGCTTCAATATATTCACGTTGTATATAATTCACGAATACGCACCATAAACGAGATATAAGCAAGAAAAGAGGTTTCCCAAAGCTGCCAATTCAAATGACACGGCCGTGTTGAATTTTCAAAAGGATTGGACACGACCGTGTCCGAGGTTAAAAAAATAAAATTCCCAAGTCGAGGGCTTGACACGGCCGTGTTGAGTTTTCAAAGCATTTGGACACTGCCGTGTCCGATTTTCTGAAAATCTTTTTCCAAAGTCGAGAGCCCAACACGGCCGTGTCCATTTTCAGTTCAAAGCTGACACGGCCGTGTCAGCTCGTCGTCGTGCGAGGCAAAACAGAGCAGAAGCTCTGTTTTGGCTAGGGAAAAGCTTTGAGGAGCAGGGCAGCAACAAGGAAGCTCTTTTGTACCACTTAGACATGAATTCAATCCACAAAACTCATATAAATCAAGCAACCCATTCATATTTACAAGAATTCATATCCAAAATTAGCAAAAGATCATCCAAACTCAAGCTTTCAAACATGGAAGCTTCAAGCTTCTTCAATGCCAACTCACACACCAATCACCTAATATGAGATTCAAGGATATAGAAATGATGAGGAGGTTACAAACAACACTTTCCATGCATTAAGTCTCACTTTAAACCATTAAAATCCAAAGTTCAAGATCAAACCCCAATTCATGCTCATATTCAAAACACCATGAATCCTTCACTCATGTCAAGCTAATCATAGATGAAAAGATAGAGGAGAAGATGGAGAAAACAAATCACTAATTACCTTGAAAAGAGATGGAGGATTGATTGATCTTGAGCCCAAAGTTTGGTTGATCAAAAAGGAGGGTTTCTTGGGGCTTTTCCTTGTCTCTTGGGATGACGTTGATCGATGGAAAAATGGAAGCAAGAGGAAGCAATTGCTGATATTTAGTGATATTAGGGTACGGGTCGATCCAAGTCCGATTCGGTTAAGAAAATGGTTCAAAACAAGTTATAATGTCGAGGCTATGGAAGGGTTCGTTGTCGAAGGTTCAAACAATATCGAAAAGGTACAAAGTCAAGTTTAAAGAATAGGTATCGTCGAAACAAGTTCAACGCCGTTTACGGATCTCGGTTTCGAGGTCCGGAGCTCGAGATATCGCGAAAACCGTTCAGGGTTGCCTATTATTCAAATAGGTCCCTAAACTTTCAAAAAGTGGCAATTAAGCCCAAACTCAATTTTCAATTGAGTCCAAAACATTCAAATAAGTTACAATCAAGCCCACGACACGCACATATAACACGAAAGATTTCAATTAACACCAAATTCAAGAAATTCACATTCTCACAATTTCATTCATATATTCATAGCTCACATTGACATTCATATGAAATTTAGACAAATAATTCAAATTATAAACGAGTTTAAACCAATTAAGCAAAATATAAAGTCATATAATTAAATGTAAATGCGCACGTAACACTTACCTGCACGTGTGAAAACACGGGCGTTACAATAGGGATCGGGGCCCACACCCGGCTCATCCAAGAATTTTCCAATTCCCTATAGGTAAATGTTTCCCCATAGAAACATAGTCCCAAAACTTGAAAATAAAAGTTGGGCACATCATAAAGGCAGAAAATTGCATAATCCACGCAATACACATGATGAAGAAGAGACATGCAGAGGTATATATTTTAGGGTTTGAGAATAAGAAGTGTCCCCAATTATGCTTTACAATGACACAATTTGTAGTTGACCATGGTTCCACTAATCATCTTTTCTTAATAATTACAGGGTAACCATCGACAGACTCGACACAGATTATGTTATAGAAATATAAAGAAAGTCTGGAAGGTTGAGTGATCTTTTAAGGAGCCAACATGTGTTTCGAAATACTTAGTGTGTAGCAGAGATCGTATTTTAAAATACTCTTGCAGACTCACTTTGTTTCATTATGTTTGGGATGGACGATCTAAATGTAATGACATTATTGATGTTTGGATCATGACTCATTAATTGCCTGTATTCTTGATTTTCTCGGTTATATTTGGGGAAAAGGGGGAGACTCGTTAATAACCCCACGGTTTTCTTAACTTTTTTTTTTATTTTTATTTTTAAAATTATGGAAATATAAAATTCTCTCTGATAATAACAACATGAATTCAAAACAGATCAGATTACAAAAATATAAAATTCTATCTACTGATAGCAGTCTATTTAGAGACTCAAACACGAACCTTTTATTTTGTAGTCCATTCTTTTATTTGTATTTTATGTTTTTTTCTTTTTTCTTTTTATATGTTAAGAGTCATTTATACATAGTAAATGAGGAAATAAATCAACTATGTTGATTCACTTATTTGCTATTTTATTGTTAATGATAAGAAGAGGCATAATTGTAAACAAACATTCCCTAATTAATTATATAACCTTTTAACGGGGAATTCCCGAAAACTCCCCAAGTGATAAGTCCAATTCCTCTTAGCTCCTCATTTTAAAAAATGATGTATAAAAACTCAAGAATCGCGTACCTAAAACCCCAAATGATGTATTTGAAAATGGGGAGTAAAAAGAAACATCCCAAATTCATGGGGAATTTTTGGGAAGTGCCCCACCTTTTAATAATTTTCCTCAAAAAACAATTTTTTTTTTTTTGCTAAAGAAAGAGACATGAATTTGATTACAAAAATCTAGTTCATTAGATTAATAAAATATAAGCTAAAGGCCACACAAACATTACGTGCAAAACTATATATATATATATATTTTTTTTCACACACACCCCCAAGTGGTCAGAGGGATTTGAACCCGGGTCATTATCTTCGAGAACTAACCCTTTAACCGCTTGAACCAATACCTGTTGGTTACGTGCAAAACTATATTTAATTCCTTTAACGGGAAATTTCCGAAAACTCCCCAAATGATAAGTCCAATTCCTTTTAGCTCCCCATTTTAAAAAATGATGTATTAAAACTCAAGAATCGCGTATCTAAAAACCCAAATGATGTATTTGAAATACAAGGAAAAAATAATGTATCTAAATCCCAGAATCGCGTATCTAAATCCCAAAATTGCGTATCTAAATCCAGAATCGTGTATCTAAAACTCTAAATGATATATTTGAAAATGGGGAGATAAAAGGAAGTTTTCAAACCTAGGGAGAGTTTTAAAAAATTGCCCTTCCTTTGATTGTAATCAAAATTATATTTTAATAGGGAGATTAATATTTTAATTCCCCCAAAATAAAATAAATGCAAAAATTATTTCACCCTATTTCTACCATATCTAACCAAGGTTAATCAGTGTTAGGTGAACTTAACCCCTTGTGGTTTGGTAGTCTCTCTCCCTCCCTCTCTCTCTCTCTCCATATAAGCTCCATTTAGCACTACTCCACCCTTTCTGTACAGAAAGAAGTCAGAGTCTCTCCAAACCTACCTAGACTCTCTCAACAAGAATCGATCAAACACAGCTCAAAGATCGAAATTGAGGAAGAGGGATAGGGATTCGAGGAAAAGACTCGATTTTTCTAAAACCCATTCTTCGATCTGCTGCTTGGTTTTTTGTTAGCGGAAGATTCACAATTCTTGTAGTTCTTTTTGGTGTTTTTGGGAGATCGTTGCGGGGGCCAGTTGATTAGCTCAATGGAATCCGCATCGGGGAAGCTCTCCGCTTACGATTTGATGGTGGCGATCTTAAAGGGCGTCAAGCTCGAAAACTCAATGGAATCGCCGCAATCGGCGGTGGTGGCGATGTTGATGGAGAATAGAGACCTCGTAATGGTGCTCACGACGTCCGTGGCGGTGCTCATTGGGTGCGTGGTGGTGCTGGCTTGGCGGCGGGCCGGATCGGCGAAGAAGCCGGAGCCGCCGAAGCTGGTGGTGCCGAAGGCGGCGGAGCCGGAGGAAGTGGATGATGGGAAGCAGAAAGTTTCAATCTTTTTCGGGACGCAGACTGGTACAGCTGAAGGTTTTGCTAAGGTAAAAAAGTTGAAAAAGGGAAGGAAGAAAAAGTTTTGATAATTTTACTGGAAATTAAAAGCACATATGGAAAGGGGATTTAGATTGACGCGTTGTTTGCCACTAAGAAAAGGGAGTTTTAAAGTGGAAGATTCATAATTCTTGTTGAATCTGGCATCTGAAAATTAGTTGATTAATTTATTTAATAATTGGTGCAAGTTGGCTGGAGTGAGATCTTATGATATTAACAATCATAATCTTGTGTTTCTGTTGCATGATTTAGTTTTTTTGGTTGGCCGGCGACTTTTATTAGTTCAACTCTTTCCAGCTAATCTTGAATTCAACTGTTTCAAGTCAAATATTGATTTTCTGTTGTTTAGGCATTTGCTGAAGAAGCTAAAGCTAGATATCAGCAGGCCAACTTTAAAGTAATTGACATGGTAAGTTCTATTTTAATTTACTTGACCATTCTGTTTATTTTGCAGATTTATTTGTTCTTGAATGTAATTTTGATCTTGATCTTTTGATGGTGATAGGATGATTATGCTGCAGAGGACGACGAGTATGAGGAGAAGTTGAAGAAGGAAACTTTAGCATTCTTCTTCTTGGCCTCGTAGGTTCATTCCTTTTTTTATTTGTTTGATTTCTTAACATCTCCTTATTGGGCAAAGCCAAATTTTTTTTTTTTAAAAATATTGAAGCATATGAGAAAGTTATTGAGTTAGTTGAGGATTATTTGGTTGCAGATATGGAGATGGTGAGCCTACAGACAATGCAGCAAGGTTTTACAAATGGTTTACGGAGGTGAAGCATTTTAACTATAATTGTTTTTCTTAAATTTGTTGCCATATGATTAGATTTGGGGGTTGATTTTTACTATGTGTTATGGTGCAGGGACAAGAAAGGGGGGAGTGGCTTACTAATCTTCAGTATGGTATATTTGGTCTTGGGAACAGGCAATATGAGCATTTCAACAAGGTATGTGTGTGTGCGTATAATGCTTGTGCTGGCAGGGGATTATTGCTCTGATTTGTACTGATTAATGTGTGGTTTTGCTTCTTTTTTTTTTCCCCCTTCAACAGATTGCAAAAGTGGTAGATGACATTATGGTCGAGTCAGGCAAGTTGTTTTATCGTGCTGTCTTGGATATCTGTTCTTAGTTGTGGACCCTTGTCCTTTTGCTCTTTTCATTCTCTTTAGACTCTTTGAATCCCTTAATCGATGTTTATTAAAAGGTTCATTATATAAAATGTTTATCGTTGATGTCCTAAAGCTGTTTAACTTATGAAAGTTTTTCGAAGGTAGATAGCATGTCAGTATATATTGCGTGTGGGATCTTTTATGGTACTCTGCTCATACTCTAAGAATTCTTATGTGCACTCTGTATAATTTCAGGAGCAAAGAAACTTGTTCCTGTCGGTCTCGGAGATGATGATCAATGCATAGAAGATGATTTTGCTGCATGGTAATTAGATTATGAGTTTTGTCAACATAACTGGTCCCTCCAATCTTTGTATGCAAACATATCAAATAATATGTGCACTCCTTATATCATTTAGGCGCGAGTTAGTGTGGCCCGAGTTGGATAAATTGCTTGTTGATGAAGATGCTGCAACTGCTACTGTTACTACCCCATACACTGCTGCAATTCTTGAGTATCGTGTTGTTATCCATGAACAAAAGGATGGATCGGTACTCGAGAATGGATCAGCCAATGGCTATGCTAATGGCAATACTGTTATTGATTCTCAGCATCCTTGCCGGTACGGGCTTTTCTCTGTTTTTTCCTCATTCAGATTCTTGTCAAACATTTTTGAAGAACCCCTTTTAAATAAATCTGTATTTATTTTTCCTTGAAGAGGAAATGTTGCTGTAAAGAAAGAGCTTCACTCTTCTGCATCTGACCGTTCTTGCACTCATTTGGAATTTGATATAGCTGGCACTGGACTTTCGTAAGTTTCTAATGTACTCTATATATATGTATACAAATTAAATATAGTTTATTAAACTAAATTCATCTTTATCTCTCAGGTATGAAACAGGAGACCATGTTGGTGTTTATTGTGAGAATTTGACAGAAACTGTCGAGGAAGCATTGAAGTTGCTAAATCTGGCTCCAGAGACTTACTTTTCGATTCATACTGATAAAGAAGATGGTACTCCTCTCAGTGGAGCCACCTCGTTGCCACCTCCCTTCCCTCCTTGCACTTTGAGAACAGCACTGACTAAATATGTTGATCTTTTGAGTGCTCCCAAAAAGGTGCATTGATTTCTTATATTGCTGCATGAGAAAAATAGAGGGAAAAAAAAAATAAAAAAAATAGGGAACTGAAGCTAATGTTTATCTATTTTTCCAGTCTACTTTAATTGCATTAGCAGCTTTTGCTTCTGACCCGAGCGAATCTGATCGTCTGAAACATCTTGCATCTCCTGATGGAAAGGTTTGGATTTATTCTTTTATTTATTATGTTTTGTCATTGACCTCTTTTGGATGTCATAATTGAAGCCACTCTGTTTTCTTATAATTTGTTTCTTCAGGAGGAATATGCAAAGTATGTAGTTGCAAGTCAAAGAAGCCTACTTGAGGTCATGGCAGATTTCCCGTCTGCCAAACCTCCACTCGGTGTTTTCTTTGCGGCAGTTGCTCCACGCCTACAGCCGAGATTTTATTCTATCTCATCCTCCCCTAAGTGAGTATTCGTCTTATATCTAGGAGACAAGATTGAATATTTGGAAAATATGAGAGGAATCTCTCTCTCTCTCTTTCTCTCACTCGAATATTGTCTCTAAACTATTTTTTCAGGTTCGCACCATCAAGAATCCATGTGACGTGTGCTTTGGTTTATGAGGAAACACCAACAGGACGAATTCATAAGGGTGTGTGCTCAACATGGATGAAGGTACTTTATTTTCAACTTGGACCGATGCCTCAAAATTGTGTCTTGATTAGCTAAGATGTAGCTAAGATGACAATCAATTGATGATTGCCGATTTATTAATAATTTTTAATTAATGATTTGCTTTACTTTTATCGTGCCTTGAATCTCATCATCTACGTTCTTATCAGAATGCTGTACCTTTGGAGGAAAGTAGTGATTGCAGTTGGGCCCCAATTTTTGTACGGAGCTCTAACTTCAAACTCCCTTCTGATCCTAAAGTACCTATAATAATGATAGGCCCTGGTACCGGATTGGCTCCATTTAGAGGTTTCCTTCAGGTTTGTGCCGATAGCATGTCAAGCCTTATTCTGATTTCTTTATCCATAATGATTTACCGATAATTATCTGTTTATATTTCAGGAACGGTTAGCTCTAAAAGAATCAGGAGCTGAACTTGGACCTGCCATATTATTTTTCGGCTGCAGGAACCGTCAACTGGTTAGCAACCTATGGAGAAATTTGCAATAATGCCCTTATATTTCTCAGAATTTATTTTTAACCCTCTGCCTTTCTGCAGGATTTTATTTATGAAGACGAACTGAACAACTTTGTGAAAGCCGGTGTACTTTCCGAACTTGTCCTTGCGTTTTCACGTGAGGGCCCCACTAAGGAGTATGTGCAGCACAAGATGGCAGAAAAGGTAGGCAACCACTTCTCCTCCCAACTTATGCGCCTCAAATATCCTCAAATGTGGCATGATGTTTAGGCAACATCTTGGAATTTATAGCAATAATAATTATAACGATCTTGTTATTGTTTTGATGCATAGGCTTTGGAGTTGTGGAATATAATATCAGACGGAGGATATGTCTACGTTTGTGGTGATGCCAAAGGCATGGCTCGTGACGTGAATCGTACTCTCCACACCATCGTCCAAGAGCAGGTTTGTATCCTTACATTGATTTTATCTTTATATGTAATTTTCTGTAGGTCCCACATGGCATCATTTTTGCTGGGCTCATTGTTTTCTTGGTTGGATTTATGCTTGTTAGATATCCATAGAAGACTCTTGAAACGTCCACATGATTTTGGCTTGTTCTCATAATCACTCCTTTTGGTTGCACTAACATGATGTTGACTGTTAATTTATCACACACCAACTTTTTGTTGGGGGTAGGGGCCCCCCAAGTAGGGTTTCTTGCCGTACGAGGACAAATGAACATTCAAGGGCATAGGTGTCATTTTCCATGACTCTTGGCTTACACGACGCCCCGTGCTAGGAATATAGGAAAGCCTTATTTGCATCAGACCCCCTTGAAAATGTCATATTACTAATTGCACCCCTCTGAACTATGAAAATGACAGTTGCACCCACTGGGTAGAACCGATACCATACGTTGGTTTAAAATTCTTTCTTATGTGTTATTGTACTCGTGTCTGACGGGTCCAGACGTAATCAACTCAAAAATAGGGGCTAAACTAATACACACTCGTATTTCAGGGATCGATGAGCAGCACGGAAGCCGAGGGCATGGTGAAGAACCTTTCAACCACCGGAAGATATTTGCGCGACGTATGGTGATAAACTTCCTCTCCCGTCAAGAAACATATGTTGATATTGGTTGTACAAGTAATATGCTAATTATGAAAACTACTAAGGGAGGCCAGAAAAAAGATGCCCTAAAAAGGTCCCTTTTTCCTAACAAGGGGAAGATATTGAGAGTGTTGCAATATTCAGTTAGTTAAAATGTGATTCTTTTTGAACTATAATTTATTAAGGGATTTTTTAGTTATAATTTGATACAAAACGGATGTATGATACCAGAAACATAATGTGTGAGGCAATATTTTTAGGTATAGTTGTTGTGATGAGACATTTTCTTGATGAGCCAGCAACATGGTTCTTGAATCTTCACTACACAATTTGTTGTATAATTTAGTGCTTTTTGGTATCAAGTTTTCTACTTATCTACGTAAAATTTTCCTTTCAATGGTAGTTGTATTCGAAAATTCAAATAGGGGACTTTCCTATCGATTGTGGTTGTATATCCGAAAATTTGAATATGAGACTTTTGATTAAGTTGGTATATTGTTCCGCGATTATATTAAAATTTGTAAATTATTGCATCTAATTTTGAGATTAAGTTGTAATTAAGTTTATATTAAAATTATTATTATTATTAATATTATTATTTTTAATGCTATGGTATTTGTCTTTGTGTACTTGAAAAGGGGTTTGACACCTTGTATTTGTATAAAGTTATTATGTAATTATTTAGTGAAGTTGGTGACCATCAATAAAAGTTGCAATTGGGACTTAATGATGGTAGGTTACACCTAACCTCCCAAGAGAGTGAACTTAATAGTAACCCTAATAAGGGTTAATTACACCTAACCCCCATATTAGATGGGGTAATTACAATCCGCCACTATTTTTAGATTAAATTACAGACACCACCCTTCATGAAATAAGAAATTACATTTAACCCCCATTTTCGTTTAAAAGTTGCTGATGTCAGCAAAATTTTTAATGAAAACCCGAAAATACCCTTCGTTGACTTTGGTCAAATTTTTTATTCCCATGTTGTCCTTGGGGTTAACTGTAATTAACTATACTAATATGGGGGTTAATTGTAATTAAATATACTAATATAAGGGTTAAGTGTAATATTTTTAATAAAATTTCTTAATTTTCATTTTTGGACAAAATTTATAACAACTATATTCCTCTTTGAACTACAATTAATTATACACTTCATTCATATTTTATTTGATTTTATATATTTAGTTTGATTTGTAAAACTCACATATGTTTTCTTTAAATTAAATAAGTCTTATTTTTTTTTAATACATTATCTTAATTTACTTAAAATAGTATTTTTACGGAATTTAGTACTTTATAATAGAAACTTACCTGTAACGACATTTGAACTAATTCTAAAATATAAAAACTATAATTTGTACTATGCAATCAAAGATGCAAATCGTTCTCACTAAATTAAAAAATTATAAATTAACTCAAACCGACTCAAATCTAATTAAAAAGGTTCAGTATTGAAAGTTTTAAGAATTATATATCTTTATGAGGAAAATTTTTATATTTACATGAAAATTTTAATACATATATTATAAATCAAAAGTTTATAATTTTAATTTATAATTAATTATTATTTAATAATTAATTTATATCTATATAAAAAATAATTTAACTAAATTAATATCTTTTTTTATTAAGCTAAGTAAATAAAAAAATTCAATAATAAAGTCCCCACAATTAATTATGTTTCTAATTATTATTTAATCAAAACTATTTGATCCTTATATATTACCTTAACAGTGATAATAAAATAAATATTTAATTCATATTAATAAATTGTAGTTGAAAGAGGAATATAGTCGTTATAAATGTTATAATTTGTCTAAAAATGACAATTGGAATTCTTTTTAGAAAATATTACACTTAACCCTCATAATTAGTATAGTTAATTACAGTTAACCCCCAAGGGTAGCATGGTAATAAAAAATTTGACCAAAGTCAACCGAGGGTATTTTCGGGTTTTTATTAAAAAATTTGCTAAGGTCATCAACTTTTAAACGAAAATGGGGGTTGAATGTAATTTCTTATTTCCTGAAGGGTGGTGTCTGTAATTTAATCTAAAAATGGTGGCGGATTGTAATTACCCCATCTAATATGGGGGCTAGGTGTAATTAACCCTAATAATAATTAATAGCTTTTGCACATTTAGATTTATGTGTAAATGAAAAAATTATTATTTGAAAGAATATGTTGGTCAAATATAAAAAAGAAAAAAAAAATACATATTCATGTAAAATTCAATTATATACAATCAGAACATTGGGAAAGTTAAGAAACTAAAAAGAAAAATAGACGTGTTTAAGATGTGTAAGGATTTTCTTAATTTTTTTAAAAAGATCAAATAAAATAAACTAGTACAAAATTAAAGATCAAAATAGAGGTACTTTTTTTAAATCAAATAAACTAAAATGAAATTAAAAATAAAAAGAAGACACCAAAAAAAAGCAAATTTTATTGGGATTTATAATATTAAAAAAAAAAAAAAAAAGAAATAACTATTGGGAGTAGGTATGCAAGAAGGAATTGACATTGACAATAAAACTTCAACATAAATATTTGTTTGAAAACTAAAAAAGTTTGCTTTGATTCTTATGCTTTATAATGCCATTATTGAGGCCATAAACTAGTTTTAATTAGGCGTTGATTTCTATGCTCCAATTCTTGCCTTTTACATTAATGTCCCACCATTTTACTATTTTTTTCCTCCGTATGCTTCAAATAACTTTTTTTAAAAAAAAATAAAAAATACCCACACTATTAAAAATATTATTTTGTCATATGAATATGCAATCCGTTTTACATTTACAAAAAAGTTTAATTTATTTATATATTCACGTCATCGTATTTGAATCTATATATTGTTATGAATATGCGGCAGAAAGCTAATTTTTAGAATGAGGAAACATGTAACATGTAGCCAATAGGAATTGGTTAAGTGGTTTGATGGTTCTTTCTCGAAGATAATAACATAAATTTAAATTCCTCTGGCCATTTGGGATGTGTGTTGTTTTTTTTCCGCTTAAAAAAAAGTAACATATATGGGCTGTCATAGGGCTGTCAATGGGGCGGATTTTAATCCGAATTCGATCCGAATCCGATCCGAATTTTATCATATCCGTCCGATAAAAAAGTTCGATGAATCATATCCGATTATAAATATTCGTTATCCGAAATAAATGGACCGGATATGGAATTAAGGAATCCGATCCGTTAAAGATCCGAATCCGATTTTTTAATAATATTTTATTAAATTAATTATTTTATTAGTAAAGAATATTAAATATAATAATTAAAATTAAAAATTTCACATATCTTCACTATAAATAATAATAATATTTAAATTATTTATTCTAAAAAATATGTTTTTCTTTATTAAAAATCTTAAATTAACCTTTTTTAAATGCATATACACAAAACCATTAAAGAATTCACAAGTAATAATTATTTGTTAAATATTATATATTTATATTTAATTTTTTTATTTATTTCTTTATAAAAAAATTTTAAATTTTATTGTTAATCGGGTCGGATCTTTTATCGGATCTGATCCGACCCGTTAACATACGGATTTAGTATTAATGAATCCGAATCCTATAGGATTCGGATTCGGATCCGGTTATCTGATTTTCTTGTCGGATTCGGATCCGGAATTTCTTGATCCGATCCGAATCCGACCCGTTGACAGCCCTAGGCTGTCAGCATCAAAATAGTGGGCCCACTATCTACAAATGGAAAATGGGCCATCGCCATCATGAAATCTCTGGACTCTGGAGGCCTCTTTATTTTCCGATAATTTTGGAAAAATAAAATAATTTTTGTAGTAAAAGGTTATAATATTTAAATAGAATTACTAAGTTTATAAATTGGGCTATAAATTCTTCTATTTATCTTCTTTCTTTTAAATAATATAGAGATCGTCGCCCTTAGAAAAACATCTCTTCCGAAAGTTTTTTTTTTTTTTTTTTTAATTTTTAATACCCATTTATATGGGTTGAGCTTGGTCATACCACTAAGGTGTAAGTCTTTTCCTATCAATGGTATTTGCATATCTAAGACTCGAACACGATACCTTTGGTTTTGAAGAATTATTGTGATACTTAATAATTTGTTATGGAATAAACTCTAATGTACGGACACTTCAAAATTTGACCCCGTGCAGTGTTGGATACGTGTCGGACACGGACACGGACACGGACACGACTCCGACACGCCTGATCCGTGTCGGAATAAAAAAAAAGTGACACGGTGTCGGACACGACCTTAGGCCGTGTCCGACACCAGCTCCTGAATTTATTCACGCAGGTAATCAAAGGGGAAAAGGAGCTTTCCTGCAAATTTCTGGCTGAGAGAGAGAGAGAGAGAGAGAGTGTCCCATCAAATGTTTATGGCTGAGAGAGAGAGAGGGGGGCCCATACACCAAACTTTATTTTATTTTGTATTATTTGAACGTAATTTAGTTTTTTATTTTATTTTTTTAAGAATATAAATGACATGGAATGTTTAATTTGAATAACTTTGAAATATGAATGTATTTTATTTGGATTTGAAATTAAATTTGAATGACCATGAAATATGAATCTAAATTATTATATTTATGAAATATTTATTTGTATATAATATAGCCGTGTCGGAGCCGTGTCGTGTCCTAAAATTTTTGAAAAATCCGTATCGCCGTATCCGTGTTGTGTCGTGTCCGTGTCGCCGTGTCCGTGTCCATGCAACATAGGGAATAAAGAACTTTTATGTTAATACAAAGTATTCGCTTATACATTTGTGAAATAATATTTGCATTTTGAGGAATTATTATATTATTTAGCAATTGGTAGTTGAATAACTTTGATGGGTCTGAATATGGGTACAAAGTCCAATCACTTTAGAATTTGTTTGAGTGAGGAAACCACTGGAAGGTCGCCGGAAAAGATGGGGATTCTACCTTCTAGGACAAACACACAAATAAAATCAGAAGGCCAAGCTGGGGGAACTGGGGGTGATACCCAGTTTGGCTCTCCGACGCTCAAGTCAGATGAAGATCTGAGAGAGAAAGTATGCTAAGTATGAAGTTGCTGTAATGAAAAGTGCTTATAGTGGAGAAGATGAACTTGTGTATTTATAGTTGAGGGTCAGGGACCCTTTGGTCATTTGCGCCGTGTGGTCCTGGCCGAATGTTGCCCTAACACGTGGCATTGCGAGAGAAACCTAGGAGGAATCTTCTCTGCAAAAGCTGGTGAAAGGTGGTGTGGGCAACAGTGGTAGGTGCGCGGGCATGTACGATGTGTCAGAGAGCCGTTTGGGGAGTTGGTAACGAGGGCTTGAGAGCACGCTCGTGTCAACTAAAGCCTTGGTGGCCAAGGAATCCGCTAGGGGATGAAGGCCAAAGCTTGTGTAACGAATTGGAGTGGAAGCCTCTCTGAGGGAATGTAGCGCTCGAAAAGGGCTTCCCTTGATTGATTGGAACGTTAACCATGTAGCGTGAGTGGCGCTCGTGGGAGAGCGGTAACAATGATCACGTGCGAAGGTGACAGAGACGACACGTGTTCTTGGAGGATACTGGCGCTTTGAGGGTTTCAGCGCTCGTTTATGACTGCCGTAATCACATGACAGGTGTCGTCATCTTGGAAGTGCCACGTGTCCAAACGTGGGACGAGCGCATTTTGACCCCATCATTTTGCCCCCCAATTCTGTAGTCCTTAGTGATAAGGCCTGTAGAATTTTTCCTAATGCAATCCATCGAGCGTGACACTCGTATGAGGTTTGGCGTGTTGGGCAATCCTCCTTCTGATTGCGCCATAAATGCGGTCTCTTCAACTAACCGCTTGTAACGTCCAAGCATTAAATGCAGTCCTTTCTTCTGACCATTTGGAGCGTTTAAGCATTAAATGCTGATGCGCGTGGGGCGCATGAGTCTTGGGAAGTACGTGATGGTTCAATAAAGTGGACGGTTTCCTAGGCGGGAAATGATTGCGATTTTGAATTTTTGCCAGAAACGTACCAACTTCCATCCCTATAAATAAGGGATTCTGCATCCATTCCATCTTTTACGCGAACAAATATCCAGAGCATCCTATTGCAGAGAAATTCCTTGCAAACCAGTTTCAGACAATTCCAACCTTTCCTTCAAGCTTTTCCAGAAATTTCAAGGTAATCTTCGGTGAAACTTTCTAATTTTGTTAACCTTAGAATCATAATTAGGATTCAGCGATTCCTTAGACTTCTATTCTCCAGAAATCCCCAATTTTCTTCAAAAAATCCTCCTCTCCTAAAACCATCATACCCCTTTCAAATCTCCATACCACTATGGCCGAACATCATGTAGAAGAGTTTGCCCGTGAAGTCGAAGAGATGGCCACCCATAATTCATCTCCTCCGGGTTCCCTTAGAGACGAAGAGTTGGGCGCAGCCGTTATGGCCATGGATGAAAGAAACCCAGGCGGGGTAGAGCATCTCTTCGAAGAGATGAATTTGACAATGGAGGCGGAGAGGCAGGGGGTGACTCTCCCGATAACTGAGAGTGCAACTCACCCTCATCGTCATATCGTGACAGTGGCAATCGCTGCTTCGGCGCCGGAAACCGAGGAAGTGGCGGGGCCCTCAGAAAGATCCCGTGACAAGGGTAAGGGCAAGAGAACCAAAAAAAACCAAGAAAGCCAAGGGGCCCAACGAGGGTGAAGGCTCGGGCATGCAAGCGACCGAGCGTACTCCAGATGAGACTCCCAGCAAAATCACTTTGGGAGAGGTAAAGTGTGACGCCCCGTAAATTATCGTAATCGAATATATTATATATTTGTGTGTTTGTGAAATATTTATATATTAGTAATTATATTTACTGGGCCTAGATAAATAAAATAGGAAGTTTTGGGGTTGAAATTAGACATAGAAAAGTTGTGAGGCAAAAGAAAAAAAAATAAAAAAATAGACATCAGGCGTGAAGCCTGATATCATTCACGCCACAAACACAATAACCTCACACACTCAACACCTTTATACACACACAGAAAACCCCACGAGGAATGCAGCCAACTTTGGTCTACAGCACCGAATTTGCAACCATATCTTAAAAATTTATAGTGTTCTTCAATTGTCTCGACAAGGAGAACACGTCTGTGAAGTCGAATTCAAATTCCATCGAGAGACGAAGACGAAAATCGAGACGAAAGGTTGATCGATAACTTTATCGGTGGAGACGATTTGGCCGGAGTTTTGGTCGCAGACCTTAGGCCTTTTGAAGAGCACGACGAGGCGAATTTATTGCCTGTAGTTGACCGTTGAGAATCGCGGCAGTGGAGGCGCGGTGGTGTCGCAACCGTAAACGAACGACGACAACTGCGACTGACTTTTCCGGTGACCTTTTCCGATGAACTCAAGGTGGGTTCTGACGAGTTAAACATGGGTAATCTATCTACGAAATCAGTTTTGATTTCTTTCGGCTGATTTGAGTTTAATTTGAAAACCAAGTTTCCAGGGTTTAGGTGCTTTTGAAAAGGGGATTCTTGAATTAAATTCTAACCTGAACCGATATGCTAAAATTGATTTGATATTGTTAATGAGCGCGAAGAGATGAACGTTTTTGATATTTTTGGGAATTTTTCCGGTAATGTTTAGTGGCGGCGGGTGGCGGCCGAGGGTGGTCCGGCGACGGCGACTCGCCGGAGAAAAAGCAGAATATTACCCTCGACCTCCTGAATACATCCGTGAGACGATTTTGATAATTGGATAGATGATTGATATAATTTGGATCTAATTCTGCTTAAATTGCCTAATAATAATAATAATAATAACAACAACAACAACAACAGTAACAGTGAATGATACGATTTTAATTATAATGGTAATTATAATGTTAACTACAACAATAATGTTAACATTGATATGGATTAATTCTTATAATTGTAACTATGATTATAATATAATTATAAGTATAATTATAATGAATAATTAAAGTTATTCTTTGATTTTGAAATTCGCTTTGACATTAAATTTGATTTAATTCTAGACACCGCAAATGGAAAGGGTATTGAACTCTTAACACTGATTTGATGATATAACCTGATAATAATAATAATACTAATAGTAACAACATCAGTGCTGTTGAACTAATTATAATGAATAATGGAAATTTAATTTTAATTTTGAAATTTATTTTGACGTTAACCTTGACGTGGGCCCCACAAGATAGAATTACTAGACAATTTAAACGACTTTGAGGACAATTTGATCTCTAATAATATTGATTAATATTTATCAGGATTTGTATAATTGTTAATAAAATATAACGATGATTATATGTAGTTACTAATTAAATAACTTATTATTAACTGCGTTAAGATTAACGTTATTAATTGTCAAACTTATTATTAGCTACACTAAGATTAATTAACTGATGTCGGCATGTCATAGAAGTCGGTAATTTAGAAATTATTAATAACGAATAATAGAATATGAGCTTAGCCAGTACATTATTCTTGTCAGGTAATTTAAAGCAACAACAACCAAAAAAGGAAATGCAACAACCCTGACGAAAAGGTGGGAATAACCCCTTCTTGCTGGTGACAAAACATAATCCTCGTATCATGATTCTTTCTCTTTACTTCTTTTATTCTATCTGTTTCTATTCTTTCTGTCTGCTTCTATTATTCTTGGACTGTTCCTTGACTTGTCTTTGGCACTGTTCTTTAAATTGTCTGAATTACATTTTGAACTGTTTACTGATCCATTCTCTGAAATTGTTGGTTAATCTGTTACTGTCTGTTGATCTGTTCATTGAACCATTGTTGAACTGTCTACTGCATGTTCACTGTCTTGTGTTCTGAGCCTCTGATTGACAGCCATTTTTTGAGCTTTAAGCCTACCCTAAACCTACCTAAGCCTGATTCTGTAACCGATTTGAAGGAGAATAACGACTGCGGGGACCCCAAAGTTCGTTAATTCCTTGGGTCGCGCGCTTGGAATGACCATGCGTGCGTCGCTGGTCTCTGTACTGCCACTGCCACTGACTACTGCCTGGACTGATCATCTGGGAAGGCGATACAAGACGGGACCTATAACACTTGACCCTCAGTGAACATTATCTGTTTATCCTATTCTTCATTTCTGCTATCATTGTTACCGTTATTCTCCTGATGTGCTCTGCTACCTTTCTGTTCATTGTTCTTCTGATTTGTTCTATTATCTTTCTGTTCTTGATTATTGTGATAATTCCCACTGAGTCATTTGACTCACCCTATATTTCCTTTTATTTCGTTTTGTTCTCCAGAATATATGAATAGAGGATGCAATGCGGGACAGGGAATTTGAGCTAGGAGAAACCTTATGCTCTCTGGTTTGAATATGATAGCGACTAAATTTCAAGTACAAATATGCTGGTTGAGGTGAGTTAGTCGGCCTATAGTGACGAATAGTATTAATACACTTTTGAACTTAGATAAGTATGTTGACCTTGAATATCCTTAGTGTAGTATATTTGTAAATCAGTTATGACTTTCGTATTAGTGTTTACGCAGGTTTGAGGAGTGACTGGTATCACCTGACGCCCGGATCCTTAGGCCTACGGAGGCCCCGGGTCGGGGCGCCACATGAAGACTATGTTGGCACCGATTTACTGGGATGAGCGCTTCACATGGAGGATCCCTGCTGACCACGAGCGCGCCAACCGCCCGCCGCCCGGTGAGATGGCGGTCTATATGGATGCGGTCAGCTCTGGGGGCTTGAGGTTCCCAATTCCAGTCCCTGTGGCCAGCATCCTAAACGATTTGAACCTCTGCCCCTCACAAATAGTTCCCAACGGGCTTGCCTTAATAACAAGCTTCGTGATCCTTATGAGGTGTACCGGATTCGAGCCCTTCATGCGAAACTTCAACGCCCTCCTTCAAGTGGTCAGCTCACCGCGCTCGTCACCTGAGGCGGGTTACTTCTACTATATTCAAGCGAAAGCCCACCTGAAAGTAATCAACTCCCCCTCATCCACTTACGGCCCAAACTGGAAAGAGAAATACATTTTTGTCAAGGCTCTAGCGGACGAAGGCTTCGGGGTTGCCTGTGAATGGGTATCCCATGGGAAAGGATCCCTAGTAAAGAGCCGCTTGGAATCCGCCTTTCCGAGGGACTGGGCCAAGAACTTGGCTGGGGTATTGATGGACGAGGGCCATTTGATCCGAGCCAAGGATTGGATTGATGATGACGAGCTTATATTCCTTTGCGGTCTTACTAACGACCCACATTATCTTGACAACCCTCCCGCTTGTGATTTGGAGAGAGATGGTTAGATTCTTAGGGCGCTAACTTTAGATAGGAATACTAACTGTATCTTGCACTTGTACCTTGCATTTTGTGAAATTTATTTAAGGGTTTTTGACCCTCGTTTCCGCCTTCCTTGCAGGAGTAGCAATTCTAGAGATGGTCGGAGGAATCAGACAAGCCGCTCGTTTCGCCAACGCTAACAGGCGCCAAGGTCAGCAAGAGGAGCAACAAATTCCCCGAGGCCGTGGAGCAGGCCGGGGTGACGGACGTGGCGGCCACCGAGGCTCCAGCTCGAGCGCCGCACCCGACGCTCAAGGGCTAGAAGGGCGTGGGGAAAACAGAGCGGCGAATACTGAAAATAGCCTGGTGGTACGACCACCCGCTGGTGCAGAGACGAGGGGGGCCAACCCAAATGCCGTCAACCAAACGAGGCCCCCAACGAACGTGGTAATAAACGAGCCTCAGGAGGGCTCCAGCCAACCCTCCCGCAAGAGGAAGAGGATGCCCGATGCCTTCGCTATAACAGGCAAGGGCAAGCATGTTGTGGAAGGCCCCAAGGGTGGCGATGGTGAAACTTCCTCCTCGGAAGAGGAGCATCTATTGGACTTTGACCGCAAGGGGGACAGGGTATACAAGGGCTCCACTGATGGGGGTGCCGTACTGCTGAGGCACGAGACAGTGTCCCCAACCATCAGTCAAAGCATATAAGAGAGGGCCCAATTCTCTGTAGACCATAAACATCTGTACTCTGAGTCTGTGGAGAAGGCGACGAGCGACATGGTCCAAGCCCTCATCTCCGTAAGTTTCCCTTCCCTTGCAATTTAATTATTTTTGGAAGGTGTTATTTTTCCATATTTTTGCTAACACTTTCATTCTTTCGAGCCCGTGCAGCAAGTGCTCCCAAGGGCGAGGAACATCCAGATGCGGGCCACGGTTTATGCTGACCGGAAGGCTAAGTATAAGAAGATGGTGAGCTCTAACGATCCCGCCTAGCTTCAGGAAGAGCTGGACACAGAAAAGGCCTTGTATATTTCCCTCAAGAAGGAGTACAACAAAATGGAGGCAGAGATGAAAAGTTTGCGGGATGACTTCAAGAATGCGAAAACCGCTGGAAGGAGTTGGCGCGACCAGTTCAAACAGCTGGATGAGAACCACAACAAGCTTAAGGCCGAGCGTGATGGTTGGAAGACGAGGGCTCTGGAGGCGAAAAGGAAATTTAATGATACCATGAACCAGTGGCCTCAAAGTCTCGAGCGAGCAAATAAAGAGGCTCTCATCAAATTCTGTCACTCTAAAGCCTTCAATTTTGCAGTTTCTCTCCACTGTTTAGATGAGGCTCAAAAGACCTTCAACTTGCCCATTGAGCAAGGCATCCACAAGGGCTTAACGGATCCGGCCATCCGTAGTGCAGAAGGCATGGGACTGGTATTCAACGATCGCTGCGAAGAAGATGAAGAAAATCCTGAGGACCCTGAGGCCAACATTGTAACGCCCCGATTTTTCTAATTAACTTTTTACGCTTCCTTATAATTTATTAAAATTTTTGAAACATTATTTCATGACACGAAAAATAATTATTGCATGAAATCAATTACCGAGAGTGTTTTAAATTACCAAATTGCCCTAGTTAAATATTCTTTAAAACTCTAGGGACTTAATTGCAAATTCTTTAAGGACTTAATTGCTCATAATTTAAAACCTTATATACCATATTGCATAACTTAAAGACTTCAAGGATTGATTAGCAATTTGGCAAATTTCACAAAAATCAAGATGATATATCATGTAATATCATCTCAAGCTCTTCCTTGATCATTTTCTATCCAAAATTGCCAAACATATTCATCTCTCTCTCTCTCGGTTTCATAGAAGAAAAAGGGAAGAGTGATCTTTTGCATCAATCATCAAGATTTCAAGAGAATTGGGAGTGATCATCATCATCATCATACTTCTTCATTTCTTCTAGTTTCAAGGTTGGTTTGGCATGAGTTATGATTCTTGATCATACATGGGATAGCTAGGGTTTGAGAAATATATGCTAGATGAATGAATTATAGTTAGGAGCATGATTCTATGATCATATCATGAATTATAGCATGGTTTATTCATGAAATAATTGGATATTTGGCTTGATTGATCAAGTTGATCATAAACTTGAAACTTGGAATTCTTGATGATATTTCATGGTTTTATGTGTCTAAGTGATATATTATCATGTATTGAAGTTGTATGCATCATATTTCCAGAAATTATAACATTTGGGGTCCAAAAATGGATTTGTGTTGCTTGGTTGCTTTCTTCCCGAGAGCATACTCTGTTCTGCTCTGTTTTGCCCAGTTGCAGAACTGGGAACGGCCGTTCCCAGCCTCAAGGCTTTGTGGGAACGGGCGTTCCCATTTCTTTTCAAAGTTAGGCGGCCGAGCCTGGGAACGGCCGTTCCCATTTTGGCCTTGCGCCGGAAGGGCCGTTCCCAGCTCAAAGGCGCGAGTTAAGGGGGAAAACGCGGGCACGTTTTGGGGAACTCTTGGGAACGGCCGTTCCCATTTTACAAAGGGGAACGGAACGGCCGTTCCCACCTGAATTGCAGTGTAAAATTCACTGCATAAAATTACGTTTTTGACCCCTCGATCCAATGACTTCTTTGACCCCGAATTGCTATAATATGTGTTAATATGATGTGAAACGAAATGTTATGATACCACATTGCATTTTCATGGTCGTCTCGATACATTTTGGCCGTTCGTCATATTTGGTCCATTTTAGAGTCATGTCTCATGTGTACACGTCGTGTTTGCACAGATCCTTGTCTCGTGACGTGGAGCAGGGGCCATAGGCCGTGCCTTGACTTGCAATTGTCGGTAAAGGTGAGGTTTAGTTATTAATTATCTAGAACCCTATAACCCTTATATGGATTTCGGCCAAATTACACGTGCGTATATCTTCATAATCGTTTTTTCCAACTTCAAGGGATTTAATACCTACTCGTGTATCCTATTACAAATCGTGTTTCCTGAAACTAATCATGCTCTTGACAAGTAAATCGTGTATCGTGTTATAATCAAGTCATGAATCGTGTTATCGTGTTACCGGGATCGTGTTTGGCGAACTATCGTGTACCGTGTCTCGTGTATCGTGTTTATGGGCCCGAGGGTGAGTGTTTGAGCCAACCGGGAAGGCATAGGGCTGACGGGTAACTCATAACACCTCTCTCACACCGTGGGGATGCCCCCTGAATCCACCAGGAGGTTTGGTGGAGAAAGGAGTCCCGTACGTGGGAGTCATACTCCCGACGTGCACCGTGATATCGTGGGTGGTTCGGGCCTTGCAAACCCACCACCAATGGAGTGAAGGATGGATTTCATGTTATTGATCGTGTGCACTTTAATGACTTGCTTGATAACTTAATTAAATGAAAGTGCAACTCTTGTTCACTGTCGAGGTTGGTTGGAGATCGTGCACGCCCCTCGCCAGGGCCACTGATGGTTATAATAAACGTGATGATCGTGTTAAACCTAATAGTTGTAATCTCGGGCGAGTTTTATGTTATCCTTGCACCTATATTATTTTAATTACAAAACCTTACCCGAGATTATAACTTGCATGTTACTTGTGTTTATATATATATTACCCCTCACTCGGTCTTCACAGACTGACGCCTCCACCTTTCAGGTTTTGTTCGTGACGTGCTGGGCGGGAGTCGGGTCGTGTCGTTCTGTCTAGCTGAGTCTAGCCTAGCTTTTCCTCTCATGTATTAATAGTTTATAGAATCATGTTGATAGCTCTAAGTACATCTATGTGAATGTTATCTGGAAGATGATAATGTATTGATAGTTAAATACAGTATTGATACCTACGAATTATTCAGTGCTTCCGCTTTATTTTATTGCATGTGCTGTTTAGTTCCCGCCTAGCTTGTTGGTATTGCATTGTCACCCGTTCGCAATAGTTTTGATTTACGTATGGACTTTCTATTTCATACGTGGATCGAGGCTATAGTGCCGGGGGGGGGGGGGTGTGGCACCTCCACGTGTAAGGGGTGCTACATCTTAGGTGGTATCAGAGCCCCGTTGCAAAACCGAGGTTCTCGAGTCGTGTCGAGTCAGTCTAGGTCGAACGGCATAGGATTAATTGGTATTTGGTGAGTCTTGCATCTTAATTGGAGCTACTTGGACTTACCTGAAATTATTTGAAATTAGCTAAATTACTCAATAAGTTGTGCCTTGCATTGATTTCCGCTATTAACTTCAATTACTTGATCTTGAATTATGTGTTATACTTGTATTCTACGACCGTAATTATGTTCATTAGCATTTCCTAATCCTACATGCATATCTAGTGTATTAAGTACAGGATGCCTCGACATAGGAGACATCATCATGATCATTCTCCTCGTGCTCCTTCACCCCCTCATGCTCAGCCACAAGATTTTATGAATGCGGTGGTAGGGTTAATTGATCAGAGACTTCAAGAACGGGTTCCTCCAGTACCACCTGCACCAATAGCCCCACAGGAAAACCCTATTTCTGCTATACTACGGGAATTTCAGAATCAGCAACCTCCCAAGTTTTACAGGGGTGATGACATCCAGGCAGAGATGTGGTTAAAGGAGATAGAAAGGATTTGGCAACTTATCCCGTGTGATAAATGTTTCCATAATTGTTTGGATTATTACTTGGAGTATATTCGAGAGACGGGGTTCTCTTCTAACTTGTTTGAGAGACGGGGCACTCTCATCTTTACCGAGAAACGGGGTTTTCTCACTTATTGTTGAAAGACGGGGATCTTTCATTCCTTGTTTAAGAGACGGGGTTCTCTTATAACTTGTGCACGATTTGAAAACTCGAAAGTGGACCTGGGGACCAGGTCCTTTTTAAGGGGGGAAGAATTGTAACGCCCCGATTTTTCTAATTAACTTTTTACGCTTCCTTATAATTTATTAAAATTTTTGAAACATTATTTCATGACACGAAAAATAATTATTGCATGAAATCAATTACCGAGAGTGTTTTAAATTACCAAATTGCCCTAGTTAAATATTCTTTAAAACTCTAGGGACTTAATTGCAAATTCTTTAAGGACTTAATTGCTCATAATTTAAAACCTTATATACCATATTGCATAACTTAAAGACTTCAAGGATTGATTAGCAATTTGGCAAATTTCACAAAAATCAAGATGATATATCATGTAATATCATCTCAAGCTCTTCCTTGATCATTTTCTATCCAAAATTGCCAAACATATTCATCTCTCTCTCTCTCGGTTTCATAGAAGAAAAAGGGAAGAGTGATCTTTTGCATCAATCATCAAGATTTCAAGAGAATTGGGAGTGATCATCATCATCATCATACTTCTTCATTTCTTCTAGTTTCAAGGTTGGTTTGGCATGAGTTATGATTCTTGATCATACATGGGATAGCTAGGGTTTGAGAAATATATGCTAGATGAATGAATTATAGTTAGGAGCATGATTCTATGATCATATCATGAATTATAGCATGGTTTATTCATGAAATAATTGGATATTTGGCTTGATTGATCAAGTTGATCATAAACTTGAAACTTGGAATTCTTGATGATATTTCATGGTTTTATGTGTCTAAGTGATATATTATCATGTATTGAAGTTGTATGCATCATATTTCCAGAAATTATAACATTTGGGGTCCAAAAATGGATTTGTGTTGCTTGGTTGCTTTCTTCCCGAGAGCATACTCTGTTCTGCTCTGTTTTGCCCAGTTGCAGAACTGGGAACGGCCGTTCCCAGCCTCAAGGCTTTGTGGGAACGGCCATTCCCATTTCTTTTCAAAGTTAGGCGGCCGAGCCTGGGAACGGCCGTTCCCATTTTGGCCTTGCGCCGGAAGGGCCGTTCCCAGCTCAAAGGCGCGAGTTAAGGGGGAAAACGCGGGCACGTTTTGGGGAACTCTTGGGAACGGCCGTTCCCATTTTACAAAGGGGAACGGAACGGCCGTTCCCACCTGAATTGCAGTGTAAAATTCACTGCATAAAATTACGTTTTTGACCCCTCGATCCAATGACTTCTTTGACCCCGAATTGCTATAATATGTGTTAATATGATGTGAAACGAAATGTTATGATACCACATTACATTTTCATGGTCGTCTCGATACATTTTGGCCGTTCGTCATATTTGGTCCATTTTAGAGTCATGTCTCATGTGTACACGTCGTGTTTGCACAGATCCTTGTCTCGTGACGTGGAGCAGGGGCCATAGGCCGTGCCTTGACTTGCAATTGTCGGTAAAGGTGAGGTTTAGTTATTAATTATCTAGAACCCTATAACCCTTATATGGATTTCGGCCAAATTACACGTGCGTATATCTTCATAATCGTTTTTTCCAACTTCAAGGGATTTAATACCTACTCGTGTATCCTATTACAAATCGTGTTTCCTGAAACTAATCATGCTCTTGACAAGTAAATCGTGTATCGTGTTATAATCAAGTCATGAATCGTGTCATCGTGTTACCGGGATCGTGTTTGGCGAACTATCGTGTACCGTGTCTCGTGTATCGTGTTTATGGGCCCGAGGGTGAGTGTTTGAGCCAACCGGGAAGGCATAGGGCTGACGGGTAACTCATAACACCTCTCTCACACCGTGGGGATGCCCCCTGAATCCACCAGGAGGTTTGGTGGAGGAAGGAGTCCCGTACGTGGGAGTCATACTCCCGACGTGCACCGTGATATCGTGGGTGGTTCGGGCCTTGCAAACCCACCACCAATGGAGTGAAGGATAGATTTCATGTTATTGATCGTGTGCACTTTAATGACTTGCTTGATAACTTAATTAAATGAAAGTGCAACTCTTGTTCACTGTCGAGGTTGGTTGGAGATCGTGCACGCCCCTCGCCAGGGCCACTGATGGTTATAATAAACGTGATGATCGTGTTAAACCTAATAGTTGTAATCTCGGGCGAGTTTTATGTTATCCTTACACCTATATTATTTTAATTACAAAACCTTACCCGAGATTATAACTTGCATGTTACTTGTGTTTATATATATATTACCCCTCACTCGGTCTTCACAGACTGACGCCTCCACCTTTCAGGTTTTGTTCGTGACGTGCTGGGCGGGAGTCGGGTCGTGTCGTTCTGTCCAGCTGAGTCTAGCCTAGCTTTTCCTCTCATGTATTAATAGTTTATAGAATCATGTTGATAGCTCTAAGTACATCTATGTGAATGTTATCTGGAAGATGATAATGTATTGATAGTTAAATACAGTATTGATACCTACGAATTATTCAGTGCTTCCGTTTTATTTTATTGCATGTGCAGTTTAGTTCCCGCCTAGCTTGTTGGTATTGCATTGTCACCCGTTCGCAATAGTTTTGATTTACGTATGGACTTTCTATTTCATACGTGGATCGAGGCTATAGTGCGCGCGGGGGGGGGGGGGGGGGGGGGTGTGGCACCTCCACGTGTAAGGGGTGCTACAAACATAGCTGAGCCGGAATACGATTTTCTGGTCAACCTCATCCAAGATGAGTACATGGCGGCTCATCCTCCAGAAGGAGCCTCCCAGGCCGCTCAGAATGAGGGGAATAATAACGCTGAAAACCCTCCAAATAACGAGCCCCAAGTGCCTACAGAGAATGCCCCAGCTCCAGCTGCTAAAAATATCCTTGCTCCTGCCAACAACGCCAATGAGCCCAACGATCCTCAAGCGCCCGAAAACAACGAGCCTGAGCCTCCAGCTACCCCGCACTAAGAGCCGGAAGGCCCCGTCCATAGCCCTGTGGCTCAGAACATTTTGGTGGTTCTGGAGGAAGACATTGCTCCTGCTGCTTGAAGTTCTTCCTCACCGTCTTGCATTGCTATTCTCCCTTTTCTAGCTTAACGTTTCCCATTTTGTAATAGTGTTATGGGCCTTTGAGCCCTTACTCTGTAACTTTTGGCGAAAGCGTTAATCAATAAAATTCCTTCTTTTCATAATGTTGTCTCTCTTTTCCTTGATTGTGAAGTTCTATCTTGCGTTTGTTGTAAACAAATCTTGTAGTAATAAGATTGGGTGTAACACGCTTAGTAAAAATGACATTACTCAGATAGACTTTTGACACTTGAAAGATTTTGTTAAGTATTGAAAACTTGAAAAATTTTACTAAGTCTTGAGTAATCATGAGGGTCTTATTGTGAGGCTGCCCCCATTCAAGACTTGTGTAAATTTTTGCTTTTATACTTAGAAATTTTGCTAAGTCTTGAGTAACTACGAGGGTCTTACTGGGAGACTGCCCTCGTTTAAGATTTGTGAAATTTCTTCTTAATCTTGGAAAATTTCGCTAAGTATTGAATGATCACGAGGGTCTTACTGAGAGACTGCCCTCATTCAAGACTTGCGAAATTTCTTCTTAATCTTGGAAAATTTCGCTAAGTCTTGAGTGATCACGAGGGTCTTATTGAGAGACTGCCCTCGTTCAAGATTTGCTAAATTTCTTCTTAACAATACTGCCGTTAAGCGAGCGCTCTTGTGCCTGTTCACCTTTCAGAGTTTGGCAGCGATCCCGTTTTCGAGCGCAAGGTGTTGTATCAAACGGCCAAGGCCTACTAGGATTTCCTTCGTATTTTCCTTCCGATTCATCAAGTTGGTTATGAGCGTTACCAGTCTATCCTTATGAGGGCGTCCCCCCACGCGGAGTAGAGTGCTGGCAACCGTAACCCATGTGTAATAACAACGTTCGCCTTGAAATGGACTGCCAACCACGCTCGTAGAGACGAGGGACGTGGATCTTATCCATTCATATAATTAAAAAAGCAGAAGTACAGAGATATTGAAAAGAATGTATTGCAACTTACTTGAGATTTGAAGTACATAGAACCCATTAACGGGGTGGTTACATCATCGTTTCTAAAGAGCTTTTAAACATAAAACCGCCGGAGGTTACATGCGTTCCAAGGGCGAGGCAAAAGCTCACCTTGAAGTGTCTCCAGGGTGTAAGTGTTGTTAGCTCTGACTTGTATAACTTTGAATGGACCCTCCCAGTTGGGGTCCAACTTCCCCATATGTTTGGATACTTCCACTTTCTTCAAAACCAGGTCTTCTAACTGGAAAGTTCTTTCTCGCACACGCTTGTTGTATTGTTGTGCCACGGCTGCCTTATATCCATGTATTTTGGCCCAGGCCTTGTCTCTTCTTTCCTCCAATAGGTCCAACTCCAGGCTCCTGTTATCTTCATTAAGCTGAGGCTCGAAATAAGCTACACGAGCGGATTCATTTACAATCTCGGCTGGTATCATTGCTTCTGACCCATATACGAGCACGAAGGGCGTCTCGCCAGTGGCCGCTCGTGGAGTAGTGCGATAAGCCCAAAGTGCCCCTTGCAGTTCTTCTGCCCATTCACTCTTTTTGCTCTCTAGCATTGTTTTCAGATGTTGCAGGATGACCCTGTTGGTAACTTCCGCCTGTCCATTGGCTTGAGGGTGGCCCACAGAGGTAAAGCGCTGTTCAATCCCCAACTCTGAACACCACTCCCGTGTGTCAGCTGCTATGAATTGGGATCCGTTGTCTGAAATGAGCACCCTTGGTATCCCGTACCTGCAGATGATGTTTTTCCAAATGAAGTCCCTTACCACCCTGAAGGTGATTTTTGCTGCGGCTTCAGCCTCGGCCCATTTGGTAAAATAATCGATAGCTAAAATGACAAACTTCTTCTGTCCGACCGCGATGGGCAAAGGGCCAACAATGTCAATTCCCCACTGGTCAAAGGGCCAGGAGACATCTATAGGGATCATTTGAACGGCTGACAGTTGAGGGAGATTGGAATGGAACTGGCACTTAGGGCACTTTCTGGAAAACTCAATGGCGTCTTGGAGAACTGTGGGCCAATAAAACCCACTTCTCAGAATTTTCTTACCCAGGATACGCCCTCCTGAATGATTCCCACAGCTCCCACTGTGAAAAAGTTCGAGCGTTTCCTTTGCCTGCGAGGGCCTTAGACATCTCATCGGAGGTCCTTGAAATGACTTTTTGAACAACCTTCCTTCAGAGTCAATAGAAAACTGAGGGGCCTTGTTTCTAATTTTCTGAGCTTCTATCTTGTTAGTGGGGCAAACACCATCTTTAAGAAATCTGATGATATCATCAAGCCAACAGGGCTCGTGCGGATCGATCATAGCGACCACCTCCCGGGCAATTCTCTCCTTGATCAAAGGTTCTTCCGTTCTAAGGAACGTGACCGAACGCTCAGAAGTGCCTTCTAATGCCGAAGAAAATTTAGATAGAGCATCAGCGCGCTCGTTCTCTGCTCGTGGAACTTGAAGTAGATGGAATTCTTTGAACTTCCCAATGATCTCCCTGGCTTTGCTCAAGTACTGCACCATGGTGGTTTCTCGAGCCTCATAAGTTGCTTCAATCTGGCTCGCAATTAACTGTGAATCAACATAAGCAGTAATTCTGGAAGCTCCGTTCAGAAAAGCAATTTTCAATCTTTGCACAAGGGCTTCATACTCTGCCTCGTTATTGGTAACTTGAAAATCCAACCTGATGGCAAAGTCTAACTCAATCCCATTGGGGTCTCTAAGGGCTACCCCTTCTCCTCCCCCTTGAGAGGTTGAGGAACCATCCGTGTGCAGGACCCATAACCCATCGTTCTCCTGAGCAGCAGGTTCTAAACCGAAGCGTTCAACCAGCAGATCCGCTACTACCTACGCTTGTATAGCAGTTCTGGGCTCGAAACTCAAGTCAAACTGACTCAACTCAATGACCCATTTTATCAATCGCCTTGATGTATTGATGAGGGCGAACATAAATTTCTCGATTTCCAAATACTTCTTCTCCGCCCCTTGTAACGTTTTGCTCAAATAATAAACAGGCAAATGCTTACGTTCTCGCACGGCTATTAGTACCGCGCTCGTTGCCTTGGCCGAAACGGAGAGGTACATAAATAGCCTTTCGCCTTCAACGGGTTTGGTTAGAAGTGGAGCGCTCGAAAGGTAAGCCTTCATGTCTTGTAGTGCTTTTTCACACTCCTCAGTCCAAGCAAAATTTCGTGCGTTTCTCAAAATCTTGAAGAAAGGAAGGTTTCTGTCCGCCGAGCGTGAAATGAATCTGTTCAGGGAGGATTTTTCCCACTAGCACTTGTACTTCCCTGAGGTTTCGAGGGGAGGGGATCTTCAAGATAGCCTTGATTTTCTCAGGGTTGGCTTCAATTCCCCTCTGACTGATCATGTAGCCTAAGAACTTTCCTCCTCGTACCCCAAAGGTACACTTGGAGGGATTTAACTTCATCCCATACTGGCGCAAAATGGAAAAAATGCGCTTGAGATCGTCCAGATGTGAGCCCTTGCGATCGCTCTTAACAATCATGTCGTCAACGTAAACCTCCATGGATCCCCCAATTTCTTTCTCAAACATCTTATTAACAAGGCGTTGAGAAGTGGCTCTAACGTTCTTGAGCCCAAAAGGCATGACTAGGAAACAATAAATCCCCAAGTGGACAACAAATGAAGTTTTGGGGCGATCCTCTGGCGCCATAAAGATTTGATAGTACCCCTGGAAGGCGTCCATCATGCTCATGAGTTCACAGCCAGCGGTCGAATCCACCAATTGGTCAATTCTGGGCAATGGGTAAAGATCCTTAGGGCAAGCTTTGTTAAGATCAGTAAAATCATTGCACATGCGCCATTTGTTTGCGCTCTTGGGCACCAATACCACGTTGCACAGCCATTCTGGGTACAAGATGGGCTCAATGTACTGAGCCTCCAGAAGCTTGTTAACTTCTTCCTCAATAATTCTCTTCCGAAAACCATGTACATCCCGCTTTTTTTGCTTTATGGGCTTGAACGAGGGATCCACGTTGAGCCTGTGGACTATGACGCTCGGGTCAATCCCTGTAAGGTCAGATGCCTTCCATGCAAAGACGTTAATGTTTTCTCTGAGAAAGTCAATCATCATGATCTGCGAGGGCCCAGAGAGGTTGGACCCAATTTGAGTAGTTTTATCCTTGTTTCCTGGTTCTAGCTCAATGGTAAGGAATTTCTCTGAGGGCTCAATCCTTACTTCAGGACGGGGAAGCTCAAGCGCCCATCTTTAAGGGACTCGTCACCCTCACACTCGTCTTCCTTTGAGGAGGATTCTTCCACTGTTCCTGGTGGAGCGCTTTCGAGGGAGCCTTTGGCGCTGGGATCTTTCTTCTTGTTCTTTTTCTTGTTCAACTTGGCCCTCTTACGCACGGGACCATCCTCATCTAGATTAGGAAAGTCAACGGATTTCTTGGTGGACCCGATTTGGAAAGTTTTCTCAGCCTTAGGCTTTCTGAGGGACAGTATGTAACATTCCCAAACCTCTCGTACATTGCACAGTACTTCTCCAACACCCTCGGGGGTAGGGAATTTGATTTTTTGGTGGTAGGTGGAGATGATAGCTTTGAAATCAACGAGGGCTGGATGCCCAATTATGATGTTATAAGGAATATCAATCTCCACCACTGCATATGTGACCATGAGCGTTTTGTACTATGGGGCTTGGCCGAATGAAGTAGCCAGGCGAATTTGCCCTCGTGGGACGACCTCCGAACCTCCAAAGCCAATGAGGGCTGTTTTGAGAGGTTCGAGCGGGATGTTGGCATTCATCTTTTGAAATGTAGTGTAGGGCAAAACATTAACAGAGCTTCCACTATCCACTAATACCCTCTTTACGACGTGATTGTGGACATCTACGCTAACCACCATGGGGCAGTCAGAGATTACACTGTCCCCATGGGGCGTTACAATATACCCTAAGTCCCTATCATCAAATCCTATTACATCATTCTCTTTCGAGCGTTGATCAATTGCCTCCTGGATGGCGTAGACGGATTTAGGCATTGATGGGCGTTGGTCATAACTCCGGACGTACCGTTGTCGGGCAGCGTTAGAGTCTCCACCAGAGGAACCCCCTGCTATCATGTTGATGACCGTGAAAGGGGTAATTTCTTGCTCAGGAGCCTTTCCTTTGCCCCGATGGGTACTCTCCGTGGGGCCTCGCCTCCGCGGGCTTCTAGAGCGCGACGGGCTCCTTCTTCTTTCCCCGGTGCGCTCGTTACAACACTCATCATAACGCTCCAATATCCTGACAAATTCCTTTAGGTGGCCCCCAACAATGAGTCTTTGAATTTCCGCCTCCAGCTGGCGGCATTCATCCGTGTCGTGCCCCTTTTGTTTGTGGAAAGCACAATAATTGTTCGAGTGTCTCAAGGCCTTTGTTTCCCTCATCTTGACGGGTCTCTCGAAGATTTTCTTATCAGAGAGGTTATAAACCTCTGAGTTCGGCCTGGTGAGCGGGATGCGCTCGAAACGTCGAGGGAGCGGGGGCGATCTCTTGCGTTCCTGGTGACGCTCCTTTTTGACAATGACTTCTCGGCCCCGCTCTTGGTGGCGCTTGTTCCTTGCTGGGCTGTGATGCCGGGGCCCATTCGTCCCATACATATCTTCGAACGCGAAGAACGGCTCGACAACTTCCCTTAAGGCCATGAGGGTTCCTAGCCTTCTCTCCATAATGGCATCGACAAACTTCTTGCTCACATACTGCTTGTGATCCACAGCCTGAAAGAGCACTGGGATCAAGAAATCCTTAGAAGACCTCTCCACCTGCAAAATCTCCTTGTTGAAGCGGGCGAAGAACGAGCGAAGAGACTCATTCTTGCCTTGCACTATGTTGTAAAGGGTAGTGGGCGCGGTGACTGGAGCCTTCTGTTAAGTCATTAATTCTTGCTCCATTGAGGTTTATTTTGTGTAGTTTTTGCCCAAGTTTGATTGTTTATGTGGAGTTTCATGCTCTTTGTAGGTGTTTTTAACAATAGAAGAGTTAAAGGGACGAAATGGAGCAATACGACCAAAATTCGAGCTTGCAAAGGAATATCTTACAACTTTGAAATTTTGCTGCCTTGAATTGGAAATCCACCCCCGTGGATTTTTCAGTACAAAAATTTCCACCCTCGCGGATATGAGGCAGTAGCTTGGGTTCATTCTGACCAAAATCCACCCCCGTGGATTTTGCAGTGTAAAAATTCCACCCTCGTGGAAATGTTACAGAAGATCAAAGGTTTCTGCAAGAAATCCACCCCCGTGGATTTTGTAGTAGAAAAAAATCCACCCCCGTGGATTTTCTTTAAAAAGTGTCAGTGCGTTTTTCAAAAATCCACCCCCGTGGATTTCTTTGCCCATGAAAATCCACCCCCGTGGATTTTTTCCAGAAATGCGTTTTTCCTAGTTTATAACCTATTTTTCGAGCGCATTCGAGGGGGGGGGGGGGGGGGGGGAGATTTTAACCTAGTTTGGAGGCGGAAACAGCTGGTGGGAGTTTTGGGAACACCACTTTTCTTTTCTTGGAAGAAATGAAGATCCATTGAAGATTTAGTTTGTTTTTACTTTCATTTAATGCTTTCTTAGTTAGTTTAATACTAGTTTACTTTCCTAATTTAGTTGTTTATGGATTAAACTCTTTTATGAACCTATTGTCCATGAATATTTGATTTAAACCCTATTTAATGAAGATGAGTTTAATTATGTCTTATTTCTCTTGTTCTTTGAGTATTATGACTATGAGTGGCTAGATCTTTAGGCAAAGGGGGGTGATGAATTATGTAGGGTAAGTGTTTGATGAAATGCCTAGGTGGGGTTATTGTTCTTATTCTTGTGAAATTGCTTTGTTTGCATGTTTAAGCTTGATCAACTTAGATATGAACTTAGATTTGCATGCTAATCGAGAGATTGTATGTTAATTGGATGAAATTTCACAACACTTAAGTTTTAGGTATAAAGACATTTAACCTAATCTTGAGCAATCGAGTAATAGAGTAACCGGGCCAAGCCGCTAGTTATTTTGTTGCACTAGTCTTGTTTGTTTGATCTAATTAATGAGCTAATGACCACGAAAGTAGGCTTTAGACTTTGATTAGGTACACGCACTCGACTTCGAGAGGAGCTTGTGTATGCGTTAGTGATTAGGATTGTGAGAAGCATGAACCCACCGAAGCACTATTTGAACACGAGCTTTGCATGATCATTACTTCCCCTTGCCACTTTGTTTACTTGGTTATTTACTACTTTACTCGTTTCCTTGCTATTTCTATTTTGTTAATCTTAGTTAACGTTCAATTCCGTAATTAGATAACTTAATTTGAAATTCGTTTTGGTCTATAGATTGGTGAATGCATTAGGTAATTGATTGATTTACTCCTCCTCGTGGAATCGACCCCTTGTGTATTACAATTATATAACTTGCACTTGGGTTAATTAAATCATTTTACCACAAATTCAACCATTCAATATGTCTTGAGATTCCTTTTCGATTTGACACCTTCCCAGGCCTTGTTCTGCCCGGATGAGGTTTAACGAAGATCGGACGGCCTCATAAGCCGGAATCAATTGCATTTTGGGTGTAGAGTTAGTGGCTATCAAGTTTTTGGCGCAGTTGCCGGGGAGACATTTAAATCACCCTTACCGATTGTTAGTAACTAGTGAATTAGACCTTTATTTCTTATTTGATTTTGATGCTTGTTTGTCTCTTGTAGGTTCTTGTGCATGAGAAGAGCTAAAAGTTGGGAGAATTTGAAACATTATCCGGACATCGAAAAGAAACTTCGTGCATTAAGGAAGGAAAGGAGACAAGAGGTATCAACCCCGATTCAAATGGAAGATTTTAATGCAAATGATGCCCTTAATGGGGCAAATAGAGGGCAAAGGCCACCACCACAACCACCCCTTAACCAACCACCACAACCACCTCAAAGACAAATTCGGGAGTATGCCATGCCTAGCATGGAGCATATTCAACAAAATATGGGAAGACCGGGAGTTGGTGCAAATCATTTTGAGATCAAACCGGCCTACATCTCACTTCTACAACAAAATTAATTCAACAGATTTGCTACGGAGGACCCTATATCACACGTTAATTGATTTGTGGAGGTGTGTGATACGTTCAAGTTAAATAACGTGCCCGAAGACGTCGAAAAGAAACTTCGTGCATTAAGGAAGGAAAGGAGACAAGAGGTATCAACCCCGATTCAAATGGAAGATTTTAATGCAAATGATGCCCTTAATGGGGCAAATAGAGGGCAAAGACCACCACCACAACCACCCCTTAACCAACCACCACAACCACCTCAAAGACAAATTCGGGAGTATGCCATGCCTAGCATGGAGCATATTCAACAAAATATGGGAAGACCGGGAGTTGGTGCAAATCATTTCGAGATCAAACCGGCCTACATCTCACTTCTACAACAAAATCAATTCAACGGATTTGCTACGGAGGACCCTATATCACACGTTAATTGGTTTGTGGAGGTGTGTGATACGTTCAAGTTAAATAACGTGCCCGAAGAGGCCATAAGAATTCGCTTATTTCCTTTCTCTCTAAGGGATAGAGCAAAGGCGTGGCATAGTGCACTCTCATATGAAATGAAGGGTTCGTGGGCCTTGCTATCCCAAGCATTTTTGGACAAATTCTTTCCTCATGCCAAAACGGTTAAACTCCGAAATGAGATTACATCCTTTCGACAATATGAAGGAGAGAGTTTATATGAGGCTTGGGAGAGATTCAAAGAGCTACAAAGGAAATGTCCTCACCATGGATGCGAGGCTTGGAAGCTTGTTCAATCTTTTTACGGAGGCATCTCACAAGAATTAAAAGTGATGATAGATTTGGCCGCCGGATGGGCTATTATGAGTATGTATGAGGCCGATGCAATTCATTTGTTAGAAAGAATGGCGGCAAACAATGCTTGGTATGCCGAAAGAGCCAATGCACCCATTCCAAAGCCTCAAGGTTCTACTCCCGGCATGATGCAAGTTGGAGAATATACTTCGATGCAAGCCAAGATCGAAGCCTTGGAGAAACAAGTAGAGAAATTCACCGCGAATGCAGTGTCAAATCCAACTCCACAAGTCCAATCAATGGCGTGTGAACTTTGTGGTGCACCCCATGCCTATGATGCTTGCCCTTATGCAAATCAAGGAGGATCTTCCTCAAACTCATCCGAGCAAATGAATGCGATAAATGCCCAAAGACCCGTGAACAATCCTTACTCTCCCACATATAATCCGGGTTGACGAAACCATCCTTATTTTTCATGGTCAAACAATACTAATGTCCAAAGTGCACCAAAACCACCTTTCCAACCGAGACATCCCCATAATCAACAACACCCTCCTCCATTCCCTCCTCAAAACCAATACCAACCACCTTCTCCTCAATTTCGTACTCCACCCCCCCAACCCCCTCAACAACAAGCCGAAAAGCAAGGATGGGAAACCGCTTTTGAGAAATTCCTTAATGTCTCTTCGGATCGCTTCAAGAGTTTGGAAACACAAGTGGATCAAGTGGTTACACAAAACCGAAATATTGAAATCCAAATTGGGCAACTTGCAAATGCCATCAATTCTAGACCTCAAGGAACGCTCCCTAGCAAGACGGATACAAATCCAAGGGAGCATTGCAAGGCTAATACTCTTCGAAGTGGGAAAGTTTATGATGAGCCACCTTTACCTACACGGTATGAGACCGGTTCGAGCGGTGTAAATGAACAAGAAAAGTTGGCGGATGTTAATGTTAAAAAGGGTAAAGCAAAGATGAATGAAATGGAAGAATTGGAGAAAAAGAAGGGGAATGAGGAAAGGGAACAAGACGAGAATATTGAAGTGGAAAAGTCAAAGATGGATGAACATTGTAACAAAGAAAAAGAGCCCCATTTGAAGCCAAATGTTTACATCCCACCTAAACCGTATGTTCGACCGGTACCATTCCCTCAAAGGCTTCAAACACAAGCGAAGGAGAAGCAATTTGAGAAGTTCCTTACTATGCTCAAGCAACTTCATATCAACATACCATTTGCCGAGGCATTAGCTCAAATGCCATCCTATTTGAAGTTCTTGAAGGAGCTAGTATCTAACAAGAAGAAGTTGGAGAATTTTGCTACTATTGCACTCACCGAGGAGTGTAGTGCCATCATACAAAGAAAGCTTCCACCGAAACTCAAGGATCCCGGGAGTTTTTCTATCCCTCTCACCATTGGTCCTTTACATTTTGATAATGCCTTATGTGATTTGGGAGCGAGTGTAAGTCTAATTTCTTTATCTACTTGTAGGAAATTGGGCTTGAAGGAGCTTAGGCCAACCAACATGACGCTTCAACTCGCGGATCGGTCGTTAAAGTATCTAATGGGAGTTCTTGATGATGTGCTAGTCAAAGTGGGAAAATGCTACATCCCGGTGGATTTAGTCGTCCTCGATATAGGTGATGATGAGAGTATGTCTCTCATTTGGGAAGGCCGTTCCTAGCTACGGCCGGAGCATTGATTGATGTCAAGAATGGACGCCTCACTTTACAAGTCGGTGATGAAAAGGTAGAGTTCAACTTATATAAGGCAATGAAGAATCCCACCGAGGAGGAAAAGTGTTTTCGAGTTGAAGTTGTAGAGGATCACCGCATTTTTGAGTTGCACAACAAGGATCCGTTAGAGCTTTGCTTAGGAGGTGTTGAGAAGATTGAGGGAGAAGAGGAGATCCTTGATGAGCTTGAGTCATATGTGAAGGCATTGGAGGCCACACCGTTCATTTCCTTCCAAAGGAGGTACCATTTTGAGGAATTGGGGAGTGGTAAACCCCTTCCTCCTCCATCTTGTGTTAAAGCCCCTATTCTTGAATTGAAACCCCTTCCTCCTCATTTGAAGTATGTTTTTCTTGGTAATGATGAGACTTTACCGGTGATTGTTGCTTCTAATTTGGATGATGTGCAATTAGAGAGTTTGATGCGTGTTTTAAGAGATCATGTTAGGGCTATTGGTTGGATTATTTCGGACATTAAAGGGATTAGCCCCTCGATTTGCATGCACAAAATTCTAATGGAAGATAACCATAAAACATCAATAGAGCATCAAAGACGGCTTTAACCCTAATATGAAAGAAGTAGTTAGAGCCGAAATTCTTAAATTGCTTGATGCGGGAATAATTTACCCGATTTCGGATAGCTCTTGGGTTAGCCCGGTACAAGTGGTACCGAAGAAAGGAGGAATGACCGTAGTGCATAATGAAAAGAATGAACTTATCCCTACAAGAACGGTCACGGGTTGGAGGGTATGCATAGATTATAGAAAGCTTAATAGTGCCACTAGGAAGAACCATTTTCCTTTGCCTTTCATTGATCAAATGTTGGAAAGGTTAGCGGGTCATGAATTTTATTGCTTTCTAGATGGATACTTGGGTTATAATCAAATTGCTATAGCACCCGAGGATCAAGAAAAATGCACTTTCACTTGCCCCTATGGCACTTTTGCTTTTAGAAGAATGCCATTTGGTCTTTGTAATGCACCGGCCACGTTCCAACGTTGTATGATGGCAATTTTCTCGGATTTTATTGAACGAACAATGGAAATCTTTATGGATGATTTTTCGGTGTTTGGGTCTTCTTTTGATGCATGCCTTGTTAATCTTACTAATGCGTTGAAACGTTGTGAAGATACTAATTTGGTGCTAAATTGGGAGAAGTGCCACTTCATGGTGCGTGAAGGAATTGTCCTAGGCCATCGGATCTCGGCTAAGGGAATTGAAGTGGATCGAGCTAAGATTGAAGTCATTGCTAAATTGCCACCACCTACCAATGTTAAGGGAGTTAGGAGTTTCCTTGGTCACGCCGGATTTTATCGCCGGTTTATCAAGGATTTCTCCAAAATCACTTTACCTCTTTGCAAGCTTTTACAAAAAGATGTTGAATTTGTATTTGATAGTGATTGTTTGCTTGCTTTTGATAGGTTAAAGAAGGAGCTTACCTCAGCCCCAATTATGGTGGCACCAGATTGGACTTTACCATTTGAGCTCATGTGTGACGCAAGTGACTTGGCCATAGGAGCGGTGCTTGGCTAAAAGAGGGAGAAACGTTTACACGTTATCGCTTACTCTAGCAAAACACTCAATGATGCATAATTAAACTATGCCACCACTGAAAAAGAACTTTTAGCAATTGTGCATGCTTTTGACAAATTTCGTTCGTATTTGATAGGTTCGAAGACGGTGGTTTACACGGACCATGCAGCTATCAAATATTTGTTGTCAAATAAGGACTCCAAACCTCGCCTCATTAGATGGATTTTGCTACTTCAAGAGTTTGACTTGGAGGTTAGAGATAAAAAAGGGACCGAAAATTTGGTGGCGGATAATCTATCTCGTTTGGAGATTGCAAAGAGTAATGAGGATCTTGAAGTAGCTATTAAGGAGAATTTTCCGGATGAACAACTCTTTAAGGTGGAATCCAAAGTACCATGGTTTGCGGACTTTGCGAATTACATAGCAAGTGGAATAATACCTTCCGACTTGAGTTTCCACCAACGACGGAAATTTCTACATGATGCCAAGTTCTATTTTTGGGAAGAACCGTTGCTTTACAAGAATTGCTCGGATGGCTTGGTAAGGAGGTGTGTCCCCGAGGATGAAGTTGAAAAGATCTTAGACCGTTGTCATGCTAGTCCCTATGGAGGACATTCAAGTTCAAGAAAGACGGCGGCAAAGGTGCTCTAATCCGGTTTTTGGTGGCCTTCCTTGTTCAAAGATGCACACAAGTTTGTAGAAAGTTGTGACTCATGTCAACGAACCGGGAATATCGGGAAAAGAGACGAAATGCCTTTGAGATATATCTTAGAGATAGAATTGTTCGTTGTGTGGGGAATAGACTTTATGGGACCATTTCCTTCTTCCTATGGAAACCAATACATTCTTGTCGGAGTTGATTATGTTTCTAAATGGGTCGAAGCCGTGGCAAGCCCTACGAACGATTCGAAGGTAGTGCTGAAATTTTTGAAGAAGAACATCTTTACTAGATTTGGTGTTCCGAGGGCTCTCATAAGCGATGGAGGGTCTCATTTTTGCAACAAACCTTTGGAAGCTCTCTTAAAGAAGTATGGAGTTCACCACCGGGTAGCAACTCCATATCACCCACAATCGAGCGGACAAGTCGAAATTTCCAACCGTGAAATTAAGCACATCCTTGAAAAGACTGTGAATCGTTCACGAAAAGATTGGGCAACCAAATTGGACGATGCTTTATGGGCGTATCGAACGGCTTTTAAGACACCAATTGGAACATCCCCATATATGTTGGTCTATGGCAAGGCATGCCATCTTCCGGTCGAGCTCGAGCACAAAGCTTATTGGGCCATTAGAGCCATCAACTTTGACCTTAAACAAGCCGGTGAGAATAGAGCCTTACAATTACACGAACTTGAAGAATTCCGGTTGAATGCATACGAGAATGCAAATGTTTACAAAGAAAAGACAAAGAGATGGCATGACAAACACATTCGGGTGAAGGAGTTCAAAGTGGGACAACTAGTGTTGTTGTTCAATTCAAGATTGAAATTATTCCCCGGAAAGCTAAAGTCGAGGTGGTCGGGCCCTTTTTGAGTCATGAAAGTTCTTGAGAATGGAGCTGTGGAAATTGGAAATGAAAATTCCGGTACTTTCATCGTTAATGGGCAGCGTTTGAAACCTTATTTTGTGGGAGAACCCATAGAGAAGAGCACCTCGTGTGTGCTCATCACTCCGACCATCTAATTTGGTGACAAAGTCGAGCTAGCGACTATAAACTTAGAACTACTTTTCTCTCCCTTACCTTTTTCTTTCCCTCCCTCTCTTTTAGGTGGTTGTTAATCGTTTCCTTGTTGCTCTTGTCTCTTTGTGTGTAGGTTGTTGGTTTCGAGGAAGAAGAACTAACTCGGATGTGTGATTGCAAGTTTTGACACCCCTTGTGGGGTTAAGGTCCAATTTCTTTTTAAATTCTTGCTCTTGTGATGATTAATGCGTGCGTTGGTGGATGAATTTGCTTGTCTTATTGTTTTGTATGTTTGAATTGAAGAAAGGCATGCTTCGATAAATGTTACTCTTATCTTATGTTTCTTGCTTCGGTGTACTATGGTTGTCATGTTAAATTTGAATTGTGATTCTGAAATTTGTAACTCGTGTTAACACCGTTTGCAAAGGTGACTGGTAATTGATGAGTTTTGGGTGTAAACCGGTATACTATGGTGTGCGTTGCAAATCTGATGCTCGAATTCATGTTCTTGCGAGTTTAAATGCCGTGTTTATGTTGATAGAAACAAATCTGTGAATTATCTTATGGTGAGGTGGAAATTTGCATAGCTTAGTCTTTTGTAGCCTTATTGTGTAAATCTTGGTTATCCATCTTTGCAAAATTACACTTACCTCCCTTAGTGAATTCTTCCCATTTTTGGAGCTACTGTAACGTTTCCACCCTCGTGGATTTTTTGTACAAGAAAATCCGCGATCGCGGATTTTGTTCGAATTCAGCCTCGCTTCTGTAACAAATCCACCCTCGTGGATTTTTCCTCATTTAAAAATCCGCGATCGCGGATTTCGTCCAAATTCAGTTAAGCTACTGCATAGAATCCACCCTAGCGGAAATTTTCTCTTCCAGAAATCCACCCCCGTGGATTTCCATTTTCCAGAGAATCCGATTTTCTCTTTAGTGCTGAAACACGTTTTCACTCTTTTCTTTCCAACCAACCACAGCATTCCTTTCTCTTCAACACAAAAGACACAACACATTACACATTACCATCACATTCAAACCCTACACCATTCTCCCGCGCACGCAAACCGAGGCAGCTGCTCAAGAATTTTTCTCCTGTTCCTCTTCTTCCTCTGCTTCTTTTCTCACTTGGTAAGCTTCTTGTCCTTTCTTTTCTCTGAAATTTTGGTCAAGTTGAAGCTTTGTCATTCTCCCCTCTCCAACTCTGAGTCCCACATGAAATTTTTGTTCTTTCTTGTTAAATCCTTAAGGTTTTTACTAAACTTGCTGCTTTCATGCTTTACTTGAGTAGGATGGGCTGAAATTTTGAGTTTCTTGCAAAATCTTGTGAAAATCTGATATCTTGAAACCCTAGAAGCATGTCATTCCGATTTGTGTGGACATTTTGAGTTGTTCTTGGTTGATTCATTGTATAAGCATGATGTTTTGAAGGGATGCTGAGCTTTGTAGGAATCTAGGGGATTATGAAGCATGCTAATTTCTTGAACCCTAGATTAATTTTTCTGAAATTCTCTAAAATTCTTGGAGTAAATTGTTGTAGTTATGTTTTTGTTGTTAAATTCTTGCTTTTGAGCTTGTTAGACCACACCACATTTGCAAAATTGAGTAAAACCACACCCTTTTCTGGATGCACACAAGGTGTTTGATGAAAGTCTTGAATGAACTTTGGTGTTTTAAATGTTGTTAACTCTGGGTTAGATGCACTTGAAATGCAGAAATGGCCCCTAAGAAGCGATCTACCGTGGATGAGGCATCCACTTCCAAGAAGTCTAAGAGTTCCACACCTCATTCAATGCCACCCTACAATCCGTTTGACCGTGTAGTGGACCGGGAGTTTTACCCGACTTACTTTATGCATGTACCGGTGTTGGAAGCGTTAGGAATTTATAAATACATTCGACGCTTTGCAAAAGGGCTTGAATGGATTGACTTTCTCCACAAATGGGCACCAACTTACCCTGCTCTAACTAGGGAGTTTATCTTGACAATGGATTGGAGTGATGATGAGTTGTCTTTCCGAATTAACAATGAGAGACACACACTTAGGGTGGCTGATTTGCGAGAAATTTTTGGATTTCTAGACTCCAACCGAAACTCAAGGGTAAGGCCTCTCACCAAGCTCCCAAAGATGAAGGTTGATGAGCGAGAGGCGGTTTGGAGAACATTCCCTTTGGCTCCAGATGCAATACCGTATGATGAAAGCAATACAAAGTCTTCCAACATTCATTCCCTCACTTGGCGAGTCATCCACCGCATCTTGTTTGCGGGTTTCTGTGCTCGATCGAACAACAAAACCACTGTCAATGTGGACGAGCTTACACTCATGGACTGCATGAGTAAGGGTATAAGTATTGATGGTACTTATATGTTAATGTACAAGATGTTCACTGCTGCAAATAGGAAGCAAGGCAGATTCGCTTTTGGTGATTTTGTTACGATGATAGCCACGAGTGTTGGTTGGGAGCCTTCGGAAGACATGGTGCCCCTGGAATTGAACCCATTCTTAGATGAGAAACACCTCTCGCACATGGAATTGATAACATTGTGGGGACCACCTCTTAACAAGTGGGTTAACTATTGGCCAAAGGAGAAGCGAAACGTCTACAATATCATGTATGATTGGGGTGTTGAATTTTGGAAGGATTTAAGCCCGGAACAAAAAGAGTTTTTGAATACGTTGTCTGCTTCGGATACCCAGCTACAATTTCCAGCTCTCAAGGCACCACCAGCTGCATCACAAGAAGATTTGCCTAATACAGAGAGTTCTCAGAATATGGCAGGATTGTTGGAGAGAATGGACAATTTGGAGCTGGGGTTGACAAGTGTTAGAGACGAAGTGGTTGCTCTCCATGCTTCGCAGGATCAAGCAAATGAGGCAAATGAGGCCAATTTCAAAGCTCTCAATGACCACTTCATGACTTGGAATGCAAACATGACTTCTTACTTCCGTGGATGGCCGAACAACCCTCCGGAGTGATTATTACTCTTTGATCCCTTCCTAGGTGGACCGAGTGATGTGATGCGAAAGGATACTCTCTAAACTCAAGCTCCCATTTTCATGCCTTGCTGTTTTCGCTATTTTGTCTGTTGACTTTGCTTCATGAACTTTATTCGTATCTTAGTGTGTGGAAACTGTGTGTTGGGATTATTGTTAAGACATTTGATGCCCCGTCTGTGGGGTTTTGTGTGGTTCTGTTAACGTTTAACTCTAGGATGATTGCTTGTTTAAGACCTTTCATTATGGCTCCTCTTTACTTGTAATATGTATGTCGATTGTCATTTGCCGCCGAGGCTCTTGATCCGTGTTATGAGTCATTGTTTTGCAGGAATAGGTATATTTTTGTTCGTGCCCCATTGCCGGTTTTTCATCAATTAGAGGGAGTCTTCTTTATCTCCTAATTTCTTCTTTCTTGCATGGGGACCATGCTTCGATGCTAGTGTGGGGGAGGGGTTATGAGTTTAGTTTGGAATTATTTATCTTAAGGAGCTCGTTTCTTATGCATGTGTATCAATAGAGAGTGATATTAAACAAGAATTGACTCCGATTCTTAATGTTGCTTTGATCTTGTGATATATAATTACTAGTTTGAGTTAGGCTAATCGAATGTATGAAAATGCGTATGTGAATTCGGTAAGAATAGTGTGTTAGCATGCTATAAATTTTGTGCAATTTTAAATGAGTAAATGGATTTCAAATTCTTAGAGGAAGTTTATATCTCCCATTAAGAGCTAAAATACGGTTAGAGAGAGCTCTAGTGTCTTTCGAGGCGAAATTTTGAATTGACAAAAGAATCGGGAAATGACTTAGGCATTCGTTGTCGGCGGGAATACCTTCTAAATTTTAGCCTTTTTGCACTATATATCATATTCTTGTTGACCCCATTGAGCCTAATTGTCATGTAAAATTTTTCTTAGCCATATTACAAGCCTAAACACGACATAATTACTCCTTACCTTCATAATCAATTACATCATGCTTGCTCGTTATAAGAATTGTATTGTTGTAATAACCTTTCAACATTTGATTGATGAATCTTGAAACACTTGAAAAAGAAAAATCGAGAAAAGTTGGAAGAACAAGAAGAAAAATTGAGCAAAAGCAAAAGAGTAATGAAATGAAAGATTGTGCAAATGTAAAAGAATTAAAGGATAGTTGAGTATACGAAATCCTATTGTGGGGGCATTTTATGATTAAAAGGCATAAAAGGGTAGATTGGAGTGTAAAACGATGTAAGCATTGGTGTCTAGTCACTTTTTGGCCAAAAATTTCCATAACCATGACCCTTAGCCTACATTACATGCTCGAAAGACCTTTCGATCCCGACATCTGAGTCGATTCCATTAGTGGAGATAGGCATGAAAGGTGATCTCGAATCCGTAAATTAGTTTCTACAAGGGAAATATAAACCAATCCGGGAAGTCATTGTGCTATTTCTCATTTAATATTGCACATTATTTGAAGTATGCTAACTACACTATTTTGATGAATTCTTTATGCATGTGTAATATGTTTGATAGGCTAGGCTCGAATAGGTGATAGTGTGTCAATTGATTATTGCGAGGTTGATTGAGTTGGATTGACTTTTCGAGTTTTACATCATTTCTCGAGGACGAGCAATATTTTAGTGTGGGGGAGTTGTTAAGTCATTAATTCTTGCTCCATTGAGGTTTATTTTGTGTAGTTTTTACCCAAGTTTGATTGTTTATGTGGAGTTTCATACTCTTTGTATGTGTTTTTAACAATAGAAGAGTTAAAGGGACTAAATGGAGCAATACGACCAAAATTCGAGCTTACAAAGGAATATCTTACAACTTTGAAATTTTGCTGCCTTGAATTGGAAATCCACCCCCGTGGATTTTTCAGTACAAAAATTTCCACCCTCGCGGATATGAGGCAGTAGCTTGGGTTCATTCTGACCAAAATCCACCCCCGTGGATTTTGCAGTCTAAAAATTCCACCCTCGCGGAAACGTTATAGAAGATCAAAGGTTTCTGCAAGAAATCTACCCCCGTGGATTTTGTAGTAGAAAAAAATCCACCCCCGTGGATTTCTTTGCCCATGAAAATCCACCCCCGTGGATTTTTTCCAGAAATGCGTTTTTCCTAGTTTATAACCTATTTTTCGAGGGCATTCGAGGGGGGGGGGGGGGAGATTTTAACCTAGTTTGGAGGCGGAAACAGCTGGTGGGAGTTTTGGGAACACCACTTTTCTTTTCTTGGAAGAAATGAAGATCCATTGAAGATTTAGTTTGTTTTTACTTTCATTTAATGCTTTCTTAGTTAGTTTAATACTAGTTTACTTTCCTAATTTAGTTGTTTATGGATTAAACTCTTTTATGAACCTATTGTCCATGAATATTTGATTTAAACCCTATTTAATGAAGATGAGTTTAATTATGTCTTATTTCTCTTGTTCTTTGAGTATTATGACTATGAGTGGCTAGATCTTTAGGCAAAGGGGGGTGATGAATTATGTAGGGTAAGTGTTTGATGAAATGCCTAGGTGGGGTTATTATTCTTATGCTTGTGAAATTGCTTTGTTTGCATGTTTAAGCTTGATCACCTTAGATATGAACTTAGATTTGCATGCTAATCGAGAGATTGTATGTTAATTGGATGAAATTTCACAACACTTAAGTTTTAGGTATAAAGACATTTAGCCTAATCTTGAGCAATCGAGTAATAGAGTAACCGGGCCAAGCCGCTAGTTATTTTGTTGCACTAGTCTTGTTTGTTTGATCTAATTAATGAGCTAATGACTACGAAAGTAGGCTTCAGACTTTGATTAGGTACACGCACTCGACTTCGAGAGGAGCTTGTGTATGCGTTAGTGATTAGGATTGTGAGAAGCATGAACCCACCGAAGCACTATTTGAACACGAGCTTTGCATGATCATTACTTCCCCTTGCCACTTTGTTTACTTGGTTATTTACTACTTTACTCGTTTCCTTGCTATTTCTATTTTGTTAATCTTAGTTAACGTTCAATTCCGTAATTAGATAACTTAATTTGAAATTCGTTTTGGTCTATAGATTGGTGAATGCATTAGGTAATTGATTGATTTACTCCTCCTCGTGGAATCGACCCCTTGTGTATTACAATTATATAACTTGCACTTGGGTTAATTAAATCATTTTACCACAAATTCAACCATTCAATATGTCTTGAGATTCCTTTCCGATTTGACACCTTCCCAGGCCTTGTTCTGCCCGGATGAGGTTTAACGAAGATCGGACGGCCTCATAAGCCGGAATCAATTGCATTTTGGGTGTAGAGTTAGTGGCTATCACCTTCGGAGAATTAAAGTGGTTGAGAAAAGCGTCGGCCAACTCCTGATATGAATGTATCGAGCGCAGCGGCAGTCGCTTGTACCATTCCTGAGCCATTCCCACCAGGGAAGTGACAAAGACTTTGGCCCAGTAGTTGCTCGAGTGCCCGTAGAGGTGCATCAAGTGTAGAAAATGATCCAAGTGTTCAGCTGGATCAGTTGTTCCATCGTAGCGATTGACGGAGGTGGGGATTTTGGCCATTCCTGCTTGGGCCATCAAAACTTCTTCCACGAGGGGGGAGCCCCTTGCCAGTGGATGGTATTCATATGTGCAGAAGTTCTCCTCCTGCTCCTTGCGGTGGGGGACCCGTGGCTGGCGGTCCTTGTGACGAGCGTCTCTGGCATCGGCTCGTTCATCCCTGCTGTGGGAGATCTGAGACCGCTCTCGAGAGAGTTGTCCAACCATGTCCTTTAAAACCTGCAGCTGGTCTTGGACAGCCGCGAGGATATTAGGATTTACATCTCCTTCTTTGTCCCCTTGCTTGGTGGCTCGGGAAGCCCTTTTGGAGGCATGAGAGTCCTCTTCATTTTCGTTGACTCTTTCCGTAGGCTCCCTGTTCCTGTCCACAGGGGCACGCTCGTTGTCGCCTTGGAGGGGCGTCTATTTGGCTGGCGGTTGTGCCCTTAGGACGGCCTGAACCTCCCTAAGTGGGTAAGTCTGCAGTCCGCCTAAAGGAGCGGCAGTTTGAGTGGCCTGTCCAGAGGGGAAGTACATGGAATGGAATCTTTCCCATGCCCCCTGGGCCGCCTGAACCTCACATTGGGCGTACAGAGCCCTTAGCTGCTGAGGAGTGAGAGGAGGTAACTCCACTCCTTCAATTTCCCAAGGAATCACCACCGGGAGCTGGATCTGGCCGGCATGGTAGGGCTGGATTTGCGACAGCATGACGGTGGGAGTGAGCGTATATCCAGGCGGGGGCATCATGTAGTTCTGACCTCCTGGATTCGCAAGGGTATGAACCCATTGAGTCTGGGGAGGCTGTGGAAGAGTACTGGAGACTGGCGGGGCCGACGGCGCAAGCGGTGGAACTGAAGATTCCGCCAGGGGAGTCACACCTCCGGCGGGTGGTGCTCCACTAGCGGTGACGGAGGGAGGCTGTGCGCCGCCAGCTGCGGCGGAGGAAACAACAAGGTTGGTATCCTGAGAACCTTCTCTCACAGCTCCTGATCTTGTAGCTATCATGGTTGATGAGATCCAGGGTGTTTGCTCTTCAACTAGCAGAAAAGAGAAAATGAGTCGAGAACTGGCTTCCCAAGACGGCGCCAAAAATGATGGGTCTGAATATGGGTACAGAGTCCAATCACTTTAGAATTTGTTTGAGTGAGAAAACCACTGGAAGGTCGCCGGAAAAGATGGGGGTTCTACCTGCTAGGACAAACACACAAACAAAATCAGAAGGCCAAGCTAGGGGAACTGGGGGTGATACCCAGTTTGGCTCTTCGACGCTCAAGTCGGATGAAGACCTGAGAGAGAAAGTATGCTAAGTATGAAGTTGTTGTAATGAAAAGTGCTTACAGTGGAGAAGATGAACTTGTGTATTTACAGTTGAGGGTCAGGGACCCTTTGGTCATTTGCGCCGTGTGGTCCTGGCCGAATGTTGCCCTAATACGTGGCATTGCGAGAGAAACCTAGGAGGAATCTTCTCTGCAAAAGCTGATGAAAGGTGGTGTGGGCAACAGTGGTAGGTGCGCGGGCATGTACGATGTGTCAGAGAGCCGTTTGGGAAGCTGGTAACGAGGGCTTAAGAGCATGCTCGTGTCAACTAAAGCCTTGGTGGCCAAGGAATCCGCTAGGGGATGAAGGCCAAGGCTTGTGTAACGAATTGGAGTGGAAGCCTCTCTGAGGGAATGTAGCGCTCGAAGAGGGCTTCCCTTGATTGATTGGAACGTTAACCATGTAGCGTGAGTGGCGCTCGTGGGAGAGCGGTAACAATAATCACGTGCGAAGGTGACAGAGACTGCACGTGTTCTTGGAGGATACTGGCGCTTTGACGGTTTCAGCGCTCGTGTATGACTGCCGTAATCACAGGACAGGTGTCGTCATCTTGGAAGTACCACGTGTCTAAACGTGGGACGAGCGCATTTTGACCCCATCAAACTTAACGAAGAATTTTTTTCTTAATATGAAGTATTTATATTTGAATTTGTAGAATTATATCAAAATATTAAGGAATTATTGTGTTATGTAACGGATAGATATTAAATGAAGAAATTTTCTCTTAATAAGAAGTATTTATATTTAAATTTGTAAAACTATATCTAAATATTAAAGAATTATTGTATTATGCAACGGTTAGATGTTAAATGAAGAACATTTCTCTTAATATGAAGTATTTATATTTAAATTTGTAGGACTATATCTAAATATTAAGGAATTATTATTTTATGCCACTGTTAGATATTAAATGAAGAACTTTTCTTTTAATATGAAGTATTTAAATTTGAATTTCGAACATTAAATATGAATTTTAAGGAATTATTGTATTCTGCAAGTGTTAGTTATTAAATAAAGAACTTTTATTTGAATATGAAGTATAACACTATATAATTGTGGAACTATATCTAAATTTTGAGGAATTGTCGTGTTATTCAACAATATGACTAAACAAAGGATAATTAAGTTATTTTAGAATAATTAGGGAATTAACTAAAATTTTATTGAAATAGGGAGTATATAAAAATTCAAGTCTTATTCAGGGCTTAACTCTAAATATCCGTATTTGAAATAGGCATATAAGACCTTGTCAAGTAAAAATTTTCAAAGAGAACCCTATATTTTTATAAAATTGCATAAAAAAACTTTTAACTAGCATTTATGTTGTAATTCAATAGGGGTTGATCCAAGTGATTAATGGATTCATGATCCAAAACAAGGCTTCGGATTCGGATCCCACTTGGATGTGGGTGTGTCTAAAAAAAAAAAAAAGAACTAGCATTTGTGTTGTACACATGGTTTGTGCAAGTTTTTATTTTCTTTTTTTGAAAAATGACTACTTTATCCTTAGTTCTTTTGTTTTGATTCTTTTTAGTTCAAGTTCTTATAGTTTTTAATTATATTATAGTTTTTAATTATATTATTTTATACACGTGAATCCGGCCACTTTTGTCATCGGAGATATCTCGCACGCGTCTCACGTGTATATACTAAGGGCAAAAAGGTAATCTCAAACATGTGTACATATATGCATATAAAAAAATTAAAAAAAGAAACAAAGAAAAAAAAGAGGAGAAGACTGCCTCAGTCGTCTCCTTCTCGACCGATGCCACCGAAAAAGAAATGAAAAGACCACCGGTGCTCATCGTTGTCGACGACATTCTCCGGCAAGTGTCGCCGGCTGACTGCCTTAGTCCTCTCCTCCACTCCTCTCCTCCATCTCTCAGCTTTCTCTTGTTCTCTTTCTTCGGCAAATCTAAAAAAAGGGCAAAGAGCCCTTCACCCTCCATCTCCGTTGATACCCCATCTTAGCTGCCGACACTCCAAGCTCCGACCACAACTCTAGTCAGCCAACATCCTCCATCATCTTTCTCCCTCTTACACTCTCCCCTTCTCCCCTGTTCTTTCTCTCTCTCGCACCAATTAAAAAAGGGGAAACCCTAGGCCGATGCCTCCAAACTCACCGGCACAACCCCTCATCTTCCACCATTTCTTCTCCTTTCTATAGCATAAAAAGAAACAAACACAACATCGATAACTTCTTTCTCCACCAAAATTTCAACTTCCTCAATATAGCAAATTCTCATATCGGGTTGTGGCCCTCATGTAATTTGGCGGTGAATCAAAGGACTCCATTTGGTGGTGGAGCAAGATCTGGAGGTGGTAACGGCGACAGTGAAGTTGGCGGTGAAGGCTCCATGAACGATGGACTGTGGCGGTGGTGGAGAAGACAAATTCTCCCCTTTATTTTTCTTTTTTTTTTTTTAAAGTTTTTTTATATGCATATATGTACTTGTGTCCGAAATTTTCTCCCCTTTCTTCCCTTGGATTTCTTTCTAAAATATTAAAATTTATTTTTCACACATTTTTTCTATTTGGTTCTTGGTCTCTAATATGTTTGTAGATAACAAGTCAACCAACCCTTTATTTTCATAATCGAAGTCTATCAAAAGACATTTTTCATCTGCAAGAAGAAACTCTCAACTCAACTACGATGATAGCTCTCATACTGGGCCTTCTTGGCTAGACTCGGTTAGTGAGACTATATCAAGTAATTTAATTGCAAGTAAAAATATGAAAAAGTGCAAACAAAATTAATAATTAGGGCAAACAATAAGAAGCAACTAAATATTTTTTGAACTAAATTGGTTTAACCTCAATTTTGATTTGTAACTTATCCTTTTTTTCAACTTTGGTTCCATTCATTTCACTTTTTTTTTTTTCATATGATACCAAATGTACTAAAAGATTGGTCACATATTTAAGATAATTGAAAATAATGGTCAAAAAATTACCTAACTGACTGAACATGGTAGTCTGTGCAAGTTCAGTTAGTGCATACAATGGGTTCTCAACTGCATACGAAGCGAATTTTGGGTCCAATATCTTGATAAAGAGCACTGCATCGATACGAATAATGACATTGTCCTTCGTGATAGTAGAATGGACCGGGATGGAAATCAATTGTTCTTTTAGGGAACAAGTGTATACGATCCTATCGACAAACGAAATCAAGAAATATTTTCCAATCTCTAATGTCTTTCGGTATTTCCCAAATCTTTCGAGTATATATATGTTAGCTTCTCCGGCACAAATGCCTTGAAATCCCAACTGTTCATGTTCGGTAGGTGGTGGATTTAGTAGAGCAGTGATCCAATCACCGATTGAGAAGTGATGACAAGATGCTTGTTCCGAGAGACGGTTTTGAGGAGATTCATGCCGAAATCCTCGTGTGATCTTTCGCGATTTGGGTGATGATTTCTGGTGATGAAATCCCTACTAAAACCCTTGCTCCACTGAAGAAAATTTGTTGCTAATGGACTCTCGAGTTTCTTGTAAGAAATTAAGCAACATCAAAATTGATGTTAAACCATGTTAGTTCAAAAAAAATTTAGATGCTTCTTCTTGTTTGCTCTAATTTTTTTGCATTGTTTCATATTTCTACTTGTAGTTATATTACCTCATAGGCTCACTAACTGAGTCTAGTCAAGAAAACCATGTATGAGAGCTATCATCGTATCTGATAATTTCTTACTATAAATGAAAAAAGTCTTTTGCCAGAACTTTGATTATGAAAATAAACCTACAAATTTATCAGAGACCAAGAAATAAATAGAAAAAATGTGTGAAAAATAAAATTTAATATTTTAAAAGGAAATCCGAGAATCATCCCCTTTTGAAACTAATGAAAGTCTATTGGGAAGTTTACCAGACCTGCATTGATTCTGCGATAACAACTTATAGTAACCGACAAAAGTTCCCGAAATCTTGCAACCATAATGATATTACCATGGCATAAATATAAAGTTAGGAAGTTTTGATAAAATAATAATTGAATTAAATATATCACATATCAACCAAGAAATGAGTATAAACCAATGTACAAAGAGAAAAGTGGAGGTAGAACCTAAGAAATTCAATATCAACTTAGTATTGGTTGCCATGCCCACACGAAGCTACCACAATATTAGAAAATAAAAGGGGAACATAGTTAATATTTATCAAAGGTAAAATCCCAACAAGCGTGACTCAATAAGGTAATAATTTTCAAGATTACAAATATATTAACAGGAGTGTCAATTTAGGTGGGTTCGACTCAAGTTGAATGTAGCACCCGGAACGCTAGGTAGCCACATCCCCGACACTATAGTTCAATTCACATATGAGATGGACGACCCATACATGAATCAAGTCTATAGTGAACGGGAGATAAGAAAAAAAAAACGACTCACTAGCTAGGCGGGACTAACCCCAAACCAAACAATCAACTCAGAGCAATAAAAGCGGAAGCAATAATTCATTCATTACTTATAGGTACTGTAGCGCCCCAAACGGAAAGCACCACATCCCCCGCACTATGACCCAAACCGGTTACGAAATGGGAAGTCCGTACCCGAATCCGAATCATAGCGAACGGGAGACCACTCACACTATACTAGGCGGGAGTTAGAACCTCGAAACCAAACATGCAATACAATAAGATAAAATGCACGTGCGGAAGCATATCATGTAATCAAACAAAATTACCAGTATCAAGTAACGGGTTTAACTAACATAATACCTAGTCCCGAATATCATAAACGTAAATCATAATATTCATACATTCAATACATAACTAAATCAATTTACAATATGCGTGTGGTGTGACTCAGACCTAACCATAGGACTCGACAGACCCAAAAATCCCGCCTAGCACTCCAAAACCTGCAAGAAACTGAAAACAATCCGGGTTCAGTCTATAGGAGACTGGTGGGTATAAAACAGGGCATAACATAAATAATATTGCAGAATTTAAACACGCCCACATGCAAGCTATAATCCCGTGTGAGGTTTGCTTAAATATTTCCCAAGTGGGTGAAAACAAAGTAAAACAACACTCGGGATTACAACAATCAATTTCATTTATTCATTCAATCATGTGGTCATTACGTGAGCCCGGCGAGAGGGCGAATTCTCCAACCTTCTCCTCGTGTGTGCATTAATTCATTCATTCAATCATCTATTAGTGATCATATCACATTCATTCATTCGTTCATGCATTCGTTCATTAGCATACATTCATAATCATATCATTCATAATCATATCATAAAATAAGTTCCAACCTTCTTCCTCCGGGTGGTGGACGGGTTAGCAAGACCCGACCACCTCATACATAGTGGCTAGTGAGGTTCATGAGTCCTCAAGAGCCCGATTCCCCTTCCTCGTTAAAACTCCTAACGAGGTCGGTTGCGTCGTCATTGTTTGTTGGGACTAGTGCACGGGGATCACCTTCAGCCCGAGCTTCCTCGGATAGCCACGTACACATAGTCCCGGGCCCCATTAACCATTGTGTTCACTGATCTCGCCAAAACATTGGGTAGGGGTTCATAAAAGAAAAGGGCTTACATTGAAATGCATAGATTCTTTTTGAAAAGACTCGATATATATATATATATATATATATATATATATATATATATATATATATATTATATATATATATAAATACATACTTGGCTTACAACCTTCACATAAGGGATATATCGGGTCGTCATAACTAACAGAAGAGAAACCCACCTTTACACCTTACCGACCAATACCAAGAAGAAAACAAGAGGACTTGAAAGTGTCCTATGAACCCAGCATGTCTCCGCCCTGGAGAAAACTGTACACAAGACAATACAATGTATTCGTGAGACTCAAGACTCTAAATGAACCATATATGACGCATGTCAATGCAATGAATACGATATGAAGGTATAAGAGATGATATTATATCATGGAAACGTTCTTGTGCACAATTAATGCCTTAAAGACATGTAAACGATCATTTCATGAATCATTCATATCCGTTTAAGTTCATTACTTTCATAATCCCTACCAAATTAATCTAAGAAATTCAAATAATGAGCATAACACGCAATATAACATGTATACACATCATACAAGTCATAAAAGAGGAGATACAAAAGCAATTAGGGTTCACATTGGAAGCAATCATCCATGCATGCACATATTAGGAGCAATGAAGACAGGTTGAGGCATAACTCGTAAAATATTCCACGAAAAATAACAAAAGTTCATAACACACAAGATCATACATGTTAACATAGCATAAAAGTCATAAAAGAGGTGGAGGAAGATCAAACGAGCAAAGAAAAACGGAACCGGAGTAAGAAAAATGGGCAGGGCAGAATCCACCCCCATGGATTCTGGTTAGAAGCTCCACTGCATCAAATCCACCCCCGCGGATTTCTTCAAGGCAAAAATCCACCCTCGTGGATTTCAAATCCGAGCCCAAAACACAGCAGCAGCAGGGTACTTACGCGGGAGAAGCTAAAACTCGACAAAACCACCTCAAATCTCAACCAAAAGCATACTAATTCAAGCCATAAGTGCATATAAACAAGCTATATCACATTAACACTTCACAAGCTTAAGAAATGCATCAAGAATCCAACCACCAAAACATGTCTTCAAGCTTCACTAATGGCAACTCAATAAATTCTCAACCAACAAGTAAAATTAGTCCATACAAGTATAAATGATGCTATAAGATGAATATACAAGCTTCATACCAAAGAATTTCATAAGAGATTAAGCTAGAGTCATCAATTTATTCCAAACCCTTACTATTCATCCTCTTCTCCAACACTTGATCAAATCTTGGTGAAATCATGCAATATAAGACTTAAAATAACCACAAGGAGATACACAACATAAAATTGAGCTTACATTACAAATTGGAGAAGGAATGGATGTGAGATGAGCTCAAAATCTCAAATGGGGAAAAAGGGGTTCTTCTTCCTCTTCTTTCTCTCCTTTCTTCCTTCTTTTGGCTGAGTTGGTTGAGTGAGAGAGAGAGTGACTCGATTTTGGGGCTGTATAGGGGATAGAGAGAGTGGTTTTCAAGTGGGTTAGGTCTTAGGTAGGGTCTAGGTGTGTCATTATAGGTCCGAAAGCTCCCAATGGTCAATAGTTATCATTTTAGGACCGAGGTGCTCATTTCGGTTGAATTTTGGGAATTCAAATGATCTTATAAAGATATGAGGCTTATCCCATTGTCTCCGAATCATCGATATGGATTCAATGGAGGTGACATAACTCGATTCCGAGTTCCCGAGCTCAAGATACATGTACGGAACCAAAGGTGCGCTAATTTCCGGTTAGCCCCGTTTTGGTTCCAAGCATACAAAATAAATTCAAAACACACTCAAACGAATCCGAAAACATGAAACGAGCATACATACACATTCATGACACACATAGATCTAACATATTAAATTTTCATGAAATTTGGAATTCATATCATATAAAAACGACATGCAAACAAATCACACATGCGCAAGTAGTTCAAGTAGTCGTATAAATTTCAATTCAAATATTTCATATATTTCAATTACTCACATACTTAACAATCATATAATAAAATTAATTAAATAAAACACTTATAACCAATTAATTCATGTAAGTAGATAAACACATACGTCAAGCTATACGACGGAAAAGCGGGGGCGTTACAGGTACCATATTTACATATCAATTATAAATACTAATAGGTACCATATTTACATATCAATACAATATCATCTCCAAAACAATACCGAGGCTACAAAATATATAATCATCAATACATGAACATAGTATGAAGATGAAGTGTGCTAGACGCAAATTAAAGACATACTAGACTCTAATTCCCGCCTAGCACGCACCTGCAAAACTGAAAAGTTGAGGTGTCAGTCCAACACGGATTGAGCGAGGGGTTTATAATTATAAGCGCAATTACCATGCAAGCTATAGCCTCGGGTAAGATTTTATAAAGAAAACAACGTAAGTTTAAATAATAAAGAGATTCCCGCCCGAGATTACAACGATTCAATTTACAGTTAAACACTCAATTCAATCAATCAGTGGCCCGGCGAGTGAGGGCAAATCTCCAACCTTTCTTCGACTGTGTACAATAGCAATTTCAATAACTCTTTCTTCCTCCGGGTAATGGTGGGATTGCAAGGCCCCACCATCCAATCAATCTGGGCAGAGGGTACATGAATCCCTAAGCTCGGAACTCCTTCCTCCCCTAATCTCCTAGGGGGTTCAGGGGTCATCCCAATTTGGTGAGGATAGCGCTCGAGTTACCCGTCAGCCCATGCTTTCCCGGTTGACTCAATTCACTACCCTCGGGCCCACAGTTCAATTCAATAACTCGCCACAACAATCAATCAATCAATCAATCAATCAATCGGTTTTCATGAAATATTTGAAAATCATAAGGTTCGAAAACTATAGATATATAGATACGTTTTGGCCGAAAAAGTCACATAGGGGTTGTAAGGGTTCTATATATCTAGAATTAAACCTCACCTGACGAGCGACGGAACAAGACAAAGATACAAGAAAGTGCCCAAACGATCAATGATCTCCGCCCTGGAGAAAAACTGGATAAGAAAGGAAATAACGGGAACTCGTGAGACAAGATTCAATATGAGACCAATTATGACGTACGGCCATGCTCATGTAAATAAATAAAACAAGCAATAAAGTGACACTTAGCATGTATGAACACCAATTAACACCTAAGAGGTGAAATTAATATCAAGAAATCATGTATTCATATCATTCAATTATTTCAAGTTCAATTCATATAAGGCATGGAATCACATAATCACGTTTGAGCAATTAAGTACCAAGAAGTATCAAGTAGGAGCATACTTATCAATTAATCAAGTATGTATATCATATAATTCACATATGGGAGCCAAGAGAGTGAAGGAAATGCAAGAAAGAAGGTTTTGGTGAAGTATGACAAAAACGAACAATTTTCGGAAACGCACACGCTGTAGGAAAACTGGAATATCTTGAGATATAGAAGTTGGAATTGAGTTTTGCTTATTGGGTATGAAACTAGACACAAAGACCTTTCCGAGAATATATGGTTCATAATTTAGTTCAAAGTGAGGAGGAAATGGCTTAGGTCCAAACGTTGGGTAATTGCAGATTCGCGACAGCTTGGCGGCACCAAATTAAAACGGCCATATCTCACAAACGAAAATATATATTGAGGTGATTCCAATGGGAGAATAATCTACACTTTAAATAGTTTCTACAATAGAAAAATCAGGGCATTTGGAACAGTTTAGGGCATCCCGGCCGGGATTAAGAAGTGTCACGGCCGGGATGGGGAAGCAGCAGATTTAAAAGTGTCCCGGCCGGGATTGTTTTTGGCCTAAAATGGATCCAGGCCGGGATCCCACCTCAGACAGCATCTCGAAAACAGGGGAAACAGGGGTTTCACACGGGATTTTGGCTCCCAAACGATCCACAACAAACCAAGGTAAGCAATCAACTCAAAAACTATCACATATCTTGCAGATGACTCATATATATCAATTAGGCACCATTTAATCCATGGAAACATACATAGATCATCAAGAAATCATCAAACAAACCCTAAATATATATCATGATATCCAAGTCTCATATTATTCATGAATTCATGCAAGCTTTCAAGATTAATGATCCTAAGCATGCTTCTAATCACTTATACACAAGAAATCATCAAATAACCATCAAACCCTAATCATCATATAATCAAGAGATTCATCATGTTCTCATACTACCTTAGAATGCATGAAGGATAAGATGAAATGGTGAGATGATGATGATGGTGCTTCAAGCTCCACAATTCCTTCACAAATCTAACTTGAAATATGATGAAATTCCATTCCTTCCTTCCTTGGTGTTTTGATCGTGTATTAGTGTGTGTGTGTGTGAGAGAGAGAGAGAGAGAGAGATTTTTTTGATGAAATGTAATGTATGGAATGAGAGAGAAGAGATGCATATAAGATATATTATATCTCCCACTAAATGCATGAGTCATCATTATTTGCACTTAAGTCCTTGAATTGTTTGAGTGGATGCAATCAAGTTTCATTCCAAGAAAATTGATCAAATAGATTCAATTCATGTTATGCAATTAAGTCCATATAATTAGGAAATGATCAAGTAAAGTCATATAGAAGCATTTAATCACTTATCAATTAATTCACGTATTTTCCACGTTAGTGACAATTCATACAAATGCATAAAAGTATATAATGCATATAATATCATGAAAGTTATAAATAAATAATTAAAATAATTCTCAAGTTAGGGAAAATGATCAATTAAAGACAATTAATCAAATAAGACATGTTCGGCAATTAATTCACATAAATTCTCACGTTAACAATAATTTCATGAAAACAATTAGTAATATAATATCACATAATATCATGTAATGTATAACCGTAAAAACGGGGCGTTACATTGAGGTAGGGGTATAATAGAAAAATCTATACCCAAACCCGAATAAAAGTTTTCCCAAACCCGAATAAAACCTGAAAACTTCAACCCTAACCTGAAACTATTGTGTTCGTGTAGACCTGATTTTTTTCAAGTCACTCGCTAACCCGAGCCACCCGAATAACCCGAATTAATAGGTTCAGGTTAGGGTTAAAGTTTTCGGGTTCAATTCGGTTTGGGTTGAGGTATTTTGTATTATACCCCTATCCCAATCCGACTCAAACCCACCTGATCCACCCGAATTGACACCCCTGTTGTAATATGTGTGTAATCCTGAAAATTCTTGACTTATTAAGTTATGTTTGTTCTGATTTTAACTTTGAAAAATATTAACTATGTTCCCTTTTCTTTGTTAGTATCTTGGTAGCTTCGTATGCACTCTGCAACCAATTCTGGGTTGATATTGAATTTCTCGGGTTCTATTTCTACTTTTCTTTGTTGTACATTCGTTTGTACTCACTTCTTGATTGATATGTGATATCTTTTATTCAATTATTATTTTATCAATACTTTCAAACTTTACATTGATGATAATATCATCAAGGTTGTAAGATCTCGGGAACTTTTGCAGGTTACCGTAAGTTGATATCATAGAATCATAACCATGGCATATGCAGGTTTGGTAATCTTCCGCAATGGACTTTCATTAGTTTCAAGAGGGCTGAGCCTTGGATTTCTTTCTAAAATATTAAATTTTAATTTTTTGCACATTTTTGCTTTTTAATTCTTGATCTCTGATATATTTGTAGATAACAAATCAATCAACCCTTTATTTTCATAATCGAAGTTCTGGCAAAAAACGTTTTTCATCTGTAGGTAAAAACTATCAGCTCAACTACGATGATAGCTCTCATACATGGTCTTCTTAGCTAGACTCAGTTAGTGAGGCTCTACCAGGTAATATAATTACAAGTAGAAATATGAAAAAGTGCAAACAAAATTAATAATTAGGGAAAACAATAAGAAGCATGTAAAGATTTCTTGAACTAACATGGGTTTAACTAGGGGTGTAAACGGATAATAAACGGATCGAATGTATGATTACCATATCCTTATCCGTTTATGATTCGGTCGGATACGGATAATATCCTTTTAAATCGAATTCGGATAATATCCTTTTTATACGGATACAAGGCGGATTCGGACGGATTCGGATTTTAATCGGATTTTCAACTATTCAAAATTTGACATAAATTATTTATTTATATAACTTCGAACTTTTAATCAAATTATCAACTATTCATTTATAGATAAATTATTTAATAATTATATAACTTTGAATATATATATTTTAGACGAATAGAGAAATAATAAGTATATCTATATAGATCATTTTTATGTTTTAGCGAATGTATAAATGTGGTGAAATTATAAATTTTATCATATAATTAATTTGAAATATAATACTTTTATTAATAACATAATATATGTTAATTATATTATCTCTATATGAATATTGACGTGAACATATAGTTACTAATAAAACCTAAGGTTTTTCTTTAATAAATGCGCTAAAAATTTACTTAATACTAATAATCTATCATATATACACAGTTTTGTGTATATATTTTAATATAATACATTATTTATCGGATACGAATTACGGATAAATCGGATAACGGATATATGTAACGGATAATGAAACGGATCGGATGTTAAATGGATCGGATGCCTTATTACCATATCCTTATCCATTTATAATTCGGATGTCTATAATCGAATACGGATAATATCTTCTTGAGACGGATTCGGATAATATCCTCTGTAAACGAATTCGGATGCGGACGGATATCGGATTTTCGAATATCCATTTACAGCCCTAGGTTTAACCTCAATTTTTAGACTAGGGTTAAATTCACGGGTTGTCAATGGCTCAGATTCGGACCGGTTCAGGAGATTTCGTATCTGAATTCGAAAAGAAAATCGACGATCATTTATACGATTCGAATTCATTGTTTTTGATTCATGCATAATCGAGTCGGATTAGATCCGACCCAGTTAGCAAAAAATCTAATTTATAAATAACAAATTTAATATAAAAAAATAAATGTAATCACATAATATTTAATAAATAATTATTATTTCATAAATTATTTGATGATTTTGTTTATATTGATTTAAAATAGGTCGATTTAAACTTATTAATAAAGAAAAATATATACTTAGAGCAAACAATTCACATTTTATTATTGTTTAAAGTGATAAATATGTGAAAATTTTAATCTTAATTATTTTAGTTAATGTTATGTACTAGTAAATAATTTATTTAATTAAATATTATATATAAAACTGGATTTGAATTCTTAGCGGATCGAATTTCTTAATTTCATATTCGATCCATTTATTTCGAATAATAAATATTTATAATTGGGTATGATCCATCTGATATTTTTATCCGACGAATATACTAAAATTTAAATTAGATTCAGATCAGATTCAAATTAAAATTCGACCCATCAAATTCTTTTTCTAATATATGGCAGAGGCCCCTTAATACGTGAAGAATAATTAGATCTTGGCACTAAATATTGGGCTGTTAAGGCCCAAACCGAAAAGAGGCTTATAATACGTAGGTATTGAGCCTTGATGTTCTTCTTCACGTATCCTTCTAAAAATTTTATTTTATCGTGTTATTTCATATTGTGTTGAATATTCTTATAATTTACTTAATATTATATTAGACACTTGATATATATAACAGATTAAAAAAAAAAGATACATTATATTCGTATTTTATTATATCGCCCTTGTACTTGTATATTTATATTTATGCATCATAACCATCCAACGGTAAGTTGAGTTTCCTTCTTATAACTACAACAAACATGAATAAAGTTTGCACAAAAACATTAATCATTAATTGATTTACAAATCATAATTACCATAGACTAATAGACTATTCAAGTGCCATCAATTATTTTGCGAATTTTTGGCCCATGAAGAAAGATCTTGCATCCCTGTCTGTACATAAATCTGCACCTCTTATTCAATCCTTATGGTTTCAACTCTGTTAAAATCCGTACTCTCATTGTTAGTCCGAATCAAGTTTTAAATAGTAAATCATCCACGTCAGTCCAAATTGAGAATAAACCATTGATCGAAACTAATTTGAATCTTGTTTGATATCTAGTCGTTAACTCGATTGTCATAACCTGGGACTTAATTGCTAGATTGGTTGTTGTAACTATGAGAGGAACTAGATTATCCTCGAATGGGACCTTCGAATATTGGAACATTAGATTTAACAATAACCCGAGACTGTTCATGCCTCTTTTATTTTACGTACATTTTTGTATGGTCTCTTTGATTGACATCTAGATTGGCAGTATGTATCCTTTCAGTTTCGTGGCAATAAATGAGGGGGATTCTTGTTAAATTCCCGACGATCTTAACCCTGTAATTTTTGCAAGAGTTTACGACAATCCCATCACAATCTTACCCAAAGTATTATATAAATTATATAAGAATTTCGTAGCCCAAGGTATTATCATCACTAATGAATTAATGCTTTTTAGCATATTCAAGTGTCGCAACGCTATTTGTAGATTACTTGTGAGTGTATATCAACTAAAGTAAAACCTATAATTTCGAAACAGTAAAACCAAAAAGGAAGAAATAGTATTAATTTTGCTTAATGTTTACGTTCAGTGAAAATGAAGCCCCATTGTAGACAAGAAACCATAGCTCTTGTGGTTATATCATAAATCATAATCATGTCTACAACAAGACATGTAAATCGGGACTTGAAATTAGTTCATATCAAACGAGTTAGGCGGAAATTGGAGTCATTGCAGAATGTCTTGGCCGGAAAGAATCTTATAGCACGACAAAACTCACTAGTCACTATTCTTGAAAGCCCCGGACGAAGAGTTTGTAATTGCTTTGACAGGAGGACATAAGTCAGGATATTCTGTAGTCGTCTGCTTTGGTTGACCTTTGTGTAAAAAAGGGTCAGTATAGACGAGTGGTCGATGTAATATAATTTTTTTTTTTTGGTGCGAATATGTAATATAATAGTTATAAATTATTGGAAAGAGCAAATTATATTTTTGATCCCATATGATTAGACCATTTGCGATTTTAGTTCTATATATTTGAAATTAGACATATTTAGTCCCATTATTTTAAAAAAATTACAATTCTGGTCTCATCCGTTAAATAATCGATGAAAAATGTATTTTTGTACTGTTAAGTGCAATTTCGGGAAAAAAATTATTGTCCATTAGGTTGTTTTTTGTGGGAGTTTGTTTATTAATATCTCATTTCAGCACTATATTATCTTAATGAGAGTGGTTCAAAATAATGTTTCAAAGTTGATTCATGATACTAAAATGGGGTATTAATAAGCAAATTCTCAAAAAAAACAACATAATGAACAGTAACTTTTTTTCCCCCCAAATTACACTTAATGAAAAAAATGCATTTTCCGTCAATTATTTGATGGGCAGGACCAAAATTGCCACTTTTTTAAAATAATGAGACTAAATGTGTCTAATTTCAAAGGTACGAGACTAAAATTACAAAAAGTCTAATCCTATGTGACCAAAAATGTAATTTGCTATTATTGTAATTTAACTAAATATTTCAATTTTAACTTTTGAAAAACAGAATTGTCCTTTTCAATTTCGAAATAAGCATTATAAAAAACAATAGAAACATATGATTAATTATCTTTCTCTCGTTTTAGAATTATAATCTACTTTACAGTAATTACATTTTCCCCCTCAAATCGCTGTTCTTACAACAATTATATGCATCAGAAGGACAGCTCTCCCTCTTCAATTGTGTATATATATATATCGACATAGCTTCTAAGTTTACTCCACATTTTCCAAAAATGGGTGACATTCATATAATCACCAACTTCCAAACCCAGAAAACAAAACCACCGCCCGAAGAAGATGAAGAAACTCTCTCTCTCTGCGATTTTCCGACGACCAACTCCGACAAGAACAGTGCCTCCAACAAGTTTCAGGACACCAAACGCCGATCCTCCTCCGAACCCTCCGACTTCTTCGAGTTCTTCAACGCCGCCGTCGAGGGCGGCGCCGACACCATGTCTCATGCAGAGGACATCATCTTCTGCGGCAAACTCGTCCCTTACTACCACCACCACAACAACAAGAACAACCAACCCCAAATCCTCAAATCCCTCTCCGCGGACGACGCTTCAAGAAAATACTCCCAGTCGCCGCCGCCGCCGCCGGATTACTACTTGAACCCCACCAGACCCGTCAACCGCCGCCGCTGCCGCAGGCGCCGCCACCCGTTTGTGAACCCGGACGGGGCGGACATTCACCGGAGTTTGTCGAAGAGCTCGGCAAAGTCCGACGGTTCGGCCAAGATTTCGAAGCCCAGCAAGTGGCCGTTTGTGTTGATGTTCGGTCCGCTGAAACTGCAGCCGGAGATGGATTTGCAGGATATGAAGAACCGGCAAACTCGCCGGAATGTCGCCGGGAGCGTGTTTTTTCCAGTGGCCGGGAGTAAGAGTAATACTCCGGCGAGGCGGCGGAGTTCTTGGGGGTATGATTTGCTTAAGGTTTTGAGCTGCAAGAGTCATGCTAGTGTGGCTGTCACGGCCTCGATTGGTCTCGTGCCTCATTTCTGAGGGAAATTTAATCGGTCATGTGTATTTGATTTGATGAAGATTAAGTTTGATCATCACTAAGTTTGAGTTTATTTTGTTATAGGTGATATTGTAATTTTTATATTTATAATATTTAAGTTAGCATATGGGTATATGGGTTTTAATTGTAATTTATGAATCTTTGGTTTGTATAGTAATGTCTCTCTATATATTATGTCATGTGTTATACATGAATAATGAATTTAATAGTTTATGGGATCCTACCATATAAGAATACATATATACTATTATATTAAGCGACAAGCCTAAGTTTGGTCTCTTGAACTCTCTATTTCTTTTTAATTTTTTTATTTTATTTGAGTTTAAAAAAAGAAATCCACCCACGTATTAAAGTAACCGTTCTCAAACTATTTTTCTGGACTATATATTTCTTTTTAAATTTTTTTTGATTTTATTTAATTAAAAAAGAAAAGAATCCACCCCACGTACAACACTAACTTAAAAAAAAAAAAAAACAAGGTTTTCTTGGAATCTCAATTTTTCAATTTTATTTGATTTAAAAAAAATCAAACACATAAAATACTATGTTGATAACTAACCTCAAATATAATTCACGTATTAAAATCTTAGTTTTTAATTTGCACACGCATCCAGTGTGCAGAATTACTAGTATCCAATAAATTAGGAGTAAGGAGTTCGGTAGGTAGCGTATGAGCAAGTTCCATAAAATTCGAGAGAATGAGCAATCTTGGAACCGCCAATGATCCATTTTGCTACACACTAAAAGATTCATAAATATTAACTAGGTAGTGACAGAATTTTGACCTAAACTACTTATGAAACATGTCACAAGTATATCCTCACTCTATATTCTTCGTAATCAATCGACCCTTTTCTGATCGAAATCAATGAAATGAGATATAAAACGAAAAAGAATTAATGACATTTTTTTAAAGAATTTCCTAATAAATCAATATCGATTTCAATTACAAATCAATCAATAACAAAAAATTTGAGGTGCAGGAACCGTTATCTTTGACACGCCTGATGAAATATTGAACTTATAATAAAGAAATATTGTTGTTTAAATGGTTTATCCTTCGTAATTTATATATATATAAAAAAAAAGAGAAGAAATCAATGTGAAAAGATTTATTAATAGATTGGATTATTAAAAGGGCCAAGTGTTCCAAACCTAGTGGTATGATGTATGTAAAGTAAAAATTACACGACAAAGCAAGAAGATAATGTATAGAATTAGCATCTAATATAATTTATATATGTTTAATTAATAATTAATGATGATTTGGAAGTAAACTAAGCTTAAGTGCCTAACGTATAGCTTATGTAAGATTACACTGTTTACACATGTATATTATAGTTATAATGAAGTCATTTCTTTGCGTCCAAGATATATATATAGTGATGAGTTTTGGCACATTTTTTATTATGATGTTCAAATTGTCAACCTAGTCTATACTTGGATTACCATGATGATGATGTCTCTACATACTCTGAGACCGAGAGTTTGGGAGTGATAATTCTAACTCGAGTTTGATTTGATTAAATTGGTATAATAAGAAACAAATATTTTATATTTGTTATTTGATAGGTGAATTTTTTTTTTTAAATAATAAATTAAATAATAAATGTAATATATTTATTTTTTTAATTAGTAGAGTATCATCGAATTAAATGTGAAATAGAATTTTCAAAGCATTCGAATGTTAAAAAGGATAAAGAACTTTGTCTTCCCATATTGGAATGAGGGCCAGGAAAATATTAATGAACATCACAAGACTCATGTTGCTCGCATTAAATAGCACCACATTCGAATTTTTCATGTATATTAATAATCAGTAATAATTTTTTGAATTCAAGAATTAAAAAAATTGAAACCTACCGTATAGGGACGTAGTCTAACAATTTTATGATGTTCTAACTTAACTAAAATTTTCATATTCGATATTTTAGATATTCAACTATTATTAATAGGAAGAAGTACATACGTGAATAATTCAGATGGAAGATAAATGCATATATTTCTTGCAAATCGGTTAAAGAAATCGTGGAATATAATCGAGAACTCAACCTTATGTATAATCAACCAACAACCCTAAAGAATACAATCGTTCATAATTTACGGATCAATAATACTATTCATATTGGAATGCCCATGAAAATAACTAACAAGAAACAACACCCGGCGATCATCCAAAATTTACTCCTGAAGATAAATGCATATTTGGAAGTGTAAATGATACACAATTGCTAAATTCAATGCAAAAGTGGGAGGAATTTTTAACCTAGCTAGTCCCAATGCAATGATGAAGCATGTTTCGAACTGAAATCATTTTAATTTATTTATTTTTTGACCAATGATGAAACATGATTTTATACTGAATATTTTAATATGTATAATAGTCTAAGTACATTTTAAGGTTTGTAATAAATGTTTTTGTTAAAAGTAATACATAATGTTGTGTTGGTTACCTTTTCTTGTGCGTTTATATTATATATATGTGAACATTGAATGGTATACTCTATGATATTATCAAATAAATTCACATTGAATTATTTGATATACAAATATTTTTAAAAATATTATTTTATCATGCCGTATTGTATTATATCAAAGACCTATCAAATAAATTTTTTTAAAACAAATTCACATCAAAATATTTGTATTATATCATGTTGGAATTACGACGTATGGTAGAGTAAATGTGACCTATTCACATTCCTAATAAATACTTCTAAAAAGAGTAGATTTAGCTTTACATAAATCTTGACCAAGAACAAGAAAATTCCCAAAATACTAATCATGAATGTCAAAAGTAACTAAAAATGCGGAATTTTATGCAACCCACTTGAATAATGCCATGTGGGGATTGCACAAACTTTCATGTTTTTTTTTTTTTTTTTTTCAACTTTCATGTTTTAATGACCCACAAAACAGCCCACTTAAATAGTAATAAAATAGGAAGCATTTTATTGTCTGAAATAGGCCACATTTGTTCATGATAATTGAAGACATCCTTTTGGCCTTTGGGGACATTTTCCCATGTTGATCATTGCATTCTTTTTGTCTGGAAATTCATCTCTATTGGACTGCTGTAGGTTGCTAAATGTGGCTACAACATATGCACCTAGAGAGATGCTTTCTTGTTGACCTTATGCTACAAAGAATTTCCCTTATGTTCGGAAAATTACAAAAGCATTAGCTATTAAAGAATCGGCATTACATCTAAATACGCCAACTCTTGAGTCAATATTTAATTTTGAATGCATGATTGTAGTATCATGAGGGAGGCTGTCAAAGCTCGGGTATGTCGGGAAAGTTTTCCTCAAATCTCAAGGGAAGTATGTGTAATTAAGCCAAACCTCGAGATGTCAAGGAAGTTTTCTCAAACCTCAGGGGAAGTGTGTAGTTACAACAAACCTTAGCAGAAGTGCGTGTGTAATTAAGCCGAACCTAGGGTATGTCAGGGTACTTTCTTGAAGCTCCAGGGACATGTATGTAATTTGGTGAACCCTTAGGGTATGTCGGTGTAATTATTCCTACATGTATAAACATACGTACATAATGTTCTCATCCATGTACACATGAATATAACTACAAATCCCAAAACCAACTATTCTGTTCATCCAATATGTTGAAAAACAAGTTGCTTCAGATTATTCCTAACTAACAAAACTAATAATTCTACTGTTAATCCAATGAATCACGAGCATGATCTACACCTCAAGCATGCAAGAATCTATCTATACCAAAAAAATTAATCAAAACAAAACACCACAAAGGCTGAGAAACTTCCCATTGTTAATTGCAAATGTAAACCCCACTTGCATACCTGTGATCAGTCTCATAGAAATCAATCTTCCCTTCAGAAGCCGGTTTTAACATAATCCCAGACAAAGATTTATCGCCTTGAGCAGAAAACTTTACATAACCTTCGATTTCCATGTCTACTTCATCTTCATCGTCAGCAATGTCAATCGGCATTCTTGCCCTCAGTCTACCAGGATTTCCCTTCAATGGGATCTCATCAATATGCCATTTCAATTCTTTATCTGACCGATTCAACATAGCTTTAGGCGACACTTTTAACAGAGTAGGATCAACAGGTAGTTTGACAACAATTGTCACATTAGTCAATGGAGCTGGCAAATCAGGGTTAGAAGCATATTGCACCATGATAGAGAGTAAGGTCCCGATTAACCGTTTGATTAGCCGGATTCTTATAGGCAATGGAGTCATACGAGGCTGAATGCTATACTTCATAATCTGCATAGGTTCATCTGAGGGAGCTGTCCTAACATGAAACAAGCCTTTTTCCAAGCTGCTCACTTTCGAATTCTGTATTACAAAACGCTTAACGCGCTCCGTATTTTCAATCTTGAACGAAAATTCAGTTTCTTGATTCTCTGAGGGGTCTTTCTTCGGAGGCATGGTTTTAAGGTAAACCATGCCCATTAATCCAACTCTAGTAAGAATGGATTCTCTGAATTCTGCACTTATTTCTTCCACAATATACATTTCTGGACCTTTCATCTCAGTCTTTTTAACCAATACATCCTCTATTTTTTCCCCGGCACCATCTTTAGCATCAGCAGCAGCAGGAGGTGCTGATACTCCCAATAATTCCAACCCACCAAGACCTTGATCCTTCGGAACCTTCTTGGATCCCACAAACTCTGACGCATCCAATCCTCCACCCCAAGCATCATTAATCCCCTCAAAATCTTCAGGCAGAGTCGAGCTATCGTTAGCAAACTCAATCCCACCATAGTTCCCTTCGAATCCTTCAACACCGATATGGGTCGACTCAGTAGCTGCAGGTGGAGGTAGTGTTGTCACTTCAAGCCCTGCTAAAGCTTTGCTCACATCAGAAATGCCAGTTTCCTTATCTTTCTTGAATCCTTCCATCAACATTTCATCTGGATTGTTGATCTTATCACTAGCTGCAAACGGATCCTTTTCGCATTCGTTTTCTTCAGTCTTAGCTAATTCCTTCTCCTCACCTTGCTGGGAAAACACCAATGTGGCCTCAGCTACTTCATCTCCAGCCGCTAACGTCTCCGCAGGAAGCTCGAAAGATGCTTGTGAAAATGTCTGAACCCCACCTTCATGATCCAGAGCTTGATTCTCCACCGTAGCCCAATTATCCGCTCCCCGGATCTTGCTCTCGGTGTGAACCGCAGAATGAACCATTTTAGCAACGCCATCGGCGTGCATCGACGCCAGCATCGCCGTAAGCCTGATATTACTAACGCCCCTCAGAATTATATCCAGAGCCATGTAAATCTCCGTGTACTTCTTCCCCAATTTCTCCGGCGTCACATCCACGCCGCGACAAGCGCCAACGACAACCGAAACCGCCTGATTGACGATGTGAATGCACTCGAAAACGTTGTTGTGGGAATTATCGATGGTGGTGACGGCGAGAACGTAGATTGAGTTGACGAGGCGGTAGACGACGCGGTAGCGGGACTCGACGCCGACGATGACCTGGCCGGAGGAGGCGGCCAATGGGTCGTCTCCGAGGGAATCCGCGGCGGAATCGGCGTTGTTGTAGGCGGCGGAGCGGTGGAGGTTCTTGGCGAAGGAGAGGCGAATCTCGCGGAAGGCGGAGAGGGCCATGAGAGCGCGGGAAGGGGGAAACCATTCGCGGGTTTGGAGAAGTATGTCGGGCCCCGTCGCCGGTTGGAGAGACAAAGCTAAACACGACATTTTTGGATCCTAATTGGCGATTTGATTCGATTGATTAAGGATATTGATCAGGGATTTCGATATGGTTTGGGATTTTCACGAAGAGAGAGCTGAAATTGTGATGGGGGATACCTTACTGAAGCTCGAGATCAGTGATCATTTCATCAGACTTGTTCTTGCCGCCATGGATTGTTGCAGAGAACGGAGAAGACGAGGAAGGGGGTGGGTAATGTACAAGCTTTCACTGCACAGAGTACAAATGTCATGGAACGTGTGCTTGGCACAATCTGTTATAGTTTTTTGGATAATTGCCGCCTCACCCCTGACTTTTGCTTATTTACTAACTAACCCCAAGATTTTGGTTTTTTGCGAACGGGTCTTTATTTTATTTCTCACCTATGATGCACACACTTTTAAAAATATCATTTTACCATGTCTTGTCAGACACACGTGTCCAACACTCCTCACGTGAGAACTTCAAGAAAAAATCTGTGTCGTATCCGTGCTGTATTTGTATCGATGTGTCTTTATCCGTACATCATAGTTTCTCACTAATGATTTAAAGAGTATTTATCATTTGTAATGATCTATTATAATAGTTGAGTATTTTTACATCTATATCCCCGTGAAATTAAGTAACTATAACTCGTATCTTCTTAGATAAAAATATTATAGAACCAACCCTTTCAAGTTTAAAAAATTACAAATAAATTCATTTTGGTAGGATTTTTCATGATTTTTTTTAAATTAACTATATTTCACAACTAATTACTTCGTCACAACAACCCACACATCTCAAGTGACTGACAAATAATTTATGAAGAAATAAGTTCATTTATAATTTTTCAAATTTGAAAGATAGATTATATAATATTTTTTTTTAAAAAAGCACGAGTTGGAATTACCTAATCATACAAGGTTACTGAAGTAAACGATAGTTTATTTAATATTAACTTTCCATAATTTATAGTTTACAAAAGAATTCTTCAATTATTGTTCTTTCGCCCATTTTACAACCATGTCAAGCTGCTTCAACAAGTTCGAAAAGGGGCTTCCACAAGTTCGAAAAGGGGCAAAAAAGAAAAAAAAAACTATAATATAATCAACAGGGCTAATCTGTAATTTAATGCTATTTTAAGGTGGAAAGCGCACTTAATCACAAGAATGGTAGCAGTAAAACTATGAAGAGAACACGCTTTACAAACACATCACAAAAGAAAGAACAATAAGAGCCCATTAAGTGCTCAAACACTTGATCACAACTTATTCTTTCCAAGGAATTACTTTTGAAGAGAAGATATACATACATTCAGCTGTACTTATATATTCTAACCTGAATTCTCTATTCATGTTGCATCTAACTGTGTTTATTTCTGATTTATTTCAAGCACTGCAACAGACACACCGTTGGATCCGACGTGCAACGGCTCTTTGAGAACGTCGAGAGTTCGTTCAAATCTGATGTAATATCAACACTTGAGCTGAAGAAAGCCCTCGCTCGTACAAGACTCCGTCACCGACGAAAATCCACAATCTATCGAGAAATGGCACAAACAAGTTAGATTTTTGAAGTGGCGGCACGAGTTTTGAGTTATTCTGCAGTATACGTAGTATTCGTATGCATAACAAGTTGGGAAGTTGTATACATACCTCTTTTTGAGCTCACAATCAATGCTTATTTACATGGCTCAGCTTGAATAGAGCAAGAAAGGAACTGCAGAAATAAAAAGTATGAAATTAGCAATCAGAAACGCATGTATAACATTGGGAATGATCTTGCAAAATAATCAATGGAAATGGCGAGAAATGAGCATACCGACTAAAAATAGGGTTAACATCAAAGCTAGAACAAAACGTATAGAATTGACTGGAGACATTGGCGGCACATGTACTTGTCTTTGACTCCTATGGCCTCCTCTCAACTGCTGAGAACGAGGGAGAAATATTCCTCGCATTTAATAATAATGAAGTACTGCAATTTAAAAATATCTTGACAAGCAAATATAATAGGAAGACGCAACTGATCGATTAAACAGGGGCAGTGCAACACATGTTATATAATAATGAACTTAAAATCAAATATTTATCACTAAGTGTCAATGGGCAAGCAGGATATTTATAAAAATATTAGAGATGAAGTCAACCAAATTGATTAATCTGGTCCGATGGCCAACAGGGGTTGGTCCAAGTGGTTACTGGATTCATTCTTAAGGGCAGGTTTCGAATCTCGATTAAGTGTGCATGTGTTAAAAAAAAAAATAAATAAATCTGGTTTGATGTACTGTAGAGTGTTAGACAGGGGGAGTTTTTGTAATTTCCCAAACCTCAGGGTAAATATGTGTAAGTAGGCCAAGCCTCAGGGTATGCCAATGTAATCATCCAAATTTTAGCATCTCTAACATACCTGATTTATCCAACTGATCATTTTCATCTGTGTATGACTCAGCACACCTCTAGTTCCCGCACAATTTTCGCTTCGACACCTCCAAAAGAAAGGCCTGAAACCCTTCTCTTTCGGTGTTGCTTCTTCAATCACACCATTCTTCTCTCTATCATCATTATCAACAACAATCTCCAGAAGTGTGCCACCTGGCGAACTCCTGGCCCTACGGTTGCTCGTGATTCTATCAGCTTGATGGCTAACCTCGTCACCCGTCTCAAGAACTTTGTTTTCTTGAAGCTCTATACCAATATCCTCAATACTCATGACAACGTCTTCTGAATAGGAATCCTTTATTGTACTGCTTTTATCACTTTCATCTGACGTTCCAGAAAGAAAAAGAGCCAAGTCATCACATTCTTCTTGATCCAAATTTACCCAACAAAACGGATGTTTACCCTCCACATTTAATGATTCTTTTAGCATGTTTTCAACAGGGGAAATCTGATCTTCGATAGCTGTAACAAATTGTCTATGTCGAGTAATTGTAACATCATCTCCTTTATTTCTGTAGCTTAGACGAACAGCCCTTTCAAACTCTTCAAGCTATATTACATAACAACCCATATAGTGGAAAAAAAGAACACGAAACTCGATTAAGGATTACGTGGGCTCAACTAGAAAAAGAAAATCAGTAGAACTAATCAAAGACTTCAGCAAAACTTTTTCTGACATAAAAGAATCTGACCTGCCATTTTGCAGTGCCTAAAGCCATTTGAAGCTCTCTACTAAGTTCATCTAAGTCCTGAGGTATTAATCCTTCTTTTCTTGCTTTGATCCATGTTCTATAAGCTGATTCCATTCTACAACACAGCAACAATGGCAAAAATTGTTATCTTTCAAGCAATTGTTGTTGGAAAAGGAAAGAGAAAATGTTAAAATCTATCTAATTACATTTATAATGACAAGAATTCAATCTTATCAACCAAACTCAGTAATCTTAGCAATCTAATTTCCTACAATTGTTTTTTCCCTTGTTGATTACCAAATAAATGCAATTACAATTATATGAGAAGCACAGCTCACCTAACTAATCAAACATTATTTCCAAACATACCAACCAAAACAAACTAAAAAAACCCAAAAAGTGTAACCATGAATGGATCAAAGCTAGACAAAACAAAAATAAAATAAAACAAAAAAGAGGGGATTTTTCAGAATCACCTCAAAACCATCCCAACAAACAGATCTCATCAAAAAAAGACAAATTACAAACATAATCGCGCAAGAATGAATCTTTACAAGGCTCAACGCAAAAACCCACAAAATAAACCAGTCCCAGATCAACATACATCAAAAAGATCAGAAATTTAAGAGAAAAAGAGCAGAAAAAACTCAAGAAATGACACACAGAACACAAACTCACATATCAGCAGATTGCTGAACCTCCTCAGCTGCAGAAAAGAAGGTGTCTTTCTGCCATAAATCAAAGCTATTCGCAACCAACATCTTTTTCCCCTCTTCCTTCTTCGTTGCCGACAATAACACAACGCGAAGACGACAGCTTCAATACAAATGTATATACATAAAAATATATGTATATTTGCGTTATTGTCGTGCCCTTTTTGTCCCTCTTCTCTTCTTTGCTAAGGGCAAGCAAAGCAAAGAAGGAAGAGAGGATTAAGAAAGCAGACAACAGAAGAGAGAGAGAGAGAGACGTAAGAACGAATCTTATTATTGCTTCGACTTTTGCTTTTATTTCGTTCCTATTATCTCTGCAACTTTTAGGCCATGTCTATTTTTTGGGTTAATAATGTAATAATTGGTTTTGATTAGGTGTGAACAGGTGTAGGGGTAAAAAATGAGGTCAACCAATCAACAAATAGGGCTCTTGTCACATGGCAATTTGGATTTTGGAGTTGCTTTATTAAATATTAACTATTTTTCCCATTATTTTATAAATTATAATTTAATTTTCGGGGAATTCCCGAAAACTCCCCAAATGATAAGTCCAATTTCTTTTAACTCCCCATTTTCAAAAATGATGTATTAAAACTCAAGAATCGCGTATCTAAAACCCCAAATGATGTATTTGAAATACAAGGAAAAAATCACGTATCTAAATCCCAGAATCGCGTATCTAAATCACAGAATCGCGTATCTAAAACCCCAAATGATGTATTTGAAAATGGGGAGCTAAAAGGAACTTTTTAAACCCATGGGGAGTTTTCTTTAATTTTTTGCAAGAAAAGTTTTCTTAATTTAAATGTTTTCAATTACTTGGGGTATGCCATTTCTCAAAATTATCTAGTTTGAGCTCACACCACGGCCGATGGCGGAGTTGGTGGTCGGTTATGATGCACATACATTTCTAAAAAATATCATTTTGTCGTATTGGATCGTATCGTGTTGTATTGGGCATCTGTGTCGGATACGGTATCCGTGTCGGACACCGTATCCGACACTTCTCACGTGGAAAATTAGACAATCTCTAACTAACCTCAAATATTAGTTTCAAACACCGTATTAGATACCTTATATAGTCAATTTAAGAAAATGTTAGCATGTTATATTCTTATAGATATTATTTTACGATCTTCTGTATTGTCGAATATATTTATCATATCATGTTTATATTAATATTGCTAAACCAATATTTATAAAATTACTATAAATATTTGAGAGATACTATAGTTGACTTTTATTTTTATTCTCTTTTTTAATTTCTTTGTTTAATTATGTTGGACGCTGAGTCACACCACCTTAGTCATAGTCGCACAACCAACATTATCACTATGAATTTAGTGGTTCAAGATTTTTAGTAATAGATTTATTGCATAATTATCCCATCTTAAACCAGCATCATTTGATTATTTGATTGACAAAATATAATTACTCTCTCTCTCTCTCTCTCTCAAGAGAGATTCTTCTCAAAATCTCATGTTGCGTTGGAATCCCATTCGAACTAAGGATTCTGGTGGTTCCGGAGATTCCAGCTACAGGAGAACCAGGAATGGAGAGATTTCCCCCCTTTTCCACCCGACTCTTTGGTTTTAGAAACGCTGGTATTAAAAATGAGTTATTGTCTTTCTCCGAACCTTACTACCCAACCTGAGAACGGACAACCAATGCGCTCCACTTATTGAACATGATTCTATGGTCGGTCCGGGACCCCTGGATGCCGAAGGTGCCCTTGGGGTGTCTGGTGTCTCTCTCTCTCTCATACACACACATAACAGGATCAAATTTGCAGACAGCAGAAGCTGAGCAGAAAGAAACTTTTCAGCTTTTAAAGCTTTTCAAGTTAGACCTTCAACCTTAAGAGCTTTTGTCTTTGCAAGTTAAAGCTGAAAAGCTATAAGCTAGTAAAAGAAACCACCATTAAAATGACTGAGCAGTTTAATTAAACTGGATAGTTGTGTAATTCAGATTCCAACAACTCACAACCACCATTACAAGAAGTTATGATCGAGGCGACGATCTTCCTCTGCAAGCTCTTGAACTCCATTGCAAGCTTCACATCCCAACTTGCCGTTTCCCTACAAGAACGAAAACATGTAACCGAGACATAATTTTCTCGACTATTTCAAGAAAAATAATTACAAAGACACCCCGTGTAAATATGTAATCACATAAATCTCCCTTTTCGGTGTCAAAGTTGTTGTTGCATATAAGGATGCATAATTCGAGCTCCACGAAGAATTTTTGTCAGTTTGATTTGAGTATCAGAAGGGTTTATTTGTAAATCTAAAACTATAAGGGGAGGAGCTTGTAATTACAAACAGTTACACACGCAAAGGTACCAGTCTTCTTGTTTTTCATCACCAAGGGCTTCCATCATTCCTTCAAAAGTAGAGCTCAAATCTCTAAGCACATCAAGATCAGTTTCCAAGAGTTCCCTTGTCTGAAATAAGCATGCAATAGAGTATAAGAACAGATTATTTTTAACAATTAGATAATAATCGAGCAGTAGAGAAGTTTACGATGGTGCTTGATTGCCATGCTGGATTTCTAGCTCTCCGGAGATGGTCCAGCAGTGGAGGTGGCAAACCATAATGGAAGATTTCATGGTTCTTCAAGAGCCATGTCCCACGAACCATATGAGAGCTCCATTCTGGTGGGCGTGGTCCATTTCCTGATTCTTCATCCTCACCAATTTCAAAATCTGATATCGGAAACATAAATAAATAATAGTTACAAAATTGAAAGGTACCATAAAAAACACAAATTCCAAATTCTTTTGAAGTGTTTACTTAAGGGAGTGTCATAAACTCTAAGATAAGTAGAATTGAAGTGTCTTGTTTTGCCGCTTCTGCTTAAACTAAGCATCCTACAAGAAAATAACTTTTCAAGAAACTTACCGAGTGGAATAACATCATACGGATTATCCCCTTTTGATAAGAAGCCATAGAAAGTTAATAGATGAGAATTGGAGAAGTTTCCATAACTAAGAAAACATTGCTCTCCCGAACGGCATGCTCTTGATAAAGGAAATTTCAATGAATTTGTGGTTGCATCTATTTTCCCGTAGTGCATAATGTGAGGGCAAATCTGTTTGAAAAAAACGAAGAGTTAAGCTATATAAAAACATATCAATACATACTTCTATTAATTTGTAAAGAAGTATCCCATATTTGAGACAAAATAAATTACCGAGTGATTGAGAAAGCCAGCAAAAGGAATTAAGCACGTTCGCAGCTTTCCATCACTGAAGATAACCTTCATGCTATTTGAGTACCATAGCTCACAAGCCCACAGAAACTGCTCCCATGTGTAGAATTCCGGTAGAAATATATCTGGATAATGTTCGCATAATGCAGGAAACAACTCATCATATTGCGTGCGTAAGTGCTGAAACAAAAGAAAATAGAAAATAAATATTATCACAGTCCAATTCATACCTTAATATTGAACTTTATATCAAATAAATGAGTAAACATTATACGTGGGCATAAATACATTAAAATGCCAAACAAAAGAAAAGAAACTAGAAGTGTTCAAAATACCTCTTTAGCTTGAATAACCTCTTCTAACAACAAGGTTCCATCTAAAGACATAACGGCCTCGATTCCAAAGCTCAATCCTGAATTTTGTAGGAAAAATATATTTAATGGTGATGTACATATATTAACCTCATAAATGCAGGAAAGAAGATTGAGATGTACCAGTGTTAAAATGTTCAGGAAGTGTATCAAAATACAATTTAAATCTGGAACTCTTATTGTGTTTCTCCTTCATGCTCCACAAAAGCAACATTGTCTCCTCAGAAATACGGTCAATTTTTCGAAAAATAGGAAACTGCCATCAAGAAAAGATTTTTAAAAGTACTGTCCGTTTAAGCTTAATCTTGAATAAGTTAAAATAATAGATGTAAAGAGGACCATTACCATGTCAGAGTCATACAAAAGCTCCTCAGATATGATGACAGATAGAGGGATCTCTAGTGCAATATCCCCAACTTTTAGGTCCTCAACAGCAATGGCTCCTCTTCCTGATCCTTCGACATCTTAGCATGAAATCAAGAAAATCAAATAACAAATATTTCAGTGTAGTCCTCATTTTAAATATAACAACAATTTTAAAATTCACACACACAGGCACACACCAAAACAGAGAAAACGAGGGGCACTCACGAGCAATTTCAAGTTTCGTGTTTACGCCATTATTCAGGCACCAATCTGATAAACATTTTTCCTTTTCAGAAATGGAGCCTCGAACTATTTTCGTTTCTTCACTAAATCTGTTTCCTACTTTATTGATTCTATCAACAACTTCATCTCGTAAATTCTTCTTTATACTTTGCAATGTGTGGTTGCGACTGCAGATGGACTTATCGATGGCTTCAACTATTGAATGGAGAGCTTCCAGCTCATTCCTAGGCGTATTAAAATCCCCCACATTAACTACATCTCCTCCAAAATAAAGCTCAACCTGGAATTCAGAAAACCACCTTATATTGAAATATAAGATGTGTAACTATATTCTTGAATAGCGTAAGAAATTACTCGAGCTTTTCCATGTTAAAAATGCAGTGAAAAAGGTTACCTCGTTGAAGTTTATGATTCTAGCTTGTTGAAGCAATATATTCAAGTAATTTTTTAGCTGATCAGGATTCGACGAGCTTTTAACACTGATGGGAGATGCCAAATCAAAGCCCATATCCTCGAGTAGTTTCTATCACCAAACAACATAGTATTTGTGGTAAGGAATCAATAAAGAGAATGGCTTTTAATTGATTAAATGCAGTTTCATTACAAAAATAACAAAGAGGCATTTGCTGAAACATAATTTGAAACCAAAAAATCTCGAACCTTCTTCTTCTGGAATAACGGGTCAGTCTTAGAAAGCTCAAGAACCAACTTAAATTCATCATCGTTCTCACGCTGCCAAAAATCAATGGACAACGGATTAGCTGTTTAGTAAAAAACCTCCATTCTTGATACAGAAACTAGAGAAATCAGCACTCATAGAAATTGAAAAAAAAAGAAATACCCGTAACAAGAATCAATACATATAAATTAAAGGAAAATATGAACAGAAATGGCAAGAAACTAACGAATTTCCATATCCCCATAACCAATTGTTCAAAACAATCCAGGTACACATGTATGCCAAGATAGCGTATTCACAGAGGAGACAACTCACAACCAAAAGCTATACAAATGTCCACAAGTAGATAGAGGAAAAACACACACAATAAAAGGTGCTTGTGCGTGTTAGACTAACGTTAACCTCATCAACTTCCATGGCGGAAAGTGAGACAGTCCCTAGCGGCTGAGTAGCAGTAGCAGCTCTAAGAACTGAAATTGAAGTCGGTATATATAAAGTCGTTAGTAGCATCTCTAACTCGCGTTTGTGGAAGCAGCGCGTTTAATGCGAATTTAATGGGATTGGAAAACACGAGTACTTTTCGTTTAAGGCTGAGAATTATTGCTGGGCTTTTCTAATTTGGACCGAAATTCTATTAGGGTTGGGTGTCACCTCGATACATAGTTTGCACAAATATTACTATATAATTTTTTAAAATTTATTACGTGAGAATTATCCGATACACATAACAAATTATGTTAAATAATATTTTTCAGTCCAAGTGATCTGGGATAGTCGCGTGAAGTGTTTGGTCATGGAGCAAGAATTTGAGTTATCACCCATGACGTAGTAAAAAGAACAAGGAAATATCTTAGTGTTAAATACTTAATATCACGAGGAAGGATGTTACATCGGTAACTTATTGGAAGTCAAATTAATCCAGACACTTCCATAGTTTGGACGGTTTGACCCAGGGGCCAGAAGATTAGTAGTTGCATGTCATTAGAGCTCTTAATTCTAATCCACAAATAATTTATTTTCAACAAGCTTAACAAGGTGCATGCATTTATACTAACATGTTCACTTATAGAGATTATTGTACCTTTAATTTATATGAAACAAATAATACCCTAGAAGTCGTTTATTTCTATATATTAGGATGGACGGATTAATTTACAACCCATAATAAATTATTTATTTTAATGGGTGATAGACTTGTGGTTTAAGAGCAAGTCTGGTAGATTTGTAGGAATAAGTATGAGATATTTGCTTTGTGCAAATGCCATTGTTAATTTGCCTATCTCAAACAACTAATGTAAACAAGTCATTTTTTGTCTTTTGGGCAATTAGTCCAATTTTTATATTTTACTAACCAGAACCTACTAGATTACTCTCTAGTGAAATAAACGACTTCTAATATCCACATTGAAATTTATGAACTTGTTATATCATCCTAATTCAAGGAAGAAATTAAGGGAAAATAAATTAGAGAACAAAAGCTAATTTAGCAGTAAAAATAACAAGTAATTTCACAATTAATCAGGTTTGAGATCTCCCATTGTATGTTTGTGTTTTATCTCTTGTTTCACTCATATGCATGTGTCAAATGTATAAAAAGGTCACTCGGATTAGGAGAAAGAAAATAATTGTGATATAAATTTTTTTTTTAAAAGATCTCTCCCCTAATTTAGGCTGCCTATTTATACACTTGTCGTGTGTATACGAGTGAAATAGGAGATGAAAATAAATATGAAATAGGAGCAATAAATGTATTTGAATATTCGAGGGTTACCTTCGCAGTTTGAGATAGAATCGTCCTCAAATATCAAACTAAAAGTAAAGAAAAAAAATAAAGAAAGAAAATGCATGGAGCTATATAAGTTGACGCCAAAAACAAAACCCTAGAATCAAGCACAGTAACCCTAGCTAAAAAAACCATCATATTCTTGTTCTGTCCGATTTAACTCAATTAGTTTCCATTAATGGATTCAAACAACGTCCCTGGGCTATATCACAACCAGCCTACTTCCAGAATTCCAGTGAACTACACGACACATCCCATTCCTGTTGCTCATGATCATTCTTCAAACCTGTTTGATATTCCTGGCCTCAAATTTAATCCCAGCGATGTGGAACTCGTTGATTTCTACTTGAAGAACAAGAACAAGAACAACAGTCTGGCACTTTCCCCGAATTGGATCTATGAATTTAGCTTCTATAATCATACTCCTCATGATATCTCAGGTAATAAAATAGAATCCAGCTGCGGCTGATTTCGTTGTTCTTATAACTTGATTAATTAGTTTTTTGTTTTTGTTCTTTTCGGTCATCAGAGATGTTTAAAGCAAACGGGAACGATGACTACTGGATCTTCTTCACTCGAAGAAGCAAGAAATACTTGGGAGGTACGAGGCCTGACAGAGCCGTCGCAGGCGGCCGCGGCTACTGGAAAGCCGAAGGAGTTGACAAGAAAATCGAGAACCATGGAGCCCATGTTGGGAACAGAAAGCTCTTGGCTTACTATGATGGCAACTACAAAAATGGGGAGAAAACAGATTGGCGCTTGCATGAGCTAATTGAGAAGAAAGCCCCAGAGCCCGTTAATAAAGACACGATGATGGTATTAGTTTATGTATTCATTATTCTCCTCCAGTGATAAATTTATTGCATCTTCCCTTACAATCATTATCTGATAATCATTATGTGATTCACACAGTTGGAGGATTGGGTGGTCTGCAAGCTATATAAGACCAAAACAAGCAAAAGAGGGAGCAAAAACGTTCAAATCGGGCTGAATCCACCTTCTTTCCCAGCAAGAATTACTGTAGGCATCAATCCTGCTGCAAACGGGCAAGAAGAGGACCACAGCTCGCCTGAATTTTTCGGGCTGCCGGATGCAGGATGGGCTTTCACTAATATCGAGCAACAAATTCCTAATGAGCTTGATTTGGGCTGCGCGGAGCTGAGGAATGGGGTTTAATTAATCGTTAATAATTCAGTTTTAATGTTATGTGTTTCTATAATTACTGCATCGTTGTTCTGGTTGTTGTGAGAAACAGCGTGTGTGAGTTAAACGTTGGCAATAATTGTTTGGGAGAAATGTAATTTTAATTTGGACATGGAAGTTCTCATTTTGGTAATTAAATTTTATAACTTTTAGAAATTTGTAATGTTTGATTTTTGTCGGTAAATTAATTTATTGTCGAACAACCGCGTAGAAATTTCTGACAATAAATTTTTAACTTTTTGGAACAAATCAAATATACATTACAAATTTTTTAAAAAGTTACATGACTAAATAGAATTTCGAAATTACTAAATTACCAAAATAAAAAATTTATAGGAGTAATTTTATATTTTCTCCTAATTATTTAATAGTCCTGAGCATTGATATCATATTATTCTGTTGTGTACAATATCATTATGAATTTATATATATTACGAAGATCCTTTATTTCTTTTATTAGGAAAATTGGAACTAGGAAGGTATTCGTAAAGTATCATATATATGGGTTATGTGCCTAAAAGAAGATTCGACTAACATTGAACCTTCTCTTAATGTAAGTAATTCAAGATCGTATTGAAGTTGATAGTAACCACAGATTAAAGCTCTACTCCTCTATGATACGATCGAAACTACCACACTCAACTTCTAATTCATATTCTTTCATTTAGGGGTAAACAATATTCATCATATTCTTTATTTTTATTTTTGAGTGTAATATCCTATTTCATGAATATTTAAGAGCGTAAACCAAACTCTCTATAAAAAGCGACTCAACTTCTAATTCATATAAATAAAATGCTATGATGCACGGATACGGACACGGCGACACGGACACGACACGACACGGATACGGTGACACCGATTTTTTCTTGAATTTCCCACATGAGGAGTGTCGGACACGGTGTCCGACACGAGTGCCCGACACGACACGGCACGACACGGCAAAATGATATTTTTAGAAGTGTCCGTGCATCATAGATAAAATGTTTCTCATACATTTTGTTGTTTTGAAGTGCATCATTTTGTGAAGAGCTAAGTTGCATCTTCTTTTCAAGCAACACACATGTTACTATCATTGAGAACACAACACAGTAACTTAGATAGTCGATGTGACTTATTTTTGCCATTGAACCTATAATGTAAGAGTAACTTAGTTATAGGTTGGGTTATCGTTACTCTTAATTCAATAGTGGTGTAAGTCTCATATGTAGTAGTTGAAGCTATATATGTCGAAGTTATGAGCTCAAATTCTATGATAAAATAAGAGCGTTCACCCTCAAACTTTTGGCTCAAAGAACCTTTTTGGTAGGTCTTCCAATTGTTTTTGCGATTTCTATCGCTTTTGGGTAGGGCCGGTCGGTTTATGGGCATAGGATTTTATGCTCGGTACATCCTCGAGCGCTGTATCTAGCTTGCACCATTGCTTGGGATGTGGCATATGTTCACTAAGTCCTAAAGTAAGGGATCAGAGAAGAAGAGGTTGGTTCTCCACAAATGATGCCCAAATAATAATTTCCTAAAATAATTAAGAGTACAATCATTCAAAATTTATATTAGTGAGAGCACGCCTATCAAGTCTAAGGCTCGAGAAATTTATTTCTTAATTGATTTGAGGGGACGAACATCGAGGGTCCTCTTCTCAATAGGATAAACACGAGGGTTAGATCATATCATCATACAAGAGGTTAGAACGTGAATTAACTATATTTCCATGAGAAAGTTTCTTATCTTCTGCCCGCTTATTTGTTTGTTCTTGCGGTAATTGACGACTTTTAGGTGAAATGGTTGTCCCTCAATTCGTGATCTTTCAATAAACGGTTCCTATAGAATTAACTACAAGTTAGAATCTCCTATATACACAATTTTTATTTTTTAGTGTGTTAGAGCAAAAATTTCATCTTGCTCTGCAAATGATAGAAATTTTTTTTTTTCAGAATCAATCATTTTTTTTAAAAAAATAAAAATTGATGAAGAAGACCGTGAGATATGATATTTTAAGGAGCTCCCCCCTCATTTATTGCTGAAAAAAGCGCTGAGATCAAACGAATCAATCCAATTGTGTCCAACAAAAACAGCAGAAATGACCGTGAAATCAATCAAACTTAACAAACTTTTTGTTCATTGTTCTGGATATATAATTCTGATTTCATCTCGGGAAATTGGAATAGGACAGAAAATGAATAATTAACAATAAATTCGAACATGTGTCTCATTTTTTCTCCTCAATTAAATTAATCTTTACCATGAAAAGTCCAACCTTCCTCTCCCCTTCCATAAGCAACATTCATTCCCCTCAGCCCCAGTAAATTAAACGGAAGAAGCCCTAAATATTAAGATAAATTTGCAGAAAAGTATGGATTTTGTGTACATGCATTTCAATCATCATATAAACATACACTCAGTACTCAGATAAATTTGCACAAGAAATCTTGCATGCGTTGTTATATTTACTATAAAATAAAGAAACTCGCAATAAACGTTGAACCAATAAATTAACTGGAAGTAAAACAAATATTGATATCTGAAACATGAGAACTGATGAAAGACGAAGATGGTTTGATTGATCTTACCTTGCTAAATCGAGAGGAAAAATACTTAGATGCATTAATATCAGCTCCTCGTTCTTAACTTATCAAATCTAATCTTTACCCTTTTTTTAAATTTAATTTCCTTATGTCTATGTATAATTGCACACGGATCCTAAATATTCTTATTTATTCCCTTTTATATTAATTAAAAGTGAGAATAATGATTCAAGCACACACGGTAATCGAGTTAGATTTCACCAAACACATTTTGATCAACCTACTTTTCATAGATCATCATTAATTAAATAATAATGCGAAATAAAGATTGCACTCCAGAACAAGAAACCTTGCTACTATTGTAATCATGTACAATTACTACACCAGAAGCAGCCCACAACGACAATTTTAAGAAATTTTTTAGGCCATGCATGATAATTGATAATTAAATTTAGGGCAAATTACATCCAGGTCTCCTGAGGTTTGTCATAATTACAATCCGCGTAGACCCTGTGCCACCGCCAACTACCTATAAGTCGCCACGTGGACTACACGTGGCAGGCTTACGCGGACCGCCCATGGATCCATCATCGATCTCAATCCCCTCGTCCGAATCGATCCGATCCTGATCCCTCTGCACAGCGGATCAGGGTTTTGACCCCCGAGGTCGGTACCCTACGTCACCCGACACCGAGATGTCCTAAAGTATCCTTGTCGGGACACGTGTCGCCCTCTCATTCCTCAAGATCAGCGTACTACAGTGTATTCAATGCTACACAATGCCTGTCTACACCGAATGAGGAAAGAAGGTACGTTCGACCCCAGCCTGCCCTGTTCCGGCATCCGACCAACTGATCGATCGCCTGCGGCACAATTAATGCATAATCGCGGTACACGCACTACTGTGTTAATTGCCAAGGGCTATAAATACGCCTCCTTTGAACAGTACTTGTTAAGCCTTTAAGAGCATTTATTTTGCATTCCTTGCATTTATTTCTCTCACAAAAGATCCCATTACTGACTTGAATATCGGAGAGCCAAACTTGGGTAAAATCCTAAGTCCCCCAAGTTGGCCTTCTGGCTTACGTGTGCTAGTGTTTTCAGATCGGTAAAGAACCCACGTATATAGGGGTGTGCATAATATGGGAACCGACCAAAACTTCGATTACCGAACTGAAATTTCGATTCGGTATTCGGTTATATTTTTTTGGACTGTATTCAGTTTGGTTTTGGTATTTCGATACGGTTTATCGAACCGTACCGAATACCGAAATTATATATATTATATGTAATATATGAAGATATTAGATATTAATATAACAGATTTGAGAGTTAAACGTGTTTTCAACATCCAACTTTCAAAAACAATTTACAATTTACACTTTTCAGTTTTCATTCTTCATTTTTAGATTTCAAAGTCCAACTTCGGTCTTCACTCTTCATTTTACACAATCCCTAATTTTTCGCCCACCTCCACACCTCCCTGCCATGCCGCCTTGCCGTCGTCGCCGTATCAGGTAGATCCACACACCTTGTCACCGCACCAACCGTCTCTGTCTTTGGAGTTTGTCTTTGGCTCCCCAGATCTGCCTCTATGAAGACAGGTTTGTAATTTCCACATTCTTTCTTGTTTTGCTTCGGTAAAGTTTGAGGCTCTGAGCTGTGTAAAACTTCCTCTTCTGGAATGGTAAAGTTTGAGGCTTTGAGCTGTGTAAAGTTTGAGGCTTTGAGCTGTCTTTCTTGTTATTTCTTATTTTTTACAGAATGGAAAAAGAAGCTGAAAATTCCGACTCAACTTGAGCTGTCTTTCTTGTTATTTCTTATTTTTTACAGAATGGAAAAAGAAGCTGAAAATTCCGACTCAACAACAATGAATCCACCTTTGAGTCCACCCAATCTTAACTCTTTTGAAGACATTCCGGTTGAGAATTTAAATTTGAGTGACAATGTTGAATCAAAAGAAAAAGATCCAGCAGAAGCTCAACAGGATACTGAAGGAAGGCCAAAGAGAAAGGAGATGACTAAGAGGGCCAAGGCTTGGGATCATTTCATTCTTTATACTGACGAATATGGAAGACTAAGAGCGAAGTGCAAGCATTGTGGTTGAACCTATGCAGCTGATCCATCCAAAAATGGGACTTCGGGTATGGATAGTCACATGAAGGTATGTAAGAAACACCCTGATAATGTCTCATCAGCTGATACTCGTACCATTCAAAGTTTTTGTCAAAGTGTAACTGGTGATAATACAATGTCATCTAATTAGAAATTTGATTATGAGGCTGTGAGAAAGGCTTTAGCACGCATGATTGTTGTTGATGAATTGCCTTTTAAGTTTGTTGAGAATGAAGGATTTAGGTACTTTATGTCTGTTGTGTGTCCTCAATTTCATGTGCCATCAAGAACAACCATTACAAGAGATTGTTACAAGTTATACTTTGATGAGAAAACAAAATTGAAGAATTATTTTAAGAAATCTGGACAACGCCTCTCATTGACTACTGATACTTGGACTTCGAATAAGAGATTAACATATATGGCTTTGACTGGTGACTTCATTGATGAGGATTGGAAATTGCATAAAATAATTCTCAATTTCATTCCATGTCCTTCACATAAAGGTGATGAAGTAGGATTATTAATTGAGAAATGCTTGCTTGATTGGGGTGTTGATGAGATCTTTACAATAACTGTTGATAATGCTTCATCAAATGATACTACCGTGGCTTACTTGAGAAGAAGATTGGTTACTTGGGGTACTTCTATTTTGGGTGGGAAGTATTTGCATATGAGGTGTTTGGCTCATATTGTAGCTCTAGTTGTTAGAGACGGGTTGAAAGAAATGAATAAATCTGTAGAACGTGTGCCGCTGTAAGATATGTCAAGCAATCACCTGTTAGATTGAGGAAGTTCAATAACTATGTGGCTGAGGAGAAAGCGCAAAGTAAGAAAGCTTTGTGTCTAGATGTTTCAACTCGGTGGAATTCAGTTTATATGATGTTAGAGACAACTTTGATTTATCACGGTGTGTTTGATAGATATGAGATTTGTGATGCTGACTTCCGGGCTGATTTTACGCCTGGTGGAACTCATGGAGATTTGGGTTTGCCATAAAAAGAGGATTGGGCCATGGTGGACTGATTGGTTAACGTGTTGCAACATTTCTATGAACTTACTCTTCGAGTTTCTGGTTCTTTATTTGTAACATCTAACACTTTTCTTGATGAGATTAGAGACATAGATGATTTGCTAAAGGAGTGGTTCAAGAGTAATGACGATGTGTTGATAGACATGGTAAGAGAATGAAGCTAAAGTTTGACAAATATTGGGGGAATATCTCCAAGATGAATATGATGTTATATGTTGCCGTGATGCTTAATCCCCGTCACAAATTGGAATATGTTGAGTATGTATTCAAGAATATGTGGTGAAGACACTGGATAAGACATGATAAGTTTAGCCAAAAAAGCCCTCTTTGATGTTTTTCAAGAGTACAAGGAGCTTTACTCTGCTACATTTCCACCATCATGGACTTCTTCTAGTTCATCTCCTTCGGATAGTAGTGATGGCAGCTCATCTCCTTTATCCGAAACTGAGCGAGAAAGAAGAGTTGCAAGGGAAAAAAGAAAGAAATATCATAAGATGATATCAGAAATTGGAAAAGTCGATCAATCAGAGGTGGAAATGTATTTGAATGAATGGTTTGAGAAAGATTCTGATGATTTTGAAATCATCGATTGGTGGAAACTGCATTCCCCTAGATTCCCCATTTTATCTAGATTGGTTCTTGATTTGCTTGCCATGCCCGTTTCTACCGTGGCATCGGAGTCAGCATTTAGTACCAGGGGGCGCATCATTGATGACTTTAGATCTTCATTAACTCCAAAGATGGCACAAGCTTTGATTTGTTGTCAAGATTGGCTTCGTCGTGGTCCTGTCAAATCATATGAGGAAGAATATGAGTTCATTCAAAAAATTGAAGAAGTTATGCTTTAATGATTTATGCTTTTTCTAAATCTATTTTTAATTTAAAGATTTAATAATTTTTATGTTTTTTTATTATAGATTTGGTGTCCGTTGTTGGAATGAAGTCAAATATCATCGGATTATGATGGGTTATTCAACCATGTGTTCGGTAATTGGTAAAACCTTTATTATTGTGATAAGTTTGATCATACATATGGTCTTTAATTTATCTTTGAAACATCATTGCAATGTATTGTAGGTGTGACTAAGAATGGCCTGAAGTTGTTGAAGAGTTTCTACTGGATCATGGATGATTGTGAAGACTTGCAATTTATCACTTTTATTTCAGTTGTGTGGGATGTTTGTTGAAGACTATTTTGATTGTCTATTTGCAATTTGTATTCTAAACTTAATGAATGGTGCCAGCGTGATGATGGATGTTTTTAAATATGCATTCTGAATGGTTTTTAATGTTCATAGCTGCAGTTTTTTGCCTTGTTTTTCCTTTTTTTTTTCCCATTAAATTTCGGTTAAACAGTTTTTAACCAAACCAAACCGAAATATTTTCGGTTTTTACCGAACCAAACCGTGAAGTTCGGTTCGGTATTCGGTTCAGTAAAATGGAGTACCGGAATTTCGGTTCAGTTTTACTGATTGAACACCCCTACACTATACAAATTCTTGACTGATCGATCCAAACCTGCCAACCAGTTCGACAACTCGGATCGACCAGATTTGAGCCGGATCAATATATATGTTGAAGTATATTGATTATCTGTTATTTTCTCACTTGATGCTAAGATGAAAGGGAAAAATTATAAATTTGGTTCACCAATTTGATCAACTCAATGTTTTTAGTACATTTCATTTTCCGATGATAAAATAGGACCATATCTTAAAAATGAGGGCGAATTACATCTGACTATCCTCACTTTAGATTTAATTACAATTTAGTCCCTACACTTTCGTTTATTACAAATTAGTCCCTGACTTTTGTGTTCCGTTTGAGGTCCCTGTTTTCAGTTAGGGTTTCGTTAATTTTTTTTCTATTTTGCCCAAAATACCCCTAAGGACTATTTTGTTATATATTAAATGTTTAGAGGTCATTTTGTTAATAATTATAAATTTCAGGGATTAATATGGAAACATTTGTGTTTAAATTATATAAAATAAAAATATTTATAATTTATGTATATAATTGATAAATTTTATTTTTATTATATATATATATATATATATATATATATATATATAGAGCGAATTACATCCAGGTACCCTCACAATAGGCGAAATTTCATCCCAGGCACCCTTGTTTGAAAAATTACACATTAGTCCATGTAGGACATGTTTGGCTTGAAGTCTCTGTCACTTGAAAGGGCAATTTGGAGGTATGTTATTGGTTGCCATAGGTTTAGATGGGAACAATAGCCTTTACCCACTAGCTTATGCAGTAGTTGAAACTGAGAACAAGGAACAATGGCCTTTTCCGTCAGGGATTTCCAGCCAAACACGTCCTGTAGGGACTAATATGTAATTTTTCAAATAAGGGTGCCTGGGATGTAATTTCTCCTATTGTGAGGGTACCTGGATGTAATTCGCCGATATATAAATTATAAATATTATATTTTTATATAATTTAAACACAAATGCTTGCATAATAATCCCTGAAATTTATAAATATTAACAAACCGACCCCTGAACATTTAATATATAACAAAATAGTCCTTGGGGGTATTTTAATTTGGGCAAAATAGAAAAAAAATTAATGGAACCCTAACTGAAAACAGCGACCTCAAACGGAACACAAAAGTCAGGGATTAATTTGTAATAAACGAAAGTGCGAGGACTAAATTGTAATTAGGCCTAAACTAAGGGTAATTGTGACTCCTCGTCTGTTCGGCAAACCAGGTACGGCGTCACGAGAGAGTTTATTTCTATATATTTGTGAATTATGTGACTCATATGCCTACGTGTCAACGTGAATTTAATTTTGATTATGTGTGCTGTAGAATTTAATTAAGGGCAAATTACATCCACCACCCCTGAAGTTAGGCCTAATTACAAGATGGACCCTATTCTTTTAAATATTTCACTGTAGTCCTTATATTTCTTATTTTGTGTGAGATCCATTAACGAATTTTGTAAAAGTACACTTATGTCCCCTAAGGTTTTGTGAATGTTACATATAATGTATGACAAAAAATGCAAAATCGTCCCCAAAATTATACAAAAATCAACAAATTAACAAGGCTTAAGGACTACAATGTAATATTTAAAAAAATAGGGACCGACTTGTAATTAGGCCTAACCTCAGGGACCTGTATGTAATTATCCTTTTAATTAATTGTATTTGGACTCAATTGTCCAATATTTGCAAATTAGGGAACCAATTGTAATTAGTACGTTTTGAGCTTTCGTGGCTATTTTGAGCTTGGGAATCCGAACTCGAATTCCGACCCTATCATTGAGTCTGTTTTGATAATTCGGATTCAATGGATTAACCATTTGATTTCTAAAGTCTTTTGATCGCCCTATCGTTTTGAAATCCGATCTAAACGGAAAGGATACCTTTTGACCCTACCCGTTTGACCAGCCCCAAATAGGGGCCAGATTAATTCTTGACCCCATTTCTCACGATCAGCTAAGGAGGGAGAAGAAGAGAAAGGATTTTTTTTCCCATTTTTAGCCAAAAGCTTCGGAGCTCAAGTTTGCAAGATCCGACCGTCCGATCAACGACCTAAGGTAAAATTTGTGATCCTTTCGTTACGTACTTCGATTTTATGTCTCTTTCGTGCCTCGAATTTATGCTTACGTGCTCTGTGGGGAAGAGGGCGAATAGTACTAGGTTCGGGATTTATGTGGTCGAGCTCGTTTCGCGAGCTCTTATGTGTAAATATATGATCTACGTACTATATATGCTTCGTGGTGTGAATTTTGCTTGATTCGGAGTTGTATGTGCGTGTGTGTGTGTGTGTGTGTTGGTTGTTGTGTTTCCGCCATTGCTACTTCTGCACTTTCTTTTCGAGCAGACAGGTCCGAAACGGCCGTTTCGGGTTTGCCTTGTGGCTCCAAACTGCCGTTTGCGTGAGGTTTACATGCGGGCAACGAGGGCCGGAACGGCCGTTCCGAGGTGTTTTGTCTGGGAACAGAAGGTTCCTAAACGGCCGTTTCCCATTTTATCTGCGGGACCAAATGACCGTTTGGAGACTGACTGATCTTAGGTTGTTTTTCGGGACGGTCCATTTTGTCCGGGAATGGTCTGTTCTCGTCCGTACTTGCTTGTATATGTTGTGTATGACTTCTTTTGTGCATTTAATTGATTTATTATACCTCTTTATGTTTTATACCTCGTTTAACTTATACGTTTTGACATAAATTGCATTGTATGCTATACTATGTACATGAAATGTAATTTAATGTCAATGCATTATCGTTTTATGCGTGACTATGTGACTCATGACTTCATGCCCAACATAAGCATACGTCGTGTGTCTACGTGGTTCATACGTGTGTCTAAGTCTTGTTCTTGTGTTCAGTTTGCTCAGGTGCACCCTGGGTGGTGTTTTGTCGGCCGTGTTGATTCCAGGGTGGATCAAATGTCGTGTCTTTCGGCCTCTTCGGTGTAAGGTGAGGTTAGGATATAGTTAAACCTGTTGGGAAAACAAAACAGAAACGCAGCGAAAATTTTAAAATTTTTTCCCAAAAGATAGAATTGAATCTTGCAATTCCTATTCCCAAATTCGTAGAGATCAAGAAACTCACTTAGATAGAAGCTTTCTTGACACGTTCTATGTAACGCCCCTGTTTTTCAGTTTAAATAATGTGACGTAATTGTTTATAAATTGCGCAAATTAAGTATTTAATTATATGATTAATTGTTTATAAGTGTTTTTATTTGATTTAAAACCGTAAACTTTTGTTATTTAATTTAATTAATATGGAATTTAAGTTTAGTAATTAATTTATAACAATATGAATTCGTTCATGCGCTTAAGCGTTCTATTTCTACTTCGTTCTTATATGTAATGATATCAGTTTGGCATGAAAATTTAATAGGTCGTAAATATGTGTGTTATGAACATGCCTATATGCCCAGTTTATGTTTTCAGATTTATTCGACGTGTTTATGAATTTAATTTCGATTGTGGAACCAAGTCGGGGGCTAACGAGCAATTAGCGCACCCTTGGTTCCGTGCGTGATATCTTGAGCTCGGGAATTCAGATTCGAATTCCGTCAACTCCGTTGCCTTCGTATCGACGATTCGGAGACAATGGAACAAGCCTCATACCTTTTTGAAATCATTAAGACCTCCGAAATCCAACCGTAACGGACAACTCGTGCAAGAAGAGCTCTTCATGTTGACTAGTCTTCATGGTGGGACCCCATAACACCCCTTAACCAAACTATACCTTAACCATGACTTAATTACCTTGAGTTAAGCCCTTTCTCTTCCATTTTAGCTGCAAAAACCGAGCCAAAATATCTCCTCTCATTCTGCAACTGATCGAGAGAAGGGAGAAGAGAAGAAGGAGAGAAACCCTTGGCCATCCTTTGTGATTTTGAGCTCAAATCACCATTTTTCTTCACCAAATCTCCAAGGTATGAATATTGATGTCTTCTCTACTCTATTACACTTGATTTCATCTCCTTAATTCATGATTTGGGTCAGAAATGGTTAGGGTTTGATTGATGAGATTGGTATGAACTTTTATGGATTTTTGACCTAGTGACCTATTTGTTTGTGTGGCTGAATTCCTTGCTTAAACATGATCATATGAGCTTGGTTCTTGGCTTATTTCTTTCCTAACTGATAGTATATAATGTTAGGAGGATTTCATCTCTTGCCCCTTTTATGAAGTTAGGAGATATGGAGCTCCAAACTTGAGGATCAAACTATTTCCCCTGTTTTCAAACTGCTGTGTGAGATTTGGTGTTGTTGCATGATCATATGGCCTCCAATTCGTGTGAAAATGCATGGAGTTGATATACACTCATTGTTCTATATGTTAGCATTCATGGTTCAAGTATTTGAATCCATTTGAAGCCTCAAAACCGAAATACATGGCCTGTTTCTATGCATGCACCATGACAGATTTGTTGCTGTTGCTTATGTGTAGTTGTTGGTCACCCTAATGTGCTTTAAATTGTACCATTTTGCATATATATGATGTATATTGGTTGTTTAGTATGTTAGCATGCATTCCCCAAAGTTTCAGATCCAAACTCAACCCCTAAGTACGTGATCAAGGCATGATAGAATCATTAGGGCTCATATGTGCGATTTTGGCGACCCAGCTTTGTTGCATGGATTCGATGATCTTAACGTGTGATTTAGCCTTAGCACTCTAAATGAAAAATGTTCATAACATGCCAAATATGTTGCATATTAAGTTTCAGAGCATTTGGAGTTCATTTGGTATGCTTTTGGATTGAGTTTGTAAGGGATCAGTTTTGCCGGAAAAATCTTGAGAAGGGTTTTGGTTCTGTACCGTGACACCCCCGTGTCACATTTACTCATAAAAGAGTGACACGGGCGTGTCACACCCTCTGCTCAGTTCTGTACTGAGCCACGCCCGTGGCTCAGTTTGGCCAAGGGAGGTGACACCCCCGTGTCACTTCCCATGTGCAGTCTTTGTTGTTTACTCTTCGGGTTTTGATTCGTTTCACCTTCTTAATGACTTTATCTCCCTTTATGTTGAACTATGAACTTGTTGTACTATGTGCTAGGAGTATTTTGGTTTAATTTCATGGCATTTGGATGTGCTATAGGCATGCTTTTACTTAATGCCGGTTATGGGTGTTTATGTGTCGTTTATGAATCGCCTCGCTTATTTTCTATATCTTATCACTTCTTCTTGTTGCCCAACCTTGAATATATGCTATGTTATGTAATATGAAGTATATGGTAGCATTAGTGAAGAGCTTGAACATGTTTTACGCTTCTATTTGAGTTCTTGAAATAAATGGAATGGGAATATGAATTGAATGATAATGAATGAATTGGTTATATGATCTTTATGCCTTCATATCATGTTTGAGCATTGCCGTGCGTCATATATGGTTCATTTAGAGTCTTGAGTCTCACGAACACGTCTTGTGGTCTTTTGTACAGTTTGTCTCCAGGGTGGAGAGCTTCTGATCGTTCAAGCACTTGATAACTCGTTCCTTGTTTCATCACGGTTAAGGTGAGGGTGGTTTTCGTTTTAGCTATGTAACAAACCCTACAACCTTTATGTGAAAAGCTTTGGCCAAAAACCCTTATAATTATATATATAGTTTTCAAATGAAGTTATCGAGTAAATTCTTCTGAATTATACGTATGAGCGTATATAAGCTTAAAAATGGTTTTGTAATGAGGCTATGCTCCAAACCGTGTGCCCTCATGCTAGCTATGGATTAGGATGACACGGAGAGGTACGTATATAGCATATGCCGAGTTACACGGTAAGGTATGATTTCTTATGGTATATATCATATGTATATATGGATATGTTTTGGCGAGATTGTATGGATGATATGTTCACGGGCCCCGGGACTTAGTATATGTGGCTAACCGAGGAAGCAAGGGCTGACGGGGATCCCATATACTAGTCCTACTATTAAACAGCGGTACCGGACCTCGTCAGGAGATTGGCGGGGAAAGGGAGACTGAGTGCCATCTGGGGAGTCATGTAACCCCTTTTGGTCAAAGACAGAGGTGGTCGGGTCTTGCAAACCCACCACCAACCCGGAGGAAGAAGGTTGGTTAAGATTTAGGACTTTTCTTATGAATATGTTATGATATGATTAGGCACCGTGCGGGAATGCCGGGATCCGGATCGCCCAAACGAATATGTTTATGATATGAATTGTGGTCTGTGTGTATTATGACGTATTGCATGATCACCTATTTAAACTATATTATGATATTTGTCGTACACGGTCGGAGTTTGGATGGAGGTTGTGCACGCTCACTCGCCGAGCCTTATATTTATGTATGATCTATGAAAGTAATAAATTTACTATGAATTAGTCGTAAATGTCGAGCATTGTTTATCTATTTTCTCGCCTTTTCAGGAACTAAATTCAAATAAAACCTTGCTCGGGATTTACGACTTGCATGTGCATGTTTCTATATATATGTATCGCTCCTGCTCACTCAGTCTTCTAGAGACTGACCCCTCTCCCTCCCCACTCTTTTAGTGTGCAGGTTTGATCTTTGAAGGTTCGAGCTAGGCGGAGGTGTCTGGGGTCTTTCAGTGAGTCGAGTTAGATTAGGAGAGTATCTTTACTCATTCATGTAGTGGAATTACGTATGAGTTGTTCTTTTATACCATGAACTTGAATAATTATGTAAATGTTATTAAATTGCTTTTACTGGGTATTGTTATGATTTAAAAGAGGCCTGAAGAGCCCAAATTATATTTATGATTCGTATGTTTGAATTGAGCATGTTGATGCATTATATTTTGGGGATTGGTAATCATTACAGGGTCTAGCTCCGCCTGGCTTAGGAAGGTTTTATGTTTGTCTCCCGTTCGCTAGGGTTTGATACGGGTGCGAATTTACTGTTTCGTTACTCGTGTTGAGCCTTAGTGCGGGGGATGTGGCGCCTCACCTGCGGGGTGTTACATCCTTAAGTGGTATCAGAGCCCGGTTGCAAAACCGGTGTTCTTGAGTCGTGTCGGAGTCAGTCTAAGTCGAACGGCTTAGGGACTATATGACAATGTGTGCATTGCATTGATCTTGAACATTAATTTGGCTTTCCTTTTTGAATTTGGCTAGACTATCTATTGCATTTACATAAGGATCCTTGCGCTAATTGTTGAAACTGTGTCATGAGCATGCACTAATCGCATGCATCCATTCTTGAAATGAGTTATGATTTCAAGATTATAAAGATGATATCAAACCACGGCCAAGTTCTAGGACAAAGAAGATTGATTGCAAACCTTTCTGAGACATGGAGGATGGGCAGGATACTCCGGGGAGGAATGTGGAGAATGCTAGATGCGCGGCTTCTTAGACTGAGTTACAATTAACGGGTAGGATTCAGAATGGGAGGTTCGACCTTGGCGAAGCGATAGTAGAAGATACAAGTGATGAATTCATGGAAAACTTGAAGACCGTGGGAAAGGCCAGGAATAATTACCAGGTCAGGTGACCTTGGGATCAGAAGAACGAGGGAAGCTACCGAGCTAATAACTTCCCACATCGGTGACAGGTTCCAAAACATTCATAGCACGTGCATCATATCTTGCATTAGTTATTTATTCTCGTGACTTTATGCTTATCCGTGCATTCTAATTGGTTTCGTTGTACTAATGTGTTGAATAATTGCTTGATGTAAATGTGACCCATGCATTGTCATTTTAACCCAACATGCATTTTAGTGTCTACTCGATAGGAAGTCTTTTCGTCTCAACTATCAAGTATCAGTTCAATCGAGCTGCATCTGAGTTATGAGGAGGAGAAATGATAGGATGACGTTAGAAGGAAGGTGAATTTGGGAAATAAGAACTCCCATTAAGGGATAGGTTCACGGAAACGAGAATTCGGAAAGAGAAGTGAAACCAGAGCTCCAGACAAGAATAAGGAAGGAGTTTCGGACATCAAGAGAATTGGGGAAGGAATTGAAAAGCTAAATCCTTGATTTCTATGTCAGTTAAGCCACCCCTAATGGGATTTACTCATCGAGGAATTCGATAAAAGAAGAGTCAATGGAGTTCAACCGGGACAACAGAAATTTAAGGGGGAGAGCACGACTGAGGAACAAATTGGACGATTGAAAAGGGTGCTTGAAGAAATATTTCAGTAAGAATAACGAAATTGCAAATTAAGGAAGACCTGGGAGTCTTATTAGTGATGATCAGAAATAAACAAGACAACTTGAATGGTTAAGTTGTTAAAAGGAGAGTTAAGTTACTCACTTCGGGTTGGAGTCCCTCGCTAGGGATAACGGAAATGGCTTGGAGAATGTTCTTATGTATAGAACATGGATCTGGGAATAACTGACTTATAAGGGAGCTTCTGGAAACTCCTAAATCAGAATTGACAAAAGGGAGAGTGTCGAATCAAGCTAGCATAGAATGGAAGGAGGGCAATCAAGAGTAAATCAATAGAGTAAAAAGGGGGTACAATAATGGCAATATTATCAAGTTTTCGGTTAGTCCCACGATAATTCGGAAGGAAAATTAAGAAGGAACCAAACCAGAAAAGATGATCATTGGAGGATTTACATCAAAGTTTAAAACGCATCAAGAACATTTCATCTTTGATTCAAGAAATGTAGGGTCAGATACGGAATATAACCTTAAAGGGGTTAAAGAGAATGAATGGATAAAACGAACGGAAGCTAGAAAAGGATTCGTGTTACGGTAGATCCTAATGATGAATACCTCAAGGTAGGGATGGAATCGTCAAGGTTGTCCGGAGTAGTTATCCTTGAGGGTATTTTAAACTCCGATACGGGTAAGATGGTAGCTAGGGACATAACTTCGAGACGAATGGTCTAATGGTATTCGGGAGGTCAAACTTGGTTCACTACAAAGAGTTGGTTGAATGAAGATTAAGGGAAATGATGGAGACCAGGAGCAGTACCAGGCAGAACGGACCCAAGGGTATGATCCTTAAAGGAGTTATCAATAACGTCACCGAGGAACCTTGAAGAGGTTCAAGACAAGCTGACCACTGAGCTATCTTCAAAATGGATCCTACACTAGGCAACGACAATTCTCAGTTCTAAACTTTGAAACTTCGGTGAACGGTACTTATAGCATTCATGATACATGCATCCATGCAAATTTAACTTTTATAATTTTTATGTTAGGTGCTTTGATCAGTAATGTGTTGAATTACTTGGAGTAATTGAATATCAATATGGGAGACAATTATTACTTGCTTTGGGTGCCTTACATGATTTTAAATTTGGTTTTTGCGTGAGTTGCTTGGGAGTATTGGAGACTTCCTTGCTTTATTTTCGGTTAAGAGACGGGGATTCTCTTATTTTTGTTTGAGAGACGGGGTACTCTCTTTGCTTGCGAGAGACGGGGTTCTCTCATTGTTATTGGAGAGACGGGGTTCTCTCATTGCTGCTTGAGAGACGGGGCTCTCTCCTTGTTGTTTGTGAGAGACGGGGAATCTCTCATTATTTGATTTCAAGCGTGTTTTGAATCCGAGGACGGATTCTTTTAAGGGGGAGAGATTGTAACGCCCCTGTTTTTCAGTTTAAATAATGTGACGTAATTGTTTATAAATTGCGCAAATTAAGTATTTAATTATATGATTAATTGTTTATAAGTGTTTTTATTTGATTTAAAACCGTAAACTTTTGTTATTTAATTTAATTAATATGGAATTTAAGTTTAGTAATTAATTTATAACAATATGAATTCGTTCATGCGCTTAAGCGTTCTATTTCTACTTCGTTCTTATATGTAATGATATCAGTTTGGCATGAAAATTTAATAGGTCGTAAATATGTGTGTTATGAACATGCCTATATGCCCAGTTTATGTTTTCGGATTTATTCGACGTGTTTATGAATTTAATTTCGATTGTGGAACCAAGTCGGGGGCTAACGAGCAATTAGCGCACCCTTGGTTCCGTGCGTGATATCTTGAGCTCGGGAATTCGGATTCGAATTCCGTCAACTCCGTTGCCTTCGTATCGACGATTCGGAGACAATGGAACAAGCCTCATACCTTTTTGAAATCATTAAGACCTCCGAAATCCAACCGTAACGGACAACTCGTGCAAGAAGAGCTCTTCATGTTGACTAGTCTTCATGGTGGGACCCCATAACACCCCTTAACCAAACTATACCTTAACCATGACTTAATTACCTTGAGTTAAGCCCTTTCTCTTCCATTTTAGCTGCAAAAACCGAGCCAAAATATCTCCTCTCATTCTGCAACTGATCGAGAGAAGGGAGAAGAGAAGAAGGAGAGAAACCCTTGGCCATCCTTTGTGATTTTGAGCTCAAATCACCATTTTTCTTCACCAAATCTCCAAGGTATGAATATTGATGTCTTCTCTACTCTATTACACTTGATTTCATCTCCTTAATTCATGATTTGGGTCAGAAATGGTTAGGGTTTGATTGATGAGATTGGTATGAACTTTTATGGATTTTTGACCTAGTGACCTATTTGTTTGTGTGGCTGAATTCCTTGCTTAAACATGATCATATGAGCTTGGTTCTTGGCTTATTTCTTTCCTAACTGATAGTATATAATGTTAGGAGGATTTCATCTCTTGCCCCTTTTATGAAGTTAGGAGATATGGAGCTCCAAACTTGAGGATCAAACTATTTCCCCTGTTTTCAAACTGCTGTGTGAGATTTGGTGTTGTTGCATGATCATATGGCCTCCAATTCGTGTGAAAATGCATGGAGTTGATATACACTCATTGTTCTATATGTTAGCATTCATGGTTCAAGTATTTGAATCCATTTGAAGCCTCAAAACCGAAATACATGGCCTGTTTCTATGCATGCACCATGACAGATTTGTTGCTGTTGCTTATGTGTAGTTGTTGGTCACCCTAATGTGCTTTAAATTGTACCATTTTGCATATATATGATGTATATTGGTTGTTTAGTATGTTAGCATGCATTCCCCAAAGTTTCAGATCCAAACTCAACCCCTAAGTACGTGATCAAGGCATGATAGAATCATTAGGGCTCATATGTGCGATTTTGGCGACCCAGCTTTGTTGCATGGATTCGATGATCTTAACGTGTGATTTAGCCTTAGCACTCTAAATGAAAAATGTTCATAACATGCCAAATATGTTGCATATTAAGTTTCAGAGCATTTGGAGTTCATTTGGTATGCTTTTGGATTGAGTTTGTAAGGGATCAGTTTTGCCGGAAAAATCTTGAGAAGGGTTTTGGTTCTGTACCGTGACACCCCCGTGTCACATTTACTCATAAAAGAGTGACACGGGCGTGTCACACCCTCTGCTCAGTTCTGTACTGAGCCACGCCCGTGGCTCAGTTTGGCCAAGGGAGGTGACACCCCCGTGTCACTTCCCATGTGCAGTCTTTGTTGTTTACTCTTCGGGTTTTGATTCGTTTCACCTTCTTAATGACTTTATCTCCCTTTATGTTGAACTATGAACTTGTTGTACTATGTGCTAGGAGTATTTTGGTTTAATTTCATGGCATTTGGATGTGCTATAGGCATGCTTTTACTTAATGCCGGTTATGGGTGTTTATGTGTCGTTTATGAATCGCCTCGCTTATTTTCTATATCTTATCACTTCTTCTTGTTGCCCAACCTTGAATATATGCTATGTTATGTAATATGAAGTATATGGTAGCATTAGTGAAGAGCTTGAACATGTTTTACGCTTCTATTTGAGTTCTTGAAATAAATGGATTGGGAATATGAATTGAATGATAATGAATGAATTGGTTATATGATCTTTATGCCTTCATATCATGTTTGAGCATTGCCGTGCGTCATATATGGTTCATTTAGAGTCTTGAGTCTCACGAACACGTCTTGTGGTCTTTTGTACAGTTTGTCTCCAGGGTGGAGAGCTTCTGATCGTTCAAGCACTTGATAACTCGTTCCTTGTTTCATCACGGTTAAGGTGAGGGTGGTTTTCGTTTTAGCTATGTAACAAACCCTACAACCTTTATGTGAAAAGCTTTGGCCAAAAACCCTTATAATTATATATATAGTTTTCAAATGAAGTTATCGAGTAAATTCTTCTGAATTATACGTATGAGCGTATATAAGCTTAAAAATGGTTTTGTAATGAGGCTATGCTCCAAACCGTGTGCCCTCATGCTAGCTATGGATTAGGATGACACGGAGAGGTACGTATATAGCATATGCCGAGTTACACGGTAAGGTATGATTTCTTATGGTATATATCATATGTATATATGGATATGTTTTGGCGAGATTGTATGGATGATATGTTCACGGGCCCCGGGACTTAGTATATGTGGCTAACCGAGGAAGCAAGGGCTGACGGGGATCCCATATACTAGTCCTACTATTAAACAGCGGTACCGGACCTCGTCAGGAGATTGGCGGGGAAAGGGAGACTGAGTGCCATCTGGGGAGTCATGTAACCCCTTTTGGTCAAAGACAGAGGTGGTCGGGTCTTGCAAACCCACCACCAACCCGGAGGAAGAAGGTTGGTTAAGATTTAGGACTTTTCTTATGAATATGTTATGATATGATTAGGCACCGTGCGGGAATGCCGGGATCCGGATCGCCCAAACGAATATGTTTATGATATGAATTGTGGTCTGTGTGTATTATGACGTATTGCATGATCACCTATTTAAACTATATTATGATATTTGTCGTACACGGTCGGAGTTTGGATGGAGGTTGTGCACGCTCACTCGCCGAGCCTTATATTTATGTATGATCTATGAAAGTAATAAATTTACTATGAATTAGTCGTAAATGTCGAGCATTGTTTATCTATTTTCTCGCCTTTTCAGGAACTAAATTCAAATAAAACCTTGCTCGGGATTTACGACTTGCATGTGCATGTTTCTATATATATGTATCGCTCCTGCTCACTCAGTCTTCTAGAGACTGACCCCTCTCCCTCCCCACTCTTTTAGTGTGCAGGTTTGATCTTTGAAGGTTCGAGCTAGGCGGAGGTGTCTGGGGTCTTTCAGTGAGTCGAGTTAGATTAGGAGAGTATCTTTACTCATTCATGTAGTGGAATTACGTATGAGTTGTTCTTTTATACCATGAACTTGAATAATTATGTAAATGTTATTAAATTGCTTTTACTGGGTATTGTTATGATTTAAAAGAGGCCTGAAGAGCCCAAATTATATTTATGATTCGTATGTTTGAATTGAGCATGTTGATGCATTATATTTTGGGGATTGGTAATCATTACAGGGTCTAGCTCCGCCTGGCTTAGGAAGGTTTTATGTTTGTCTCCCGTTCGCTAGGGTTTGATACGGGTGCGAATTTACTGTTTCGTTACTCGTGTTGAGCCTTAGTGCGGGGGATGTGGCGCCTCACCTGCGGGGTGTTACATTCTAGCAGCCCAAGAACGCTCTTCAAGCGGCTTATCCCCAAAAGCTCCTTCGAATCTTTCTAAACTTCATGATAGTAGCCCTCTAGAGAATTAGTCCACCAACCACGACCACGATCCGAATAGGAAGGATGCTAGTTCTATATTCGGTGTTTAGGCTCTAGGGTTTAGTGTATAATATTTAGAGAATGAGAATTTGTCTATTACCCATCAAGGGGTTCGAACCCCTTGTATTTAAAGCTCTAGGGGTTCGAACCCCACTCCATGTTGGAATAGGATTCCTTAACCATCAAGCTAAGAGATTTCTTGCTTGGAGAGAAAACTCTTAATTTGACCAAAAGTCTTCTTTTGACCAACTTGTCAAGCAAGACATAATATCCAACTAATTTAGATATTTTATTTATTCATAATAAATATTTAGAAGACTAATAATTAATTAATTCATAATAAATTATTTACTAGACGTTATTTCTCCAAATTAGAACTTTAATATTAATTCATAATTAAATTAAAGTCCATTAAATAATTAATCAAATTAATTATTTAATTAACACACTAATCACGTGACACGTGTCATCACGCGTGATTTACACGTGCAGCCCCTATCCAATCACGTATTGGTTCGATCAACTCGTTTAATCCATTCAAGCCTTAACCCACGTGATCGGGTTGTTATGTGTGACCCTCTAGATTCTTAATTCAATTAGCAGTGACCTTAATTAATTAATTCCTAATTAATTAATCTGTCCACAGATCATACGACTATAGTCTAGCATAAAGTGTATGACCCCTAGCTGAATAAGAATGTCTTAATTCGAAAGAACCTTTAAGTCATTGACATATGTGAGATACAATCCTCTCACGTCCCATCAAGATCTAGGGTAAGGGAATAACTAGAACCCCAATAATCTCGATCCTAAAATTAAGTGCATTTCGTATCCATTTGATCTCAGTCCAAGAAACTCATTTCTTGATATCTTGATCCACTGCTTTGGCCAAGGACTCCTAGATGGCATATGAGTGACTTACACAATAAGAGATCAACTTGCTAATGCAAGTGTAGGTCCTTTATTGATTCTCATATACTTTCATGTGCCACTTGTGCAGCCCCAACATAAGCTTTGAATTAGTTATCTAAGGCGACACCCTTTAAAGCTTATATCTAAGACTGTAGAGTTAGCCCATAAAATATCAATGGAACCTCAAGTCTAAGGATCACTTAATCACATCAATGACTAGTGAGATATTTCCTAATCTGGAAGTTTCTATTTCCAGAAATAGAAACTTCCTTTCCCATTTAGGAATCTTCTCATACGGGATACCTCGGTGTACTTACTTAGAATAAGCAAGCACCCCCATGTATCATGCACGTATCAACAAGACACTTTGCACCCTATGAAACAAGGTGGTCCTTCTTAAGGGCGTGATCACACGAGCAAGCCTCGAACGAGTCAAGTCGACACTCCCACTGTCTTTAGGACTCATCGACTTGGAGTGATTTCTAATCATGACTTATGTGATATAGGGCTCATTTCATGAACCACTTCACCTAAATAGTTGAGTACTATAAGTCATATTGATTAGGGGAGTTCTAATACATTCGCAGTTAAAGTAAACATACAATCAAACAAGAGCATATAAAGAAGTATTGCCAAAGTTCGTTTATTATTCAAAGATTGTCTGTGATTTACAAAGGGAAAGCACTAAAGTGGATATACAATCGGATTTAAGGGCACTATTCCTAACAATACCTTAATGCAACGTGCTCAGTTTTGAATGCATGTGATTTAATAAGCCTTATAAGTACGTAAATTGGTTTGAAATATGTTAAGCAATGTACAAGCCTATGTATGCTTGTTTTGGAATGAATTGATATGTTTTGCCACGTAAAGATATGTTCTCGACCGTGTGCTTCTCATGAGCCAAGTTTGGCAAAGACTAGGTTATTTATGAATGATACGAAAAGTGGTATGTATATGTTTATTTGTATAAGTTGTGTTTGTCTGTCTTTGTTGTAGCGGGTTAAGTGAATGTTATGTTTTGTGAATGTTGGGCCCCGGAGACTATGGGTTAGGAACCCCGGGATGGCATCAGGCCATTGGGCTCGGCCTGGGCATAGTCTCCACATGATAAGGATCAACCCGGAACCCACCAGGAGATTTGGTTAGGGGATGGAATCCTTGGGCGTGAGAATCATGTACTCGCGACTCACACATACGTGAATGGATGGTTAGGGCGTATACACCCTTCCATCACCCGGAGTTGAGGTTGGTCTGATATGTTCTGTCTGTAAGTGTTCTGCTTTATTTCTGTTCTGATATGTTCTGAGGAGTTTGGAGGAGTCTGAGCTCGTACCCACCGAGTACTCTGATATGTATGTTCTGTTAAGGTTCGTGAAACAGGGATAGATTCTAAAATAAGTTAAAATTTAGAACGTTTTAATAAGTTAAGTTCTAAATATGTTAAGAATTGGTAAGCTTTGTTAAGTATGCTCGGTAAGTTAAGTTTGTTTTGTTTGACTTTATTAAAGTAACCCTATATGTATGTATCACGGGAAAATGTTTTGGCGTGTAAAACCTATCCCTGAGTTCATGAACATTATGATTTTTAATGTGCTTTGCTCCTTATTTATATAGTGTGCGTGTGTTAACCCCTCACTCAGTCGAGTTAAGACTGACCCCTCCCTCTTTATGTTTTAGTTTGCAGGTTCGGCTTGGAGTTTGTACTAGGCGGAGTTAGTCGGTTTTGGAGTCTGTTTTGAGTCAAGTCTTGGTTTTGTTTAAGGTTGTCTTGCATTTGCATTTCTTTAATTTCGACTTTTGTATAAGCTATGTAAAATGTTGTATTTGGAATTATGATATGTATTGCTATGAATTGTCGGGACAGGCTTCTAGGGATAGTTGAACCCGTTGACTTTATGATTATCATTTGATTCGGGATTAGGTATTTATACTAGTTGAACCCGCCACATGCTGGTTGTGTTTTTATGTTGGTTGTATGCTTTCGCTTCGGCATTCTTGTGGTTTGGTTTTTGTATGTTCAGGGTTTACGTTCTGCCTAGCTTAGGCGTGAGTCTGTCAGTCTCCCGTTCACCATAGTCTTTCCATTTCGTATGTGGATTGGACTTTGGTGCGGGAGGATGTGGTGGCCTTCCGTGCAGGGTGCTACAATAGTCAGATGTAATTCGCCCTAAAAATTATGTAATTTAATGTAATTTTTCACCGGAAGCCAGTTTTTGCCAGCTGAAAACTGGCCCGGTTTTACACGTGGCGAACTCCTAGTTTGTCATATGTAAATTCCAGCTGGCAAGATTACTTAATTTTGAAAATATAATCCTATTTTGTCGCCCCGGAAAATGAAATATACCAAAGATACTAAATTGGTCAAATTGGTATAATAAATTTATAATGTTTCCTAGACGAAAAAGAAAGCACGATATTTGAATATATATATATATATATATATATATATATATATTAATGTGGTCACCCTCGAACTTTTGGATCGAGGATGTAACGCCTGAGTTAGAAGGTCTGTATACATACCAAACAATAGCGAATGAGTGAGAAGCAAAAGATAATTTTAGTTAGGCGGAATCTAACCCTATACGAAGCAAACATAGTATGCAAGAGAAATGATGCAGAAGGAAAACTAGCAAATGCAATCAAGAAGATGAGCTTATGGGCTCCAATATATAACAAGGGCTACAACAAACAATAAGTAAAGGGCTGACAAGGCCTATAATCAATCACATTTAAACAAGGGCTCTCATACCCAAAATAATAACAAATTACAATAAGCAAATTGAAGTGGGTGTACAGTGAGAGATTCGGAATAAGCACGAATGACTCTACTCACGCCTAGCAACAAAGGAAGGTCGACTTTTAGAACACTGAGTAGAAGGTCTGTACATATATATATATATATACACTTGCATATGCAAACCGTAAATCACGAGTAAGGTATTAAAAGTAGTTCCCGCGAAGATAGGGGTATTTTGTGAAGATAGGCATGTGTCTGTACGATTTTAAAAACTGTACAAAGCATGAAAAGAAAATAAAATAAAAAGATGCGGTAAGGTCGAGACTTCTAAGGCGAGTGTAAGGGAAATGGTATCCTGAGTGCTCACAACCCGCCTGTAAACAGAAGTTAAGAAAACAATGCCTAGAAGTTATCTCAGTTGCTTTAGGGTCTACTAGCACATAGGCATGAAAAGTGAAGAATAGATTGATTGTATAAGTATTGAAAAAAAAAAAAAAAAAAAAAAAAAACAGCACATATCGAAATCTTAAAAACTAAAGTGTAGTTTTTGGGGGTTTTGTGGGGTGTGCTGAAGATGAAAAGCAAGTGACAAACATATTGATTGTATTAAAAATGAAAATTAGAGTGTAGTTTTTAGGATTTTGTGGGGTATTATGGAGATGATAAACAAAAATATAAGGTGCGGATAATTTATAAAGATTGGCTCCTTTTGATCTCCAAACAACACCAAAACTCTAACCCTAGCGGGCTCTTCACATTCATCGAATCCGAATACCTTTGGAGATCTTTCGCGTGTGTTGAGGACTACTCCTCAGCCCAACTTGGCCAAGGGAAAGTTTTGGCCATTCCTTATGATGATAAGGTCTCGAAGCCTTTGTTCCTTGCGAAGGAGACTTGCGAAATCTCTTTCGTTAACTAAGTTTGATTAGATTAAGAGATTTAGTCATATTTTGGTCAAATCTCGAAAATAATTAATTGTAACTATCCCAATTTTAAATATAATAAGCCCAAAAAATTACAATTAATCAATTACACCGAATTTATCCCCCTAATCTATGATGCACGGACACGGACACGACACGACACGGACACGACGACACGGATTTTTTGAAAAATTTAGGACACGACACGGCTCCGACACAGCTATAATATATATAAATAAATAAGTTGTATATGTATATATTTATATAAAATAAAATATTATAAAAGTATTTAATATTACAAACTTAAATAACATATATTATTTTCCACTTCAACATTAAAATCATTAAAAATAAAATTAATACATTTTTATATAATAATATTATGAAAAACTGAATTTAAATTAATATTAAACTTTTTTTAGCAATTTTATATAATAATTATTATTTTTTTTAAAATATACCCTCAAATATTCAGGAAATATAAATTAAAAATTAAATTTTTTTTTTGAATTTTTCGTGTCGCCGTGTCAGACACTTCTTCAGCCGTGTCCGAGCCGTGTCGGATATTTTTTAAGCCGTGTCCCCAGCGTGTCAGAATTTTTTTTTTAATTTTTGGACATATTTTGCCGTGTCGGACACGTGTCGGTGCCGTGTCGGAGCCGTGTCCGTATCCGACACTGCACGGGGTAAATTTTCGGAGTGTCCGCATTAGAGCCCCTAATCCGGTCCCCCATCGTGGCATACCTTGCCACGTGACATGCCTGCCACATGTCCGAATTTTGATTCACGTGTATAATTAAAATAATTAGAGTATTTAAACTAATTAATTAATTAAAAATTATTTTATGCCCAAACACATATTAAGTGTGATTATATATGCTAAAATTATATATAATTTTTATTACCCAAATATTTAATTTTTAATTATATATTAAGTTTTTGTATAGTTTTATTCATTGAATAAATACTTTTAGTAATAGAAAATTTATTTCGGAATGAATATCTTTTTTCGTCGAAAACAATATTAGATGGCGGCTGCTTTTTTTTTTTTTTTTTTAAAAAATTGTAGAATTCAGCTCTTGAATGGAGAAAGAAGAATAATGTTCTGGGATCGAATCTCATTTGGGATGTGTATATTTGTTAAAAAAAAAAAAAGAATGGAGAAAGAAGGATAACGATTATGTATTGGATATTTGTATAATATGTAATAAATTATATATATAATAATAATAATAATAATAATAATAATAATAATAAAATGAGGGTTCACAAGCCCAAAATTCCACAGGAAGGAGTTGGAGTTCGGTTCAATAAATTCGAATCGAGTCAATGCTCGACTCGAGTTCGATTTTGATTTTTTTAAATTCGAACTCGAATATTTGTTGGTTCAATTTGTTAAGCGTGCTAGCGGGCTTGATTCATTTGTATTTCTAATCACCGTATTCCACCATAAATGAATGAGTGTCGGAAAAAAAAAAAAAATAAAAGGTTAATCTTTGTCTAACCTCAAAGTTTGGAGAATTTTACAATTTAATACCTAACCTTTGAAATTTTACACTTTAATACACAATTTTTAAATTTTATTGCACTTAAGTATCCCCGACCAATAAGAAAATGATACATGTAACCAACTGACCGATAAAAAAATGGCATATCTGATATTGGGCACTTAAGTGCATTAAAATTCAAAGATTGAGTACTAAAGTATAAAAATTCAAAGGTTGGACACTAAAATGTAAAACACCCAAATATTGGGTGCAAATCAAGATTAACCAAAAAAAATTATAAAGTCTAATATATTTTCTTAATTAATTAATAAACGGATAATTTTCAAAAAATCCCCACATGTAAACTCAAATTTCTCTTTGCTTCCCATTTTAAAAAATATTCCTCTGAACTCCCCAAATGAAAATCAAACTTCCTTTTTAGTCCCTATTTTTTGACATGTTGTGTAAAAATTCAAGAATCGCATACCCAAATTTCTAAATCACGTAATTAAATCCCCAAATGATATATTTTTGAATAATATCGATAAATTAAAAAAATTCTCTTTAACTCCTTACTTTTAAAAAAATTCTCATTTGCTTCCCAAATGACAAATCAAATTCCCTTTAACTATATAAAAACTCAAAATCGCGTACCCCAATAATAAATATCCATATACACGCTTGTCCACTTCATTCAGTCTAAATCAAATCTCAATCTCCCATCTCCGCCGTCCATCGCCACCGCCCATCACCGTCAGCACTCTAGAGCCACCACCATCTTCCCCTAGCTGCCGCACCTCTTAAATTCCGAGGTAATCTTCTGAGAATGTTAGGCTATTCGATTATCGTCGTACATTTGACGTTTTAGTGTCAATATGCGGCGTTCAATTGTCTATTATTATCTTCAGGATTCATGTTGCATCAGGGGATTGTGAAGTGTTTGCTTTATTCTAACTTTCGCTTATAAGATGCTTCTAGGGTTTGAGTTTGATTTTAAATTTAGTCAAATGTTTAGTTTGGTATTTAATTTCGTTGAGAACAAATATATGAAATCTGTAATTACAATAGAATTCTTAGTAATTGATGGTCTTAACTTTGAAAAAGTCCGAGACTCTGAATGGTGATCCACTGTAAATTGATTGTTCTATTCTCTATCATGTGATGTATGTGGGGAAACTATATCTTTTCACATATGTTCCTGGAAATGTGCATTAGCCCATGGTAAAACAAGAATGGGGTTTGTTTATTAGTTTTTGTTACAATTTAAAGACGGTGATTGTCCAGCATCATCATCCCAGCGCTGGCAGCAATATTTTACTTTATATATACACACTGCTAAAACCAGTTTGCGGACCGAACTCGAGCCTTGGTTCGGTCTGAGCCATTTTTGTGGCTAGTTGGCTCGCGAACCAGTCTCGAGCCCAATTGATAGGAGCTGAGTTCGAGCTTGAGCCACAAAAAAAGCCAAGGCTCGGCTCGACTTGTCTCATTTACATCCCTACACCAACCCATAATTTTAAAACCTGAGTTTACCCAAGTTCTATCCAAATTCTAACGGACACTAATTCAGTGGTAAAATGTGCATCACTCTTTCTCTCCTCATGTCTGTCTCTCTCTCCACCACAACCATCCGCCGCCATCTTCCGCCCGCCCGCCCGCCTCCAGCCGAACTCCTCCCCCGCCCACCTCTGCCTGCTGTCAGTCTTTTTTTCTCTCGACGTAATATGATTATATTTTCCAGTCACAACAAACAGAGTATATTTTGACTTATGGTCCTTTAGATTTGCTTATTTAATTTGTAAAAAGTATAATTCTTTTGTGGAGTTCTATGTACTTATTCTTGTTAACTAGATGCAATGACAGTAGATTCTTGGCATGTATCAAAACTGATTCTTGTAAAATAACTCATTCCTAATGTTCCAGATTCTTTCAAGGCTTATTTGTTCTTAATATTGAATTCAAACCATATAACCCTGTGTCCTTGTTGGTGGTTATGATTGATTATTTATAGATTGTCTTGTATACGCTTATTGTCTAATTGAACTTGCAAATTTTAGATGAGAGTCCCTGTATTCTCAATAGCTTCCGTTGGTGACCTTTAGTTTTGATTATTCATCTCTAATTTACATAAAATTTTGATATTGTAGTTTCCTAAACGTTGGCAACACTTAATGAATCGAGTCAGCCGATAGCTTCTGATGATGATTTTGGTGACAGCGGCAGAAATTTGTATTTCTAGATTTGCTCAGATGCTAAAAGAGAGAATAAGTTGAAACAGGCTAGGAACAACTCCATATTGATTTCACATGAAGTCCCTTCCACATTTTCCACTTAAGCCATTCAGAATCCAATATTTCAACTTTTGCAATTTGAATGAGAGTGTAGTCCGAATCATTCCTTCATATGACAATCCTCACAAAGTGTCCCGCGCATTGCCCACTTCTCCATTTCACAAACCAATCTCAGACAATGCCAAAGCAATAGCACTTCAAGTATCAAACTCCACCAATCTAAAGCAACTGCATCAAATTTTTGCCAATATTATTCGAACCCATTTCTTGGAACTGTATCCTCATTCCTTTCATTATAATAATATCAGTAGAATCTACAGCAGACTAGAGTCACCAAGAGAAGCTTTGTATGTTTACGTTGCCATGCTTCGTGCCAACATCCCGCCAGACAGTTTTTCACTTCCGATTGTTTTGAAAGCTGCTAGTCAAATCTTGGATGTTTTACTTGCGGAACAAGTACATGGAGTTTCGATTAAGCATGGTCTACAAAACGATATGTATTGTGAGAGTGGTTTAATAAGTCTGTATTCTAAGGCGGGGAAATTAGAAAATGCATATAAAGTGTTTGTGGATAGTACTGACAGAAAATTGGGGTCTTGGAATGCTATCATAGGAGGGTTGTCTCATGGGGGCCGTGCTAAGGAAGCCATACGAATGTTTCTTGAAATGATGAGAAATGGAGTCCATCCTGATGATGTGACTATGGTTACTGTGATTTCAGCTTGTGGAAGCTTAGGTGACTTTAATTTGGCTCTTCAATTACACAAATGCGTTTTCCAGGCGAAAAGGCAGGAAAAAGCCGATACTCTTATGATGAATTCGGTTATTGACATGTACAGCAAATGTGGTCATATGGATTTGGCTTACAAGGTTTTCATCACAATGGTGGACAAGAATGTGTCATCATGGACTTCCATGATAGTAGGTTATGCTGCACATGGTCACATCGTGGATGCACTGGAGTGCTTCCGTTGTATGAGAGAAACAAGCATCAAGCCTAATCAGGTAACGTTCACTGGAGTGTTGACTGCTTGTGTCCATGGTGGGATGGTACAAGAAGGAAAATACTATTTCAACATGATGAAAAAAGAATATGGTATTGAACCGATGTTACCCCATTATGGTTGCATGGTTGATTTGCTCGGTCGAGCGGGGTTGTTGGATGAGGCCAAGAAGATGGTGGCTGATATGCCCATGAAAGCGAATGTGGTGATATGGGGGTGTTTGATGGGTGCATGTGAGAAGTTTGGTAATGTGAAAATGGGGGAATGGGTTAGTAAGCACTTGATAGAGTTGGAACCTGAGAATGATGGGGTGTTTGTGGTTTTGTCCAATATATATGCCAGCAATGGTATGTGGAAAGAAGTTGAGCGATTGAGGGAAGCTATGAAGGAAAGGAACCTGGCCAAAATTCCTGCTTTTAGCTTGCCGGAGAGTTGAAATTAAATTTTATTAAATTGTTTTCACTGTCCTTCAGGTAAATCTAACTGAATGCCTCAAATATATATATATATTTTTCCCCCTAGGTACCTATCCATGTAAACACTTATTTGGGTTGAAGAAGTTTTACGTATTTATTGGATGAATAGAGTACAAGACAAGGACAGATTTACTGAAATACATATAACAAGAAGCTTCATGTCTCGTTATATGTGCTTCAGTCTCATTAGCATCTCTATATTAAGGTGAGAAACATAGTTGTGCAGATAGAGCGCCATAGTGCACTTCCAAGTTAAGCGCTTGTCTTGCACCTTCGGCTTTCGATTATTGCGTTCTATTTGTGCTTTATGGGAAGGGGCGCTATTTTACAAAACAAAGCCTCCAAGTTTTGGTTTAATAGAAAACACTACAAACTAATGGGGAAAAAAAAACTCCTCACTTGCATGCTAAAGCCCCTTCATGATCCACCACTACCTCTTCTCCTTGTGTTGCACTGCACTGCACCTCATCCCAGTTTTCCTCTTGCTTCCATGTTTGATGCCAGGCTCTCTACTTTTATTTTTTTGCCTTTTTTCTTGGGTTACATTTTATTTTTTTCCTATTTTTATCCAATGCGTAGTACAACTTTGATGAAATCATTTGCTGAAAATGCTGAAGATATGTTAAAATCTTGAATATATGCTGAACTGATGAACACTCTTGAGTATTTTGATAGTTGTTGTGTATGAAATATATGATATGTTTTGCTATATTTTTATGTAAAGCCTTGTATTTGAAAAATGCGTGCGCTTCTGCCTTGTAGCTTTGGGACAACTTGGTGCTATTGTGTGCTTTGCAATATTAATAACCATGTTCCTTTGGTGAGAAATACTAACTTTTTCGGCTTAATCATCTTCTATGTTGTGTTCCTATCTTTATAATTCCACTTAGAAAACAATTAAATGCCCTGATTCATATATTCCTCTCAGATTGTGATAATAATATGATTATATGACGATAGATGGCTTTGTTCTGATATTATATTTGGTCTGTGAATTATCTCTTTTTCTTTCTCATCGGCCTTTCTTTCTGTGTTTTTCTGTTCTCCTCTCTCTAATCTCTCATTGCTTTTCCCAACGTTCATCTAATATTTTTCTTATTTGAGATTAAAATTTCTTCAAATGGTTAAAAATTTAGCAAGAAAGTGTTTGGTAGCCCATATTAGGCCGAATTACAAAATTTCATCTCACTTAATTTTGCGTTTGGTAGGGTAGATTACCATTTTCGGGCTGAAGTGATTTAATCTCTGGCCTGCCACTGTTCACTGATTAGCGCGCGTTCTGAATCTCTCTCTGAAAGGGTGAGATTAAGTTCAGTAACACAGCAAATGCGAACTGTTCATATTTTCATTTCTTTCTTGCCCATTTTTATCGCATTTACTGACTACAGCCATTTATTCTAGCAGGGTTTTTGTTGTGCCGCACCTTGTGCTCTTCGTCCACCGGTGAGTCGTTTCCTTCTTTTTCTTTTCTTTTTTTTTAAATTATACCAGCATATATTGTAATAAGGAGTTTTTCTTCTCCATTTTCTGTCCTCCCACGTGAATCCCATGGATGTTTTCCTGAAAATTTTCGAAAACTAACAGGGGATTATCAAAATTCAAAGAAAACTGATCAGGTGTGGTAACCTTGTACTTAGTTTCTTAGTTTTTGTCTTAAATCCATTGATCAAGTAATCTGATGATGGGAATTGTTCGTTTGTAGGTATCTATGTCACCGGCCCCTGCTCCGTTGGAGAATCTAGATTCTGGTAAATGATAACTTTTTATTTATTAATCAATCCAATTGATTATCTGTGTGATCCTTTGTTTCTTCACTGCATCATTTTTCGTTTCTTGTAAGGTTTTAAGACAGAAACATCCTCATACCTTCTTGTCCCAAATATGGGTGAGAACCCTCCTAAATATCATGTTGCTTATTTTGTCCCTTATTTTCAACAAGTATGTGATGTAGGCATTTGAATTCGTCAAATCCACATACGCTCTGAATTCAGAACGTGATTGCGTAGAGTTTACTAGCACCATAGCTGTTTAAATTTGTCGACACAGACGTTTTAATTTCCTTTGTACTCTGCAGATTGTTTGTTGGCTCACTACGGTCCAAAACCTTAGACCAAGATTTTTAATATGGTTAGAAATAGTGATGTTGCAGACTATCACTACCCTTGCATTGATGTACTTTTTCTGTCTCGATGAGACAGAAAGACTTGGTCATAACGATCTGTTGAAACACCTTACTAATACCAATCTCATAATCTTGTAAACATGCTTGACATGCCTGACATGCTTGTGTGGAATTGTCATTAGAGAATGTTTCTATAAGAGCTTCCTAGATTTTTATGGCTTGATGATCCCCTTTAAGTACCTTTATCTGAATGAGTGACCAAATTTGGCAGTCGACCATTTGGCATCGGCATCACATAATCAAATTATTAGTTTACGATACTGTCCTGATTTTTCGCAGGTCGGTTCTGTGGATAATGTTCGCGAAAAGCGTCAGCCAGCTCAAAATATCAAAATGGTTATGTCTCCTCCAAGTTATGATGTTAATTCATCTGTAAAGATGGTCTGATATTCCTTAGCTCTTAAATCTTGAAGTTATTTTTCGTATCTCCCTGTATCATTTGTGTGATCGACGATTATTAGTTTTTCTATTGAGGTGTTTTTTAATCCGATGGAATTGTTATGCGACTCAAAGTTTTTGAAGAATATTGTCGATTTCTACATGTTCTAACACTCGAGCTTTAAACAGCAAAGGGTAATGCCGCATTTTCATGGTGTTTGTGATAGCTCCAGAAAGATTCGGATTCGGAATTTTAGATTTCGATCCGAATCCAAACCGTTGACAGCCCTACTACGCGTGATTGATGCACATTGGCAAAATTGTACTTAAAATCTATTTTAAAGAAGTATCTTATGTAAGATTTATTTAGGTTGGATAGGAGTTGTTCCGTTGGGGGTGTCTAAAAAAAAGTTCAATTCAGGTTATCGAATGGTATAACTTATAAGATCGTATTATATTATTTTGTTTAATAAATCTATATATTTTTTTAGAAAAATAGAATTTTATGTATTTTTAAATTATACATTCAATTACTCTATATTCTCTTTAATATTTTATTTTAAAAAATCACTTATAATTTTAACGGGCATTTCCACCAAATTATTAAGTTTTTCAAAATTAAAATTTATTTTTTTCAATCAAAAGAGCATAAGCTGAAATACGGACATCCGTTTTGGCAATATCTTATTGTCCTTTATATTTTTAAATAATTTTTAATTTATTTTTTAAACACACAACCATACAATCTAAATTTTTTCTTTTTCTTGGTTTTGGTTTTGATGAAAAAAAAAAGTCAAATTAATTCCGATGGCAAAAAATCTGGTTTTCAAAACCTAATTCACTCGAAATCTCTCTCTCTCCTCACAACTCACACCTTTCTCTCTCTAAAATCTCTCTCATTCCTCTCTCTCGGGTACACATGCACTTCTCTTTCTCCTTTTCCCATATCTCTTTCTCTTATTATGAAACATATATAATATATAAATGGAAAATCTTTGAATAGTACCAAAAAGTTGAAAAAATTCCTTTTAGGTCCCCAGTTTTGAAAAAGTTCCCATTCAATCCCCAATTGAAAAACAAAATTCCTTTTAGGTCCCCACAAATAGTACATGTTCGTACATTGTCTTTAGGAATTGCGTACAATTTTCAGGGAATTGGGTATAAAAATCCCGGAATCTCGTAGGAATTGCGTACAATTTTCAGGGAATTGGGTATAAAAATCCCGGAATCTCGTATATACGAGATTCCGGGATTTAGATACGCAATTCCCTAAAAATTGTACGCAATTCCTGAATTATTATACAACCTTGGGGAGTGAAAAGAAATTTTGTTTTTCAATTGGGGAGTGAACAAGAACTTTTTCAAAATGGGGGAGTGAAAAGGAAATTCAGTTTACACTTGGGGATTTTTGAGGAATTGTCCGATAAATACATATATATATACACTATGCATATACTCTCTCTCCGCCACAGTCTCTCTCTCAACTCATTGTTTTCCCTGCATCCTTCATCGGCATTCCTGCAAGCATAAATGTTTCCTACAAGCGTAAAGCAAAACAGTGGTTGCAGTAAGATCCTGCATGGCCGTAAAGAGAAAACCTATCGGCGTTTGCATGAATATGAAGAGCACAACCCTCACCTAAAACCAGCTGATAAGGTACATACTGGAATCTGGATAATATGCTTTAGCTAATTATGAGCTATTTGCATCCAAAACCCCGTGTAATTCGAAAAGACCTAAAAAAATCCTGTCAAAAAAAAAAATTTATGTTTTTTTTCTATGCATGAAAAACCCTGTGGCGTGTGTTTGAGTCTCAAGCGCGTTGACTGCGACTCTTTTAGTCTTATAACACCTTTTTGGTATGTGTAATGACATTTATTCCCTTATTGAAGTAAAAGAAATTTGTTGTGGAAATATGTACAAAAAACCCTGTATTTATTGAAATGAGCACAAAAAATCCGGCAAATAAAATTTAAAAAAATTCTTGTCATATCAACTCTTCTAGTTTTAAATAATTAATTATTTATTTAATTATCGTTATAATGAGTTCTAGTTATATTATTATATTGAAAATATAATATGAATTTTATTAAAATATGTTATATGAATTACTATTTTTTTTTCTAACAAACATATTAAAATATGTTATATTATTATAATATGTTCTAGTTATCATATCAAAATTGTATTTTATTAAATATTATATTGATGAATAAAAATATATATAAATTTCTAAATATTATATACATTATTTTAAAAATAATTATGAAAAAGTATTTTATATTATTATTATTATATAAATATAATTGTAAAATTTAATAAAATATTATTTATGTTTTTATTATTATTATTTACTTAATAAATTTTATTATACTCTGTAAAAACGAATGTATAGCAATTTTTTAATAAATCTATAAACTTTATCATTATTTATTTAATTTATGCTCTTAAAGAAAATTTAATAAAATATAATTATCAATATATAATAATAAAACCTCTCCCTTTCACCAAATAAATATAATTAAACCTACCCAAAAGCCACACCCCAAGTAAATATTTATTACTTTTTTTTTGTTAGAGTTTTTTTTGCTTTTTACGAATAACACAGGGTTTCTCGTGCATATAACTCTAATTGTGTTTGAGTGAGGCTGAAATGAGGCGGGGTATTTTAGTTAAAACACGTCATTTAGTTGACCGGATGATGAAAAGTGGCGGTAGACTTATGTTTTATACACTGGTCTTTTAAACTTTTTTTTTTTATAGGTTTTTTTTTTTTTTTGCTCTTTTCGAATTACATAGGGTTTTGGGTGCAAATAGTTCAATTATATATATATATATATATATATATATATATTCTGATTGTTCAAACTTCATACTCTTACAGTTGGATTCTAGGTACAGCGCCGGAGCAAGTAGCAGCAATGGAGAAAAACACACAAGGAGTCGAGATGAGGAAGAAAGGGCAGCAAAACGTGTCGACGACAGTACCATTATTCCGGCAGTCAACCCGGCCGCCGGAGCTGGCGATAAAACGGTGCCTCATGAATTTGAATATAGTGAGGCACAGGCAGACGAAGATTATTACAAATTAATTGAAGAACTCCTGCCTGATTCAGTTGATGATGGGACTATTGTGTCGTTAGAGGAACTTGATGGATTTCCAGATTTCACTGTAGAAACAAATGATAATTGATGCGTTATAGCCCAAACCCTTAATGATTAATCCTCCTTCCTCAAGGATCTTACCGAAGTAAGCCAGAGTTTAGGAGAGATCAATCAAGAGATCAGACCAAAAAGCTTGGATCGTCATATCTCAAGGGTCGTTTATATAGAATATCGGACTTAGAGTTTTAGTCATTCACGTTACCTTCGCTTCTATTCGAATTGTTATGATCTTACCATATTCTTCCGTATCTTATTTAGTTGTTACTTGACCGGCACTCCTCTAGATATCCTTCTGCTCCACGGTCTTCTATCAGCTCGTTATACTTGCGAGCTGATCCGTCTGTTCGTCTGTTCTCTTCTGTTCGTCTTATACTTGCGAGCTGATTCGTCTGTTCGTCTGTTCTCTTCTGTTCTCTTCTATTCGTGTCGTGCTATTGACTTGGGCTTTGGCGTTATCCGAATGCAGCTCGTCATTCCCCAACTCGCAATTCGTAAGATTCCAAGGAGCGAGCTCACACCGCGAGCTCCCCCACACAGCTCGTAGTAAGCTAGTTCTCCTCAGTCTAACTCTCATAAGGCTGGCCACGTGTCCTAGGTAGGTAGGGCCCCATCACTACTCCCCCCCTAAGTCCGGACAAGGTATCCATGCCTGGGCCGGATAAATGTCATTGTGGCCAGCTAACATAACTCTCCTTGAAAAACAACTAATTTGGCATTGTGTCAACGAGCACTCAGCTCGCGTTAGCTCGCAACCCATGGCTGCCACTCCTCTCAACCCATGCTCTTTCTTGACGAGCAAAGACATATGCGGCGAGTAGAACAACTCGCCATTTCCAACATATTTTCGGTAGCTTTCCTCCAAGTTCATAGAATTATGTAGTCTAATGCAAAACAGATAGCACCAAGAAACTAATTAATAGTTTAATGCTGTAAAGGGCATCCAACACTATAATCTACGAGGTTCTTCACAAATTACCAAAGCTTGCTGATAATATAGCTGAATAAGAGTACTTGAATGAAAAGATGTTGACGAATACTCAACGTCTTCCGTACTTAATTGTTTAAATGTCATGACATCCCAAAGATGGCGAGCACTGGATACGTGACGCGTGATCCAGCTCGGGAACGAGCACCCGGATATATGGCGAGTGCTCCATCAATCATGTGATCAGCGTTTATCCCAACTCTCCCTCAATCGTAGGCGGTCATAGCATACTTCGCGAGCAAGAGAACTCGTAATTGTCAAACTAATATCAGTGATGACAACAACGCACCACCCCTTATGAATGCTACTTTGAAAAGGTATATCGCAACGAGCAGGATAGCTCGCCGTGTCCACCGTTCACAGAGCCGCCTCATAAAAATTATAATTATTGATAGACTTAAAATCTCGTATCACAGCCGAAATAGCATTGAGGCAAACTTGAGCTCATCAACCCTGATCCATGGCCCAAGGGAACAACCATCTTAATAACATTAACTCCACAGCTCCCCCATAGCACTGCGAGATCGAATTCAATCAAAAAGATTTAACGAATATCACTCCGGCATTTTATGAAACAGTTGGCGTTCAGCAATATAAGTAGACATTCTCGTGACACCTCCCAGTAACTTCAAACCAATGCAAACATCCAACAATGTGTCATGAGTGTCCATCATAACACCATCAAAGGACTCAAAAGCAGCGTTTACCTTAGGAGGAATATTCAGCAAAACCTTTAAACTGTATAGACATATGTTTATGCGGAGATTCCCTTAGAATGAGAAGGCGAAAACAATTCACCACCGCTTTTGTTGAAAGAATCGATAAATGAATGCAATAATATGTTATCATTCGAGAAGCCATACCGCACTCTGGGGCAAACAACCGGCTTGCCGCGAGCTCCGACACTAGCAACAGAACTCCGATCATGTAAATGAGGGCGAATAGAAGTATAGAACAGCTCACCATCAAACGTAGCTTGCTGTATCTGCCGTAGCTCGCCACAGCAACGTAACTCGCATTAATTGCATACACATCCGTCATTTTTGATCGACCAGCAAGCTCGCTGCGAGATGCTGCACCAGCGCTGACCACAACCTCCAATAGGCAAGGGCGAGCAAACAGCTCGCCACATCCATGAGCGTCATTCCCGGAACATATTCATAATCATCAGAGAGCTACACTAGGTGTAGTGTCCCGATGACACGAAACGAGCTATGCTCTGCCTCAGACATAACTTGAACCATCGCTAAACCGCCACCTAAAGTTGTAAAACTCCATTTTTTACCAAATGAAATAAGCGTTAAAGAAAATTGGAGGCAAAGGATATACCCTCTTTTCTGCTAACGAACCAAAATAGCTCGCGAGTATAGTATCCTAGCCACGAGAATACTCAAGATAGTTCCATCTAAATCCTCTAATCTTTGAATTTCCATCGGGAACGCATAACTATTCACGAAAGGTCACCATACAAATTGCCGATGAAATCTGAACCAAACCAAGTGCTGAGTAGGCTTCTCGCAGTGATTACGCGACCACACCATATCCCGGGGTGACAGCTAGCTCACACCGATAGCTAGCACCAACGACGGTCCGACTATCATGTTAATGAGGGCGAACAAAGCAGCTCGCTACCTCGTTATTCCCCTCAGCTCGCACACATTCATAATAAGCAAAATATGATCCGTATACAATTTGAGCGAGCAAGACAGCTCGCCACACTTTTTGCTCGATTTCTTATAGTTCACCATATTTGTAGTAGCGAGCAATTAGCTCGCCTCAATGCAAATCAATACATCTATTTGATGTTCCTATTTGGTCCTCCTGAAACTCTGCACCAGTGGCGAACCGAACAACACGCCACCCTCATCCAACGGATCACTACAATAATGTAACACTATCAATCACGTGACCACACCTTCTTCCGGAACTAGCCATCAGCCCGCCATCATGCGAATGACGACAAACAGAAAAACACGTCACCTTGCGGTAACTCGAACGCATTCATGTCAATCAAAGTGGGAGTCGGCAACAATTGTGGCGAGCAAGACAGCTCGCAGTACCCTCCCCATTTGCGAACCTCATCAGCGGGGCTATCAGTAGTGTAGTGTAAGCGAGCAGCCAGCTCGCGTAGTATACGCTTACCAAAATTTGAGTGAATGCAAACCTGTATGAAGACGCGACGATGATAGTCTCGGAACAAAATGATTGAATTGTTTGCTTGTGTCCTAGTGAACTATGAAAACGATCAATTTTCGTTGTTTTCCGTCTCCTCGCATTTATTGAATTTGTAGTTACGTAAACCCTGTGTGTCGTCATCCTTTTCATCGATTAGCTAATAAAGTCAAGAAAATAACTCGACCAACTATAGATATCGGTTGCAGTGAGAATCCCGATGCCAAGTTAACCCAATATGCGAGCAAGGGAGTATAGCCCCAACATACACACGTCCAGCAGCGCGCCTAGAGCAGAAATAAGTTGCTCATATGCCGACCCCTTGTAGTTTTTATAGGGGTAAATTGATTCTTATCCAGCCAAAGTGTCATTCGAGTGACCATTTTTCTCTAGTAAAATAAGCATATAACTATCTAACACCAATAATTATAGTTCTATTCAGACTAGCAGTAAGTCTCGTGTACTAACAACCCTCTGTTGGCTGGTGAACAGCTAGGGGTAAGCAAATAACTCAACCAACTATAGATACCCGTTTAAATAGGTTGTCTTAGTTCGCTTATCACTTGTACCAGTAGTTATATCAGTTAGTCCTTTGCTCGCCATACATACCCTCTCGCAAGTTATTGTGGGCTCCCAATTCCCCTAACATTGTACGAGAGCGTGATCAGGCATTGCAGGAGATCTTCGAGCTGAGGGCTGTACTAGAGACGCATTCTACCGAGAAGAAAAGAGTCGAGGAAAATCTCAAAATGTTATCCGAAGTATTCTCTTATTATCATCAAGATTTAGTTATATTTAACGAGCAAGTGCACATGGTGTTATCAGCTGACCACGTGATGGCCTCGATGAATCTACTCGAGTTCCTAAGCCATACTAAAGGCTTAGAGGATTTTTCAGACCCCATTGTCATGCCTCCAAACACTCATTCGTTGCCTGAGGATCCCATGGTTTCAATTGAGCCCGAGCTCGCTATTTCGGGACCAGCTGCCACACTTGATTTCAATAAGTAGATAATTCGTCAATTTATTATGTAATGGCTCTATATCTTCGGATAGTTGATTTACGAGTGTTCGACAGACTTTTGGACGATAATCCTTTTTTTGTAGCTTATCGTGATATGCTTATCTTTATTATATTTCTTAACGTATTCAAAACTTATTGTTATCATGATTGTTAGCATATCTTTCCTTTCTTTGCCCTCAATCGATTAAATGCATAAACGTGCAAAAGGTCATTTTGTTGCCGCGGGTAACACAGCAGCGCGCCCATACACTAACCCCATCAGCTCACCTTGAGCCGTCATAAGTCGTGCGCATGCCCCATATCGAATCTCTCTCAACTTTCCCCCAGAAAATTATGGCGCTTGAATTCGAAATGTGAAAAACCTAAATTTTGAAATTCCCCACATATCTAGGACCATGTTTCTCAACATCCAGGTACTTTGCAGTAACCACTCGTTCCTCAACAGGATTTTCAAATGTTCGGTCATGTGAGCATTTATAGATATTAGCTATTCACGTTTTCAAATAGTACGAGGTTCATAATCATTCAACGTATCCGATCAAAGTTGTTTGGTCACCTGTTCGATATGGAACAAGGTTTTAAAGAGTCTTATTTTCATAATAGTTTAATGTATCCGACCAAGATCCCTTGATCACCTGTTCGATCTCGAACAGGGTTTTCAATTCATAATCACTTAACATATCCGACCAAGAACCCTTGGTCACCTGTTCAATCCCGAACAGGGTTTTCCATATCGATATCCACCAACTGAATTCGCTTCAGGATTTTCTACCTGTGCTTGTTCACATAATATCTGTACCTTTGGAATTAGTAATCACCAAAACTAGAACCCAGTGGAAATATATTATTATATAAAGTTTCATTTCTGCTATCTTTATTTGTTTATTTATCGACAAACTCGATCAGAAATCTTATGATTTGCACACATCCAAACATAATTACAATTTCAAGCAAAAACTCATGTTCTTATTTAAAGTATCTGAAATCGTAAATCATGTAAGATATGATATTAATCGGCAAGATATAAATCAATAAAATACTTATCTTCATGACTTCTATGTTGGTTCAGTGCTTTGCTCGAACTACTTGCTTTTGTGTTTGTTGATCTCGCATCTCAAGACTAGAAATTTTATCTTGCTCTGATTTTAACTTGATCTTCCTAGCATTTATCGAATCCGCTAAGTTAGAATGTGTTCGCATGAGACTCCGCCAACTGAAGCTATGAGACTCCGCCACATCAGAGTAATGCAAGAAATGTCTAAGCAAACAACAAGCTAAACCACCTACTGGGACGAACAACCAGCTCGTCACCAGCTCGTCGCGAGCAACGGAACTAGCAACAGGCTGCCTTATGATGAAGGAGAGCGAATAGAATAGCTCACCGTCGCGGCCGAAGCTTACAAGGTGCGCGAGCTCCTATCCGATCAGCGAGCAAACCCAATCCTGCAGCCAAAATACCAGCTCGCCATTTTTCCAAAATATCCGCTCGTTGAGGCTAACCACACAGCTCGCCGACCCCGCTATCAGCTCGCCCTGAATTCATAATTTTACCGCTTCCTTTTAAATTGTCAAACGTTTTCGAATCCTCCGAATCGCATAAAGAAGCTTTCACGTATTTTCAAGAAATTAGAGGGGCAAAACAGTGGATGAATGTCGCTTCTGTATTCATATAGCTATTGCCGACAAACAAATCTGTGCTATCCAATTCAAAAAGGCCTTCATAGGAATTATCAAGAACAAAGATTACTTCTGTTTATGCCAAGATCAACTAGCCTTATCCATCCATCAGAGCCATTAGTCGGAGAAATTGATTTCCTGGGATCACTATGTAATCTGTTACGGATCTATATTGCTGAACAAATACTGGGCAGGTATGTGTTCGTGCGATTCAATTTCGTGCAACGAGTCCGCCTCTTCTTCGGGAGCTTCCCTATTCAGCGGCGACTTAAAAGACGGAGAACTTCGCGGCGGAAGCTGTCGGCCTTTGCAGGTTATGACAACCGGTGACTGCTCACAGACATCACACACTCAGGTCGATCCATGACGAGAAGGGATAACTCTTTGACGTCACAGCTGATGCAAACGAACGCGGTGTCAGTGCCGCAGAACATGGAGGCTAGACGCTGATTTGCACGTGTCGCCGACCTGGTTTTACAACTTGTCAAATTAAGTCTTTGGTGCTTATTAAGCCAGATAGAAACTTTTATACATCACAAGAAGCTAGGACGAGCACAAGAAATATAGATCTTTACGTAACTGTATCGCATAACCGAACAAAAGACATGGATAAAGGAAATTCTAAATTTTGTCAAAATTTCATATACGTGAATCTATCTTCAATAATCAAAAGAATAAGAGGAAATAAAAAACTTATCTTGACTACACGATATTCAGATTACTGTTAAGCAGATTCGATGCGTCCATAATTTTCCAAAAACTCTCACACTTGCATTGTTTTCGGAGGCAAGAAACAAATCTATGATATCATTCTCCAACTGAAAATTTGGATTGGAGCTCACAGGGTGGATCTTGAGAGATTAAAGACATCAAGACCAAGCTGCTGCAATTTTAGGTTGCTGACTTCCAGCCATGATAGAAGAAGAACAAATTTGTGAGGAACAAATATCGTTCCCACAGACGGCGCCAATGATGCGTTATAGCCCAAACCCTTAATGATTAATCCTCCTTCCTCAAGGATCTTACCGAAGTAAGCCAGAGTTTAGGAGAGATTAATCAAGAGATCAGACCAAAAAGCTTGGATCGTCATATCTCAAGGGTCGTTTATATAGAATATCGGACTTAGAGTTTTAGCCATTCAGGTTACCTTCTCTTCTATTCGATTTGTTATGATCTTACTGTTGGAAAACACGAATCAGAAAGCAGCGGAATTTAAAAATTTTCCCAACAAAAGGACCATTGACTCGCAATCGTGTAACCAAATTCGTAGAGATAGAAAACTTACTTTTCTTTTATTCTTTCTTGAAGCGTTTCAAGCCACCCAAGAACGCTCTTCTCGCGGCTTGATCCCCTCTCCTTGGTAAAGCTCGAATCTTCAAACTTCTAACTTGAAGCTCTCTAGAGATAGTCCACCAACTTGATCACAATCTAACTAGTAAGGATGCTAGTTCTCTAGTTAGTGTTTAGGCTTAACCTAGGGTTTATTTGATCTTGGAGAAAGGAAGGTGTTCAACACATGAACCAAAAGAATTGCCAATTAGCTCCATAAGGAGCTCGAGCTCCCCTATTTATAGAGAGGGGAGTGCCGAAATTCCTAGTCCTTTATGGGCTAGGATTTTGGTCCCTCTCTCCTATTACTTGATCATCAAGTAATTTTGACTTTGACTTTGAATTCTAATTCAAATCAACTTTCAAGAGAGCTAAAAATATCCAAACTATTTTTGGATAATTTTATACTTTATTTATTTAAAATAAATAACTTATTTTTATCTAATTAATTAATTCGCAATTAATTAACTAGATTATTTTCTCCAAAATAAGACTTTCTTTTTAATTCAAAATTAAACCAAAGTCTATTAAATAATTAACACATTTAATTATTTAATACATATATATATATACAATATATATATATATTCACACGTGTGATTTCACACGTGTGGAACCCTCTTGGCCCGATTAACTCGTTTAATCATTTTCAAGCCTCAACTCATGTAACCAAGTTGTTGTGTGTGACCCTCTAGGTTCTCAATTCAATTAGCAGTGACCCTAATTAATTAATTCACTAATTAATTAATCAGTCCACAGATTAAACGACCATAGTCTAGCAACAGGTGTTTAACCCCTAGCTGAATTGGAATGTTCGGATTCGACAGAACCTTTAAGTTATTGATTCATGTGAGATACAATCCTCCTACTTACTATCTCTCAACAAAGATCTAGGGCAAGGGAATAATCAGAACCCTAATAATCTGGTCTTAAAGCTAAGTGCATTTCATATCCATTTGATCTCAATCCAAGAAACCCTTTTCTTGATGTCTTGATCTACTGCCTTGGCCAAGGACTCCATATGGCATATGAATGACTTACACAATAAGAGATCACCCTGCAAATGCAAGTGTAGGTCCTTTCTTGATTCTCATTCACTTTCATGAATCACTTGTGCAGCCCCAACATAAGCCTTGAATCAGTTGTCTAAGGCGACACCCTTTAAAGCTTATACCAAAGACTACAGAGTTAACTCATAAAGTGACATGGAACCTCAAGTCTAAGGATCAATTAATCACATCAATGACTCGTGAGATATTTCCTAATCTGGAAGTTTCCATTTCCTGAAATAGAAACTTCCTTTCCCATTTAGGAATCTTCTCACACGGGGCACCTCAGTGAACTTACTTATTAAAGTAAGCACCCTCATGTATCACGCACGTATCAACTATACACTTTGCACCTCCATGAAACAAGGTGGTCCTTCTTAAGGGCGTGATCCCACAAGCAAGCCTTATAGGAGTCAGGTTGACACTCCCACTGTCTGTAGGACTCATAGGCTTGGAGTATTTTACTAATCATGACTTATGTGATATAGGGCTCGTTTCATGAACCATTTCACCTAAATGGTAGAGTCCTAAAGTCATCAGGATTAGGGGAGTTCTCATACATGCACAGCTAAAGTAAACGCATACCAAACAAGAGCATATAAAGAAGTGTTGCCTCAATTCGTTATTTCATTCAAAGATTGTCTGTGATTACAATAAGGAAAAGCACAAAGCGGATATACAATCGGCTTTCTAGGGCACTATTCCTAACAATCTCCCACTTGCCCGTCAAAGCCATTCTAAAGCTATTCTAAGTCCCATCTTCTGAAGATGACCTTGGAAAGCTTCTCGACTAAGGGGTTTAATAAGTGGATCTGCCACGTTCTCTGCTGATGTGACCCTCTCAATTTGCACATCTCCTCTTTTGATAATATCACGGATTAGGTGATACTTCCTCATAATGTGCTTGGTCCGTTGGTGAGATCTTGGTTCTCTTGCTTGAGCAACCGCCCCAGTGTTGTCACAAAACACAGTAATGGGGTCTTTCATGCTAGGAACAACATTCAACTCTTGAATGAAGTTTCTAATCCAAACACCTTCCTTAGCTGCATCATTTGCAGCTAGGTATTCGGCCTCAGTGGTCGAATCTGCAGTGGTGGTTTGCTTGGAACTCTTCCAACTCACTGCTCCGCCGTTTAGACAGAAAATGTATCCTGACATTGACTTAAAATCATCTAAGTCTGATGCAAAGCTTGCATCGCAGTATCCTTCGACATTAAGATCTTTCTGACCTCCGTAAACTAAGAATAAATCATTAGTACTTTTCAAGTACTTAAGAATATTCTTCACGGCAGCCCAGTGACCATCTCCAGGGTCAGATTGGAAACGACTTGTTACACTAAGTGCATAAGCCACATCCGGTCGAGTACATAACATTGCATACATTATGCTACCTATTGCTGACGCATAAGGTGTATGAGTCATTCTTTCCTTCTCAAGGTTAGTCTTAGGACACATTTTCTTTGAAAGACATGTTCCTACACTCATAGGAAGGTTCTTAACCTTTGCTGACTCCATATTGAATCTCTTCAATACTTTGTCAATGTACATCGACTGTGATAGTCCTATCAACCTTCTAGATCTATCTCGATAGATTTTAATTCCAAGGATATAGGACGCATCACCAAGATCTTTCATCTCGAATTGGTTCGATAACCATAACTTAGTCACTTTCATGTCATCCCTCAAATTCCCAATAAGAAGGATGTCATCAACATAAAGTACTAAGAATTGCACTGAGGTCTCCAATTCCTTTCTATGCACACATGATTCATTCGAAATTTGGATGAAGCCAAACGCTTTGACCGATTCATCAAATCGAATGTTCCAATTCCTAGAAGCCTGTTTCAATCAATAGATTGATCTTTGGAGTTTGCAAACCTTTTGCTGACTCCCACTGAATGTGAAACCTATGGGTTGCTCCATATAAATGTCTTTATCAATGTCACCATTGTGAAAGGCAGTTTTCACATCCATTTGCCATATCTCGTAGTCATAATATGCAGCAATGGCAAACATGATCCGAATAGACTTTTGCATTGCAACTGGTGAAAAAGTTTCGTCAAAGTTCACGTCGGGTCTTTGAGTGAATCCTTTTGCAACCAGTCTTGCTTTGTAGGCTGCAATGCTTCCATCAACTCCAAGCTTTCTCTTAAAGATCCATTTGCAACCTATGGGTTTGACCCCATCAGGCAAATCTACCAAGGTCCAAACTTGGTTGGAGTTCATGGAATCCATTTCGGATTTCATGGCTTCTATCCACTGTTCAGAGTCAGAATCTGAAAGTGCCTCCTCATATGTTAAATGATCATTATCCTTTTAAGAGATTTCATGGAAGAATCCATACCATCTTTCCGGCTGTCTAGGAGTGCGTTCAGAACACCTTAGAGGAGGATTTACATGTGTATCGAAATTCGTGATTGGTTGTGGTTGATCAGTAGGGGACGTTTCTTCAGTGGGTGGCGTGGGGTTACTTTGTACTTTTTCTAATTCTATGATCTTGCCTTTCTTTTCTTTAAGGAATGGTTCCTCAAGAAAAGTGGCATTTCTGGAAACAAACACCTTTTACTCGGATTGATCATAGAAGTAGTATCCTATGGATTCCTTAGGATAACCTACAAAGTAGCATAAGTTAGAACGAGATTCTAACTTATCTCCCACTGTCCTCTTCACGTAAGCAGGACAACCCCAAATTCTTAAGTAAGAATAACTAGGGATTTTATCATGCCACATTTCATAGGGCGTTTTGGGGACTGACTTAGAGGGAACTAGATTCAGAATCTTTGCTGCACTTTCTAGGGCATAACCCCAGAAAGAAGGTGGTAAGTCAGTGAAACTCATCATGGAATGAACCATATCAAGTAGGGTTCGATTCCTTCTCTCAGAAACTCCATTAAGCTGAGGAGTTCCCGGAGGAGTCCACTGATAGATAATCCCATTATCTTTGAGATGATTAAGGAATTCTTCACTAAGATACTCCCCACCTCGATCAGATCGAAGTGCTTTGATCATGTGACCAGTTTGGTTCTCAACCTCCTTTTGAAATTCTAAGAATTTCTCAAAAGCTTCAGATTTATACTTCATTAAGTATACATAACCATACCGACTAAAGTCATCAGTAAAGGTTATGAAATACTGATGATTGGTTCTAGTGCTTACACTAAGCGGTCCACAAACATCAGTATGGATCAAATCCAAAACCTTAGTGGCACGTTCCACAGTTCCTTTAAAAGGGACTTTGGACATTTTTCCTTTGAGACAGGATTCGCAAGAAGTTAACTCCTTAAGATCATTTTCAGAGAATGATCCTAAAGTGTTTATCTTGCTAATTCTGTTCTTGGAAATATGTCCTAATCTAGCGTGCCATAAGGGAGCTGAAACTTTGTCATCTCTCTTACGCTTTGTTTCTCGTTGTATATTGATATTTTGAGTTAGGTAAAGTCCATTACTTAGAGTACCGATGTGAACGAAAGAGTTGTTCCGTTTGATAAAATATTTACCATTCTTAATATAAGTTTCATAACCTTCACAATCTAATATTGGAACTGAAATTATATTACGAATAATGCTCGGTACATAAAGGACTTTATTTAGGACTAACTCAAAACTACCTAAATCTAATCTAATTGTGCCTAAAGCTCGAGCTTCAACGTTTGAGCCATCGCCGATCTTCAAGACACATTCTCCTTCTTTTAGTTGTTGGACTTCACTTAGCATCTGTACATCATTACAGATATGAGTTCCACAACCGGTATCAAGTACCCAAGAACTAGAATTAATATTGGGAATAGTGCCCTGAAAATTCAATTTATTGAATTAATAAAACTGAATTTGCAGCAAGTTATGAGTATTTCACATATTAATAATTAATGACGTGTGATGGTATTCTTATATGAAATGTGTTTCATAGGAAAAGACTTTGAATACCGAAATCACGTGTCATTAAAGTTCTAGTCGGTAAGATAAGAATATGTTCTTATCAAGGCTATAACGTGGTTATATAAGATGATTAGTCTTTCGTCATAGGGAATGGTGATTCCAATTATAACACGTTGATGATTTTCAATAGGATTGGAAACATCGAACTGGACCACTGAGATAATTCATTTTATGCTACTATCTAAAATGAATAAAATCTCAGGAAGCATTGTACTCTTAATCCTGATAATATTTTGGCTTTAGGCATGTAGTGTTAGTCACTGTAACATACTCGAAGTGAGGTCTCGGTAACGGGTGGCCAAAATACTTTGTATGTTCGGTGATTATATGAAATGCGCTAAAGAGCTATATTGATCGAGGAATCTGTGGCCTTGCTGGAAGGTAAGAGATATCCTTGAAATAGATTTGTAAAAGTTCAAATTAAGACTTTGGCCAAAGCACTTCGTGTGATACGTCACCGAAGTTGTATGTTGAATGTGTTTCACATACAGAGAATTTGAACTTAAGGCGAATCAATAAATTTCAAATTAGAGATGAAAAATAAATGATAGTAGTTGCAATTTATTTTTCATGGATATCTACACGGAGGAGTAAAATGCGAAATTATTCTTGATGGGGCCCTACCCACCTAGGACATGTGGCCAGCCTTAGAAGAGTTAGAAGGATACGCAAGTAGTTCACGACGAGCTGTGTGAGGGAGCTCGCGGCATGAGCTCGCTCTACAGAGTCTTATAAGCTTCCAGTACTACTCGCTGGGCGAGCTCAGGAATGACGAGCTGTATTCGGAGCTCGCTCGATACGTTCGCTCCTCGGACTCTAGTCACAGAAGGACACTTGGGTAGCAAAGATAACGTGATGGAGAAGGTAAGGAGTCTTGATGATAAGGACGAAAGAAGATGAAACGATAAAATGGAATCCGATATGGAATGGGAGAAGTAGTAAACCCTAATAGGACTTCGGGTCTATATAAGGAGGGGTTTACTACGTTACGAGGGAGAACAGAAATACAAGAGAAAAAGGAGAGAGAGAGATAGATAGATTCGGCGAGTACTCATCATTGGCGCCGTCTGTGGGAACGAAAAGCTTATTTCGTTCCTTTTTTTTTAGTGCTTGTCGAGTTTTTTCTTCTTATTTTCTTCTTTTCAGGAAGATGACGAGGGGACAGATCAACCAGGTATTGGACCAAATTGATCAAATAATGGCGAACAATCGCGGAGAAGGAGGAAGCAGAAAGATCGATTACGCCACCTCCGAGAATGCGAAACAGAAAGACATCCAGGGTGAGGAAAGGCAGACACCAGCCGTGCTGCCTGCTAACATGACGATGGATCAACTCCGGGCCCTGGTGGAGATGATTGTTGAAAAGCGAGAAGCTCGGGCAGGAGCTAACCATACGAGGAGCCACCGGAGAGCGGTGGGAGATGAGGCCGATACCACGGCTAAGGGAAAGCAAACGGAGGTACCCCATATTGATCTGGAAGATAGCTCTGAAGACAAGGACTATTATGAGGAGAACGATCAAACACCAATTCAGGCAACATCAAGAAATAGAGGCCCGGTTAACAGAGAGACTAATAACTGGGAAAAACAGATGCAGGATATGGGAAAAATGATAGAGGAGATGAGGAAGAATTTGCAAGGCCCCACGCCGGAGAAGAAAAAAGGAAGTGCATTCACAGAAGAAGTTTTAAAAGAAGATCTCCCGTATAACTTTAGGTCGGGGCAGGTACCGAATTTTGATGGAACAGGTGATCCCGCAGAGCATATAAGTGAGTTCGAACACGTGGCAATGCTGCACAAGCTATCAGACGGGATTAAATGTCGTTTGTTTGTAACAACTCTTAAAGGGCCAGCTCGAAGATGGTTCTCGTTGTTACCCCCAGGTATGATAAATTGCTTCGAAGATTTCTGCAGGTTGTTTACGAACCAATTCGCTAGCTAGCTTCATTATAAAAGGAATGCACTCAGCTTGTTTACCATAAAGCAAGAAATAGGGGAGTCACTTCGAGCTTACATACAAAGATTTAACAGAGAGGCACTCGACGTACCCTTCGCGACAAATGAAGTAAAAGCTAGCGCTTTCACACAAGGCCTTCAAGGAGGTGAGTTTTTTCAGTCACTGGCACTGGATCCAGTGATAGATTTTGATAACTTATTACGACGAGCTGGGAGATACATAAACTTAGAAGAAGCAATGGCTACAAAGAAAGCATCTGTTGGAGAACTTAGCCGGAAGAGAGGGATTCAGGAAGCTTTTCAGTTAAGGGAGCTGAATCGGGAAGAAGGAATAGGAAATCGCAAGTTTGCAAGATATGGGTTCTATACTGAACTGGAGAATACACCAGATGTAATCTTGCAAAAGATAAAACAGGTGGAGGGGTTCCGATGGCCGCGAACTCGAGCACAAATGCCTAAACGACCTTCGTCGGATAGTTTCTGCGAATATCACAACGAGTACGGACATTACACTGCTCGGTGTGGACACCTAAAAGATGAAATTGAAAGATTGGTGCAAGAAGGAAAGATACCAGAGCTTGTCATAGGTACAAGTGAACTCGGAGAGAATGGAGGAGCACAACCTCAGAGGAGAAGGCGAATAGATACGGACAAGCAACAAGAGGAGCCCCAGGTTCGCGGGATAATTCAGGCGATTGTTCGGGGGCTCACTGATGGAGAGCAAACAGAATTGGCACGGACGTGGAACGCCCAACACTTGAGAAAATATCATATTTAAGATAATGGTGCGGTTGTACTCTTTTTCCCTCGCGAAGGCTTTTTGCCACTGGGTTTTCCCTTTGCAAGGTTTTTAATGAGGCAACACAACGCGAATGAGCTTAAAGCAGTTTATTTTATTTTTGTTTCGTTTCAATAAGCTTGTTGTTTTGCAAATTTTATGATATTTTATTTCAATAAACCAGTATGGCTTTGTTCTGGAAATCCTGTAGCAAGCAGGCAATCACTAGCTCACGTGATTGGGAAATCCTGTAGCGAACAGGCAATTACTCGCTCGCATGATTAGGAAATCCTGTAGCGAACAGGCAATCACTAGCTCGCATGATTGGGAAATCCTGTAGCGAACAGACAATCACTAGCTCGCGTGATTGGGAAATCTTGATGCAATTCAGGTGGCCATGGCCGAAAAAAAAGATATGCTCACACTCATGATAAAACTAAATTTCGGATATGATAAAGGATATAATAAGATAAGCATATCACAATAAGCTATAAATAAGGATCATCGTCCAAAAGTCTGTCAAACACGCGATATAAAGCTAAACTTGCTCGCTAAAATTATATACGAATCACATTTTGCTTATTATGAATGTGTGTGAGCTGAGGGGAATAGCGAGGTAGCGAGCTGTTCTATTTGCCCTCATTAACATGATGGTGGGACCGTCGCCGGTGCTAGCTATCAGTGCAAACTGGTTGCCATCCCGAAATTTGGTGTGCTCACCCCAAAATAGGTTCCTTTGTGAATCTATGCCCTCATTAACATGACGATGATTCGAGTTGTGACAGAGAGAGGCGCATAGCTCATTTCGTGCTTGCGAGCTATTTACTCGCCCTTGCCCATTGGCTATTAGGGTCGGCACTGGTATAGCATCTCTAAGCGAGCTGGCTGCTCGCTCAGTACGTGGCACAGTGCGTAAGGTATGTGATATCAAAAGGGTATACAGGACCAGCAGCTATAGACCAAAAATACGATATGGGTGAACGATAAATCTTATTTTTTAGTAGATATAAATTTTGCTAATTGTACGAACTGTTTTGCTCGCCGATGAGGTATATGCTGTAAATTGGCTCGGTTGAAACTTAGTTGGGCGAGCTGAGTGCTCGATGGTCAGTATAAATGTTATTATACAGTTCTTGAGTTGTTTGAGTAGTGGAACATCCAGTGAGGAAGTAATATTGAGAATGATACTCAAGAGTGGTTTGTTATCACAATGAGGGGATTAGCAAAAACAGGTTTGGACGGAAACTCCCAAGGTTTTTGACATTTATATACATAAAATCATAAGTCCAAGGGGTGCTCTAAAAGGAGCCTATATCAACTATCGATGATTTTTTGCGAGCAGCTATTAGAACACTTTTAATTGCATTTTTATTTGAAAAAGGGGCATCAAATAGCTCTATAGAGGGCTCATTTCACGATCCCAACACGCAGTTATATCAGCTCAGGCGAGCTGACAGGGTTCGTCTATAGGCGTGATGCTGTTTTGCCCATGAGTTGGGTTTGTTTGTTGCTCGGAACGAGCTATTTGTAGATGTGCCGAGTTGCGTAGCTGTAGCAGATGTGGCAAGCTACGGCAGATGCAGTGAGCTGCGTTTGATGACGAACTGTTCTATTCGCCCTCATTCACATGATGACAGGTTTGTTGCTAGTGCCCTAGCTCGCGACGAGCCTGTCGTTCGCCCTAGAGTGCGATATGGCTTCTCAAGGCGAGCTGCCTAGGTTCATGTATTGGCGTAATGACGTTTTGCTTGTTGGTTGGGTTTGTTTGCTGCTAGGCTGGCTGCTCGCATGCCATGAAAGTCTGGTTGGCCAGCTGTTTATCGATGTTATCTGTAGTGTTATTGTGACGAATATGGCGAGCTGTGGCCGATGAGGCGGGCTACGTTTGACGACATAGCTCGTTTCGTGTTATCAGGATACTAAGCCTAGTGTTGCTCGATAACGAGTACGAATACATTCGGGTTATGACGTTCATAAGGTGGCGAGCTGTTTGCTTGCCCTTGCCCATTGGAGGAGGTGTAAAAATATATAAGATATGAGTGAACGATAACTCATATTTTCGGTAGATGTAAAATTTTTCTAGTTTTAATGATTCGGTTCTATTAGTTTTGCTATATGAACGGAGGACACTGCGAGCTGCCTTACTCGCCGAGTTCGGAGCCGGTGAGCTGCGAATAGCTGTTATGAGGGTGACGAGTTGTGATGCCATACTTACCTTCGCTGTTATATGGCTGCAATGCCTATGTTAGCGGTTAGATGGCAAGCTGAGGGGTGCGGTTATGTGGCTATGTATGACGGAGATGCGAATATAGGGGGTGACGAGCTGTGTTTCTCGTCTTCTTTTCTGGGATAAAATACCGACTAAATTTTTGCTGTATTTTGATACACCTAACAGACTCTGTTTTCTTGGAACGCTAATAGAGTTTATTGATGTAATTCTTCATACTGTGATCAATCGCTTTTGGGTGCGGTTGGTTGAGTTAGTTCGTTGACCCTAAACTAGTAGTTTTTTGTGCGTCTTATCCTGGTTTCATTTAGGTTATGATTACTGCTCGCAGCGAAAGTACTTGAGCGGTTTCTCCTGTGATTGGCATGTTCATTGAAACAACTATATTAGACAATGATACGAATGGAAATTCGTGTAGCTGTTAGCTTAAATGTTTATGTATCATCGACTTGAGAGGGAATTTATGGCGAACTATGGGATGTTCTGTACATGGCTGGCAAACATTGTGTTTAGTTAAGGTGTACTTTGGGATGCTCGGGGAGTCTTTGACGTTTCTTGATTGACGAGCTGGTCTGCTCGTTCTCATTGCATTGTTAGTGAGCTGCTGCATCAGATTGTTTTCCCGGAGTAAGGTAGTTGTTGTATGTTGACTTGATTGTGGGTAGCTGGGCGAGCTATTCGATGATATGGTGAGTTATGCTGCTTGGCCTGAGGTTATTGTTTGAATGGAGAGGTGGCGAGCTGTTCCATCTTCCCTCTTAACGAACTGGTGATAGAATGGCTACTGGTACAAGGTCTGGTGGTGGTTAGGTCGCGTGATGGTTATGGGGATGACGAGCTGGGTGCTGCTCGTCCTCATTCCTTGGATCAGGAGATCACCGAGTGTCCGATACTCCCTGGCGAGCTTATTGCTCGCTCAAGAATGCTGATGTTGCGTGTTATTGACATCATTTATGTGTGTGTTCATCGCGGTACAAAGGTTTGGTTGCATGATGGTTAAGCAATCCACTTGTTCTACAATCATTGCATTGTTAGCGAGCTGCGTTGCTTGTTTATCATTGTACATAGTCTTTCTATGCTAAACTTGCTGTTTTTCCAAAAAGGGCCATGTTGGCTGGACCCGATACCAGTGCACATGGACGACATGTGCGGACGAAGAAGTGAGAGGTTAGGCTACTATGTGGGGTTTTATTATAAATGATAACCAAATGTTGAAGGGTTTTCTTTAATAAGGACTAGATGTTGTCCCACCTAAATATGAGATTTTCAAATTTCGAATTCCGACGCTAGGATTTTTTCTTTTTGGGGAGGAGTTGTGCAAGATTCGGCAGAGAGCGAGTGCACAGCTTTAAGGCGGCCCAGGCGAGCTGATGGAGTTCTTATGTGGGGCGAGCTGCTGTTGCTAGCGGGATCACGCTGTTGCTCGCGGTGACGCGCTATTGCTCGTGGAGGCGCGGTGTTGCTGCTCGCAGAGGCGAGCTATTTTGGAGTTATTTGGTGTTATTATCAGATGCATGGGCACTGTCTTGATGAATGTTTCCCTTGGGTTGGAGTTCCTTGGAAGCATACTGAAACTATTTAATTATATTGATGAATGACGTTGTTCGATAAAAGGCCAAAATGAACTTCATTTTCTTGAGCACTATTCATGAATCCATTGTTATTCTTTTTCTTGAAGGATTCCAATTTCCGTTGTTGCTAGTCCTACAAACCTCACTCCAGGAGTGGTTCGCGGTGGGGGCATGAGTAGCACTAAGGCGAGCTCGCGCCGCAGCTGTTCGCAAAAGAGAGAATAATCGTTGTGTTTTTTTTCCAGCTGGTCATTGAGGGACGATTTCATCGTCGGGATGTGAGTCTACGGCGAGCTGCTTGTTCGCAGATGTCACAATTTCCATAATTAGTTGTCATTGTTTGCATTGTATGGGCAAAGTTTTGGTGATATTGGTCATGTTACTTGGGAGTAACAATCGCGGTATTGCATAGTTCAAGGCACCCATATGCGAGCTGCTGTTATACAAAGGTTGTATGCTTCGCGGTGGCATATTTTGTTCGCTCATAGGTTTTAATGCCGACTTTCTTTACCTTGGGCACCATCAAATTTGTTCATCGTAATATTACATTAAATGTTGCGGGTGATAGTTCTCTTGTTAGCGAGCTGTTTGATCGCCTTACTCAGGGGAAGTAAGGGAGCTCTGCTGGTGCGCAGTTTCGCAGCGAGCTAGCTGTTCGCGACATCCCACGGATGCATCAAACAAGGAGCGCGCTGTTTGCTCAGTGTCACGGCTTTGACGAGTTGCATGTTTGTATGTATTTACATAACTGCTCTTTTTCATAATTGCATTTATGGATTTCAATATCGCCATATATGAGTGGCTTTTCCACAAGTTGAATCACTCTTCCCTTGATAGATGGCTGACCACAATCATATTAATCCGGCCCAGGCACGGATACCTGGACCAGACTTGGGGGGGAGTAGTGATGGGGCCCTACCCACCTAGGACATGTGGCCAGCCTTAGAAGAGTTAGAAGGATACGCAAGTAGTTCACGACGAGCTGTGTGAGGGAGCTCGTGGCATGAGCTCGCTCTCCAGAGTCCTATAAGCTTCCAGTACTACTCGCTGGGCGAGCTCAGGAATGACGAGCTGTATTCGGAGCTCGCTCGATACGTTCGCTCCTCGGACTCTAGTCACAGAAGGACACTTGGGTAGCAAAGATAACGTGATGGAGAAGGTAAGGAGTCTTGATGATAAGGACGAAAGACGATGAAACGATAAAATGGAATCCGATATGGAATGGGAGAAGTAGTAAACCCTAATAGGACTTCGGGTCTATATAAGGAGGGGTTTACTACGTTACGAGGGAGAACAGAAATACAAGAGAAAAAGGAGAGAGAGAGATAGATAGATTCGGCGAGTACTCATCAATTCTAAATCGAGAAATTCGTGAATAATTTAATTAATTTTAGAGTGCAACAATATTTATTTAGTGGAATTAAATATTGTTAAACAGTAATTAATTATTATCATGAGATGATAATATATTAATCCGTTTGGAGCTAAAATTAATTAGTCCTGCAGGTCCCCCTGCAAGCCCCAATTGAAAACCTAAAGAGAAAATATTAAAAGGAGAAAGAGAAATGAATTTTCAAAGTGTTTGAAAATGGCAAAGGAATTTATTTTAAGAAAATAAATTAAAGTTCCAAAGAGTTGGAAATGCCCAGAATTTTATTTTGGAGAAAATAAAATTTTCATCAAAAAAAAAAGAGGAGGTGATGACGTGGCAGCTGACGTGGCAGTCCACGTGGCATGCCACGTCAGCAGACGGGTCCCAGGTGGCGCTGACAGGGCGCCACGTGGCGCGCCATATGGATGGCTGAGATTGCGCCAAGTCAGCGAAAACGGACGGCCCAGATTTGATTTGGGCTGGGCCAGTCAACGGGTCGGTTCTTGGGTAGGGTCGGTCGGATCGGGTCTGGGTAGGGCCAGACTCGTACACGTGGCAGTACCAGAATGGGCCACGTGTCGAACCGGACCGGTTCAAACTCCCCAAACCCTAGCCGCGTGTACCACACACGCGCCACCTTCAGGTGGCGCGTGCGGGCGCGTGGGGCATCGGATTGGGGAGCGTCCGGCGGCGTTGGACTCGTGGTGACGAGACCTTCAACGTAGTATCCTTGGTTTTCGTGTCCAAGTTGTACACGCAAGTGGGGATGTGAAATGACCATTTTACCCTTGCTTTTGTATCCAAAATGACCGTCTTACCCTCATATATTTGCCTATAAATAGGCTGATACCCACCCCATTTCTCTCATTCAGTTTTGGGATGGTTTTGGCCAAGTCTTGGCTTTGAAATCAAGTCCCATTTTCTCCTAGTTAATTCTGATTTATCTTGGAATTAATTTTAATTAGGTGTTTATATAAAACGCCTAATTTCGGGAGAATAAACCCTGAGAAGGGTTTTTTAGTTTAAAGTTTTATTTTCTCTAAGTATTTAGAGAAATACTTTCGGAGCCCACACTCCGAGGGTGTCCCTGGGGTTATTGCAGGGAAGCTCTGCCGGTTTCACGAGCAGATCGGGTATCGGGTTCTCAGGAGGTGAATTCGAGGAGCTGGAAAAACGCCGTTAGATAGCCATGTTTGCAGTACGGTAATATTTTACAGTTGTTTTATTTTAAGCATGATAAATTATGTGCTCTTAAGTGTTAATTGCATGTTAGATATTTATCTGCTTAAGTGATTTAAAATTTATTATCAATTGCATGTATATACTTGAGTAGATCCGGCTAAGTCTTCCGCTTTGTATTAAAATGTTTTAGAAATATTTTAATACTTGTATTATAATAAAAATTTTAAAATGTGGTCCCGGACTGCTACTGTTGTGGGCCCGCATCCCATCAATTAATAGAAAGATTTACTTCAACGAGAAAGATACCTTTCTTTAGAGTAGCCTTGTACTCTGGGCAGTTTCTCCTCCAATGTCCCGCTTTGCCACAATGGAAGCAAACATCCTTTTTCTGATCACCCTTCTTCTTTTGGGCCTTTCCCTTCGAAATGCCACCAGTGGGCCTAAGGGGTTTCTTCTTCTTCTTTTGGGCTTTCTTGCCCTTACCTTTAGAAGGCCCAGAAGAGGAAGATGGAGCATTCACCATCAAAACCTTATTGTCCTTCTTGATCGTGCTTTCAGCAGTCACAAGCTGACTAATCAGCTCAGCTACAGTAGCACCAGCATGATTCATGTTGAAGTTAAGGACAAATGGGTTGAATGATGGTGGGAGCGAAGCCAGCAACAAATCCACTGAAAGCTCATCTTTTAGTGGCATCTCCATGGAAGCAAGTTTCTCAGTAAGGGCAAGAAACTTGAGTCCATATTCATGGACACTTGAACCTTCCCTCATTCTCAAGTGGAACAATTCCTTTGAAGTGTTATACCTTGTAACACATTCATGAGGGCGGTAAAGTTTCTCTAAGTGGTCGTAAATCTCCCAAGCAAATTCCATGGCCTCATGTTGTCTTTGCAAGTCCGGAGACATGTTAGCCAACATAAGGCAACGGGCTTGGAGATTATCATCCTTCCACTTCTGAATCGCATCCCGCTCGGCCCGAGTGGGAGCCTCCCCTTCGGGACTGGGCTCCCCTTCGAAGAGAACATAAGTTCTCTTCTCAGAATCTAAAATGATTTTTAGATTCCTCAGCCAATCAGAATAGTTGGGACCAGTCAACTTGTTTGACTCGAGGATCGATACAAGAGGGTTTTTGGTTACCATTTCAAAACACGTAGAGAATCACAGAATCTACGACCTAAATGGTAAAACAGAGAACTAAGTGAGCATGCTGAATTATATGATATACAAAAGATAAGGTCTTTAATCTAATGTAGCTCCCACTGTTTTTCAAAGATCTAGAATTCCCAAAGATCTAAGAGGAACACGTTTCCCAATGGGTACTAAGATCCTAGGCATTTTACCTCGAACCCACGACTCGCGGACATTCTAAGTAAGAACCCTAGGTAGGTACAACTTACCAATTCTAACACCTTTAGAACTCTTAGTAATTGTTTTTGCATCACCTATCTTTCAATATGGACCCACGACTCGTGCGACATCCATATTTACTTAGGCGTTAAGCTAGACCCATCAATCATAAGATCATGACCAAAACTTAGTTCGAACGACCCACGACTCGCGGACATCGCCCTTGCAAAACTGACCATGAAATATTGATCATTTAAAAATGATCAATTAGGTAACTAAGAACTAATAAGCTCCACTAGCTATCCCACGACTCGCGGACAATAACTAGCTTCACTTACTAAACTTAAAACCTATTGATGGAATGCTAGGAATTTAATTCAAAATTTGCATCTCGAATTAAACACCTATTTGTTCGAAATTAGCTTAATATTTAATGGGAATTTTCGAATCAACCGGAGAGTTGGCCGGTTCGACCTCACCAACATATATGTTATCCAATTTTATTAGTCTTGATTAATGCAAGTACACTTAAATGCATTTCAAACAAGCACATAAACAGATAACATGTCCTAGCCTGATACTAACATGTATTGATCATGGGTTCTACCTATCTTATGCGTGATATGTGGGAGCCACTCCACAATCACAAGTTCTAACATACATGCCACATAAACAGTTTAAATCACATAAGGGAAAGCGGTAACAAAATACGAGCCCTATCTCTATTACATTTAACAATTGAGATTCCCCTCCCTAACATTTTGAGGGGTCTTCACTTATGGCCTCCTTGTTACTTGAATGTGGTCCATCTTACTCCATGGGTGCATTGTCTCCAAAATGAAAATAAAACCTCACCACCTATCTCTACTCTCAAATTACAATAAAAGGAAAAAGACATAAAGTAATAAGGCTCAATCTTCATATTGGCCTCAGATAATTACACGGGGCATACCCCGGCCTCAAAACAGTAATATGGAAAGTCACATAATAAATCACATAACAGTACGCACATAAGTGAGGCTCCAACCTCAATTGAAAAACGCAACTATAGGGCTCCAACCCCAATTTAAACCATCCATGTGCATAAATTAAAACCATACATAGATCTAAACCCATGATCACCTAACATGCTTTTGCGAGAATTTAAATTTAACCAATAAATTAAAATTCTCGTTTCAAGTCCTAATGACTTAAAACACGACTTAGATGCAATTCTTGTTCAAGAGCCTTTTCAATAAAACCCGAAAAATAATAAACCAATAAAATTCCAATTAATTTCCAAAATTAATAATTTTATTCTTTCATTATTTTCAGAAAATAAAGATTGTAATTTTTTCAAAATTTAAATCGCTTAATTTTCCAAAATCCCAATTTAAACAATTATTTCAAAAATAATTCAATTTTAATAATTATAAAATTTTTCAGAAAAATTAAATCGGGATTGGATTGGACTAAATACGAAAATCAAGATCGCGAAACGAAGGGCCCGGAACGGACTGCACGCCCGCCCGAGACCAAGCCCGGCAGACGCGCAGCATCGCGCGCATGGACACGCGCATGGCGCGCATCCTCGCGCGCATCAGTTGGGCGGGGACGGGCGGTCGTGACCGGCAGTGGCGGGCAGTCCCGCGCGGTTGCGGGACTGCTGGGCGGGCGAGCGCGCGGGCCTGGCGTGCTACGCCTTAGCACGTCCAGGCTCACGTTTCGTAACGCGATTTCGTGTTTCGTACTTTTAGTTCAAAAACCAAAACAACCCAAATTCAAAAAACACGATTTAAATTAATTTCAACTAAAACAATTTTCAAAAACACGATTTGAGAAAACAGTTTTAGAAATCCAGGAAAAAATTACAGTTTCGTATTTCAGGCTTTCTAAAAGAACTCAAGAATACCTAATTCGCATCTAAGCCTAAGAATTTCTACCAAATTCAGAATAATTGAGACGAATCAAAAACACCATTATCGAGGTGGCTCTGATACCACTTGTTGGAAAACACGAATCAGAAAGCAGCGGAATTTAAAAATTTTCCCAACAAAAAGACCATTGACTCGCAATCGTGTAACCAAATTCGTAGAGATAGAAAACTTACTTTTCTTTTATTCTTTCTTGAAGCGTTTCAAGCCACCCAAGAACGCTCTTCTAGCGGCTTGATCCCCTCTCCTTGGTAAAGCTCGAATCTTCAAACTTCTAACTTGAAGCTCTCTAGAGATAGTCCACCAACTTGATCACAATCTAACTAGTAAGGATGCTAGTTCTCTAGTTAGTGTTTAGGCTTAACCTAGGGTTTATTTGATCTTGGAGAAAGGAAGGTGTTCAACACATGAACCAAAAGAATTTCCAATTAGCTCCATGAGGAGCTCGAGCTCCCCTATTTATAGAGAGGGGAGTGCCGAAATTCCTAGTCCTTTATGGGCTAGGATTTTGGTCCCTCTCTCCTATTACTTGATCATCAAGTAATTTTGACTTTGACTTTGAATTCTAATTCAAATCAACTTTCAAGAGAGCTAAAAATATCCAAACTATTTTTGGATAATTTTATACTTTATTTATTTAAAATAAATAACTTATTTTTATCTAATTAATTAATTCGTAATTAATTAACTAGATTATTTTCTCCAAAATAAGACTTTCTTTTTAATTCAAAATTAAACCAAAGTCTATTAAATAATTAACACATTTAATTATTTAATACATATATATATACAATATATATATATTCACACGTGTGTGACACGTGACACGTGTCACTCACGTGAGCCACAAGTGTGATTTCACATGTGTGGAACCCTCTTGGCCCGATTAACTCGTTTAATCATTTTCAAGCCTCAACTCATGTAACCAAGTTGTTGTGTGTGACCCTCTAGGTTCTCAATTCAATTAGCAGTGACCCTAATTAATTAATTCACTAAGTAATTAATCAGTCCACAGATTAAACGACCATAGTCTAGCAACAGGTGTTTAACCCCTAGCTCAATTGGAATGTTCGGATTCGACAGAACCTTTAAGTCATTGATTCATGTGAGATACAATCCTCCTACTTACTATCTCTCAACCAAGATCTAGGGCAAGGGAATAATCAGAACCCTAATAATCTGGTCTTAAAGCTAAGTGCATTTCATATCCATTTGATCTCAATCCAAGAAACCCTTTTCTTGATGTCTTGATCTACTGCCTTGGCCAAGGACTCCATATGGCATATGAATGACTTACACAATAAGAGATCACCCTGCAAATGCAAGTGTAGGTCCTTTCTTGATTCTCATTCACTTTCATGAATCACTTGTGCATCCCCAGCATAAGCCTTGAATCAGTTGTCTAAGGCGACACCCTTTAAAGCTTATACCAAAGACTACAGAGTTAACTCATAAAGTGACATGGAACCTCAAGTCTAAGGATCAATTAATCACATCAATGGCTCGTGAGATATTTCCTAATCTGGAAGTTTCCATTTCCTGAAATAGAAACTTCCTTTCCCATTTAGGAATCTTCTCACACGGGGCACCTCAGTGAACTTACTTATTAAAGTAAGCACCCTCATGTATCACGCACGTATCAACTATACACTTTGCACCTCCATGAAACAATGTGGTCCTTCTTAAGGGCGTGATCCCACAAGCAAGCCTTATAGGAGTCAGGTTGACACTCCCACTGTCTGTAGGACTCATCGGCTTGGAGTATTTTACTAATCATGACTTATGTGATATAGGGCTCGTTTCATGAACCATTTCACCTAAATGGTAGAGTCCTAAAGTCATCAGGATTAGGGGAGTTCTCATACATGCACAACTAAAGTAAACGCATACCAAACAAGAGCATATAAAGAAGTGTTGCCTCAATTCGTCATTTCATTCAAAGATTGTCTGTGATTACAATAAGGAAAATCACAAAGCGGATATACAATCGGCTTTCTAGGGCACTATTCCTAACACTTACCAGATTCTTCCGTATCTTATTTAGTTGTTACTTGACCGGCACTCCTCTAGATATCCTTCTGCTCCACGGTCTTCTATCAGCTCGTTATACTTGCGAGCTGATTCGTCTGTTCGACTGTTCTCTTCTGTTCGTCTTATACTTGCGAGCTGATTCGTTTGTTCATCTGTTCTCTTCTGTTCGTCTGTTCTTAGCGAACTCTTCTATTCGTGTTGTGCTATTGACTTGGGCTTTGGCGTTATCCGAATGCAGCTCGTCATTCCCCAACTCGCAATTCGTAAGATTCCAAGGAGCGAGCTCACACCGCGAGCTCCCCCACACAGCTCATAGTAAGCTAGTTCTCCTCAGTCTAACTCTCATAAGGCTGGCCACGTGTCCTAGGTAGGTAGGGCCCCATCAATAATGTTTCTGGATGTTAGGGTTATGCGAGAGATCCAGTCTCCAACTTTTGAATTGTCTTTTCTGAAGTTCATAAGCATTTACGTATTTAATGCCCAGAATTTAGTAAAAACTTTTAAGAGAGAGTCGATTGTTCCAATGGGCAAGCTAAGACGGTGAATGGATATCGATATTCGTCCACATTTGAAACCATTTAAAGGAGATATTATCCATATTAGTTCAAAATGATATTATTTGTAGACATTTGAATATCAAAAGAATTTACTAATCGGATATCTTTATCAATATGAATAATTCAACACTTGGATAATATCCGAAAAATACGAATAACATTTTTATTATTCATCGAATAACGAATATACTAAACAGCAGATCCGCTCCATTTATTATCCAATTACACCCTTAGGCCAAGCAAACCATATATATATATATATATATATATATATATATATATACACACATGTATATATATATTATTTTGCAGATAAAAGTATGTCCCTTGAGATATTGCTCAACATTTAAATGATGCTTTTGAGGACATTCGACCTTTTAGAAACATATCAGATTCACAAGAAATCTCGTCGGATATGATGACAGAGAGCCCAGAGGGATCTCTAGTGCAATGTCTCCAACTTTTAGGTCCTCAACAGCAATGGCCGAATTAGGATCCGAGAGTCGGGATCACTTCTTGATAGTTAAGAGAACACAAAAAGAGTCAAACATCACTGAATTAGGCCACTTATACGTTATACATAGAGGTAATTTTGAAATCCAGCAACAAGCTCTCAATTATATGTAACATTTAGAGTCAATGGTATGATAAATATAGGGGTAAGTTCAACATAGATCCTCACTTATATTAGTATATTGTGTTAATGGTACGTTATTTTGAAGTCGAGCAACATACTCTATATGTAATGTGTTGTGTCAATGGTACAATATACATATATAGGAGTAATTTTGAAATCGATCAACTATTTGAGCAGCAAGAAACTTTTCAGCTTTTAAAATCTCTGCAAGCTAAAACTGAAAAGCTATAAGCAAATAAAAGAAACCACAATTAATATTACTTAGCGGTTTAATTAAACTGGATATTTGGTTAACTCAGATTCTAACAAAACACAACCAGAAACATGTAATCAGACGTAACTACTTTCTAAACTATTTCAAGAAAAATAATTACAAAGACACCCCCGGTAAATATGTAATCACATAAACATTCCTTTTTGGTGCCAAATTGTTCTTGCTTATACGGATAGTACCACTCAAGCTGGTTACAGATTTACCAAATTGTTGTTGCTGGTGGCATATGCTCCTTGATTAATTTTTGCCAGTTGGTCTTGATTATTATAAAGGTTTATTTGTAATGCTAAAACTAAGGAGGAGGAGGGGGAGATCTTGCTATTATGGACAAAGGATAATTCTACTAAAACAGTCTGAGGTTTGGCTGATCGATAAATTTTGATGGTATCATCTCTAGTTTTTTATAGATGCCCTATTTTTCTCTTGATATGTACAAATCAATATATCAACTTAAATTTATGACTATAAATCTATAATAGCATGCATTAAGCCAGGGTATGTCAAAGGAAGTTTTTGTAAATTTTCAAACCTCAGGGGAAGTTTGTGCAATCTAGTGAAACCTCAGGTCATGCCAATGTAATTAACCCAGTAAAATAAGGGGAAATTGCATAAATGGTATACCAACTTCACCGTTTCAGCGAATTTGGTACAATAATTTTTCCGGTGGCAAATGTAATCCATATATAAAAAAAAGTTGCAATTTAATGCAAAATTTCGCCGGTGACCCAAAATCTCACCGGAAAACCGTTCTGGTTTCATAAAATTCAGTCTGATGTGTATTTGACTCCTACATGTCCAAAATGAGCTTGCTATGTCACAAACATATATTGACAAACGATTAATTTTCCACACCCAAAGTACCTATTAAAATATTTGGCTCACATAACAATTTTCCTCGCTCTCCCCAAAGACAATATTTAGGGCATTAATTCTACGCACATTCATTAATTCTATTAACAGCGTCATCTCCTCCGAGATATAGCCCTACCTGGAATATTCGCAAATCTAGCTAGCTTAATTTGACTGGTTTGGATATCTGGCTCTTTTTCATATCGTAATTGTTTTTCTTTTTTAATCTTAACTGTCTATCAATACACGTAACGTATGTATACAAAAGAAATAGAAGATAAAATATAAATTTAGAATGAGAGGTTGAAACCCCTTATTCACGGCCACAACCCCGCAATCAGAAATGAGGAAAACAATATTAATTAGTCGAAGTGTTATGGAGTTTAAACTCAACTTCTTTAAAAAAATATTAATTAGCCCGCAATCAGATTGGATCAGAATTAAAAAAATTTATGGAGTTTAAAGTCAACATTTAAAAAAAATATATTGAAACGAGGCAATTCCATAACCGGAAAATCCTAAATAACTCCCCCACCCTTTGGTCCAATTTCCTTCAACTCCCCAATTTTTATTCTCTCCCCACTAACTCCCCAACATACTTTATAAATATCCCTTTACTCCCTATTTTGGCTGAATTTACGAAGATGCCCTTCAAGCTTATTAATTTTCCTCACAAACACTTCTAATTCCTTAATTAAATCAAAACATATATATATATATTTCTTCCTCACTCCAGAAAGCTCTACTGTGAAGAGATTTATCCATCAAGAATATACAGAAGCAGCATGACAGCAGCCATGGCGAGCATGATCATGGCCTCTTCCAGAGCCCTAATCACCTCCTCCACCCCAAAGCTCAAACCCCAAATCCACCCCAAAACCCAAATCTCTCTCCCTAAAATATCAATGCCCAAATTCCTAAACCCCCCCCAGCTCCCCTCCCTCCTCACCGCCGCCGCCACCTTCACGCTCGCCCAAGCGCCGCCATCTTTCGCCGTGGAGATCGAAAAAGCTGCTCTTTTCGACTTCAACCTCACCCTCCCCATCATTGCCTTGGAATTCCTGTTCCTCATGTTCGCCTTGGACAAGGTCTACTACACCCCGCTCGGGAAATTCATGGATGAGAGAGACGCCGCCATTAGGGAGAAGCTGAACAGCGTGAAGGACACCTCCGGCAAGGTGAAGCAGCTCGAGGAGCAGGCGGCGGCGGTGATGAGGGCGGCGAGGGCGGAGATCGCGGCGGCGCTGAACAAGATGAAGAAGGAAACGCAGATTGAGGTGGAGGAGAAGCGGGCGGAGGGGAGGAAGAAAGTGGAGGCGAAGCTGCAAAAGGCGTTGGCGAGCTTGGAGACGCAGAGGGACGAGACTGTGAAGGCTCTTGATGCGCAGATTGCTGCTCTTAGTCAGGAGATTGTCAAGAAGGTGCTCCCTGTTTCTTGAAAATAAAAATTCCATCTTCACTGTGTAGCCCTTTTGGATTTGTAGTTAATTGAGGTCAAGAATTGCTGCATAATTGTTGAATGATGGAAATAATAATGCATTATAGTATCACACGGCATACCATTCGTACTAATTCAGTAATTGTACGTATCCTTTGTTGCGATGACACATCTTTCTTCATCTCGTATACACTTGTGAATATGTTCGTACATAAATGGCCGAATGCCGCATCTAATCGGCCATATCTCGTGTAATTTCTGGAAGACAATCTCGTATAAACTTATGAATAAGTTCGTACATAAATGGCCGAATGCCGCATCTAATCGGCCATATCTCGTATAATTTCTTGAGAAGTTCCGCGTCTAAACTTCTATCAACCCCTTGTAAGCCTGAATTACACAACTTTTAGTCGTATAAGTGGTCATTGTTGGTAGAACAAGGTGACATAATTACACTGCATGTAATATAAGATCCCATAATAGCATTTGTGTCTCAATTGCTACATGACACCACCACATATATGTTACTCTAGTATATATCACTTGGTACAATGTCCCAAACGCTTCAATTAATGAATCTCATTTAGTACGTATAGCACATAATAGTACATTATAGTATCACACGGCATACCATTCGTACTAATTCAGTAATTGTACGTATCCTTTGTTGCGATGACACATCTTTCTTCATCTCGTATACACTTGTGAATATGTTCGTACATAAATGGCCGAATGCCGCATCTAATCGGCCATATCTCGTGTAATTTCTGGAAGACAATCTCGTATAAACTTATGAATAAGTTCGTACATAAATGGCCGAATGCCGCATCTAATCGGCCATATCTCGTATAATTTCTTGAGAAGTTCCGCGTCTAAACTTCTATCAACCCCTTGTAAGCCTGAATTACACAACTTTTAGTCGTATAAGTGGTCATTGTTGGTAGAACAAGGTGACATAATTACACTGCATGTAATATAAGATCCCATAATAGCATTTGTGTCTCAATTGCTACATGGCACCACCACATATATGTTACTCTAGTATATATCACTTGGTACAATGTCCCAAACGCTTCAATTAATGAATCTCATTTAGTACGTATAGCACATAATAGTACATTATAGTATCACACGGCATACCATTCGTACTAATTCAGTAATTGTACGTATCCTTTGTTGCGATGACACATCTTTCTTCATCTCGTATACACTTGTGAATATGTTCGTACATAAATGGCCGAATGCCGCATCTAATAGGCCATATCTCGTGTAATTTCTGGAAGACAATCTTGTATAAACTTATGAATAAGTTCGTACATAAATGGCCGAATGCCGCATCTAATCGGCCATATCTCGTATAATTTCTTGAGAAGTTCCGCGTCTAAACTTCTATCAACCCCCCGTAACCCTGAATTACACAACTTTTAGTCGTATAAGTGGTCATTGTTGGTAGAACAAGGTGACATAATTACACTGCATGTAATATAAGATCCCATAATAGCATTTGTGTCTCAATTGCTACATGGCACCACCACATATATGTTACTCTAGTATGTATCACTTGGTGCAATGTCCCAAACGCTTCAATTAATGAATCTCATTTAGTACGTATAGCACATAATAGTGCATTATAGCATCACACGGTATACCATTCGTACTAATTCAGTAATTGTACGTTTCCTTTGTTGCAATGACACATCTTTCTTCATCTCGTATACACTTGTGAATATGTTCGTACATAAATGGCCGAATGCCGCATCTAATCGGCCATATCTCGTATAATTTCTTGAGAAGTTCCGCGTATAAACTTCTATCAACCCCCCGTAAGCCTGAATTACACAACTTTTAGTCGTATAAGTGGTCATTGTTGGTAGAACAAGGTGACATAATTACACTGCATGTAATATAAGATCCCATAATAGCATTTGTGTCTCAATTGCTACATGGCACCACCACATATATGTTACTCTAGTATGTATCACTTGGTGCAATGTCCCAAACGCTTCGATTAATGAATCTCATTTAGTACGTATAGCACATAATAGTGCATTATAGTATCACACGGCATACCATTCGTACTAATTCAGTAATTATACGCATCCTTTGTTGCGATGACACATCTTTCTTCATCTCGTATACACTTGTGAATATGTTCGTACATAAATGGCCGAATGCCGCATCTAATCGGCCATATCTCGTGTAATTTCTGGAAGACAATCTCGTATAAACTTATGAATATATTCGTACATAAATGGCCGAATGCCGCATCTAATCGGCCATATCTCGTATAATTTCTTGAGAAGTTCCGCGTATAAACTTCTATCAACCCCCCGTAAGCCTGAATTACACAACTTTTAGTCGTATAAGTGGTCATTGTTGGTAGAACAAGGTGACATAATTACACTGCATGTAATATAAGATCCCATAATAGCATTTGTGTCTCAATTGCTACATGGCACCACCACATATATGTTACTCTAGTATGTATCACTTGGTGCAATGTCCCAAACGCTTCAATTAATGAATCTCATTTAGTACGTATAGCACATAATAGTGCATTATAGTATCACACGGCATACCATTCGTACTAATTCAGTAATTGTACGTATCCTTTGTTGCGATGACACATCTTTCTTCATCTCGTATACACTTGTGAATATGTTCGTACATAAATGGCCGAATGCCGCATCTAATCGGCCATATCTCGTATAATTTCTTGAGAAGTTCCGCGTATAAACTTCTATCAACCCCCCGTAAGCCTGAATTACACAACTTTTAGTCGTATAAGTGGTCATTGTTGGTAGAACAAGGTGACATAATTACACTGCATGTAATATAAGATCCCATAATAGCATTTGTGTCTCAATTGCTACATGGCACCACCACATATATGTTACTCTAGTATGTATCACTTGGTGCAATGTCCCAAACGCTTCAATTAATGAATCTCATTTAATAGTGCATTATAGTATCACACGGCATACCATTCGTACTAATTCAGTAATTGTACGTATCCTTTGTTGCGATGACACATCTTTCTTCATCTCGTATACACTTGTGAATATGTTCGTACATAAATGGCCGAATGCCGCATCTAATCGGCCATATCTCGTATAATTTCTTGAAAAGTTCGCGTATAAACTTCTATCAACCCCCCGTAAGCTTGAATTACACAACTTTTAGTCGTATAAGTGGTCATTGTTGGTAGAACAAGGTGACATAATTACACTGCATGTAATATAAGATCCCATAATAGCATTTGTGTCTCGTATAATTTCTGGAAAATAATCTCGTACACACTTATCAATATGTTCGTACATAAATGGCCGAATGCCGCATCTAATTGGCCATATCTCGTATAATTTCTGGAAAACAATCTCGTATACACTTATCAATATGTTGGTACATGTAGCGCCCCCACTTTGCTGGTAGAGAGCGGCGCCCCAACCCCCGCACTGAAGCACCCCTCAAGTAATGGTGTGAGCCATCACTCAAGAAATACCCCAGCGAACGGCATATCCATTAACGATTAACAAATAGTGTTTAACTATGTGGCTTATGCAGCGGAAAATCAGAGTATTTTAAAACTTTTCAAAACATGTGCGTGATGGCATATAAACAAGCAAGTACTGATCGTTAAGCAGAAGAGACTATTAACATTACTGTATCAATTGAACATTATCACGGAGCATATAATAGCAATTGTAGCAGTATCCAAGTAGCAGAAGGATTATTACAAAAGCATAAGGTAAAGTATCAATGCAGCCATATAACATATGCAGGACACAAAATAGATTAATAAAGTAAAGTCCTGACTCAAACAAAATGAACACTCTAGAGCTTCAAGATACCTCTAGACTGCGGCTGCAAGACCTGAAACCATGAGGCCAGAAAACAGGTAGAGGTATTAGTCAAAGTGACTAAGTGAGGGATATCTTTAAAAGAAAGTACTTAAAGTAAACGTTTGAAGTGAAGTTCATAAGGTAAAACCTTTAATGCAAAGCTTTAATGAAGAAATTAAGAATAAGTTCAAGTGATAAAACCCTTTGATGCAATGCTATAAGAAATGAGAGTTTTCAAAACACTTTCATGAATGCTGTCACACGCGCACACATATGCTATGATTTAGTTCATATGATTTTCATAAAACGGGATAAGGGTAGGGAACAACTTTGCAAGATATGAACCAACTTTATGAAAACATTGATGCCCGCAAGCTAGGCTTCTCCATCCTTACTCCAGAAAACATGACCATTAATAGGGTGTCGGACCGAGATCAACAACACCCTAACACATACACACATGCACCATCCTCCACCAAGTTTCACTTCGGGGAGCGACCCCTAGGTGACCATTAACCATTGATTTGGGAATAGATTTGCGGTCCATTCCCAACAATTGTCCTGACTTAACCAAACCTCCTGATTAAAGTCGGTATCAATCGCCTAGTGTGGCGGCCGGTATTAGTGATGTCGTTGGCGCTCACCTCCCGAGCATCACCTCTACACATAACCGCCGGGCCCATACCATTAACCATTGATTGCTTGCACCATTGATGACATCCAGAATAAATCCGAATGTATGAACCATTGAACATATGCATTGAACCATTGAACCATTGATGCAATACTTTGAAATTGATGCATTACTTTGAAAACATGAACCATTGATGCATTACTTCGAAAACATTGAACCATTGATGCATTACTTTGAAAACATGAACCAAACATGAACCATTGATGTTGTACTTTGAAAACATGTGCCCTTGATCAATGAATATGGATAGGTCTGGGTTCTTTGAAGAATCATCCCTTATAAAGGATATTTCAAAACAAGAATGTAAAGCACTAGGCTTTGAGTTTCAAAATAATTGAATCATTAAGTATTCATAGTTCCAGTTGAAAACATTTATAACCTCACCTATTAGTAACAGTAGGTAGGATAGATTATGCAGTGCCCTGGGGATTCCAGTGCTCAACCTTAACTCCTGTAAGTGTGTACTAAGGTGAGCTAAGACACACTTCTATCACTATGCATATAAACATATAAAATAAGTACAGAACATGTAATGACAAGAGAGTAATACCATTTAAGGTATTAGAGAAGGATAACACACAAAGGAATCCTTAAAGTGAGTTATCATTAACGTGGGACTACGATCTTACTATAATCGATTAGGAATTAATCAAATTATGAATCCTATCGCAAAACCTTAGGTTATAAAACAAGTCCTCGAAAGAAAACACATTTTGAAATCACATTTTAGACCCCGGATTTGAAAACCCTAAGTGCAAATGTCTATTAAGAAAGCACAAGTTTTAATTCACTTTTACTATTCAAAAGTACTACTCACAATTACTATTCCAGATTACTATTCACGGATTACTATTCACAGGTTACTATTCACTTATCGGGTCAAAGGGTCGGGTCAAACCCACACACTAAACACACACTTATGCACACACACGAGCACACTCACACACACACGGCATGCACATACACACACCCTAATTCAATTATGATCTTGATTATAACCTATAGTTTCAAGTTCATGTTATTATAAGCAAGTGTGATCTAGGTTAAAGGCATAACCTATGGTTAAGAGGTCTAATTAAAGCATAACATCAAGTTATGAAACACTATGCTATCTTAGGTTATAACATGTGACACTATCAAAGTGTATAACATGTGATCAAGTTCTATTCCATTAATCCACATCATATCATAAGCTCAAGTCATAACATATGAGTCATGTAACATTGTAACAATGTAATAACATATCATAGACATAAGTCATAGCATATCAAGACCATTAATCATGTAGCATTCATCAATTGAGACCATATAGTAACATGTAACAAGTTATGATATAATTGATCATAGGTTACTATTCCATTGCATAACATGCTTGAACATAAATTAAATATCATAATCATGCATCAATTATCATCATATAATAGCTCCGTAACATGATCATACCATATACTAAAGCAATTCATAACATTTCATAGCGTATACTGAACAATTAAATCATAATTCACTACTAACAAACATATCATAAAAGCTATATAATAAATGCATAAAATAAAATCCTATATGTCTTAGGGAAGACCCTAAGACCCAACCTAAACATAATATAAACATACCATAACATAAAAACATAAACTAAACTAGAACATAACATAAAAACATAACATAAAATAAAAACAACTAACCTAGCAAAGGGGGGAGTGCCTCACGGCAAGAGGGAGAGAGAGGGAGAAAGAAAGGGAGTTGTTAACACAACATATGAGCAAGGAATTCAATGGCATGAGGGGGGTATTTATAGGTGTTGGGAAGCCCCTCACCTTGGAAATAAAATGTAGAGAATGGTAGGAGAGCAAAATGGTAAAACTTCTCTTGGAAGCTAACTTTGTTCTTGAAGCTAAAATGGGACTGCTGGGGGGTATTTCGGTATTTTCACTGTCAAAACGTGGAGGTAAGTGTCTGGAAGTATAACCATTCCGTCTGGCCAAAAATTAGCTTCGAAACGCATATTCATACGTCGAAATCGGATTTACCGTTTGAAAGATACATTAGTTTTAATGAATAAAAGTTTTGAGCTCGAAACTCGACACGATTGAAAAACGACTTTCGAGAATGATTTTCGAGTCCGGATTGTTTCCAAAATTCAAGAAATAAATCGAGAAGCGTTTTGAGCTCGAAACTCGACACGATTGAAAAACGACTTTCGAGAATGATTTTCGAGTCCGGATTGTTTCCAAAATTCAAGAAATAAATCGAGAAGCGTTTTGAATCCAAAATCGACTATAAAACGTTTTACCGTTAAAAAGTTGAAAACGTAGAGTGAATAGTGAATTCTTACGTACGAACATACGCTTCAAAATTTCAAGCTAGGGTTTGAATCAAGAGTTGTAAAACATCTCAAAAATCTTGAAATAGCTCAAGTAGTGCAAATCCGAAGAGAAAACATTTTCCGAATGAAAACCGTTCGTAGAAGGAATAGTGAACTAGGGTTTTCGAAAACGTTTTCAATAAAACAAAGCTCGGAATAGATTTTCAAGTCAAGATTGATTTCAATAGACTCGTCTCGACTCAAGGATCGATTTGACTGTAAACTTGGGTAGGAAAGATATCAGAATCAAAAGCTCATTTTTAGATGAATAGTAACTTTGGTCGGTAAGTTCCCAAAATGCCCTTATGGTTCAAGAAAGGTTTCCGGAACTTGGAAAACAAGTTCAAAGGATAGGAAAACATGTGATATGAACCTATAGGGTTCCGTTGAAGCATTGGGTAATATAGGCTTGGGAAATGAATAGTAAACTGTATCAAAGGTCAAGAATTCCCCCTTAAAACATGTCAGATCACATATGAGCACAAAGTTCATGGAAGAATGCAATGCATGAAGGTTTATAAATTTGAATCACGGTCTATAAACGCTTTACCAATGCCCTTAGTTTACCATTTTCATCCAGGCCCTGTTTTGGGCTGTTACAATCACCCCTCCTTAAAGAGAATCTGTCCTCAGATTCTTCTGCAAACAGTTCGGGGTAATGTTTCTGCATCTTATCCTCTGTTTCCCACATTGCCTCTTCTGTACCATGTCCCTTCCAAGGACTTTTACCAAAGGAATCTTCTTATTCCTTAACTCCTGGAACCTTCTGTCGAAGATCTTTACCGGTTTCAACTTATAAGTCAAGTTTGGTTCTGTCGATAATTCTTCCACTGGTACTATCTCTTTTTCATCCAAAACCACTTGCGAATCTGAGATATGTAGTATACATTGTGGATCGTTGTATGACTTACAGGTAAATCCAATCTGTAAGTAGTTTCTCCAACTCGTTCCATTATCTGGAAGGATCCAACTTATCTTGGGTTTAATTTACCACCTTTCTCAATTCGAGTAAACCATTTCTTCGGTGTCTTTCACTCCATCACTGCTTCGACTTTGATGGATCTACTTTAACTCCGGTTTTGAAAATGATGTGTCCGAGAAATGTAACTCTTTCTAGCCAAAACTCGCATTTCCTGAACTTGGCATATAGCTTGTGATCCAGCAAAGTGCTCAGCACAATTCGGATATGCTCGGCGTGCTCCTCTGGTGTCTTTAAGAACACCAAAATATCGTCCAATTGTTTTCTCAACTCTTCCAAGATGACTTCCTTCTTGTAACAATCCAGATTAACACGGTACTTAAGCAACCAATCCATTCCAAGGATAATTCCATATCTCGTCATAGGCAACTCAATGAGATTTGACGGGTAGTAGCAATTACCAATGCATATAGGGCAGCGTTTATATACTTGATCCGTAATGAGGTAAGTCCCCAAAGGAGAACTTACTTCAAATTTCATATGACAATTATTCAAGTGGAAATTATAATTGCGCACATAAATTAGATGCAATTAATAAATGCATGGCACCAGGGTCATATAAGACCTTAACTGGCGTGTTAAGAATGTGCACAGTACCTTCCACATCAGACGAAGGATCAACCTCCTCATTACCATCCATTACATATGCTCTACCTTTAACCACTGGTGTGCTCGTCGTACCCACCACCGCTTTACCCTTGTCTTGAACCCCAAATCTTTTAATCCTGGTAGGACAGTGTTCCCTTATATGCTCAGGGGAACCACACCAATAGCACTGGCCATTCTTCTTACGACAATTTTCCTCAGTGTGTCCTTTACGGCTACAGTAGTCACAGACTATCTCCTCTTGAGTGGGCTGAGTTGTTTCATACTGCTGAGGTGCCCTTTGTTGTTGTTGCAGTGCCATCATTGGTTTCTTCCCGTTTCCCTGAAAGGAGGATCCGGCAAGTCGCTTTGTTCCTTGAAAAGTCTTAGGGCTAGAAGGCTCTTGACGACTAACGGTCATCCGGATATCCTTATGGGCTGCCTCGACCTTCAATGCTCTATCAACTGCTCTCGTGTAGGTCTCGTCATCCAAAGAAGCTAGCGTCCAACGGAGCTCAGGTTTCAGACCATCAATGAACCTTTTAGTCTTACGACGTTCATCACTCAGAATGTGGGGTGCATACTTGATCAGCCTAACAAACTTAGCTTCGTACTCCATCACGTTCATAGATCCTTGGACCAAATTCATAAATTCAGCTTCTCTTGCATCACGTGTTACCTGAGGAGTGTATTTCTGCTGAAACTCCTTCACAAACTCAGTCCAGTTTCCATCAACGTTGTTCTCTGTCCACATGTGTTGAGTATGCCTCCACCAGTTAAACGCCGCTCATTCCATCAGAAATGCAGCATACTGAACTCGTTCACGATCTTCAGGGTTGATATCCTTAGCTTCAAAGATCTTTTCGAGACTAGTTAACCAATTTTCAGCCTTCAAGTCGTTGGGTTCGCCATAAAACTTAGGCGGGTTCATTCTTAGAAACTTTTCTAGTGTTTTCCCATTAGGAGAATTACAAGCCCTCACGAATTGTCGCAACACATCAGCTAAATCTGGAACTTCCTCCCTTCTAGGAGGTGGTGGCGTGATATCCCTTGGCGGTGTAAGATCCCTTTGTGGCGTGACTTCTCTTTGGGGTGGCGATGGTGGTACGCGATTACGTGGTGCTCTTCTTGGTGGCATGATGATACTGAAGTTTCACGCATTTAGACATGTATAATGCATGACAGTAAGGATGATTCACATAATTGGTAACCACGTATTCACATTTCCACGTAGTCACATATAATAATGAGAATAACACATTCCCACAACAAGATATCAACAATAATCCATTATCACATTACCACATAGGCAAGAGCAACTTATAAGCATGAACAACATATCAACATTGATCCATTATTCCATTATCCATTATCCATTACCATTGACAACTCATGAACATGTATAACATATCAAGTATGATAACAATAAATGAAATGTCATGATCCTATAACGGCCCTAATGGTATCTTGAAGCAACTCTAAGACTCATGCAATGACAGTTATGGAAAGCAGTAAACAGATATCCAATATAAAGCCGAATGTGTTATAAACGTGTAAGGTTTGGAAAAATTTTCTACATTAGGCCACATTTTTAAACAAAATTTAAAATAAGGAAGACCCGAGACCATCGAGTTGACTCCCATTCAGGCCTTACCATTCATCCAAACCAAGTGCAAAATACCTCTTGTGATTCCATGTCGTCTGAAATCCATCATCCGTGGTGCCAAAATTCGGGGATCTTCTACCAAAGCTATACATCCCCTTCGCCAAACAACCCTGTCCATGCCCTGCTAGATCAGCCTCATCATTATCAGATCCATCATTACCTCCATTAGGCTGCTCCTAGTCCTGCCTCTGTTCTTTGGTTGACGCCAAGTATAGAAGTGAGTACCTCCTCGGTGAGAAACAACCACAGTACGTGAAGCCTCGAACTGCTTGAAAAAGGCCTCGTCTATCTGCTGCTGGTTAGGATCGAGATGTGGCTAAACTGCCATGGCCATACAGAGAACCACAGATATGAATGCCAGAAGATAGAACCATGCAACGTCAAACAAGCTTCCATGATGTGAGCAATCCAGGTCAAGTCTCTTCTTACTTAACCTGGCACTCTGATAGCACTTCAGGCTGTAGCGCCCCCACTTTGCTGGTAGAGAGCGGCGCCCCAACCCCCGCACTGAAGCACCCCTCAAGTAATGGTGTGAGCCATCACTCAAGAAATACCCCAGCGAACGGCATATCCATTAACGATTAACAAATAGTGTTTAACTATGTGGCTTATGCAGCGGAAAATCAGAGTATTTTAAAACTTTTCAAAACATGTGCGTGATGGCATATAAACAAGCAAGTACTGATCGTTAAGCAGAAGAGACTATTAACATTACTGTATCAATTGAACATTATCACGGGAGCATATAATACCAATTGTAGCAGTATCCAAGTAGCAGAAGGATTATTACAAAAGCATAAGGTAAAGTATCAATGCAGCCATATAACATATGCAGGACACAAAATAGATTAATAAAGTAAAGTCCTGACTCAAACAAAATGAACACTCTAGAGCTTCAAGATACCTCTAGACTGCGGCTGCAAGACCTGAAACCATGAGGCCAGAAAACAGGTAGAGGTATTAGTCAAAGTGACTAAGTGAGGGATATCTTTAAAAGAAAGTACTTAAAGTAAACGTTTGAAGTGAAGTTCATAAGGTAAAACCTTTAATGCAAAGCTTTAATGAAGAAATTAAGAATAAGTTCAAGTGATAAAACCCTTTGATGCAATGCTATAAGAAATGAGAGTTTTCAAAACACTTTCATGAATGCTGTCACACGCGCACACATATGCTATGATTTAGTTCATATGATTTTCATAAAACGGGATAAGGGTAGGGAACAACTTTGCAAGATATGAACCAACTTTATGAAAACATTGATGCCCGCAAGCTAGGCTTCTCCATCCTTACTCCAGAAAACATGACCATTAATAGGGTGTCGGACCGAGATCAACAACACCCTAACACATACACACATGCACCATCCTCCACCAAGTTTCACTTCGGGGAGCGACCCCTAGGTGACCATTAACCATTGATTTGGGAATAGATTTGCGGTCCATTCCCGACAATTGTCCTGACTTAACCAAACCTCCTGATTAAAGTCGGTATCAATCGCCTAGTGTGGCGGCCGGTATTAGTGATGTCGTTGGCGCTCACCTCCCGAGCATCACCTCTACACATAACCGCCGGGCCCATACCATTAACCATTGATTGCTTGCACCATTGATGACATCCAGAATAAATCCGAATGTATGAACCATTGAACATATGCATTGAACCATTGAACCATTGATGCAATACTTTGAAAACATTGAACCATTGATGCATTACTTTGAAAACATGAACCATTGATGCATTACTTCGAAAACATTGAACCATTGATGCATTACTTTGAAAACATGAACCAAACATGAACCATTGATGTTGTACTTTGAAAACATGTGCCCTTGATCAATGAATATGGATAGGTCTGGGTTCTTTGAAGAATCATCCCTTATAAAGGATATTTCAAAACAAGAATGTAAAGCACTAGGCTTTGAGTTTCAAAACAATTGAATCATTAAGTATTCATAGTTCCAGTTGAAAACATTTATAACCTCACCTGTTAGTAACAGTAGGTAGGATAGATTATGCAGTGCCCTGGGGATTCCAGTGCTCAACCTTAACTCCTGTAAGTGTGTACTAAGGTGAGCTAAGACACACTTCTATCACTATGCATATAAACATATAAAACAAGTACAGAACATGTAATGACAAGAGAGTAATACCATTTAAGGTATTAGAGAAGGATAACACACAAAGGAATCCTTAAAGTGAGTTATCATTAACGTGGGACTATGATCTTACTATAATCGATTAGGAATTAATCAAATTATGAATCCTATCGCAAAACCTTAGGTTATAAAACAAGTCCTCGAAAGAAAACACATTTTGAAATCACATTTTAGACCCCGGATTTGAAAACCCTAAGTGCAAATGTCTATTAAGAAAGCACAAGTTTTAATTCACTTTTACTATTCAAAAGTACTATTCACAGTTACTATTCCAGATTACTATTCACGGATTACTATTCACAGGTTACTATTCACTTGTCGGGTCAAAGGGTCGGGTCAAACCCACACACTAAACACACACTTATGCACACACACGAGCACACTCACACACACACGGCATGCACATACACACACCCTAATTCAATTATGATCTTGATTATAACCTATAGTTTCAAGTTCATGTTATTATAAGCAAGTGTGATCTAGGTTAAAGGCATAACCTATGGTTAAGAGGTCTAATTAAAGCATAACATCAAGTTATGAAACACTATGCTATCTTAGGTTATAACATGTGACACTATCAAAGTGTATAACATGTGATCAAGTTCTATTCCATTAATCCACATCATATCATAAGCTCAAGTCATAACATATGAGTCATGTAACATTGTAACAATGTAATAACATATCATAGACATAAGTCATAGCATATCAAGACCATTAATCATGTAGCATTCATCAATTGAGACCATATAGTAACATGTAACAAGTTATGATATAATTGATCATAGGTTACTATTCCATTGCATAACATGCTTGAACATAAATTAAATATCATAATCATGCATCAATTATCATCATATAATAGCTCCGTAACATGATCATACCATATACTAAAGCAATTCATAACATTTCATAGCGTATACTGAACAATTAAATCATAATTCACTACTAACAAACATATCATAAAAGCTATATAATAAATGCATAAAATAAAATCCTATATGTCTTAGGGAAGACCCTAAGACCCAACCTAAACATAATATAAACATACCATAACATAAAAACATAAACTAAACTAGAACATAACATAAAAACATAACATAAAATAAAAACAACTAACCTAGCAAAGGGGGGAGTGCCTCACGGCAAGAGGGGGAGAGAGGGAGAAAGAAAGGGAGTTGTTAACACAACATATGAGCAAGGAATTCAATGGCATGAGGGGGGTATTTATAGGTGTTGGGAAGCCCCTCACCTTGGAAATAAAATGTAGAGAAGGGTAGGAGAGCAAAATGGTAAAACTTCTCTTGGAAGCTAACTTTGTTCTTGAAGCTAAAATGGGACTGCTGGGGGGTATTTCGGTATTTTCACTGTCAAAACGTGGAGGTAAGTGTCTGGAAGTATAACCATTCCGTCTGGCCAAAAATTAGCTTCGAAACGCATATTCATATGTCGAAATCGGATTTACCGTTTGAAAGATACATTAGTTTTAATGAATAAAAGTTTTGAGCTCGAAACTCGACACGAGTGAAAAACGACTTTCGAGAATGATTTTCGAGTCCGGATTGTTTCCAAAATTCAAGAAATAAATCAAGAAGCGTTTTGAATCCAAAATCGACTATAAAACGTTTTACCGTTAAAAAGTTGAAAACGTAGAGTGAATAGTGAATTCTTACGTACGAACATACGCTTCAAAATTTCAAGCTAGGGTTTGAATCAAGAGTTGTAAAACATCTCAAAAATCTTGAAATAGCTCAAGTAGTGCAAATCCGAAGAGAAAACATTTTCCGAATGAAAACCGTTCGTAGAAGGAATAGTGAACTAGGGTTTTCGAAAACGTTTTCAATAAAACAAAGCTCGGAATAGATTTTCAAGTCAAGATTGATTTCAATAGACTCGTCTCGACTCAAGGATCGATTTGACTGTAAACTTGGGTAGGAAAGATATCAGAATCAAAAGCTCATTTTTAGATGAATAGTAACTTTGGTCGGTAAGTTCCCAAAATGCCCTTATGGTTCAAGAAAGGTTTCCGGAACTTGGAAAACAAGTTCAAAGGATAGGAAAACATGTGATATGAACCTATAGGGTTCCGTTGAAGCATTGGGTATTATAGGCTTGGGAAATGAATAGTAAACTGTATCAAAGGTCAAGAATTCCCCCTTAAAACATGTCAGATCACATATGAGCACAAAGTTCATGGAAGAATGCAATGCATGAAGGTTTATAAATTTGAATCACGGTCTATAAACGCTTTACCAATGCCCTTAGTTTACCATTTTCATCCAGGCCCTGTTTTGGGCTGTTACAGTACATGCATCTAATTTGCCATATCTCGTAAAACAAACACAAGTCACCACAACAAACACAAGTCAATACATCAAACACAAGTCACCACAACTGAAAGCCATACTCCACGAATCTCGGGAATTAGAAGCCATAGCCTCAGATTGGGGTGTAAGTGACTTTCTCGCATCTTCTCCTCGGTACCTAACAAGGCTGCCAAACAAAACAATGTAGCAAAATACAACAGGTCAGTTTCATCATTGTAGCAAAATACAACATTGTAGCAAAATACAAAGTACCTGAACCCAGTCGATCCCATATGCTCGGTTTCATCATCCCTATCAGTGGCCTTAATATCAACATATGTCAAATTGAACGTTTTATGTAGATCAATCATGTTATAGACATCTTCATCACTCAATAACCTAACTTCATGATCCTTAGCATGAGGCGCAGTGTAGGTCAATCTTAATTCATTCATGTTTACCTCAGGCCAACAACCACATACAATTGTCTTCAAAGTCGTCAAATTAAAGTCGACCCTAATTGAGATTACCTGCATTTTGTTATTATAACGAATACCACCAAGAAGACGCACAGGTGTGCTACATTCACCAACTTCATGTGGGCTACCCATGTCTAATGACGAAACAGAGGCAACAATTAATTCAGCAAACTGAGCTAAAAAATGGTGAAAGGAAAGAATTAATTCAGAGGCAACAATTAATGCCGAAATAGAGGCAACAATTAATTCAGAAATTGCCTAAGATTAGCAACGAGGGGAGTCAATAATCAGTCCTACATTTCGTCGGCGAAGGTCGTCGGAGCCGATTACAGTAAATTGCATCGACGGGAACGGCGAGAGAGATGGCATCTTCTAAATGTGCAGAGAAATTGCGGGACAGGGTGGTACGCTAGGCAAGATGGAGTCGTCGTCGGAAACCCACCGGGAACGTCTTCAAATCGGCCCCGGCTGTAGAACACTTTCTTCCTCAGCGCTGCACCGATCCCCTTTTTCTTTTTTCCGGTGGTTGATGTTGAAATATACAATAACAATAATAATAGTAATAAAGGTGGGTAATATTATTAATGGTTAATCACTCAATTAAGTTATTAGGGGTTAATCACTCAATTAAGGCCATTAGGGAGCAAATAAAAATTCAAACTTTGATTTGGGAAGTTAGTAGGAATGGGCTAAAAATGAGGAGTGAATGAGGATTTTAACAAACCTTGGGGAGATAACAAAGATAATCCCTTCCATAACTATAAATCTGACACCTACCTCCTCGGCAAAAATAGACACAGCACAAAGAAACTATCTTATTATTGTTTTCCTCCTCCTTCCGAGGTCTATGGATTCCATTCCCCTCCTCCTTCCGTAGAATCACAGCATCCCTGGCATCAAATTTAACCCCACCGATGTGGAACTCATTACCTACATGAAGAAGAGGAACAACGGTCAGGCATTCTCCCCGGCCTGAATCCGATCTATGAAGTTAGCTTCTATAATCACACTCCTGATTATCTCTCAGGTAATAAAGCTGCTGCCTTTTTAGTTCGTATTTGTTCGAGAAACTTGACTATTAACTTTTTGTTATCTTCTTCAGAGATGTTTAAGCCAAATGGAGGGGATGACTGTTGGTTCTTCTTCACTCAACTAAACAAAAAATATAGGGGAGGCAGGAGGCCCGACAGAGCCGTGGCTGGCGGCTGCGGCTATTGGAAGGCGGACGGTATTGACAAGAAAATCTACCTTCCAAATGGGGGAACGCATGTCGGATATCGAAAGACACTGGTTTTCTATGTGGGCAAGTACAGAAATGGGGTGGAAACAGAATGGCGTCTTCATGAGCTAATGGAGAGGAAAGCCACTGAGCCTGTTAAGACAGACACAATGATGGTACGTATCTATTTGTTTATGTGTTCATTCTCTCCTACGACGAACAGATCTGTTAATTTATCATATATATATTCCCTTACATAAACTATCTTTTACGTGATTCATGCGTGCAGTTGGACGGTTGGGTTGTCTGCAAATTATACAAGGTAAAACAAATGAAGAAGATTTTGTGCGAGCCACAAAAACAAAGCTCTTCACTTGACGCCACAGGCCCGAATCAGCCCTCTTCTTCATCTGAGTCCCCACACAATCCGAGTGAACTCGGGACAAACAATAATGTTCGAGCTGTGCTGAATCAACCTCCTTGCCCAGAAAGAAGTGTAGGGATCAATTCCCCTGCGAGCGCCAACTCGGCGGCTGGAGCTGGCGACAAAACGGTGCCTCATGAATTTGGATATAGTGAGGCACAGGCAGACGAAGATTATTACAAATTAATTGAAGAACTGCTGCCGGATACAGCTGATGACGGGACTAATTTGTCGTTAGAAGGGTTGATGGCTTTTTCATCTCGGCAAATCCCTTCTAGTATTCTTAGTGAAGGTGCTCTAATTTTCAATGGGCCACAAAAACAAAGCTCTTCACTTGACACCACTGGCCCGAATCAACCCTCTTCTTCATCTGAGTCCCCACACTATCGTTGGATCTGTCGTGGTGAACTCGGGACAAACAGAAATGTTCGAGATGTGCTGAATCAACCTCCTTGCCCAGAGAGAAGTGTAGGGATCAATTCCCCTGCGAGCGAGAAAGACAGGCAGGTATACACTTCCCCCGAAATTTTAGGGCCCGATGCAGATAAACCATGGTGTTTCAATAATAATGGTCAACAAATTAGCCCTAGTGATTCGGGGCTGTCTGGAGATGATGAACTGTATTTATTAGCTAAGGATTGCATGGGAGATGAATTTATGAGTTACATCGAGCATGATTTTGGGGCGAACGGGGATGACGTCGGAGGGGATCAGTGAGGCCGGACGTTGGTGCGCGAGAAGAACATCGTTTCGATACTATCATACTATTAATTAATTCAGTTTGAATGCTGCATGTGTTTCTAGAATTACTGCTTTATTATATTGTTCTTCGTTGTGGGAAAATATGTTTAATTAACCGTTGTAAATGATTATGTAATAGTTCAGAAGTAGTGATATCATGTTATTCTGGGAAAATTCTAGCCCAGACCCGGCTTGGCCGGACCAAACCAATTAAAAAGGCAAGTGTATTACACTTGCCATTTGATTGGTCACTCTCCCCAAACTTTCCACCAACCACACGGCAAGTGTAAAACACTCGCCCCCTCGTTACACCGGTTTGGCCGAGCCAGGCTCGGGCTAGAATTACCCGTTATTCTGTTATGTATAACATGATTATAATAAATGGTTTTAGTTTTGGGTATATACATCATTGTACGGTTCGGATTTCCTGCTATATTTTTCTACTAGGCTAAATTAATGAATTTTCATTTCCCCATAATTGATAGTTCTAAACAATCCAGGTATTTTTATGCCATCACGATAGTTCTAAACAATTGAAAGAAATACAAATGCCCACATGTAGATACAGAAAAATACACATAATAAAAGGTGTTTGTGCGTTTGGAGATAATGCCTAAACCACCTAATCCACCGTAAAAAAGATATGCACCAATTCCATCTCATCAACTCCACAACATGTTTCCAAACTATAAAATTCTACTCTCATCAAAACCCAGAAAAACCGAGACCTCTACTAGCTAGTAATCTTGTTGCAATGGCTGCATTTAGATTAATCTCCTTCCACCTCATTCTCTCTCTTACTATCTCACGCGCCACCTCCGCCCGAATCCTCCAAGAAGACGATGAGGCTGTAGGCTTCGCTCCTGCTATGCTTCCAAGGGTCTCACCTGGTGGCACTGACAAGTGTCGAATCCGTCAAAAATAAATAGAAAATCCTATTCGGCAACTAAACACAGAGTATAGTGCAAATAGGGTCGATCCACAGAGACTGGTTGACTTATTTCTAATAATTCCAAGTTATCCACGAAAGAAACAATTAAAGAGGGGGGTTTTGAATTATTAAAACTAAGGTATGCAATTAAATAAACTAACAAGAATTAAAATTAATTAAAACTACCAAGCAAAATCACGTAGGATTAAGTCAATAAGAGGGAGAATTACCTAGCCAGGGATATTCGATTCGAATTGTTATATTGATCATTGACTCAAAGATGAATTCAAGTTATTTAGACAGATTGGCTATAGTTGATAGAGACACTCGACCCAACCTCGTTTTTACTTAATTAGTCGGATAACCTAGAGACACTCGACAGTTATCTTCCCTAACAAATTCACAACCCCTAGAGACACTCGACAGGATTTAATGAATTCGCAGCATTAAGAATCATAAAAACACCAACCCTAATCAACCAAGTCGTGACACACGCAATATTTAAATTAGATTATCTAATCCCTTAGTGAACGAGGAATTTTATCGCTAAAACCCTGTCACTAATTTACCACAAATTATCAATCAACTTTAATACACTTCAAGCATCAAGATTGGCAATATGCAATTGAATCTATCTAGATAGTCGGGCCCTACCACTAAATAAATCAATCACAATAAACGCGAAACACGGAGATAAGATAAATGCCTAAATAAACATGAATTGAATAAAACGTTTAGGTCTCACAATATCCCAAAAACGAATCTTAATCCCTAGCTAGATAATTAAGAGTTTAGCTACTAAAATCCATAAAAACAATAACGGAGGAATTCTTTAACATAAATAAACTAAATACGAAAGGAAAGAATTAAACTAAAACGAAGAACTCGTGATGAAGTCCTGCTCCTCGATGTTGCTTCGCCCAAAACACGAACTGCTGCTCCCAAAAAAATTACATGATTCCCCCCTTCAAAGTTCTGCTGACCCACGCCAATTTATAACCTCACGTCTCCAGGCATGTCCAAGAATTCCTCATGCAATTGGATTCCTAAGTCTTGCTTTCCAAGTTTGGGCCGCCAATTAGCTTTCCTAATTCAACTTCCAATCCGCTGGGTTGTCTTCATTTAGTAAACTCCAACTGTTGGTGCGGCCCACTAACAATCAAAACCAAGAAACTGAATTAAGCCCACAACTGCGGCCCAATCATTAATTAAGTCCATGCTTAGCCCGCTCCAGTTAATTAAAATCGGCCCACTTCAAAAGCTCATTTTTTATCTCTATTAAAAACGATTCAAACCGAGCCCACGTGAATGCATGCATGACCAAGATATCACCCCAATTTCATCAAAATAAAGCATGTCCATGAGAGCAATGCCGTAAATCCACCTTCACGGAAATTCCTTTATACCACAATCCAATTTGCATTGATTTCGTATTCGGGCCCCAAATCTATAAAATAAACTGCCAAGCATCAAATTCTTTATAAATAATATCATTTCAAGTACAAATCGGGGCATAAATTAATCATAAAGATGATTAATTAACGAGTTATCAGGCACCCCCACAGCTTCCGCCACAACAACTCTTGTAGGCGGCGCCACCAACCCTGCAGGCAGAGCCACCACCCCTGCAGGCGGAGCTATCGTCGCAAACACAAATATTGGATCAGATGATCACAGTGGTTCACCGGAACGGTCGCGGGGAACGGAACGGAGGCCACCATTCCAGTTCCGTTGCAATGAAGCGGAACGGTCCGGCAAAAACGCGGCCACTTTCCAAAAAGATGTATAAAATTCCAAAAAGTTATTTTAAAACTCATTTTAATTTGTAATTTTATATTAGAATCAATTAGTATTATATTTAGATTTGTTATATTTACTCAAATAAGAGATTGCACATATTCTTATAATGACTACCGAACTATACAATAAACATAGTTGTGTCAATGTTTACTACAAAAGAAAAGTAGTTCAACATACTACATCAGGAATGATGAAATAAAAAGGTATGTGCACAAATTAAAAGATAAGCAATAAATAAAAAAATATGCATTCAAAAATAAAATAAAAATGAATTTAAAATAGAAAAGATACCTACTCACTTGAAATTTTTAATCAACGGAATGAATGTGGAAGAGATGGGGATCGAGTTCTTCTTCTCTGCTCAAAGAATTTTCACCCTAGCAAATCTGAAAGCTTTTCACGCCACTTCTTCTTTCTCTCACAAAGCAAATTTGGGACTTCTTCTTTATCTCGCAAAATAATTTCTTCTCTCTTACAGATCTGGGATGGGAGTTGGGACTTGTTTTTTCTCTCGCCAAAATCAGATTTGGGATTTCTTTCTCTCTCAAAGAATGGCAGATGATGATTGAAGACAGAGTGAGGCAGGTAAAAAATTGTGAGCAATCAATAATTCTTGAAATCTAATGTCATATCACTTGCAAAAAAGAAGTAGAGTACACACAACAATATTACACATGTTCTTCTCTTTTTATTCAGCATTACACAGAGCAATAAAAGATATTTTCTTCTCTTTTTTGCCCGTTCCGTTCCTCCGTTATAACGCCACGGAACGAAGTTCCAATGCAAAAAATCGTTCCAGGTCGATTTTCGTTCCATACTGGAACAGCGGAACGGAGACTGCCGTTCCGCCCGTTCCGGCGAACCATGATGATCACCTGCTCACCTTCTTCATGCACGACATTCTGGGAGGCAGCCGCCCCTCTGCCATCGCCGTGATGGGAATCATCTCCAACCCAGCGGTGGGTGGGCAAATCCGTTTTGCAAAGCTAAATGGAGCCATTCTCCCCGTGAACAACGGCATCCCCACCAACAACGCCAATGGCGGAATAGTGAGCAACAACAACATCCCCTTCCTCACCGATCTTAGTGGCTTTAATACGGATAGATATGGAGAATATCAAGAGACATATCAAGAGAAAAAAGTAGGGATTGGATCGATTGAAATAAATTAAGATATGCATTAAAATTATGATTCTGTTTAGTAGTAGATTAGCATCTTTGTTATTTACGTAATTATCTTTTCCTTTAAGAGTCAAAGTAGTTTAGGATATCTTTTATCTTTTAATTATATATAGTTGGTTGTCGTCATTACGTTGTTTTCATTATCAGAAATAATAATTCAATCTTCAACCCTAATTCTCTTCTCTCTCTCGTCTCTAACTTCTCCCGCCGGTGGGTCTTACCGGATTATCTTCCTCCCCTAATCTACAAATTCTCTTCTCCCCTTACAATTTCTCCGACTGTTCGGTCTTACCGGATTATCCCTCATTCTCATTCCCTTTTCTTACGAGCCCGAGACTGCTCTAAAGTCTCTTTGAGATACGTTGGTGTAACCGTTCGTATCACTGGTGCTTTCATTGAGAAATCTCTCCCGATACGTTCCTTCAACGACCGTATCATTGCAGGTTTCAAATTTGTGAAGATGGCTGAAGTGGTTAGAGGGCCCCGTTTGCAGCGAATCGACACGAATTTGAAGGAAGCTCTGAAACAGATTGAAATCATAATGACCTAGATACAGGCCATGAGATAGACCGTGCAAAATTTTCGTCCCTTCGTGGCTAAGACAGAAAAGCCGCCTGCAAAGCCTGAAACGGCGATTGCGCCTACGGTTGGGGAAACTGCTGCCACGTTTGCTAATAACCCGGTCGGTCCTACAACTGTTATTAGCTGTAATGGAACCTAAACTGATCAGATAATAGTCTCGGCGCCGAACACCAACAACTTCTCGCCCACGTAAAATCCGCCTACTGATATTCCTCCCTTCCTTTTGCCGTTTTTGTCACCACAGCCGGCAAAGCAAAAGACATTGGACATATTAAGAGATGGCAATCTTAAGGTCAACAACAAGGACAAGACCTTGGTGTTGTCAGTTTTCTGTCAAGCATGAGCAGAAACTAGACTGTGTTGGTGGATACATGAAGTTGATTAGTGGTGAAGTTGTTCATAAGAAATTTGGTGGTGACACTCCATACAGTATCATATTTGGTCCCGACATATGTGGCTACACCACCATCACATGCCCGTTGTGTATGTGCAGCGCCAACCAGTACATGCACGCTCTGTATGCGTAGCTTAATACATATCAAATATGCCACGCGTTGATTCGTGATTTGGGAACTGCAAAAATTTTAGCCCGCTATGAGCTGCTTGCTATCCCACCGAAGCCGCCTTGGGAACGACGAGCAACGTTAAAATTTTCCACATTACACCTTGAGGACAAGGTGGTTCTCGAAAGGTGGAAGAGTGATATGGATGGATATGGATGTTAGGTTTAGTTTAGCAGAGATATGATTTGATTTACTTACTGCTCAAGTTGTTAGTTAGTTACATTTTCCTTATCGTATTCCTTAGTTAAGAGTCCTAGTATTAGATAATGTCTTTTAATATATATATTATCACGTAGTGATAGGATTTTATTAAAGCAATAATAATCATTCAGTTGTCTTTAACCTAATCTCTCAAGTCTCTCTCCCTCCCCAAATTCACCGGCCGATCGGTCTTATCGGTAAAACCTCCCTTCTCCCCTATATTTCTTGAGTTCGAGACTACTCCGAAGTCTCCTTCGATAAGTTCGCAATATCGTTCTTATCACTGGAAAGATGTTAATCTACTACTAAACAGAATCATAATTTTAATGCATATCTTAATTTATTTCAACCTATCCAATCCCTACATTTTTTCTCTTGATATCTCTCTTGATGTTCTCCATATCTCTATTGTGAACTTATCGAAGGAGATTTCGGAGTAGTCTCGAACTCAAGAAATAAAGGGGAGAAGGGAGGTTTTACCGATAAGACCAATCGGCCGGTGAATTTGGGGAGGGAGAGAGACTTGAGAGATTAGGTTAAAAACAACTGAATGATTATTATTGCTTGAATAAAATCCTATCACTACGTGACAATATATATATTAAAAGACATTACCTAATACTAGGACCCTTAACTAAGGAATACGATAAGGAAAATGTAACTAACTAACAACTTGAGCAGTAAGTAAATCAAATCATATCTCTGCTAAACTACACCTAACATCCGTATCAGGCTTCACCTCAAACTTCGGCCAGAACAACAACGGCGGCAACAACAACAACATTATCGGCGGCGTTCCTAGTTTCCCCGTCCTTGACAGCTCGCAGTTTCCGTCAGGCACCACTCTCCAGAACGGCGGCAACAACAACAACAACGATCCCTGTTGTTTTTGTAATTTCGAAAGGAGAACTCATCAACTTAACAAAATCCTAATGGATATCAGGGATCTCAAACGGAATGTAAAATTTAAGGACTACGTGATAAATATGCAAAGAATATATTATTTCAAAATGATGAAAAAAGAATATGGGATCGAACCGATGTTGCCCCATTATGGTTGCATGGTTGATTTGCTCGGACGAGCAGGGTTGTTGGATGAGGCCAAGAAGATGGTGGTTGATATGCCCATGAAAGCGAATGTGGTGATATGGGGGTGTTTGATGGGTGCATGATAGCTTATTCAGAGGATACAGCTGAGAATTAAAAGCCATACAAAGGCCCAGGCGAGTTGAGCAGACATAGCGGCCTAGAACTGAAATTGAAGTCAGGTATACTAAAGTCGTATTACCAGCTCTAACTCGCGATAACGTTTAATGCGACATTAATTGGAATGGAAAATATGACGACTTTCAATTTATGGCTCCAGAATTATTATGGGCCTATTAAAGGTATAGACTATAGGCCTTTTCAATTTGGGCCGAAATTTTTATTTAGTGGGGGTTGCTGAAAAAGGAAATGAATAAATTAGTAAGTCTCCAGTTTTCTCCTCTATTAAATTAATTCTAATTCTTGTATATTATTATGTTTCTTGAAATTTATTGATATAGTAAAATATCCTCAGAACATTGGAGGTAAGTGGTAACTATATAAAGACATATTTATTGAGCTCGCTCGTAATTAACTACAAGCCCCATCTCATTAATCTCACGTCTCTTTCATCCATACAGATAATGCAAGGAAGAAAGGGCAAAAATAAATTTGAGAACAAAAGGTAATTTAGCAGTAAAAATAAAAACATAATTAATTTCACAATTGATCAATGTATGTAATTTACACACTAGTTATGCAATTTCTAAATTCACCTGATTTTTATGAGGATTGTTAACTTTAAGATTCTTGTTATGCTCTCTTTATGGTGTGAGCATGTTTGTTTTTCTGCATAAAATGTTGGATTGCTATCTTAAATCATTCTTAATTAATCAAATTTTAAAGGTTCGACCACTGATTTGTCATTTGATATTCCATTCTTAATTAATCAGACTTCATGTATTATTTGATATTCCATTCTTAAGTGTACTTGAATGCATAGCAATCCATGGTTATGAACAGTAATTATTTAGACTAAAATACCAATTTCCCTTCTTACTTCAATAGATAACCCTTTTGTTTTGTGGGTGAGTTTCATCTGACTATCATGATATACTTAGGCCTAATTATAAGTCGATTCCTATTTTTTTAAATATTACAAATATTAACAAAAATTAGGGATTAAAATATAATTTCTAAACAATCATGGATTACATTGTAATTAGGCCTAACTATAGGGTAGTTTTATGTAATTATTTCTTTGTTATATAGCTTATTTATCAGTGAAAATTTACCTAATAACTCTTAAAGTTGACAATTTTAAATACTATTTAAGTCTGAATGCGTTTGATCCGCCACTACATATGTAAAATCCTTACAATAAATCATCCTTGAGTAATAGGAAACAGCTATTAAGAACTCCTGACATTAAACTATAATAAATTTATTTGAATAAACACTAACATTCACTGTTAGTGTCACAACACATTGAATCATAATTGAATAATATCTAGCAAATAATTATATCTGACTATGATCTAATTACAACATAATCCTTCATTATGGGAAAATTACATTTTAGTCTCTAGTTTTGAGAACCGTTTGTGGTCTCTAGGGTTCCGTCATGTCATTCCAAAAATACCCCTAATTTGTTGTTAAATTCATAATTTACAGGGATCGTTTTGTTTATATTTATAAACTTTAGGAATGATTTTGTAATTTTGTACATATATTCAATCTAACACTCATAAAACCGTTAGGGGCATAAGTATACTTTTACAAATTCCGTTAAGGGACCTCAGACCAAATAAGATTTAAGGACCAAAATATAATTTCCCATTAATGGAGCTATATATTTTAACACACACATCCAAATAAAATTCGAACTCAAAACTTTACTTTAAAAGAATAAATCCATTAATAACTTTGACCAATACGGCATATTGTTTGCAATTAATCACCATCAAGGACATTAATTTAAAGATTTCCATCCCACATTCCAAAGCCCAGTTTGACGATAGAAAGCGCTATCCCAATCCTATATCCCCACGGCATATTTGTATTTGACTATTTTCCACATGATGACATACAATTTTGTAAATTATAAGGGAAAATTCTTGTATGAGCCGGGTGTAGGGCACTGTTCCCTACACCCGCCTCTAATACACAATAAAAAATAAAAAAATTTATTTTTTTATTTATATATTAGAGGTGAGTGTAGCTAGGGAACACTGCCTACTGTTGGGTCCAGCCCACTTTCTTTTGTTGGCCCAATAATAATAATATTAAAGCCCATGAGAACCCTTTGTCTTGGTATAAATAGGTTTTCCTTTTGCTTTCAAATTGAATTTAGACACAGCAGCTTTTGCGTGAAAGTGAGGAATTTTCTGCACTTTGACAGCAGTTTTTCGGGGCAGCGACAACAACTTCGAGCGGACGATCGGGAGGTCATTTGTGGTCCGATCGAGCTGATTTTTGGACAGCAACTTCCTAACTCATCGAACTTGAAAGTGGACGGTGGAGATCGATTTGGAGCACTGTAAGTCGGGTTTTTCGGTACGTGAACAGTGACGAGATTTCGGCTTATTTTTCGTGTTTTTTCTCCTTTTGTGTTCTAGTTCGTTTTGGATCGAATCGGTGTTTGGTTCGTGTTTGGAGTTAGATTTATTGGTGTTTGAACCGCTGTAATTTTGCCTCGTATTATAGTGGATTTGTTTTTGGGTCTCGTAGGCCTCGTGGTTTTTACTCTTCGTTTTGAAGGGGTTTTCCACGTTAAAATTCTCGTGTCTTTTTATTCTTGTTTGGTTGATTATTTTTCTATCCTTGGGCATACTTGGTGGATTGTTTATTGGGCATTTGGAAAGGAGTTTTAATTTCCGCTGCGTACACTCGGTTTGGGTGTATCCCTTTCCTATCAGAGTGGTGTCAAGAGCCAGGTTGGTTCTTTTGCCGGTGTGACCATGGAGATGAGTACAAGTAGGATGATAACTTTGAATGGATTAAATTATCATCTATGGAGTAATAAAATGAAGGATCTCCTCTTCGTTAAATCTTTGCACTTGTCTGTTTTTGCAACTGAAAAGCCCGTGTCTAAAACCGATGAAGAATGGGATTTTGAGCACAAACAAGTTTGTGGGTTTATCAAACAGTTTGCTGAGGAGAATGCTTACAACCATATTCAACACGAGACACATGCGAGTAGTTTGTGGGAGAAGTTACAGAATTTGTATGCATCGAAGACGGGAAACAATAAGCTATTTTTGCTTAAGAAGATGATGCAGTTGAAATACAAAGAAGGCACTTCTATTGCTGATCACTTGAATGAGTTTCAAGGTGTTGTTGATCAGTTGACAGGTATGGGCATTAAATTTGATGATGAAATTGTCGGACTTTGGATTCTTGCCACTTTGCCTGATTCTTGGGAAACTTTTCGTGTTTCACTTGTTAACTCTTCGTCTGATGGTGGTATAACCGTTGAGCTTGTGAAGAGTAGTGTTTTGAATGAAGAGATGAGACGAAAAACTCAGCATTCGTCTCAACCCGAGTTGTTGGTTTCAGAGAATAGGGAGATAAGTCAACATAAATATAATAATAAAAGTAGAAGCAAAAGTCGAAGCAAGTCAAGGTCAGGATGGAAAGAATTTAAGTGTGATCATTGTGGTGAACCTGGTCATATCAAGAAATATTATTTTAAATTAAAGAAAGAGTGTAGAGGCAATCGTGATGGGCACGATAAGAGAGACCAGGATAAGAATGATCGTGTTGCTACTGCTACTTCCAATGATGATCTTATTCTTGCATATGATGATAATGTAGTTGTCGTAGCCAGTGATGATTCCAGTTGGGTTATTGGCAGTGGTGCCTCATTTCATGTAACATCAAGGAAAGATTTCTTCACTTCTTATACTTCTGGTGATTTTGGAGTTTTGAAGATGGGGAATGATACGGTGGTACCAGTAGTAGGCATTGGGACTGTTTGTTTGAAAACCAACAGTGGCTCAAGTTTGGTGCTTCAGGAGGTTAGACATGCACCTAATGTTCTTTTGCACCTGATTTCAGCAGGAAGGCTCGATGATGATGGCTATTGTAATTTCTTTGGTAATGGTCAGTGGAAACTCACAAAAGGGAATCTAATTGTGGCTCGAGATGATAAATTTCATAATTTATATAAGATGAAAGTTTCTATTTGTGTGAACTGGGTTAATGCAGCAAAGAGTGACAACTTGTCAGAGCTTTGACACAAGAGACTTAGTCACATTAGTGAAAAGAGACTCGATTGTTTGGCCAAAAAGAATTTGTTGTCAGGGCTGAAAGATACAAAGTTAGAAAGATGCGTTCACTGTTTGGCTGGGAAGCAGAAACGGGTTTCAGTCAAGAGTCATCCCTCTTCAAAAAAAATTGAGCTTCTTGAACTGGTACACTCAGATGTTTGTGGACCAATGAAGGTACGAACTCATCGTGGTGCACTTTATTTTGTCACTTTTATTGATGATTGTTCGAGAAAAGTTTGGGTTTATGTTTTAAAAACCAAAGATCAGGTATTTGATGTTTTTAAAGTTTTTCAGGCATCAGTTGAGAGAGAAACTGAAATGTATTCGTACTGACAATGGTGGCGAGTATTGTGGTCCATTTGATTCTAACTGCAGAGAACAGGGTATTCGGCATCAGAAGACGCCTCCTAAAACCCCTCAATTAAATGGTTTGGCAGAAAGGATGAATAGGACTCTAGTGGAGAGAGTCAGATGTTTGCTTTCAGATGCGAAGCTACCTAAGTCTTTTTGGGGTGAGGCTTTACTTACTGCTGTCTATATAATTAATTTGTCTCATTCTATTGCATTGCATGCTGATGTTCCTAATAGGGTATGGTACGGAAAGAATGTCTCCTATGATCATTTACGTGTGTTTGGTTGTAAAGCTTCTGTGCATGTACCTAAGGATGAGAGGTCTAAGTTAGACACGAAAGTGAGAGAATGTATATTTCTTGGGTATGGTCAGGATGAATTTGGTTACAGGTTTTATGATCCGGTTGAAAAGAAACTTGTTAGAAGTCATGATGTAGTCTTCACGGAGGATCAAACCATTGAAGACTTTGGTAAAGCAAGTAATTTGGAGTCTCCAGGTGGTGAGGACTTGATAGATTTGGATCCAAAACCTATTGTTAATCTTCCTAATGCAGTTGAGTTAGACAATCAGAATAATTTGGAGACAGAAGTTGATCATGATCATGCTGAGGAGGATCATGAAATTCAGAATGAGGAAGATAATCAAATTGTTGAGCAACCTTCAATCTAACCCAGAAGATATACCAGGAACAAAATGCAATTTGTTAGATACTCATCTAGTGAGTATGTGCTTTTGACAGATGGTGGAGAACCTGATTGTTTTGAGGAAGCCATGGATAGTGAGCTTAAGGAAAAGTGGTTTGAAGCAATGAAAGATGAGATGCAATCTTTACATGACAATCATACTTTTGACCTTTTCAAGTTACCTGAAGGCAGAAAAGCTCTAAAGAACCGATGGATTTATCGGTTGAAACAAGAAGAGAACAATTCACAGCCGAGATACAAAGCCAGATTAGTTGTTAAAGGCTTCAGTCAGAAGAAAGGGATTGATTTTGAAGAGATTTTCTCACCCGTTGTGAAAATGTCGTCAATCCGTCTTGTTTTGGGCTTAGCAGCTAGTCTTGATTTAGAAGTTGAACAGATGGATGTGAAAACTGCTTTCCTCCACGGCGATTTGGAGGAGGAGATTTATATGGAGTAACCAGAGGGTTTCATTGTTAAAGGTAAAGAGAATTTTGTTTGCAGATTGAGGAAAAGCTTGTATGGTTTGAAACAAGCTCCGAGGCAATGGTATAAAAAGTTTGAGTCAGTTATGCTGCAGCAGGGTTACACAAAGACAAATGCTGACTATTGCGTATTTATTCAAAAATTCTCTGATATTGATTTTGTCATTTTATTGCTTTATGTTGATGATATGCTCATTATTGGTCATAGTGCTTCTAGAATTGACAGGTTGAAAAATGAGTTGAGCAAATCTTTTGCCATGAAATATTTAGGACCTGCGAAGCACATTCTTGGCATGAGAATTTCTCGTGATAGAAATGCCAAGAAGTTGTGGTTGTCTCAAGAGAAGTATATTGAGAAGGTGATTCAGAGGTTTCACATGGATAAAGCCAAAGTTGTAAGTACTCCTCTTGATGGACATTTTAAGCTGAGTAGAGCACAGTCTCCTTCTAATGATGAAGATAAAAAGGACATGCAAGGTGTTCCCTATGCATCCGCGGTTGGAAGTTTGATGTATGCCATGGTTTGTACGAGACCGGATTTGGCTCATGCAGTTGGCAAAGTTAGCAGGTTTCTCTCAAATCCGGGTAGAGAGCATTGGAATGCTGTAAAATGGATTATGAGATATCTCCGCGGCACTACAGATTTAAAGCTTTGTTTTGGGTCTGGGAAACCGATGTTAGTTGGCTATACAGATTCGGATTTAGTTGGTGATTTGGACTCGAGAAAGTCTACCTCTGGTTATTTGATTACTTTTGCAGGGGGAGCAGTGACTTGGCAATCTAGACTGCAAAAATGTGTTGCTTTGTCTACTACGGAAGCCGAATTTATTGCAGCAACTGAAGCTTGCAAAGAATTATTTTGGATGAAAAAGTTTGTTCAGGAACTTGGATTTTCACAGTCGAAGTATGTTTTGTTTTGTGATAATCAAAGTGCAATTCATCTCATTAAGAATTCGAGTTTTCATGGTAAGTCGAAGCATATTGATGTGAGGTATCATTGGATTCGAGATGTTTTGAATTCCAAGTTGATTGAACTTGAAAAAATTCACACTGATGACAATGGTGCTGATATGTTGACAAAGGTGGTGAGTCGTGATAAACTTAAGGTTTGTGCCGGGATGGCGGGTCTCAAGTTTGAATGATTAAATAGTGGTTTGTCTCCTTCCTCGACTTGGGCTGGAGGGGGAGATTTGTTGGGTCCAGCCCACTTTCTTTTGTTGGCCCTAGAATAATAATATTAAAGCCCATGAGAACCCTTTGTCTTGGTATAAATAGGTTTTCTTTTTGCTTTCAAATTGAATTTAGACGCAGCAGCTTTTGCGTGAAAGCGAGGAATTTTCTGCACTTTGACAGCAGTTTTTCAGGGCAGCGACAGCAACTTCGAGCGGATGATCGGGAGGTCATTTGTGGTCCGATCGAGCTGATTTTTGGACAGAAACTTCCTAACTCATCGAACTTGAAAGTGAACGGTGGAGATCGGATTTGGAGCACTGTAAGTCGGGTTTTTCGGTGCGTGAACAGTGACGCGATTTCGGCTTATTTTTCGTGTTCTTTCTCCTTTTGTGTTCTAGTTCGTTTTGGATCGAATTGGTGTTTGGTTCGTGTTTGGAGGTAGATTTATTGGTGTTTGAACCGCTGTAATTTTGCCTCGTATTATAGTGGCTTTGTTTTTGGGTCTTGTAGACCTCGTGGTTTTTACTCTTCGTTTTGAAGGGGTTTTCCACGTTAAAATTCTCGTGTCTTTTTATTCTTGTTTGGTTGATTATTTTTCTATCCTTGGGCATACTTGGTTGATTGTTTATTGGGCATTTGGAAAGGAGTTTTAATTTTCGCTGCGTACACTCGGTTTTGGTGTATACCTTTCCTATCACCTACACCCGACTCATACAAGAATTTCCCAATTATAAGTGCTGGGATACATGAATTATAATTTTGTTTAAGTAAGAGGACCACCCCATGGCCCCTTCCGGCTCTCTGCATGCAACTAAAAATCCTACAAAAAGTAGCGTGCCTCTCAAATTGATTAATTATGATGGTGCAAGAAATCTGGGTTTCTTAATGCAACAACACTTTAGAATTTGTATAAAAAGGGAAAGACCATCACAGGCAAGGGGGCCTCAGGATCTGGGTTTCCTTTTGAGCGTGGGTTCTTCCAGCTAGGATAACACCAAGAGTGCAAGCTACTAAGGTAGAGTTACTGTGGTGAGTGAAAAGCTTGAGAAGTTCAGTGGAAAATGCCCAGAACAGAGTGTATGGTTTTTATGCAGATCATCACTTGGGAGAGAATGCATGGATTCTCTCCTATTTATATGTTAGGGATGGGGGTAGAGGGGTAAATTGACCATGTGGTCCCAAACCTGTGTTGCCCTAACACGCGTCAGCTTTTGGTGGGGTGAGAATGACATCCCTGAAAAGGGTGACGGCGTGTCAGGTGCCCGGTACACAGTACCTTTGTGTCAGAGGTTGTTGACGAGGGCGACGCGGGAGACGGACCTAAGATCCTTTCTGCCAAGGTTCGGATCCAACGAAACGGGGTATGGATATGCCCGAGCGTTGGTGACGCTCGAAGAATGTATGGATGGTCTCCTCGCGGTATATGACCCTTGAGCGTCGAAATACCGAGCGTACTAGTGGGGCCCCCATGTGGGCGCTTCCCTGAGAAGGATAACCATGAGGGCCGCGATGCGAGCGTCAAACCCGTTGGTTACGGCCCTTGATCTGAAGGGTCACCCGCTGACTGACGGATAACACTAACTGGCAATCGAGCGAGTGGAAGGCCCATGAGCCCATTAAGGCGAGCGCCAGGGCTCTGGTTAGCAGTGTGTTGCCACGTGGACGGCTCTGATTTGAGAATGATTTTTAGGCCTCATCATTTTGCCCCCCAAATTCTGTAGTATCGCTTCGAGCGTACTGTAGAATTTATAAGGGAGGAGTCCTGAATTTCAAATATCCGAGGGACGAGAGATTACCCTCGAGGAGACTGCTGGCCTTCTGTAACGGACACAAACTGACATCGCATTAAATGCTGTCAAGTCCGCACTTAATGCAGAGTGGGAACGTGGGCGCGTGGACTCCGGGAGACGTGAGGCGGTTACCAAAAGTGGGGGGTTTCCCAGGCGGGAAATGATTGCATTTTTGAATTTTCAACCCTAATCCATGCTCCATCTCCCCTATAAATAAGGGTTTGCAGGGCCTTGGAAGCTTTTTCACGCATTCAGACTTCCTTCAAGCATATCCATAGCAAGAGTCCTTTGCTCCGGCGAATTTCTTCTTCTCCACATCTTAGGTAAAAAATTCCTGATTCTTCTTCTTATTTTCCCCGTACTAACATTAGTTTTAGGTTGTGTGAGATAAACCCTTGAGGGAAGACCCACTATCCACCACTGAATTTGTTTCTGAAAGTTTATCCCCCTTTAAGCTCTCTGTTAGAAATCCCGTTTCCAAAAAAATTGAAAACTGACCATGGCCGGAAATCAAGCCGATGACTATGTACGGGAGATTGAAGAGATGTCAGTGGGGAGTTCCTCCCCTCACGGCGACGTTCCCGTAGCTGTTCCTTTAATTAGGGCGCACCCAGGTGAAGTTATTCCCATGGCGATATCGGTGGCCCAAGCCCCAGTTGACGCCGGGGAGGAAGAGGTGAACGCTGCTGTTCAAGGGATGAACGAGCGTGTTCCCGGTGAGACGGATGACCTCTTTGAGGAGATGGACAATGTAATGGAGATGCAGAGGCAAGGGGAAAGAGTATTCCCTGTCCTGAATAGCGCCGTGAGACCTCAAGATCATAGGATCACAGTGGCCATGGCGGCTCCCGAGGGTGAAGCGGGTCCATCCGGGCGTCCATTCGAGGCTGAACCCTCCAGAAGGCGTCAGAGGAGGGGCAAGGAGCCTGTCACTCGAGTAAGGCAAGACAACCGCCATCAAACTGACAGGCCTCCGGATGAGATTGAGAGTATCCTGACCCTCGGTGATTTGGAGGAGCTGAGGGCGAAAGCGTATTGGGATGAAGTTGTGTTCCCCATGAGACTTCCTGAGGAGGGGGAAAGGGCCAATCGACCACCGCCTGGGATGATGGCGGTCTACTGGGACGCAGTTCTTGCTGGCGGTCTGAGGTTTCCAATCGCTCACGATGCCGTCATCATTTACCATCATCTAGGGCTTTGCCCTTCACAAATTCTTCCCAACGGCATAGCCCTAATCAACGCGTTCATAATAATGATGAGGGCCCTGGGCAAAGCACCCTCGATAATCAATTTTGACAGCTTAATCCAAGTAGCCCGCTCGCCACGCTCGTCGCCCACAGATGGATTTTACTACGCCCAGGCCAAATCAGGTTTCAAGATGATAGATTCCCCGTCTTCCTCGTATGGCGAGCATTGGAAGGGAAAATACTTTTTCGTGGGGGCTCCCGGGGGAATTTTTGGGGTTCACCGTCAATGGATGATTCATGGCGAGGGTCCATTGATTAGGGAGAGGATGAGGAACAAGGATTTTGAAGAGTGGGCGATGGGATTAGCCCTCGAGATGAGGGCTGAAAAGAAGTGGATTAAAGCGGAGACATTGGTGAAGAATGAAGGGGTGTTGTTCCGATATGGATTATCTTGCCCCCCTGACATGATACTCAACCCTCCTACTGACATCATGACCCTCGACGGTTAGATTCTAGGAACTAACATCTCTAACTTTTAGAATAACTTTCTGACTTACAGTTATCAATGTTCTCTTGTTTACTCGATTCAAATCATCAATCATCTGACGCTCGTTTCCCTTCACTTGCAGGCATCCAAATTCTCTCTAGAGGCATGAATGCTGAAGCCCTTTCTCGTATGTTGGGTGCCCAAGGCCCAGCGGTCGATCCTCAACAACAGCAACCGCAGCAGAACCGCCCTCCGAGGGCGAGGGTAAACCGCCGAGCAGCGGGCCGAGGACAAGGAAATGCTCGAGGGGGAGCGGGGAATATGGCTCCTCCCACGGGCCCCATTGAGGATCTAACACTGGAGGGTGCCAACGAGGCCACTCCTCCGCCGGTGGCCCCCGTGGGCCCAATCTCTCTGAGTTCGAGCGGATCCCGGAATCGCTCGGGGGAGCCTGTTCGTATCCATGAAACCCTCCGGGCTGACCGTCCTGGCAAGAGGAAAAGGATGCCGGATTCCCTTCCTATTTCCGGCAAGGGGAAAGAGGTGGTCGTGGGCCACCGAGGCGAGGGCAGTGACACTTCGTCTTCCGAGGATGAAGAATTCTGGAAGATAGGCTGCAAGGGTGACTCCCGTTACAAGCGGCATCGGACTGAGGGCCCCGTGCTCTTAAAAAAGAACGCTTACTCCGTCAACCTTGTCTCCGACATCGTTGGGAAACTCCAATTTTCCGGCGACCATGACAAGTTGAACAATCATGATGCCGCTCGCGTTGCTGATGATGCATGCCACGTTCTTATGACGGTACGTGCGTATTCCCTATTACCACATTTTCCTTTCTTTTTCCACGCTCGAATTATGACCCTCGCTTAATGTTTCTCAGGAGGTAATCCCAAGACTGAAGAACTTGCAGGGTCGAGCGCAAGCATACTCCAGTCATAAGGCCAAATACAAGAAACTGCTGCGCGTCTCTGACCCGGTTCAATTGCAAGAGGATAACAACAACCTCCACGCTCAACTAGCTGCAGCTCACCGTGACTTGGATCAGGCGAGGGAGAACCTTCGAAAGACGGACGAGGCCTATCTTACTCTTGATGAGCGTCATAAGAAGATGAAGGATGAGCGAGACCAGCTGAGGACTCAAAATGTGGAACTGGGTGAGCAGTTAGCGGAGAGCACTCGCCAGAACGAGGCCGCCAACAAGTCCCTCGCTGATTTGCAGGGCAAAATACAGGGCTTGGAGGCGAGGGTATCTTGGGAGGCGGTGAAGAAGTTCGTGCGCTCTAAGGCCTTTGTGTTCGCGGCCAACATTCAGTGCTTCGATAATGCTCGACGCTTCTTCCATAAAGCGATTGGGCAAATGGTGAGGTTGGGACTGGCCCCGGAAAGCGCTCGATCTGACGCTCGTCTGCGCATGGACCTTGACGAGAACTGCGAGCCCATGGTCCAGGAGGAGGATCCCGCGGATACTCTGACGGAGCCTGAGTATCAGGAGTTGGTGGAAACACTGCAGAGGGAGTTTATTGCCGCTAACCGGAGGGATCCCGAGCCTCTCCTGATAGAAGATGAGGGCACCCTTATGGACGTGACGGATGCAGAGGAACCCGGCGAGGCCCAAACTTCTGATGCTAACGTGTTGGCCCCAGTTCCCCTTTCAACCGCTCCTCCCGAACCTGACGCTCCGGCCCAATGAAGCTCCCATGGCTACCATCTTCTTGCTCTTATTCGTTTGAATGCCTCTTCTCCTTTATGAACAATTTTTATTCTTGTATTTAATCCTTCTTTTAGTCCCAGAATACATTGGATCTTTTATGTCGCTTTCTGATATATTTGCATCTCTTCTTCAATGCTCGAATGTCTGAATGTTATCTTACCTGCTTTTAAATGATGAATGACGTTATTCCCTCGTGCTCTCCGCTTTCATATTGATATCTGCTGTTTGAGCGTTTGCGATTAGTGTGTAAGTATGCTAGGGCGTCTTTTACGACGGTCCTTTAACACTCATCACCATGCATATCAAGTTTAGATGCTCGCGACGTTAGGCAATTTGGCCTTTTGCAAATATAGGCGCGAGGGTGACCCTTAGGAGGGTTCCCTGGCCATAGTAGAGACGAACCTTGAACTTGGACTTAAAAACCTTCGAAGAAATACAGGCGCGAGGGTGACCCTCAGGAGGGCTCCCTGGCCACAGTAGAAATGAACTGTGTATTTGGACTTAGAAAACCTTTGAGGGAATACAGGCACGAGGGTGATCTTCGTGAATATTCCCTGGCTGTATTCTCCTTGAGGCTTGAATTGGAACTTAGGAAATCCCTGTAGGATTGGTTTAGTAGGGGTAAAAACGAGCGTAGTCGTAGTGTTAGTGGCATCCACTATTTACGAGCGTGCTCTTACCCATTTGGATGAGGGTCACAGGGGGTCCTTTCGTGCACGAGCTAGAGCGGTGAACACTCAGCTGGCGTAAGTTGTGCGTTGGGCTCCCCGTTGTCGGACGCGCTCAAAATTAGGACTTCATATCACAAACTGTTCAAACTGTTATAGGTGGATGATCCTCAACACCTGGACAGCGTAGTTTCGGAATGATGGGAGTTTTGCTTAGGCCTTTCGACGTGGAGGATGCTCGACACGGAGTAGGCCCCTTGTCGCTCGAATTATTAAATAAAAATAATCAAAGCAAGCAAATAATAAAAACAAAGAGTTAAATACTTACTGTTACATAAATGCATTTTTTGGAAATGATTACAATGCGCTTTCACGCCACAAACGGGCCATTACAAAGAAATTGAAGTCTACACGTAAAACCTTCTGAGGTTGCATGCATTCCATGGCCTAGGGAGTCGCTCGCCTTGCAAAGTTTCCAATAGGTAGGTGTTGTTCGCTCGTACCTGGATGACTTTGAAGGGGCCTTCCCAATTAGGGTCCAACTTACCTACGTGTTTGGAGACTTCAACTTTTTTGAGAACCAAGTCCCCTAGCTGGAAAGTCCTTTCTTTAACACGTTTATTGTACTGGCGAGCAACGGTTGCTTTGTATTTGTGAATACGTGCCCAAGCATCATTCCTCTTCTCATCCAATAAATCTAATTCAAGCGCCCGATTGGCCTCGTTGGCGGCAGGCTCGAAATAGGCAACGCGTGCGGATTCTTGAGCTATTTCCGCAGGTATCATGGCCTCGGAGCCGTACACGAGAGAATAAGGGGTTTCCCCCGTTGCCGCTCGCGGAGTAGTGCGGTACGCCCATAGGGCTCCCTGAAGTTCTTCAGCCCATTCTCCCTTCTTGCTTTCGAGCATCGTTTTCAGATGCTGGAGTATGGTCCGGTTGGTCACTTCGGCTTGACCATTGGCCTGAGGATGACCCACGGAAGTGAATCGTTGTTCGATCCCTAATTCATAGCACCAATCCCGCGTGTCTGCAGCGATAAACTGGGAACCGTTATCCGAGATGAGCACCCTCGGGATGCCGTATCTGCAGATGATATTTTTCCAAATAAAATCCCTCACAACTTTGAACGTTATCTTAGCGACCGCTTCTGCCTCAGCCCACTTGGTGAAATAATCCACGGCCAGTATTACGAACTTCTTTTGCCCGACCGCCATTGGGAGAGGCCCCACAATATCAATGCCCCATTGATCAAAAGGCCAGGAAACGTCAATAGGAGTCATTTGAGCTGCCGGCAGTTGGGGAGTGTTGGAGTGGAACTGGCACTTGGGACATTTCTTGGAATATTTAATGGCATCTTGCAGTACCGAGGGCCAATAGAACCCACTCCTTAAGATTTTCTTTGCCAAGATTCGTCCGCCTGAGTGGTTCCCGCAACTCCCATTATGTACATGTTCTAAAACTTCTTTAGCCTGCGAGGGTCTCAAACATCTCAACGGTGGTCCTAGGAAGGATCGCTTGAATAACCGACCCTCGGCATCTAAGGAGAAATGAGGGGCTTTACATCTGATCTTCCGAGCCTCAACTTTGTCGCTCGGGCAAGTTCCGTCCTGGAGGAATCTGACAATTCCATCAAGCCAACAAGGCTCGGATGGGTCGATCACGTGCACTTCTTTCGAAGGTTCGCCTTTGCTTATCAGTGGCTCCTCCGTTCTCAGAAATGTAACAGCGCGTCCACTACCGCCATCCAAGGCAGACGCAAACTTCGATAGAGCGTCAGCACGTTCGTTTTCCGCCCTCGGAATTTGCAAAAGATGGAATTCCTTGAACTTGGCTATCTCTTTCTTGGCGCTCGACAAGTACTGTGCCATGGTGGCTTCTCGAGCCTCATAACTACCGTCAATTTGACTCGCGATCAACTGCGAATCAACGTATGCTGTGACACGAGTGGCCCCATTTTGGAGCGCAATCCTGAGCCCTTGGATGAGGGCCTCATATTCTGCTTCGTTGTTGGTGACTTGAAACGCCAGCTTGATTGCGTAGTCAACTTCTGCTCCTAGGGGATCCCTGAGGGTCACCCCGGCACCCCCCCCTTGTGAGGTCGAGGAGCCATCCGTGTGTAAAAGCCATAGACCCTCGTCCGCCTGCGGCTCAGTTTCCAAATTGAAACGTTCTACCAACAGATCGGCCACTGCCTGAGCCTGTATGGCTGTGCGAGGCTCGAAGGAGATATCAAACTGACTGAGTTCGATTGCCCATTTAATTAACCTTCCCGAAACATCCGGTTTGGATAGGACTTGCCTGAGCGGTTGATCTGTGAGCACTGTGATGGAGTGAGCCTGAAAGTATGGCCTCAGCCTTCGGGATGCATTAACGAGCGCAAAGGCAAATTTCTCAATTTCCATGTATCTTTTCTCGGCTCCCTGTAGAGTCTTGCTCAGGTAATACACCGGTATATGCTTACGCTCGCGGATTGCTACGAGGACAGCGCTCGTGGCTTCTAAAGAAACCGAGAGGTAGATAAACAAGTTCTCTCCTGGGATTGGCTTGGTCAACAAAGGCGCGCTCGACAGGTACTGTTTCATGTCCTGCAAGGCCTTTTCGCAATCCTCGTTCCACGTGAAATTCCGAGCGTTGCGCAAAATTTTAAAGAAGGGCAAATTCCGGTCCGCTGAGCGGGAGATGAACCGATTTAGTGAAATGACCTTTCCCACGAGCACCTGGACCTCTCTCAGATTGCGAGGGGAGGGTATGTCCAGGATCGCTTTAATCTTCTCAGGGTTAGCCTCGATGCCACGTTGGCTGACCATGTATCCCAGGAATTTACCACCTCGAACGCCAAAAGTGCACTTTGAAGGGTTCAACTTCATGCCGTAGCGACGAAGAATATCGAAAGTCTGCTTGAGATCCTCCAGATGGGAGTGTTGGCGCTCACTTTTGACTATCATGTCATCCACGTATACCTCCATAGATTTTCCAATTTCGTGCTCGAACATTTTATTGACAAGGCGTTGATAGGTTGCTCCCGCATTTTTGAGCCCGAAGGGCATGACTTTGAAACAGTAGACACCCAAGTGCACAATAAACGCAGTTTTGGCCCGATCCTCGGGCGCCATAAAGATTTGATAATATCCCTGAAAGGCGTCCATCATGCTCATGAGTTCACACCCGGCCGTAGAATCTACCAACTGATCGATCCTCGGTAGGGGGTAATGGTCTTTGGGGCACGCTTTGTTGAGGTCAGTGAAGTCGTTGCACATACGCCACTTATTAGCGCTCTTTGGAACGAGCACCACATTGCAAAGCCACTCTGGGTACAAAATCTCCTCGATGTACTGAGCATCAAGCAACTTACCAACCTCTTCTTCGATAACCCGTTTCCTAAAGCCATGAACGTCTCTCTTCTTCTGTTTGATGGGCTTGAAGGTTGGATCCACGTTCAGTCTGTGAACAATGACGCTCGGATCTATCCCTGTGAGATCAGAAGCTTTCCACGCAAAAACGTCTATATTCTCCCTTAGGAAGTCGATCATCAAAACTTGCGAGGGCCCATCCAGGCTCGAGCCAATCTGGGTTGTTTTATCCGGATTCCCAGGCTCCAATTCGACGGTCAAAAACTCCTCGGTGGGCTCAATCCGAACCTCCGGCCTCGGTGCTTCTAACGCTCGTTTCTTCCCAGTGAGCGTATTCCTGGGCTCATCTCCCTCGTTTTCTGAGGAAGAACCCTCGACGGCCCCAGGTGGCCATTTCTCCGAGCACTGAACGTCTCCAGGGGTCCTCTTCTTATTCTTCTTCCTGTACAGCTTGGCTCTTTTACGCTCGGGGCCATCTTCGTTCAATTCGGGGAAGTCCACGGACTTCTTAGTAGACCCAGGTTGGATGGACTGCTTGGGTTTGTGGCTGCGAAGTGAAAGTATGTAACATTCCCAAGCTTCTTTGACGTTACACAGAATTTCTCCGGTACCCTCGGGGGTTGGAAACTTGACTTTTTGATGATAGGTAGAAATTACGGCCTTGAAATCCACGAGGGCTGGGCGCCCAATGATGATATTGTAAGGGAGATCCACCTCAACGACGGTGTAGAGGACGCTCAAAGTTTTTCGCTGTGGGGCGCGACCAAAAGAGGTGGCCAAGCGGATCTGTCCGTGAGGGACGATCTCGGAACCTCCAAACCCTACAAGGGCGGTTCTGAGAGGTTCGAGGGGGATGTTTGTTATGTTCATTTGTTGAAACGTTGAGTACGGGAGAACATTCACAGAGCTTCCACTATCAAATAAAACCCTCTTTACAGTGTGGTTATGAACGTCTAAACTAACCACCATGGGACAGTCAGAGGTTTTTCCCGTCCCATGGGGAGTTACAACATGATCAAGATCTTTCTCTGTGAATCCTATGACGTCCCCCTCCTTCGAGCGCGACGAGCTGTCTACGGAGAGCACTGGGCGAAGGAGTGACGGGCTCTGGTTATAGCTCCGTACATGGCGGCGACGGGAAGCATTGGAGTCGCCCCCCGAGGGGCCCCCCGCAATCATGTGAATGACCGCAAAGGGCTGATTCTCCACGTCTACCCCTTTCCCTTTGTTGCGCTCGCTGGTTTCAGGGCGCTGGCGACGAGGACTACGGGAACGTGAGCGGCTTCTTCTTCTTTCAAGCGCCCGTCCTGCGCAATGTTCGTCGTACCCTTCCAGTACTTTTACAAACTCTTTGAGGTGCCCCCCAGCAATCAGCCGCTGAATCTCCTTCTCCAGGTGACGGCACTCGTTAGTGTCATGCCCCTTCTGCTTATGGAAAGCACAATACTTTCCCGAACGCTTTTGAGCCTCGGTCTCTCTCAGCTTGGGCGGCCTTTTGAACAACTTCTGGTCCGCCAGGGAATAAACTTCGGCGATTGGGCGATTGAGTGGGACACGCTCGAGCCTCCGTGGGGGAGAGGAATGACGACGAGCGGGTACTGGGCTGCGGCGGTGACTTCGGTGGGGCTCCACTTTGTCCTCGTGGTTTCTGGTGGGGCGAGGGGCATTTGCCATCTTCTGTTCCCTCGCTATGTACATGTCCTCGAGGGTAAAGAAGGAGTCTGCAATCTCCCGAATTTCCATCAACGAACGTGGCTTCTTCTTGGCCACTTCCTCCACAAATTCTTTGCTGACGTAATGCTTCATGTTGATGGCACCGAACAGCACGTGCCTCAAAAAGTCCATCGAGGGCTTTTCTACTAGCAGAATCTCTTTGTTGAACCTCCCCATGAAGGACCGGAGGGTCTCGTTCGGCCCTTGGACCAGGCTATAAAGAGCGGTCGCGGCCGGGGCTGGTGCTTTCAGCGAATTGAAGTGGCTGACAAATGCATCCGTCAAGTCATAATACCCTCGGATTGAGCGCGGAGGGAGCTTTTTGTACCACTCTTGGGCCATTCCAGTGAGGGAAGTGACAAATACCTTGGCCCAGTAGTTGTCTGGATGGTCGTACAGGTGCATTAGATGCACGAAATGGTCCAGATGTTCGGCTGGATCCGTGGTTCCGTCGTATCTTTTAATTGAAGAGGGAATTTTACCCTTCCCTGCGCGGGTCATTAGAACTTCCTCGACGAGGGGGGAATCGCCCACCATGATCCTGTAATCCCGCTCGTCGGGGTCTTCATAGCTAGCCTCTCTTCTTCGGTGGGAAATGGGGCTGCGTGGTCGCCGAGCGTCTCTGGCCTTGGACCTCTCGTCCCCCTCACGGGGGGCGTGAGACCGCGCTCGAGAGAGCTGCTCTACCACGTTTTGGAGCCCTCGAATTTGGTCTTGTACAGCTGCTAGCTGAGGGTCACCGACATTTCTGCGGTTTGCCCTCCTTGTGGCCCTTGACTGGACCTCTTCATCGTTTCCGGCCGCCTCATCTCGAGGAGCCCTGTCATCTCCGTCAACGGGTCGTTCTTGCTGGACCCTCGGTGGGGCTTCATTTTCTTGATTCGGAGCAGGTGGGGGAGGTTGTTGGGCCCGTAGAGCATTTTGGGCCATTGTCAAAGGATGTGCAGGGAGCCCGCCCAAGGGTGGGGCTATCCGAGCGCCCGCGTATGAAGGGAAATAAGCCATGGTGAAGTGCTCCCAGGCATTCTGTACAGCTTGGCTCTCGCACTGCGCGTACAACGCCTGAAGTTGTTGCGTAGTGAGTTGGGGCATCTCCACCCCCTGTATTTCCCTTGGCACTGCTAGAGGGAGGTTCAGTGTCCCCACTTGATATGGAGGGACCAAAGGTATCATTCCCGGCGTTGTTCCAGGCATTACTCCGGGCTGTGTGAGCGCGTATCCTGGCGGCGGCATGGCCATAGGATATACGCCAAAATGGGAGGCAGGGACGTTTGAGGCGAAAGTTGGGGGGGGAGGATGGGAACCTGATCCTCCTGCTTCATTCCCAGTTGGGAGGGGTACAGTGGTATCAACGTTTCCGGCCGCAAGGGGCGGTGCCCCTCCGGCGAGAACAGGGTTCTCAGCGTTTTCTCCGTTGGTGGGAGGAAGACCTCCCCTGTTCCCTAAAGTTCCAGATCTTGTGGCAGTAACCATGATTCAAGACTTGGGTGTTACTTTTCAACTAGCTTTCAGCGGAAGAAACTGGCTATACCAAAGATGGTGGTGATGGTTTCCCACAGACGGCGCCAAAAATGATGGTGCAAGAAATCTGGGTTTCTTAATGCAACAACACTTTAGAATTTGTATAAAAAGGGAAAGACCATCACAGGCAAGGGGGCCTCAGGATCTGGGTTTCCTTTTGAGCGTGGGTTCTTCCAGCTAGGATAACACCAAGAGTGCAAGCTACTAAGGTAGAGTTACTGTGGTGAGTGAAAAGCTTGAGAAGTTCAGTGGAAAATGCCCAGAACAGAGTGTATGGTTTTTATGCAGATCATCACTTGGGAGAGAATGCATGGATTCTCTCCTATTTATATGTTAGGGATGGGGGTAGAGGGGTAAATTGACCATGTGGTCCCAAACCTGTGTTGCCCTAACACGCGTCAGCTTTTGGTGGGGTGAGAATGACATCCCTGAAAAGGGTGACGGCGTGTCAGGTGCCCGGTACACAGTACCTTTGTGTCAGAGGTTGTTGACGAGGGCGACGCGAGAGACGGACCTAAGATCCTTTCTGCCGAGGTTCGGATCCAACGAAACGGGGTATGGATATGCCCGAGCGTTGGTGACGCTCGAAGAATGTATGGATGGTCTCCTCGCGGTATATGACCCTTGAGCGTCGAAATACCGAGCGTACTAGTGGGGCCCCCATGTGGGCGCTTCCCTGAGAAGGATAACCATGAGGGCCGCGATGCGAGCGTCAAACCCGTTGGTTACGGCCCTTGATCTGAAGGGTCACCCGCTGACTGACGGATAACACTAACTGGCAATCGAGCGAGTGGAAGGCCCATGAGCCCATTAAGGCGAGCGCCAGGGCTCTGGTTAGCAGTGTGTTGCCACGTGGACGGCTCTGATTTGAGAATGATTTTTAGGCCTCATCAAATTAATTATCTCAAAAAATAATGGCAAATACAACTCGGCAAGAGAAATTATTGTATGCACCGGATGCATACATCTATTTTTTTTTTATTCAATAAAAATAATTTTCTTTTGATTTTTAATTTTTTTTCTTTCTTTTAATTATTATTTTTTTAATAAAAAAATATTGAATGTTTGTACTTGGAGTTCACACTCGCTACAAACAAAAATTTCCCATAAATTGATGTAGAACAATGACGTAGCAAATATTTATTGATTCCAATAATAAAAAGAAATTAAAAAAAAAATAAGATCACTATTAATTTTTTTTAGGATAGACACAAATAGCTAGAGAGATTCGAATATCGATCATTTATTAAAAAATTTAACTTAAACCTATTCGTATGTACTACATGCTTCAACTCAATCAGTGCTCCAAAATTGCTAATGACACATGTTTTAAAATTGTAATTTTTATGAAATAAAATTTTAAATTGTTAATGTCACCATAAATATTCTAAAATATTAACTGGAGTATAAGTAGATTTCTAAATTTTCAATTTTCTCTTTTCCTATATGACTAATTAGTAGAAACTTGTTCGAAAATTCTACGCCGAACACTATTAGTAATTAAGCATTTCATTTGATAAGACAAAGCACAAGAAGTTACTATAATAAACGAAGGTTGGACTTTTTGTGTTGTTAGTCATTTCTTATTGTTATAATAAATATTAGAAATATTGGATGTGTTCTTATATTTACCATAAGATAAACAAACTCGCAATACACTTTGAACCAAGAAATTAACCGGAAATAAAACAAATATCGACCAAAAACACGAGAACTGAAAGAAGATGGTTTGATTAAGATCAACTCCTCGTACTTAAATTATTAAAATAACTAATCTTTATTTATTTATTTTTTCTTATACATCTATATAATAGCACAAGCATAGTAGATATTTCTTATTTTCATTAACTATATAAGAATTAATGTGTCTGATTAAGGGTTTTGTTTAGATTTAGAGCATTTCTTGAAATATTAATGGTTATAACTAGGTCATGAGTTAAAAATGTATATAACATTCTTTCACAATTTAGTTGTAAGAGTACTACATTTTCCCACTTGATTGATCTTGCATTAACTTGTGAACTAGTATGGCCATTATATTGTTTGCAATTAGTTACTTTTAGTCTTTAGACATAAAACATACATGCAATTAGTAAAAGTAAATAACAGAAGAAATGATTAATAGTTGTAGGATCTTTAAAAAACAAAGCACCTTTAATAAATGCACCATTACCAAAATTCATTAGATGACGTACACAAGACCAAAATTCATAAACGATTCCACGGTTCCATAAACAAACTCTCATGCATATATGATATATAGTATGGCCATTGTTGGGAACTATTTTCCAACACGAAGTATATATGTATACAACGTAACTAAGACATTCATTTTAGTTGAACGTCAATTTGCAATTCTTCGAAGTAGCTTTTACAATATATAGGGTCAGAAATCATTACACGTACGACTGTAAATGAATATCTAAAAATTGAATATCCATTTGCATTTGAATTCATTTAAAGAGGTTATTAGACATTATATAATCATTTATAACAATAAACAAGAAATGAAAAAGGAAAAATATTACCATATGGTTTCTCAACGACACAAATGCTAATAAAACGAGTCATACGTACATAATACATATATGACATCTATCAATATTTCAGACAAACTGGAAATATTAATGTAATATTCTCAATCGCGGAGGGGTATTATGATTTATCGGAGGAAAAATAAAGCTAATGGAACAAGATATATAGAATTCCAACAGCTTTGACATTTTCCAATTAGGAAAAATTACATATAACTAGCCGACTAGATATATATGGTAATTACAATGCAATCCATTTTTATTTGAAGATTATAATTTAGTCCCTAAATATTATGAATCGTTTGTGATCACTTTATTCTGTTAACGTTCCGTTAGGGTTGGGTTCTATCATTCCATTAATTTAATGAATAAAATAACAAATTCATCCCCACAATATATATATTCCAACAAAGCGATCCATAGATATTATAGTATATAACAATGAAGTCCTTGGGGACAGAGCTCAACCCTAACGGAACCCTAGTGGAATAGAGGGATCACAAATGATCCATAACATTCAGGGATTAAATTGTAATTTTTGAATAAATATGGACTGCATTGTAATTACTCTATTTAGGGGGTAATCAGATATAATTTTTCCTTTACAAATATTAGGAAATAAATTTTATACATAAACCTGAGTTTAAATATAACCAAATAAATATTCCTTTCGAAAAGTAATTTATGTCCAATTTCATGTTATATATAATAGGTTTGGAGTACGAAGTTGCGTTTAATAGATCTACGGTCTCGAGGTGTGACGGGAACTATAATTTTTTGTTGGAACCTGATCAAAAACCATATGGTAAAGAATAAAATTGAGTAATATCTAACTCAATATCACAGCTAATCGCACGAATAGAAACACATTAAATCATAATTGAGTAATTATCGAGATTATATCACAGGTGATCACGATATACAAATAATAATTTCAAAATGTAACTAGGCTCAAACTCGAAGTAGAACAATGAGGTGGTGAATATTAATTTGTCGACCCCAATAAATGAAAAAAGAAATGGATTACAATAGAAGAATAAGGCTTTCATTTTTCAATGCTCTCTAACTTTTCTCTTTCCCTATACGATGCTCGATCTTTAAGTAGAATCGCTTAGGTCGTTAGTAGTATATATGACTAATCATGTATACGTACCTAAGTTCCAAATTGAGTAATTAACTGTGTAGATCATGTCACATGGCTGATTTTTGTACGATCTTTTATTTAAAAAAAGAAGAGCTTTCATTTTCCCGATTTCCATTACGCTTTAGTATCTTTGTCAATTACACAGCGACTAAACTGACAAAAGAAATTAAGAGAGCGTTTGGTACGTTTGTGAAGTTAATTTCATTTAATATAATTCGGGCTTATTAACTAAAATTAGGTAACTTTAGTAGTACCTAATTTTGTGTTTGGTAGTAGATATTAGCCCATAACATGTGGTTGTGTCCTCTAATAATGCGTTTGGTATATGCTCACATAACTAGTACTAACTTGCAAGTTTCCTAAACTACCCTCAATTTATCTCTAGAATTTTATTCGGTGTTGGGCAATTCATTGGCTGCTCACTCAACATCCATGAATCAGATAATTTGCTACATACCACAATTTAACAAATCAGCTAAGGCCATTCGTAACCCTATATAAATATATACAAAACATAGAATTCTAAACATTGTCCAATAATGTATCAACCACTATTCACATGATTCACCCAACTAATCATGGGTATTACAATTTTAAAAAAAATATCATCCTCTCCTTCAGCAGACTCGGCTCTGACTTCCTCATAATCCTTCTCAAGTGCAGCAAGGTCCTCTCTAGCCTCAGAGAACTCTCCTTCCTCCATACCCTCACCCACATACCAATGAACAAAGGCACGCTTTGCGTACATCAGATCGAACTTGTGGTCAATTCTGGAGAACACCTCGGCAACGCTGGTGGAGTGGGAAACCATGCACACAGCTCTCTGCACCTTAGCAAATCACCACCTAGGACGACAGTTGGTGGCTGGTAATTGATACCGCACTTGAAACCTGTTAGGCACCAATCGACAAATTAGATTGTCCTCTTTATCTTGATTGTGGCAACAGCTGCATTAACATCCTTGGGGACAACATCACCCCTGTACATCAGCCAGCAAGCCAGGTATTTGCCATGGCGAGGGTCACACTTAACCATCATGGATGATGGCTCGAATGCGGTGTTGTGATTTCAGCAACAGACAGCTGCTCGTGGTAGGTCTTCTCAGCAAAGAACACAGGGGTATACAAGGAAAGCATGAAGTGGATTCTGTTAGGAATAGTGCCCTAGAAAGCCGATTAGTCATAATCCGTTTTGGGACTTTCCTAGTATCACAGACAATCTTTGAATAATATACGATTGATTAATATCATAGGCAAACACTTCTTCATATGCTCTTGTTTGGTATGCGTTTACTTTAGCTGTGCATGTATGAGAACTCCCCTAATCCTGATGACTTTAGAACTCTACCATTTAGGTGAAATGGTTCATGAAACGAGCCCTATATCACATAAGTTATGATTAGTAAAATACTCCAAGCCGATGAGCCTACAGACAGTGGGAGTGTCAACCTGACTCCTCTAAGGCTTGCTTGTGGGATCACGCCCTTAAGAAGGACCACCTTGTTTTATGGAGGTGCAAAGTGTATAGTTGATACGTGCGTGATACATGAGGGTGCTTACTTCAATAAGTAAGTTCACTGAGGTGCCCCGTGTGAGAAGATTCCTAAATGGGAAAGGAAGTTTCTATTTCAGGAAATGGAAACTTCCAGATTAGAAAATATCTCACGAGTCATTGATGTCATTAATTGATCCTTAAGACTTGAGGTTCCTTGTCACTTTATGAGTTAACTCTGTAGTCTTAGGTATAAGCTTTAAAGGGTGTCGCCTTAGACAACTGATTCAAGGCTTATGCTGGGGTTGCACAAGTGATTCATGAAAGTGAATGAGAATCTAGAAAGGACCTACACTTGCATTTGCAAGGTGATCTCTTATTGTGTAAGTCATTCATATGCCATATGGAGTCCTTGGCCAAGGCAGTAGATCAAGACATCAAGAAAAGGGTTTCTTGGATTGAGATCAAATGGATATGAAATGCACTTGGCTTTAAGACCGGATTATTCCGATTATTCCCTTGCCCTAGATCTTGGTTGAGAGATAGTGAGTAGGAGGATTGTATCTCACATGAATCAATGACTTAAAGGTTCTGTTGAATCCGAACATTCCAATTCAGCTAGGGGTTAAACACCTGTTGCTAGACTATGGTCGTTTAATCTGTGGACTGATTAATTAATTAGTGAATTAATTAATTAGGGTCACTGCTAATTGAATTGAGAACCTAGAGGGTCACACACAACAACTTGGTTACATGAGTTGAGGCTTTAAAATGATTAAACGAGTTAATCGGGTCAAGAGGGTTCCACACGTGTGAAACCACACGTGTGGGTCACGTGAGTGACACGTGTCCTTGTGACACGTGTCCCACACGTGTATCTATATATATTGTATATATATATATTAAATAATTAAATGTGTTAATTATTTAATAGACTTTGGTTTAATTTTGAATTAAAAAGGAAAGTCTTATTTTGGAGAAAAATAATCTAGTTAATTAATTATGAATTAATTGATTAGATAAATTTAAGTTATTTATTTTAAATAAATAAAGTATAAAATTATCCAAAAATAGTTTGGATATTTTAGCTCTCTTGAAAATTGATTTGAATTAGAATTCAAAGTCAAAGTCAAAATACTTGATGATCAAGTAATAGGAGAGAGAGGGACCAAAACCCTAGTCCATAAGGACTAGGAATTTTCGGTCCTCCCTTATTATAAATGGGGGAGCTCGAGCTCCCCTTAGAGCTAATTGGCAATTATTTTGGTTCATGTGTTGAACACCATCCTTTCTCCAAGATAAACGAAACCCTAGGTTAAGCCTAAACACTAACTAGAGAACTAGCATCCTTACTAGTTAGATTGTGATCAAGTTGGTGGACTATCTCTAGAGAGCTTCAAGTTAGAAGTTTGAAGATTCGAGCTTTACCAAGGAGAGGGGTGCTGGAAAACTGGAATCAGAAAGCAGCGGAAATTTAAAAATTTTCCAACAAAAGGATCTTGGACTCGCAATCGTGTATCCAAATTCGTAGAGATCAAGAAACTCACTTGGGTAGTAGCTTTCTTGACACGTTTTGAGTCGCCCTCAAACGCGCTTCATGCGGTAATGGCAACCCGTTCCTCGAAATCTCTTTCTACTTCAGAATCCATTGTAGGGATAACAATCCACACCAACCTATATTCAAATCATGTTATGGAAGTTCTTAACAATATAACATAAAGAAAGAAACATGAAACAAGAAAGAGATGATTGAAACTCCCTTCGAAAACCAGTTTTGCGAAAGTAGAAATCTGTCAGCCATAAAACCCTCGTGAAAAAATTCATCCTTCAGGATATCGACGAACGGTTTTCGCCATCTTCTTTGGTTCGATTTTTTCACTCGTTTTCTGTTGGGTTTAGAATCGTTTCATCATCCCTTCTGATCGTTTTGCTTGATCCCCTATTTTTGGCAAGCCCTCTTTTTGGTAAAGCTCGAATCTTCAAAACTTCTAACTTGAAGCTCTCTACAGATAGTCCACCAACTTGGCTACAATCTAACTAGTAAGGATGCTAGTTCTCTAGTTAGTGTTTAGGCTTAACCTAGGGTTTCGTTTATCTTGGAGAAAGGATGGTGTTCAACACATGAACCAAAAGAATTCTCGATTACCTCTAAGGGGAGCATGAGCTCCCCTATTTATAGGAGAGGGAGAGGGACGCCGAACCTAGTCCTTGTGGGGTAAGGATTTGGTCCCTCTCTCTTATTACTTGATCATCAAGTAATTTCCAACTTTGACTTTGAATTCAAATTCAAATCAACTTTTAAGAGAGCTAAAATATCCAGACTATTTTTGGATAATTTTATACTTTATTTATTTAAAATAAATAACTTATTTTAACTAATTAATTAATTCATAATTAATTAACTAGATTATTTTCTCCAAAATTAGACTTTCTTTTTAATTCAAAATTAAACCAAAGTCTATTAAATAATTAACACATTAATTATTTAATCACCAAATAAATATTCACGCTCATGCACACGTGTCCATGAAAGACACGTGTCATGCACGTGACCCACACGTGTGGTCTCACACGTGTGGAACCCTTTGGCCCGATTAACTCGTTTAATCTTCTAAAAGCCTCAACTCATGTAACCAAGTTGTTGTGTGTGACCCTCTAGGTTCTCAATTCAATTAGCAGTGACCCTAATTAATTAATTCACTAATTAATTAATCAGTCCAAAGATTAAACGACCATAGTCTAGCAACAGGTGTTTAACCTAGGGGTGCGTTTCGAGCCGAGTCGAGTCGAGTTTGGCCAAAAAAATCTAGCTTGAGCTTCAGCTTGAAAATTATTTGCATGGCTTGAGATTGAGCTTGAGCTTGTCAAGCTTATTTTTTGAGGGCTTGAACTTGGCTTGCCCAAAATTCGAGCCGAGCTCGATTCGACTTGACGAGCCAAGAGATTTGTTGGATATTTTTTAATTCTCATTCCATAATGATATTAAACATTAACAAAGATATATAATATATATGGTATATTAATATTTCTGAGTTTTTTATATCATTATTAATAAATTATTGTCATTAATATATATTTGATATTTTAGAATATGTATGAGTATTATTAATTATATTAGAATAAACTATAAATTATGTAATTACACAATAAAAATTATTAACTAATATTTTATTAAAATATATACTTATGTTATTATTTAGTTATCATATGATATTTATTATTTTATTATATTAAATATTTGAGTGAATATTTTATGAATATATTTTTGTTTTAATAATATTATATGGTCTAATGTGTCATTGTAAAATAATATATTATTAAGACATATTATGATACAAAATTTAGTAAGGACCATACATATATTATAGATAATATATAATATAGTAATAAATTATGTTATATATCTTGTAATTATACCAAAGAAATTATTAACTAATATTTTATTAAGATATATACTTATATAATTAATTATTTATTATAGTAGATTGAATCTATTTTTTTATTAAATTATTTGTTTGGATAAATATTATATATTATCATAGTAATATGTTAGTAGTATTGTATAGAATGATATGTTGCTGTAATTATTGAATTGCGATATTATTAAATCATATTTATTATCAAAATAAGTAGATAAAAATATATAATTTATCATATATTTAGTATTACTAAATCATATAAATGTAGATTAATTTACTGCATATTTATATATATAAATTAATATATATATATATATATATATATATATATATATAATATAATATAAATATATATACATATACTAGCTTGCGAGCCGGCTTGCAAGCGTCGAGCCTCAAAGAAATAAGCTTGAGCTTGGCTTGTCACATAAGCCGATCTCGATTAAGCTTGCACTACGACAAAACAGCAGATTTCCGGCGAAAATTTCAGATGAAATTTTAGACTTTTTCGTCTGAAATCGTTGGTTTCCGACCACTTTCGGACGAACTTCCGACGAAACAAAGGTCGCCCGAAACACCCTCGTCGCAGATAAATTCAGACGAAATTTCCGAGGAAAATTCCGACGAACCATTTTTCCGACGAAACTCCGACGAATTTCAGACGAAAACTTCTCTCGTCCGAAATCAACAAATCTCCGACGAACCAATTTTCCGGCGACAATGCGAGGAAATTTCCGACGAAAACAAAAGGACCAATTTTTCATCATCTAATTTTCAGACGAAATTGCGACGAATTTTCCGACCAAAACATATTGACCCAATTTTCGTTGACTATTTTTCCGACGAATTTGCGACCAAAATATTTCGTCTGAAATACTCTTCGACAAAATTTCCGACGACATTTCCGACCAAAAATATTATTTATTATTTTCATTTATCTATTTCAGACAAAATTTCAGACGAACTTTAATATATTTCAGACGAAATTTCAGACGAACTTTAATATATTTTAGACGAAATTTCAGACGATTTTCAGACAAATATTAGGAAATTCTGAATTTTTGTTTGGTCGCAAATGTCATCGCAAAATTGACATTATAATTTTTTTTTTTTTTTTTTTTTGAATTTTAAACCTATTTTTTCACAATTATATAGCCAAAAATAAAATAATAAAAAGGTTGAAATTCGACAATAATATGTAATATGCCAACAATAAATTAAAAATTCAACATGTTCATAAATACAACAATATTGTAAAAACAAATCCGAGTGCACGAAATTCGCTAAAATCTGTCGAATTACAAAATCTTCAAGTACTATTACATAAATCCATATGTTGCAAACCCTACGTAAAATTTGCCAACACTAGATATAAAGCAAAAATTTCTCTCCACCATTTGAAAATTTACCTAGTGTTGCTATATTGCAATTTACGCCATTTGAGGTGCCTGATCTGTTAAAAAAAACATCAAACCTACAAAGGTTATTTGATGAATAAGGAGTTAAACTTTAAAGACATGTAAATGCATGAATATATAAGATAATGCATCAAAGTGCATCATGACCGCTGGATTATTATCGAGCTAAAACCCCTAAATTGGAAAGTTGGGGACAAAGTTAAGACCAATAAATATACAACTATACAAAGAAATCTAAACTAACATGAAGCCCAATCTGAATTTCATTTTCATGCAAGTGCAATGTGACAAACATATCTGTAATTTCAAAGACGCGAGAAACTGAAGTCCCACATCGATTTAATCAATTTAAAAACTAACCAAGTTACATGATTTCAGGGGGTGTTGGTGTAATTTCTTGATTTCTGAGACCATTAGGAGGTGCAGGTGTAATTTCACACAGAAATGAATAAGCATACCAAATACTTCCCAACGAGTTCCAAATCCCTCCATAAACGTATATAATATGCATTAGCCCCTCAAGGTATGTCAGTTTACCAATGATGGTATTTCCACATATATAACATGCAAATGCAAGCACTTAATAAATAACGAACCAACAGTAAATAACAACTCAAATTCCTACCAAATAATCAAGAGGGCTTAATTAATTTCAGCACAATTGCATCAGCAGCATCACAATTTTGAAACATATTGATTACACAAACTTCCCCCTGAAATTTGAAAAATTACTAAAACTTCCCCTGACATGCCATCAAGTTTGAAAAATTTTAGCAATTAATGTGTATAGAGGCTGGAATATTTTAATTTTTATATTAAGCTCAAAGAAGATTTAAGGACAAATAAATCTGATGTGTGTATTGATATTTGTATTGAACTTAGGATGTCATACAGGCCAACGAATTAAACATTTTCAAAATTCAACCTGCCTTTGTTTACCACCAAATCTTCTGGCAGAACCTTACTCTCAAGGATATTCTTTCCAACAATAGATAACTACTCAAATTCTTTCCAAGTAATCAAGAGGGCTTAATTAATTTCTACAAAATAGCAACAGCAACATCACAATTTTGATAAAAAAAAAAAAAAAGATTACACAAACTTCCCTCTGAAATTTGAAAAATTACCAAAACCTCCCTTGACACAGGTTTTAGTGATTCCAAGGAAAGCAAATTCACTGTCAGATTCATAAATGTGTGGCAGGGTTCTCCCATAACACTGATTCAAATAAATCAATTAGCGTACTTTTATTCAATCCAAAAACCAAACATTCATTAAAAGGCAAGAACTTACGAGTTTGTTTCTTGTATCATTTGAGACTTTCTCAGAAATTACAGCAGCTCCACCTTTAGCAGCAGTACACACTCGTAATCAACTTCAACAACATCCAACTTGGGCATCAAGTTCTAACCAATACACACACTCTAAACAATACAAATCACTGCAGAAACACAAAGACACGAACTAAAGAAAAGAAACCTTTGCAGAGACACACTTGAGCACAAAGACACATAAACATGGTGATATAAAAAGCTATAATTACTACGATATGTTATACTCGGAAAACCCTGAAACTTACATTGAAACAGAAGCATTAAACCCAACACTAGCCACCAGAATAATTCAAAATCTGACATGATTTAATCATTTGCATGAGATTCCAAATCAAATAACTTGTATAGAGCTGTATCATAAATGTTGGAAACAACATGATATGGTTAATGTTCATAAGAAATTTTCATAAAATGACTACTCCATTAGTTACCACTTCTTCCCAAATGAACTTTGAAGACAATTTACCTCTCTTAGCTGAAGCAGCATGTCTCTAGAATAACGAGCCTGCTCGCGACCCTCAAACCGAGACTCTTCTGTCTGCACAACACACGAACAAGAGCTAACACTTGTATTAAACCAGCAAATATGTGCTAAGCGTAAATCAACGACATAATGATTTGGGGAAAGATGATTGTGCTAAGAGCAAATCAAGGACAAATTTACAGCAAATAATACATTCCATGGTTGAAAGAATTCCACAGATAAAGAGAACTGGCACTCCAAAAGTGAACTTACCAGACATAGCATCAATTATTGCTCAAAACAAAGAAGATGATTGTGGTTGAATCTGTCCCATCGGATATCCAGGCGGAACACCAGCCACATTTCGTCGTTGCTCCTCCACAGGTGGATCCGGTGGCGGAGAAGGAGAGGGTGACGGAGAAGTTTCCGGAGCAGGGCCAGGTGCCGGAGCAGGAGCCTTACCGAAGAGCTCCACCGGGAGAAGCAAACTGTCGACGGTGAAAATGCAGAGCGAATTGAGCGGCGAGCCGGAACCGATTCCAACTTTTCCCCCTTTCAAATCGGTAATGTTGAGTGTTGACAAACCCTATGTTTAATTTTGGGGAGTAAAACATACTAGAGTGATGTTTAATTTGGAGGGAGAATGAAATATTTGAATAGAATGGATGGGAAAGAAGTTAATTTTAGGGGGTAATTGAAATTTTTCAATACATTATAATTTATATGTTATATATCATTTAATTCACTTATAAATTATATTATTTAATATATTTATAATTATTTATAATTGTATATTATACATTTTGATATAATTTAGATGTATGTATTATATTATTTAATAAAGTGATAAATATATCATCGTGATCTCATTTAATAAATTTATATGTATTATATTATTAATGAGGAAGATATATATTATACTATTTAACAGTTTTATATTTACCTAGATATTATATCACTTAACATAACTTAATTATATAAAGTAGTATTTAACATAACTTAATTATATTATGTCGATCACTTGTAAAATACATTTGCGCACCTTAAATAATACCACATCTTATATTACTAACTCAAATTATTGTACAGATCATATAATATCATAGCACTATATAAGTATACCATTATAATGATTTATAATGTATGTTATATCTAATGACACATAATCTTTAATTAAACTTTATTACATAGTTTTTAGTAATTACAATAGTACATAAGTTGAAGAAAAAATTACAATACTATATTAATAATTATTAATTAATACTACTGTAAGTAATTAATATGTCACGATATATAAGTAATTATAATTAATTTATTTATTTTCGCCTTCAAATTACATATGTGTTACATATTATAACGTTTATTATCATTTTAATTGAAAACTTATATTACATTATTGAGACGAATTTTTGGCTACAAAATCTTTTTTCTCTTCAGACGAACCTCAGATGAAATTTTGTCTGAGTTTAAAAAAAATAATTTTCAAAATTATTCAGACGAAATAAGTTTGTCAGAAAAGTTCATCTGAAAATGACTTTTTTCTGTAGTGATGATTTCAGACGAACTTTCGTAGGAAAAGTTCGTCTGAATTATAAAATATAATTATTTTTTAAATTAAAATTTTAGTTGGACGGAGTTTCGTCGAAATTTCGTCAGAAATTTTGCATCATATGACAAAAGTAAAATTTACTTAATTTTGTCGGAATTTAGTCGGACTTTCGTCGTAAATTTCCAGACCAAAAAATTTTCGGCGGAAAAGTTCGTCTGAAAATGGCTGTTTTTTTGTAGTGTATTTTCAGACGAACCTTGGAGTCGGAATTTGGCCGCAAAACTAAACAATTTCTCGACGAAAAAGTTGGTCGAAGTTTCGTCTGAAATCTCAGACGAAATTCAGACCAATTTCGTCTGAAAAATAACTTACAAAATTAATTAAAATTTTCAGACGAACAGGTTCGTCGGAGTTTCGTCGCAATTTTAAAATAATTTCAGACCAAAAGTTTCGTCGATGTGTCGTCTGAAATCTCAGACGAATTTCAGACCTTTTTTCGTCTGTGTCATAAATTACCAAATTATTTAGATATTTCAGACGACATTTCGTCGCAAAGGTTCGTCTGAAATATTGTTCGACGGAATTTCCCCGGAATTTGGTCTGAAATTTTGCATCACATGCGAAAAGTACAATTTAATTAGTTTCGTCGGAGTTTCGTCGGAAAATTTCAGGCCAACTTTTTCGTCGGAAAATTTCGTCTGAAATCGTCTGTTTTTTTGTAGTGTTGGCTTGAGCTTGACACCGTTCGAGTTCGAGTCGAGACAGCTTGAGCTTGGCTTGTGCAGCTCACAAGCCAGCTCGGCTCAGAACACACCCCTAGTTTAACCCCTAGCTGAATTGGAATGTTCGGATTCGACAGAACCTTTAAGTCATTGATTCATATGAGATACAATCCTCCTACTTACTATCTCTTAACCAAGATCTAGGGTAAGGGAATAATCAGAACCCTAATAATCCGGTCTTAAAGCTAAGTGCATTTCATATCCATTTGATCTCAATCCAAGAAACCCTTTTCTTGATGTCTTGATCTTCTGCCTTGGCCAAGGACTCCTTATGGCATATGAATGACTTACACAATAAGAGATCACCTTGCAAATGCAAGTGTAGGTCCTTTCTTGATTCTCATTCACTTTCATGAGTCACTTGTGCAGCCCCAGCATAAGCCTTGAATCAGTTGTCTAAGGCGACACCCTTTAAAGCTTATATCAAAGACTACAGAGTTAAACTCATAAAGTGACATGGAACCTCAAGTCTAAGGATCAATTGATCACATCAATGACTTGTGAGATATTTCCTAATATGGAAGTTTCCATTTCCTGAAATAGAAACTTCCTTTCCCATTTAGGAATCTTCTCACACGGGGCACCTCAGTGAACTTACTTATTGAAGTAAGCACCCTCATGTATCACGCACGTATCAACTATACACTTTGCACCTCCATGAAACAAGGTGGTCCTTCTTAAGGGCGTGATCCCACAAGCAAGCCTTAGAGGAGTCAGGTTGACACTCCCACTGTCTGTAGGACTCATCGGCTTGGAGTATTTTACTAATCATAACTTATGTGATATAGGGCTCGTTTCATGAACTATTTCACCTAAATGGTAGAGTCCTAAAGTCATCAGGATTAGGGGAGTTCTCATATATGCACAGCTAAAGTAAACGCATACCAAACAAGAGCATATAAAGAAGTGTTTGCCTGTGATATTAATCATTCGTATATTATTCAAAGATTGTCTGTGATACTAGGGAAGTCCCAAAACGGATTATGACTAATCGGCTTTCTAGGGTACTATTCCTAACAATCTCCCACTTGCCCGTAAAAGCCATTTAGGTACTCTAAGTCCCATCTTCTCAAGATGCACTTTGAGAGCCTCTTGACTTTGGGCGTTTCCAAAGTGGATCTGCCATATTCTCTGCTGATGTGACCCTCTTGTTTACACATCTCTTAGGAAACACCTTTTCCTTATAAAGTGATTCGTAATCACGTGTTCAGTCTCTTGGTGAGGTCTTGGTTCTCTTACTTGAGCAACCATCCATTTTATCATACAATATGATAAAGGAGTTGTTTCATACTAGGAACTTCATCTAACAAGTTAGATGGAGTTTCTTACCCAAACACTTAACTTAGCGTTATATAATACGACTAAGTTCTCAACTACGATAGTCGAGTTTTGTAATGTCTGTCCTTGGAACCCCTTTCCAACACATTGCATTACCATTCTGGTAGAAGTTGTATCCTTTCAATGATTTCATAATCATCTATGTTTGATGAACGGTTGCATCAAATATCCTTCTAACAACAAGATCTTTTGGGCTCTGTAAACTAATACATAACCTCATTTCTTCTCAAGTACTCTGAGGACATCCTTTACAGAAATCTAATGACCTTCTCTGAGGTCATATTAGATTCGACCCACTACGCTTAGTGTTGCGCCATATCAAGTATAGTACATAACATTTCATACATTATGCACCCTTTCACTTAAAGGGATTTCGGACATTCTAATTTTCTCAAAGTTATCTTAGGACACATATTCTTCAAAAGAGATGTTCCATTGTCCATACTAAACTCCTTTTAGTACGGTGGTTATGTACTCGTTTTGTGATAATCCATTTATGCTCTTAGATCTATCTTCTATAGATCCGAATATAGAGAATTTAGGATAATCACTAAGATCTTTCATGTCAAATTGTTTCTTAAACAAGAATTGGTAACTTTCACGTCATCCTTGACATTCCTAATGAGAAGGGTGTCGTCTTCTAAAGAACCAAAAATTGACTCTTACATCACTAACTTTCATATGTACACTTTTGAGACTTATTCGACTTCCATCTGTGTCAAACGATTTGACTATCCTATGGAATCGAATTGTCTAACTCCTAGAAGCCTTTATCAATCCACAGATTGACTTTAGGGATTTGCATACCTTATGCATACTCCTACTGAATATGAGATTTATAGAAATACCTTATTTCAGTCTCTTTCAATCTCATATTGAACAAGGTAGTTCTCATATTCATTTATCATATGTCATAGTCAGAATATGAGGATGTGGTAAACACAATCCAAATGGACTTTTGCATTTCAACCGTCAAGAAGGTTGTAATGCTTTCGTTCACTCGAAGCTCCACGAGCTTGATCCTATCAGGTGGATCAACCAAGGTCAAAACTTGGTTTGAGTATATGGAATCCATATTGGATTTCAAGGCTTGCTTACACTACTCAGATTCCAAATCTGACAGTGTCTCCTCTTTAAGTAATTCCTTGGACATCTAGGAACGCGTTTTAAACGCGTCTTAAGAGAAGGGTTTTACACGTGTACATACTCTAAAATTTGGCTACGTTTTATCAGATGGGCTCGTTTCTTCTATATGTGGCGTGGATATTTATCCTCAAATTTCTTTGAGGTCTGCTTGCTTGCCTTTCTTCTTCTATAGGAACGATTCCTTAAGAAAGGTACATTCCTCGAGAAAAACAACCTTTGTCCAGGGGAATCGCACAAACGATATCCAATATTGTTGTATAAACTTGAACTCATTTCGAGCTTATCTCCCACTATCCTCTTCACTTAAGAGGATTCCATTAAATTCTTGGATAAGAATAACTATGGAATTTAGTATGCCACATCGCATAGTGCAACTAAAGGACTGAATTTGGAAGGTACTAAATTCAAAATCTCTAACTGCATATTCTAGGAGTTTATTCCTAGAATGATTATAAGTCAGTAAAGCTTGCTATGGAATGGACCATCGAGTCGTGTCATGTCTAGGTCGCACGGCATAGGATTATTTGATAATTGCGAGTCTTGCATCTTATTTGAAACTACTTGAACTTATTTGAATTTATTTGAACTTACCTGAACATTCTTGAGCTACCTGATAACTTGCTCGTTTTATTAATACATGTCACTACATGAGGATTAATTGATCTTCTATGACTTGGAATTTATATGTTTGATGTGTTTTCTTTAATTTGGTTGAATTAATTATTGCGTTTTGCATCAAATATATGGTTAAATGCTAATTATGTGACATGAGCATGTACTAACCGCATGCATTTAGCTTTGAATTAATTTTGAGTCATAGGTTATGAAGATTATATCAAACCACGACCAATTTCTACGACAACCTCAAGTTATCGCAAGCTCCTTTTTCTAGTAAGGAATGCACCGGGAAACTTCACACAAGAAAATCAAGAGTCATGGATTGCTCTAGTTGGGTTATACTTCAAGTGTTAAGATTCGGGAATTGAAGGGCCAAAGGTGGGAGTAACTTTCAAGCTCTAATGAAGTTGGTAGATATTTAACGGGATAGTGGTAGGGCGTGATGCCTACAACTTGCAAGACTAACACTCACACGCCTATATTGCAAAAGTCTTTTTAACGGGAATCCGTAGGATCATTTCATTCAAGAGCAAAACTGAAGAAAACCTCTAGAGTGTTTTAAGGTTCAAGGTCTCAATCACCGAGGAGGCCTCGAGGGTACTAGGGACTTAGGGTTCGGAGTTGAAAGCAAGTTGAGAATTTTCCACTATTAGAATCGAAAATCAAGTTGTGGGATGACCTACGAGCTTTAGGTAAGTGGAAGAAGTCCAAAGAGGTGGAGTTGGGGTAGATGATGCTAAGTCATCATAAGATTAATACATATACCATGCCACATCAAAAGTTAAGTTAGTCAACCAAACTCAACGGTGTTGTGCAAACCAAGGGATGGAACGAAGGGAATCTTGGAGGAGGTTAGATCGATGAAGAAGAATGAAGAGATTAAGAAAAAGGGGAATTGAAGTCACTACGGATTTTGAGTAAGGAAGAAGTTGAATTGGAAGATATGGAGCAAAAATGGAAACGGTGAAAGAAGGTAACGAGCTTATAGAAGGAAACTATATGCTTGAGTGTAAGCAATTGGAGGGTGAGTTCGTTCGACTATTTAAACTTATACAAATTAAATCGAGGATTTCGATTGAGGTAATAACTAGGTGAAGACTTCGGATAACAATTAGAGACTACTTTTCGAAAGAGGGCTAGTTATCAATTTCACGGAAGTAGAAGCATTGGAGTTCAAGAATCATAATTTGAGTACCAAGTTATACGAGTCGAGATAAGGAAGCTTTAAACGAGAAGATATTCAAGGTAGAGGTTCGAACCACACTTAGAATCTATAAATTGAAAGGAATACTTGGGGACAGAATTGAGTTCAAGAAATTTCAATCTTCGAGTGATGGAAACGTACGGGTTGATGTTGGGGATTTTGAAGAAAATTGGAAGACCGTGGGTAACAAGGAATAACCAACAAATTTGAGGCAAGCTCGTAATTCAACAAAACAAAGAACAAGTGCTAAGTTAAAGGATGCAGCTACGGTGACAGGTTCAAAGCATTCATGGCACGTGCATCATACATTGTTTAAATTATTTAAATTTCTTTAACTATATATGCATTACTAGTTGAGCGTAAATTTTCCAACTTGTGTATTTATTATTTATAAGTGTAATACGTGTATCGACATCTTAACCCAACATGCACTTTAAGTGTTTTCTTGATAGAAAATCATTCCACCTCATCTATCAAGGATTACTTCAACTGAGACACAACCGAAGCATGATACGGAAAGAACTGGGTTGCAAAGTGAGGAACAAAAAGGAGAAAGAACAATTGAAAGGCCGGGAAAAGTAGTTAGGAGTTGGATGGAAGAAGTTGTCACTTCAAAAATAAACGTGAGACGAAATGTCCGAACAAGTAGCGAAATTTAAGATTTCTGATATCAAGGAAGTTGAGTCGACTGGGGAAATGACTTCAAATTTGTGGTTTTGCTCAAAGGAATTACATTTGTTAGAAGTAACAAAAGTGTAAGGGTTACAAATGATGGGGGTTACTTGAGAGCAACAACAAGGGATGAATTAGGAGATTGAGATGCTTGATGACCTCGAAGGCCAGGATGAGGATATTTAGGAAATGATTTTTGGAAAGGGTGAGAGCTTCAAGAAATGAAATAGATATTCAAGAATGAGGAAGGATTCAGTGTTCGTTGGATTTCCAATTGAGATAGAGAAATATTTCGGGAACGAGATCGAGAGTTAGAGGTATTTCAAGAGAATCAGAAAGAAGAGGAGCTTGGATTTGAGAAAGGGTAGAACTAGTTCCAGAAGTTAGACAGAAAATATTCCTATTTTCTTAAGGGGGAGAGCCGGTTGGGGAACAACTTAAAATCGATGTTTGGATCTCACTTGGGAGAGATCATGATTTTTATAAGTTGATTAAGTTTACTTTGATCAAAAGTAAGAATTTTTCAAGGAAAGCGACTGTCATTCAAGATTTGCACGAAGTGACCAAAGAGGTGCGACACTATTACCATATTACAAGATAAAAACAACTCGACGGGAACATTCTCTATCGCAAGGGATCACCTGAGAGTTACTTGAACCGGGAATATTTTGAAGGATAAAAGGTAGACCTCGAGTCATCAAATAATTAGTCCGGGCATCGGAGGAGGTCAACTATAATTGGTAAGAAGAATGGGTGGTCGGATTACTACCAAGTGCATATTCAAGAATTGAATCTTCGAACCGTGGTGGTAGAAAGGTTAGAAATTTGATCGCGGGATGGAGATTGAGTAGTTATTGGGGTACATACTGACATCAGGCATCCGAGGAATGGCATTTTGGTTAGAAGGGATTATGATCAAAGAATCAAGTATTGAATCAAGTTACTGCCACTGAAGTTTTCTAAGACCATGGTTAACGGTACACCAAAACATGCATATCATGTGCAATGTACATTTTATTATCACCACGTATGGTTCTTTGTATTTGTTAATTGCTTTTGTAAGACTAGTTGGTATTTGACTTCTCCTACTTGATCATTTCGTGAAGTTCTGTGTGAATGTTTAATTAAGCGTTCTCTTGAAATTCTTGCTTGTGTGAGAGTCGGGGTACTCTCCTTAGTTGTTAGAGAGACGGGGTTCTCTCTTTATTTGCTAGAGAGACGGGGTTCTCTCATTTCTTGTTCGAGAGACGGGGTTCTCTCATTTCTTGTGGAGAGACGGGGCTCTCTCGTTACTTGTCCAAGAGACGGGGCTCTCTTGTTACTTGTGTATCATTTTAACCTCGGCAGTGGACCTGGGGACCAGGTCCTCTTAAGGGGGAGAGAGTTGTAACGCCCCGTTTTCAATTTATGCATTATGCGATAATTGATAATGTGCTTAATTGATATTATGCGATACTTTATATATTTTTCATAACATTAGATGCATAATATTTCCATGAGCTTTTATGAATTAATTGTTAACGTGACTAAATGCTCATATATGTAAATGTGTGGATTTAATTGCATGACTTAAATAGAGTTAGATGCTCATTTTACATGGATTGAAACTTAATTGCATGCATTCATATAATGAAGGGACTTATGTGCAAAAAGTAGTGATTCATACATGTTAGTGGAAGACTTTTGTATGTATCTATACATCACATACATCATATATATCATATACACTTATCTCTTCCAATTACATTTCATTCCATTTTATCAAAACCACACACACACACACTAAATCACGGTATTAACACCAAGGAAGGAAGGAAGTAAATTTCATCATTTCAAGCTTGATTTCAAGAAGGAAAGTTGCATAAGTTGGAGCATCAACATCATCATACCATCATCTCTTCCATCTCTTCTTTTATTCAAGGTAGAATTGAGATTTGTATGAATTCTTGAAGTATTGATTGAGTAGGGTTTGATGATCTTGGTATGATTTCTTGTGTGTAAATGATTAGAAGCATGTTTAGGACCTTAATACTTGAAGCTTGCATGAATTCTTAAGGAAATGAGAAGTTGATGACATGAAATTATATGGGTTTGCTTTTGATGAATTTCTTTGATCAAAGCATATTTCTTGGTTTTAATGTGGCTTAAATGAAGAATATGAGTTATATGTATGTTATGTGTTAGTTTTAAGTTGATTCCTTACATTTGTTTGAGAGTGGGAATGATTTTGGAGCTTTTCCCATGCAATCCCCTGTTTTTGGCCCTGTTTCTTCTGCTGCGTACAGTGACACGGGGGTGTCGCTTTTCCCCTCTTCAGCGTGACACGGGGGTGTTCGTTGGGTTGAGTTTCTGTACCGTGACACGGGGGTGTCACGGCTTAGTGTATTTTGGTGACACGGGCGTGTCACCTTTTCCTGCATTTTGTCCAACTTCGAACCAACGCCATTTTCACCTCGGTTTGAATTAGAAAACGTGCCATATAGCGTTGGAAAGGTCTATGTGTCTACTTTCATATCCAACAAACAAAACTCGATTCCCACTTCTAGAATTTAAGATATTCCAGTTTTCCCACAACATGTACATTTCCAAAAATTGTCGGTTTTGGCCAAACTTCACCAAAACCTTTCTTATTGCATTCCTTTCACTCTCTTGGCTCCCATATGTGAATTATATGAGTTATATACTTGTTTAATTGATAAGTATGCTCCTACTTGATACTTCTTGGTACGTAATTGCTCAAACTTTATTGTGTAATTCCATGCCCTATATGAATTGAACTTGAAATGATTGAATGATATAAATATGTGACTCCTTGAGATTTATTTCATCTCTTAGATATTGATTGGTTCTCTTACATGCTAAGTGTCACTTGATTGCTAGTTTTACTTATTTACATGAGCATTGCCGTGCGTCATACTTGGTTTCATAGTGAGTCTTGTTCCACGAGTTCACATTATTTCCTTTCTTGTCCAGTTTTTTTCTCCAGGGCGGAGATCATTGATCGTTGGGCACTTTCTTGTATCCTTGTCTTGTTCCGTCGCTCGTCAGGTGAGGTTATTCCTATTTGTAAAAGAACCCTACAACCCTATGTGATTTTGGACCAAAACAAATAATTATATCTATAGTTTTCCGAAAATTGAATTGTTACTTCATTGACCGATTGATATTGTACCGAGTAATTGTTATTGATATTGAATTGATTTATTGATTGTTTTGGGCGAGTAACTATTGTTCACGTTGGGCCCGAGGGTAGTGTACTGAGCCAACCGGGAAAGCAAGGGCTGACGGGTAACTCTTGCACTATCCTCACCATTGTGGGATCACCTCGGAATCCACCAGGAGGTTTGGTGGAGGAAGAAATCCCGTACGTGGGAGTCATGTTCCCGACGTACACCATGATTGGATGGCTGGGTCTTGCAAGCCCGCCATCACCCGGAGGAAGAAGGATGGATTGATTGAAATTGTCTAATTGCGCACCGAACTGATTGCTTGATCACCCAATTGATAAAATTGAATTATTGTACACTGTCGGAGAAAGGTTGGAGATTTGCCCTCACTCGCCGGGCCACTGATTGAATTGAATTAAATTGAGTGTATTGTTAAATTGATTAGTTGTAATCTCGGGCGAGTTATCTTTTACTATTAAACTTATATTGTTTCTATTTTATGAACCCTTACCCGAGATTATGGCTTGCATGTTACTTGCGCGAATATTTATTTATAAACCCCTCACTCAGTCTGTGGTAGACTGACACCTCACACTTTTCAGGTACTGTCAGTGGCGTGCTAGGCGGGAGTCCGAGTCGTGTCCAGTTGTCGAGTTGAGTCTAGCATTGCATTTTCATGTTCTTGGTATTTTCGGCTCATCATGTTAGTGGTTTTGGGTTATTTATACATGTATAATGTATTGATAAGTGTTGGTACCTACTATTATATAAATGTTGGTATCTATAAGTAAATATGTAAATATGGTACCTATAAGTATTGATTGCTATTGCTTCCGCTTTTATTGTTCTGAATTGTTTATTGGTAGTATTTGAGGGTACCCGCCTAGCTTTTGAGTTTTTTTTACTGTCACCCGTTCGCCATGAGTCCGGTTCATATATGGACTACCCATTTCATGTGTGAGCTAGACTCATGGTGCGGGGGTGTGGCATCTCAGCGTTCCGGGTGCTACATCTTAGGTGGTATCAGAGCCCGGTTGCAAAACCGCGGTTCTAGCGTCGAGTCGTGTCATGTCTAGGTCGCACGGCATAGGATTATTTGATAATTGCGAGTCTTGCATCTTATTTGGAACTACTTGAACTTATTTGAATTTATTTGAACTTACCTGAACATTCTTGAGCTACCTGATAACTTGCTCGTTTTATTAATACATGTCACTACATGAGGATTAATTGATCTTCTATGACTTGGAATTTATATGTTTGATGTGTTTTCTTTAATTTGGTTGAATTAATTATTGCGTTTTGCATCAAATATATGGTTAAATGCTAATTATGTGACATGAGCATGTACTAACCGCATGCATTTAGCTTTGAATTAATTTTGAGTCATAGGTTATGAAGATTATATCAAACCACGACCAATTTCTACGACAACCTCAAGTTATCGCAAGCTCCTTTTTCTAGTAAGGAATGCACCGGGAAACTTCACACAAGAAAATCAAGAGTCATGGATTGCTCTAGTTGGGTTATACTTCAAGTGTTAAGATTCGGGAATTGAAGGGCCAAAGGTGGGAGTAACTTTCAAGCTCTAATGAAGTTGGTAGATATTTAACGGGATAGTGGTAGGGCGTGATGCCTACAACTTGCAAGACTAACACTCACACGCCTATATTGCAAAAGTCTTTTTAACGGGAATCCGTAGGATCATTTCATTCAAGAGCAAAACTGAAGAAAACCTCTAGAGTGTTTTAAGGTTCAAGGTCTCAATCACCGAGGAGGCCTCGAGGGTACTAGGGACTTAGGGTTCGGAGTTGAAAGCAAGTTGAGAATTTTCCACTATTAGAATCGAAAATCAAGTTGTGGGATGACCTACGAGCTTTAGGTAAGTGGAAGAAGTCCAAAGAGGTGGAGTTGGGGTAGATGATGCTAAGTCATCATAAGATTAATACATATACCATGCCACATCAAAAGTTAAGTTAGTCAACCAAACTCAACGGTGTTGTGCAAACCAAGGGATGGAACGAAGGGAATCTTGGAGGAGGTTAGATCGATGAAGAAGAATGAAGAGATTAAGAAAAAGGGGAATTGAAGTCACTACGGATTTTGAGTAAGGAAGAAGTTGAATTGGAAGATATGGAGCAAAAATGGAAACGGTGAAAGAAGGTAACGAGCTTATAGAAGGAAACTATATGCTTGAGTGTAAGCAATTGGAGGGTGAGTTCGTTCGACTATTTAAACTTATACAAATTAAATCGAGGATTTCGATTGAGGTAATAACTAGGTGAAGACTTCGGATAACAATTAGAGACTACTTTTCGAAAGAGGGCTAGTTATCAATTTCACGGAAGTAGAAGCATTGGAGTTCAAGAATCATAATTTGAGTACCAAGTTATACGAGTCGAGATAAGGAAGCTTTGAACGAGAAGATATTCAAGGTGGAGGTTCGAACCACACTTAGAATCTATAAATTGAAAGGAATACTTGGGGACAGAATTGAGTTCAAGAAATTTCAATCTTCGAGTGATGGAAACGTACGGGTTGATGTTGGGGATTTTGAAGAAAATTGGAAGACCGTGGGTAACAAGGAATAACCAACAAATTTGAGGCAAGCTCGTAATTCAACAAAACAAAGAACAAGTGCTAAGTTAAAGGATGCAGCTACGGTGACAGGTTCAAAGCATTCATGGCACGTGCATCATACATTGTTTAAATTATTTAAATTTCTTTAACTATATATGCATTACTAGTTGAGCGTAAATTTTCCAACTTGTGTATTTATTATTTATAAGTGTAATACGTGCATCGACATCTTAACCCAACATGCACTTTAAGTGTTTTCTTGATAGAAAATCATTCCACCTCATCTATCAAGCATTACTTCAACTGAGACACAACCGAAGCATGATACGGAAAGAACTGGGTTGCAAAGTGAGGAACAAAAAGGAGAAAGAACAATTGAAAGGCCGGGAAAAGTAGTTAGGAGTTGGATGGAAGAAGTTGTCACTTCAAAAATAAACGTGAGACGAAATGTCCAAACAAGTAGCGAAATTTAAGATTTCTGATATCAAGGAAGTTGAGTCGACTGGGGAAATGACTTCAAATTTGTGGTTTTGCTCAAAGGAATTACATTTGTTAGAAGTAACAAAAGTGTAAGGGTTACAAATGAATGGGGTTACTTGAGAGCAACAACAAGGGATGAATTAGGAGATTGAGATGCTTGATGACCTCGAAGGCCAGGATGAGGATATTTAGGAAATGATTTTTGGAAAGGGTGAGAGCTTCAAGAAATGAAATAGATATTCAAGAATGAGGAAGGATTCAGTGTTCGTTGGATTTCCAATTGAGATAGAGAAATATTTCGGGAACGAGATCGAGAGTTAGAGGTATTTCAAGAGAATCAGAAAGAAGAGGAGCTTGGATTTGAGAAAGGGTAGAACTAGTTCCAGAAGTTAGACAGAAAATATTCCTATTTTCTTAAGGGGGAGAGCCGGTTGGGGAACAACTTAAAATCGATGTTTGGATCTCACTTGGGAGAGATCATGATTTTTATAAGTTGATTAAGTTTACTTTGATCAAAAGTAAGAATTTTTCAAGGAAAGCGACTGTCATTCAAGATTTGCACGAAGTGACCAAAGAGGTGCGACACTATTACCATATTACAAGATAAAAACAACTCGACGGGAACATTCTCTATCGCAAGGGATCACCTGAGAGTTACTTGAACCGGGAATATTTTGAAGGATAAAAGGTAGACCTCGAGTCATCAAATAATTAGTCCGGGCATCGGAGGAGGTCAACTATAATTGGTAAGAAGAATGGGTGGTCGGATTACTACCAAGTGCATATTCAAGAATTGAATCTTCGAACCGTGGTGGTAGAAAGGTTAGAAATTTGATCGCGGGATGGAGATTGAGTAGTTATTGGGGTACATACTGACATCAGGCATCCGAGGAATGGCATTTTGGTTAGAAGGGATTATGATCAAAGAATCAAGTATTGAATCAAGTTACTGCCACTGAAGTTTTCTAAGACCATGGTTAACGGTACACCAAAACATGCATATCATGTGCAATGTACATTTTATTATCACCACGTATGGTTCTTTGTATTTGTTAATTGCTTTTGTAAGACTAGTTGGTATTTGACTTCTCCTACTTGATCATTTCGTGAAGTTCTGTGTGAATGTTTAATTAAGCGTTCTCTTGAAATTCTTGCTTGTGTGAGAGTCGGGGTACTCTCCTTAGTTGTTAGAGAGACGGGGTTCTCTCTTTATTTGCTAGAGAGACGGGGTTCTCTCATTTCTTGTTCGAGAGACGGGGTTCTCTCATTTCTTGTGGAGAGACGGGGCTCTCTCGTTACTTGTCCAAGAGACGGGGCTCTCTTGTTACTTGTGTATCATTTTAACCTCGGCAGTGGACCTGGGGACCAGGTCCTCTTAAGGGGGAGAGAGTTGTAACGCCCCGTTTTCAATTTATGCATTATGCGATAATTGATAATGTGCTTAATTGATATTATGCGATACTTTATATATTTTTCATAACATTAGATGCATAATATTTCCATGAGCTTTTATGAATTAATTGTTAACGTGACTAAATGCTCATATATGTAAATGTGTGGATTTAATTGCATGACTTAAATAGAGTTAGATGCTCATTTTACATGGATTGAAACTTAATTGCATGCATTCATATAATGAAGGGACTTATGTGCAAAAAGTAGTGATTCATACATGTTAGTGGAAGACTTTTGTATGTATCTATACATCACATACATCATATATATCATATACACTTATCTCTTCCAATTACATTTCATTCCATTTTATCAAAACCACACACACACACACTAAATCACGGTATTAACACCAAGGAAGGAAGGAAGTAAATTTCATCATTTCAAGCTTGATTTCAAGAAGGAAAGTTGCATAAGTTGGAGCATCAACATCATCATACCATCATCTCTTCCATCTCTTCTTTTATTCAAGGTAGAATTGAGATTTGTATGAATTCTTGAAGTATTGATTGAGTAGGGTTTGATGATCTTGGTATGATTTCTTGTGTGTAAATGATTAGAAGCATGTTTAGGACCTTAATACTTGAAGCTTGCATGAATTCTTAAGGAAATGAGAAGTTGATGACATGAAATTATATGGGTTTGCTTTTGATGAATTTCTTTGATCAAAGCATATTTCTTGGTTTTAATGTGGCTTAAATGAAGAATATGAGTTATATGTATGTTATGTGTTAGTTTTAAGTTGATTCCTTACATTTGTTTGAGAGTGGGAATGATTTTGGAGCTTTTCCCATGCAATCCCCTGTTTTTGGCCCTGTTTCTTCTGCTGCGTACAGTGACACGGGGGTGTCGCTTTTCCCCTCTTCAGCGTGACACGGGGGTGTTCGTTGGGTTGAGTTTCTGTACCGTGACACGGGGGTGTCACGGCTTAGTGTATTTTGGTGACACGGGCGTGTCACCTTTTCCTGCATTTTGTCCAACTTCGAACCAACGCCATTTTCACCTCGGTTTGAATTAGAAAACGTGCCATATAGCGTTGGAAAGGTCTATGTGTCTACTTTCATATCCAACAAACAAAACTCGATTCCCACTTCTAGAATTTAAGATATTCCAGTTTTCCCACAACATGTACATTTCCAAAAATTGTCGGTTTTGGCCAAACTTCACCAAAACCTTTCTTATTGCATTCCTTTCACTCTCTTGGCTCCCATATGTGAATTATATGAGTTATATACTTGTTTAATTGATAAGTATGCTCCTACTTGATACTTCTTGGTACGTAATTGCTCAAACTTTATTGTGTAATTCCATGCCCTATATGAATTGAACTTGAAATGATTGAATGATATAAATATGTGACTCCTTGAGATTTATTTCATCTCTTAGATATTGATTGGTTCTCTTACATGCTAAGTGTCACTTGATTGCTAGTTTTACTTATTTACATGAGCATTGCCGTGCGTCATACTTGGTTTCATAGTGAGTCTTGTTCCACGAGTTCACATTATTTCCTTTCTTGTCCAGTTTTTTTCTCCAGGGCGGAGATCATTGATCGTTGGGCACTTTCTTGTATCCTTGTCTTGTTCCGTCGCTCGTCAGGTGAGGTTATTCCTATTTGTAAAAGAACCCTACAACCCTATGTGATTTTGGACCAAAACAAATAATTATATCTATAGTTTTCCGAAAATTGAATTGTTACTTCATTGACCGATTGATATTGTACCGAGTAATTGTTATTGATATTGAATTGATTTATTGATTGTTTTGGGCGAGTAACTATTGTTCACGTTGGGCCCGAGGGTAGTGTACTGAGCCAACCGGGAAAGCAAGGGCTGACGGGTAACTCTTGCACTATCCTCACCATTGTGGGATCACCTCGGAATCCACCAGGAGGTTTGGTGGAGGAAGAAATCCCGTACGTGGGAGTCATGTTCCCGACGTACACCATGATTGGATGGCTGGGTCTTGCAAGCCCGCCATCACCCGGAGGAAGAAGGATGGATTGATTGAAATTGTCTAATTGCGCACCGAACTGATTGCTTGATCACCCAATTGATAAAATTGAATTATTGTACACTGTCGGAGAAAGGTTGGAGATTTGCCCTCACTCGCCGGGCCACTGATTGAATTGAATTAAATTGAGTGTATTGTTAAATTGATTAGTTGTAATCTCGGGCGAGTTATCTTTTACTATTAAACTTATATTGTTTCTATTTTATGAACCCTTACCCGAGATTATGGCTTGCATGTTACTTGCGCGAATATTTATTTATAAACCCCTCACTCAGTCTGTGGTAGACTGACACCTCACACTTTTCAGGTACTGTCAGTGGCGTGCTAGGCGGGAGTCCGAGTCGTGTCCAGTTGTCGAGTTGAGTCTAGCATTGCATTTTCATGTTCTTGGTATTTTCGGCTCATCATGTTAGTGGTTTTGGGTTATTTATACATGTATAATGTATTGATAAGTGTTGGTACCTACTATTATATAAATGTTGGTATCTATAAGTAAATATGTAAATATGGTACCTATAAGTATTGATTGCTATTGCTTCCGCTTTTATTGTTCTGAATTGTTTATTGGTAGTATTTGAGGGTACCCGCCTAGCTTTTGAGTTTTTTTTACTGTCACCCGTTCGCCATGAGTCCGGTTCATATATGGACTACCCATTTCATGTGTGAGCTAGACTCATGGTGCGGGGGTGTGGCATCTCAGCGTTCCGGGTGCTACATCTTAGGTGGTATCAGAGCCCGGTTGCAAAACCGCGGTTCTAGCGTCGAGTCGTGTCATGTCTAGGTCGCACGGCATAGGATTATTTGATAATTGCGAGTCTTGCATCTTATTTGGAACTACTTGAACTTATTTGAATTTATTTGAACTTACCTGAACATTCTTGAGCTACCTGATAACTTGCTCGTTTTATTAATACATGTCACTACATGAGGATTAATTGATCTTCTATGACTTGGAATTTATATGTTTGATGTGTTTTCTTTAATTTGGTTGAATTAATTATTGCGTTTTGCATCAAATATATGGTTAAATGCTAATTATGTGACATGAGCATGTACTAACCGCATGCATTTAGCTTTGAATTAATTTTGAGTCATAGGTTATGAAGATTATATCAAACCACGACCAATTTCTACGACAACCTCAAGTTATCGCAAGCTCCTTTTTCTAGTAAGGAATGCACCGGGAAACTTCACACAAGAAAATCAAGAGTCATGGATTGCTCTAGTTGGGTTATACTTCAAGTGTTAAGATTCGGGAATTGAAGGGCCAAAGGTGGGAGTAACTTTCAAGCTCTAATGAAGTTGGTAGATATTTAACGGGATAGTGGTAGGGCGTGATGCCTACAACTTGCAAGACTAACACTCACACGCCTATATTGCAAAAGTCTTTTTAACGGGAATCCGTAGGATCATTTCATTCAAGAGCAAAACTGAAGAAAACCTCTAGAGTGTTTTAAGGTTCAAGGTCTCAATCACCGAGGAGGCCTCGAGGGTACTAGGGACTTAGGGTTCGGAGTTGAAAGCAAGTTGAGAATTTTCCACTATTAGAATCGAAAATCAAGTTGTGGGATGACCTACGAGCTTTAGGTAAGTGGAAGAAGTCCAAAGAGGTGGAGTTGGGGTAGATGATGCTAAGTCATCATAAGATTAATACATATACCATGCCACATCAAAAGTTAAGTTAGTCAACCAAACTCAACGGTGTTGTGCAAACCAAGGGATGGAACGAAGGGAATCTTGGAGGAGGTTAGATCGATGAAGAAGAATGAAGAGATTAAGAAAAAGGGGAATTGAAGTCACTACGGATTTTGAGTAAGGAAGAAGTTGAATTGGAAGATATGGAGCAAAAATGGAAACGGTGAAAGAAGGTAACGAGCTTATAGAAGGAAACTATATGCTTGAGTGTAAGCAATTGGAGGGTGAGTTCGTTCGACTATTTAAACTTATACAAATTAAATCGAGGATTTCGATTGAGGTAATAACTAGGTGAAGACTTCGGATAACAATTAGAGACTACTTTTCGAAAGAGGGCTAGTTATCAATTTCACGGAAGTAGAAGCATTGGAGTTCAAGAATCATAATTTGAGTACCAAGTTATACGAGTCGAGATAAGGAAGCTTTGAACGAGAAGATATTCAAGGTGGAGGTTCGAACCACACTTAGAATCTATAAATTGAAAGGAATACTTGGGGACAGAATTGAGTTCAAGAAATTTCAATCTTCGAGTGATGGAAACGTACGGGTTGATGTTGGGGATTTTGAAGAAAATTGGAAGACCGTGGGTAACAAGGAATAACCAACAAATTTGAGGCAAGCTCGTAATTCAACAAAACAAAGAACAAGTGCTAAGTTAAAGGATGCAGCTACGGTGACAGGTTCAAAGCATTCATGGCACGTGCATCATACATTGTTTAAATTATTTAAATTTCTTTAACTATATATGCATTACTAGTTGAGCGTAAATTTTCCAACTTGTGTATTTATTATTTATAAGTGTAATACGTGCATCGACATCTTAACCCAACATGCACTTTAAGTGTTTTCTTGATAGAAAATCATTCCACCTCATCTATCAAGCATTACTTCAACTGAGACACAACCGAAGCATGATACGGAAAGAACTGGGTTGCAAAGTGAGGAACAAAAAGGAGAAAGAACAATTGAAAGGCCGGGAAAAGTAGTTAGGAGTTGGATGGAAGAAGTTGTCACTTCAAAAATAAACGTGAGACGAAATGTCCAAACAAGTAGCGAAATTTAAGATTTCTGATATCAAGGAAGTTGAGTCGACTGGGGAAATGACTTCAAATTTGTGGTTTTGCTCAAAGGAATTACATTTGTTAGAAGTAACAAAAGTGTAAGGGTTACAAATGAATGGGGTTACTTGAGAGCAACAACAAGGGATGAATTAGGAGATTGAGATGCTTGATGACCTCGAAGGCCAGGATGAGGATATTTAGGAAATGATTTTTGGAAAGGGTGAGAGCTTCAAGAAATGAAATAGATATTCAAGAATGAGGAAGGATTCAGTGTTCGTTGGATTTCCAATTGAGATAGAGAAATATTTCGGGAACGAGATCGAGAGTTAGAGGTATTTCAAGAGAATCAGAAAGAAGAGGAGCTTGGATTTGAGAAAGGGTAGAACTAGTTCCAGAAGTTAGACAGAAAATATTCCTATTTTCTTAAGGGGGAGAGCCGGTTGGGGAACAACTTAAAATCGATGTTTGGATCTCACTTGGGAGAGATCATGATTTTTATAAGTTGATTAAGTTTACTTTGATCAAAAGTAAGAATTTTTCAAGGAAAGCGACTGTCATTCAAGATTTGCACGAAGTGACCAAAGAGGTGCGACACTATTACCATATTACAAGATAAAAACAACTCGACGGGAACATTCTCTATCGCAAGGGATCACCTGAGAGTTACTTGAACCGGGAATATTTTGAAGGATAAAAGGTAGACCTCGAGTCATCAAATAATTAGTCCGGGCATCGGAGGAGGTCAACTATAATTGGTAAGAAGAATGGGTGGTCGGATTACTACCAAGTGCATATTCAAGAATTGAATCTTCGAACCGTGGTGGTAGAAAGGTTAGAAATTTGATCGCGGGATGGAGATTGAGTAGTTATTGGGGTACATACTGACATCAGGCATCCGAGGAATGGCATTTTGGTTAGAAGGGATTATGATCAAAGAATCAAGTATTGAATCAAGTTACTGCCACTGAAGTTTTCTAAGACCATGGTTAACGGTACACCAAAACATGCATATCATGTGCAATGTACATTTTATTATCACCACGTATGGTTCTTTGTATTTGTTAATTGCTTTTGTAAGACTAGTTGGTATTTGACTTCTCCTACTTGATCATTTCGTGAAGTTCTGTGTGAATGTTTAATTAAGCGTTCTCTTGAAATTCTTGCTTGTGTGAGAGTCGGGGTACTCTCCTTAGTTGTTAGAGAGACGGGGTTCTCTCTTTATTTGCTAGAGAGACGGGGTTCTCTCATTTCTTGTTCGAGAGACGGGGTTCTCTCATTTCTTGTGGAGAGACGGGGCTCTCTCGTTACTTGTCCAAGAGACGGGGCTCTCTTGTTACTTGTGTATCATTTTAACCTCGGCAGTGGACCTGGGGACCAGGTCCTCTTAAGGGGGAGAGAGTTGTAACGCCCCGTTTTCAATTTATGCATTATGCGATAATTGATAATGTGCTTAATTGATATTATACGATACTTTATATATTTTTCATAACATTAGATGCATAATATTTCCATGAGCTTTTATGAATTAATTGTTAACGTGACTAAATGCTCATATATGTAAATGTGTGGATTTAATTGCATGACTTAAATAGAGTTAGATGCTCATTTTACATGGATTGAAACTTAATTGCATGCATTCATATAATGAAGGGACTTATGTGCAAAAAGTAGTGATTCATACATGTTAGTGGAAGACTTTTGTATGTATCTATACATCACATACATCATATATATCATATACACTTATCTCTTCCAATTACATTTCATTCATTTTATCAAAACCACACACACACACACTAAATCACGGTATTAACACCAAGGAAGGAAGGAAGTAAATTTCATCATTTCAAGCTTGATTTCAAGAAGGAAAGTTGCATAAGTTGGAGCATCAACATCATCATACCATCATCTCTTCCATCTCTTCTTTTATTCAAGGTAGAATTGAGATTTGTATGAATTCTTGAAGTATTGATTGAGTAGGGTTTGATGATCTTGGTATGATTTCTTGTGTGTAAATGATTAGAAGCATGTTTAGGACCTTAATACTTGAAGCTTGCATGAATTCTTAAGGAAATGAGAAGTTGATGACATGAAATTATATGGGTTTGCTTTTGATGAATTTCTTTGATCAAAGCATATTTCTTGGTTTTAATGTGGCTTAAATGAAGAATATGAGTTATATGTATGTTATGTGTTAGTTTTAAGTTGATTCCTTACATTTGTTTGAGAGTGGGAATGATTTTGGAGCTTTTCCCATGCAATCCCCTGTTTTTGGCCCTGTTTCTTCTGCTGCGTACAGTGACACGGGGGTGTCGCTTTTCCCCTCTTCAGCGTGACACGGGGGTGTTCGTTGGGTTGAGTTTCTGTACCGTGACACGGGGGTGTCACGGCTTAGTGTATTTTGGTGACACGGGCGTGTCACCTTTTCCTGCATTTTGTCCAACTTCGAACCAACGCCATTTTCACCTCGGTTTGAATTAGAAAACGTGCCATATAGCGTTGGAAAGGTCTATGTGTCTACTTTCATATCCAACAAACAAAACTCGATTCCCACTTTTAGAATTTAAGATATTCCAGTTTTCCCACAACATGTACATTTCCAAAAATTGTCGGTTTTGGCCAAACTTCACCAAAACCTTTCTTATTGCATTCCTTTCACTCTCTTGGCTCCCATATGTGAATTATATGAGTTATATACTTGTTTAATTGATAAGTATGCTCCTACTTGATACTTCTTGGTACGTAATTGCTCAAACTTTATTGTGTAATTCCATGCCCTATATGAATTGAACTTGAAATGATTGAATGATATAAATATGTGACTCCTTGAGATTTATTTCATCTCTTAGATATTGATTGGTTCTCTTACATGCTAAGTGTCACTTGATTGCTAGTTTTACTTATTTACATGAGCATTGTCGTGCGTCATACTTGGTTTCATAGTGAGTCTTGTTCCACGAGTTCACATTATTTCCTTTCTTGTCCAGTTTTTTTCTCCAGGGCGGAGATCATTGATCGTTGGGCACTTTCTTATATCCTTGTCTTGTTCCGTCGCTCGTCAGGTGAGGTTATTCCTATTTGTAAAAGAACCCTACAACCCTATGTGATTTTGGACCAAAACAAATAATTATATCTATAGTTTTCCGAAAATTGAATTGTTACTTCATTGACCGATTGATATTGTACCGAGTAATTGTTATTGATATTGAATTGATTTATTGATTGTTTTGGGCGAGTAACTATTGTTCACATTGGGCCCGAGGGTAGTGTACTGAGCCAACCGGGAAAGCAAGGGCTGACGGGTAACTCTTGCACTATCCTCACCATTGTGGGATCACCTCGGAATCCACCAGGAGGTTTGGTGGAGGAAGAAATCCCGTACGTGGGAGTCATGTTCCCGACGTACACCATGATTGGATGGCTGGGTCTTGCAAGCCCGCCATCACCCGGAGGAAGAAGGATGGATTGATTGAAATTGTCTAATTGCGCACCGAACTGATTGCTTGATCACCCAATTGATAAAATTGAATTATTGTACACTGTCGGAGAAAGGTTGGAGATTTGCCCTCACTCGCCGGGCCACTGATTGAATTGAATTAAATTGAGTGTATTGTTAAATTGATTAGTTGTAATCTCGGGCGAGTTATCTTTTACTATTAAACTTATATTGTTTCTATTTTATGAACCCTTACCCGAGATTATGGCTTGCATGTTACTTGCGCGAATATTTATTTATAAACCCCTCACTCAGTCTGTGGTAGACTGACACCTCACACTTTTCAGGTACTGTCAGTGGCGTGCTAGGCGGGAGTCCGAGTCGTGTCCAGTTGTCGAGTTGAGTCTAGCATTGCATTTTCATGTTCTTGGTATTTTCGGCTCATCATGTTAGTGGTTTTGGGTTATTTATACATGTATAATGTATTGATAAGTGTTGGTACCTACTATTATATAAATGTTGGTATCTATAAGTAAATATGTAAATATGGTACCTATAAGTATTGATTGCTATTGCTTCCGCTTTTATTGTTCTGAATTGTTTATTGGTAGTATTTGAGGGTACCCGCCTAGCTTTTGAGTTTTTTTTACTGTCACCCGTTCGCCATGAGTCCGGTTCATATATGGACTACCCATTTCATGTGTGAGCTAGACTCATGGTGCGGGGGTGTGGCATTTCAGCGTTCCGGGTGCTACAATAAGTCTCGAATTTGTACTTCAACAAGTACATTCATTCATAATGATTAAACTGACGATTGTATCTAGTGCTTACATTAAGCATCTTACACTCATCAGCATGGATCGAAATCCACTAGAATTTTGGCACGTTCCACGTTTCACCTAAACCATGTTTCGGGAACGTTTCCCTTCAAGATAGGATTCATAGTAAGTTAACTCTCTAGGTTCATTTTCATAGAATGATCCTAAGATGTCTGACTTGCTAATCTTTTTATATCTCAACGTTCCAAAGTAATTCGAAGCTTTGTCATCTCACTTACTTTTGTTATCTCGTTGTATGTTCAGAACATTAGTGCCTTGAGTCTTTGCATAACGGATTATGCAGAATTGACTCAAGACTAGTGAATTTTATTCCTAGTAGAATTACTAAACGAGGTAACATTTCAGAGTACTCATACTCTTTGCAATTCCCTTTCAAAGTCCTTATTTGCTACAATAGAAGCAAACATCCAATTTGATCTCTAGTGTCTTTTGGGCGTACCCCTTACATGCCCCTCCATTGGGCTCTTAAGGGTTTCTTCTTCTTTAGGCCTTCAAGCCTTTAACTTAGTGAGTTTAGAAGAAGAATTAACCATCACAACCTTTTATTCCTTCTTAAGGATGCTTTCAACCATTATCAACTAAATGATTAACTATGCTACATTAGCATCATTTTAGTTGAGCACAAAGGGTTTGAATGATGGTGGAAGCAATGTAAGCAATCAGTGCATTGAGAACTCTTTTCTCAGTTGATGATCGAGACCATAAGATCTTCAAATAAGATCTTTAGACCTTGTTCGTGTGCACTTGTTTCCTCATTTGGAATATTGAATAATTCCATAATGTTATACCTTGTAACATTTTTATGAGGTGGTTCAATTGCTCTTAAGTGGTTTGGAAAAATCCATTCACCTCAGATTGCTTCTCTTTTGGCCCGGGTCGAATTTTCACAATTGAAAACTTCACCTTTCTCTATTTGGAATCTAAAACGAAATTTAGGGTCCGAAGCCAATTAGAGTTAGTTAGGACTTAGTCAACTCTTTTGACTTAAGGATGGATACGAATAGGTTTGCATTTCATATTGTAGAGAATCACAGAACTACAACCTAGATGCTGAGCAGAGAAAATGTGAGCATGCTGAATTATAACGATATACAAAAGATAGGGTCTTTAATCTAATGTAGCTCCCACTGTTTTTCAAAGATCTATAATTCCCAAAGATCTAAGAGGAATGCGTTTCCCAATGGGTACTAAGATCCCAAGCATTTTACCTCGAACCCACGACTCGCGGACATTCTAAGTAAAATCCTAGGTAGGTACAACTTACCAATTCTAACACCTTTAGAACTCTTAGTAATTGTTTTTGCATCACCTATCTTTCATTATGGACCCACGACTCGTGCGACATCCATATTTACTTAGGCTTTAAGCTAGACCCATCAATCACTTATGGCCTCCTTGTTACTTGAATGTGGTCCATCTTACTCCATGGGTGCATTGTCTCCAAAATGAAAATAAAACCTCACCACCTATCTCTACTCTCAAATTACAATAAAAGGAAAAAGACATAAAGTAATAAGGCTCAATCTTCATATTGGTCTTAGACAATTACACGGGGCATACCCCGGCCTAAAAAACAGTAATCTGGAAAGCCACATAATAAATCACATAACAGTACGCACATAAGTGAGGCTCCGACCTCAATTGAAAAACGCAACTATAGGGCTCCAACCCCAATTTAAACCATCCATGTGTATAAATTAAAACCATACATAAGTCTAAACCCATGATCACCTAACATGCTTTTGCGAGAATTTAAATTTAGCAAACAAATTAAAATTCTCGTTTCAAGTCTTAATGACTTAAAACACGACTTGATGCGAGTCTTATTTATAACAGTTTTCAATAAATCCCAAATTAACAAAAACAAATAAAATTCCAATTAATTTCTGAAAATTAATAATTTTATCAAAGATGTATTTTTCCAAAATATAAACCGTTTCAATTTCTCAAAAACAAAATCCCAATTTTAAGTTTTATTCAAAAATTAAAATAAATATTCAAAAATAAAATTTTAAAATTAAAATAAAAAAAAATTGGGACTGGATTGCACGAAACACGAAAACGGATTACGAAGACTACGGGGCCCGTACGCGAAAGGGACCGCACGCACAGCTGTGCACGAGCGTGCGCGCGGCCAAGGCCGAGCGAGTGCGCGCGATGTGTGCACACGCCGCGCGCGGTCCTATCGCCCAGCTTGCGGGCGGCTGGCCGGTCTATCCCGGCCAGGGCTGGGCAGGCGCGCCTAGGCGCGCCCGGAACGCCTTCTGCGCGGTTGCGGGAGGGAGTAGGCGCTGGGGCCTGCGCGCGCCTAGGACAGGCGGGCTGCGACGCGCGAAGCCCGCGAGCAGGGTTTCGCGTGTTCGTCGTAATCCGGGTTTCTGTTTCGTGTTTTCGTTCAAAAGTAAAACCAATCCAAGAAATCGAAAAACAGTTTACACAGTTTCAAATCTAAAATAGTTTTCAAAAATTAAATTATGCAAAAACCAATTTTCAGAAACTTTCAGGAAAAAATACAGTTTCGTAATTCAGGCTTTCTAAAACAATTACAAATACTCAATCGCATCAAGCCTAAGAATTTCTACCAAATTCATAATAATGGAGATGAATCAGAAACACGATTAACGAGGTGGCTCAGATACCACTTGTTGGAAAACTGGAATCAGAAAGTAGCGGAAATTTAAAAATTTTCCAACAAAAAGATCTTGGACTAGCAATCGTGTATCCAAATTCGTAGAGATCAAGAAACTCAATTGGGTAGTAGCTTTCTTGACACGTTTTGAGCCGCCCTCAAACGCGCTTCATGCGGTAATGGCAACCCGTTCCTCGAAATCTCTTTCTACTTCAGAATCCATTGTAGGGATAACAATCCACACCAACCTAGATTCAAATCATGTTATGGAAGTTCTTAACAATATAACATAAAGAAAGAAACATGAAACAAGAAAGAGATTATTGAAACTCCCTTCGAAAACCAGTTTTGCGAAAGTAGAAATCTGCCAGCCATAAAACCCTCGCGAAAAAATTCATCCTTCAGGATATCGACGAACGGTTTTTGCCATCTTCTTTGGTTCGATTTTTTCACTTGTTTTCTATTGGGTTCAGAATTGTTTCATCATCCCTTCTGATCGTTTTGCTTGATCCCCTCCTTTTGGTAAAGCTCGAATCTTCAAAACTTCTAACTTGAAGCTCTCTAGAGATAGTCCACCAACTTGGCTACAATCTAACTAGTAAGGATGCTAGTTCTCTAGTTAGTGTTTAGGCTTAACCTAGGGTTTCGTTTATCTTGGAGAAAGTATGGTGTTCAACACATGAACCAAAACAATTCTCGATTACCTCTAAGGGGAGCATGAGCTCCCCTATTTATAGGAGAGGGAGAGGGACGCCGAACCTAGTCCTTGTGGGGCAAGGATTTGGTCCCTCTCTCTTATTACTTGATCATCAAGTAATTTCCAACTTTGACTTTGAATTCAAATTCAAATCAACTTTTAAGAGAGCTAAAATATCCAAACTATTTTTGGATAATTTTATACTTTATTTATTTAAAATAAATAACTTATTTTAACTAATTAATTAATTCATAATTAATTAACTAGATTATTTTCTCTAAAATTAGACTTTCTTTTTAATTCAAAATTAAACCAAAGTCTATTAAATAATTAACACATTAATTATTTAATCACCAAATAAATATTCACGCTCATGCACACGTGTCCATGAAACACACGTGTCATGCACGTGACCCACACGTGTGGAACCCTTTGGCCCGATTAACTCGTTTAATCTTTTAAAAGCCTCAACTCATGTAACCAAGTTGTTGTGTGTGACCCTATAGGTTCTCAATTCAATTAGCAGTAACCCTAATTAATTAATTCACTAATGAATTAATCAGTCCACAGATTAAACGACCATAGTCTAGCAACAGGTGTTTAACCCCTAGCTGAATTGGAATGTTCGGATTCGACAGAACCTTTAAGTCATTGATTCATGTGAGATACAATCCTCTTACTTACTATCTCATAACCAAGATCTAGGGTAAGGGAATAATCAGAACCCTAATAATCCGGTCTTAAAGCTAAGTGCATTTCATATCCATTTGATCTCAATCCAAGAAACCCTTTTCTTAATGTCTTGATCTTCTGCCTTGGCCAAGGACTCCTTATGGCATATGAATGACTTACACAATAAGAGATCACCTTGCAAACTCAAGTGTAGGTCCTTTCTTGATTCTCATTCACTTTCATGAGTCACTTGTGCAGCCCCAGCATAAGCCTTGAATCAGTTGTCTAAGGCGACACCCTTTAAAGCTTATACCTAAGACTACAGAGTTAACTCATAAAGTGACATGGAACCTCAAGTCTAAGGATCAATTAATCACATCAATGACTCGTGAGATATTTTCTAATCTGGAAGTTTTCATTTCCTGAAATAGAAACTTTCTTTCCCATTTAGGAATCTTCTCACACGGGGCACCTCAGTGAACTTACTTATTGAAGTAAGCACCCTCATGTATCACGCACGTATCAACTATACACTTTGCACCTCCATGAAACAAGGTGGTCCTTCTTAAGGGCGTGATCCCACAAGCAAGCCTTAGAGGAGTCAGGTTGACACTCCCACTGTCTGTAGGACTCATCGGCTTGGAGTATTTTACTAATCATAACTTATGTGATATAGGGCTCGTTTCATGAACCATTTCACTTAAATGGTAGAGTCCTAAAGTCATCAGGATTAGGGGAGTTCTCATACATGCACAGCTAAAGTAAACGCATACCAAACAAGAGCATATAAAGAAGTGTTTGCCTGTTATATTAATCATTCGTATATTATTCAAAGATTGTCTGTGATACTAGGAAAGTCCCAAAACGGATTATGACTAATCGGCTTTCTAGGGCACTATTCCTAACAAGGGGATCAAGCCGCGAGAAGAGTTTTCTTGGGTGGCTTGAAACGCTTCAAGAAAGAATAAAAGAAAAGTAAGTTTCTTAACTCTACGAATTTAGATACACGAATGCGAGTCCAAGGTCCTTTTGTTGGGAAAATTTTTAAATTTCCGCTGCTTTCTGATTCTTGTTTTCCAACAAGTGGTATCAGAGCCACCTCGTAAATCGTGTTTCTGATTCGTCTCAATTATTCTGAATTTGTTAGAAATTCTTAGGCTTAGATGCGAATTAGGTATTCATGAGTTCTTTTAGAAAGCCTGAATTACAAAACTGTAATTTTTCTTGAATTACTGAAACTGTTTTCTTGAATTGTGTTTTTGAAAACTGTTTTGATTGAAATCTATTTAAATCGAATTTTTCTGATTATGGATTGAACCGGGTTTTGGAGAAACCCAAAAATACGAAACGAGACCTCCCGTATCCGTGCCCCGTCACCGCCGACCAGCCCTCCCGCATCCGTGCGGGAGGCCTCCCGCCCGCCTAGGCGCCCCGCTCGCCTGTCCCGCAACCGTGCGGGACAGCCGCCTGCTCCTCCCGCAACCGCGCGCCCGCCCAAGGATGGCCGGGACTGCCTGCCCACGCAGCATACCTGCGCACAAGGGCGCGCGCTGGCGGCAATCGCTGCCGGTTGTGGGGTGGGCAATCCCTTGTCGTTCCGGGCCCGTGTTTTCGTGTTTCTCGTGTTTCGTATTTTCGGTCCTTAAAATCCCATTTAATTTTATTTTAATTTTATCTTTTAAAATCAGTTTTGCTAAAATAAAATTATTTTAAAATTTTGATTAAATTGGGATTTTGAGAAATTAAAGCGATTTTGAATTTTGGGAAAATTATGAACTTTATTTTCTAAAAATAATGAAAGAATAAAATTATTAGTTTTTGGAAATTAATTGGAATTTTATTGGTTTATTGTTTTTCCGGGTTTTATAGAAAAGGCTCTTGAGCAAGAATTGCATCTAAGTCGTGTTTTAAGCTATTAGAGCTTAAAGCGAGAATTTTAATTTATTGGTTAAATTTAATTCTTGCAGTTTAAGCATGTTAGGTGATCTTGGGTTTAGACTTATGTATGGTTTTAATTTATACACATGGATGGTTTAAACTGGGGTTGGAGCCCTATAGTTGCGTTTTTCAATTGAGGTTGGAGCCTCACTTATGTGTGTACTGTTATGTGATTTATTATGTGGCTTTCCATATTACTGTTTTGAGGCCGGGGTATGCCCCGTGTATTTGTCTAAGGCCAATATGAAGATTGAGCCTTATTACTTTATGTCTTTTTCTTTTTTATTGTAATTTGAGAGTAGAGATAGGTGGTGAGGTTTTATTTTCATTTTGGAGACAATGCACCCATGGAGTAAGATGGACCACGTTCAAGTAACAAGGAGGCCATAAGTGAAGACCCCTCAAAATGTTAGGGAGGGGAATCTCAATTGTAAAATGTAATAGAGATAGGGCTCGTATTTTGTTACCGCTTTCCCTTATGTGATTTAAACTGTTTATGTGGCATGTATGTTAGAACTTGTGATTGTGGAATGGCTCCCACATATCACGCATAAGATAGGTAGAACCCATGATCATCTCATGTTAGTATCATGCTAGGACATGTTATCTGTTTATGTGCTTGTTTGAAATGCATTTAAGTTGTACTTGCATTAATCAAGACTAATTAAATTGGATAACATATATGTTGGTGAGGTCGAACCGAACAACTCTTCGGTTGATTCGAAAATTCCCATTAAATATTAAGCTCATTTCGAATAATAGGTATTTAATTTGAGATGCAAATTTTAAATTAAATTCCTAACATCCCATCAATAGGTTTTAAGTTTAGTAAGTGAAGCTAGTTATTGTCCGCGAGTCGTGGGATAGCTAGTGGAGCTTATTAGTTCTTAGTTACCTAATTGATCATTTTAAATGATCAATATTTCATGATCAATTTTGGCAAGGGCGATGTCCGCGAGTCGTGGGTCGTTCGAACTAAGTTTTGATCATGATCTTATGATTGATGGGTCTAACTTAACGCCTAAGTAAATATGGATGTCGCACGAGTCGTGGGTCCATATTGAAAGATAGGTGATGCAAAAATAATTACTAAGAGTTCTAAAGGTGTTAGAATTGGTAAGTTGTACCTACCTAGGATTTTACTTAGAATGTCCGCGAGTCGTGGGTTCGAGGTAAAATGCTTGGGATCTTAGTACCCATTGGGAAACGTGTTCCTCTTAGATCTTTGGGAATTATAGATCTTTGAAAAAAAGTGGGAGCTACATTAGATTAAAGACCTTATCTTTTATATATCGTTATAATTCAGCATGCTCACATTTTCTCTGCTTAGCATTTATGTTGTAGTTCTGTGATTCTCTACAATATGAAATGCAAAGACTTGAGTTGATTCTGCATAATCTGTTGTGCAAAGACTCAAAGCACTAATGTTCTGAACATGCAACGAGAAAACAAAAGTAAGTGAGATGACAAAACTTCGAATTACTTTGGAACGTTAAGACATAAAAGGATTAGCAAGTTAGACATCTTAGGATCATTTCACGAAAATGAACCTGGAGAGTTAACTTCCCACGAATCCTATCTTAAAGGGAAACGTTCCCGGAACATTGTTTAGGTGAAACGTGGAACGTTCCAAAATTATAGTGGATTTCGATCCATGATGATGAGTGTAAGATGCTTAATGTAAGCACTAGATGCAATCGTCAGTTTAATCATTATGAATGAATATACTTGTTGAAGTACAAATTCGAAACTTATATGAAATTCTTAGAATTTCAAAAGGAGGTTAGGAACCAAAGTAGTCATAAGTTATAGGTAAATCGATATGATCGAGATAACCAATATCTTAGCAACTAATTCCTTAGTCATCTTAGAGATAATAGGATTATCTCTCAGTAAACTAATTCGAGAACACCTTAGTGTTTCCGAATGAGGGAATGAAACCTAATAGGATATGGTCCATTCCATAGTAAGCTTTACTGACTTATAATCATTCTAGGAATAAACTCCCAGAATATGCAGTTAGAGATTTTGAATTTAATACCTTCCAAAATCAGTCCTTTAGTTGCACTATGCAATGTGGCATACTAAATTCCCTAATTATTCTTATCCAAGAATTTAATGGAATCCTCTTAAGTGAAGAGGATAGTGGGAAATAAGCTTGAAATGAGTTCAAGCTTATACAATGATATTGGATATCGTTTCTGCGATTCCCTTAGAGAAAGGTTGTTTGTCTCAAGGAATGTATCTTTCTTAAGGAATCGTTCCTACAGAAGAAGAAAGGCAAGCAAGCAGACCTCAAAGAAATTTGAGGATAAATATCCACGCCACATATAGATAAAACGAGCCCATCTGATAAAACTTAGCCAAATTTTAGAGTATGTACATGTATGAAACCCTTCTCTTAAGACGCGTTTAGAACGCGTTCCTAGATAGCCAAGGAATTACTTGAAGAGGAGACACTGTCAGATTTGGAATCTGAGTAGTGTAAGCAAGCCTTGAAATCCAATATGGATTCCATATACTCAAACCAAGTTTTGACCTTGGTTGATCCACCTGATAGGATCAAGCTCGTGGAGCTTCAAGTGAATGAAAGCATTACAACCTTCTTGACGGTTGAAATGCAAAAGTCCATTTGGATTGTGTTTACCACATCCTCATATTCTGACTATGAGATATGATAAATGAATATGAGAACTATCTTGTTCAATATGAGATTGAAAGAGACTAAAATAAGGTATTTCTATAAATCTCATATTCAGTGGGAGTATGCATAAGGTATGCAAATCCCTAAGTCAATCTGTGGATTGATAAAGGCTTTTAGGAGTTAGACAATTAGATTCCACAATCAAATCGTTTGACACAGATGGAAGTCGAATAAGTCTCAGAGTGTACATATGAAAGTTAGTGATGTAAGAGTCAATTATGGTTCTTTAGAAGATGACATCCTTCTCATTAGGAATGTCAAGGATGACGTGAAAGTTACAAATTCTTGTTTAAGAAACAATTTGGCATGAAAGATCTTAGTGATTATCCTAAATTCTCGACATTCAGATCTATAGAAGATAGATCTAAGAGAATAAAAGGATTATCACAAAACGAGTACATAACCATAATACTAAAAGGAGCTTAGTATGGACAATGGAACATCTCTTTTGAAGAGTATGTGTCCTAAGATAACTTTAAGAAAGTTAGAATGTCCAAAATCCCTTTAAGTGAAAGGGTGCATAATGTATGAAATGTAATGTACTAGACTTGATATGGCGCAACACTAAGCGTAGTGGGTCGAATCTAGTATGACCTCAGAGAAGGTCATTAGATTTCTGTAAAGGATGTCCTCAGAGTACTTGAGAAGAAATGAGGATATATATTAGTTTACAGAGCCCAAAAGATCTTGTTGTTAGAAGGATATTTGATGTAACCGTTCATCAAACATAGATGATTATGAAATCATTGAAAGGATACAACTTCTGCCAGAATGGTAATGCAATGTATTGGAAAGGGGTTCCAAAGGACGGACATTGCCAAACTCGACTATCGTAGTTGAGAACTAAGTCGTATTATATAACGCTAAGTTAACTGTTTGGGTAAGAAACTCCATCTAACTTGTTAGATGAAGTTCCTAGCATGAAACAACTCCTTTATCATATTGTATGATAAAAAGGATGGTTGCTCAAGTAAGAGAACCAAGACCTCACCAAGAGACTGAACACGTGATTACGAATCACGTTATAAGAAAAAGGTGTTTCCTAAGAGATGTGTAAACAAGAGGGTCACATCAGCAGAGAATATAGCAGATCCACTTTGGAAACGCCCAAAGTTAATAGGCTCTCAAAGTGCATCTTGAGAAGATGGGACTTAGAGTACCTAAATGGCTTTTACGGGCAAGTGGGAGATTGTTAGGAATAGTGCCCTAGAAAGCCGATTAGTCATAATCCGTTTTGGGACTTTCCTAGTATCACAGACAATCTTTGAATAAGATACGAATGATTAATATCACAGGCAAACACTTCTTTATATGCTCTTGTTTGGTATGTGTTTACTTTAGCTGTGCATGTATGAGAACTCCCCTAATCCTGATGACTTTAGGACTCTACCATTTAGGTGAAATGGTTCATGAAACGAGCCCTATATCACATAAGTTATGATTAGTAAAATACTCCAAGCCGATGAGTCCTACAGACAGTGGGAGTGTCAACCTGACTTCTCTAAGGCTTGCTTGTGGGATCACGCCCTTAAGAAGGACCACCTTGTTTCATAGAGGTGCAAAGTGTATAGTTGATACGTGCGTGATACATGAGGGTGTTTACTTCAATAAGTAAGTTCACTGAGGTGCCCCGTGTGAGAAGATTCCTAAATGGGAAAGGAAGTTTCTATTTCAGGAAATGGAAACTTCCAGATTAGGAAATATCTCACGAGTCATTGATGTGATTAATTGATCCTTAAGACTTGAGGTTCCTTGTCACTTTATGAGTTAACTCTGTAGTCTTAGGTATAAGCTTTAAAGGGTGTCGCCTTAGACAACTGATTCAAGGCTTATGCTGGGGCTACACAAGTGATTCATGAAAGTGAATGAGAATCAAGAAAGGACCTACACTTGCATTTGCAAGGTGATCTCTTATTGTGTAAGTCATTCATATACCATATGGAGTCCTTAGCCAAGGCAGTAGATCAAGACATCAAGAAAAGGGTTTCTTGGATTGAGATCAAATGGATATGAAATGCACTTGGCTTTAAGACCGGATTATTAGGGTTCTGATTATTCCCTTGCCCTAGATCTTGGTTGAGAGATAGTGAGTAGGAGGATTGTATCTCACATGAATCAATGACTTAAAGGTTCTGTCGAATCCGAACATTCCAATTCAGCTAGGGGTTAAACACCTGTTGCTAGACTATGGTCGTTTAATCTGTGGACTGATTAATTAATTAGTGAATTAATTAATTAGGGTCACAGCTAATTGAATTGAGAACCTAGAGGGTCACACACAACAACTTGGTTACATGAGTTGAGGCTTTAAAATGATTAAACGAGTTAATCGGGCCAAGAGGGTTCCACACGTGTGAAACCACACGTGTGGGTCACGTGAGTGACACGTGTCCTTGTGACACGTGTCCCACACGTGTATATATATATATAGTGTATATATATTAAATAATTAAATGTGTTAATTATTTAATAGACTTTGGTTTAATTTTGAATTAAAAAGGAAAGTCTTATTTTGGAGAAAAATAATCTAGTTAATTAATTATGAATTAATTGATTAGATAAAAATAAGTTATTTATTTTAAATAAATAAAGTATAAAATTATCCAAAAATAGTTTGGATATTTTAGCTCTCTTGAAAGTTGATTTGAATTAGAATTTAAAGTCAAAGTCAAAATACTTGATGATCAAGTAATACGAGAGAGAGGGACCAAAACCCTAGTCCTTATGGACTAGGAATTTTCGGTCCTCCCTTATTATAAATAGGGGAGCTCGAGCTCCTCTTAGAGCAAATTGGCAATTCTTTTGGTTCATGTGTTGAATACTATCCTTTCTCCAAGATAAACGAAACCCTAGGCTAAGCCTAAACACTAACTAGAGAACTAGCATCCTTACTAGTTAGATTGTGATCAAGTTGGTGGACTATCTCTAGAGAGCTTCAAGTTAGAAGTTTGAAGATTCGAGCTTTACCAAGGAGAGGGGATCAAGCCGCGAGAAGAGCGTTCTTGGGTGGCTTGAAAAGCTTCAAGAAAGAATAAAAGAAAAGTAAGTTTCTTAACTCTACGAATTTGGATACACGATTGCGAGTCCAAGGTCCTTTTGTTGGGAAAATTTTTAAATTTCCGCTGCTTTCTGATTCCTGTTTTCCAACAGATTCTTGGCTAGAGAACTAAGTTGATTTGGAACTCGTTCACATCCACGTTCAAGGCACCATCAAATTCTGAGTGAAGTAGCCAATAAAGAGATAACCTGCAATAAGATCTTCAAACTTCGCCAATGCCTCCTCGAAGTCTCCCTGCATGCCAAAAACCAGAAAAAGAAAAGAAAATGTAAGTAATAATACACCATTGTAATGCTACATTTTCTTGTTTTCCAGGTCCACTTTTCACGCTTTATATATTTTTTTCTTCTCACTTTTAACTTTCCAAGCTACAAATTTTTGACATAAAAGGAAGAGGCCTCGTTACCTTTACTATATGCATTTGTGCTGTTAAAATTTTTATATTTCGTTCCTCAATAACTCTTTTTTCCCGACGAGCAACATTTAAAGCCCTTTCTGGCATGTCAAAAACAGCTGGCCCTTCTTTGTTCTTATGCATCACCATTGCCAGACCCTATCAAGGAAAAGATAATCACTATTTATAATCAGTGTGCAGCAACTACTAAGGTAATGAAAAAAATAGTGCTCAATTAATAACAATAATTTTGATAGGCAACAATTTTTTTGAAATATATTGAGAATGATGATCATAGCACAAATGTAAGGCCATTATGAAGAACATAACAAGAATCTGTGCATTTGTAGCAATTGTAATGCAGGTAAGTTAAGCGATCATCAGATCAGATAAATTCCAAACATTAAGCAATGCACAACAGATCAAATCAGCAATTCCATTAATCTCTTTTGTTAGGAATATCTCATCAGATCAGATAAATCCCATTAATCTATTTCATTATGCACAACAGATCAGATCAGCAATTCCATTAATCTCTTTTGTTAGGAATATCACATCAGATCAAATAAATTCCATTAATCTATTTCATTATGCACATCACATCAGAACAACCATTTCATAATCTTTGTATAACACCTTGAGGTTATGCACCTCAGGCTTGAAGAAACCTAAACACCTAATCTGAAAATTAGCATTCTGATCACAACCACATAATCCATACGAAATCAATTAAATAAATGATGGCAAATTACGAAATCAATTGAATAAATGATGGCAAATTACAAAATCAAAATCACAGGTTGCAAGAGACTTGATAACGGGTGAAAGGCAAGTAGAGCAGATACATAAATCACACACAATCTCCCATTTAGCATTTTCGTCAGACAAATCAAACTCACACCACCCTGCGCAAAGGGGAACCCCAACCAACGACTTCAAACTACCAAGAAACCAAGAAAGATAACGCGGCAGAAAATCGGCATATTATTCGAAGATGGCACCGTGTTACTTGCTCCGATCAGCGATTACCCCTTACAGACGCACCCACGCCCGGATCCGGCAAATCGTGCAACACCCATTAGAACCCCTGATGTAACTGTATCTAACAAACGGTGAATTTCACAAAAAAAAAAAACCTAGAGCAGCATACCAAATGCTTGTTCACCTTACTCGCCTCGTTGATGCAAGATTTCACCCAAATATACAAACCCTAAGCACTGCATAAGACTGAGAAGCTTGGAAGCGGGGCAAATAATGGAAAGGAAAGAAGTGTACAGTGCCAGAGCAACTTGCGTCCAACATTAACGAGACTTAATATCGCCTAAAATGAGAGATGAGCAAGAAGACTTAATACGTGAACAGTTCCGGGCTTCAGCGGGCCGGATATTAAGTTGGCTTGGCCCATATCACTTAATATTACATACCAAACTGGAACTTAAGGGTTCTTGTTAATATCTACCGAGGTTAATATCGGTACCAAACGCTTTCTAATAGTATTGTTAGAATATTGTGCCGGCGGTACTTTAATCAAAGTAAGGGTAAATTACATCTAGATCCCCTGAGGTTTGTCATAATTATAATTGAGTCTCTGTTTTTTCGTTTATTACAAAAACACCTCTATGAACACTGTTCCTAGGGATTTTTTTTTTAAAAATAAAAAAATATATGCCTGACTTTTCCACTATTCCTCCAGGGACCCCAACTGAAACAGTGTTTATGGGGTTTTTTTTGTAATAAACAAAAAAATAGGGATTAAAATGTAATTATGGCAAATTTCAGAGGACCTGGATGTAATTTAATCCTAAAAGTAAAATAACAAAAGAAATGAATAATAATTCTAGGATCTTTAAAAAGCAAACTAACTTTTATAAATGCACCATTACTACTGGAACAAAAGATAAAATTTTCAACCCTAAAGGTCTTCTACACTTCAACCCCGATATAATAATTGGAATGAAATAAATCGAGTATTCGATAACTTGTTAAGAGAGAGGTGTGTCTCCTACACTACAAGGAATCCATCTTCAAAATTTATAATGTATTCAAGAAACATATTCTCATACTTCAAGTCATGAGAATTAAACAGTATATTTTGAAACAAATCTGTGCCGCCTCTGTAATCAATTGCGCTAGTACTCTGGGCAATTCAACGTTACCACTAAAGCACGAACACGCCTAAAAAATGGTCCGTGCAGTGTCCGACACGTGTCGGACACGGACACGGATCGGACACGCCTCGGACACGTGTCGGACACGGCTGAAGGCGTGTCCCCAAAAAAAAAAAAAAAAAAAAAAAAATTGGGACACGGTGTCGGACACGGCGAGGTGGAGTGTCCGACACGGCTCGGACACGGCTGGACAATTTTTTTGAATTTTTTATGCCTTTTTTAATATTTTTTGAATTTTTTGGAGAGAAAATTAAAATAACAAAACTTATTTTAGTTATTAATATTACATATTTTTATAAATATTCTATGTTACGTGGATTATACTTATAAAATATTTTTATTTTTCTATGAAATATTTTTATTTATATATAAAATATATTTATTTATATAAAATATAGCCGTGTCGGAGCCGTATCGTGTCCTAAAATTTAAAAAAAATCCGTGTCACCGTGTCCGTGTCGTGTCGTGTCCGTATCGCCGTGTCCGTGTCCATGCAACATAGAACGTTACCAAACACACGAGCAAAATTCATAAACGATTCCACGGTTTAATCTTTATCACTTAAATAATTACTCTTCTTTTTCTCCTATATAATAGTGTTTCACGTGGCTCTCTCTAATACATACCCCAAATTAATTAATTAATTAGAAGACTGGGTCGTCAGCAGTACGAATAATGGGACACCAAATTGACGCCAATCATCAACTAAAGGTAATTTTGTATAGCTAGCTAGGTAACAAAGTCTCAAATTGATTAATTAATTAATTAAAACAATCTTAACTCTTCTTTTCAAAATCCCACAAAATTTGCAAGACAAACTAGAATAAAAAATTAGACATTGTAATCCATTTTTATCGACTTAATAAAATCTTTATTTATACTTTCAACTAACACGGAATTTGCACACAACTTGTTAAAATGAAATTTTTTGCAATTCACCGGATTATTATGAGATTGTAATTAACTAACTATCTAAAATAACCATTGCAAATTGCAACTGCGTAAAAAGAAATAAAAAGAAAAAAAGAAAGGGTCACCATAAAAAATCTAACTTAACCCTATGCGTATGTAATGCATACTCCGACTTAATTAGTGTACCAAAATTATTAATCCCACGATAAGTGTTTCAAAATTATAAAATTTTCTATATATATTATAAAAGCGCGAGTTGGGGTTTTTGGTTTCTTGAAACTTTTAAATTGTCCGTAATACCCTCATGATAATTATATTAATAATTTTAATTAAGGATAATTATGTAAATACATATTATAAGTTATTAACTTAAAAATATTAAAAAAATACTTATTGATTTAATACAGGACTCTTCATAGAGGAGAATTAAGATTTCTTTAATTAATTAAAAACATGTATAATTCAATAAGGATTCTTTTAATATTAATATATTAATTAATTGTATTCAAATTTAATAATATAAGATGCCAAATTTATCGTCAATTTGAAGTGTTTATTATAATACGATATGTCTAATGAATTGAAAGGCAATAAATAAATTTACATTATAAATTTTGGCAAATGGAATGTTTTCAATTACATGCATATTGCTAAAGCATGTGAAACTAGCATGTCAAAAAATTTCAACTTTAAGACCTACAATTTAAAATGTTTATTATAATAAGAGATGTTACTTTGAAGTATTGAAAAAACAACAAAATAATACATATTATAAATTTGGGCAAAGGAGTGTTTTCAATTGAGCATTGCTAAAGCATATATCTCTCATTTTATAAAAATCTCATATATGAGTTATATAATAATATATTTTAGGATAGAAGAATTCTTGTAACAATATAAATTTTTTTAAAAATACAAATGTATTACCATATGGCATAAAATTGCAGTAGGTTGATTATTTTTATTTAATTTGTATTCTCAACTTATTAATAAAGTTAAAATTTAAGTTCTACTATTAACTTTTTGAACAGAAAAGATATGAACGCTTTATATGCACCATTAGTGGAATTTACTCATTGTATTTTAGGAGGAATGTTATTAATTCCAAATATATTTATTGAAAAAATCTTGGATGGACTTCTAATTTGACTAATGTACAAATAATTTAATTCCTATATGACTAGAATTGGTAGCACATCACTAAACACACAAGTGGCGTGAGAGCTATACTAACGACCCACGTGAAGTGCACAAAACTTCTTCATCAACGTAATTAACATACTATGGGACAAAAAAGGTTTTATGTAAATTATGGTGCACATGACCCAATGATTTATACCCTATAATATTAAAATTATACCGTTTCAATATAAATTTAATAAAATTGGACTAGAGCGAACGAATATAAATAATAAAGAATAAAATTTCTACTATCAAGTGAAATATATTGTCTTTGTAAATGCAGAAATGATCATATTTAAGAAAAATTAATTGTTAATAGATTATGGATATAATGAAACATAGTGATGGTGACATTAATATTGAGTGAATCATCAAAAAAAGTTGAGAAAAAGATTTGATCGAGAGGATCAAAGTGAGATTGGGTCTAGAAAAATTGATGTTGAGATATTAACGCGGTGGTGGTTTGGAGGGGGGGGGGGGGGGGGGGGAGGGGGGGGGAGACAAGAAAGAGATGTGATAGAGTTAGAGGGTTTAGAGGTGATTTATAATATAACATGGAAGATAATTAGTACACATTACTCTTACTAATTTTTTGTTATAATTAATTAATAGATAATATGACTAATATTTTCTCAATACAATTTGCTAACATAAAAAAAATAAAAAATTATTGTATTATAATTCATGTTATAGTATACGATCATGTCAGAATTTGGGGGCTAATGAAGTTGTTGAATTGACCGCTTGATTACTTAAGAATTTATTTGAAAGAAAGTCTTCTCGACCTGAAAATGGGACCAAAAAAAAAATGTAAACTAGGTCGGGTGACCATGACATAGACCTACTGATGCCTAAATCAGCAATTAGCTCGAGAAGCTTAAGAGTAAATTAAAGGACTCAAAAAGTTCAATTATATGCTTACCAACTGACATGAATTCTAGGAGTGTTATGGTGATGGGCCTTTATACGTGCTTAAGTACACATACTTAATGTGCGCTAAATGCATCTATAGAGTTAATGGTTGTAGGTATGATGCACTTGAGTGAAATAGGTCAGGAGATTATGTGCCTTTAATGCACATCTTGCATGATCCTTGACTTGCATCTCAACTAGGGAGGTCGAGGGACCTGGTCACCTGATCGTTTCCTCATGCATAAATTGACCCCTCTGTCTTAGGTCGGGAGGAAGGTCGAGCATGCAACTAATTATGACTGACGCGTCGTGCCTTGTGTTAATCCAGGTCGTGCTATGTATCTTCATGATATTATGCCACGTCATAAGCCCCCAAAAATTATCAGGTAAGGTTGATGTGACTGATGGTCTTTCGACTTATAGAGGTGCCATTCACACTCAGATCAACTTGCCAGACAGTAATCATGACAATGTTATGTTTTTCTCATTCCCTACAAATAGGGCTTTTCAATCATTTTTAAAAGTCATTTTTACTGAAAAACATATCGAGTGAATCATAGCAAGTATCGTTCGAAAAAGTTGTCTTAATCTGAATTTCGAAAGAAAAGTTCAAGAAAAGTTGGTCGAAATACCTTCTTACATTCAACTTAGGTATTATCTCGACACAACTCTGTACATGTTTCAATTTTTTTTTTCTACCCATTTTTATCTATTTTTAATATGGCATCGAGAAAAAGAATTTCAATACCTACCCATAAGATAATCCTTCCTTAGTTTTAAAGGCATCTAATCCTCGAGTTATAACTTCGGGATGAGACCAAATTGGAGGAAAAACAGTCAGAGACTATAAGCATTTGTTTGAATGTGCCTTCCTTATCTTACTTTATATAAAAGAATTTTAAGTTGGATTCGAGATGATTTGAACGATATTATAATTTCTTAACTTGGTGGGGACAAATGTTATTAATATTAAATATCTCTTATAAAGTATTACATTCCTTAAAAATACTTATTTAAGTAAATTAGGATAACTCAGAAATTATAATAAAACTCATTTAATCTAAAGAGATGATGAACGGATTTTACAAATCAAACTAAATATATAGAATCAAATAAAAAATAAATACAAATTATTATTAATTTTTCATGCTAATTTTATAATATACCTTACAATTTTTGGTTTATGAGATGATGTCTATTATGCATGAACACAAATACGATACAATACAAATTGATTTTTAAGTTTGACAGGTGGGGGATATCTAACACAGTATCTGACACAAACGCATTATAAAATAATATTTGGATTAATTACAGAACACACAGCCCCCCTCGCGCGCCTGCCTCGCTAACCTTTCAAAATTGTTGCACTTAACCCCTTTCCGTTGGAGTCTTAGGGAATATTACGTTCATTCTTTTTTGGCGTGATTTATAAGGCTAAATTTGTACAAATCATATCTCAAACATGTTGATATTATATATCAAATCGAAGGTCTCGGCATAAAGAACAAAATGGTGGTCTCAAAATCAAAATCCCACAACCAACAAATAAGGAATCATTGGTCAAAGATGACGAACAGGCGGGGAAGTTTTGCATGCAAATTCCAACGCTTCCGATGGTCAATAGGATCGAATGGGATATGGATTTTGTTTTTCTTGGGAAGAGGAATACGATGGTAGTGGTCTTGACTATTGGGTCGGCCTGACAGAGGAGATATCGACGGTCAAAATTCAACTTGATCGGAATATTCCCGAAATATTCCACCGAAAACGTTGAAAAGGGGTTAATTGCAACAATTTTGAAAGGTTAGGAGACAAATCGCCCAAAATAAAAGGATAGGGGGCAACCCACCCCTAAGGCCCAAAAGACGGAGGGTTTGTGTAATTAACCCTAATATTTTTAAACGTGTTTGTGCATTATATGAGTGTTAATTTGAAACTATAACTTTTTATTTTTATAGTTGAGAGTTATATTAAAAAATTAAATTTCAATTGAGACCTAATTATTTTCAAAAGTTGATATTTTAAATAATTTAATTTAATAATTTAATAATTAAAAATAATTAAATAAATTGTGTATTTAATGTGCAACGCACATTGTTTTTACTAGTATTAAATAAAATCTTAAATCATTAATGCCACAATGAGTATTCCAAAATATCAAGAGTATATGTAGAGCTTCAATTTTATAATTTTTCTTCATTCTTAATCAATTGGACTTCAGAGTTTCCAACATTGGCTTGCAATCTTAGATTTTCCGAACTAATCATCCGACTCTTTGAGGCTCCTGCAATCTAACAAAGAGAGTAACTACTTAGTCATGGTGAATATGCCCTTTTTTTTTTTTTTTTTTCCACAGCTCATTATTTCAATTTAATCTGAGTTGGACCTTTAAACGTAAAATTCGTCCTATCAATAATGGTTGTACCCCCTAAAACTCGAACATGAACATTCTAATTAATCTAGTATAGTATTGGCAAGGGAAAAGAGATTCCAATAGCCATTTTTCTTATAATTTTACCAAATAAAAATTCAAATCAATCATTTGCAAAGTATCAATAACATAACTAGATATTATTATTTGGACTATTCTCAAACATGAATTTAATAATTTTTCCACTATAATCAGCCCATCATCTTTGATATATATATACTTTGTAAATGTGTGGTCTTTACTAAGCTTTGTAAAATGTGTTATGGGGTTGGAGATTCTTTCTATTGCACAAAGTCATGATTAATGATTATGACAAAAACAGTCACATCACTTTTCTCTCTTCTTATATGACTAATATATAATTAGTAAATATTCGTATATTGAATTGGCTTTTCTCTTTTCTTATACGACTAAGTGCTACAGTCACTTAACCGAAAATTCTACGCCAAACATTATTATTAATTAAGCATTTCATTTGATCAGATGAAGCAGATTAATTTGAAGAATTTCCCCGAGATTGGCTAAGAAAAGAAAGAAGAAAAGGGAATAAAATAGATTGTGAAAAAGGTGGGAAAATCAAATTATAAATTTAGGTGGGTGGGAATTAAAATAAAATTATTAATATAAGTCGAGGAATTAGTATAGATTTTCTTTTAATATGAGAGGGTAAACTAAATCATTTTCAATTGGGAGAGCCGAGAGACTTATTAATTATGACCCTTAACAAGTGTACGTCCTTTCATTTATAAGTAATTAAATTAACAAGACACAATTAATAATAAATTGTTTCGAAAATTACCGAAGCAATTTTTCCACAAATTGAAATAACAACGTATCAATTATGATTTCCTATCTCTCCACATTTATACAACATTTCCGGTAGATGATGCACTTTTAAGTGGCGAAGCGGTGCACTATTTTTTTTTCTCTCTCGGAAACGGTCAGAGAGACCGTGGCCCCTCATATTATTAAAACTGCGAATCCAAGTGTACAGGTAATACGTCATAATCCAACAATTAGAGAGGCTATTACAGTCGAAATGTCGAGTGGAAATTAAGCTACAAATCGCTAAGCTCAAGGCATCATTCAAGTGACGATCCCTATTACAAACTGCACACATCAGAGCAAAAGTTGGCCCATCAAATTGGCACCCGGACTTCTGAGCTTCGATTCAGGTAAGTAAGCTCCGAATCTCACAATAATTGTTCACATAGATGGCAGCAGCATCCTCGGGACCTTTTTTATAATCAACACTTTGATGAAGTTGTCGATAAGATATCGCGATTAATCGGACCTCATGTACAAAATCAAAACCGTCAATTTCCATAAAGTTGCCGTCTGGCAGCTCATTGGGCGAGCTACTGTAATCTCCCCTGCCCAGGAGCATGTTGAGACCTGCGAACTGTGCATTACAGCCAGCCTGCATCATAGCCAAAGTCTTCCCAATAACATAACACCAGTTAAAATTGTTAGTGACATTAATGTTCAACATGTTCATAGCGTGACAGATTTTAAAAAAATTAGGAGAGAGGGGGAAGGGATTTCCTGATCTGACAAATGTTCCTCTGTAAGCTCATCCCCTGCTAATCTCCACCATGACCTGCCAATTATTCTTAGCACTAAAATTCAACGAAATAAGCAACATATTGTCAGCAAACATGTTAAAAACCATTAATGAAAGCGAAAGTTTGGAAGTTCCCATTTATCAACATTAATAAAACCTTTCACCTCGTTTATCATTTGATCTTCCGGGAATGAGGTGCGCTACTTAATACCGAAGAGGTGCTTTGTATTGTTTCATTAAGATATATCCAATATCTTAACTAAATTATTATATCACCATACATACATACATCCCGGGCCATAATTAATAACTTCATTCCAATAGAAAATAATTTAGTTTACTCCTATAAAAAAGTCTATTTTAACTTCTCAATTTAAATTAATTTATAATTTGATTTCACTCCTTGTCCACTTAAATTGATTGCAATACCCTTACTTATTTCTTTTTTTTTTTTTTTCGTACTTCAATTTTAAACATGAGTACTTAAACTTTTACAAATAATACTCTAGCTATTTTTAAATTTGAATATATACTTCAATGTTTATGAACAATACTTCAATTATAAATTTAGGTACTTTAAATTTTATGAATAATACTCTAATTAAAAACTTACGTATTTTAACTTTTACTACTCTAATTAAAAACCTACGTATTTTAACTTTTATAAACAATACTCTTTTTTCTTTATTTTTCCTTCTCGTACTTCAATTTTAGACTTGATCAGTACTTTAACTTTTACAAATAATACTCTACTTTTAAATTTGGATCCTTTATAGTTTCGTCCTCTAAAAACGTCCTTGTTCGATTTTGGTTCTGATCTTTTTAACTTTTCTCACATTGCATCCTTTTTTATTCCACATTTTTTAATTTCAGTTCTTTAGCTAACGAACATTAAAAAAATTAACAGAAAAAAGTGTGTGTCACTCACGCGGCCTGAATAAATGTGAGTAACGCGTGAGTGACACGCGTCTTTTTCCATAACATGCATGAGTTATGTCAATTTAAAACTCACATGATCTTTACGAGGATTAACGTTATGTTTAAGATACTTATGGTCATCTCATTAAGATATATTAATGGCCATTTGTGGATTGCTAGTGCTAGTATGGCCATTTTTGGGAACTATTTTCCGGCACGAAGTATATGTACATACAACGTGAACTAAGACATTCATTTTAATTAGCTGAGTGTCAAGTTGCAGTTCTTCGAAGTAGCTTTTACAATTTATAGGTTAGAAATCACTATACGTAAGGCTGTAAATGAATATCTAAAAATTTGATATCCATTTGCATTCGAATTCGTTTAAAAAGTTTATTAGACATTATATAATCATTTATAACAATAAAACGAGTCATACGTACATATATGACATCTATCAAACCAGTCCCGAACAATATTTCAGACAAACTGGAAATATTGATGTAATATTCTCATTCGCGGAGGGGTATATTATGATTTATAAGAGCAAAAATAAAGCTAACGGAACAAGATATATAGAATTCCAACAGCTTTGAGATTTTACAAACGGAATTGTGATGTCCCGTGTCACATCACGAAAATATTAGGAAATAATATATATAAATCAGAGTTTAAATATAATCAAATGAATATTCTTTTTAAAAAGTAATTTATGCCCGATTTCATGCTAACATTCAATTGGTTTTGAGACTGTACTTGCATTTAACGGTAAAAAATAAAATTGAGTAATATCACACGAGTAGAAATTAAACATATTGAATCATAACTTAGTAATTATCCGGATCATGTCACAACTGATCACATAATACAAATAAACATTGCAAAATGTAACTAGGCATGAACTCGAAGTAGAAGACTGAGGCTTATGAGTACCTCTGCATATTGCAAGGTGACCATGCACACTATACAAATTATCATATTTCGCAAAATGTTAGAAGATTGATCAGGTTTTCGTAAACTACGCATGGAACCTAATTAGAAGAATAAGGTGCATGGCGGTAAATATTTGTCAGATCCCAATACATAAAAATAAATAAAAAAAGAAATGAATAATTGTCCTACAATCTTTTAAACAACAAAAAGAGCTTTCATTTTCCCGATTCCCATATTGCGCTTCAGTGTATATCTTTGTCAAACAACATAGCGACTAAATTGACAAAAGAAATGAATAGTATTGTTAGAAGATTGTGTTGTTATTAGTATATATATAGAAGTACTCAGTTATGATTTATGATTCAATGTATCTTTGTCAATTACACAGCGACACTTAAATAACAAAAGAAATGAATAATAATTCATCATCAGCTTTAAAAAGCAAAGTAACTTAAAGAAATGAATATGCACACGGCCACACGCACACCCAACAATTTTTCGACATGATCGAACATGAGATATCTGGTTAATCAAACATAATATCGAACATATCGAATCACTAAATTACACAATTTTGAAATACGTTGTCATGATAAATATGTATTAGTATTATTGTAGATACGATATTGAAAAAACGTACATGCATGTGGAGTAATTTCAAGAAGACAATACTCGAGCAAAATCATCAACATTATCTTTATAAACTATGTGTATTTTCTTTTAAAGCGAAATGAATATTAAATCTTACTGTTAGAAGGACCGCACATAGCTGATACACCACTACTTACTGTTCATGATGCGAACATGTATTATACGAGTGTTATCTCTTAAAGCATATGAGAAAAGCACTTACAATTTAAACCTAGCTAAAAAGTAAGAGAAAAGCACTTACAATTTAAACCTAGCTAAAAAGTAAGAGAAAAGCACTTACAATTTAGAAAGTAAAGACAAAAGATAAGAGAACCCTAAACCTAACCAATTTCTTCGTCTATCTCCAACAGTATTTTAGAACTTTGACGTGGCATTCGTAGCATTGGCCTTCTATATAAGGCCTGCAACTTCTCCACAAAACTACAACCTCACATTAATCGAAGTTCTCTAAGTTCACTCATAGTTTCATACACAAAATTAAACTAGCTAGGTTTGATTAATTAGCTGTCTTCAATGGAAAGTCTTCACAACATCCCCGCCAGATCTGCACACCCTGCAGTGCGCAAAGGCTCAAACAGATTGAAGAACATGCGTAAGAAGGAAAAGCAGAAGCAGATGATTGATTTGATCAAGAAAATGAATAGGCGGGAGAGCCTGGATCCCGAAGCTGTAATTATAGACAAATTTTTCGACCCCGACGAATACGGTAAGGTTTAGGTAAAGTAAGATTTCTTCTTAATTAATTAGGTGTGGTATTTAATTTGTGTTTCATCTCACTCTCTTTCTCTTTCTTTCTCTTCATTCAGTCAGACAAAATGGTGAGGAAGTACCACGTGTCTTTTTTACTCGGAGGAAACCACGTTTCGGAGGAAGTATTCGAGCTCGCCGGCAAGCAGGCGGCAGAAGGTGGTGGCAAAACGGTCGTACCATTAAGATCAAGCATGGTGATGAAGGACTTATTGGATACGAACGCTATTATGAGTTGTGGAAAGATGTAAAGAAAACCTGTTGGCGTTTACGTGAATATGCAGAGCACAACCCTCTCCTAAGCCTTGCTAACGAGGTACAGCACATAACCTTTGGCTAATTATTATTCTTATATGCAATAATCATAATGATACATATTCTTATTAATTGTTTATAACTCTTATGTACAGATAAAAACTGTTATGTCCTCTGCAAATTAGAAAAAGTTTCCGGCGAATCAAGCGACAACAACTGTGAGGGAAGAGTAGGAAAGGGCAAAAACAGTCAACACGAGGAAGAAAGGGCAGCGAAACATCTCGACAGCACCATTAATCGTCAACTTATGCAGGATCTAAACCAAAATCCTACATCAACCCACTTTCATGGGCAGTGCCTAACCTCGGGGGGAAATGAAAGTCTAATTAGTCCCTCCAAATTCCCGGCAAGATTTGGTATTGAGGACTTTCATAACCATGAAGACAACCGGTACCCGGTGGGAGCTAGCGGCACGGTGGTTCAATCTGTATTTACTGAGGCAGGATACCCGGCTGGAGCCAGCGGCGACACGCTGCCTCATTTTGAATTTGCTCTGTCAGGTGGACCCGCCGGAGACACGGCTTCTCAATCTGAAGATTATTACAAATTAAGTGAACATGCGCGGCGCGTGCTGGATTCCGATGAGTGGATTAATCTGTCCTTCGAGGGATTTGACGACTTACGAGATCTAGATGTCCCCGTCCCCCGGAGCTGGAGGAAACACGGTGCCTCCATCTGTAGACGCCACCGGAGCTATGAATGTTTCGTTAGATGGGCCTTATGACTTTCAAGATTTCACTGACTACCACTTTCCATGAACGGCTTCTAACGAGATTCATCAGATCTGCACAAGTGTCTCGCCGTGATTTGCCCTAATTATACCAACAGTGAGAATACTATTGTAGAAGGTTGAGTACGCATGTGTGTGGGATTGAAACGCCGTGGGGAAGGGGGGAATTCAAAAAAAAAAGAAAAAAAAGGAAAAAAAATAATATATACGTATATATATATATATATATATGTGTGTGTATAAAAAGAGGGAGAGGCAGGGAGGGGTAGAGAGACGGAGAAAGATGGGTGGTTGGTGGTTTCAAAGGTTTTCTTATTGGACTTCTATGTTTGTATTAAAAATAAAATGAGCTAAATAAATATGTGTGTCTGTGTAGAGAGAGAGAGAGAGTGAAACTGTGGGGAAAAGGATAAATGTTCCTTGACATATGTCCGCAGTTAGACTTCAGCTGTACGCAGAGCTGAATAATATGTATGTATATATATATATATATATATATATATATATATATATATGTGTATGTATGCGTGTGTGTACATAGACGGAGGGAGGAGAGAAAGAGAGTGTGTGTGTTTCAAGCTCTTCTGATATCTCTTTTGGTCCCATTGTTTCTTTGTTTCTGTAATGAAGAGTGTGTTTCAATAAAATATTTATATCTAAATGTCTGTGTCAATATGACAGCATTTCTAGATATTAGGGTTATGTGGTTCAAACCCTAGCTTTCCTGAATCTGACCTAATGCCCCAAATTAAAGTGAAACCAAATATTAACTCTGAGAAGATTTGAAAATGAAAGACTAAAATTCCTCAACGGAAAAGCCTGTGGCTTAGGATTTAGGAAGGGCACTGAAAACTTTTATATGAGAGAGAGAGAGAGAGAGAGAGAGAGAGAGAGAGCGCTCTATGAAACAATTCAGTTTGGGTTTCTATGCATATATCTTTATTATATGATAATTGGCATCTTTGACTTCATGTTGGTGCATGCGTTTGTGCGCTCAAATCTTAGTACAAGGTGGGGGCAGGAGTGTTGTGGGCGGTTGGATTGCGACATAGGCGGTTGGATTGGCGACACATATATATATATATATAATCATCCAAAACCTATGTTGGCAGTGGTGACATCTCAACCACGTCAAAACCTAAATTCAGAAGATCCTACCACAATGTTAGGTTCAAGGAATTTGAAAGGGAAGAAAAGAAAATAATTTTTGGTACTTAGTTGAAATGAAAATTAAAAGAAAGGAAAAGAGAGAAGATACAAAAGAGCTTAAGATACTTTTTAAAATTAAAATGAAAATTAAAAGAAAGGAAAAGAGAGAAGATACAAAAGAGCTTCTCATATCACTCATATATTTTTAAAATAGGCATATTTATAAAAATATCATTTCATTGTGCCTTGTCTTTTAAGATACTTGTCAAGTTATAAATTTTTTAAAATTTTCATCTCAATCATATTCATATCTGTATCTATGCATCATAATCTTATATTTCTACAAAAAAATCTCAATTTGAAGATATTAGGGTTATGTGGTTGAATGTTTGTATCAAACCCTAGCTTTCCTGAATCTGACCTAATGCCCCAAAGTGACAATTGAATATTAACTCTGAGACACCTGAATTAAAGAGAAGATTTGAACATGAAAGACTAAAATACCTCACCGGAAAAGCCTGTCGCTTAGGAAGGGCACTGAAAATTTCCTGAAAACTTTAAAATAAGAGAGATATATATACTTCTCTCTCTCTCCCTCCCTCCCTCCCTCCCGATATATATAAGAGTGCATGTTATTTAGTTATTCAACATTAAATCTAATTTTCCCAAAAGAGGCGTAAAAAAGATTCCTATGGATGCTGACATCTCAACGACATCGAAACCTAAATTCACATTAATTCTCTTCTGTTCTCCACTTTCGTCCATAATTATATGGTTGCAAGTTGCAACTCAATAAACGACTCACACACCAAGCAATTCCTCTAAAACTTGAAAAAAGATGCACAAAATAAGAGTAAAATAGAAGAAGAAAAAGGTGTTTTTGTTCAGCTTTGGCCTTTGAGGAATAAATTTCATGGAAATATAAATATAAAAAAGGGAAAAACACTTACTTTAAGTTCGCAAGAATTTTAAGAGATCCTACCACTATCTTAGGTTCAAGGTGTTAGATAGTTGAGGAAACATGGCGTTTGGGAAGAGTTTTTCTTATTATCTGTAATTGATCGTAAAAACTATACAAGATACACAAAGTAGGGCTACAACATACCTAACAAATCTCTTGACCCCTAATTTTCAGTTTTCCTAACACAAGGAATTTGAAAGGGAAGAAATAAAATGGTAAAGAAAATAATTTTTGGTATTTAGTTAAAATGGAAAAGCAAGGAAAACTGAGAGTAAAACAAAAAGAGAGAAGATATAAAAGACCTTCTCCTATTAACCATATATTTTTAAAATACACACTTTTAAAAATATCATTTCATTGTATCCTCTAAGATAGTACTTATCACGTAATAAATTTTTAAGAAATTCATATAATCGTATTTGTATCATGTTATATTGTATTCATATCCATATTCGTGTATCATGATCTTATATAATATTTTTACAAAGAAAATCTCAATCTTGCTATTTTCTCTCTCATCTCCTTCTCTCTCCAACAAACAAAAGAAGAGATCATGGAAAATCATTTTTCTCACCAATTTTCTTAGTAACCAAACACGATTAGGATTTTAAATTTTTTCAGTTCTCTTTCTTTCCTAACTCCCCAAACCAAATATAGCATAAATAAGGATAATTCTAATTCGAGTATAGTTAGGCCAAACCAGTATGATGAGAAAACGATTATTTTATACTTGTCGTGTGATTTGTGAAAATTTTAGAGAGTGACAAATCAACTAATAAATATAATACATTTGATCTTTTAATTGGTTGGGTCGGCCGAACCCAACCAATCATAATAACAAGCGTGTTAAACTTTTTATTTGATTGATCACTCTTCGCAAACTTTTTACCAATTACACAATAAATATAAAATACTCACTGTTTCGTTATATTGGCTTGATAAAAACAAGTTGGGGCTTTTTAACCAAAAAAAATAGATAATAAACTTACAAAACATTTCAGTGAAAAGAGCTGCTCTCTTTTGATTTTGGCTTTGCTTGCTGAATAACGGGACAAGGGATTACCTCATCAGTGGTAACTTTCTACGTTCTTCACATAGAAACCGAACAAATCATCAACACATTATCACGAATAAATAGGTCGCAAATTCAAGTTTTATTAAAAATAGTTGAGAAACCAGTAATGATTCTCTTTTTAAAAAAAATAAATAAAATAAGAGTTTCATTAAGGGCCTTGTAGAACTGGCAATAATTTAAATAAAAAAAAAAAAAAAAGAATAAACAAAACAAAAATAAAAACGTTTAATGAAGTAACACAGAGAAGCATTAATATCAACTCCTAGTACTTAACCGGCTATAATTAATCTTTAATTTATTTTTTCTTAAGCACAAACATCGTAGATATCTCTTATATTCATTATATGTTAATTTAAAGTGAGAATAATACATTAGTCAAACATATATACGCATTAATCCAGTTAGATCGTAGATATTTCGTATGTTCATTATATATTAATTCAAAGAGAGAATAATATATCAGTCAAACAGACACATTAATCCTTTACCAAACATGTTGGATTAAGCTACTCTTTCATTTAATTATCATCATTAAATAATGCGAAATAAAGATTGCACTCCATCTTCAAAATTCACACATCAGAAATTGTCACTGACTCACTATCAAAAAAAATTAATATTCATTGCAAAAAATGCATGAATAATCAAATTAATTTCTATTAGATTACTTTTATGCATATTTATTATTATTTTTTTTAATAATACACATCCCCCATGTGATCAGAGGGATTTGAACCTAGATCATTGCCTTCGAGAACAATTCTCAAACCATTTGACCAAACCTCTGTTTACATCCTTGTAGTTTTACATTTATTACTACTGTTTCCAGATTTCAATTTGTTATATAAAAAGTAGGAACATGATTTATAGTATGTAATGTATATGAGAAACATATAAATATCTTCAGGATATTCATTTGATGTTTAGATGGTATAATATTCATTACTAGTGTTTTCACGTTCTAAATCGAATCCAAATTTTCACAAATCAATTACATTTCCATATTGGATTCAGAAATCTTCTAGGATATGATGACAGATACAGTGATCAAGCACACGTCTCCAACTTTTAGGTCCTTAAAACGGTGATGATTAAGATAGGACTTAAGAATTGAGAATAACTTCTTAATAGTTAAGAAATCAAGTAGTCGAACACCACCGGCTTAAGAAAATATCATTTTTCATCCCATGATATAATTTTTTTTTAATTTTGATCTTAACGGTTATCATATTCTTAATTTATGTCTTATAAAGTCATATTTTTCTTAAATTAGATCCTATTAACTAATTTCGTCCAAATTAAACAGTTGACTATTAAAAAAATTGTATTTTGATCCTCATTTTTTCATTTACTTTTCAAATCCACCCAAAATTATTTAAATTCTATATTTTCACCCTAAACAAATTAAATATATTTGAAATCAGGTATACTAGAGTCATTATTACCGGCTCTGGTTTTGCTCTCACATTTCTGCCAGAGCACTTTGAGTTAAATTAATTTTTGTACGCATAACTTGTCTCGAGTATTGACTAATTGGCATGCGTTCATATTCAACAAAAACTCTCTTTGTCAATCCCTCACGCACTTACCACTCAGGCACTCACCAGGATCAAATTCGCAAACAGCAAATAGGCGGGCATTGAGCAGCAAGAAACTTTTCAGCTTTTATAATCTTTTCAAGCTTAAACTGAAAAGCTATAAGCAAAATAAAAAAAAAACACCATTAATATGACTTATCGATTCAATCAAACAGGATATTTGTGCAAATCAAATGCTAACAACACAGCAACAAAAAAAAAAATTTGTCCCACTATTTCACAAAAAACTATTACAACACACCCTGCAAATATGCAATCACATAAACATCCCTTTTTGGTGCCAAAATTATTCTTGCATATAAGAATAGCATAACTCAAGATGGTTACAAAATACCAAATTGTTGTAGCAAATATGCTCCTTGATAACTATTGGCATTTGGTTTGATTATTAGAAGGGTTCATTTGTAATGCTGAAACTATGGAGGGGGTTAGGGAGATTTTGTTATTACAGGCAAGGGATAATTCTTTCTAGTTCTATAGACACCCTACTTTTCTCTTGACACATACATATCAATATACGAACTTAAAACTTATGGCAATAATAGCATACATTATGCCAGGGTATGTCAGGGGAGTTTTTGTAAACTTTCAAATCTCAGGGGAAGTTTGTGTAATCTGGTCAAACCTCAGGTTATGCCAATGTAGTTACCCCTGTAAATAATTACACATGGAATACCTGTCTTCCATTTTTCATCCCCAAGGGCCTTCCATGCATCATTCCTTCATAAAGTAGAACTATGCAATCAAGATCAGTTTCCAAGAGTTCCCTTCTCTGAAATGAGAATGTAATAGAGTATAAGAAAATATTGTTTTTAACAATTAGATAACAATTGAGCATTCAATGGTGCTTGATTGCTATGCACTCCTGAGATGATCCAGCAATGGAGGTGGCAAACCATAACGGAAAATTCCATGGTTCTTCAAGAGCCATGTCCCGTGTACCATATGAGAAGCTCCAATCAGGTGCGGTTGGTCCATTTCCCGATTCTTCATCCTCAGCTATTTCAAGATATGATAACAGAACAACAATTAATAAACATTAGTAACAAAATTGAAAGGTAACGTAGAAAACACAACTTATTTTCTTGAAGTACAGTGTTAAAATAAATGCAATTTTCTTCTGGTTTAAAATTAGTAGAAATGGAGTGTCTTGTTTTGTTGCTTCTTCTTAAGATAAGAATCCATTAGCAAATTCCATATTCAACTTGCATCGCAATTCTCAGTTTACACAAGAAAATAACTTTTCAAGAAAAGTACCAAGTGAAATAACATCATACGGATTATCTCTTTTTGACAAGGAGCCATCGAATCACAAACTAAGAAAGCATTGCTCTACAATTACAAAACATGTTCTGATAAAGGAAATTCCAACGAATTTTCGGTTGCATCTATTCTCCCATAGCGCATCTATTCAGTCAAAAGGAGTACATATATTAAGCTCATAAATGCAGTCAAAAGAAGATTACGACTTACCTGTGTTAAGTTGTTCAGGAAGTGTATCAAAATACAATTTAAATCTGGAACTCTTATTGCATTTCTCCTTCATGCTCCAAAAAAGCAATAATGTCTCAACAAAAATACCGTTCATCTTTTGGAAAATAGGAAGCTGCCATCAAGAACACATATTTAAATATACGGTCCGTTTAAGCTTAACTGTGAATAAGTTTAAAAACATAGATATAAAGAAGACACATAGCAAGTCTGATTATAAATCAGCAAAATTACCATATCAAAGTCATACAAAAGGTCCTCAGAGATGATGACAGATAGAGGGATCTCTAGTGCAATATCTCCAACTTTAGGTCCTTAACAACAATGGCTGAGTCCCGCTCCTTCAACATCTAAAAATAAAATCAAGAAACAATCAAATAATAGATATTTGTGAATAGCCCTCGTTTAAAATATACCAACAATATTAAAATTCACACCCCACCCCCCCCCCCCCAAAACAGAGAGAAAGAAGATGGAAATGAGTCACCACTTCAGATTAGTAATGATATATGTACCTTCCCATAGAACTCACAGAAATACTTCTGTGTTGACTGATTTCCATCTTCATGGTCTGTTCCCACAGACTAGCACCGTAACAGGTGCCTGAAATGATACGCTAAAAATGTTAATCAAGGTTCATGCAAAATAAAGAATTAACTTTGGGTTTTTGCAGACGAGCAGGTAGGCAATATGCAGAGGATGGTTTTAAGGGTAAATGACAAGAATATAATGTACCATATTTCCCAACAATATCAACCTTCCTGGTTCTCTTGGCCTGTATAGATTAGATAAATTTAATGAAAATAAAATTCTTGGGACATAATTTAAGAGCATGTTACAAGAGCTAGATAATATATTGGCAACCACAAGAAGAACTGCTGCTCATAGATCTGGGCTTTGAAGCAGACATTTCTCTAGATAGCTTTGGCTAAAAAAATAATACTATCAAATCCTAAAGGCATGCCAATAAAATTCTTTCAGACCTAATTTCCCGGAAGAAACTATATAGAAAAATACATGAAGCAATTCCCAATCATCATCAAGAAACACGAAGTCTTCCCAGATCTGTTCCCAAGAACAATAATTTCTCAAGAAACAAATAATTCCCGGCTATTACAATTTCGAATGCTAATAAACAATAACAATCACCAAAAGATATCCCAAAATATACAGATAAAATCCCAAAACTCAAAATCCGAAGCTGACAGAGTTCTTCGTGCATCCAAAAAACACAAAATCCAACAATTTATGATTGCATAGTGTATATAATCGCGCAAAATACAACATCTTATGCTTGCAGAATGTATAATCATGCAGTAGAGAACGTTAGAGAGAGAAATTACCATTCAAGCTGAGCGGAATAGGCGATCGAAGGCAAGAGAAGGCGACAGAAACCCTAAATTAACTTATGGGATGTGAAAACGGCCCGAATGAAATTGTCGGAGGTTCAATACCCTTTATATAGAAAAATGTTTTGGAGGGATGCAGAAAAATTTTGGCGGGATGGAGCAGGAGAGTGAAAATTGCCTGTAACTTCCAATTAAGATAGGGGCAATAAGGTCGATTAAGGTGGCCCATTAATAATGGTCTAATTTGCAATTTAATTTTTCAGTTTCAATATAGCCCATTATTCCCACTGGACTTGCGGCTTCCAACTGGCCCTCTTAAATGCTAAAGCTAAAGTCTAAACTATATGCTTTTAATTTAAATGATCATACATATAAATCAAGTAATATTCAATATTCTTATGAGAAAGGAAAAATATTTGTGAAGTATTTCATTTAGTACTTCTAATTAACTTTGACGCGTTGGGCTTTCTAAATAGATACATTGCAATTGTTACATAAACAAAATAAATCAAGTTAAATGTTTACTCGATGGTATATTATTCATTACTAGTTACTACCGTATTCTCACGGACTAGATTGAATCCAGATTTTTACAAATCAATAACATTTTACCATATCGGTTTCATACGATATTTCATCCGATATGACAAATAGAAGGATCTCTAGTGCAATGTCACCAACTCTAATGGCTTCAACAACAATGACCAACTAAAATCTGAGAGTTTGGAGATCACTTCTTAATCGTTACAGGGTCATAAATAGTCGAACGCCACCAACTAAGGTTATTGATACAATATATATAAAGGTAATTTTAAAGTCGAACAACATCCTCTCACACTACTAGAAAACATGTGTTTAGCAACCGACTTTGCAACCGAAAAAGGGCCTTTTGTAACCGAAAAATAGTGTTTAGCAACCGAATTGCAACCGAACAATTATGTTGCGAAAACCTTAGTTGCAAAATTTAGTAACCGATTTTTGCAACCGAAATTGCAACCGAATATCTGGCTGCAAGTGGCGCAGATGTGGTCTGTGTGCCACGTCACTTTGCAACCGAATATTCGGTTGCAAAAGATGACTAATTTTGCAACCAAATATTCAGTTGCAAAGTTGACGTGGCACATAATTTTTGCAACCAACCTCTCTGTTGCAAAGTTGGTTAAAAATGTTTGCTAATTTTGCAACCGAAATAAATTATTTTATATTTTTTAATCAGCTACAAATGGCTATCAATTTTGCAACCAAAAATCGGTTACAAATATTAATTATTTAAAATTTTTTTTATATTTATTTGCTATAAATATCTACTGCAAAAAATAAATTTTCTAATTGAAAAATAATATCAAAATTGCAATGAAATTTTAGTTGCATTATTTAAAATTTAATATTCAAGACATAAGTAATAATTCCAAATCATTTTCTAACATAAAACACTACAAAAAGTTTCCAAACATGCAAATACATCAATAATCCAACATCTACAAATAAGTCAGTAACCTAAATTTAATTGTTTTCAAACTCCAAAATTCACAAACATAACAAAAATCAACAATCATGGCCATGAAGAAATCTTTGTTGTAACTTGTAACAACCTCCCATGATCTTGAAGAACACATAACCTTGAACTCCTGCATTATCGATGTAGTACTGTTAAGTATAACTGCATATATGCCCTAAATTATTTTTAAAACTCAACAAGTAAGCTTTGTGGGAAAAAAAAGTTACACACACCTCACCCAACATGCAAGCACACAAAAACTCAATTTCACCATATTTATTCCATTGAATATCATAATACATGAGCAACACATATATTCATTACTATTTTGCAGTATTTATTCAGAAAAATTAATAGTAATTACTAGTAGAATGAGGTGAACCTAGAGATTTTAACTCAGCACTCTGATCAACCTTAAGAGGCGGGAATTTTGCAACAATCTGTCCTTGTTCCGTTGAAAATATAAAGTGAGCAACTTCTCAAACAACACCAAGATACCTAATTATATCAAAAGAAACAAATAGATATTGTAACTATAGAAATGGCTAAAACTAAGGAAATTGAATTAAGTATTTGTATTTCCTAAGCTTACCATCTCAGATTCACAAACGGAGTAGTGCTCTTGGTAAAGAGAACCACGAGAATGTATATTAGAGCTTGACAGTTTGAAAGGGATTGAATGATTGAGTACATAGAGTCCATGATATACAACCTAACAAAAATAATAAGCTGAATTAATAAAAAAAGAAATGGACATGATAAATGGGTTTGCAAGTTCTTAAACATACACATTCGAACCAGAAAATGTACAACCTATCTGTTATGGACATTATGGACAATCAATTCATTTTCACATTTAAGCTCCCCTTAATCCCAAAAGTTAGAACTAGGAGAAAACATATCTCAAATTTCCTACACGCACATAAATATTTACCTGCTTCTCCTTCTGGTCCAGGGTGTTGGATAGGGAAAGAGATAGAGAGAATCATGGAGCAGCAAATATCATGAGTGCATAAGCAAGCAGAGATAGAGAGAAACCTGGATAAAGATTCAATGCTTGATTAATACGTACAACAAGACATGACATAGTTCGAGACTTAGGCAACAGGGGGCCTCTCTTACGCATTCAACCTTATTTGTCAACAGATACATTGAAGGGTGGCAATTCTATAATTAGCATAACTTAAGTTAAGGATGTTGTTTAGATAAGGCAAAATACACTAATTTAAGCTCATAAATTATCAAAACAAGGGTAAAGAATTGGCAATAGATATACATACAGCTGTAATAATGCAATAATTCCCGTCAGTAATTGACACCCATTTTCTAGTAAAGCGTTTGTAGTGTCGATGCCTGTTCGATTTGGAAATAATACTAAAGAAATTAGTCACGATTCCTCAAGTATAAAGTTCTTTTATGTATTAGAAGCTCGATAAATTTTGTCACCTGAGAGGTAACCCCCAGGCATGTAGCCACTAAACTTTTCACTGGTATGTTCGCCTGTGAAAAATATCCATCCTACTACTGCCTGGAACATAAATTCAAACATAATATGATAAGTTATGTGGCAAAAAATCATGGCTGATAGCTTTATGTAGATTTGAGGGGTGAATGCCCCCCATCAACCCCATTTTGTCCTGTCCCAAGTAGAAAGAAGTTGGGGGTCAAGAAGAAATAAACCTTTATATCATCTACAAGTGGACGGTTCCCGTATATTGGGTAATTCGTATATTTCCCACATTGGAAGCGATTGTTCCACCACCGAGGGATGAGTTTGTCTGTGGCATCCGGAATGTGAGGCCCAAACATGTTTCTTAGCACTTCCATTGCTTCTCTCATTGTATCTTCATCTGATTGTGCTTCGATGCGTTTGGATTCTCCATTCATCAGCGTTACAACAAGAATATCGGATCCGGGATACGCATTCTTCATGTGCTGGTGCAACAACAACCAACAGACAACAGACAACAGAGTAAGAATAAGAGTAGTAGTTTGTCCGTATTATATAATAAAGTTAAAAAATGCACAATCTTTAGTGATAATAACAATATGGTTGATCTCATGAACTACTCAACAGAGTAAGAATAAGAGCAAATTAGGTGGTAGGTAAGATTGGCAATGACTTGTAGCATCAAACTATTAGCCGAAGGTGGCAGAAATGCAGAAAAATATACAATGAAAGAATACTATGAATCTTTATAGGAAAACATATCTATCAACCGGTTTAGAAGCCCAAAAAACTTTGTTCTTATTAGGAAATAAGACCATCAAACCAAAGTATATCAAATCCATAATGTGCAATGCCGTTGTTACTTGTTAGGATGTAATACAAAAACTATTCAAACTTTTTCTCTGGTATTGATGTGGGAGATAAAGTTAGACATTAAAGAATTGTTATAATATGAAAGGAGCTGTTGTAGCACAATTATATATGTTGTAAAGAAAAGAACAATAATCGAACGAACCTACCAAAACGTATAGTAGCCTCTATGCTCGTGAGCGTATATGAAAAACTCTTTCTCGGGACCACATGGCCAAAATTTGTGAGGAAACTTTAGGAACACCTTTGTGTACACCATAATGTCACAGTTGGAGATGGCCTCGGTCTTCCATCTCTGTTGCATTGTTTAGAATGTACTTCATTAGCTACTATACATTTAATGACCAAGAGTATTATTAAAGGAGTTTTAACTTATCGTTAGTATTATTTACTCAGTTTGATTTTATTCATCAAAGTTCAAGAAAAGAAAAAATCAAGAATCAATCCCGTTTTCCATTCATGGGAACCCAATGAACACACATTCCAATTTCATTCACTGAAACACAAATCAACAATCCATGTGACCCCATTCATCGAAATTCAACCAACGACCAATGCAATTTTATTCATTGGAAGTGAAGAACTCACCTAAAGGCTGTCGGCTTTGCAGATCTTTCTAATCTGGAAAACCCCTTCGCCGCCGCCAGATCTGGAGAACATCTTCGTGAGTTAAGGCCCAGCCATCTCAAATCCGGAGGAGACTCGCCGAAAAACTTCGCAGTCCGTCGACAAGCCACACCGACCTAGAGCAGATCTCGACGCCCAGTCATTTCCTTCTTCAAGAAAATGGGACTGCAAGGTAGGTTTAAACGATGGGTTGAAGGGAGCGTCGTCGGTGGGAGAGGGGGGTGACTGTGAGGTTACAGACGCGGGAAGATGAACGCGGCGTTGGGAGAGAAAAAGGTGGAGGAAAAGGGATTGAGGGATTTGTTTGAGTTTAGGGCAAGAAATTGGGGGGAATGATGTTAATTTTTGGGAAAATGAAATAAATCAGGTAAGTTGGGTGGGAAAGAAGTTAATTTTGGGGGGAATGAAATTGATTTTGAGAGAATAAAGTATATTAATATCTGAAAAATGATTTTTAAATTGTAATATGATCGTAATAGATTATATGATTATATTATATTATATTATTTAGTAGATTTAACATTATATATTATATTATTTGTCTTATGAACTATATGATATAAATTTTATTTTATTTTTTTGGAAACTATATGATATAATATGAACAAATTGAAAATAGTATTGTTGTATTACTTTTTTTAAAAAAATATTTTAATATGACTTAGTGTTGCATATAAATGAATGAATTATGATTAGTAAACTAGTTATGTATCATATAATATATAGTCATTTCTAGATATGTAACAATATATTATAATGTTTTAAGATAATGGATATATCACATATATCTAATATATCATATAATATATAATAATCTACCATTAATTGTAAGTATCTATATATTATTATAACTATATATTACATGGTTTAATACACTTTTCAATATTACATTATCAATGAGAGTAAGGTAGTATTATATATATGAGTTATGGCATATAATATCAATCTTAAATGTAAACATCCGTATATTATAGAATTTAATAGACATATAGTCTATCCCTTGTAATATTTAGTAGACTTGTAACTATATATTATCAACCTCAACTATTTTTTTAATAAATTACAACCTGATTTCATTCATCGTGTGACATGTACACAAAATTTCAGTATCTAATATCTATCATAAATGTAATATCAGTATATTACAATATTGAATAGACATATAATCATCTATTATACCATTTGATATCTTTTATAGTGATCACTTGTGAAAATCACGCTATCATATTATATATAATATCGTGTGGCCAACAGGGGTTGGTCAAGTTGTCTGAGGGTTCTTTCTCGAAGGCAAGGTCACGGGTTCGAATCCTTTGGACCACTTGGGGTGTGTGTGTTAAAAAAAATAAAAAAATAAATAAATAAATAAATAAAATATATATATATATATATATATATATATATATATATATAATATCGTGTGTTTTATAAATTCTCAAAATTAAATGTCATATATGATATATAATATGATATCACTATACAAGTATAACACCTTAATAATTTACAATATATATTATATATCTTATGAAACATAACCTTTAAATTTTATTACATAGTTTTCAGTAGTTAATTACAATAATATATCAATAATTATCAATTAATACTATCAACTATGATCATATAAGTAATTATAATTAATACTACTATATTTAATTTTCTTATTTTCACTTTAGAATTATATATATATATATATATATATATATATATATATATATATATATATATATATATTATGTTATAACATATATAATCGTTTTGAAAAACTTATTATGCAATTTCTTTTTCCTATATTACATGTTATATAACATCTATCATAAATGTAAGCATTTTTATATTATATTATTTAATAGATATATAGTTATCAATTATATCATTTAATATCTATTATATTATATCTTCTCTTGTAGAAATTAACTCGACCTGTACATCATATATAATACCATTATATAATATCATATTAATATATAATATCAATCTTAAATGTAATATCAGTATATTATAGTATTTAATAGACGTATAATCATGTATTATATCATTTGATATCTTTTATAGCTATCACTTGTGAAAATTACCCTAACATATCATATATAATATCGTGTGTAATGTCAATTCTCAAAATTAAATGTCGTATATGATATATAATATGATATCACTATACAAGTATAACACTTTTATGATTCATAATAAATATTATATCTTATAAAACATAACCTTTAAATTCTATTACAAAGTTTTCAGTAGCTACAACAATATAACGATAATTATTAATTAATATTACCACAATATGATTATATAAGTAATTATAATCATTTAATATCTATTATACTATATCTATCGTTTGTAGAAATTATTTGAATTTGTACACTATATATGACATTACACGTTATATCAATACTCAAAATATTTTATATGTTATATGATCGATATCATATCATTATACAAGTATAATATCTTAATGATTTATAATGTATATTATATCTTATGAAACATAATTTTAAACTTTATTACATAATTTATAGTAATTACACCAATATATTAACAGTTATTAATTAATACTACCATAATATGATCATATAGAATAATTATAATTAATTAACTTTTTTTCACTCTACAAATATATTATAAATTATAACATTCATTATCATTTTAATTAGAAAACTTATATTTATACAATGATTAAAGGATTTGAAACTTTTTAGGAGACGAGTAATTAATAATTATTATGTATATATTAAATTTAATAAAAGAAAAAAACTTTTGCAACTGATTTTGCAACCAAATAGCTGTTAGGAATAGTGCCCTAGAAAGCCGATTGTATATCCGCTTTGTGCTTTTCCTTATTATAATCACAGACAATCTTTGAATAAAATAACGAATTGAGGCAACACTTCTTTATATGCTCTTGTTTGGTATGCGTTTACTTTAGCTGTGCATGTATGAGAACTCCCCTAATCCTGATGACTTTAGGACTCTACCATTTGGGTGAAATGGTTCATGAAACGAGCCCTATATCACATAAGTCATGATTAGTAAAATACTCCAAGCCGATGAGTCCTACAGACAGTGGGAGTGTCAACCTGACTCCTCTAAGGCTTGCTTGTGGGATCACGCCCTTAAGAAGGACCACCTTGTTTCATGGAGGTGCAAAGTGTATAGTTGATACGTGCGTGATACATGAGGGTGCTTACTTTAATAAGTAAGTTCACTGAGGTGCCTCGTGTGAGAACATTCCTAAATGGGAAAGGAAGTTTCTATTTCAGGAAATGGAAACTTCCAGATTAGAAAATATCTCACGAGTCATTGATGTGATTAATTGATCCTTAGACTTGAGGTTCCTTGTCACTTTATGAGTTAACTCTGTAGTCTTAGGTATAAGCTTTAAAGGGTGTCGCCTTAGACAACTGATTCAAGGCTTATGCTGGGGCTGCATAAGTGATTCATGAAAGTGAATGAGAATCAAGAAAGGACCTACACTTGCATTTGCAAGGTGATCTCTTATTGTGTAAGTCATTCATATGCCATATGGAGTCCTTGGCCAAGGCAGTAGATCAAGACATCAAGAAAAGTGTTTCTTGGATTGAGATCAAATGGATATGAAATGCACTTAGCTTTAAGACCGGATTATTAGGGTTCTGATTATTCCCTTGCCCTAGATCTTGGTTGAGAGATAGTAAGTAGGAGGATTGTATCTCACATGAATCAATGACTTAAAGGTTCTGTCGAATCCGAACATTCCAATTCAGCTAGGGGTTAAACACCTGTTGCTAGACTATGGTCGTTTAATCTGTGGACTGATTAATTAATTAGGGTCACTGCTAATTGAATTGAGAACCTAGAGGGTCACACACAACAACTTGGTTACATGAGTTGAGGCTTGAAAAAGATTAAACGAGTTAATCGGACCAAGAGGGTTCCACACGTGTGAAATCACACATGTGGCTCACGTGAGTGACACGTGTCACTGTGACACGTGTCACACACGTGTGGATATATATATATTATATATATATATGTATTAAATAATTAAATGTGTTAATTATTTAATAGACTTTGGTTTAATTTTGAATTAAAAAGAAAGTCTTATTTTGGAGAAAATAATCTAGTTAATTAATTACGAATTAATTAATTAGATAAAAATAAGTTATTTATTTTATAATAAATAAAGTATAAAATTATCCAAAAATAGTTTGGATATTTTTAGCTCTCTTAAAAGTTGACTTGAATTAGAATTCAAAGTCAAAGTTGGAAAATACTTGATGATCAAGTAATAGGAGAGAGAGGGACCAAATCCTTAGTCCATAAGGACTAGGTTCGGCCGCCCCTCCCCTTTCTTATATATAGGGGAGCTCATGCTCCCCTTTAGAGCTAATTGACAATTCTTTTGGTTCATGTGTTGAACACCTTCCTTTCTCCAAGATTAAATTAGACCCTAGGTTAAGCATAACCACTAACTAGAGAACTAGCATCCTTACTAGTTAGATTGTGATCAAGTTGGTGGACTTTCTCTAGAGACTTCAAGTTAGAAGTTTGAAGATTCGAGCTTTACCAAGGAGAGGGGATCAAGCCGCGGCTTCTTGGGTGGCTTGAAACGCTTCAAGAAAGAACAAAAGAAAAGTAAGTTTTCTATCTTTACGAATTTGGTTACACGATTGCGAGTTCAAGGTCCTTTTGTTGGGAAAATTTTTAAATTCCGCTGCTTTCTGATTCGTGTTTTCCAACAATAGCAACATATATTTTAAAAAGATATTACTTATTTTAATTTTATAAATTATAATAAATAAAAAGATTGTTGCAACCGAAATTCGGTTGCAAAGAGATTATATGAAAATTTTGCAACCGAATTTAAGTTGCAAATTTAACATTAAAATAATTAAATTAATTCAAAACTTTGCAACTGAAATTTCGGTTGCAAAAGTATTTTTGAAATGATTTTTAATAATTTTGCAGCCGAAAATTTTGGTTGCATTTCGGTTGCAATTCTTGTGCAACTGATTTTGCAACCGAATATTCTGTTGCAAATACTTTAACCAGGTTCCATTTTTTAAATTCTTTTTTCAACCAAATTAGCAATTGAAATTCGGTTGCAAAGGATTTGCAACCGAATTAGCAACCTAATTTCTGTTGCAAATACAGTAAAAAATGTTAACCATTCAACTTATCCTTGCAACTAATATTGCAAACAAACTTCGGTTGCAAAAATTTTGCAACCGATTTGGTAACCGAATATTCGGTTGCAAAGCTAGATGGACAAATTTTGGTTTTCAGTTGCAAATTTGGTTACTAAATCGGTCAAATATGCAACCGAAAATTTTCGGTTGCAAAAACCATGTTTTCTAGTAGTGAATCACTTATTATAATGTTTAGTGTTAAGGGTACAATATATATAAGGGTAACTTCCATCCTCTCACCTATATTATTGTGTCAATGATATGGTATGTATATAGGAGTACTTTTGAAGTTTAGTATCCTCTCGGCTCTCACTTTATATGTAATGTGGTTCTGCCGATGTTCACAGATGGGAGACGCATATCAAAGCCCGAATAGTCAAGTAGTCTCTATCACAAAACAACATAGTATTATGGCAAGGAATCAATAAAGATAGTAGCTTTTAACTGATTAAAATGCAGCTTCATTACAAAAATAATGATAAAACAACAATAACAAAGAGGCATTTGTTGAAACATAATTTTAAACAAAAACAACTCAACCTTCTTCTTCTGGAATAATGGGTCAGTCTTAGAAAGCTCAAGAACCAACTTAAATTCATCATTGTTCTCATGCGCTGCTACAAATCACTGAACATGGGATTAGCTGATTAGCAGAAAATTTCTCCATTCTTAAAATAGAAACTAGAGAAATCAGCACCACTAAATTTTTTTTAAAAAATAATAAATCTGTAACACAAAGCAGTCTATTTGTACTAAGGGCAAATACGAACAGAAACAGAAATAAATTAATGAATTTTCATTTCCCCATAATTGATAGTTCTAAACAATCCAGGTATTTTTATGCCATCATCGATAGTTCTAAACAATTGAAAGAAATACAAATGCCCACATGTAGATACAGAAAAATACACATAATAAAAGGTGTTTGTGCGTTTGGATATAATGCCTAAACCACCTAATCCACAGTAAAAAGGATATGCACCAATTCCATCTCACCAACTCCACAATATGTTTCCAAACTATAAAATTCTACTCTCATCAAAAACCAGAAAAACCGACACCTCTGCCAGCTAGTAATCTTGTTGCAATGGCTGCATTTAGGTTAATCTCCTTCCTCCTCATTCTCTCTCTTACTATCTCACGCGCCACCTTCGCCCGAATCCTCCAAGAAGACGATGAGGCCGTAGGCTCCGCTCCTGCTACGCTTCCAAGCGTCTCACCTGGTGGCACCCCCGCAGCTTCCGCCACAACAACTCCTGTAGGCGGCGCCACCACCCCTGCAGGCGCAGCTATCGTTGCAAACAAAAATATTGGAGATGATCACCTGCTCACCTTCTTCATGCACGACATTCTGGGAGGCAGCCGCCCCTCTGCCATCGTCGTGACGGGAATCGTCTCCAACCCAGCGGTGGGCGGGCAAATCCCTTTTGCAAAGCTAAATGGGGCCGTTCTCCCCGTGAACAACGGCATCCCCACCAACAACGCCAATGGCGGAATAGTGAGCAACAACAACATCCCCTTCCTCACCGGTCTCAGTGGCTTCACCTCAAACTTCGGCCAGAACAACAACAACAACAACAACAACAACAACATCATCGGCGGCGTTCCTGGTTTCCCCGTCCTTGACAGCTCGCAGTTTCCGTCGGGCACCACTCTCCAGAAGCTGATGTTCGGTACAATGACTGTTTTTGACGACGAATTGACCGAAGGTCACGAGTTGGGATCTGGGCTTGTTGGGAAAGCGCAGGGATATTACGTATACAGCTCTGAAGATGGGAACAGTCAGACAATGGCGTTCACTGTGATGTTTAAAAGTGGAAGCTATGCGGATAGCTTGAGTGTAGACATTAGGAAGGTTAATATTTAGGGGATATGTTGTAATCCCGTGATTAGCTGTATTTATTCTGTTTCCTTTCTTAGATTAGGCCTCTATTGTATTTATTGGTTCTTGTACATTGTCTTTTGCATTCAGAAATAATAATAATTCCCCAAAACCATGAATCCTTCTAAAGACAACATGGTATCAGAGCGGGCGACGATCCAATAGTTTGGATCCGAACCTTGCTCATCACTTACCGAACCTTTTTCCGGCCATGGTCGAAGATAACCGCAGCAGCAGCACCGGCAAGGGAACGCAGCAGCCCAGCGAATCCCTTGCCACCCAATTAGCCAGCCTACTCAGTAATCTCCAAACCCCACAATCAGATTCAACCCCAAACCACATGCCTCAATCCATATCAATCAATATCAAGTTGAATCAGTTCAATTATTCCCTCTGGTCCAGACTAATAAGAATGGAGATTGGAGGGAGAGGGAAACTCAGTCATCTTACCGGAAATCCGCCACCACCCGCGGTCGATTCCCCGGCATATACAAGATGGGAGCAGTCCGATCTTATAGTTTGTACGTGGCTCTTGCATAATATGGAACCAGAATTAGTCACCGTTTTCGCTGAATATCCATCCGCGAAAACGCTGTGGGAAGGCCTCAACGCAACTTACAGTCAGAGCAGTGATAGTTTTCAGATTTTTGACCTCACGGTTCGGGCAAACAATATGAGACAAGGAACCGAAAGCATCGAAAAATACTACGGTAACCTTCAACGAATCTGGAGAGAAATAGAAGTACGATAACCTAACCCGATGACCTGTGAACGGGACATTGCAGCTTTCAACCGCCTCAGATCCGAGACCCAACTCTTCCAATTTCTCGCCGGGATCGACGATAGATACGAACCAGAGAGACGGGACCTTTTGAAAGAGGATCCACTACCCTCGGTCGAAAAAGCCTATGCCGCCATACGGCGAGAAGGAAACCGGAGAGAGATTTTGGTGGGCCGGAGTACATCATCGACGTCGGACACAGGTGTTGGGGCCAGCTTGATTGCCGGAAGACAAGGACAACCGAAAGCAGCAGCAGGTCGCGGAAGGAGGCCTGATACGCGCACTAATGGGCCGCCAAGGCCACCTCCGGCGACTCCACGGTGGAGCACCACCAACAGCAGCACCGTCGCGAGCGGCAGTCGGGGTACGTCTCCCAACGGACCACCGGAGTGCAGCCATTGCAGGAGGGTAGGGCACACTATAGACGGGTGCTTCGAACTAATTGGTTGGCCGGAGGGGTGGAGAAGCCGCCACCGTGACCGCGCATCACCAGCTTATGGTGCGGCGGCGATGGCCGCAGGTGGTGGAGAAGAGCAGGCGGGGGACGAGAGAACAGAAGAGGGAAATTCCAAAGCAGCAGCGGCGGATGACACAAGAGAAAAAGGGGCTGCTCTTTTAGGTATAGGGCAAGGGTGGATTTTACCATCCTGCCCTCCCACTACTTCTACTTTAAATTTTAACCCCATTTGTAATTTTGCCTCTATGTTTTTTGGTTCTTTCAATTCAGTCCCTAATATTAGAAATGGGTCCTTGGATACTATAAATTGTAAAAAGGACTATATGTTAGACTTAAATGAAACAGGTGCAACACTCCACGTAAGTGGAAACATAGAATCACAGAAATCTCGTTGGATTTTTGATTGCGGGGCCACAGACACCATGACCTTTGATCGGTCGGATCTAACAGACTACAGCAGTGCCTCCCGGGATGGCATTATAACAGCTAGTGGGGGTGTTTTGGATGTACAGGGATCAGACACCATTACTGTTGCCCCAAATCTAAAATTAAAGAATTGTCTCTATATTCCAAATTTATCCTGCAAATTGCTTTCAATAAGTCAAGTCACGAAGCAATTGAACTGCATGTTGGTGATGTTTCCCTCCTTTTGCTTATTGTAGGATATTCGTTCGGGGAAGGTGATTGGGCGTGGTACTGAGGAACGTGGATTGTACTATGTCGACGAGATGGCTCAACAGGGAACTGCAGCACTTGCTCACGGGACAGTGAACCGTCAACAGTGGTTGTGGCATCGTCGACTAGGGCATGCCTCGTCAGGGTACCTTCAGTTGCTTTTTCCCAAATTTTTTCCCAAAGATTGTCAGCTCAATTGTCATACTTGTTCTTTAGCAAAAAGTCATAAGCAGTCGTATCCAGTGTCAAGTTCTAGGTCTAGTACCGTTTTTTCGTTGGTTCATTCCGATGTATGGGGGCCTGCCCCGAACACAACATCAACTCATGGTTTTAAATATTTTGTTTTGTTCATTGATGATTACTCCAGAATGACCTGGGTTTATTTTCTGAAAAATAAAGCTGAAGTTTGTTCTAAGTTTATTGAATTTTATCATATGGTACAAACCCAATTCCAAACCCGCATCCAAGTTCTTAGATCCGATAATGGGGGGGAATATGTTAATTCTACTCTACAACAGTTCTTCCGTGAACATGGGTTAGTACACCAGACATCGTGTCCTCACACTCCTCAGCAGAATGGAGTAGCCGAACGAAGAAACCGACAACTCTTAGAAATGTCTAGAGCTTTACTTATTGAGTCCCGTTGTCCTCAGTTTCTCTGGCCTGAAGCAATAGCGTCCTCAGTATACCTAATTAATCGTTTACCCTCAAAACCTCTTCACTTTGAAACTCCGTTACAATGTCTTGCCAAACAAGTCCGGATACCTTCTCTTCTCAGTCTTCCCCCTCGGGTGTTCGGATGTTCAGTGTTTGTCCATCTCCCTAAGTCCTCACGTACCAAACTAGATCCGTGCTCGGTCAAGTGTGTCTTTGTGGGATATGGGGTTCATCAAAAGGGGTATCGTTGCTACAACCCCTCCTCTCGCCAAATCCATACGACCATGGATTGTGATTTTATTGAGACTGAGTACTACTTTACAGCCCCACTCAGTGGTCAGGGGGAGAGTCAGCAGCAGGATCCACTTAGTGGGGTACTTCCACTCAGTTGGCCAGACATAATCCTAACAGAACAAGTAGGCGGAACCACCGAGCCATCACCTCTCATGGTACAATCCACGAGCCCAGACAACTCCATCACCCATCCGGCGAATACTCCTGAGGTAAGTAAAACAGTTGGTAGTTCGGTTTCTGTTATTCCCTATGATGATAACAGTGCAGGGAGTGGCGATGAACAGGGGGAGACTGCAAGTGATAGGAGTAACGGAGATAGAGATACAGGGAGATATATGTTGCCTCCACGTTCCACGAGAGGTATACCTCCAAAGAGGTATGAGCCAGATCATGTCGGTCGAGCCCCGCGGTACCCGGTAGCCAACATGGTCAGGAACAACATAAGCCCACAAGCCCTTGCTCATACTAGTGCTATTCAGTCCGTCAAAATCCCCAACAGAATAGAAGAAGCACTTAGGGATGAGAAGTGGGTCAAAGCAATGGAGGTAGAAATGGAGGCATTAGAAAAGAGTGGAACTTGGGATACGTGTATCATACCTGATGGAAAAAGAACTGTTGGTTGCCGTTGGGTGTTCACGGTGAAACATCGGGCAGATGGAAGTATTGAGAGGTACAAAGCGAGGCTAGTGGCGAAAGGATATACACAGACGTACGTAATTGATTACTCGGAAACCTTTTCGCCCGTAGCAAAGATATACACCATCAGGGTATTGTTCTCAGTAGCAGCGAACCGAAATTGGCATCTTCACCAGTTCGATGTTAAGAATGCTTTTTTGCACGGAGATCTTCAGGAGGAAGTGTATATGGATCCGCCTCCTGGATTTACTGGGAAATTCAGAAGTAAGGAAGTGTGTAAGTTAAAGAAGGCGTTGTATAGGTTGAAACAGTCACCCAGAGCATGGTTCGGGAGATTTTCAACAGCTATGAGAAAGTACGGCTATCACCAGAGCAATTCAGATCACACGTTATTTATTAAGAGGCGAGGAGAACTGGTAACGTGTTTGATTATTTATGTCGACGATATGATTATCACCGGAGATGATCAAGAGGAAATTGCACAGCTCAGAAGGAATCTGTTCCAAGAATTCGAGATGAAGGATTTAGGGCCGCTGAGGTACTTTCTCGGGATAGAAGTACTACGTTCCAAGAAAGGGATCTACATCTCGCAAAGGAAGTTTGTTCTGGATTTGCTTGCTGAGACAGGGTTGTTGGAGTGTAAGCCAGCAGATACTCCTTTGGTTGTCAATCATGGTTTGAGAATAGTAGAAGGAGAGGGAGAGACAGAAAGAGCACAGTATCAACATTTGGTTGGGAAGCTGATCTACCTGTCTCACACCAGACCGGACATAGCGTATGCAGTGGGCGTACTAAGTCAGTTTATGCATCGACCACAGAGAGCACATATGGAAGCAGCACTCAGGGTATGTAGATATCTGAAGGGCTGTCCAGGAAGAGGGGTTTGTTTCTGGAAACATGGACACGTAGAGATTGAGGCCTATACAGACGCAGATTGGCCAGGTAGCCCAGATGACCGGAGATCGACTTCTGGGTATTTCACATTGGTCGGGGGGAATGTTGTGACTTGGAAAAGTAAAAAGCAGAAGGTTGTGGCACTCTCCAGCCCAGAGGCAGAATTTCGGGGGGTTGCTCGTGGTGTGGCAGAAATCCTTTGGCTGAGAAAATTACTTACAGAACTTGGTATGCCTCCTACTAGAAAGTGCAGATTAATGTGCGATAATCGGGCGGCTATAAGTATATCTGAGAACCCTGTGCAACATGATCGCACGAAACATGTGGAAGTGGATAGGCATTTCATTAAAGAAAAGATTGAGGAAGGTATTGTTGAACTCCCGTTTGTAAGGTCAGAAGATCAGCTGGCAGACATATTGACCAAGGCCGTGAATGGGAGGATATTTGGAGAAGTTTTAGGCAAGTTGCAAATCGGTGATCCGACTTTACAACTTGAGGGGGAGTGTAGACATTAGGAAGGTTAATATTTAGGGGATATGTTGTAATCCCGTGATTAGCTGTATTTATTCTGTTTCCTTTCTTAGATTAGGCCTCTATTGTATTTATTGGTTCTTGTACATTGTCTTTTGCATTCAGAAATAATAATAATTCCCCAAAACCATGAATCCTTCTAAAGACAACATTGAGCTTCTTTGGAGTTCATCGGACGGCGGTGGCGGAGTCACATCTGGCCGTAATGGGTGGCACCGGGAAGTATGTTAACGCTAAGGGTTTTGCTACCGTGAAGACTTTTCCGGCAGGGGCCCAGCACGAGACCGATGGGGTGGAGACGCTGCTGCAGATTACTGTGTATCTTGCTTATTAGTTCTATCTGTTATGAGAGTTGTATGTTTTGTATACTCTGAGGAGATTTGTGTGTGAATTTCTCGTGCTGTTTATAACATTAAAATTCTCTTTGTATGTATACTTGAAGCCTTCAATTTGATTTAGCAAGAAAATATTGGCTCGTAATTTAAGACAATTTTACTTTTTTAAGTTCTATACAATTATTGGTACGTAAATGCATGTTTAATGTTTGCACTGTCTTATTATCGTATATTTATATTTTAGGATTTAGATATTATTAATGGGATACCAAAATATGTGCATTAATTGATTAATAAGAGTATTTAATTAATTAGAGTCATTGTTAACTAAATAATGAACTTATAGGATCACACCCAAATAAATGTGAGTGGCGCGTGAGTGACACGTGCCTTTTTCTGTTAATTTTTTAATGTCCGTTAGTTAAAGAATTGAAATTAAAAAATGTGGAATAAAAAAAAAATGCAATGTGATAAATGTTAAAAGATTAGGAATAAGGACATTTTTAGAGGAAAAAATGATATTTTCTCTTAAAAATATTTTCTCATAACTATGTTGTACCTTGTACGTATATATGTTCCACCAACTCATGAGCTTTCTCATTGTTCATATTTGCAGCTGAAGTATAATTACGTCCTCTGTAAATTACATAAGAAATCCAGAGGACCACCACTCCCAAACCTCGACCACCATTCCCAAACCTCGAATGCAATTTTGCATCTGCAGTATCCTAGTCTTGATTTAGAAAGAAAATATTGGCTCGTAATTAAGACAATTGTACTTTTAAGTTCTATACAAATTGGTATGTAAACTGGTGGCTTGGGCGCTTGAAAATATGGCTGCTCCTACTGCTATTGACCACGAGAGGGTGCAGCAAAAGCAGAACTCGTGGGATGAGTGTCGCTGGCCTAAACCGTATTAGGGCTGGATCAAAATCAATTTTGATGGCGCCGTATTTGCGGATAATGATTCTATTGGTATTGGAGTTGTGGCCCGGGATTCGTATGGGAGTTGCGTTGGATGGGAGACTGATCGCAAGAGGCATTCTATTGATCCTTTAGTTGCTGAAGCCCAAGCGGCACTCTCGGCGGCGCGTTTGGGCCGTGATTTTGGTTGGTCTAAGGTTATTTTGGAAGGCGATTGCTTGAACCTCATTAACTGCATCCAAGGTGGGGAAGATGATCTTTCTTATGTGGGAGACATCGTTGCGGATATTAGGCGCACCTGTAATTGCACTAGAGATCCTTCTACTTGTCATATCTGTTAGAGATCACCTATTTATGGGATGATTGACCACATCCCTAATTGATTTAGATAGGCCTGATTTGTAGGGATTTATTCCCGGATAGTTGTTATATATTTTCCTTGACTCTTGTACTTTGGATATACGAAAATATGATTCTCAATGAATACACAGAAAAGCTTTCCCGAATACCATGTTCTAACATGGTATCAGAGCAGTGTTAGAACCTCTGGGACTCAATACTAATGTCATCATCGTCCCTACCAATCCTGAACCCTAAATCTGTTGAACCCCAACATCAACCAAACATGTCAAACCCAACCGAAACCAATCAAGATCTCTCAATCCAGATAGCAAATCGGTTGAGAAATAAAAATCAAAACCAACAACCCAGGCCTGACTCAGAGAGTTTATCCAACGGAACTCAGGAGAAGGCTGGGCGAAAACACATCCACTCAGACGGTGCTGGAAGCAACGATAGAGCTGGTTACCGGACATCATCACGGGAGAACAGAGGAAACCGACAAGCCAGCGTCGCGATTGACGATGGAAAAATGACCGGAAATATTGGATCAGAGAGTGCCGCTGCAGGTGTCATCCGGAGAGACGCCGGTGCAGCGGCGACGACCATTGGACGGGCTAGCATCGCCTTCACCAGCAGCGTCGGAAATAACAAGAAGGAGGAAAGTGGCGCAACAGGTAAAGGGTTTGAGAATGGTGACTCAAACCCTAAATCCCTTTTTAATATGGTGCCAATTTTTGATAAAAGGTCCCCCAATTCTCAAGAGTTACATATTGGACCCCAGAATTGTGATAGTTGTGCTTTCCACACCGAAACCACTACTAATAGATTCTCAAATTGGATTATCGATTGTGGGGCAACCGATTCTATGACATATGACTCAAGTGATTTAATTGAACCCATAAATCTGAAAAAATCTCATATTGAAACTGCTAATGGAGATTTGGCTATGGTTGAAAAAGAGGGATCAATTCGTATTACTCCTAAGCTGAAATTGAGAAATTGTCTCCATGTGCCCTCTTTATCCTGCAAATTACTTTCCTTGAGCCAAATCACGAAAGAACTGAATTGCGTAGCCCTGATATATCCTCGATTTTGTTTGTTACAGGACATTCATACGAAGGAGATCATTGGGCGTGGTACTGAGCGGGGTGGATTGTATTATGTTGATGAGGTGGAGAACCCGTCTAGAGCTCTCCTTTCAGTTGGAACAGCAGATACGCAACTGTGGCTCTGGCATCGTCGTCTTGGACATCCTTCAGTTGGGTATTTGAGATTATTATTTCCTACTTTGTTCAAGAATAATCAGAATATGAACTTGTCGTGTCAGACTTGTCTTGCTGCTAAGAGTCATAGGACTTCCTTTAAGCCTAATAATACTAGAGTTGAGACTGTGTTTTCTTTGGTACACTCAGATGTTTGGGGGCCCGCCCCGGTTACAAATCAAAGCCAGTTTCGATATTTTATACTATTTATTGATGATTTCTCGCGCACGACTTGGGTATATTTTCTGCGTCACAAATCTGAGGTGTTTGATACATTTGTGGCTTTCTATAAGATGGTGCAAACACAGTTCAATCACAAGATTAAAGTACTTAGGTCAGACAATGGGAGAGAATTTGTTAATCAAGAGATGAACAGGTTTTTTCGAGAACAGGGCCTAATACACCAAACCTCTTGCCCCAACACCCCACAACAAAATGGTGTTTGCGAAAGAAAGAACCGAACCATACTGGAAATAACTCGAGCCCTGTTAACCGAATCCCACGTTCCTAATCAATTCTGGCCTGAAGCTGTTGCCACTGCAACCTATTTGACAAACCGGTTACCCACTAAAATCCTAGACCACAAGACACCCCTAACTGTCCTCCAAACACAAACCAACATACCACCTCATCTCACCCTACCACCTCGGATCTTTGGATGCACTGTGTTTGTGCATATTCCCAAATCTGAAAGAACTAAATTGGATCCCTGCGCAACGAAATGTGTCTTTGTCGGTTATGCCCCTCATCAGAAGGGATATCGTTGCTACAACCCTGTCAGTAAACGTATTCATGTCACTATGGATTGTGACTTTGTGGAGACTGAGTACTTCTTCCTCACCCGGTCCAGTGTTCAGGGGGAGAGACAAAATGAATCCTTGTACTGGCTGAGCTACCCTGATTCAAGCGATCCGATTTCTAACTCTGAGTCAGAGCAGAACAATGAAGACCTCAGTACCACGATCTCAACTCTGCCCAATGATCCTCCTCCGGATGATGTCCAAACCGAGGTAACCGAAAATCTTAACTCCCTCTCTGTTATTCATAATAATATTGATTCCACAAATGCTGCTGATACTGTTTTGGAGAATGTAACGGTGAGTCACAGGTATTCTCTACCTCAGCGAAGCAACAGAGGGATTCCTCCCAACAGATACTCCCCTGATCGTGGATCCCGCACCACCAAATATCCCATAGGAAACATGGTCAGGGGGAGCATGTCCGAAGTCGCTAAGGCTTTCTTTGGGAACCTCTGTGCGGAACAGATCCCTAAAACAGTACAAGAGGCCAAACAAAAGAAAGAATGGGAGGAGGCTATGAGAACAGAAATGGAAGCACTGATAAAAAATGAAACTTGGGAGAAATGCCAACTACCCAGTGGAAAAAAGGTGGTTGGATGCAGATGGGTGTTCACGGTGAAACATAAGGCGGACGGCTCTGTCGAGAGGTACAAAGCCCGATTGGTGGCAAAGGGGTACACGCAGACGTACGGAATTGACTATTCTTAGACTTTTTCTCCAGTGGCGAAGTTGGATACTGTTCGAGTATTACTTTCAGTGGTTGCTAACAAAAATTGGCCCCTCCATCAATTCGATGTAAAGAACGCCTTTCTACATGGGGACTTGACAGAAGAGGTATACACGGAACCCCCTCCGGGTTTCGCAGGAGACTTTGGGAGAAATGAAGTGTGCAGACTCCGCAAAGCCTTGTATGGATTGAAACAGTCACCACGCGCCTGGTTTGGTAGGTTTACCCTGGCTATGCAGCGTCATGGGTACATACAGAGTAACTCTGACCACACCCTGTTTCTGAAAAGACGAGGAGACTTGATCACCTGTTTGATTATCTATGTGGACGACATGATCATAACGGGAAGTGATTCAGAAGAGATAAGCCAACTCAGAGAAAATCTCTTCAAAGAATTCGAAATGAAGGACCTCGGGGGTCTGAAGTATTTTCTAGGAATCGAGGTTCTGCGGTCAAATAAGGGGATCTTCATCTCACAACGGAAGTATGTCTTGGACCTACTAGCTGAAACAGGGATGCTCGACTGCAAACCTGTGGAAACACCGATACAGGTAAATCATAGGTTGAAGATAGAAGAGAATGGGGAGCCAACTGAAAAGGAAAGGTACCAACGCCTGGTTGGTAAACTGATTTATTTATCCCATACGAGGCCCGATATTGCGTATGCCGTGGGGATCGTTAGCCAATTCATGCATCAGCCATAGAAGAAACATATGGAGGCGGTAGAACGGATCATCCGATATCTAAAAGGAACAGTTGGAACAGGAATTATGTTTAGGAGGCACGACCATCTTGACATAGAGGCTTATACTGATGCAGATTGGGCTGGGAACCCAAATGACAGGAGATCCACCTCTGGATTCTTTACACTGGTCGGAGGAAATGTAGTGACATGGCGGAGCAAGAAGCAGAAGGTGGTAGCTTTGTCCAGTGCAGAAGCAGAGTTTAGGGGCATAGCAAAGGGAGTGGCTGAGATAATTTGGCTGAGAAAATTGATGACAGAGATTGGGATGTCACCTTCAGGCCCGAGTTCCCTGAAGTGTGATAATAGAGCGGCTATCAGCATCTCCGAAAATCCAGTCCAGCATGACAGGACTAAGCATGTTGAGGTTGATCGACATTTCATCAAGGAAAAATTGGAGAGTGGTATCATCACGATTCCGTTTGTCAGATCGGAAGATCAGCTGGCTGACATATTGACCAAGGCAGTCACCGGACAGATATTCAAGACAGCGCTGAACAAGTTAATGATTGGCGACTCAATCACTTAACTTGAGGGGGAGTGTTAGAGATCACCTATTTATGGGATGATTGACCACATCCCTAATTGATTTAGATAGGCCTGATTTGTAGGGATTTATTCCCGGATAGTTGTTATATATTTTCCTTGACTCTTGTACTTTGGATATACGAAAATATGATTCTCAATGAATACACAGAAAAGCTTTCCCGAATACCATGTTCTAACAATATCCGTTGAGATTTCTCATAAAACCGATATGGTAAAATGTTATTGATCTGTAAAATTCTGGATTCAATCTATTCCGTGAGAATACGGTAGTAACTAGTAATGAATAATATACCATCGAGTAAACACTTAAATTAATTTATTTTGTTTATTTAACAATTGTAATGTATCTAAATTATTTCGAAAGATCATCTTCCCCACCTTGGAAAGCCCAATTATGGTGGTGTTCGACTCTTTATGACCCTATGACTATTAAGAAGTGATTTCCAAACTCTAATTACCCTTAAATTTTTTGTTGTAATTGCATGCGTCACGCCACAATATGTCGAGGGAAGTTTTTGTAAATTTTCAAACCTCAGGGGAAGTTTGTGTAATCTGATCAAACTTCAGGTTATGCCATTATAATTAGCCCCGTACATAATTACACATGGAATACCAGTCTTCTAGTTTTTCATCACCAAGGGCTTCCATCATTCCTTCAAAAGTAGAACTCAAATCTCCAAGCAAGTCAAGATCAGTTTCCTAGAGTTCCCTTGTCTGAAATAAACATGTAATATAGATTAGAGGAAATTGCTGTTTTAGTCCCGTAAATTACCCACTTTTTAATTTTGGTTCTAACCATTAGGGATTTCGCAATTTCAATCTCATATTGTCTTATTTTTTGCAAATTTCGTCCCACCAATCATATTCCGTTAGATATTCTGTCTCAAATAGCATATTCCGTTAAATCTATTATCATTTCCCCCCTACAAATATTTTATTTTCAATTAAACCCCACAAATATTACATACATATATATTAAACCCATAAATTTAGAAAGACATACAAAAATACCATCTTCCCTACACATCCCACCCCCAACCAACCCACCACCGGCCACCTACACTCAGTGCCGCCTCCGACACCATTACAACCATACTCCCAACAAATCTCCATCGCCGCCACGATCGGTACACGAATATCACAATAAGTCGCTGCCTCCGCCGCCACAACCACCACACTTTCAACAAATCGCCGCCTCCGCCGCCACACCCCCAACAAATCGCCGCCACCACCATCACACCAAGTCCCTGCCGTCACCACACAATTGCATAATTGGGCTTGATTCAGAGACCCATTTTCGAGTCTGTTTATCTTTTCTTTCCTCTTTTCTTGCTATCTGGGCTTCAATGGAGACGCTTCTGAATCTTCAAGCTCTGCTAGCCTTGGTTCTTGGTGGGGATGGGAGAAAGGGAAGGGGTGGGCGGGGCTGTCCTGCCATGTTTGGGGGATGGGGTGGAAGGAGTGATGTTTTTTATTTATTTTATTTATTTTTTTTTAATTTTATATTTTATTTATATATGTGTGTGTGTGTATTTATGCATATAAATTATATATATTTTGTGTGGTTCTTTTTTTTTTTGTTTTTTAGTTATAATTTTATTTTTAGATATATATAAATATGTGTATTTGTTATTATATAATGTTTTCATTATAAATTTAAAAAAAAAAATCATATGGATATATTTTATATTTTTTACTATTGCTTTCTTTTTATAAATTAAATTTTTTATTTATTTATTTGTAATGTTGATAAAAATATGTATACATAATAGATTAGTATAGTTAAATAATTTTTTATTTAAATTAATATATTATTTTGTTTTACATGTAAAATGATTAATATATTAATTTTTAGGGGTTTAAGTGAGAATAAACAAATTTCATAAGGGTTATACTGCAATTATTTTTATTTACAATTGATGGATAATTGACGCTGGGATGAAATTTGCAAAAAATAAGACAATACGAGACTAAAATTGCGAAATCCCTAATGGTTGAGACCAAAATTAAAAAGTGGGTAATTTATGGGACTAAAACAACAATTTCCTCTATAGATTAAGAAAATATTACTTTTATCACGCAGATTGTAATTGAGCAGTATAGAGTTTTACGATATTGCTTGATTGTCATGCTGGATTTCTAGCTCTCCTGAGAAGATCCAGCAATGGAGCTGGCAAACCATAATGGAAGATTTCATGTGTGACGCCCCGAGCTTGGAGTCATCACATCCCCCGCACTAGACCTCAACACGTATATGAAATGGAGAATCCATATACGTGCTAAGAACTAGCGAACGGAAGACACTCAAGACCATTCCTAACTAGGCGGCTCTAGACGGACAGTTGCTAGAGATTCATGCATTAGCGGAAGCGAATTAAACATGTAACTAGAAGCTCAACAACTAGACATATCAAAAGTAATGTGACAAATAATTTAGTATTACATCACATGCCAGTATCATTCTAACAAAACTATACATAAAAGCATCAAGATTAGGACTCGATCAAAATAAAGATAGACGACCCGTCGCCTAGTCGACTCCTAAACCTGCAATCAATACAAAACGGACAAGAAGGAAAGAGAAAGAGGGTCAGTCAAGTGACTGGCGAGGGATAACAATATATAAGTTATAATTAATGCAATAATAAGAGATGCAATGCACAATAACAATAACAATAACACTTCGCCTCGACCGGATATAGCCCATGTTACAATACAATCATTTCCATTACGACAATAAGACGTATATCGGGTTAAGGGTTTTCAAGTAATCAATGGGTACCGAGTTATACCCGTTCTCCAACCTTACTTCACAATACAAGAACAATAACAAGTCAAGAAACCATCCTTCCTCCTCCGGGTGATAGAAGGGTTAATTACGCCCTAACCATCCAAGAACACGCGAGACATAGCCCATTTCGGTACTATGCTCCTTCGGCCAAAGCCGGTCACAGGTAATACGTGATATCCACTACCTCCGAAGATAGCACGTACACCCGTAGAGGTCGCAGAGTAGGTTTATTGTCAGCCCTATGCTTTCTTGGATTCCCTAAGCCACGTTGCCTCGGGCCCAACAATCACAAGACAAGCACTCGTTATGCAATGCATGCAAGATACATTTTCAATTTTCAATCAAGATTCATGAACGCACGCCCAAGAACATATATGTATAACTCATTTGGTATTAGAAAACCATTTCTGGTAAAACCGGGAAAATAGTAGGCAATGGCTTATTTAATACATAATACATATATGTATAATAGGTCGGGTAAGGAACAATCAAATCGTGCAAGCCATAGTATCGATATAGTATTGATTACAGCAAGAGAATAACCTCACCTTGGCAACCTCGATAAAAGATAACCAAACAAGATACGTATCAATCCACCGGGTTCTTAGAAAGGTCACCTTAAATTTGGAAGATATGAACTTGAGATGAAGATGTGTGGATATGGTGATGGATCGTGCAAGAGGGAGCAAGGAAGAAGGAGAGAAAAGCTTGTCTTGTATTCTTGCAATTCTTGGAATAAAATGGAATGAAATGGAAGACATGATATTTTATAAAATTATCCAAACATTAATTGTATGACATGAGTCATAAAGTATTTCTTGACTTTAGGATGCAAATTTAATTAGCTATCCTTTATGTTATAAAGTTTATACAATTGAATGATCATACTCTTGAATTAATAATATCTAGGCCAAATAAAATTCAATTAAGTACTCATAATTTGCAAATTTGGCAATCAAGGACAAGTAGTTGGCAATTAATATATCGAATGAATATAACATATTTTCTCGAACGTTCACACACATTTTACCTGTTCCAAAAGACGGGGCGTTACAATCTTTCCCCCCTTCAAAGAATCTGTCCTCAGATTCTATGGATTGGTCACGACATCAACATTTATAACAGCTAAGCATAAAGAAGCAACAATAGCATGCGCAATAAATGAGCGTACAACACTCGGATCATACAATGTATGAATGGCATGTCATGCATGTATGTGGTACATTTTACCACGGCGGTAGAATTGATCTTAACAACCTCATCATCTCCACCCTCCCACACATAAGCTCGGCCGTGCACTACCGGTTTCTTGTTCTTCTTCTTTGGACAGGTCTCGACAGTGTGCTCTGTATGACCACAAACTAAACATTTCCCCAACTTCAACCAACAATCATCCTCCAAGTGCGTAGGCTTTCCACAGAACCCACATGGAGGAAATTGGGGCTTTCCTTGATTGGGTGCAGGCGCCTCAGCTAGGCGTGGCTTCTTCTCATTATCTTAGACTGGTTGCGCCTGCTGCAGGGGAAGTTTTTTGGTCCCTGACCCAGATCCTGAACCAGAATATGCTCCTTCCCTTCGAAGCTGAGCTTTTTGAGCTTCAATCATGGCTGCTTTACGGGTTGGTTTCTCCCAACTATCAACATTCCGACCTAGCAATTCCTTTCGTATATCGTGTCGAAGCCCACTCACAAACTTATTGCTCTTGCGAATCTCATCTGCCGTAATGTGTCGGGCATACGGAACTAGTCGATTAAATTCAGCAATATACTCCTCTGCGGAATGATTGCCTTGCTTTAGCTCCATAAACTCTACCTCTCTTCGATCCCGAGCCACTCGAGAAATGTATTTAGCCCGAAACTCTCTAGTAAAGACCTTCCATGTAACCTGAACTCCTTATTGATCGAGCCTAAGCTGAACTTCCTCCCACCAATCATAGGTTGCATCTTGTAGAAGATGAATAGCACACCTAGCCATCTCTACCTCAGAGCAAGGACATCTCTGAAAAATTCGGGTAATCTGCTTAATCCAGTGCTCGGCCTGAATATCATCTGTAGTGCCAAAGAACTGAGGTGGATTATTTCTTTTAAACTTCTCATAGGCCGAGGGTGCTTGTCCTTGGAGATACTGAAGAACAGCAGCAGCTATAGCATCATTTGCATTTACCGGTGCTGGAGGAGGAATAGGGTTCTGAGGAACAGGAGGAGGAGGAGCTTGCCCTTGCAACGCAGGAGGTGGAATTTGCTCATCAATGTCACGTAAATATCTACGTGGAGGCATTGTCCTGTAAAACAGACTTGAATTGATATGCATGAGGATTAATATGCACATAGTGAATTTAAAGCAAAATTAAGATAATAATTCAATAACAAGACAAGCAAGAGCACATTATTCTTATGCCGAGCAACCTAGATCGACAGACACGACACTAGAGCCCGGTTGTTGCAACCTGGAGCTCTGATACCACTTAAAGATGTGACGCCCCGAGCTTGGAGTCATCACATCCCCCGCACTAGACCTCAACACGTATATGAAATGGAGAATCCATATACGTGCTAAGAGCTAGCGAATGGAAGACACTCAAGACCACTCCTAACTAGGCGGCTCTAGACGGACAGTTGCTAGAGATTCATGCATTAGCGGAAGCGAATTGAACATGTAACTAGAAGCTCAACAACTAGACATATCAAAAGTAATGTGGCAAATAATTTAGTATTACATCACATGCCAGTATCATTCTAACAAAACTATACATAAAAGCATCAAGATTAGGACTCGATCAAAATAAAGATAGACGACTCGCCGCCTAGTCGACTCCCAAACCTGCAATCAATACAAAAAGGACAAGAAGGAAAGAGAAAGAGGGTCAGTCGAGTGACTGGCGAGGGATAACAATATATAAGTTAGAATTAATGCAATAATAAGAGATGCAATGCACAATAACAATAACAATAACACTTCGCCTCGACCGGATATAGCCCATTTTACATTTCAATCATTTCCATTACGACAATAAGGCGTATATCGGGTTAAGGGTTTTCAAGCAATCAATGGGTATCGAGTTATACCCGTTCTCCAACCTTACTTCACAATACAAGAACAATAACAAGTCAAGAAACCATCCTTCCTCCTCCGGGTGATAGAAGGGTTAATTACGCCCTAACCATCCAAGAACACGCGAGACATAGCCCATTTCGGTACTATGCTCCTTCGGCCAAAGCCGGTCACAGGTAATACGTGATATCCACTACCTCCGAAGATAGCACGTACACCCGTAGAGGTCGCAGAGTAGGTTCATCGTCAGCCCTATGCTTTCCTGGATTCCCTAAGCCACGTTGCCTCGGGCCCAACAATCATAAGACAAGCACTCGTTATGCAATGCATGCAAGATACATTTTCAATTTTCAATCAAGATTCATGAACGCACGCCCAAGAACATATATGTATAACTCATTTGGTATTAGAAAACCATTTCCGGTAAAACCGGGAAAATAGTAGGCAATGACTTACTTAATACATAATACATATATGTATAATAGGTCTGGTAAGGAACAATCAAATCGTGCAAGCCATAGTATCGATATAGTATTGATTACAGCAAGAGAATAACCTCACCTTGGCAACCTCGATAAAAGATAACCAAAACAAGATACGTATCAATCCACCGGGTTCTTAGAAAGGTCACCTTGAATTTGGAAGATATGAACTTGAGATGAAGATGTGTGGATATGGTGATGGATCGTGCAAGAGGGAGCAAGGAAGAAGGAGAGAAAAGCTTGTCTTGTATTCTTGCAATTCTTGGAATAAAATGGAATGAAATGGAAGACATGATATTTTATAAAATTATCCAAACATTAATTATATTGTATGACATGAGTCATAAAGTATTTCTTGACTTTAGGATGCAAATTTAATTAGCTATCCTTTATGTTATAAAGTTTATACAATTGAATGATCATACTCTTGAATTAATAATATCTAGGCCAAATAAAATTCAATTAAGTACTCATAATTTGCAAGTTTGGCAATCAAGGACAAGTAGTTGGCAATTAATATATCGAATGAATATAACATATTTTCTCGAACGTTCACACACATTTTACCTGTTCCAAAAGACGGGGCGTTACATCATGGTTCTTTGAGAGCCATGTCCCGCGAACCATATGGGAGCTCCATTCTGGTGCGGGTGGTCCATTTCCCGATTCTTCATCCTCAGCTGTTTCAAGATCTGATATCAGAAACATAAAAAGTGGGCTTACTTAAGGGAGTGTTGTGAACTCTAAAAACAAAACTGGTTTTCTTCTTTTAGTTTAAAATAAGTAGAAATACAGTGTCTTGCTTTGCTGCTTCTGCTTAAAATAAGCATCCATTACTATTAGCAAATTACATATATTCAACTTGTATTGCAATTCTTAGTTACACAAGAAAATATTGTTCAAGAAATGTACCAAGTGGATATCATCATATGGATTATCCCTTTCGGTAAGAAGCCATAGAAAGGTAGTAGATGAGAATTGGAGTAGTTGTTGTAACAAAGAACGCATTGTTCTCCCGAACAGCATGTTCTTGATAAAGGATTCCAATGAATTTGTAGTTGCATCTATTCTCCCATATCTGTTATAAAAAAAGAAAATGAAGAACATAAAAACAAATGAAGCACATACATATCCTGTATTTGAGATATAATAAATTACCGACTGACTGAGAAAGCCAGCAAAAGGAATTAACCATGTTCTTAGCTTTCCAGTTTCCATCAATGAAGATAACCTTAATGCTATTTGAGTACCATAGCTCACAAGCCCACAGAAATTACTCCCATGTGTAGAACTTTGCTGGAAATATATCTGGATAACGTTAGCATAACGCAGGAAATAACTCGTCATATTGCAAGCACAAGTGCTGAAACAAAAGAAAATAGAAATTAAAATATTATCATAAAACATTTATTATAGAAAATTCACTTTCTTTTATTATCCAATTCATACCTTAATAGTGAACTTTATATCAAATAAATATACTTTTTACTCTTCTCCTAGATACAAATAGTTGTTCGTGATACCTCTTTAGCTCGAATAATCTGTTCAAGCAACAATGTTCCATCTAAAAACATGACAGCCTCGATTCCAAAGCTCAATCCTGAATTCTGAGGGAAACAAAAAGTATTTTAATGGCAATCTACATATATTAAGCTCGTAAATGCAGTTGAAAAAAGATTACGACTTACCTCTGTTAAAGTGTATCGAAATACAATTTAAATCGGGAACTCTTCTTGTGTTTCTTCTTCATGCACCACAAAAGCAACAATGCCTCCGCAGAAATATCGTCAATTTTTTGAAAAATAGGAAACTGTCATCAAGAAAAGATTTTAAAATAATGTCCACCCCACTTAAGCTTAACCTTGATTAAGTTAAAAGAAAAATAGATATAAAAAGGACAGCATAGCAAGTCTGACAATAAACCGATAACATTACCATATCAGAGTCTCATACAAAAGCTCCTCAGAGATGATGACAGATAGAGGGATCGCTAATGCAATATCCCCAACTTTTAGGTCTTCAAAACACACACACCAAAACAGGGAGAAAGAGGTGCACGCACGAGCAATTTCAAGTTTCGTGTTTACTCCATTATTGAGGCACCAATCTAACAGTCATTTTTCCTTTTCAGAAATGGAGCCTCGAACTATTTTCGTCCCTTCACTATCAACAGCTTCATCTCGTAAATTCTTCTTTATGCTTTGCAATGCTTGGTTTTGACTGCAGATGGACTTACCGATAGCTTAAATTATTGAATGGAAAGCTTCCAGGTCATTCCTCGGCGTATTAACATCCCCTACATTAACTATATCTCGAGCTCCTCCGAAATAAAGCTCGACCTGGACTATTCAGAAAACTGCCTTAAATTGAAAATACAAGATGTGTAACTATATTCTTGAATAGTGTAAAAAGTTACTCGAGTTTTCCATGTCAAAAATCCTGTGAGAAAGGTTACCTCACTGAAATTTATAATTTGTTAGAAATCAAGAGGGGGTGAATTGATTTATGTGTAATTTTCGGGCACGATGTTTGTTTAGTCAACACACTGAGCTAACAAGCTCCGTTACAAGTATCAGAGTGAGTCTTGGCTTGGATCAATCTTCTTGAGGTATCAAGACAAAGATCTTGACAGATGCTATAAGCACAAGTCTTGGACACAAATATTTCACAGTCCAGATAATACCAAAGGTACAATCTTTGTACCAGTCAGAGCAAAGCTTTGAATCTTTCACAGCTCCAAGATCTGACAGATGATAAGATCAATAACGACAATGCTTGGATAACTTAATAGCTCAACAAAGGAGCTGATGAAGTATATTAAAGTGTCTCAGAGATTTAGCTCAATCATAACAATCATAAAACTCGGCTTCACACCAAGATATTTTAACCACTTTATGATTGTATCTTCAAGTAACTCTTTCACAACTCAGAGATGTCAAATAATGCAGATCAAGTGAGTTACTGAAACATAGAAATTAGCTCAACCAAGAGCTTAATAAGTCTCAAACAGGATAAAGAGAATTAGGAACAAGAGACACAAGATTTAGAGAGGTTTGGCCTCCAAGGTTGTGTAAAACACTAACCAAGAAGATTAATCCTCTACCTAAGGTTGTTAAGCTTAGGATTTTCAACGGGTCACTTTGATAGAATGAAAGAATACAAAATACAACACAAATAGAGTCTATTCGGTACCCTCAGCAAACTAAGGTCCGGTACAATACGAACCAAACTCTAAGATTCCCAATCTTCTTGTAACACTACCCACCAAAAGACACTAACTCTTTTATCAGGTGTAAACAAAGTAGCAGCAAACAAAGAACGGAAGAATCATTTTTTTTTTGTGTTGAAGATGATCCTTATTTATAGCTTAAGCAATGTGACCATTGAGTCCACTTTGTAATTTCAAACTGGGCACATCTTCCAAGATGTTTTGTACCAGTTCAGTCTTCAATTAGATGCAAGTGGGAGAGAGAGAGATGCTCCACTAAGTATCCGTTAGTGATACCTGCATGGGGAAATATTCAAATCAATTTTAAGTTCAAGAATAATAATATTCAATCCCTTGAAACCTGTGCAACATATTTAAGCTGATTTATTTTTTAGTGATCTGTTCGAATGATCCGTTCCAGTGAATGCTTCCATGCAACACTTTTTGTTGATCAAATCAAAACATTGTATGTTCAACATAATTCTAGCTTGTTGAAGCAATATATTCAAGTAATTTTTGAGCTGATCAGGATTGGATGAGCTTTTAACACAGATGGGAGACGCCAAATCAAAGCCCGTATCCCCAAGTAGTCTCTATCACAAAACAACATAGTATTTGATAACTCGTTAATTCGTCATTTTTATAATTGAATTAAGTCCCGAATTATAATTGAATTGATATTATCTTGAAAAGAAATTGATGCTTTGTTGTTTATATTGTAGAATCGGGGCTTGAAGGAGAAATTAGTGCAAAATTGATCTTTTTATGAAGAATAATTATTTGGGTCCAAGTGGGAATCAATTTGAAGTTATGCATGCATGCACGTTTTAGTGGGGTTGATTTGTTTAATTGGAGTGGGCTTCATTTGGGTTCTTAGTTTTAATTGGGAATTGGCCACGTGAGGTATGCCTTGCAATTTAATAGTGTTTGGGTTGACTTTCTTGTTAATAATTGGGCCACGAACTTAATTAATTGGAGAGGCTCATGCCTCATGTTGCTTTGTGGTGGGCTGCACTTATATTATGGGATTTAATGTGGGGAGGCCCACATTGTGTGTTAACTCTTGGAGAATAAGCAACTGAGTCCAATTTAGACAAGAAATACACTCCTAATTTCATGAGGATTCGGGAACTTGGAAGTTATTTATTTAAGTGACAGCAGCTCTTTGAAGAAAATCACGTAACACTTTGGAGAGGAGGTCTTGGACAGCAACTTCACGCACGTCAAGGAGATTTCGGCATCACGAGTTCTTCGTTCTTAGTTTAATTATTTCGCTTTTTAATTTATTTACGTTAAAGAATTCTTTATTTTTTTTTATGAATTTTAGTAGCTAAGCTTTTAATTATCTAGCTAGGGATTATAGATTCGATTTGGATATTGTGAGACCTAATCGTTTTTATTAATTCATGTTTATTTAGGCATTTATCTTATCTCCGTGTTTCGTGTTTATTGTGATTAGGCAATTTCGGGATAGTGCACGATCTCTAGGTTGTTTAATTGCATATAGCCATTCATGATGCTTGAAGTGCAGTAAAGTTGATTGATAAATTGTGGTAAATTAGTGGCAGGGTCTTAGCGATAACATTCCTCGTTCACTAAGGGATTTGATAATCTAATTTAAATCTTGCGTGTGTCACGACTTGGTTGATTAGGGTTGGTGTTTTTATGGTTCTTAATGCTGCGAATTCATTAAATCCTGTCGAGTGTCTCTAGGGGTTGTGAATTTGTTAGGGAAGATAACTGTCGAGTGTCTCTAGGTTATCCGATTAATTCAGTAAAAACGAGGTTGAGTCGAGTGTCTCTATCAACTATAGCCAATCTGTTTGAATAACTTGACTTTATCCTTGAGTCGATGATCAATATAACAATTCGAATCGAATATCCCTGGCTAGGTAATTCTCCCTCTAATTGATTTAATCCTACGTGATCTTACTTGTTTAGTTTTAATTAGTTTTTAATTCTTGTTAGTTTATTTTAATTGCATACCTTAGTTTTAATAATTCAAAACCCCCCTCTTTTAATTGTTGCTTTTCGTGAATTCCTTGCGATTGTTAGAAATAAATCAACCAGTCTCTGTGGATCGATCCTGTTTGCACTATACTCTGTGTTTTGTCGTTAAATAGGTATTTTAATTATTTTTGACGGATTCGACACCTGTCAAATTTTGGCGCCGTTGCCGGGGACTGTGTTTTTAATCGATTTAATTTCTTTTCAAGAACAGGAGCATTCACGGAAAGGACGATCATCCAACAATGTTTGCGAATGCACAACAGTTCAACAATTATGCAAACATTCCACAACAGGTTAACGAGGTCAACTCTTCACCTTTTGATGAAATTAAGAATATGATAAGTGTTTTGGCTTCTAACCTTGGTGCAGGTGTACCCCAAGTAGCGAAGGTCTGTCAATTGTGTGCGAGTACGTTGCATCCCACCGACGCGTGTCCATCCCTTCAAGAATCCCCTTTCGAAAATGTGGACCCTTTCGGATATCAACCTCCGATGTACAATCCATACTCCAACATGTACAATACCGGATGGTATGATCAACCCACTATGAGTTATGCACCGAATCCACCAAACTTCCAAAACTTTGTACCTACACCTCCACAACCCCAACAACTAATCCCTCAACCGTACCCATCTTTCAACCCACAAGCTGATCGGATTGAAAACTTGGAGACCTCAGTTAAGAACTTGGAGACCCAATTGTGTCAAATTGCAGCCTCATTGAGCAGATTAGAGAATCAACGGAAACTTCAATCACAAATGGAGGATCAGAGGCAAAACATGAGTGCAATCACGATCCTAAGTGATGAGGAACTGTCTTCCCCAGTGGAGAAGACCAAAACTCGACATAACAGAGCAGAAACTGATCAGACGAGCGACTTGACCGTTAAGCGTGACCACGCCTTAGGCTCCAGTCGCGACAGAGAGTCAGAAATTAAAGTCCAGCCTAAGCCATGGGTGGAACCACCACCGTTTCCAGAGCGCCTGATCCAAGCAAGAAAAGAGAAGGAGGAGCAAAGTATATTTGAGACCTTTCGGAAGGTTGAAGCCAATATTCCTTTGTTGGATGCAATCCAACGACTCCCACGACATGAGAAATATCTTAAGGAACTCTGCACCACCAAAAGGAAGCTAAAAGGTAATGAAATCCTAAGTGTTGGAGAGAATGTCTCCGCCGTTTTACAAAAGAAATTACCTCCTAAGTGCGGAGACCAAGGTATGTTTTCAGTTCCATGTAAAATTGGCAAGACTGAGATTAAGAAAGCAATTTGTGATTTAGATGCGCCCATTAATATTATGCCTCTATCTGTTTATTCATCACTGAATCTTGGTCCTTTGAAAGATACAGGTATCACAATTCAGTTCGCTGATCGATCTATTGTGTATCCAGATGGAGTATTAGAGAACGTACTCGTGCAAGTTGATGGATTAGTCTTTCCTGCTGATTTTTATGTGATTTATATGGAGGATGAAAGTTCTTTGAGTACTTCTGATATTTTACTTGGGCGACCTTTTCTCAGTACTGCTAATGCTAAAATAGATGTTCAAGAAGATTTATTGACTCTAGAATTTGATGGTGATATTGCAAAATTTAATATTTATGAGTCAAGTAAAGATCCTAATGAATCATCTAATGTTTTAAGTGTTGATGTGATTGAAAACCCAAGTAATGAAATTTTTGAGCCTAATAATGTGGACAAGCTAAGTTTTGAATCTTTTCAAAATTTGGTAGTTGAAAATTTTGAGAGTAAGCCGAAACATGCTGCTTTGTATGATGATATCTATGATATGGTTATTCCATTAGAGCATGTTAAACCTCTAAGTAAAAAGGCTTCAAATTTGAAATTATTCAATGACTTAGCTAAACTGAATTCTTTCGTTTTGCAGACACCGATTGAGGAACTCGAGAAGTTTATGGATAATCTGGGTTATACATTCAAGGAAGGAGAAAAATTTGCAGATTCAAAGCCTACACGAGCTAAATTTCTGGATGACCAGTTTTTCGAGCCACGTGACCATAAGAAGTGGCCACGCTCTGAGGTCACGCGCTGGTATGCTGATATTATTGATTATTTGACTACTACCTTCCTCAGATCTCATATCTTTTTCGAGTTCAGGAATCTTAGAGCAATCATTAGTGATCTTGGTGAACATTGCTACAAACGGTTGATGGAGCCTTTGATGAAAAAGTATCAAGCCACGTTGCGAGTCTCTTCAAGTTACCATCCCCAATCTAAAGGACGCAATGGACTAGAAGATTTAGCTCCACACAGTAGAGGGGATTTGTATGGAGGGTGTACCTCCGTTTGAGGAGCACTTTAACAAGTCTTGTCGAGCCTAAGACATAAAACAAGGGCGCTATTGGGAGGCAGCCCAAGTTTTGGCGGTTTAAGCGCCATTTTCTTCTCTCCGTTTCTCCTTTTCTTTTGTTTTTTTTTGGTTCTCGTGGTGTTTCTGTTGATTTTCTGCCCTTTGCTGTCTTGTAGGCTCGTGTAACTTGGTCCAGATAGTGCTGATATGCTGCTGATAACTGCTGTCAATTTTTCTGCTAACATGACCCTTAGGCGTGACCACGCCTAACAGCCACGCCACTTCCAGAATTTCAAATGAGATGGGGAATTTACATGTCCAGATGCCCTACCTTCCCAACCTGAACTTCAGGGAAGTCCTCTTTACTCTAGATCTTGATTTTTAATGCCTTGAGGACAATGCATGATTTAAGTGTGGGGGGATACACTAGTGCTAGAACTGAAATTTTTTGAATTTTTTGTTTTTGTGGCTGAACTTGCGATTTTACTTTGAACTTGAGGATGTTGTTAATTGTGGAAATATTTCTCCCGTTTTGAATACTTTCTATTAGGTTTGATTGTTGAATTTTGCTAGAACGAGTTAGGCTTGTTCAATGCATGAAATTTGTGTGAAATTTGATAAATTAGTATAATCTTATACCCTCATTTCTTGCGCACTATTGAATGAATTAATGTTCTTTGCTTAGATAGAAAGGTCTTTGATTTTCAAATTAGTCTAAAAATTGATTAGAATGCATCTTAGCTCCTTTCGAGGCGAAATTTTTAGTTAACGATTGATTTGGGAAGTGACTTAGGCGATCGTTGTCGGTGGTAAGCCTTTCCTTGATCTTTTCACAAATAAAATTATCCCGTTTGACCCCGCTGAGCCTGAATGTTGTGTAAAATTCTTTTTAGCCACGTTACAAGCCGATGCACAACATTATTTTCCTACCTTACTTTGAATCACACTTTGCTTGCTCATTTTGGGTATGAATTTTTAGATGTCTTTAGACTCCTTGTTATCCTTGGTGCTAGAAGAGAAAAACAAAAAAAAGTTGAGAGATTGTGCAATGTTGAAAATAAAGAAAAAAGGGAAAAAGAAGTCAAGAAAGAAAAATGAGCAAAGAGAAAAAAAAAAAAAAGAAAAAAAAAATAGTAAGAGTGTGTTTTGAGTAACAAAAATTAGAAGAAAAAAAGAGGGAAATTAAGTTGTAATAAGGGGAGTCCGGTAGATGAGAAGGGAATTACCACATAAAGTGTGTAAGCTTGGTGTGGTAAGTCACTAAATTCCAAATTTTCCTAACCTTTAACCCAAGCCTTACATTACAAGCTCGAAAGACCTAACGATCTCGAGTCATGAGTTAACTACATTAGTGGAGATTGGAGTAAAGGATGCATTCGAAGTCAATAATTGGTACTTAGGCGAAAATCATAGACTAATCAATCTAGTGTTTGTACATTCTTTCGTTCAATTCACACTACATTACACGAGGGTATGCTATTTATACTAATTTGTTGAATTTTGTGCAATTGAGTAGTGTGTTGATGAGCTAGACTTGTTTAGGCGAGAATTCGATGATTGCCTTTGTGATTGTATTTGATGGGTAGTATTATTTCCATTTGATTTTCATGATTTCTCGAGGACGAGTAATGAACTAGTGTGGGGGGATTTGATAACTCGTTAATTCGTCATTTTTATAATTGAATTAAGTCCCGAATTATAATTGAATTGATATTATCTTGAAAAGAAATTGATGCTTTGTTGTTTATATTGTAGAATCGGGGCTTGAAGGAGAAATTAGTGCAAAATTGATCTTTTTATGAAGAATAATTATTTGGGTCCAAGTGGGAATCAATTTGAAGTTATGCATGCATGCACGTTTTAGTGGGGTTGATTTGTTTAATTGGAGTGGGCTTCATTTGGGTTCTTAGTTTTAATTGGGAATTGGCCACGTGAGGTATGCCTTGCAATTTAATAGTGTTTGGGTTGACTTTCTTGTTAATAATTGGGCCACGAACTTAATTAATTGGAGAGGCTCATGCCTCATGTTGCTTTGTGGTGGGCTGCACTTATATTATGGGATTTAATGTGGGGAGGCCCACATTGTGTGTTAACTCTTGGAGAATAAGCAACTGAGTCCAATTTAGACAAGAAATACACTCCTAATTTCATGAGGATTCGGGAACTTGGAAGTTATTTATTTAAGTGACAGCAGCTCTTTGAAGAAAATCACGTAACACTTTGGAGAGGAGGTCTTGGACAGCAACTTCACGCACGTCAAGGAGATTTCGGCATCACGAGTTCTTCGTTCTTAGTTTAATTATTTCGCTTTTTAATTTATTTACGTTAAAGAATTCTTTATTTTTTTTTATGAATTTTAGTAGCTAAGCTTTTAATTATCTAGCTAGGGATTATAGATTCGATTTGGATATTGTGAGACCTAAACGTTTTTATTAATTCATGTTTATTTAGGCATTTATCTTATCTCCGTGTTTCGTGTTTATTGTGATTAGGCAATTTCGGGATAGTGCACGATCTCTAGGTTGTTTAATTGCATATAGCCATTCATGATGCTTGAAGTGCAGTAAAGTTGATTGATAAATTGTGGTAAATTAGTGGCAGGGTCTTAGCGATAACATTCCTCGTTCACTAAGGGATTTGATAATCTAATTTAAATCTTGCGTGTGTCACGACTTGGTTGATTAGGGTTGGTGTTTTTATGGTTCTTAATGCTGCGAATTCATTAAATCCTGTCGAGTGTCTCTAGGGGTTGTGAATTTGTTAGGGAAGATAACTGTCGAGTGTCTCTAGGTTATCCGATTAATTCAGTAAAAACGAGGTTGAGTCGAGTGTCTCTATCAACTATAGCCAATCTGTTTGAATAACTTGACTTTATCCTTGAGTCGATGATCAATATAACAATTCGAATCGAATATCCCTGGCTAGGTAATTCTCCCTCTAATTGATTTAATCCTACGTGATCTTACTTGTTTAGTTTTAATTAGTTTTTAATTCTTGTTAGTTTATTTTAATTGCATACCTTAGTTTTAATAATTCAAAACCCCCCTCTTTTAATTGTTGCTTTTCGTGAATTCCTTGCGATTGTTAGAAATAAATCAACCAGTCTCTGTGGATCGATCCTGTTTGCACTATACTCTGTGTTTTGTCGTTAAATAGGTATTTTAATTATTTTTGACGGATTCGACACCTGTCAGTATTGTGGCAAGGAATCAATAAAGATAGTAGCTTTTAACTGATTAAATGCAGTTTCATTACAAAAATAATGATAAAACAACAATAACAAAGAGGCATTTGTTGAAACATAATTTTAAACAAAAAAAACTTGAACCTTCTTCTTCTGGAATAATGGGTCAGTCTTAGAAAGCTCAAGAACCAACTTAAATTCATCATCGTTCTCATGCTGCTACAGATCACTGGACATGGGATTAGCTGATTAGCAGAAGATTTCTCCATTCTTGAAACAGAAACTAGAGAAATCAGCACCACTAAATTTAAAAAAAAAAAAGAATAAATCTGTAACAGAAAGCAGTCTATTTATATTAAGGGCAAATACGAACAGAAACAGAAATAGATTAATGAATTTTCATTTCCCCATAATTGATAGTTCTAAACAGTCCAAGTATTTTTATGCCAAAATCGATAGTTCTAAACAATTGAAAGAAATACATATATGCCCACATGTAGATACAGAAAAATACATATAATACAAGGTGTTTGTGCGTGTTAGACTAAGGTTTACCTTATCAACTCCATGGCGGAAAGTGACAGCGGGAGAGTTGAGCAGACAGTCTGTAGCGGTTGAGAACTGAAATTGAAGTCAGGTGTACTGAAGTCGTGTTACCAGCTCTAACTCGTGCTCTGTCGGACACGATTAATGAGAACTTAAGTGGGAAGGGAATGGAAGACGACTATACGAGGACTTTAAATTAAGTATCGAGAATTGTTTCTTATGGGTCATTTTCATTTGGGCTGAAATTTTATTTAGTGGGCATGGGGTAGCTGAAAATAGGCCTAATTAGTATGCGGTCCATATTTAACTTGTTCAAAGTGCTTCGCTTTGTTTTTCTTGTTAAAGAAATTTTAGGTTGAAGGGATAACGCTCTAGTCCAAGGTATGAAATATTTTCACTATCAGCTAGCATTTACAAAGAACTTATATTGTATCTCCCCTCATAAAGATAAGAGGGGTTTGACCCTAGAACCTGGTCAAGATCGAAGTCTTTAATTGATTTGAACAATTTGAGAGGTGAAAAGGTGTTCAAAACTCAAAAAATGATTTGAGAATCGTTTTGAGTATACTATCAAATATAAAAAAGGTACGGTTTGAAAATTTGTTTTTACAACGGGAATAGTAATTTTCCAAAAGGTAAAATCTTTATAAAATAAGTTAAGGTTTGAATTAGAGCTCGGAAAAAGTATCAAAATTATAAAAATAAATCAATGATCATCATTTGACTATGATATTGAATAGGAAAAGTTGAACAAGTAAGAAGTTGCTAACTGTGTGAATAATAATTAAGGGGTTTCATGAGCCATTTTTTATACTAACAGAGTTAGGATGAGAATCAGGGTTCATGGAGGATATTAGAAGTCATGAAATAATAAGAGAATTCATTTGACTATAATATTGGACAAGAAAAATTGTTTCTAGTGAAACCCTAATTTTTTGTGATGAACATTTTGTGCCAAAATTGTAATTTTAATTTTTAAATTCCCGAAATGGTTCCAAGACACGGAAAATAAGTTAGGGTAATAAAAAAAATATTGGTTTCGAATTCTAGGATTTTATAAATAAAATACGAAAATATTAGCTCGATAAATGAATAGTGATATTAGAATTTTAAAATATAGAAAAATAGCATATAAAAACATATAAATCACATGAGAATATAATGCATGAGGAACAATTGGATATGCAAGTAGGGCCGTAAATGAGATCACAGAGCTGCATGACGACATGCACGTAGAATCTTTTGAAAGTAACCCCACCAACTGACCAACTTAAGATTGCATGTTAATAGAATTCTTAATTAAACTATTATCAAATCTTTTTTTTTTTTGGTGGAACTATTAATAAATCTAGTCCACACATAATTTCTTTTCAACAAGCTTAGAAAAGGTGCTTGCGTTAAAGTAACATGGTCATTTATGAAGATGATAATTTGTAGAAAAAAATAATAATAAAGATGATAATTTCTTTATACGAAACAAAAAATGCACTAATTAATATTCACAGTAAAATTATATCCTTATTTAAGGAAGAGAGGGAAAATAAATTTGAGAATATAGTAAAAATAACAAGTAATTCAACGCGTATGTAATTTACACATGCATAGAGTTGTGCAAATTTAAAATTCACCTGCTCACATTTACAAAATTTTAAAATTGTATAGATTAGTCTTTGAGATGAAGAATTATATCATTAAAAGGGTGTTGTTTAATAGAAATGGTTTCTGATTTAAAGGAGCTAGTATTATCATGGACAATAAGCCTTAATTAACTTTTCACCTACTATTTTGGTCTGGATTCAAATAATTAGAATTGCACTGTTTCTGATTCTTAATCTAATTAATACAAAAATATACTATTTTGGACTGGTGTGATTATTTTGCGGAGATATTGGACAATAGCAAGCACATATTACATACTACATTAGTACCACATATTACAGAAATACTGCATTGGACAAGTGTTGTGATATGATATATATTAATATATAATCTCTGCATTTATGACATCTAATACTAATTAGAAATACTAATATAATATTCTACATCGTGGGGGAATATAACAGAGAGACACATTAAACTATATGTAATTTTGAAAATTGATGTGACATAATCTATTTCATTTAAGGTTTAAAGTGGACACATTGTTAATTGGGAGTTGGGACCCACATATGCAGCCGGTTGCGGAGGTACTATCAAGATCTCCCATGGACGTAATCGCTCATTACACAAAAGTTCAATCCGAAAAGTCATGAATAATTTATTTTCCATTAGAATAATGCAACTGATTTTAGAAATATGATATCATTTTTGTATATTTTATTTGTTAATATTATTTTGTAGATTTTTTTATAAGCATTAATTCATCCAGACACTGAACCAAAAAAATTAATTCATCCGACAAATAATTAGAGGAATTAGAAAACTACGTAAATTGGCATGTTATAAGCATTTTTTACTAAACTAAAGGTACCCTGTCTCATAAATTGGAAAACTTGTCATAATTAGCGCGATCTTAGACAAGATTTATAAGGGTTTTACCAAGATTTATAAGGATTTTACCAAGATTTATAAGGATTTATAATGAGTTTGACATATTTGTGGTCCAATTTTCCGGACAAATCTCGGTAGAAGATTGTACCATGGCCCAAAAGAATTTGCACATTGTAATTGGTAATTCTAATTTGAGCTTGACTCGGATAAATTGGTATAACGAGAAATAAGTGTTTTATTTTTATTATTTAGTTGGTGAATGACAAATGTAATATATTTATTTTTTTTAATTGATTTAATTCGGTCAAATGAAATTTGAATTAGAATTTTCCATTGTGGGGGTGCCCCATCACTAACTAATTACTAATGGCAACAACAATTGAAAGTTTTTTAATTTTTTTTATCAATTATACAATAATTTTAAAATATTCGTCATTTTATTATATTAATTTGATCAAATAATACCATTAGACAGTTGATTTCTAATGGAATCATATCAATTGCCTATGTGAAGTCGAAAGAAAACATAGCGGATTCGTTGACAAAAGGCATCATACCTAGAACTGCTTGTCGAGAAATGGGATTAAAATCCACTAATTAAAGCCCAAGTAACCCAACATTGTTGACTGGACATCTCAAGATCTTGGTTCAATGGAACAACTAAGTTACAAGGACTAGTCGAGCACTTAGAAAACTATTTCCAACTCATTTCTAGCTAGGACAGTAAACGTGCTTGACTGGACATCTCAAGATCTTGGTTCAATGGAACAACTAAGTTACAAGGACTAGTCGAGCACTTAGAAAACTATTTCCAACTCATTTCTAGCTAGGACAGTAAACGTGCTGCCTGCAAAGGGTAAGAGGCTATGTTTTGAAACCCGGACCGGACCGGCCGGTCGAACCGGTTCGACCGGTGACCGGAGATCGGTCCGGTCCGGTTATGCCTTCAAAACCAGTTATTGGTCCAACCAGTTTGAACCGGTTAAAACCGCTCCAAAACCGGCCAAGAAACCGGACCGGATCGCTTAACAGCCCGGTGGACCGGATTTTCTCATCCAAAATCGAAAAATGGACAATTTATGTGACATGCAGGGTTCGAACCTGCATCCCTTAAGATGGTGAGCTGATGTCCCAACCACTTGGGAAGTATCAGAATTTGTGATAAATCGTTCAAATCAAATATTAGTATGTAAAAAATCTCGTTCCAACTCATCAAATTTATAGATAATATCTAAAAGCTGAGTTTTAAAAAAATTTTAATTATGACTATAAATATTATATTACATTGTAAGATTTAATTTAAATATGGATAAAATAATGTATAGTAATATATATATTTTTTTATTTTTCCCACAATGAAAATATGATATTTATTAAATTAATCTTTTATCTATATTGTTAATTTGTTAAATATTAATTATTTTACTATTTAGTTAGATAATTTATCTCTAAGTTTGTAGGTTTATAATTTAAAATCTAATTTTTCATATTATTCAGCTTAATTGGTTATTTTTACTTAATATTTATGCTATTATATAAATATATAAAATTAAATATAATTATTATGTAATTATGACGTCATACCGGTCCGACCAGGTCGAACCAGTAAAATTAGTAACCAGTAAGGAACCCCGGTTTGACCTCCGGTCCGGGTTCCAAAACATAGGTAAGAGGTTAAGCTAAGGCTTTTAATAATTTCTAGGAAATATTATTTTTGTTCCCATAAATTAACTCAAATCTATTTTTGGTCTCAATTACTACAGGAATCTCAATTTTGATCCAACACATTCTAAAATGTCTCAATGTTAGTCACCCGTTAATCCTTCCGTCCTTTGACTAATAATTGACCCAAAATCAGAGTTATAACCCATTACTTCACCGTTATTATACCCAATTATTTCCAACATATAATCTTAAAATTAGGTTATTCCCACCCAATTCTCACATTTTTCACCATATATAGCTTAGAACCTAAGGAGAAGATCATAGAAAAAATGGCAACATTAAATTAAAATAATATCGAATGAACCGAGTAATGCATAGATACCTATCAAAGGTGACCAAAATGGATGTAATCATTGAGATTAAAACCAGATTTGAGCTAATCTATAAAACAAAAAATGAGATTTTTCTTCATATATATTTAGAAGATGGGACTATAGTCTATACTGCCCGAGGCAATTACAAAGTTATGGTGTTAGTGGTAATGGGACCCTTTTAATTAGCAATAGAATTATGGCGACTACACGTCGTAATTATTAGAATAATATTATATTGTTGGGATTTTTTCTTTTCTTTTCCAGCAAGTGAGAAGCAATTAATTAATTATTAGCTCAAATAGTTGTAGCAATGGTTGAATCTCAAACCCACATCCCGGCCCAACGAAATAAGTGGGAGGAGATAAATCAGGTACTCATTGTCCGTTAAAGGGGAGGTGTGCCACCCACAAGTCTACAAGGAGCCCACCCTCAAAACCCATAGACTCAAGAATATTGCTCCCACACTGTAAGTTATAGGAATTGAACCTTGCATCTTGTAGCAATTCTGTCCCTTCGAAACCAACTGAGCTACGCCCTGTGGGCATAATTAGTAGCTCAAATACTTACAGTATTGGTCAGCCTATCAGCGATCACAATAATCCAAATAAACCATTTTAGAATTAAGTTTCAAATCATTGATTAAATAATTGAAAATCTAACTCTTCATTTTATTATTGTTGGAATATAAAACTGCTCCCATATATCCCTTTGTTTGTTATATATAGTGTGATAACTTTACTTATTTGTTGCTAATTGCCATCTGTAGAATAGGGTTTAAAAAATAAAGAATATCTCTTTCTTTTTTTTTTTACTTCATCTCTGCCTTCAACACTTATTTGCATACCATAATGGGTTATTTACATATTTCACCCTTATGTTAGGTGAAATGGGCAAGAAAAAACTCAGTGTTACAAAATTTAACACAAAAAATCTTGTGTTTTTAAAATATTTGCATGGCAAACCCTGAAAATTTTTGGTGTTGGACAAGCGCTAAAAGCGCGACTAAAACACTAATTTTTTCTATTTATTGGATTTAAAATGATTAATTTGCCCTTTTATATTTTGATATACATGATCTCACATCTCTCTATATTGTTCAATACTTTTTTATATGCACGTTTGTTCAATACTTTTTTATATGCACGCCAAAACTCTGTACAAAATAAAATTACATGAAGAACCCTATAAACAAGTATATGCTCAATACTTTTTTATATGCACAGAGATCCTGTACAAAATAAAAATTGCATGAAAAACCTTATAAACAAATATAAAAGGGGTATATAGAGAGAGGTGAGATGATGTATATCAGACTATAAAAGGCAATTTAGTTATTTCACGTCCAATAAATAGAGAAAATTAGTATTCTAGTCGCGCTTTTAGCACGTGTCCAACATTAGAAATTTTCAGGGTTCGTCATGTAAATATGTGTTAATTTTTGTAACACAAGGTTTTTTTATCCATTTCACTATGACGGGGGATATGGTCTAAATAACTCATATAATAATCCCAAGTTGGGCTCTTACAAGCACTACCACTCTCACCTCCCTCCCTCCCTCCCTCCCTCTCTCTTTCTCTCTCTCTCTCTCTCTCTCACACACACACACACACACACACAAACACAGACAGAGTACAGGTGAGTAGCAGGTAGCTGTGCCACGAGACTCTGTTAGCTTCAATGGAACATCACAACATCCATGGATGCAACAATACTGACGAATTAGCAGAGAGTTCGAATATTGCTGCAGCAGGCGAATTCGAAAGCGCAAACATCTTCAACAACAAGCCTAAGAAGGAAATGAGGAAATTGATGATTGAGTTGGTGAAGAAAAAGAATTACGGGGAGAACCTGGCGCCTTACACGGTTGATGAAGTGAACTTCTATGATTTTGGCCCCGACGAACTTGGTAAGTAGAATTTCCGAATATATAAGATCGTAGCTTATTCTCATTCTTTTAATTTCCTCTTAATTAAATATCTATACATCTTTGAAGAATCTCTCAAGTAAAAAAACTCATTTCATAAACCCATGGCAAACGCCCAGAACTACTGTATATATGCGTTGGTTAAAGAAGAAAAATGAAAAGTAAAGAGTTGTGTACCCCACGTCTGTAGGAAAGTGTAATTGTGTTTTGTTTTAATTATCATAATTATAATCTAATTGGCCAAAACAAATGTATTCAGGGATTAGGTTTAAGCTTAACTTGCACTCTCTCTCCCTCTCTCTCTCTCACACACACAGCCACAGTAGCAAATATGCCCAAACAAAATGGAGATGACGGATGTTACTTCTTCACACGGAGGAAACCAGTATCCCTAGCATGCGTTAACGCAAGTGGGTACAAAATGGTGGTACCGAACTCATCGAGCTGGGTGAGGGTGATAGTAAACAAGTCATCGGATATCAACGTTTTTTTGAGTTCAAGAAGGGTTTAGATAAAACCCCTTGGCGTTTATATGAATATGAAGAAACCAGTCTCCTAAATGACCCTGTTGACAAGGTACAAGAAGCTTTAGCTAATAATTATTTTCCTTATAAAAAAATATTCTCCTATAACTATGCAGTATGTATATATGTTTCACCAATTCATGAGCTTTCTCATTGTTCATATTTACAGCTGAAGTATGATTACGTCCTCTGTAAATTATATGAGAAGAGATCCAGAGGAGCAAGGAGTAGGAGTGGTAAAAGAAAAGTGGAAGGAGGCAGGAGCAGTCCGCGAAAGGAAGAAAGGAAAAAGGCATCCTGTTCCAATTCTGAAATTTACATCGACGGCCATTCCCAACCCTTGAATGCAATTTCAAATCTGCCACATCCTGGTCATAGTTTTGCATCCAACCCTGAAAATCACATGGACTACCACCAGTCCACACCCCTGAATGCAAGTTCAGATCTGCATTATTCTAGCCCTAGTTTTGCTTCCACTCCTGGAATTAACACCAGCGACCATTCCCAACCCTTGAGTGTAATTTCAGATCTGACATATCCTAGCCCTGCTTCCACTCCTGGAATTTTTGCCCAGTTACCCGCTATTAATGAGGATTTATACTTCGTCGACATGGACAACCCGGGTGCAAGTGATATGGGAAGACCAAGCATTGATGACAACGTTAACTTTACTCTTGCATGTGAAGATTATTATGATCTAGATGAATATGAGCGCCGCCTGTTTCGTACAGCAGATGACTTCATCTAAGGTTGTTCCATCATGAGAACAACTTCATACAACCAAGAATTTAACTGATAATCGGCATAACGATCACCGTTAGCTACCCGAAACGAATTAATATAAGACCTAGAGATAGAGAGAGAGATTCAATGTTTTCTGTTCCTGTTTTGTTTGTTTTTTAGTTTTTTTAGAGTGTTTCGTTTGGCCAAAATGTACTCAAGTAAAGGTCAGATGTAGAACTGCAAAGATATAATTTACAGATATGGTAGTATACCAACTTTCATTAAATTTGCAGTTCTTCTATACCCACTCATAAATTGGCCAACGGGCATAAGTAGCCTGATCATAGACAAGAATGGTTTCTGTTTCAAATTAGAAGAATAAGATAGTGGTTTTGAGTTTTGACGAAAGAATCAAGCGACTTCGATTTCCATATATTGAAGGCTGTATAGTGTATTATTTTTAAAAAGAATTTGTTAAGTTATTTTAATTTTGCATAACTATAATTCTGAACAGTAATTAGAGCAAATTTTCAACAAGAACCGTGACCTAGCTACAACATTCTTCCTGACAATATACACAATATTCTTGAATTCTAGGGTTCCTCAATTCTTCCCAACAAAGTACGATCAGCTAGATTAAAAAGTAAGGAGACCCCCAAACGAGGAGCTGAATTTTTTTTAATGTATTTCTTTGTTCGGCTTCAAGTCTAATCGAATCACTTATTTTTTTTTTATTATTATTTTTTTAACACACACACCCCAAGTGGCCCAAGGGATTCAAACCCGAGATCTTGCCTTCGAGAAAAACCCTCAGACCACTTGACCAACCCCTGTTGGCCGTCTAATCGAATCAATTAAATATAAGACTCTTTATCAATAATAATTATACTTTTAATATGAGATATTTAACTAAATCACCATAATACCCATTGCTTAATTAATTACGTCACTCTTGACGGTTCATCGTTATTAACTTTAGTGAAATTTTTATAAAGAGATGAATATCTCGCCTGCCCTTGTTACGTGGCTGTGTGTGAACTGTGGACAGCTCCTTCATTGTTTTTTTTTTAATTTTTTTTGTTCGATACCTTCCCTCCTAATGATCTCTACAATTATTGTAAGTTGTAACATCCGGAAACAAACAAAAAACAACCTAGACTTACCACGGAAGATGGCCTGGTTTCTTAATATAATTATCCCAAATTTTTAAAAAATAATTAATTTATTTTAATTTTTTATTAACCTATCCCACATTAATTAAATACTATATATATTATGTATTATCTTATAATATTTGGCATTCTTACCTCTCATTAGTCAAGTTTTAGAATGAATTATGCAAAATTGCATTAAAAAAAAAAGCCAATAGATGTAGTTTACATAATATGTATATAACAGAAAGAAAACAAAAAAAAATAGTGTTTGATCAAGACCAATATTAGGAATTATAGGTTGTACCTGACTCCCACACGAGTGAGAGTTTGATGCTTCTTAAATAATTGGCGTTCGAAAGAGATTATATAGATGTTGGACCATTAAATTCTGCTCTTTCTATCTGTTTGAGCAAACTCCTTTTTGTAAATAATCAAACTTACTAAAATATTCCTCATTCCTCATCAAACACGGCTTAATTAAAGAGTAAATTTAAAAATTTACCAGCCTATATGATTAACTTAATTCATCCAAAAAACTAATCAATAAGATGATGGTCGTTAAGTATTATTTGCTAGTTTACTATTTATTTATTGTGAAACGGTTAATGATAAATAAAACATCCACTTACACACAATTAAATGAGTTAATATTATTTAGTTAGTCACCATAGTTGATGGGAAAACGACGAGGCATCACATGACATGCATCTCAAAAATTACTACTAGAAAACATGAGTTTTGTAACCGAATTTGCAACCGAAAAAGGACCCTTTGCAACCGAAAAATAGTGTTTAGCAACAAAATTGCAACCGAAAAATTCGGTTGCAAAAACCCTTGTTACAAACTTTAGTAACCGAACTTTGCAACCGAAAATTTTGCAACCGAAATAGCAACCGAATTCCGACTGCATGGACCCGCAGACGTGGCATGTAAGCCACGTCACTTTGCAACCGAATTTTCGGTTGCAAAACTGAAACCATATTTGCAACAAAAAATTCGGTTGCAAAGTTGACGTGGTTAATAATTTTTGCAACCGAATTTTTTTTTGCAAAGTTGGTTTAAAATGTTTACCCATTTTGCAACTGAAATTCGGTTGCAAAAAATTATTTATTGGATCTTATTTAATTAATTTGCAACCGAATTCTTAGTTGCAAAAATGATCAAAAGAGAATTAACTGATTTTGTAACCGATATTCGGTTGCAAAAGTATAAACAAATTAAAATTTAATATTTTACGATTTCAATTACAAAAAATAGGCCCTATATTTTTTTCAAAAAATTATAATTCTAAATCTGCATTCACCACAAAAACAATAAAACATAAATGAATATACCAACAACAAATCAAAATCCATAAATGAATATACCAACAATTCATAAATCTTTCACCATTATATAACACCATCAAATAGTTAACAATATCTACAAATGCGTCAAAATGAGCAACATTTACGAATACATGGAAATTAACTACGTTCACAATCATCATCTACAAATATGTCCAAAATAGCCATTTTTTTTCTTTTTCAGATTTTGTTTTCACAAGTTTCATGAAGAATTAGATAAAAAAAATTCACTAACTCTCAATTACATACCAAAAATGTTCCCATCAGGACTCCACATGACTCGGTTTATGGATACTGTGTATTCATTAGCCAAGGAAGCCTACAACAAAATCAAAAAGAAAAACAAAATGGCCCCAGTAAATTCAAGACTCTATTAAGGAAAGGTTACAGTAGTTATTCAATAGGAAAACTATACCTGAAGTGTCATCCTCCAAGATCCAAGATCTTGTCTTTGAAATTTCAGGCAGTAACTCTTTCCACACTACTAACTTCTCAAATTTGACCTATTTGAATGAAAAGAAACACAAAGAGAATAAATATCAAAACTATTCTCATACATTATAAAAATTCAACAAATATACTTTATTGACAAATTTGTTATTGCTCCAACATACAGTTTCATGAAAAAGATAAATAATAGCATGCAATGTAGAATTAGGTTCTCATAAAAGGTGAAACAGAGCAAGGTGATTGAACTCAAATCATACAAGGTATAGGCATTGTTCATAAGGAAAAAAAACCATTACCAAATCATAACACGACAAGCCCAAGCTTTCCAATCAAGATCTTTGTAGAAGTATAATATTCTAATTATCATCCTCGTTCAAGTTCATATCATGAAAAGTTCAAATTTACACAGATGGGAGAAAAACTGAACCTGAAAGTATATTTATTTTTCACTGATTTAATATGCAATAATCCTTTTCCAAGTTCCGCAAGAAGCTAGCAGGTAAAAGTCTTAACAGACATACCTTTACCTCAGCACTGCTGCTTTAAGAGAAGACAGATTTGAAATTTCACAAAGCCACCACAGACCATAGTACAAATCCCAGCTCCCCATACAAATGAACAACCCCCTCAACTGCAAAATAAGGCAAAAGACAATTATAAACCATAGAAGGACACAAGAAAATCCAAAACCAAAATTGAAAGAGGAAATCATGGCCACATGCATCTTACAAGAATGTAATTAAAAGCTAGCACCCCTCAATTAAACTGATACCATATTAGAGACTAACCAACTGAAAACAAGGGAAACTTTTTTTTTTCATTCTCATTCAATGAGCTACTAATATGTAGAAGCCTATACCGCTGATAAATACAATTTCATTAACTTCCAGTCACGCGGTGTCGGAGACTTACCCTTTAGAGTTCAGAGTTCTCAGATTTCGGCGACGAATGCAGGGTTTGAAGTTCTGAGATGGTTTTCTGGAGCCCCAGAGAAGCTAATCTTGCTTGTTCCCATAACCAAGAAGGAAACATACAAAGAAGTGAGTAAAAACACGAACAAATCAAATGTACGTACATGACGTAAGTACTAATTGATCCCTTAGTCCTAATATTACAAATGCCCCTATTTGATCATCAGTAGTTAATAAAAAATTGGGATATTTACATCATCTAACACTGAACGACCAATTTCAAAAAGATTATTGAAACAGAATTACTGACCAATTTCAAAAGGATTATTGAAACAAAACTACTTTAATAGGATCAGTCATCAAGACTATAAATTAATAAATGCAAAGCGCATAGCTTATAAGTTCATAATATTATGTTGGAACCAAGATGATTTTTCTTTACCTATATCATAATTAATAAATCATCATTGATCATTCATATTTCTTTCCTAATAAGAAAAGAGCATTAGTAAGTTGTGATTACCTATATGCTTTTCAGTGTAATTAGTGATCTGTGTTGACTACACACACATATGCACATCTTGGAAGCAACAGGATATTAAAATGCTCACTTACCGATTTCGGAGAAGCCTGATTCACTAATCCACCATCAGCATTTGCAAAACTGGACGATGAAAAAGAAAACAACATTAGAAGTGCCTCTTTAGTATTGTTAGGTTACAAGACTTATTCTTAAGTAATATTTAAGTCACAAATGGAAATTTATACACAAGTCAGGCTACTCCAAATTGGATGATCTTATTATGAGCTGATGAAGAAGTAAAATTACTTGTGTCATAAAAATATCTATTTACTTTCAAATGAAAGTACATTTCAGTTCTTTAAATTTATTTATCAATTTACCACATGTTCAAAAGGAAACTCAAATGAGAAAGAATAAACCTATATGGAGGCGCTCTTCTCCTACTCCAGGCAGCAACAATTTACCACATGTTCTGGAACCCTCAATCCATCTGTAACTCCATTTCGAATCTTCACAACTTATAGAGCACAAAACAATAATGAAATAATGCAATATACACATAGCAAGAGGCAAGCCTAAAACCTGAATATACATTTTCGTCATGACGAGATCATTTTGTTCTTACGTTACCAACCAACTTAGATCACATTTTGTACTTATGTTACACACAAAAGCTCACATAAAGATAACAAGTTCAAAACTTTGATTGTCAGGCAGAATTTTGTAATCATAAACTAGTTTTCTAATTTTCACCCTTGATATTAGAATTTTATGATGAACTGACACAAATTCCATACCAAACTCATATTTCCTCTATTTATAACATATACATAAAAAAAAATAATGGATCAGGCAACACATTGGAAGAAAATAGAAAGATAGAAATCTTAACTGCTTACCTTTACCATAATATCACGGACGAAGTCATACTCAAACCGCTTTAAGTGAAGCTGGAGAACTGGGGGGAAATCAATAAACAAGAGACCTTTCCTATCACTTGGGGCTGGAGTCGCTCACAGCGGGGGGTTTGAGGGGACGGGTTGAGCGGCGACTGCGGGGTTGCGATTTGGGGCGGGTTACTGGAGAGACAGGAGGAGGAGGAGGAGAGGTCGAGGCGGCGATCTAGGGAGCGGAGTTGAAGGAGCGGCTGGGTAGGGTTTTCTTCCTTGGGAGCAAAGGGGGTAAATGAGGAGATTTTTCCAAAAGGGGGGAAAATATTCACTCGTTAATTTTGGTCCTATTAGTTTCTCTTCTTTTTTTTTTCTTTTCTTGCAACTCGGTTTGCGACTGAATTTGATCAAAATTTTAAAAATTTTATATTTTTTAATAGACTTATAATAGAAAATTATACCATTTCATATAACTTATAACTATTTATGGTATCATTTAATAGAATTATAAATATATGTTACATTTTTTTTAGAAATATATTATATATTTTACTATACTCATAGGTATTATATTGTCAAAGAATACGATATTATTAGATATTGTAAGAGTCCTATACTATTGCCAAAGTCCAAGAAAATATAAAAATGTACTATTTATTTAACAATACGTTATATTATTTATGGCCTCATTGTTATTTAGATTAATTAGTAATCTTATTATTTCATATTATATTATTTAATATAATTATATCATTTAATATAACTATATATATTATATTATATTATATTATATGATTTACTACACATATTGATATTGTATTAGCAATGAAAGTAAGATATTGTTATAGCATGTGATATATATTATCTAACATAAATATAAATACTCTATGTTATAATATTATTTAATAGACTTGTAACTTTTTTAAGAAAAATAATAATAATAGACTTGTAATTATATATTATGTTATTTCAAAATAATGGATCACTTGTAACTATTACATCATATGTTATATTATATCTTAATTGACTTACATTAATTATATTAATCTTGTTGGGATTACAATTACCTTGCACTGATGGAAAGAAAAGGGGCAAATTGCATTGCCCTAAAAGAGGGGATAATCTTATAAATATAATTAACTATACTTTATACTATTTAATAATCTTAAAGATATCTATATATCGTTTAATAGACTTATAATTACAAATTATATCATTTGATATAACTTACAACTACCTATAATATTAATAAGTAAGATATTATTAAATATGATTATATCATATAATTTATAATATCTATCGTAAATGTAATTTATATTTGTATATTATATGATTTAATATATTATTTTATTATATCTTACATTATTTAATAAACTTATAGCTATTATATTATGTCGATCACTTGTAAAATATATTTCTGCATCTTATATAATATCACACATTATATCAATACTAAAAATGTTGTACGTATTATACAATATCATATCAATATATAATATCTACCATAAATGTAATATCAGTATATTTTAGTATTTATAATAGACATATAGTTATCTATTATATCATTTGATATCTTTGATAGCGATCATTTGTGGAAATTACGCTAGTATGTGTGTGTTATGTCATTTCTCAAAATTAAATGTCGTATATGACATATAATCTGATATCACTATACAAGTATAACAACTTAATGATTTATAATGTATATTATATCTTATAAAGCATAACCTTTGAATTTTGTTATATAGTTTTTAGTAGTTACAACAATATAACAATAATTATTAATTAATATCACCATAATATAATTATATAAGTAATTATAATAATTTAATATCTATTATACTATATCTATTGGTTGTGGAAATTACTTCGATCTGCACATCATATATAACATTATGTGTTATATCAATACTCAAAATATCTTATATGTTAACTGATATCATATCACTATACAAGTATAATATCTTAATGATTTATAATGTATGTTATATCTTATGAAACATAATTTTAAACTTTATTACATGAGTTTTAGTAATTACAACAATATATTAACAATTATTAATTAATACTACTATAATATGATCATATAGAACTAATTATAATTAACTAACTTGTTTCCACTTTACAAATATATTATATATTATAGCATTTATTATCATTTTAATTAGAAAACTTATATTATACAATGATTAAAGGATTTAAAACTTTTTAGAAGACAAGTAATTAGTAATTATTATGTATATATTAAATATAATAAAAGTAAAAAAAAAAAAAAAACTTTTGCAACTGATTTTGCAACCGAATAACAACACAATTTTTTTTAAAAATTATTCTTATTTCATTTCGTAAATAATAATAATAATAAAATTATTGCAACCGAATTTCGGTTGCAAAGCAGTTGCATGAAAAATTTGCAACCGAATTTCGGTTGCAAATTTTACATAAAAATAATTAATTTAATTCAAAATTTTGCAACCGAACTTTCGGTTGCAAATATATTTTTGAAATTATTTTTAATTATTTTGCAAGTGAAATTTCGGTTGCATTACGGTTGCAATTTTTGTGCAACCAATTTTGCAACCGAATTTTCTGTTGAAAATATTTTGACTAGGTTTGACTATTTTTATTATTTTTTCAACCGAATTAGCAACCTAATTTTATGTTGCAAAGACAATAAAAAAGGTTGACCATTCAACTTTATTTTGCAACTGATATTGCAACCCAATTTTGGTTGCAAAATTTTTGCAACTGATCTGACAACCAAAAATTCGGTTGCAAAGCCGAGTAGGCAAATTTTGGTTTTTCGGTTGCAAATTTTGTTGCTAAGTCAGTTAGTTTGCAACCGAATTTTTTCGGTTGCAAATTTTCGGTTGCAAAAACCATGTTTTCTAGTAGTGAATTATTAAATGACTCACCCACCATTACCAATCAATTCCTTTAAGGGTTAACCCTCAAATTAAATAGGGTAATTATAGTTGGTACTCTATTTTTAGATATAATTACAAAAACCACATATCTGGAGTTTGTTTATTACACTTAACCCCCAAAATCGCTAAAAAATTGATAATGTCAGCAAAAATATTTGTGAAATTCCGAAACTAACTCTGTTGACTTCGGTGAAATTTTTATTACCGATCACGTCCTTGGGGGTTCATTGTAATTTAGTAAATTAAAATGGAAGTTATGTGTAATTTTTTATGTTAAATTTTCAATTAAATTTTTGAGTTGAAATTAGTTGTTGCAACAACTACTTCCATGCCTAATATGACCATAATTTTCATAATTTGAAGCTTATAAATATTGAGTTTCACAAACAATGCACAAAACCAATAGTTAATCCCTCTCATGGTTTCAAGTGGTTATTCTTCAAGTAATCGAGCACTAAATACCGGAATAAGAAGTGTCGAATGTGTGACTACATTGATAGTTGTATAATTTCTACATGTTCAACTCAATATTTATAGGCTTCAAATTATGAAAATAATGGTCTTATTAGGCATAGAAGTAGCCGTTGCAAAAACTAATTTCAATTAAAAAAATGTGATTTAAACTTTAATATAAAAAATTACACATAGCCTCCATTTTAATTTACTAAATTACAATGAACTTCCAAGAACATGATCGGTAATAAAAATTTGACCAAAGTCACCAGGGTTAATTTCGAGCTTTCACAAATATTTTTGCATCATCAAATTTTTAGCGATTTTGGGGGTTAAGTGTAATAAACAAACTCCAAATATGTGGTTTCTATAATTATATCTAAAAACAGAGTACCAACTGTAATTCCTTTATCTAATTTGGGGACCAAGTGTAATTAACCTTTCCTTACAAAATGATAAATGCAGAAAATAAGAGTAAAATGGAAGAAGATAAGGTGTTTTTAATTTTCTCAATTTTCAGGAATAGAATTTTTGAACTAATAACAAATTAAAAATAAATAAATAAATAAACTTAATTCTAAGTTGGCCGAAATTTAAGAGATCCTAAATATTTTTGATGGGTCTGAATATGGGTGCAGAGTCCGATCACTTTAGAATTTGTTTGGGTGAGGAAACTACTGGAAGATAGCCGGAAAAGATGGGGGTTCTACCTGCTAGGACAAACACACAGACAAAAGTCAGAAGGCCAAGTTGGGGGAACTAGGGGTGATACCCAGTTTGGCTCTCCGACGCTCAAGTCAGATGAAGATCTGAAAGAGAAAGTATGCTCAGTACGAAGTTACTGTAATGGAAGTTTCTTACATTAGAGAAGATGACCTTGCCTATTTATAGTTGAGGGTCAGGGACCCTTTGGTCATTTGCACCGTGTGGTCCTGGCCGCATGTTGCCCTAACACGTGGCATTGCGAGAGAAACCTAGGAGGAATCTTCCCTGCAAAAGCTAATGAAAGTTGGTGTTGGCAACAGTGGTAGGTGCGCGGGCATGTACGGTGTGTCAGAGAGCCGTTTGGGGAGTTGGTAACGAGGGCTTGAGAACACGCTCGTGTCAACTAATGCCTTGGTGGCCAAGGAACCCGCTGGGGGATGAAGGCCAAGGCTTGTGTAACGAATAGGAGTGGAAGCCTCTCTGAGGGAATATAGCGCTCGAAGAGGGCTCCCATGATTAATTGGAACGTTAAACATGTAGCGTGAATGGCGCTCGTGAGAGCGGTAACATTGATCACGTGCGAATGCGACAGAGAAGGCACGTGTTCTTGGAGGATACTGGCGCTCGAGGAGTTTCAGCGCTCGTGTATGACTACCGCAATTTACAGGACAGGTGTTGTAATCTGGAAGGTGCCACGTGTCTAAACGTAGGACGAGCGTATTTTGACCCCATCATTTTGCCCCCCAATTCTGTAGTCCTTAGTAATAAGGACTGTAGAATTCTGGTCAATACAATCCGTCGGTCGTGGCGCTCGAATGAGGCCTTGCGTGTTGGGCAATCATCCTTCTGATTCGCCATAAATGCGGTCTATTCATCTGACCGCTTGTAACGTCCATGCATTAAATGCAGTCCTTTCTTCTGACCATTTGGAGTGTCTAAGCATTAAATGCTGATGCCCGTGGGGCGCGTGAGTCTTGGGAAGTACGTGACGGTTCAATAAAGTGAACGGTTTCCTAGGTGGGAAATGATTACGATTTTGAATTTTTGCCAGAAACGTACCAACTTCCATCCCTATAAATAAGGGATCTGGCACTCATTCCATCTTTTACGCAAACAAATCTTCAGAGCATCCTTTTGCAGAAAAAACTCTTTGCGTACCAGTTTCCGGCATTCACAACCTTCTTCTCAGTTTTTCCAGAACACCCAAGGTAATTTCTCGGTGAAATCTTCTAACTTTGCTAACCTTAGAACCAAATTAGGATTTAGCATTCCCCAATCTTTATTCCTTCCAGAAATCCGCAAATCTCTCCGAAAAATCCTCCACTTTAGAACTCCTCCTATCTCTCCCGGAATCCACCATAGTCATGGCCGGAGATCACGTAGAAGAATTCACCCGCGAAGTGGAAGACATGGCTACCCAAAGTTCGTCTCCGCCGGGCTCTTCTAGGGACGAAGAGTTGGAAGCGGTCGTGATGGTCATAGATGAAAGGGACCCAGAAGGGGTTGAACCTCTTTTTGAAGAGATGAACCTGGTAATGGAGGCGGAGAGGCAGGGAGTGACCCTTCCGATAACTGAAAGTGCGACCCACCCCCATCGCCATACAGTGACGGTGGCCATCGCCGCTCCGGCCCCGGAAACCGAGGAAGTAGCGGGGCCCTCTGAAAGATCCCGTGCCAAGGGCAAGGGCAAGAAAACTCACAGGCCCAAGAAGACCAAGAAAACCAAGGGGCCCCACGAGGGTGAATGCTCGGGCATGCAAGCGACCGAGCGTACTCCAGATGACACTCCCAGCAAGATCACTTTCGGAGAGGTGAAGACTATGTTGGCACCAATTTACTGGGATGAGCGCTTTACATGGAGGATCCCTGCTGACCACAAGCGCGCTAACCGTCCGCCGCGCGGTGAGATGGCGGTCTATATGGGTGCGGTTAGCTCTGGGGGCCTGAGGTTCCCAATTCCAATCCCGGTGGCCAGGATCCTAAACGATTTGAACCTATGCCCCTCACAAATAGTGCCCAATGGGCTTGCCTTATTAACAAGCTTCGTGATCCTCATGAGATGCGCCGGTTACGAGCCCTTCCTTCGGAATTTCAAGGCTCTTCTTCAAGTGGTCAGCTCACCGCGCTCGTCACCTGAGGCGGGTTACTTCTATTACATTCAGGCGAAGACCCATTTGAGGTTAATCAACTCTCCCTCCTCCACTTATGGCCCAGATTGGAATGAGAAGTTCATTTTTGTCAAGGCCCAACAGATGAAGGTTTTGGGGTATCACGAGAGTGGATCCCGCATGGGAGGGGTTCACTCGCGAAGAATCGCTTAACGCCCTCTCTCCCTGATAACTGGGCCAAGAACTTGGCTGGAGCTCTGAGGGACGAGGGCCACCTAATTCAGGCCAAGGATTGGATTGATGAGGCTGAACTTATATTCCTTTGTGGGCTTACCAACGACCCGCATTATCTTGACAATCCTCCCGCTCGTGACTTGGAAAGAGACGGTTAGAATCTTAGGGCACTAACTTGTAGATAGGAATGCTAACTTGTCTATCCTTGCACTTGTAACTTCTTTTATGAGAGTTGCTTAAGGATTTCTCACTCTCGTCTTTTCATTCCTCGTAGGAGCAGAAATCTTAGAGATGGCTGGAGGAATCAAGACAAGCTGCTCGTTTCGCCAGCGCTAACAGGCTCCAAAACCAGCAAGAAAATCAACAGAACCCCCGAGGCCGTGGAGCAAGCCGGGGTGACGGTCGTGGTGGCCACCGAGGCACCAGCTCGAGCGCCTCACCAGGCGCTCAGATATCGCAGGGGCGCGAGGATGGCCGAGCGCCTAACACTGAGAACCGAATGGTAATACAACCAGCGCCTGCCACAGATTCGAGGGTGGTCAACCCAAATGCCCCCAATCAAACGGGGCATTCTGCGAGCGTGGCGATAAACGAGCCCCAATCAAGCGCTGGCCAACCTTCCCGCAAGAGGAAGAGGATGTCCGACGCCTTTATCATAACCGGTAAGGGCAAACAAGTTGTGGAAGGCCCCAAGGGAGGGGACGGAGAAACTTCCTCTTCTGAAGAAGAGTATTTGTGGGGGTTTTCCCGCCGAGGGGATAGGGATTTCACCTGCTCCTCGGACGGAGGTGCTGTATTATTGAGGCACGGGACCGTGGCTCAATCTATTAGCGAGGGTCTGTACCACAAGGCCCAATTTACCGCGGACCACAAACACTTGTATGCTGAGCCTGTTGAGAAGGTGACCTATGATATGGTGCACGTTATAATCTCTGTAAGTTCTCATTCCCTTGTAATTTCACTATCTCTGGAAGGTATTATTTTCCCATGTTCTTGCTAATACTTTTATTCTTTCGAGCCCGTGCAACAAGTACTCCCGAGGGCCAAGAACATTCAGATGTGCGCCTCAGTTTATGCTGATCGCAAGGCCAAGTACAAGAAAATGGCACGTGCGAATGATCCCGTTCAAATCTAGGAGGAGCTGGACACTAAAAAGGCTAAGTACGCTTCCCTCAAAGAAGAGTACAGAAAAATGGAGGAGATGAAGAAGCTACAGGGTGACTTTGCGAGCGCGGAGAACGCTCGGAATAGTTTGAGCGACAAGCTTGCCCATCTTGATGAGAACTATAAGAAGCTTGAGGCCGAGCGCGATGGTTGGAAGACGAGGGCTGTGGATTCAGACAGGAAATTCACTGACACCATGAACCAATAGCCCCAAAGTCTCGCGCGAGCAAACACGGAGGCGCTCATCAAGTTCTGTCACTCTAAAGCCTTCAACTTTGCAGCTTCCTTGCTTGGACGAGGCTCAAAAGGCGTTCAACCTGGCAATTGAGCAGGACATTTTCAAGGGCTTAACGGATCCGGCCATCCGTAGTGCGCAAGGTATGGGACTTACATTTAATGAGCGCTGCGAAGAGGAAGAAGAAAATCCTGAGGATCCTGAGGCCAACATTGCTGAGCCGGAATATAATTTTCTGGTCACCCTCATCCAAGATGAGTATGTGGCGGCCCATCCTCTAGAAGAAGCCTCCCATGCCGCTCAGAGTGAGGGGAATAATAACGCTGAAGACCCTTCTGTGATCGAGCCCTCAGAGCCTGCTGCGGAAAATGCCCCCCTCCCAGCTGCGAAAAATGTCCCTGTACCTGCCCATAACGCCAATGAGCCCAACGCTCCTCAAGTGCCTGCAAACAATGAGCCTGAGCTTCCAGTTATCCAGCATCAAAAGGAAAATGCTCCCCCAGCGCAAGAGCCGGAAGGTCCAGTTTATAGTCCTGTGGCCCATAACATCTTGGTGATTTTGGACGAAGATATCGCTCCTGCCGCTTGAAGTTCCTCCTCACCAGCTTTATCTTGCAAGTCTTCTTATTTCAATTTAGTGCCTTCCTTTTGTAATAATTTTATGGGCCCTTAACCCCCTGGTTTGTAATCTTATTGAAAGCCTTTAATAATAAAGCACTTCCTTTTCCTTGATTGTGAATTTTTACTTTGTGCTTGTTGTGAACAAATCTTGTAGTAATAAGATTGTGTGTAACACGCTTAGCGAAAATTGCATTACCCAGATAGGTTTTTGACACTTGGAAGATTTTGTTAAATCTTGTAAACTTGAAAAATTTTACTAAGTCTTGAGTAATCATGAGGGTCTTATTGTGAGGCTGCCCCCATTCAAGACTTGTGTAAATTTTTGCTTTTATACTTAAAAATTTTGCTAAGTCTTGAGTAACCACGAGGGTCTTACTGGGAGATTGCCCTCGTTCAAGACTTGTGAAATTTCTTCTTAATTTTGGCAGTTTTGCTAAGTCTTGAGTAAATACGAGGGTCTTACTGAGAGACTGCCCTCGTTCAAGACTTGTGAAAACTTCTTCTTGACGGCATTGCCGTTGGACGAGCGTGCTGGCACTTGTCATATTTCAGGATTTGCAAGCGATCTCATTTTAGAGCGCAAGACGTTGTAACGAACGGCTAAGGCCTACTAGGATTTCCTTCGTATTTTCCTTCTGGTTCATCAAGTTGGTTGTGAGTGTTACCAGTCTATCCTTATGAGGGCATCCCCCCACGTGGAGTAGAGTGTTGGCAAGCGTAACCCATGCGCAATAACAGCGCGCGTCTTGGAATGGACTGCCAACCACGCTCGTAGAGACGAGGGACACGGGTCTTATCCATTCACGTAGTTAAAAAAGCAAGAGTACAGAGATATTGAAAAGAGTGCATTGTAACTTACTTGAGATTTGAAGTACATAGAACCCGTTAACGGGGTGGTTACATCATTGTTTCTAAAGAGCTTTTAAACATAAAACCGCCGGAGATTACATGCGTTCCAAGGGCGAGGCAAAAGCTCGCCTTGAAGTGTCTCCAGGGTGTAAGTGTTGTTAGCTCTGACTTGTATAACTTTGAACGGACCCTCCCAGTTGGGGTCCAATTTCCCCACATGTTTGGATGCTTCCACTTTCTTCAGAACTAGATCTCCTAGTTGGAAAGTTCTTTCTCGCACACGCTTGTTGTACTGTTGTGCCACGGTGGCCTTGTATCTATGTATTTTAGCCCAGGCCTTGTCTCTTTTTTCCTCCAAAAGGTCCAACTCTAGGCTCCTGTTATCTTCATTAAGCTGAGCCTCGAAATAAACGACACGAGCGGATTCGTTTACAATCTCGACTGGTATCATTGCTTCTGACCTATATACGAGCGCGAAAGGTGTCTCACCAGTGGCCGCTCGTGGAGTGGTGCGATAAGCCCAGAGTGCCCCTTGTAACTCTTCTGCCCATTCACTCTTTTTGCTCTTTAGCATTGTTTTCAAATGTTGCAGGATGACCCTGTTAGTGACTTCTGCCTGTCTATTAGCTTGGGGATGGCCTACGGAGGTAAAGCGTTGTTCAATCCCCAATTCTGAACACCATTCTCGCGTGTCGGCTGCTATGAATTGGGATCCGTTGTCTGAAATGAGCACCTTTGGTATACCATATCTGCAGATGATGTTTTTCCAAATGAAGTCCCTTACGACCCTGAAGGTGATTTTTGCTACAGCCTCGGCCTCGGCCCATTTGGTAAAATAATCGACAGCTAAAATGACAAACTTCTTCTGTCCGACCGCGATGGGTAAGGGGCCCACGATGTCAATTCCCCATTGGTCAAAGGGCCATGAGACATCTATTGGGACCATTTGAGCGGCTGGCAACTGAGGGAGGTTAGAGTGGAATTGGCACTTAGGGCACCTTCTAGAGAACTCAATGGCGTCTTGAAGAACTGTGGGCCAATAAAACCCACTCCTCAGAATTTTCTTAACCAGGACACGCCCTCCTGAGTGATTCCCACAGCTCCCGCTGTGAATAAGTTCGAGCGTTTCTTTCGCCTGCGAGGGCCTTAGACACCTCATCAGAGGTCCTTGAAATGACTTCTTGAACAACCTTCCTTCAGAGTCTATAGAAAATCAAGGGGCCTTGTTCCGGATTTTCCGAGCCTCTACCTTATCAGTGGGACGAACACCATCTTTAAGAAATCGGATGATATCATCAAGCCAACACGGCTCGTGCAGATCAATCATAGTGACCACCTCCCTAGCAATTTTCTCCTTGATCAAGGGCTCTTCCATTCTAAGGAACGTGACCGAACGCTCAAAAGTGTCTTCCAACGGCGAGGCGAATTTAGATAGAACGTCAACACGCTTGTTCTCCGCTCGTGGGACTTGGAGTAGGTGGAATTCTTTGAACTTCCCAATGATTTCCCTGGCTTTGCTCAAGTACTGTACCTTGGTGGTTTCTCGAGCCTCATAAGTTCCTTCAATTTGGCTCGCAATTAACTGTGAATCAATATAAGCAGTAATTCTGGAAGCTCCGTTCTGGAAGGCAATTTTCAATCCTTGCACAAGGGCTTCATATTCTGCCTCGTTATTGGTGACTTGAAAATCCAACCTGATTGCAAAATCTAACTCAATCCCGTTGGGGTCTCTAAGGGTTACCCCTGCTCCTCCCCCTTGAGAGGTTGAGGAACCATCCGTGTGCAGGACCCATAACCCCTTGTTCTCCTGAGCCGCAGGTTCTAAACCGAAGCGTTCAACCAACAGATCCGCTACTACTTGCGCTTGTATAGCGGTTCTGGGTTCTAAACTTAAGTCAAACTGACTCAACTCAATGGCCCATTTTATCAATCTCCCCGACACGTCCGGTTTGGACAAAACTTGTTTCAAGGGCTGATCTGTAAGGACCGTTGTTGAGTGCTCTTGAAAGTAAGGCCTCAATCGCCTTGATGCATTGATAAGGGCAAACGTAAATTTCTCGATTTCTAAATATTTCTTCTCTGCCCCCTGTAATGTTTTGCTCAAATAATAGACAGTCAAGTGCTTATGTTCCCGTACAGCTATCAGTACCGAGCTCGTTGCCTCAGCCGAAATGGAGAGGTACATAAATAGCCTCTCGCCTTCAACGGGTTTGGTGAGGAGCGGAGCGCTCGAAAGGTAAGCCTTCATGTCCTGCAACGCCTTCTCACACTCCTCAGTCCAAGCAAAATTTCGTGCGTTTCTCAATATCTTGAAGAAATGAAGGTTTCTATCAGCCGAGCGTGAAATGAATCTATTCAGGGAAATGACTTTTCCCACTAGTACTTGCACTTCTCGGAGGTTTCGAGGGGAGGGGATCTCCAAGATAGCCTTGATTTTCTCAGGGTTGGCTTCAATTCCCCTCTGACTGACCATGTAGCCCAAGAACTTTCCCCCTCGTACACCAAAAGTACACTTGGAAGGATTCAACTTCATCCCATACTGGCGCAAGATGGAAAAAGTGCGCTTGAGATCTTCCAGATGTGAACCCTGACGCTCGCTTGACAATCATATCATCAACGTAAACCTCCATGGATCCCCCAATTTCTCTTTCGAACATCTTGTTGAAGAGGCGCTGATAGGTGGCCCCAGCGTTCTTGAGTCCAAAAGGCATGACTAAGAAGCAATAAACCCCTAAGTGAACAACAAATGAAGTTTTGGGGCGATCCTCTGGTGCCATAAAGATTTGATAATACCCCTAGAAGGCGTCTATCATGCTCAGCAGCTTACACCCAGCGGTTGAATCCACCAATTGGTCTATTCTGGGCAATGGGTAAGGATCCTTAGGGCAAGCCTTGTTAAGATCAGTAAAATCGTTGCACATGCGCCATTTGTTTGCGCTCTTGGGCACCAACACCACATTACACAGCCATTCTGGGTACAAGATGGGCTCGATGTAGTGAGTCTCCAGAAGCTTGTTAACTTCTTCCTCGATAACTCTCTTCCGAAAACCGTGTACGTCCCACTTCTTTTACTTTATGGGCTTAAACGAGGGATCCACGTTGAGCCGGTGGACTATGACGATCGGGCCAATCCCTGTAAGGTCAGATGCCTTCCATGCAAAGACGTCAATGTTTTCTCTGAGGAAGTCAATCATCATAATCTGCGAGGGTCCCGAGAGGGTGGACCCTATCTGCGTAGTTTTATTCTTGTTCCCTGGTTCCAGCTCAATAGTAAGGAATTTTTCAGTGGGCTCAATCCTTATTTCTGGGCGGGGAAGCTCAAGCGCTCTCTTCTTCCCCGTCAAACGTCCATCATTAAGGGGCTCGTCCCTCTCACGCTCGTCTCCCTCTGAGGAGGATTCTTCCACTGTTCCTGGTGGAGCACTTTCATGGGAGCCTTTAGCGCTAGAATCTTTCTTCTTGTTCTTTTTCTTGTTCAATTTGGCCCTCTTGTGCACGGGACCATCCTCGTCCAAGTTGGGGAAATCAGTGGATTTCTTGGTGGACCCTATTTGGAAGGTTTTCTCTACTTTAGGCTTCCTGAGGATCCGCATGTAGCATTCCCAGGCCTCCCGCACATTGCACAACACTTCTCCAACACCCTCGGGGGGTGGGGAATTTGATTTTCTGGTGGTAGGTGGAGATAATAGCTTTGAAATCAACAAGAGCTGGGCGCCCAATTATGATGTTATAGGGAATGTCAATCTCCACCACCGCATATGTAACCATGAGCTGATACGTTGCATATTCATTGAAATAATGAGCTCAAAATTGTTATGATTGGCCCACTATTTAATTTGATTATGGATAATTGACCCAACTTTATGTTTTATGTAGGAAAAGCATGGTTGGACGAATTTAAAGAAAAATGGGCCCTAGCATATGTCTTTGGAAAATTGTTTGCTGAAGAAGCCCACCACAAGGCCTGCTAGATCAACTAAAGAAACGTACGACCCTTGTAAAATTAAAGAAGAAGCAGCCCAAATTCTTCTTATTTGCAATTGGCTGAAAAGTCCATAACTCCCAACCTTGTTTTATTTGGATATTTAATGTCATACAAGTGGGGCAGCACGTATCACGATTCATAGCATTAATTGAGTCTTGATGGTGGACATTATGTTTTGAGTTATTTGCCTCCATTTATGGCTGGACGTGGGAGAAGTGGGAAGAGCAACAACAAACCCCACTTTGCACTATTTAGTGGGTAGAAGCCATGTAGATGGGGGGAGACACGACACAACTTCACTCGGAGACACCAAATTCACGCAGCAACTCCAGTTCGTGGGGAAGGAGACTTGCAACATCAATAGTTTTATTCTCTTTTCCTTCCTTTTATTTTGTTTGAATACTATGTTATCTTCAAAACTTCGTTTGTCTGAATTCGTTATGAGTAGCTAATTTATATTTTAGTTGGGATTTTCCAAAGCATGTATCAGACTATATGAGACAATTTGTTTTGGGTTGATTAATTCAAAATTATCCGTTTTATTTCCGAATTCACGATATTGTGTTTTGTCTTGATTCTTTGATTTAAGAGCTCAAGTCTTAGGATTAGCAATTCACATAAAGCTAGTTAATTTATTTGGTGGAGTCTAACCGGGTAATTAACGAAGTAGCAATCAACACTAGGTTGTTAAGTTCGGCTGATTTTGTGTTGTGGAATATTACGGTCTAATTAGGCGAAGTAGGAGTTTCTACCTAGTCGGTTAGGGTTAGTGTTTCTTTAGTTCGTAAAGCAATTGGTTAATTGAATCTTTGAAGGAGTTTCTGAAAAGGTTATTAGCTAATTAGGGAGTAGTCTTTAGGAGTTTCTTCAGGTTACTCTAAAAATACGAAGAAACGAGGGAGCCTAAGGTAATTGGTAACTATAGCTAACCTAACAAGGAATTAATCACCCTGTCCGTGATCATAGTCAGATGCATGCGTAGGAAAATCCCAGCTATTCATCATTCACTGAGTTAGTCTAAGTGTCAGCTGAGTTAATTGTTAATCTTTCGTCTATTTAGTCAGTTTTACTCTTGTTTATTTAGTTTCTTTATTAGTTTGGTTAAAAATCTCAAAACTCCCCCCCCTATTTTAATTAATCGTTTTATTTTCTTGGCATATTAAAAGGTTACAAACTCGTCCAATCCCCGTGGATCGATACCCGTTGCTACTATTCTACGTTTTAATTGTGTGCAATATTCGGGATTTATTATTGGTGGCTTCGACTCCCATCAATTTTTGGCGCCGTTGCCGGGGATTTGGTTTTTAATTGATTTTGTTTCTTTTCTTATGCCTAGGAACCTTCGTTCGGGACAACTCGTTGCATACGATCCCGAAATCGAAAAGACCGCTAAGAAGATTAGGAAGTGGACAAGACAAAGGAAAGAACAAGCAGCAGTTGGTGAAAGTTCGAGTCTATTTGAATTGGGTTCGGACATTGAAGTTGAACAACAGTTAGAATTTGAAGAACAGACTGTCAGTGAACCTGACAGTGATCACGGTCAGGATATGGCTCATAACGGAACGCTTCGTGAGCTTGCCCGACCAACTGAAGCTCAACAGCCACTGTGCATAACCTTTCCAGCATTACAAGAGGGCTTCGAACTGAAGTCAGGTCTCATCCATTTGTTGCCCACTTTCCGTGGTTTGGAAAATGAAGATCCGAATAAACATTTGAAAGAATTCCACCTTGTGTGCACATCCATGAAGCCACACAACGTCACGGAGGATCAAATTAAGCTTAGGGCCTTCCCATTCTCTTTGCAAGATGCAGCTAAGGATTGGTTGTATTACTTACCTTCAGGAACGGTCACTACTTGGGCTGAAATGTCGAGGCAATTTCTAGAGAGGTACTTTCCAGCTTCTCGTGCAACTAACATCAGGCGAGAAATTTGTGGAGTTAAACAAAAAGATTCCGAGAGCCTCTACGAGTATTGGGAATGATACAAGAGGTTGCTAGCAAGTTGCCCTCAACATGGAATTTCGGATCAATTAGTCATCCAATATTTTTATGAGGGCTTAACTCCGATGGAACGCCGGATGATGGATGCAGCAAGTGGTGGAGCTATCGTTAGCAAGACTCCCGCCGAAGCTAGAGAGCTTATTTCTACTATGGCTACAAATTCTCAACAATTTGGAGCTCGAGAGGACATCCCTCGAAGGGTGAACGAGGTAACTCTTAGTCCTCTTAATAAAATTGAGTCTTTGTTAACAACCTTGGTGCAGAAAATGAATGTAGGAACTAATCCACCCTCGAGAGTATGTGGCATTTGCACTAGTCCCGAGCACCCTACCGATGCGTGCCCTACACTCCATGAGGAGACACCCGCGGATGTAAATGCCATGGATTTTCAGCAGAGAAAGTTCGACCCTTATTCGAACACTTACAACCCTGGATGGAAGTACCACCCGCATTTGAGCTACGCCAATAATCAACCAAATAATCAGAATTTCCATCCACCGCCTCCACCACAGCCAAGACCTCAACACCCTCAGGGTTCAGGTACGCCTCTTAGTGAAATTGTTCGTTTGTTGGCCACTAATTCCGAGAAATATCAACAGGATACGACGAACAGGATTCAAAAGATAGAGGACACTATCAAGACCATGGAGACTCATATGGGACAAATTGCCTCTTCGGTGAGTAAATTGGAGACCCAAGGAAAACTCCCGTCGCAAACGCACGACCCTAGATACAATGTGAGTACGGTTGTGTTGCGAAGCGGGAAGGAATTGCAGCCTCCAGTGGACAGGATTTCGAAAAGTGATCAGATGCAAGTTTCTGATACAGAAACTGAAAAACAAGTTGAGAAGAAGCCTGCCAGTGATCACGGACAGACTTCCAGCCAGGCTGAAATCACTCAGAAGCCTAAACCCCTGGTAGTACCACCACCATTCCCTCAGAGATTGGCTCAGAACAAGAAAGATAAAGAGGATAAGAGCATCTTGGCTCTTTTCGAAAAAGTTGAAGTAAACATTCCACTTCTCGAGGCCATCAAACAGGTTCCACGCTACGCCAAATTCCTTAAGGAATTATGCACCAATAAGCGTAAGTTGACAGGTAATGAGAAGGTGAGTGTTGGTGAAAATGTTTCAGCCGTCTTACAAAGGAAATTACCACCTAAGTGTCACGATAGAGGTATGTTTTCTATCCCTTGCAAAATTGGTAATATTGGTATTGGTAAGGCTATGTGTGATTTGGGAGCTTCTATTAATGTGATGCCTATGTCCATTTACACTTCTTTGGGTCTTGGTCCATTAGCTCATACCGGGGTTATTATCCAATTAGCCGATCGTTCGCTTGTTTATCCCGAGGGTGTCTTAGAAGATGTTTTGGTACAAGTGAATGAATTAATTTTCCCCGCCGATTTCTTTGTTCTTGATATGGAAAATGATAGTTC